>JASWHV010000001.1:122674606-123924606 GCA_030760725.1 Neostapfia colusana | reverse complement strand
GGGCGGCCCGGCCCTGTTGGACACGTGGCGTTTTCGGAGCTCTCCCTTGTGGAGGGGGTGACGTCCGGCTTCGGAGTTCACCCCTGCGGAGGGGGTGTTGTGCGGCATCGGACCTCAGCCCAGTGTATGGCGCAAGGTCCGACTTCGGTGTTCACCCCTGCGGAGGGGGTGACGACCGGCTTCGGAGCTCACCCCTGCGGAGGGGGTGCTCTCCGGCATCGGACCTCAGCCCAGTGTAGGGCGCAAGGTCCGGCTTTGGTGTTCACCCCAGCGGAGGGGGTGATGACCGGCTTCGGAGCCTACCCCTGCGGAAGGGGTGCTGTCCGGCATCGGAGCTCAGCCCAGTGTAGGGCGCAAGGTCCGGCTTCGGTGTTCACCCCTGCGAAGGTGGTGATGACCGGCTTCGGAGCTCACCCCTGCGGAAGGGGTGCTGTCCGGCATCGGAGCTCAGCCCAGTGTAGGGCGCAAGGTCCGGCTTCGGTGTTCACCCCTGCGGAGGGGGTGATGACCGGCTTCGGAGCTCACCCCTGCGGAAGGGGTGCTGTCCGGCATCGGAGCTCAGCCCAGTGTAGGGCGCAAGGTCCGGCTTCAGTGTTCACCCCTGGGGAGGGGGTGATGACCGGCTTCGGAGCTCACTCCTGCGGAAGGGGTGCTGTCTGGCATCGGACCTCAACCCAGTGTAGGGCGCAAGGTCTGGCTTCGGTGTTCACCCCTGCGGAGGGGGTGATGACCGGCTTCGGAGCCTACCCCTGCGGAAGGGGTGCTGTCTGGCATCGGAGCTCAGCCCAGTGTAGGGCGCAAGGTCCGGCTTCGGTGTTCACCCCTGCGGAGGTGGTGATGACCAGCTTCGGAGCTCACCCCTGCGGAAGGGGTGCTGTCCGGAATCGGAGCTCAGCCCAGTATAGGGCGCAAGGTCCGGCTTCGGTGTTCACCCCTGCGAAGGGGGTGATGACCGGCTTCGGAGCTCACCCCAGCGGAAGGGGTGCTGTCCGGCATCGGAGCTCAGCCCAGTGTAGGGCGCAAGGTCCGGCTTCGGTGTTCACCCCTGCGGAGGGGGTGATGACCGGCTTCGGAGCTCACCCCTGCGGAAGGGGTGCTGTCCGGCATCGGAGCTCAGCCCAGTGTAGGGCGCAAGGTCCGGCTTCGGTGTTCACCCCTACAGAGGGGGTGATGACCGGCTTCGGAGCTCACCCCTGCGAAAGGGGTGCTGTCCGGCATCGTACCTCAGCCCAATGTAGGGCGCAAGGTCCGGCTTCGGTGTTCACCCGTGCGGAGGGGGTGATGACCGGCTTCGGAGCTCACCCCTGTGGAAGGGGTGCTGTTCGGCATCGGACCTCAGCCCAGTGTAGGGTGCAAGGTCTGGCTTAGATGTTCACCCCTGCGGAGGAGGTGATGACCGGCTTCGGATCTCACCCCTGCGGAAGGGGTGCTGTCCGGCATCGGACCTCAGCCAAGTGTAGGGCGCAAGGTCCGGCTTTGGTGTTCACCCCTGCGGAGGGGGTGATGACAGGCTTCGGAGGTTACCCCTGCGGATGGGGAGCTGTCCGGCATCGGACCTCAGCCCAGTGTAGGGCGCAAGGTCCGGCTTTGGTGTTCACCCCTGCGGAGGGGGTGATGACCGGCTTCGGAGCTCAACTCTGCGGAAGGGGTGCTGTCCGGCATCAGAGCTCACCTCTGAGGAGAGGGAGAGGTCTGTCTTTGGAGCTCGCCTCTGAGGAGAGGGAGAGGTCCGGCTTCGGCGCTCACCCCTACGGAGGGGGTGGTGACCGACTTCAGAGTTTACCCCTGCGGAGGGGGTGAGGTCCGGCGTTGAGTAGGAAACGGTAATCCTGCCCAGAGGTCTTTCCTTCCCTTTCTCTTAGTCTTACTTGGCTTACTGTCCTGGGCCGGTATACGGGGCTTAGGTAACTCAGTGCGCTCAGTACCGGAGGTCCGACTCCCTCCTTGGTCAGGGTGTAACCGTCCGGCCCCTAGTACTAGACCGTACCGCTGGGGAGGCAGAGTGCGCACACTTTGGGTACAGGGCCAGGCAAAGCGGGTTGCACACCCTGGACCTCCCGGGGGCAGAGTGCGCACGCTTTCGGTACAGAACCAGACAAAGCAGGCTGCACACCCTGGACCTCCTGCTCTGGCGTAGGTCTTTCCTAGTGGGGGACCAACAAGCGTCACACGGCCCTAACAGGGGGAGGTCTGAGAGGCCCCCAAGTCTCTGGTAGGTACCTCAAGCACAACCGCCTTCAACAGGATGGCAAATGCTGACTAGGCACGAGAGTGGGGAAGGTGAGCCGAGTGTACGATGGGCGTACACTGTCTAGAGCACGGGGAGGTGATCATATAAATTAATGCATAATTTAAATGAAAACATAAGTAAGCGTGGTAGGACATGGTTCTTTTCATTCATGTAAGTCCATAGGAGGAAGACAGGCCATACATGGAGGCAACGACCCGCCCTATTGTGAAGGGGGCAGGGCCTACGCACTTAGGGTACAGGACCAGGCTAAGTCGGACGCAGTCCTAGACCACCCCCTGGGGCTTAGTTGCTCTAGGTGCTGCTCCTGGGCTCTATGGGATCTGTTACAGTAAGAATAAACCTGCCCTACCACTGCTCTAGGGGTAGAACTTACGGAGGTATAGCCGGAGCGCCTGCCTTGAGCTCCCATGCACGGACCTCTAGTGGTAGTGCCGAAGCGCCTGCCGGTACCGTGCGATTCGGAGCGTTGCTTGCCATCTTGCCTCGTCGACGAGGTCGATGTCCTCACGCAGGAGCTGGTCCTGCGTGGCTTCGTCGTGCGCTCAGACACGGGGGACCCCCATGGTGATCACGGGGAAGCACAGCTTTGGCCCCGCATAGCATGAAGAAGGGTGATTCCCGTGGCCTGGCTCAGGGACGTCCGGCTGGCCCCCGACGTAGGGGAGCCGGTATCTTTCGACAGCTCTAGGGCTCACCTCTAAAGAGAAGGGCTGCCGAAGTAGATCGTCCAGTGAGGCTCGGTGCCGACCGGTGCTCGCGGCTCTGGTTCTCTTCCTTCAGGGCCCCCTGGGTTGCTTGGCGATGACGTCCACCTTGCCACGAAGTCAGCCAGTGCTTGGCTCTGGACTGCATGACTCAGGAGACTGCCGCGGTCTCTTGTCGGGGCGTGGCCCCTGAGCTCCGCCGGGTGCTGCAGCTGCAGGAACGGGAGCTCCGAGCTGCCGTCCTGCTTCGGAGGCTGGCCAAGAGTTCCAGTTACGCCCTTCTACTGCTCTGGCGCACTTGTCCGCCAGGCTGAAGAGCGCCAAGACGTCTCGTGCCTTACTGGTGGCCAACTTCTCGAGCATCTTCTTGTCCCTCACACCCTGTCAAAATGCGACCACGACTGATGCGTTCTGGATGTGAGGGATGGTGCTCCATACTTGGGAGAATTGCTGGATGAAGGAGCGCACTAATTCCCCCGGTTGCTGACACATGACATGGAGGTCCAGCTCCGTACCGGGATGTGTGTAGGAGCTGCCGAAGTTCGCCGTGAACTGTTGGCATAGCTCTCCCTAGGAGGTTATGGAACCTTGGGGCAGGTTCATGATCCATGACCGTGCTGGGCCGGTCAAGGCGACGGGGAAGTAGTTGGCCATGGTGGCCTCATCCCCGCCTGCCGCGAGGACGGCAGTAGAGTAGATCTGCAGGAACTCTGCAGCTTGATGCTGCCGTCGTACTTCTCCGGCAGGTGTGGCTGGAACTTGCGTGGCCACACTGCAAAGCGGAGGTGTGGCGCCATAGCCGCACACCCCGTCCCTGCTGCTGCAGATCCTGGTGCCGCGATCCCTTGGTCGACTGCTGGCATGGTGTACCCTGGCATGGGCATTGGCGCACCATATACCAGGGGTGCCGACTGCAGGGCATATGGCTGCTGCATATGCTGTGTGGCATACGACTGGGGCAGAGGTCGCGTGGCGAACGTCTGAGGCCCAGGCTGAGGCGAGGCAGTCGACATGCTGTAGTCGGCCTCGTGGATGCGACGCCTTTGCCGCTGTCGCTCGATGGTCACGCGGGCATCTTCTCCCAAGCGACGTCGCTCCAGCTCTATCCTCAGGTCTGCCGTTGAGAGCCTGGTAGAACGGGAGTCTGCCATCTGCCTGTCAACCGTTGGCATGCGCGTCAGCGACACGTCTGGTTGACCGGGGCGTCGTCCCGGCCGCAGCGGAGGGTTGACGGCAGCAGCGACGAGGTGGTTGACGTCGCGGATCCACTGCTGGGCGGCCCCCTGGGGAGCGTCTACAGCAGGCAGATTGTCCCGGAGCGCTTGTGCGGCGGCTAATGCTCTTGCCTGAGTTGCACTCTGCGCCACAATAGATCTTGAGGTTGTTGTTCGCCGGGAATGATGGCGCGAAGAGCCAGCCGTTGAAAGAAGCTTGGACATCTTCGTTGGCGCAGACCCATCTCGGTAGAGAAAAGCCCCCTTCCTGGCGTGCCAAATGTCAAAGTGTAGCCGTCGACACTTCCCCGGGGCTACGTCAGGGCAGAAGCGGAGGTTCTTTTTCGGAGGGGCTAGTGCTTTCGAGAGGGTCGTGTTGGTTATGAGAGGATGATTGACACAAGGATTTTTACGTGATTCGGGCCGCCGGAGCGTAAAACCCTACGTCCATAGGAGTGCTTGAAGCACTGCTTCTTTGCATATAAGGATGAGTTGGCTGGGTGGCGAACTGCCCAACCCCTTGCAACGTTGCCTACCCGATCCTTTTATACTTCAAGGATCGGACGGCTTACAATGTGGGCCCCAGGGCCCGACAGGTGGCCCCGGGGTGATTTCCTGCCATCTACCATGTCTTGCCGTGAATGCTGGTAGCTGTCTTCTAGCGATGGCTCCTTGGTTGTCGTCCTGCCGCCCTGCCCATGCCGCAAGCTAGGCGTAGTGTTTGATGACGGCAGGGGCGGCAGGGCATGTCTTGTCGCTGTATTTATGGGTCTACATCTCCTGACATGGTGCGCCTGTCTTGACTGTGATTGGTCATAGTGCCTCCTGACTGGCGTGCGCCGCGCCTCCGCGTCTTGGGAAGGTGCGGGTCTTGAATGTCTTGTACGGGCAAGGCATGGTGTGCCTTTACTCCTGCTGCCTACCGATCCGGGGTGGGCAGCGCGGCTCTCCTGGGCACTTGGCAGGCCCGGGGCTCTCCTCTGAAGAGAGGGGAGGCCCGGCCCTGCTGGACACGTGGCACCTTCGGAGCTCGCCCCTGCGGAGGGGGCGAGGTCCGGCTCTTCTGGCCACGTGGCAGGCCTGGAGCTCTCCTCTGAGGAGAGGGGAGCCCCGACCCTACTGGACACGTGGCGCCTTCGGAGCGCGCCCCTACGGAGGGAGCGAGGTCCGGCTCTACCAGCCACGTGGCAGGCCCGGAGCTCTCCTCTGAGGAGAGGGAAGCCCCGGCCCTACTGGACACGTGGCACCTTTGGAGCCCGCCCCTGCGGAGGGGGCGAGGTCCCGCTCTTCTGGCCACGTGGCAGGCCAGGAGCTCTCCTCTGAGGAAAGGGGAGCCCCGGCCCTACTGTACACGTGGCGCCTTCGGAGCTCGCCCCTGTGGAGGGGGCGAGGTCCGGCTCTACCGGCCACGTGGCAGGCCCGGAGCTCTCCTCTGAGGAGAGGGGAGCCTCGGCCCTACTGGACACGTGGCGCCTTCGGAGCTCGCCCCTACGGAGGGGGCGAGGTCCGGCTCTACCAGGCACGTGGCAGGCCCGGAGCTCTCCTCTGAGGAGAGTGGAGCCCTGGCCCTACTGGACACGTGGCGCCTTCGGAGCTCGCCCCTGCAGAGGGGGCGAGGTCCTTAGGCGTTTTCTCCTGTGCGCTGGGGTACCCAGTATTGACGGTACCGACAGACTCAATCCAAGGATTATGAGTAAAATTGGGGCTTGCCTTGCTCTATGTTAGTTCTTAAGTTAAGGTTCAGTTGAGCTTCCTCCTCCTCTTGTTGTACCTCCTCGAGCTCCTCGGTTCCTAATTTATGCCATGCATGCAAAAAGAAAATCAATCGCTAATAGGTGCATAAGGTGTAATTGTGATTAAAATGAATCTAATAATTAACTTAGTGTGGCTCGAGAGTTTTTAGCAATATGATGATCAACTATAGCAGCTGGTAATAAGGTTTAAGAAATAATGGTGGTCTAGAATATATAGGTGGAGCATTCTGGCAAAATTTGGGCTCAATCAAAGCAATAGAGGGCCCCCAATTGAGATAATGGTGTTTGGAGAGATTAAATTACCCAGAAAATATTATAGGTTTCTATGAAATAACAAGATTACAGCCTTATAGAGGTGGATTTTATGGACTCAGCAAAATTGGTTTCATCATTTTTGGAGTTTCCTACAAGTCTTTATGAATTTTTGAAGTTAGGCGAATTTCTGGAATTTTTCTGGGCCGAAAATCAGTGGGAAAACGGTTGGGCGCTTGACTTGTGGGGCCCAGGGCCCTTTCTTCTTCCTCTAGCCAGGGCACGTACAGAGAGCCATGGAAGCTCGCCGGGGAAACAAAGAGAGCTCGCCGGGGAGGCATTTAATGGCCCTTTTTCTTGTCAGTCCACTCGATGCGGAGGGGGGAGACATGGAGAACACCATGGTGGGGTGGAAATAGTGGGGAAGAAGTCGGAACGGGCTGGCGGCGAGCGACGGCCGGCGACAAGCTTCGGCGGTGTTCTGCTCGCAACTGAAGGCACGAGAAGGCTCGGCGCAAGTTGCTATAGCTTCGTGGGGAGGTGAAGAACATCGGCACATACCCAAATTCCGATGGGGAGGCTCCTAAGGTGGGGCGCACTACTGAGGTAGGTGCAGTTCGTGGCCGGCGGTGACAAAACTTCAAAATCCGACTCAAGCTTCCGTTTTTATACCGAATGAAGTGCTTAGGGACGGGCACACGTGAGTTCGGAAGCCATTCAAGAAAGGAATTGTACTCACATTCACCGGAGAGCGCGAATAGAGCCGGCGACGTGATGAAGGTCCGGTGGCCGGGCTTGAAGAAACTGCTCAAAATCTGGCAAGGTCGATGCTCGAGGTGGGAAACGTGGGTAGCAGCAAGTTGCCTCACGGTCCGGCACCGGTCCTAGAGTTCTTATCCTTGCTCAGGAGGCAGCGGTGGCATGGCACGGCGGCAAGGCTAGCGCAGCGACGGTTTCCTCTGGGAAAAACTGAAAAGAGCAGGGAGCAGTAGATGGAAGAAGAAGGAGGCAACAGCGTGGGGCAGGGGGATTAAGGCGCTGCTCTGACTAGTCGCGGGCGAGCACGGCACGCCATCGTGCTGGTGGCCATGCAGCAGCCGCAGCCCCGAGGATGGCAGTGAGGAGGAAGAAGCCACTGACAGATGGGTCCCACAAGGATTTTTTTCATTTTCCCCGAATTTCAAACATGCACCAACTTTCTAATTCGAAAATAAATATCTAGAAGCTTCCAAAAATGATGAAAATTTGCAGAGTGATCCTGCTTGATAAAATCTTAATTTAGGTGCAATCAGATTTGAATTCGCTCAAGCAAAATTTGAATTATAAATTTTCTCTTCTAAACAATTGTTTAAATCATAGTTTGCAGAGATTACCTCACATTTCAGAACAGAGATTTTTGTACACGTCTAGAGTGGTGTCATTTCATGTGAAGAATTGAGTTCATGTCATCGAGTGGAAAAATCTTATATTTCACCTCACTTTTGATGTATTGGATCAAATTCAAATTTAGAATTGACTCTTGAACTTTCAAATGATTTTGTGTCATCAGAGATATGGATTGTTACAGCCCTCCCCCCTAAAAACAAATCTCGTCCCGAGATTTCGGAGAATGTAAAACTTAGTGGAAGTGACGAAGATGTTTACCGGTTGAGATATGAGTCCAACAAATCGGGATAGTGCTCGCGGAGGTAGCTTTCTTGTTCCCATGTGCCCTCCTCTGCAGAGTGATTAGTCCATTGCACTTTGAAGAACTGGAGAGTGCGGTTCCGAGTTTCCCTTGTCTTCTCATCAATAATCTTTATGGGATGCTCAACATAGGAGAGATCTGGTTGCAAATTTTCCAACTCCTCTATATGAACCTTGGATGGCCGTTTGAGACACTTTCGGAGTTGCGAGATGTGGAAGACATTATGGACTCCGGATAGTGAGGTGGGTAGTTCCAACCGATACGCCGCGGCTCCACATTTCTCCACAATAGGAACTGGGCTGATGAACCGTGGTGCTAGTTTGCCCCTGACCCCGAATCGGTTAACTCTTTTAGTGGGAGACACACGTAGGTACACGTGGTCCCCGACCTCAAATTCAAGCGGTCGGCGACGCTTGTCAGCATAGCTCTTTTGTCTTGCCTTCGCAGCTCGGAGATTGGCTTGGATGATTCTTATTTGTTCTTCGGCCTCCTTCACAAGATCAACCCCAAATATAACTCTTTTGCCAGATTCACACTAGTTTAATGGAGTCCGACACTTGCGGCCATAGAGAGCTTCATTAGGGGCCATCCTGATACTTTCTTGATAACTATTGTTATATGAGTGTGAGGGCCCAGACCCGATCACGGGCCGTGCCTCTCGCCCGGGAATCGCATTGGGTGGTGCCTTGTGATGTGGCACCCAACAGCACACATAATAAAGCATCATATTACATAAATCAAGCGGAAGCTTACAAAGAGTGAATTTTACAAATACTTCTCAAAATAATCTACAGCGGAAGACTGATACAACTCACGTCTCATATCTATGCTAAGCAACATAGAAGATGTCCAGCCCGCGGACACTTCTCGCTAGCATCACGATCAAAATAGCAGCGGCAGGTTTTCCATGAGATCACCACTCGGAGAGTTCCGAATCTCATCGGACAACCGTATTTATCAGCGTAGTGTTATTACCTGCAAAACAACTCATGCAGTATCCGTGAGCATGAAGCTCAGCAAGACTTAACCGTCACCCTAGTCATGAAACTCTACATGCTGAAAATAGAGGGCTGAATATAGAAGTTTGCACAATGTATGAACTTGAGCTAAAGGCGAGTCCTTACTTCAAGTTTTAAGCAATTTTTATAGCACTCGCACAATTTACATCGAGACTCCACAATCAAACAAGAAACGCTTCATCTCAATGTCACTTGCCGGAGGTGAGAGTAACTTTAGTGAGCTACCCTAGACCCATACAGACCTTGCGCCATCAACTTCGAGACTTCACAATCAAACAAGAAACGATTTACCTCGACGCTACTAGCCCAAGGTGGGAAATAAATTTAGTGAAAGTGTTGATCATTCCTCATCTCCATTATGAGGATTACTCACGAAGCATATTAAATTTTTCCCAGTTTATTACTATGTCACGACGCAGAGAACAAGTATGCTCACTACCGCGAGCGACGGTGATTGCAATCAAAAACATCCGGTTGATACGACACATACGCCCGTCCGAGACCGGTGATCAACCAATCCCATCAACGTCGTATGTGGCAACCTTTCACAGGACACCCAAATGTTGAACCGGTCCCAAGGACTTGGATTATGTCTCACTACGGCAAACCCTCGTAGAGCCGACTTCTCTATCTTTCAGCATCTGCATAAGACGGTGAGAATTGCCTCGACACCCAGTTTAACATGTTACATCGGTTTCCTGGGTCCCATATTGCCAGTATGCATCTGGTACACAACTCAAACTTGTCCTACAGGGCCGCACACGAGAACGAGCCTTAATCAACTCAGACATAGACTAGGCTCACAGAACCACATCCTTGAGACTTCCATCCACTGCCCGGTCTCCATTCCCAACTATGAGGATCAATTCCCAACTCTTCCGATTGATCCCCCTTAATCCCGGTTCACGAGTAGGAAACGGCCTACTTGAGTTATGCCTCTTTTAATCCACTTTTGTTAACTTGACATCAGCAGTTATAATTAATTGATAACCTACTCTACATTAAACTCCAGGGTCTTCTGGGTCATGCATTTGGAGTTTCATACCATCTAGACTTAATGCAATAAACAAAATGCTAGACAATATAAAGTGAATACAAATAAAACTTGTAAGTTTTGATGCAAACCGTGGCTTGCCTTTGTTTTGCAGGGGACTATATATGAGGTTCAGTTAGTGAAGACCACTTTAGGCTTGATCACTCGCTTTCCTCCTTCTTTGATCTTCACTCCGATTGTTTCAAAACCTCCACGTAGATGCTACACGTGATGAATATGCATATGTATTTAATTGTAAATATTTTGCTAACAAGTTCTAATTACAAGTTCACAAACTGAAACTCTGTTTAAGAATTCAAAATGACATTGGTGCTAGAGTTTGGGTTAATCAACATGATTAAGTGCTAAGTCTTTTCCCCCCTCATGTTTTGAGCACCTAAGGAGGTTAAACATAACAAGGGTGATCCAGAGCTCCAATGGAGTTGAAAATTTTCATGTGAGTTCCTTGTCACAAGAAAGCCATCTGGACCAAAAATTAGCACCTTTCATTGAGTGGTTTGTTCAGAACAATTCTCTAAGCAATTAAGCAAAAAAGAATTAATTCTGAAGTAACTCACATGTTCATGCCAAACTTAGTGAACTACAATTTTTGGAGCTAAGAATTACGCAGAACTGAATTTCCAAGTTTTGGAAATTCTCTGAAAATGTTTCTGTATCGAATTGAACACAGCAATTTAAATTCTGAATTTCCCTAATCAAATAATATCCAATTGAGCTGAAATTATTACAGGAGTTCACTAACATTCTAAATCATATTCTGGCAAAACTTTAGGATTTTTAGATGAACCAAACTCCCTCTAAAATTCTTTTGCTGAAAAGTTTTAAAGAATTTTCGGAATTAAATAGTGACTTTCATACAAATTGGGTTGCATATGTGGATAGAGTTTTTCAATCTGAATCCAGCCCAATTTGAATCACTAAATTTGGAGCTTCCTTATGAGGTTCTAAAGTTTGGGGAAATTCCGGAATTCAATTTAATCGGGAAAAGTTCAAATCCCTGACAGCGGGTCCGGCTACCACGTGTCACCCCCTCGGCTAAACCACACGGGGCCACAGGGTCTCTCCCGCGCTGTCACAGTCTGATCCCTTGCAACAGAAAATCCCACCCCTGTCCCCCGAGCGACTGACCTGCGGGCCTGATCACTGCATCATCTACCTCCGGACTTCCGCGCCCGCGCGCCGCCGGGCTCACCGGAGATCGCCGGAAATCAGTATCCCGACCTCTGCCCGAGCCCCTGCTCGCCACCAGGACCTAACCCGCCACGCTGAGCACGATGGTAAAGCTTCCTCGAGCCGGTCTAGAGCCGACCGCCGCTTCGTTTTAGGTTGCTGCGGAGGAGTGGTCTAGAGCGCAGGAGCGACGGTACTCGGCTTGTTTGTGCGTCGAGAAGATGGGAACTGGGCTCGCTGTGCCGTTTAGCAGCTCGGGGTGGAGGCGCACGCACGTTTTCCCGGTTTCCTGGTTGCTCCCGAGAGTGCAGCGGTGAGTTCTCTGTTCGGTGTGTTTTCTCGCGAGGAGGAGAAGGCAAAGGACGTTTGGCTCAGCTGTGGGGGAGTAGATCACGTTGGAGAGGGAGTGAAACCGCTACACGGTTGCCAGCGCGAGGAAATGCAACGAGGAGGTGGCGGCAGCGCCCTCGGTGGCTCCCGGGAGAAGCTTCTCGTTGGGTTGAAAACAGAGACTCGAGAAGGCTTTGTTTGCTTTGTGTGCAAGTTACAATTTATCCCTATGACATGTGGGGTCCACTCAACTTTCCTCCCAAAAGATCTCTACAATTTGGTAAATGCTGAAAATCAAATTGTGTGGAGTTGAAACTGAACTGCATTTGGATAATTGGGCACATTTCCTCCAAATTCAAATAGGTATTTGAATTCTTTGCTATTTAAAGTCCATTTTGGAAAATGAGTTGCAAAACATTTCAACAATTCATGAAACTATGCATACCCACTAATTTGGACCTAAGGAATTCAAATATGCAATCTGATTTTTTTGTTAGCTGCTGCAAACAAGAGTTAATTTGATCAGAACAGTTTGAATACCCTTGTGTTTTCCTCATTTGAAATTTGAGTTGAACATTTATTTCACAATCTGATTTTTAAACCCTTCCATTGCACCTCAGACTTCAAATCTGTGGGATTAATCCACCTAGGGTCCAAGCATGTGAGTAACCCTAAGTTTGTTTTAGAAAGAACTCTCATGTGTTATCACATGTGGGAAAAAGTTTAAACCAGTCCCATTTTTCATCCACATGACACCAACGTTTAGATTAGTCGCATACATGGAAGATGTCATGGATGCCCGATAAAGATGGCGGCAGCTTCAAACGGTAGGCTACCGGTCCACACCGTTCTGTAATAATGAAAGGACCAACAAAGCGAAGAGCTAGCTTTCCCTTGACCCCGAATCGATGAATTCCCTTCATCGGGGATACTCGGAGATAGACGTGGTCTCCGACTTCAAAATACAAGTGTCGGCGTTGCTTGTCCGCATAACTCTTCTGGCGAGATTGAGTGGCTTTGAGGTTTGCTTGAATAAGCTGGACCCGCTCTTCGGCATCTTTTACAAGATCAATGCCGAAAATCACCCTCTCACCGGTTTCACACCAATTGAGTGGCGTGCTGCACTTCCTGCCATATGGTGCTTCGTATGGTGCCATTTCAATGCTGGATTGGTAACCTTTGTTGTAGGAGAATTTTGCTAATGGTAAATGGTTATCCCAATTCTTTCCTTGATCTATGGCACATGCTCTCAGCATATCTTCTAAAATCTGATTCACCCTCTCTGTCTGACCATCGGTCTGAGGGTGATATGCTGAGCTTCTAAGTAACTTGGTTCCTAGAGATTCATGTAGTTGCTCCCAGAAAGGAGCAACGAATATGGACTCCGTGTAAGCACACGATTCTTGAGAGATACAACTCTGCATACTGCTTAGTTGAAAATCTCGTATTTGCTGGGATGAAGTGGGCTGATTTTGTTAAGCGATCAACAATCACCCAAATGGAGTCATGCTTTCTGGATGTGAGAGGCAGTCCGACAATAAAGTCCATACAGGTGTCCTCCCACTTCCATGCCGGAATGCTTAATGGTTGCAGCATTCCCGCTTTCTTTATATGGTCAGCTTTGACTCGCCGACATGTATCACACATACTTGGCAATTTCTCGCTTCATCCGAGTCCACCAAACTTTTGTTTTGAGGTCTTGATACATCTTATTGCTTCCTGGATGTATCGAGTACTTGGACATATGGGCTTCATCCAGGATTTTCTTCCTTAGCTTCATGTTCCGGAGTACCACGATACGGTTGTTAAACCATAACACACCTTGATCGTCTTCCCGGAAGCATTTCATTTTATCCTCATTAATTCTTGCTCGGATATTCCGCATTCCCTTATCTCTCTTTTGAGCTCGTACAACATCCTTTCTAATGGTAGGCACAAGAGCTAGATTATACAACGCCCCATACGGAATCACCCTCAAGTTTGGTTCCTCTTCCTCATCCGGAGTAACTGACAAGTTATTCACGTGGGACTTACGACTGAGTGCATCAGCCACCACGTTTGCTTTTCCCGGATGGTAATGGATCTCGAGCTCGTAATCTTTGATTAATTCTAACCATCTCCGCTGCCTCATATTAATATCCTTCTGAGTGAATATATACTTGAGGCTCTTATGGTCGGTGTAGAGGTGCACTAAATTTCCAAGTAAGTAATGCCTCCACATTTTCAACGCCAGCACCACTGCAGTGAGTTCTAGGTCATGAGAGGGGTAGTGCTGCTCGTGGTTGCGGAGTTGCCGAGACCCATACGCGATCACGCGTCTATCTTGCATTAAGACGCAGCCAAGTCCAATGCCTGAGGCATCACAATAAACATCAAATGGCTTTGTTGTATCCGGTTGGGCTAACACCGGTGCCGTTGTGAGATGTTTCTTCAAAGTTTGAAATGCCTCTTCACAGGCCTCCGTCCATACATACTTGCTGCTCTTCTTCAATAATTCTGTCATCAGTTTAGCCACCTTCGAGAAGCTGGGAATAAATCTCCGGTAGTAACCCGCTAGTCCTAGAAAACTGCGGATTTGATGAACAGATGTCGGAGACTCCCACTTCAAGACTTTCTCAATTTTGGTTGGATCTACGGCCACACCCTCTGCTGAAATAATGTAGCCTAAGAATGGTACCTTGCTGATCCAAAATTCACACTTGCTGAATTTGGCATACAGCTTATGTTCTCGCAATCGTTGGAGCACAATATGGAGATGTTTGGTGTGCTCTTCCTCCGATTTGGAGTATACGAGAATGTCGTCGATGAAAACCACGATGAATTGATCCAACTCTGGCATGAATACAGAATTCATAAGGTACATGAAATGTGTGGGTGCATTCGTTAACCCGAAAGACATGACCAGATACTCATAGAGCCCGTATCTAGTTGAAAAAGCCGTCTTCGGTATATCGTCTGCTCTTATTTTTATCTGATGATAACCAGACCTTAAATCCATCTTGGAGAATACTTTGGCACCCACTAACTGATCAAATAATATATAGATCCGTGGCAGTGGATATTTATTTTTGATCGTCACTGCATTCAGCGGCCGATAATCCACACATAACCGAAGTGATTCATCCTTTTTCTTCACAAAGAGGGCTGAACAGCCCCATGGTGATGAGCTTGGCCTGATGAACCCTTTGTCCATTAAGTCCTTTAGTTGTCCTTTTAGTTCAGCTAATTCCTTCGGAGACATTTTGTACGGCCTCCGAGAAATCGGTGTGGTTCCCGGTGCTAACTCGATCTTGAATACCACGTCTCTTTCCGGCGGCATCCCTGGAAGATCGTCGGGAAACACATCTGGGTACTCACGAACCACTGTAATATCCTCCAGTTTCATGGTCACACTGTGGTACACAACTGGATTTTTAGAATCCACGGCTTCAAGTATGAGTGTTTGAAGACCGTAGAACGAGAGTCCAAGCTAACAATTCGTGGACCGATGTCAAGAACAGCCCCGTGGTAGTTCATCCATGCCATTCCTAAGATCACATCGACCTTCTGCCCCTCTAACACAATGAGGGTTGTGGGGTATAATTTTCCACCTATGCACAAGGGTGCTTTGATTACCACTTCGTTAGCAGCTATATTTCCACCGAGTGAGTTGATAAGGTAGTGATCTTTTGGCGTAGTGGTGGAGAGCTCAGCTTTACACACAAATAACCTGCTTATGAAATTGTGTGTGGCTCCAGAGTCAAATAAAATTAATACGGGTAGTTCATTGAGGGTGAACATTCCTGCTAGTACAGGTGCACCTTCCAGCACATCCTCTAGAGCTGTATGATAAATGCACCCGGACTTTGGTGCTGTTCCTTGGAGCTGAGCACGGGATTGATTGATACCATGCTCCGGTGTATTTCCTCTGTGGCGTATCCTTTCTGGACACTTCTTGCTGGTGTGACCCAAATAACCGCATGTGAAGCACGATTTCTCAGCCGGTTCTATGTTACTCTAAGTACGGACACTGGTTGTATTCTGCTGCGGCAAGAACACTAAGGAACAGAATAATGTGGCTGCATATACCGTTGTTGCAGCTGTACGAATTCAGAATATTGAGATGAACGACCCGAATATTGTTGGAGTCCTCGAGCCGGCTGCATCAGCTGACAGTTCAAGGTACTGTCTACCACCCGGTATTTCTGAGGAGCAATATTGCTACTATCCGGTAGTATACGGTTCTTTCTTTTCTCAGCCTGAACTTCTCGCTGAGCATCTTCAACCATGATGGAAGCACTCATCAATTCGTTGAAGTTCTTTTGATCTGCTAAGACGAGTCTTTCCTTTAACTTGGGGTTGAGGATGCGAAAGAACCATTTGCACTTTTATGCCTCAGTGTTCACATGTTCAGGCGCATACTGTGCCAGTTTGTTAAACACTCGCGAATGCTCGTATGCATCCCTCCCTCCTTGTTTTAAGACCAGAAACTCCTCAAGTTTCCGCTGAATTATTCCTGAGGGACATGATAAGCAAGAAATGCCTTCTGTAATTCCATCCATGTGAAATGATGTCCAGCTGAGGAGGCGAGTTGATTTGCCCACCATGCACTGTCAGACCCGTGAAGTTGTTGCACCGCGTATAAGACTTTCTGATGTTCGCTGCATTGGAGAAACCCGAACTTAGACTCAATGGTATGGATCCAGCTATCCACCACCAGAGTATCCACAGCTTCAATGAAAACCGGTGGTTGAGTCGCCAAGAACTCAGCATAGGAATTCATTTGATGTTGGCGAAAATCTTCCTCTTGACATCCCCCTTGACGGGATGTATTCATCACTAGGGTGCAGAGCAAGTCGGTTCGCTCATCGCTTGCACCCGTCATGGCGGCCAGAATCTCCGTCATTGTGACCATAGGTGAAGGTCCTGGTGGCGGCTGCGGTTGCGGAGCTCGCTGCTCCCGCTGTGGAGAGTTATCACCACCCACCACTGGAACCACCCACTTCACCCATAGAATGAGTTCGCATCATTCTGCAATTGCAAGAGTTCATTATCAGCTCAACACTATCACTTGATTTATTCCATGAACAAATTAGTGAAATACTGATAATGAAATCTTAACATGTAAGAAAAATGGTTTATGCGCAAACTGATGCAACTAACAGCAAGGATTTAAAAGAAGATTGACCGGTCCTCAAACAAACCAGATTTTGATCCAGTTAAAAGCACTTTCATAACTCAGGTTGAATACCAAAGTTAAACTTAACTTCAATATATTTTCAACAAATATGCAAATACCTCCATATCTCTTCTGGATAAAAAGTTATGATTGCTCAAAGTTGACAGAATTTTTGGATAAAATTTGCTAGCATCACCTTTGTATGTGGCTGATTTTATCACAGTTGTATACACAGATACAATATGAATCTGAACCAACTTTGAACTACAAAAGTGTTGCATATCTCATAAACTTTCCAACGGTGTATTATAGGCCCCTTAAGGATTTTTCTACAGGAAGTTATGGTTTAAAAACAGAAAGGTCCAGAGAGGTTTTGCTGCTGTCCTAGTTCTGAACAGTTTGCCTTCAACTGGACTTTTCACCAAATTAACGTGTGATTTTGCTCTGGAGGTCTACAAATAAGTTGTAGATCACTTGAAAAACTTTCCAGAACTGTATCATACACCTTAATTGATTAAATATACTTAGAGTTATGCTCTGTTAAAGTTCAGCAAGACTTCCTGCCAGAAACAGAGCACTCTGTTTTTGAAATCTTTGAAACCTATACGTTCTCTTATTTGAATCTTAGCTCCAAATAAGAGTTCAGTAACTAATATTTATTTCAAACTTCCATTTTTAGTTTAAAATTAGCTCATGAATCATTTCTCCATAGGGAAGAGGATTATTAAGTTTAGTACGACGTCGATGCACCGTAAGAAAAGTGTCGGTACTACGTTCCTCACAAAAAGGAAATCCTAACCGGATTATACCGGTATATACGTCTCAATTGTGGCACTAACGGTCTCTCGCACACGTGTACTACACGGGATACGTACGTGGTTAGTACCTGCAGAAGAACACCCAATGCTGATGCACACATAGGTTTTTCTCATTTCAGACAGTTCCATATCATACTAAAAATATACGCCCCGTATCATTTCCATATGGGTCGTCCTTGAGTCAAGCCACGTCTCAAGGTACATGGTCACGTTTTCACACCACATGATAGGGAACCCGAGTAGAGCGCGAACGGGTCATCACAGTTGGGAATTTTATCAACTCAGCAGATACCACCTACTGCCCTGCAGGGCACGCCGATGGCAAGCGCTGCGTATGTCCTCCTAGGCTATTTCCAGAAGAACACACTATCATGTTACTGACCAAATGATGGGGTCTCCACTTTCTTGCCTAATGCACGCCAGAGACCAGAGTTTCATATGAACTCAGGAACATGAAGAGTCCAAGAGTTTCATATTAACGTCCCACACCAAGTTGTGAGACCTAGCCCTGAACCACTTTCCTCGTCAGGGGAGCTAACAAAAATTGAACCGCTTTCGGTGGCGTTCCTTACCATGCTTACCTGAGCGTAGGTGCGTCGTTACATAATCAAAATTCAGAATTATAACAACTATGTTAGTCCTGCCACTTTAAGTAACTATACTACTATAGTCCTTATGTGGGCCTAATACCGTTTCCTCACCGTATCCTAAGTTTTTGTTGTAATACGATCCTTATTCCGTGTGCTATTACCAATGCGGCTCTGATACCACGCTGTGAGGGACCGGACCCGATCACGGGCGGTGCCTCTCGTCCGGGAATCGTATTGGATGGTGCCGTGCGATGCGGCACCCAACAACATACATAATAAAGCATCACATTACATAAATCAAGCGGAAGCTTACAAAGAGTGAATTTTACAAATACTTCTCAAAATAATCTACAGCAGAAGACTGATACAACTCACGTCTCATATTTATGCTAAGCAACAGAGAAGATGTCCAGCCTGCGGACCCTTCTCGCTAGCATCACGATCACAATAGCAGCGGCAGGTTTTCCATGAGATCACCACTCGGAGAGTTCTGAGTCTCATCGGACAACCGTATTTATCAGCGTAGTGTTATTACCTGCAAAATAACTCATGCAGTATCCATGAGCATGAAGCTCAGCAAGACTTTACCGTCACCCTAGTCATGAAACTCTACATGCTGAAAATAGAGGGCTGAATATAGAAGTTTGCACAAAGTATGAACTTGAGTTAAAGGTGAGTCCTTACTTCAAGTTTTAAGCAACTTTTATAGCCCTCGCACAATTTACATCGAGACTCAACAATCAAACAAGAAACGCTTCATCTCGATGTAACTTGTCCGAGGTGAAAGTAACTTTAGTGAGCTACCCTAGACCCATACAGACCTTGCGCCATCAACGTCGAGACTCCACAATCAAACAAGAAATGTTTTGCCTCAACGCTACTAGCCAAAGGTGGGAAATAAATTTAGTGAAGGTGTTGATCATTCCTCATCTCCATTATAAGGATTACTCATCTCCATCATGTTTTGAGCACCTAAGGAGGTTAAACATAACAAGGGTGATCCAGAGCTCCAATGGAGTTGAAAATTTTCATGTGAGTTCCTTGTCACAAGAAAGCCATCTGGACCAAAAATTAGCACCTTTCATTGAGTGGTTTGTTCAGAACAATTCTCTAAGCAATTAAGCAAAAAGGAATTAATTCTGAAGTAACTCACATGTTCATGCCAAACTTAGTGAACTACAATTTCATTTATAGTTCATAGGGCCAGCATGAATTTCCTAGGATTTTGGAGCTAAGAATTACCCAGAACTAAATTTCCAAGTTTTGGAAATTCTCTGAAAATGTTTCTGTATCGAATTGAACCCAGCAACTTAAATTCTGAATTCCCCTAATCAAATTATCTCCAATTGAGCTGAAATTATTACAGGAGTTCACTAACAGTCTAAAGAATATTCTGGCAAAATTTGAGGATTTTTGGATGAACCAAACTCCCTCTAAAATTCTTTTGCTGAAAAGTTTTAAAGAATTTTCCAGAATTAAATATTGACTTTCTTACAAATTGGGTTGCATATTTGGATATAGTTTTTCAATCTGAATCCAACCCAATTTGAATCACTAAAATTGGAGCCCGATCGGGTCCGCCATGAACACCCTTGGAAAAGCTCGGAATACGCCGCCCCGAGGTAGTTTCATGCATCGGTTGCCAAAAGGCAAATGATCGCCGGCTAGTCCAGCTTGCGTGTGCAAGATTTGATAAGCTACGGAGGATTAGAGAGTGAGAATTTTGGCGGCAAGTACCGTACACTCGGTTTGAAGCCGCCGGAGCAAAATCTTCAAATTAGCCGGCGACGATCAACGGTTTACTCCAAGATTTGGAGGAGAGCAGCACCACAGTAGCGTGCTCCCGTGGCCGTGCTTGCTCGGGCATGACAACCTTTGTGGAGGGCTGTCCACATGAAGCCGACTGCTGCTTCATTTTAGGTTGCTGCGGAGGAGTGGTCTAGAGCGCGGGAGCGACGATACTCGGCTTGTTTGTGCGTCGAGAAGATGGCAACTGGACTCGCGGTACCGTTTAGCAGCTCGGGGTGGAGGCGCACGCACGTTTTCCCGGTTTCCCGGTTGCTCCCGAGAGTGCGGCGGTGAGTTCTCTTTTCGGTGTGTTTTCTCGCGAGGAGGAGGAGGCAAAGGACGTTTGGCTCAGCTGTGGGGGAGTAGATCACGTTGGAGAGGGAGTGAAACCGCTACACGGTTGCCAGCGCAAGCAAATGCAACGAGGAGGTGGCGGCAGCGCCCTCGGTGGCTCCCGGGAGAAGCTCCTCGTTGGGTTGAAAACAGAGACTCGAGAAGGCTTTGTTTGCTTTGTGTGCAAGTTACAATTTATCCCTATGACATGTGGGGTCCACTCAAGTTTCCTCCCAAAAGATCTCCACAATTTGGCAAATGCTGAAAATCAAATTGTTTGGAGTTGAAACTGAACTGAATTTGGATAATTGGGCACATTTCCTCCAAAGTCAAATAGGTATTTGAATTCTTTGCTATTTAAAGTCCATTTTGGAAAATGAGTTGCAAAACATTTCAACAATTCATGAAACTTTGCATACCCACTAATTTGGACCTAAGGAATTCAAATATGCAATCTGATTTTTGTGTTAGCTGCTGCAAACAAGATTTTGAACACAACAGTTTGAATTACCCTTGTGTTTCCCTCATTTGAAATTTGAGTTGAACATTTAGTTCACAATCTGATTTTTAAACTCTTCCATTGCACCTGAGACTTCAAATCTGTGTGTTTAATCCACCTAGGGTCCAAGCATGTGAGTAACCCTAAGTTTGTTTTAGAAAGAACTCTCATGTGTTATCACATGTGGGAAAAAGTTTAAACCAGTCCCATTTTTCATCCACATGACACCAATGTTTGTGCAAGCTCAAGTTTCTTTGTATTCATATTTTTGGGACCTTTACAATGAGAACTCTACTAATAGTAAGTGATCATCCCAATTCTTACCATGAACGAGAGCACAAGATCAAAGCATATCTTCTAAGATTTGATTAACCCTCTCGGTTTGGCCATCCGTTTGAGGGTGGTATGCGGATCCTCGAATGAGCTTAGTACCAAGTGATTCTTGCAACTGTTCCCAGAACCGAGATACGAAAGGCTCCCCTCTGTCGGACATAATGGTTCGGGAAATTCCATGGAGGTATACAATTCGAGATATGTACAATTCCGCATATTGCTTTACTCTATATCGTGTATTGACTGGAATGAAATGAGCTGACTTTGTGAGACGGTCTACAATCACCCATATGGAATCATGTTTGCGGAAGGTGAGAGGTAGTCCGACGATGAAATCCATACTAATATCATCCCACTTCCACTCCGGTACACTTAGTGGTTGCAATAACCCGGCCTTCTTGATGTGGTCGGCCTTCACCCGTCGACACACATCACACTCAGCCACGTATCTTGCAATTTCTTTTTTCATACGGGTCCACCAAAACCTTCTTTTCAAATCTTGGTACATTTTATTACTCCCCGGGTGAATAGAGTATGTGGACATATGAGCCTCATCTAGGATTTTCTTTCTCAAATCCATATTCTTTGGCACCACAAGTCGGTCATTGAACCATATGGCACCTTCATCATCCTCCCAGAAGCATTTGGCTTCACCTTCCTTTATTCGTCTTCGAATATGAGAGATGCCCTTGTCACTCCTCTGAGCTACCACAATCTCTTCTCTTATGGCTGGTACAAGAGCAAGGTTGTAGAGAGCTCCATGAGGAGGTACACGAATACTAGGTTCCGAATTTGCATTGGAAGTGATAGAGAGGCGATGAACATGAGACTTACGGTTTAGAGCATCAGCTACAATATTGACCTTTCTCCGATGATACTGGATTTCTAGTTCATAATTTGATAAGTTCCAACCATCGCCGTTGTCTCATGTTGAGGTCCTTTTGAGTGAACAAGTATTTGAGACTTTTGTGATCAGAGTACACATGAACAAGGTTCCTGAGTAGATAATGACACCATATCTTAAGAGGAAGAACTACGGCGGCAAGCTCGAGATCATGAGTGGGATAGTGTTGCTCGTGCCTTTGAAGTTGACGAGAGGCGTAGGCAATCGCCCTTCCATTTTGCATGAGCACGCAACCTAGTCTCGTGCCCGATGCATCACAATATACATCAAAGGGTTTAGAGATGTCCGGTTGAGCTAGAACTGGCGCGGTGGTAAGATGCTTTTTGAGAGTTTGAAAGGCTTGCTCACACTCATCACTCCAAGAATATTTCACACCCTTCTTCAATAGCTCAGTCATAGGTTTGGAGATTTTTGAGAAGTTGGGAATGAACCTTCAGTAATATCCGGCTAATCCCAAGAAACTTCGAATTTCATGGACTGAGGTGGGAGATTTCCACTTGAGAACATCCCTCACTTTAGTAGGATCTATGGAAATCCCTTCGGCCAAAATGATATGTCCAAGGAATGGAACCGATGTGAGCCAAAACTCACATTTGCTAAATTTGGCATAAAGCTTGTGATCACGAAGGCGTTGGAGAACAATGTGAAGGTGTTGAGAATGTTCCTCCTCTGATTTAGAATACACAAGAATGTCGTCAATGAAGACCACGACAAACTTGTCCAACTCCGGCATGAAAACCGAATTCATGAGATACATGAAATAAGTCGGTGCATTAGTAAGTCCAAATGACATCACTAGATATTCGTATAGGCCATACCTAGTTGAGAAAGCCGTTTTTGGAACATCTTCGGGACGGATTTTGATTTGATGATACCCGGATCGGAGATCAATTTTGGAGAATACCTTGGCACCAACAAGTTGATCGAAGAGAATGTCGATGCGAGGTAGAGGATATTTATTCTTGATGGTGATGGCGTTTACTGGGCGGTAGTCCACACATAGCCATAATGACTCATCTTTCTTCTTGACAAATAAAGATGGACAACCCCAAGGAGAAGAGCTTGGACGGATAAATCCCTTCTCCATGAGCCCTTTGAGTTGCTCCTTCAATTCGACCAACTCATTAGGCGCCATTTTATACGGTCTCCGTGAGATAGGAGTAGTTCCTGGTACTAACTCGATCTTGAACTCGACCTCTCGATCAGGTGGCATACACGGA
Source organism: Neostapfia colusana (assembly GCA_030760725.1). Lineage (NCBI taxonomy): Eukaryota > Viridiplantae > Streptophyta > Magnoliopsida > Poales > Poaceae > Neostapfia > Neostapfia colusana. The sequence goes on along the minus strand of JASWHV010000001.1, from coordinate 123,901,528 downwards.
AGGTCATCGGGGAAGACATCGGAATATTCACATACAACCGGGATGCCTTCAAGTCGAGCTCCTTCGATATGGTAGGCCGCTGAAATTTTATGAGAAGTTTCTGGAAGAGATATGAATTGAAGGCCATGTTCGGGAGAATTTAATCGAAGAGTATGCGACACAACATTCAAAACAACCTTGTGTCGAGTCATCCAAGACATACCGAGTATGATATCTATCCCTTGACCTTCCAAGACCAAAAGATTAGTAGGATAGACTTTATCATTCAAGAGAATTGGGGCCCTACGAACCATATGGTTTGCTGAAATTGTACCACCGGGAGAGTGAATAATAAAGGGAGAGCCCACTATGATTGTTAGCAATTGATGCCTTTGAGTGTAGGATTTACTAATGAAACTATGAGTTGCTCCGGAATCTAAAAGAATGAGGGTGAGGTGACCAAAGACCGAGAACATACCCGCAAGTACCCGTTCTCCCTCAGGAATTTCCTCGGCCTCAACATAATTTACTCGTCTTGATTTTGAGGTGACTTTCCTTTCTGCAGCACCAGACGAGTTGGATCCCTGAGCGGACTGAGTGGCCGTATTAGGACGTTTTGCCTGCCTGCAATCACGTGAGAAATGGCCTGGCTGCCCACAAGTATAGCAGTGCCGTCTCTGGCTTCTGGCGCCCTAAGGTGGACGATTTCCATTGGTGCCTTGCTGCTGCGGGTAAGCAGTAGGAATCATACGGGCAGGCTGCTGGTATTGTTGTGGCAAGTATTGTTGTTGGGGCTGAATTGAGGAGTAGTTTGGATGGAAAAATTGGCCCTGTTGTGGTCTTGGCATTGCCTTGAATTTCTGCCCGGTCGGAGAGCGATAAACCAACCGGTATTTTGGTGGTGGTCCACTAGAGCTGCCACCACCGAATCCACTCTGAGCAATACTCCTCTTTTTCTTTTCAGCTTGATGAGTGCGGTGTGCCTCTTCTTGAATGATCGCTGCATTCACAAGGTCGAGGAAAGACCCACCATGGTGTAAGGCAAGCTTATCCCTCAACTTGGTGTTGAGACCACGAAAGAAGCATTTTCTTTTCTTAGCATCAGTATTCACGTACTCCGGTGCATATTGGGCCAAGTGGTTAAACGCCTTCGAGTATTCAAGTGCACTCTTGCTCCCTTGCTTTATCTTGAGAAATTCTTGAAGCTTCTTTTGCATAACACCCATAGGGATGTGATGGGCACGGAAAGCTTCGCAAAATTCAGCCCAAGTCACTTGATGACCGGCGGGGACCGTGGCCATATAGTTCACCCACCAAGCTCCTGCCGAACCATGGAGTTGTTGTGCTGCAAAGAGTGTCTTTTGGACTTCGGAGCATTGGAGAAGACCAAACTTTGATTCAATGGTTCTCAACCAGTTGTCCGCTTCAAGTGGTTCAGCTGCCTCGGTGAACACGGACGGGTGAGTTGCGAGAAAGTAGGCATAGGTGTTCCCTTGAGGTTGACGAGGAGCACCCTCATGATGACGCCCGGTAGCAGTGTTCTGCACAAGAGCATGGAGGAGTTCCGTGTTCTCTTGATGTGATCCCAACATAGTCAGAATCGCCTCCGCCAAGGTGGGTGGCGGCGGCGGCTGCGGTGGCTTCTGCTGGGGCTGCTGTTGCTCTCCTTGTGGCTGTTGTTGCTGCTGTTCATGTGGTTGATGCGACTGCTGTCAATGTTGTGAGAACTGTGGCTGTTGCGATTGATATCGCGGCGGCTGCTGTGAAGAGTCATCATCACCACCGCTAGTGCCAATGAGCTCGTTCACGGAACGCATATGAGGCATTCTGTATAAGAAATGATGAACACATGGTTAATTTCTAAGATTTGTCCTATAATAAGCATCTCTCGAAAATTAATAGCCATAGTAAGCACATCACATCTATACGGGCAGCAACAACTTCGTATTAGCATGATGAACCTGGGTACAAGATGATATTACAACTCATTTCAGCCCAAGGGTACACCACACGATGACCACTTACAAAAGCACCATCACACTAATAGCGACATCATCATAATAACATGAGAAATATTAGCACCAAGTAGCATCACATCTAAATTTCTCATGGCTACACAACACGATGACTAGTTTCCAAAAGCACCCATACATAGCCCACAAAATACCGCGGCTATGCATACGTCGCGTTGTACAAAAGTGGTCGTCCTACTACGTGGCATATATACTCATATGCAAAATGGCACACGAACATGAAGTCTACTCATTCGGCGGTCCTCCCTCCTCCGGGGCCGGCGCGATGGGAGGAGTAGCTGGATGCCCATGCACGAGGGGTATATCTATGGCATCGGTCGCATCGCCCGGCTGCGGGTGATTGGCTAGAAACTCCGCCAAGTCGTCTTGGGCAGCTATCATCTCTCCCTCAAAGAACTCAGCATCAAACTGATTGTTATCACGTTCAATGGTGAGCTCTTCGATCATTTCATCCTTCTGATGAATTACCACCTCCTTCTCTTGAATTTCCATATTCTTTTGATGGATCACCGCGTCTTTTTGCAGCAACGCGGCTTGGCACGCCTGTAGGCACTGCCTTAAACCATCCTTCTGATCCTCCAACATCTCCATCAAAGCCTCATCATCCTTCCCCTGCATATAGGATGCCCTCACCGACTCCATCATCATGAGGTTATGTCTTGCTTGGGCTTGACACAGGGAGTAGATGTAGGTGGCGTAGTCGCTTAACACTTCGACACGTGGGTCGTAGTGTGGGTGCGTCCAGTCCAGCACCATAAGTCGGCGATGCGTCCACACAAAGCTTGAGGAGTCACAAAGGGGAAGAAGAGCATAGGGGGTGCTCTCCACGTCCACTGCATGGAGATCGCAGAAGATAGTCATCGCCTTTTGAGCAGCTAGCTCGTAGGCAATCTCCAAGTTTGGTGCAGCCACCTCCACCATGAAGGGTGCCCATCCCGGAGGATAAGGTCCTTCACGCACGCACACTTTCATGGTGTATGAGGGTTTCCCATGCTCATCGATCTCCTGCCCCACATAAGCGGGTGGCTCGATGTAGCCAAAGGTTTGAAGGATCTTCCAAAACATGAGGGGAAGTCCGGGGCAATGGAGTCGTTCGGACATGAACCATCCATTGTCGAACCTCACCATGTCATTGGCCATCTGTGGAAAGAATTTTGAGAAAGACATCAAAACTTAATTTCCACAATTTTTTAAGTGACATAAGCAAAATAAGACTTGAGAAGTCCTAGTGTTAGTTACAAGCAAGCCCGACAGATCAAGCTGAAAACTGATGACTGTTTTACTGTACGCAGAACTGTGGGTCAAAGATCATCAGTTTAAGGTGACTTAAGAACATTATCTGAGTTCGGAATGAACATTAAATTTAAAGGCAACATAAATACCTTTCTAACAATATATAATATGCACCAAGATCATTCAAGAGTCAGGAGTTTTGAGATTCTACAGTTGACAGCTAGTCTGAAAAATTCCAGCAGCAGGTCGTCCATTGAGGTACCTGACTTCGTGGTCATTTTTTAGATAGTTCTCATTAGAATCTACAACTACTCAAAACTACAAAGTCGTAGAGAATCTCACAAGCTTTCCAACAATGTATGGTATGACCCCAATTGATTTTTTTATGAGGATCTATGGCCAAAATTCAGAAAATTCCAGAGACACTTTTTCTCAGTGCAGCTTTTAGATCAGTATGTAGTATTTGGGCAATCCCACCGATTTATATGGTGATTCTGTTCTTGAGGTGAACAGAAAAGTTAGAGAGGACGTTGATACCTTTCCAACTATATAGCACACACCCACATTGGTTAGATATATTAAAAGTTGTGCTATGCTAAAGTCAGACTAAAATCTGGGTGAAAACAGAGATTCCCCTGTTGGCTTGGCCATATAGCAACAACACTCCTTGGGGTTTCTCCTTGATATTTCTGGCGTTGCTGGGCTTTTGAAGATCACACTAAGATTCATTATGATAAAATGGTTTGTTAATCAATAGTGGGACTTGGATTAGATCTTTAGGATAGGTTAAGAATAAGAATAGATTTTTTTAGGACCACGAATAAGAATATGCATACTATTTATTGCTTCACCTTTTTGTGACATAATAACAATGCATGGCATGATGTTCATGATTTATGACTGGAGATGTCGGTACTACGTTCCTCACCAAATAACAATTCTAATCTGGATTATACCCGGCATACGCATATCGGTGGCACTTAACCGGTCTCTCGCAAGCGCATTCTATACGTACTACCGTAGTTAGCGTACCTGCAGAAGATGGATCACACCAACAGATTCTTCACCTCAACTCCTAAAAAATCTACTAAACATATCATAAACATTACATAAAACTCATAGACGAATGAAGACCCAAAAACAATCCATAAAATAATATCCACAAACAACCAAATAAAGTCACACTCACAACCTAATTATACTAAAAGAACACCAACAGTAAAATAAGTAAACACCAAAAAATCAATTCATCAACCAACCTAATTTACCTTCCTACTCCAATCATATCCATAGTTGCAAGTATGAAAACAATGTTAGCTTTGCCACCTTCCATATATTATAATAACATCCTTATGTGGGCTTAATACTAATCCTCACCGTTACGTTTTATTTTCAAAAATAAGTCACTTTTAAAATATGCAATTGTTCCCGGCCTGCTCTGATACCATGTTGTGACGGTCGGTCGCCCGAAAGCAACTGACACAATCACGCCACAGGATCTTTGCACGGGATGGTGACACGCGATGCATCACCGCCAATTGCATATACAAGCGACATAATTTAAAAACAACATACATAAAGTTTTAATGTGTCGTACATAGGTTAAACACTGAAAAATACATAAGAGTAGCAAAATACGAGTAGTACGGAGTATTCTCTCATAACAACATTTAGCAAAACAGCGCGCCATAGCCCAATGGCACGCCGTACTAGCAACGCATAAATCAAGCCAGCGGTGACTCGGGCTCCCATTGTGTCACCCATCCCTCGGGCGGTGGTGCAATCTTAGGGAAGCCCTCATATGTATCATGCTCATAAAGGAGAGACTCACCTGAAAAGTAGGATCAACAAACTGGTAAGCTACTAAGCTTAGCAAGACTTACCCAATGAAAAAAAATTCTAGACCATACTAGTATGCAAGGCTCGAGTGCTTTTTCAAAGGGTAGTGGATAGCTTAAAAGAATTTACATTAGGATGGTCATATTTTAGCCTCAAGTTAACAATTAAAATAGTTAAACTTAATTAGCAACTATAACTAAACATACAAGGGTGCAAGCAAATTTAGAATTATTAATCACACAATCATCAAATCTCAATATTATGCCAGCTGTTACTACGCGACGATGACTTAAACAAGCGGACTCATTTTACCACGACTGAACGGCGATTCGATCCCATGGTTTTATTCTGCAGAACATAACCCGGAAAAACGACACATACGCACTTTTCAAGACGCACGGCACGCTCACTCAAGTCGTATGTGGCAACCTTTCCCGCTTAGCCCGATGCCGAAAAAAGGTGACCGGCCCGGATAAAGGGTTCCTCACGTGATGTCCGAGACATACCCCATGCAGGATTACCTATTGTCCTCTCAACGCCTGACCAAGGTCGGTCCCAGGATCGTTTGACACGAGGTTCCATGGTACGTCGGTTTACTAGTTCTCATAATACTAGCATCCTTCCGGTACAAAATCAATACTTGTTCAAGGGGCCGACTACGACACGGTCCTCAGTCGACACGAGTAAGCCTATGCATACGACACCCATGTGCCCATGCCTTACATGCTCGCTCGGTCTCAAAATTCATTAAAGGATGATTAATCCACATAAACCCTCATGTGGATGCCACACCCCATGAGTAGTCCCCACTTACTCATTCCTAGTGGTAGAACCTAGTGATTAGCGCAGCATGGGTAGGTTCTAAATCCCATTCAGACCCAAAGCTTTATGGTCATGCAAGTAGGTTTCATACAACACCTAAATGTAATGCACATAAAACAAATAAAACAATCGAACTCATGAGATTATATAAAAGGACTCAATCCAAGGAGTATGAGTAAAATTGGGGCTTGCCTTGCTCTATGTTAGTGCTTAAGTTAAGATTCAGTTGAGCTTCCTCCTCTTGTTGTACCTCCTCGAGCTCCTCAGTTCCTAATTTATGCCATGCATGCAAAAAGAAAATCAATCGCTAATAGGTGCATAAGGTGTAATTGTGATTAAAATGAATCTAATAATTAACTTAGTGTGGCTCGAGAGTTTTTAGCAATATGATAATCAACTATAGCAGCTGGTAATAAGGTTTAAGAAATAACATGCATATACTCTGTCACTTTAGTGTTTATGTGCCCCTTTTGCAATTCCTAGAACTAAAAATAGTTTTACATTCGAAATGGAGCTGAAATTTTTATGACAAGCTTCTGGTATTATGACAAGGGTTATTGCAAACTTTGAGGTCAAACCACTTAAATGTGGACCCACAGTAAAAATAATAAGCGAATATGTCTTATTATGCCACTATTGCAATTAGTAAAGGTCTGAAAGAGCAATGAAGCTGAAAGTTTTATGGTGGTCTAGAATATATAGGTGGAGCATTCTGGCAAAATTTGGGCTCAATCAAAGCAATAGAGGGCCCACAATTGAGATAATGGTGTTTGGAGAGATTAAATTACACAGAAAATATTATAGGTTTCTATGAAATAACAATATCACAGCCTTATAGAGGAGGATTTTATGGACTCAACAAAATTGGTTACATCATTTTTGGAGTTTTCTACAAGTCTTTATGAATTTTTGAAGTTAGACGAATTTCTGGAATTTTTCTGGGCCGAAAATCAGTGGGAAAAACGGTTGGGCGCCTGACTTGTGGGGCCCAGGGCCCTTTCTTCTTCCTCCAACCAGGGAACATACAGAGAGCCATGGAAGCTCGCTGGGAAACAAAGGGAGCTCGCCGGGGAGGCATTTAATGGCCCTTTTCCTTGTCAGTCCACTCGATGCGGAGGAGGAAGACATGGAGAACACCATGGTGGGGTGGAAATAGTGGGGAAGAAGTCGGAACGGGCTGGCGGCGAGCGACGGACGGCGACGAGCTTCGGTGGTGTTTTTCTCGCAACTGAAGGCACAGGAAGGCTTGGCGCAAGTTTCTATAGCTTCGTGGGGAGGTGAAGAACATCGTCACATACCCAAATTCTGATGGGGAGGCTCCTAAGGTGAGGCGCACCGCTGAGGTAGGTGCGGTTCGTGACCGGCGGCGACAAAACTTCAAAATCCGGCTCAAGCTTCCGTTTTTCTACCGAATGAAGTGCTTAGGAACGGGCACACGTGAGTTAGGAAGCCATTCAAGAAAGGAATTGTACTCACATTCACCGGAGAGCGTGAATCGAGCCGGCTACGTGATGAAGGTCCGGTGGTCGGGCTTGAAGAAATTGCTCAAAATCCGGCAAGGTCGATGCTCGAGGTGGGAAACGTGGGTAGCAGCAAGTTGCCTCACGGTCCGGCGCCGGTCCTAGAGTTCTTGTCCTTGCTCTGGAGGCAGCGTTGGCGTGGCACGGCAGCAAGGCGAGGCAGCGACAGTTTCCTCCAGGGGAAAACTGAAAAGAGCTGGGAGCAGTAGATGGAAGAAGAAGGAGGCAACGGCGTGGGGCAGGGGGGTTAAGGCGCTGCTCTGGCTAGTCATGGGTGAGCACGGCACGCCATCGTGCTGGCGGCCATGCAGCATCCGCAGCCCCGAGGATGGCAGTGAGGAGGAAGAAGCCACTGACAGATGGGTCCCACAAGGATTTTTTTCTTTTTCCCCAAATTTCAAACATGCACCAACTTTTTAATTCGAAAAGAAATACCTAGAAACTTCCAAAAATGATAAAAATTTGTACAGTGATCCTGCTCGGTAAAATCTTAATTTAGGTGCAATCAGATTTGAATTCGCCCAAGCAAAAATTGAATTATAAATTTTCTGTTCTAAACAATTGTTTAAATCATAGTTTGCAGAGATTACCTCACATTTCAGAACAGAGATTTTTGTACATGTCTAGAGTGGTGTCATTTCATGTGAAGGATTGAGTTCATGTCATCGAGTGGAAAAATCTTATATTTCACCTCACTTTTGATGTATTGGATCAAATTCAAATTTAGAATTGACTCTTGAACTTTCAAATGATTTCGTGTCATCAGAAATATGCATTGTTACAGAAACTTTCAAGATTAAACATCTTTTTCTTGCAGAACTAGTCAATATGTGTTCAAAAGAAACGTTACCGTTGTTAGTTGGCAGGGACTTTAACATATTGAGACATCCGCAAGAAAAAAACAAAAGGAATTTTGATGGCACATTACGACAACCAGCTTACTTACGACGGTTAGCCGTCGTAAGTAACGTTAATTACGACGGTCCAAGTCGGCCATCGTAAGTAAATCAACTTACGGCGACCATAGGACCATGGTCGTCGTATGTTACAGGCCCGTCGTAAGTTAAGTGTAACTTATGACGGCCGTAACCCTAAGCCGTTGTAAGTTACCGCCCCATCGTCAACTACACGTAACTTACGACGGCCCAACTTGGGCCGTCGTAATTTACCAAGCCGTCGTAAATTTTAGGTTTTATCCGCCACCCCGGCCCTAGGCTCAGTCCGACCCCGGACCGCCGCCACCTGAGCCCCGCCCGCCGCCCCGACGCCACCGTCATACCGCCTGTGCCGCCCCGCGCCTCCCGGCCACCGGCGCCGCCGACCCGCGCCGTCCCGCCTCGATCGGCCCCCCCGCCGCCGCTCGGTCCCAAGCCCGCCCCACTAACTTTGAGGTACGTTTTATTAATTAATTATATAAATTTGTTATTTAGTTCATTTAGTAATTATTTTAGTTATTTTATTAATTAGTTTAGTTAATGATTTCATTTATTACTTGATTAGGTTACTTAATTTTGGTTTACTTGATTATTAAGTTAGTTTAATATTTCTTGTATAATTTTGTTACTTGATTAATCTTGTAGATTATTTAATTATTTAATTAGTTAGTTATATTCATAGTTATTAAGGCGGTAAGGCGACAAGGTGAGGTGACGCCTTACTGCTATATAAATATAGCAAAAAGTAGGAGTAGAAATAAAATAGAAAAGAAAAGGAAAAGAACAAGAGAAAAAAACACTGGATGTGCCTTATTTCAGTGGCCCATCCAGCCCACTATCACCAGCCCAACACCCTACGTTTACCCTAACCCCTCAGTTGATTCTTTCTTTCACCCATCTCCTCCCGCGAGCGCAACCACTTCTTTCTTTCCCCTTCCCCATCTCTTCCCGCAAGCGTCGCCGCTGCCACATCACGCCCAACTGAGACCGTAGGAAGGATCGCCAGGAGTTCTTGTATCTTCTCGACCTCAGCCAAGGGCGTTTCCTCACACGGTTGCCGAACCCCGATGAGTTCTTCATCCCGGTGGCCGAGTTTCCACTCCCACGCCGACTCATCGCCCCGGCAATCTCGTCCATCTCCCGAGCAACCACTTGACCTCAGAGGTGCATCATGAGCATTACTAGTTGTCCCCCAGTGCTTCCCAGGCGCTGCCGCCACCACGTCCCTTGTTCCCTGGCGCAGCCGCTTCTTTCTTTCCCCTTCCTCATCTCCCCCTGCGAGCACGCTGCCACCACATCCTCTCTGCCCGGGCGCCGCCGCCGCCCCATTCCCTGTCCCCTGGTGCAGCCGCTTCTTTCTTTCCTCTGCCCCATCTACTCTCTAGAGCGTCGCCGCTGCCACATCCTCTCTGCCCGGGAGTCATCGCCGCCGCCACATCCCTGTGCACGGGCGCCGCCTCCGCCTCCATTGTGCGAGGGTGCCGCCGCCGTCTTCCTGTGTGTGCCTTACGCTGGAATCTAAGGCGACGGGACGCCTTAACCGAACAGAGCGCCTTATCGCTTAAGCAACGCCTTAACAACCATGGTTATATTACTTAGTTCATTAATTACTTTTGCTATTTGATAATTAGGTGTAAATTGTCTTTTTTTTATTATTTAGTGTGTTTATTTGTTAATTATTTGCTTAATTTTATTATTTAATTCAAAATTGTTAGAAATTTGAGTTTCATTTGATTGCTTGAGTGTATAATATCAATATATAAATAAACGAGCTTCGGGCCAGCTCAGCCTGGCACATCCCATTTATGGCCCGATACGGCCCATTTAAAGGTCATATTTCCCCATTGCCGCGCTTAAACAGAGTAGAGCACCGTCGAGAAATGTGTGGTTTTGATCAAGAAGCGCCGTCGGTACCATGGCCATGGCCGCTGTCGCCAACTAGTTTAGCGCTTCTTAGGTTTACGATCATGTCCCGAGTTTTTTTCTCCATCTATGTTGGAGAACAAGCTCGTCGGAGTTCCTCCGCCGCCCGCCGCCGTTACCGAGTACTCTCCGGCCATTTTTAGCCCTAATCACCCTTGTTCTTTCCCCCTCTCTCTCGTTCTTACCTCCAAAATGTAAGATTAACATAACCTATACAATATGCGTCACCCGTTTTGGATCGGCCCGTCTCACATGCGTTACGCATGTGAGGGGTGTTGGTTTGAAACAGTCCCTTTTTCGACAGCCTGAGAGTGACCGAGCGGGCGTGCTTATGACGAGACGAGGTGTCTGGATTCGGATGAGATTTTGTCGACGTAACCCTAATGTTCTATGCTGCACCATTATCGGGCTGCAGTTGGAGAACAGCGGGGTTATGCTGCCGAAATTTTGTCTGGATCCGGACCTCGTGTCTCGTTATAAGCACGCTCCTCTCGGTCACTCTTGGGTGGTTTTAGGACCTATCCCTTCCAATAGATGTAAAGTGAATGTAATTTATCTGGCTTTATACTGCAGAGTAAAACATGGGTGAAGACCACAGTTGGATGTATACTGGTTGGTAGAGCAGATCTGATGGTCACTCAAATGAGTGGTTCGCTAAGAAAGATGCTTTTGTAGATCGAGCATTTTCGTTGTCAAATACCGATAAGGTGCGGTGCACATGTACGAAATGCCAGAATACCAAGTTTTTGGACAAAGTGAAACTTTCAATACATTTGTGTCGAAACGGTTACACGCCATGTTATGAGGTCTAGACCTTTCACAGCCAGACATCTTCTAAAGCTATACAAGAAGTGGAAGAGGACAATGATGATAACACGGGGGATGATAGGATGGATGAGATGCTAGAATCTATACAACCAGACCTTACGGAGGATCCACCTATAACGGAGGTTGAAGCATTCTTCGAGCTTCTCAAAGCTTCAGAACAGACGCTGCATGAACACACCGAAGTGACCCTCCTCATTTTCATGACTAGACTTATGGCAATTAAGTCTAAGTACTTCTTTTCTAATAACTGTTACAACGACCACATCAAATTGATCAGCAATATCCTTCCACGGCCCCATAAAGTGCCTAAAGATATGTATCACGCGAAGAAATTGCTTGCGGGTCTCGGTGTGAAATATGAGAAGACTGATGTGTGTCCAGATAACTGCATGCTTTTCTAGAAAGAACATGGCAAAGAGAACAAATGTTTAAAATGTGGTGAATCGAGGTATGTCGAAGTTATTAATGAAGATGGTGAAAATGTGATGACAGAAGTCGCACGTAAGCAGCTTCAATATTTACTCGTGACACCTCGGTTGAAGCGTTTGTTTATTTTGAAAAAAAACTTCCAGACACATGAGATGGCACAAAGAAGGTGTGCGTCAGAACAAATAAGTCATGACGCACCCGTCCGACGGTGAGGCATGGAAGGTGCAGGACCGGTTCGATCAAAATTTCGGACGTGATGCGAGAAATGTTCGGATAGGGTTGGCGATAGATGGATTCTCGCCGTTCAGTACAAACGCTTCACCATACTCCTGTTGGCATGTTTTTGTCATTCCGTACAATCTACCACCGACCCTTTGTATGAAGTATGAGTTCATGTTCCTTAGCCTCATTGTACCAGGGCTGGATCATCCTAGGTCACGTCTCATTGCGATGTTGAAACCGCTAATCAAAGAATTGAAAATGTTGTGGACAGGAGTCGAAGTGTACGACAATTACAAGAAGCAGAGATTCAACCTTTGAGCTGCTTATTTGTGGTCCATCCAAGATTTTCCGGCGTACGACATGTTTTCTAGATGGAGCCCTCACAGTCGTTTGACGTGTCCGATACATTCTTCTGACACTGATTGTTTTTGACTTACTCATGGAGGCAAGATATGTTACTTCGATTGTTATAGATGTTGGCTTTCTTCGAATCACATGTTTAGGCAACAGAGGAATGTATTCAGAAAAGACACCGAAACATTTTAACGGGTCAGAAATATCTGATATGTTGGACAAACTGTTGCCAGATAAAGATCGTCCTGGATATTTTCTTGGTTTCGGAGATGATCACAATTGGACTCATATATGTGGACTATGGGAGCTACCATATGTGAAGTCGTTGATACTAATGCACAACATTGATGTCATGCATCAAGAGAGTAACAAGGGGAAATGTATCATAAGAACATGCATGAACATGACGGACAAAATGAAAGACAATATAAAGGCTCGAAAGGATCAGGCTGAGCTTTGTAACCGTCCAACTCTTGAGCTCTCTGAAAGTGGTGATAAACCACGTGCTTCCTTATGTCTTCAACCCAAAGAAAGAAAGAAGTCATCGAATGTTTGAAAAGTTTGAAATTCCCAGATGGTTACGCAACTAGTCTGAAACGAGCTGTGAATGTAAAAACGGGAAAACTCACTGGGTTGAAAACTCATAATTATCACATAATCATGGAAAGACTTCTACCTGTTATGTTTCAGGGCTATTTTTATTATGCGGTGTGGAAGGTGCTATCCGACCTTAGCCACTTCTATAGGCAGCTCTGTGCTCAAGAAATCATGATAGAGATGATGAGTAAGTTGGAGGGAAGGAGATATCGGTATTATTATGTAAGATGGAAAAAAATTTCATCCAGGATTCTTCAATCCAATGCAACATCTCCTTATCCATCTTCCATATGAAACTAAAGTGGGCGGTCCCGTGCAATTTAGGTGGATGAATCATATTGAAAGGGCAATAAGATATCTGAAACCAATGGTTGGTAACAGGGCAAGGGTAGAAGGGTGCATCACCGAAGCATTTACTCTTAAGGAACTAGGATATTTTTCAAGTGTTTACTTTGCAGAGGAACATAATGTCAATACTTCGGCAGTGCGGTACAATATGGATGAGCAACTTTCATGTAGTGATCTCTCCATTTTTGCAACAAGAGGCACTATGTTGATAGTTGCACTTCTTACAACTCTACCGCAGAAGAAAGGAATGATGCTTTCCTCTACATGTACGCTAATATAGATGAGATGGACAAATATTTAGAGTAAGTGTTTGTCCTACATTTATGCTAGTCAGCATAGTTTGCAACACATCTATTCTAAAAGTTTTCTTTTCATACAGAGGGTTTCACAAACAGAATTGGACACATAAACATCAACCTACGAGCAAACAAGTAGAAGCGATGCGACAGGATGGAATAAATGGAAGACCTAACTTCCTATCCTGGTTTCGAAATCATGTAACATTTTGTCGTTAACTCATAAGTATTTACAAAGTATTCTTATAACTTATGAGTATTTACATGGTTTTCTTATAACTTCATATTTTGGACAGTGCATGAAAGATGCCAACGTCCATGAATACTTGCGACAACTATCCTATGGTTTGGTTAAAGTTAGAAGTTACGGTCGATATGACGTCAATGGCTTCTGATTTCGTACAACTCAATTTGAATCTCATCATCCTCTCGTGGCAACATCTAATACCGAAGTTGTGACGAGTGCAATCGACTCTCAAAGAAGTGAAACTAATTACTATGGGATTATTAAAAAAATTCTTGAATTTGCTTTCATCGGTAATAAGGATCTTCGAGTAGTATTCTTTGACTGTGATTGGTTTGATAATAATCATGGAATTCGACAAAACCAATATGGCATGGTGGAATTCAAACACAAATAACGGCTACGAGGATACGACTCATTTGTTCTTGTACACCAAGTGGAGCAAGTGTATTACCTATCGTATCCATGCAAAAAACTCGCTGCTTGGTGGATGGTACATAAGGTGAATCCTCGTGAGCGGTTATACACTCCAAGAGATGATGGTTACCATGATACTAATGAGATTGATGAGGTTTACCAAGAAGAAGAGTTGTCAGACTCGTTCATCGTCGAGCCTGGTGTAGGACTCGATGACTTAGTTGGAGACGCTCAAGATGTCAAGACTTACGATATGAGGAAACAAAAACAAAATCAAGTCGAGACCCTCAGAAAAGAAGATCGGTGGTCTGGTTTGAGGAGTAGGGAACATGATTGTGACGTTGATGAATTTTGAAATTGATGAAGTAATGTTTTCTTCACTAACTTAACATGAATTTTGTATATTATCTTAGTATATTTATCAATTACTCCTTACATCAGGATATCGTCGTCAAACGGGAAGGGAAGGGGAGGAAGGGGGTGAGAGGGTTCCTTACCCAGCCCCGGGACTTGGTATTCTCAGGTACCTCGTTAGGTGCGAGCAGACGCTCTCAGCTGATGAGGCATCTTCAAGACTTTTCGGACCGAGTTGTGGCCTTTCAGCGCACGGAGGTAAATTTCAGTTGCCAATCACGTTATTTTAAATTGCATTTATCAATAATTTTTTATTATCAATCAATTGCTTTTGCAGTCTGACTTAAGAGTCTTTTGAGTCGGTGCCAAAGGTTGGGGCTAGTCAGCCCTCGGAACCGGCTACGCAGCCCTCGGAGCCGGCGAGCGTGGAGCCTTCGGGATCCAGTGGTGATGAGTCCTCCGGGTCACCGGCCATGGTGCCACCGAATGGGCGACGGATGAGGAGGACCCACTTTGTGTAAAAGTCCCAAAACTGGTAAATGGAAAACTTGAGCTATGAATAAAGTTGAGTTTAAATACAAGAAATGGGACTTGCAAAAACTTTTGTTTACTCATGAAAGTGTGGGCATGTGCAATAAAACTTTGAATTCAGTTTGAACTAAAAGGGTCAATTCAAAAAGGAGAAGGGCATTTTCAAAAGGGGAAATTCAAACTGTTGTTTAAGAAGTTGTATTTGCAATGGTCAACTCAAGAATCAGAGGGCATATTTGAATTCTTCAGGTCCAAATTGTGAGGAAGGTAAATCTTGAGCAAATTTGGAGGTGCTTTGATATGTATATCAAAAGGACTTGTAAATTTCACCGAAATTTCAATTTAAATTTGAAACTGAGGCAAAACTTGTCAAACAGCCAAATGGATTTTGAATTTGAGCTCCACATGATTGGAATTTGCAAAGTGCCAAAATTTGGAGATATTTGGGAGAGGAGCTGTGGGCCCCAATTGTCATTGAGAGGGGAGAAATAACTTACTGCCTAAGTTAGCCCTGTTTCTCAGTTCACACACGAGCTCGGACCGAGCCATCGTGAGCTGCCACCGCGCTGCCAACCAAGAACCCCGGAAGCCACCTCCCCAAACCGCCTCAGCCCCGGTATATTATCCCACGGACGGCTGCTTCCTGAAGAAAAACTGATCGTGTTTCTCTTTTCCCGTGACTGCTCCCGTGTGCACTGCCTCCCGCCGCTACCGCGCCCCATCGGAGCAACCGCGCCTGGCCGCCTCAGCAGCTCTCACGTCGATCTGAGCTTCCCCACGGTGTCGCCGGGTCTTCTTCGAGGTGTTCAGCACCAGAACCCGACGTTTTTCCCATGGGAACTCGGCACCGAGCTCTGTTTATCCATCGGTGCCACTGCGAGCCACCGGCCGGAAGATCACGTCGCCTGCTCGCCACGGTCCTTCTCCCACCGAGCTGCAAAAGCAAAAAGGTGCGCCTATAACTCTTCTTGCTTCACAGCACCGCTGGCAGCTTGTCGCAAACCGTGCTCGCTGGAATTTGGCTTTTTCCGCGGACATGCGATATGAACCGTAGGCAGCAAATTGGGAAATTAGGGAGACACGGTGCACCACTCCTCACAAGACTTAGAAACCTAGCTGTAGACGTTCGTGCGAGCACGTGCGATCGAGAACGAGGGAGAACCGTCGAAGAAACCTTCGGTTCTTCGAGTTTTTTGAGTTTTCACCAAAATCGACCTAGGTCGCACGGTGAGCCATTAGTTGCCGACTTTCTCGTGAGATCAGAGCCTTGGACGTTGCTCCCCAGGTCGTGGCGATGCTGTAGGAGCTAACCGGAGCAAGGTTGGAGCATTACAGTGCCCTAGCGACGTCGCCGGAGTTGCCGCAGCCACTGTCGCCGTCGCGCCTAGGGTTCCGGCCATCCTCGATCTGATATGAGACCAGTAACATGTTCCTCGCACGGAAATATGCAAGGGCGGCGAAAATCAACAAGTTCCGAGGGCCGGAACCTCCTCCCGGCGAGATCTCCGGCGAGCCCGGCGGCGCGCGGGCGCGGGCAGCCGGAGGTTGAAGATGACCTGGGGTTCCGCATGTCAGTGACAAGATTTTAAATCGCTGATCAGCTGTGGCCCCGGGATCCAGTGTGGCTGCACGGGAAAGGTTCTGTGGCCCCGTGTGGCTTGGTTCCCGCAGCTGACACGTGTGCGATGGGCCCGCGGTCAGAGTTTAAACATTTCCCCGGTTTATTCAAATAACAGATTTGATTCAAACTTTGGGAGGGCATAACTTTTGCTCGGAAGCTCCAAATTTAGTGATTCAAATTGGGTTGGATTCAGGATGAAAAACTCTATCCAAATATTCCACCCAATTTGCATGAAAACCAAAAAATCTGGAAATTTCTTTAAAGCTTTTCAGCAAAAGAATTTTAGAGGGAATTTGGTTCATCCAAAAATCCTAAAATTTTTCATAATATTCTCTAGGATGTTAGGAGACTCCTGTAAAAGTTTCAGCTAATTTGGAGTTGAGTTAGCTAGGGTAATTCTGATTTCAAGTTTTTGTATTCAAATGAACTCAGAAACATTTTCAGAGAATTTCCAAAACTTGGAAATTCAGTTCTGGGGATTCCTTAGCTCCAAAAATCCTAGGAACATTCATGCATGCTCCCTGAGCTATGTATGAAATTTTAGTTCACTTGAATTTGCATGAAAGTGCAGATTTATTCAGAATTAATTTCTTTTTGCCTAAATGCTTAGGGAATTGTTCTGAGTGATATACTCATTGAAATATTCCAAATTTTGGTCCAGATGACTTTCTTGTGACAAGGAACTCACAAGAAAATTTCCAACTCCATTGGAGCCCTGGATCAGTACTGTTCTGTTCAACCCCATTAAAAAATCAACCCACAAGTGAGGAAACACCCATCTCACTTGAGCATAGTGCTAACCCAAACCCAAACCACTAACACCAGTTTCATTTTAAATTCTTAAACAGAGTTCCAGTTTTAAACTTGTCTTTAGAACTTGTTAGCAAAGGTTTTATAATTAAACATGTATACATATTCATAACGTGTAGTGATTAAACGTGGAAAGTGAAGAAGGAGAAGTTGGGCTTGGATCAAGGAGCAAGAGGGCAGGGATTAAACTTCAAGTCATCAACAACTAACTTCATATTATCTGACTTTAGTCACCTGCAAAACCAAGGCAAGCCCCGGTTTGCACTTAAGTTGTTTTTAAAGTTTTCCTTTGTTCACTACTATGGGTCTAAGTTTGTATGTGCATTAGGTCAAGGATGTTTTACACTCCAAATGCATGACCAAATGTACCCTGGATTTAAGGGTATAAAGGGTCACCGCTGTAGAATAATGCCGTGCTAAATAGCTTTGGACATCCGGTAGAAGTCGAGTAGTTGGAATCTACTCGCGAGTTATAGACGGGATTACACGGGTGTAGTCGGAAATGAGGCAAACTAAAGTTTACATTTCTAAAGATGAGACCAGGCAGAGGAGTTAGGGAGCGACAAGACAAGGTCTTGGTCGAGTAGCTCTGCCTGTGTCGGTTAAGGACCGATGCGTGTGCCGCGTCCAGGAGCAAGTATTGAGTTGCGTACCGGATGCTTACTGATATATGGGAACCAGGAAACCGATGTACCAGGTTCACTGGATTGTAGAGGCATACCACATCGTCTCGTTAGACCTATGAGCCCGAGATGGCGCGACCGGTTCTACAGTCTAGTGTCCTGAGAAAGGTTGCCACATACGATGTAATGAAGGATGCCAGATTTGGGTCTTCAGAGGCGGGCGTATGTGTCGAGTTATCCGGGTAGTGTTTGATTCGAATCACCATCCCTCTCGGTTATTGAGTACCACTTGCTCCCATGTTGTGACGTAGTAATCAACTTGTGTGGAAACAGTTTGCAAAAGTATAATTGCTGCTATGATTCTGTTAAGTTGCATAAAAACCCTGTTTGAAGTAGAACTAGAGCAAACTAAAGTTCTTTTCCACCTTGGGACAAGTAACATTGTAATGAAGTGTTTCTTGTTTGATTGTGGAGTTCCAATGTTGCTAGGTGCAAGGTCACTACTATTATGGCTAAAATATGAAAGTTAAGGATGAACTCGTAGGCGAGTCTTTTCGCAAATTACAGGATTAGGTCTTAAGTTACCCTCATGTAGAGTTGCATGCTTTAGGAGAGACGGTTAAGTCTTGCTGAGCCTTTGTGCTCACTCTTGCTACATGAGTGGTTTTGCAGGTTAATCCGACGCTATAAAGAAGGTTGTCCGGTGAGGCTCGAGAACTTCCGAGTCATGTATCACCAGGAGAACCTAGCCGCTGCCAAGTCTTCGTGTTGCTAGCGAGAGGAGTCCGCGGGCTGGACCTCTTCTCAGGTGCTTCGTAGTTATTCGACGTGAGCTGTTTATAGACTTCCGCTGTAGCTATTTTATGTAAATTATTTACAAAGAACATTTGTAAGCTTCCGCTTTGATTTATGTAATACATTGTTCCTTATATGTGTGCTGTTGGGTGCCGCATAACACGGCACCACCCAATGCGATTCTCGGGCAAGGTGCCCCGTCCCCGTGACTGAGCGGGAGGTCGGGCCCCGTCAGCATGGTATCAGAGCCGCATTGGTAATAGCACACGGAATCATGAGCAACATTATCCAACTCATGATCTCAAGCTTGCTGCCGTGGTATTAGCTTTGAAGATGTGGAGACATTACCTATTAGAAAACCTGATTCATCTCTACACCGACCACAAAAGCTTGAAGTAGATATTCACTCAAAAGGAGTTGAATATGCGGCAACGGCGATGGTTGGAGCTGATCAAGGACTATGAGATTGAAATTCATTATCATCCGGGCAAGGCAAATGTGGTTGCCGATGCACTCAGCCGGAAGTCTCATATTCATAACCTGACAATTACGCCGATAGAAGAGGAAGAACCAAGTCTCTACTTGGTTTCATATGGAGCTCTACATAACCTAGCTCTCATACCCACAATAAGAGAGGGGGTTATGAAAGCTCAAAAGCAAGACAAGGGCATGGCTCATATCAAAAGGAGGTTGAAGAACGGGGAGATGAAATATTTCCGGTTAGATAATGAAGATACCTTATGGTTCAAGGACCGGATAGTCGTACCCCGTGATATGAGGCTGCGGAAGAAAATTTTGGATGAGGCTCACTTATCCAAATTTTCCATTCACCCTAGCAGCAACAAAATGTACTAAGACTTCCGGAAGAAGTTTTGGTGGACACATATGAAACGTGAAGTTGCAAAATACGTTTCAGAATGTGATACTGTCGAAGAGTTAAGGCCGACCACATGAAGAAGTCGGGCATGTTGCAACCGCTACAAATACCGGCATGGAAGTGGGAAGACTTGAGTATGGATTTCATCGTTGGGTTGCCGATGACCTCCCACCACCTTGATTCGATTTGGGTAGTCGTTGACCGATTAACCAAATCAGCACATTTCATTCCGGTGCATACTAACTACAGCGCCAAGCAATATGCGGAGTTATACATAGCACGAATCTTATGCTTGCATGGAGTTCCCCGTACCATTGTCTCCGACAGAGGATCGTTGTTCGTATCCCATTTCTGGGAACAGCTACACGCATCCTTGGGAACCAAATTGATTCGAAGCTCCGCGTATCACCCTCAAACCGATGGGCAAACGGAAAGGGTAAATCAAATCCTTGAAGATACACTAAGGGTGTGTGCCATCCACCACGGTAAGAGCTGGGATGATCACTTACCGTCGGCGGAGTTCTCGTATAACAACGGTTATCAAACGAGCATAAAAATGGCACCTTATGAAGCTCTCTACGGCCGAAAGTGCCGCACACCCTTGAACTGGTGTGAATCTGGCGAGAGGGTAATTTACGGGATTGATCTCGTAAATGAAGCAGAAGAGCGGGTAAGGCTTATTCAAGCAAATCTTAAAGCCGCTCAATCCAGGCAAAAGAGCTATGCGGATAAGAGACGTCGTCCTCTGAATTTTCAAGTTGGAGACCACGTATATCTCCACGTATCTCCTATGAAGGGCATTCACCGATTCAGAGTGAAAGGAAAATTAGCTCCATGTTTTATCGATCCCTTCGTCATCATTGAAAGGTGTGGACTCGTGGCATACCGCTTGGAGCTACTGGCAGCCTTAGCCGGAGTTCATAACGTCTTCCACATATCTCAGTTGCAGAAGTGTTTGAAAGTTCCAACGAAAATTCTCGCGGGAGACATAGCGGATTTGAAGCCGGACCTCACTTATGTTGAACATCCAACCCGGATAATTGATGAAAAGACTCGCGAGACCAGGAACCGGACGCTGCGATTTTTCAAGGTGCTATGGGAAAATCACACGTCCGACGAAGCTACATGGGAAAGCGAGGAATATGTACAACGCAATCATCCAGAGTTGTAGAGGCTTATATTTAGTAGTTGTCCTCTCCACGTTGTCCTTAATCAGGAATCTCAGGACGAGATTCTTTTTAAGGGGGGGGGAATGTAAAAGTCCCAAAACTGGTAAATGGAAAACTTGAGCTATGAATAAAGTTGAGTTTAAATACCAGAAATGGGACATGCAAAAACTTTTGTTTACTCATGAAAGTGTGGGCATGTGCAATAAAACTTTGAATTCAGTTTGAACTAAAAAGGTCAATTCAAAAAGGAGAAGGGCAATTGCAAAAGGGGAAATTCAAACTGTTGTTTAAAAAGTTGTATTTGCAATGGTCAACTCAAAAATCAGAGGGCATATTTGAATTCTTCCAGTCCAAATTGTGAGAAAGGCAAATCTTGAGCAAATTTGGAGGTGCTTTGATATGTATATCAAAAGGACTTGTAAATTTCACCGAAATTTGAATTCAAATTTGAAACTGAAGCAAAAAATTGTCAAACGGCCAAATGGCTTTTGAATTTGAGCTCCACATGATTGGAATTTGCAAAGTGCCAAAATTTGGAGATATTTGGGAGAGGAGCTATGGGCCCCAATTGTCATTGAGAGTGGAGAAATAACTTACTGCCTAAGTTAGCCCTGTTTCTCAGTTCACACACGAGCTCGGACCGAGCCATCGCGAGCTGCCACCGCGCTGCTAACCGAGAACCCCGGAAGCCACCTCCCGGCGCTGTCAAACCGCCTCAGCCCCGGTATATTATCCCACGGACGGCTGCTTCCCGAAGAAAAACTGATCACGTTTCTCTTCTCCCGTGACTGCTCCCGTGTGCACAGCCTCCGGCCGCTACCGCGCCCCATCGGAGCAACGGCGCTCGGCCGCCTCAGCAGCTCTCACGCCGATTTGAGCTTCCCCATGGTGTCGCCGGGTCTTCCTCAAGGTGTTCAGCACCAGAACCCGACGTTTTTCCCGCGGGAACTCGGCACCGAGCTCTGTTTATCCATCGGCGCCACTGCGAGCCGCCGGCCGGAAGATCACGTCGCCTGCTCGCCACGGTCCTTCTCCCACCGAGCTGCAAAAGCAAAAAGGTAAGCCTGTAACTCTTTTTGCTTCACAGCACCGCTGGCAGCTTGTCGCAAACCGTGCTCGCTGGAATTCGGCTTTTTCCGCGGACATGCGATATGAAGCGTAGGCAGCAAATTCAGAAATTAGGGTGACACGGTGCACCACTCCTCACCAGACTTAGAAACCTAGCTGTAGACGTTCGTGCGAGCACGTGGGATCGAGAACGAGGGAGGACCGTCGAGGAAACCTTCGGTTCTTTGAGTTTTTCGAGTTTTCACCGAAATCGACCTAGGTCGCACGGTGAGCCACTAGTTGCCGACGTTTCTCGCGAGATCAGAGCCTTGGACGTTGCTCCCCAGGTCGTGGTGATGCTGTAGGAGCTAACCGGAGCAAGGTTGGAGCATTACAGTGCCCTAGCGACGTCGCCGGAGTTGCCGCAGCCACTGTCGCCGTCGCGCCTAGGGTTCCGGCCATCCTCGATCTGAGATGAGACCGGCAACATGTTCCTCGCACGGAAATATGCAGGGGCGCTGAAAATCAACAAGTTCTGAGGGCCGGAACCTCCTCCCGGCTAGATCTCCGGCGAGCCAGGCGGCGCGCGGGCGCGGGCAGCCGGAGGTTGAAGATGACCGGGGGTCCCGCATGTCAGTGACAAGATTTTAATCGCTGATCCGCTGTGGCCCCGGGATCCAGTGTGGCTGCACGGGAAAGGTTCTGTAGCCCCGTGTGGCTTGGTTCCCGCAGCTGACACGTGTGCGATGGGCCCGCGGTCAGAGTTTAAACATTCCCCGGGTTTATTCAAATAACAGATTTGATTCAAACTTTGGGAGGGCATAACTTTTGCTAGGAAGCTCCAAATTTAGTTATTCAAATTGGGTTGGATTTAGGATGAAAAACTCTATCCAAATATGCAACCCAATTTGCATGAAAACCAAAACAATCTGGAAAATTCTTTAAAGCTTTTCAGCAAAAGAATTTTAGAGGGAATTTGGTTCATCCAAAAATCCTAAAATTTTGTCAGAATATTCTTTAGGATGTTAGGAGACTCCTTTAAAAGTTTTAGCTCATTTGGAGTTGATATAGTTAGGGTAATTCTGATTTCAAGTTTCTGTATTCAAATGAATACAGAAACATTTTTAGAGAATTTCCAAAACTTGGAAATTCAGTTCTGGGCATTCCTTTGCTACAAAAACCAAGGAAAATTCATGCATGCTTCCTGAGCTATGTATGAAATTGTAGTTCACTTGAATTTGCATGAAAGTGCAAATTTATTCAGAATTAATTTCTTTTTTCCTAAATGCTTAGGGAATTGTTCTGAGTGATCTACTCACTGAAATATTCCAAATTTTGGTCCAGATGACTTTCTTGTGACAAGGAGCTCACAAGAAAATTTCCAGCTCCATTGGAGCCCTGGATCAGTACTGTTCTGTTCAACCCCATTAGAAAATCAACCCACAAGTGAGAAAACACCCATCTCACTTGAGCATAGTGCTAACCCAAACCCAAACCACTAACACCAGTTTCATTTTAAATTCTTAAACAGAGTTCCAGTTTTAAACTTGTCTTTAGAACTTGTTAGCAAAGGTTTTATAATTAAACATGTATACATATTCATAAAGTGTAGTGATTAAACGTGGAAAGTGAAGAAGGAGAAGTTGAGCTTGGATCAAGGAGCAAGAGGGCAGGGATTAAGCTTCAAGTCATCAACAACATACTTCATATTATCTGACTTTAGTCACCAGCAAAACCAAGGCAAGCCCCGGTTTGCACTTAAGTTGTTTTTAAAGTTTTCCTTTGTTCACTACTATGAGTCTAAGTTTGTATGTGCATTAGGTCAAGGATGTTTTACACTCCAAATGCATGACCAAATGAACCCTGGATTTAAGGGTATAAAGGGTCACCGCTGTAGAATAATGCCATGCTAAATAGCTTAGGACATCCGGTAGAAGTCGAGTAGTTGGAATCTACTCGCGAGTTATAGACGGGATTACACGGGTGTAGTCGGAAATGAGGCAAACTAAAGTTTACATTGCTAAAGATGAGACTGGGCAGAGGAGTTAGGGAGCGGCAAGACAAGGTCTTGGTCGAGTAGCTCTGCCTGTGTCAGTTAAGGACCGATGTGTGTGCTGCGTCCAGGAGCAAGTATTGAGTTGTGTACCGGATGCTTACTGATATATGAGAACCAGGAAACCGATGTACCAGGTTCACTGGATTGTAGAGACATACCACATCGTCTCGTTAGACCTATGAGCCCGAGACAGCGTGACTGATTCTACAGTCTAGTGTCCTGAGGAAGGTTGCCACATACGACGTAATGAAGGACGCCAGATTTGGGTCTTCAGAGGTGGGCGTATTTGTCGAGTTATCCGGGTAGTGTTTGATTCGAATCACCGTCCCTCGCGGTTATTGAGTACCACTTGCTCCCATGTTGTGACATAGTAATCAACTTGTGTGGAAACAGTTTGCAAAAGTATAAGTGCTGCTATGATTCTGTTAAGTTGCATGAAAACCCTGTTTGAAGTAGAACTAGAGCAAACTAAAGTTCTTTTCCACCTTGGGACAAGTAACATTGGAATGAAGCGTCTCTTGTTTGATTGTCGAGTTCCAATGTTGCTGGGCCCAAGGTTACTACTATTATGGCTAAAATCAGAAAGTTAAGGATGAACTCGTGGGCGAGTCTTTTCGCAAATTACAGGATTAGGTTTTAAGTTACCCTAATGTAGAGTTGCATGCTTTAGGAGAGACGATTAATTCTTGTTGAGCCTTTGTGCTCACTCTTGCTACATGAGTGGTTTTGCAGGTTAATCCAACGCTATAAAGAAGGTTGTCCGGTGTGGCTCGAGAACTTCCGAGTCATGTACCACCGGGAGAACCTAGCCGCTGCCAAGTCTTCGTGTTGCTAGTGAGAGGAGTCCATGGGATGGACCTCTTCTCGGGTGCTTCGTAGTTATTCGACGTGAGCTGTTTATAGACTTCCGTTGTAGCTATTTTATATAAATTATTTACAAAAAACTTTTGTAAGCTTCTGCTTTGATTTATGTAATACATTGTTCCTTATATGTGTGCTGTTGGGTGCCGCATAACACGACACCACCCAATGCGATTCCCGGGCAAGGTGCCCCAGCCCCGTGACTGAGCGGGAGGTCAGGCCCCGTCACTTTGCTGCTCCTCCTCCTGTTCCTCGTGAGGGGATCACCATTCGTCCACTTGGAGGCAGGAAAACAAATTTTATATTATTAAATATTTGATTTTGTCTCCTGATACATAATGAGTTAATAAACTTTGCAGATCTTGGCACGATAGTTCGTTCACGGGCTAGGGACACCACAGTCAGCTTAACGGTGTCATCGGGGCTTTAGTGCGGTTGCACTATCCCGTTGCCATCGACGGTGTCCCTGCTTTGTCGTGGGACGACTATGCTCGTGTCCCTCACGAGGTCCACGGCACCCTCGAGGGGGCCATGTGGAACGATTTTATGGTAAGCTTAAATGTTTGCATTTTTTGCACTCATTTAAAATGTTAATGCGCATTAATCAATTGTTTGTTTTCTTAAAGATGTGGTACCAGTTAGAGGACTCGAGCGAGAGCATGATGGAGCACGCGGCTGTCGTGTTCCACACAAATGCTCGGAAGCTCGTGGTGCAGGCGTTGTCGTACGCCCGCATCCATGAGATCAACGAGTACAACAAACAACATCAGCAGCAGCAGGGAGGGGTCTGTTTAGGAAGGACTCTAACACGTACTTGACCGAGGATCAGTACGCGGAGGTAGGTTATTATTGTTAACTATTTCCAATAATTACTTATGTTAACAGTATTGATGAAATATTAAATATGTGCAGGTTAGTATCAGCTGGTTAGAGAGCCAGCGCGACGCGTACCTAGCTCTTTGTCGGTACTGGGCTAGCCAAGACTTCATAAGTAAGTCCACGAGGGCTCGAGCCTGCAGAGGGATGGACGGCCAGCACAACTATGGCGGTGATGGCTACGTGCATTTGGCTAAACGCATGGTAAATATTTTTTTAAGTTCATTTATGTGTTCATAATATATTTCTTCTACTAACACGTATCTACAGGAGCGAGAGACCGGTCAGGAGCCGACACCGACCGAGGTTTGGAAGAGAGGACACAGGGGAAGTGACCCTTCCCAGTCTGGGCAGTGCAGTCAGGTCACGGCCGATCGACTGGTAAGTTTTAAAAATTCATCATTTTAATTGTGTATTACTATTACTGACACGTTTACACCATTTCATTGTTTTTTAGGAAAAGTACGTGTGGGAGGTCAAGAAGATACACGGTGAAGGCTACGATTGGGAAAATGCGCCAATCGATCCTAGAGTCTTGTACGCAAGCGGCAGCGGGAAGGCCCATGGATGGTGAGTTAGTCAACCGTTTATTTTTTTTATCTTCCTTCTTCTACTTGTTATTTTTCTAGCTTTTTAAGTTTGCCATTTTTGATGGAGTTGTCGACTCGAGGCCGGCGCGACCTTCGAGAGGCACTCCATCGATGGAGGCTTCGTCCGTTGGGCCATCGAGTGACCGTCTCTCATAGAGGGACTTGGAGTTCTGTGTCATGGAGGATAGGCTTGCGCAGACCCAGGAGGAGCTCGACAGGACGAGAGTCGTCCAGGAGTACCAGGCTAACCTCATGGCCCAGATGCAGTGGTGGAGGTAAGTAATTTAAATTGTTGTAGTTAAATTTTTAGCATTTTAGTAATATATGTGTTCTAATATGTTGCAATGACAGGCCTTAGCTCGACAGAGTGGCTAGGAGCTCACGTTTCCTGCGTGGCCGCAGCCACCACAGGCGCCCTCGTCATAGTCGACCCCAGCACAGATACCCTCGGCACTGTGTTACTTTTTAATACTCTTTAATACAGGGAGGGAGATAAAGAGGTAGAGAGAGGGGGATATATAGTGAAAGAGACAGAGGGATGGGGAGAGGGAGAGAGAGCGGAGGGTAGAGAGATAGGGAGAGAATGAGAGAGAAAGGGAGAGAGTGAAAGAGGGGAGAGAGAGGGGGGAGATAGTAAAAGAGAGAGGGGGGGATGGGGAGAGGGAGGGAGAGACGGCAAGAGGAGTAGAGAGAGTGAAAGAGAGAGAGAACGAGGGAGAGAGAGAAGGGAGAGGGGTGAGTAGAGGGGCAACGAGACCGAGAGAGAGAGTGAAAGAGGAGTACAGAGTGTGAAAGAGAGAGAGAATGAGGGGGAGAGAGAGAGTAGGGAGAGGGGGATGGGGAGAGGGACAACGAGAGCGAGAGAGAGGGGGGATGGGAAGAGGGAGAGAGAGGGAAAGAGAGGAATAGGAAAGAAGAGAGACATGTCTAACTTTTATTTACTTTGCAGGGTTCACCGACGGAGACACAGACTCCATCTCCGTAGCTACCGGCACCGGGTGGGACGCGTGAAGACGACATTCATGGCTTCGGAGGTAGTCGTGACGGGATTGTGTAGCCGTTAGGAGTTTTTAGATTTCTTTGTACTTTGTGAATAAACTGTCGATTATGTATCGTGTTCTTTGTCTGTGTTATATATTTTGTTCATTGTCTCAGCTGCCATTTTGTGCCAGGGCAGCTAGTTTCTGTTTTCTTAAAAAATTAAAACCATAACTTACGATGGCCTGTATACTGGCCGTCGTAAGTAAGCCTGAATAGCTTACGACGGCTGCTGTAGTCGTTGAAAGTTAGCCCAAATAACTTACGACGGCCACGGCACAGGCCGTCGTAAGTAATCTTGTTACTTACGACGGTCAGGTTCAGACCGTCGTAAGTTGTATGGTCCAGCCCACCATGTGACTAGGGGCTCACATACGACGGCTACGGGCCGTCGTCGTAAGTTGCATAACTTACGATGGTGATCGTCGTAAGTTTCGTAAATTATGATCAAATCCTGACAACGGCTGACAACCATCATAATTATACGTAAACCATCGTAATTAAGCTAATTATGATAGTTTACACCTTACTTACAATGGTTTTAGCCATCCTAAGTGTATCGTATTGCTGTAGTCATGGCCATTTTTATTTAATGCGGTTATTGACGCATGAAACCTAAGAGAGTTGGAAATGTTTGGTAGACTCTTTTCTTTGGTGAATTGTTTACAAAATCCCACGTATGAGAAGTTAGATAGAATTCTTATTTCCATTGAATGGGAACAAGAACATCCTAAAGCTACTGTAATTTCGTTGACCAGGCAAATTTTAGATCATACACCTCTACTCTAAGACTCTGGCAACACCCAACATGGCAGCTTCATACCAATGATCAAGTTTTAATTAGGTTGGCTGTTATGGGATGGATTCAGAGATATAATTCAGGCTGTTTGGGTGTACGATACAAATACATACAATACTATTCCCATGGACAATTGGCAAGATAAATACGAAGGCTTCGTCTATACTTGAGGGGATGGGCGAAAAATACTAGTGGCACATATAGAATAGAGAAAAAGGAGATTTTGGATGTTGTTGATGTGCTAGATAAAAAAGCAGAAAACAGTTTATTACAACCTAAAGAGATCAGAATGAAACAAAGGCTACAAAACAGATTAACAAATATGCTAAGAGAAGAGGAAATGGAATGGAACCAAAACTAAAGACTTATTAGAAGGGAATGCTAATACCAAATATTTTCATTTAGTTGCAAATGGAAAATATAGAAAGAACAAATTTATAATTTACAAGATGGAGATATACAAATTAGTGGGGAAGATGATTTGAGAAAATATATTACTAAGTACTATAAAAGGCTCTTTGGTCCTTCAGAGGATAATACTTTTCGATTAGATGAGTCGAGAATTGATGATATACCACAGGTGTTCGATGAAGAAAACACCTTCTTAACCGAAGTATTCACAGAGGCAGAGGTTAAGAAGGCGATTTTCCAAATGGAACGCAACAAGGCGCCCGGTCCGGATTGTTTTCCAGCAGAGTTCTATCAAGAGTTTTGGGTATTAATCAAAGATGACCCGTTGGCACTCTTCCATGAATTCCATGCCGGTACCTGGAGTGTATATAGATTAAATTTTGGCACAATTATATTACTTCCAAAGTGCATGGAGGCAACTAAAATACAGCAATACAGACTGATATGTCTTCTTAATGTCAGTTTTAAGATCTTCACTAATGTTATAATGAATAGAATATTATCGGTCGCACAGAAAGTAATCAGTCCTACACAGACGGCCTTCCTACCTGGGAGGAACATTATGGAAGGAGTGGTAATTCTTCATGAGACAATACATGTGATGGGGTGACAGAACCCGGGTACCTAAGGAACGACAAAAACGATGAGGCCACACGGACTAGGCATGCCGATCGAGCCACCCGAAGAAAGACCCCACACCAGGACCCGGCTCGGGATTAGGATGCGGAAACCGACAACGAAGCCCGGCCCCGGGGTCGGGAGAAAGCGGCTGGCCCCCAAGGGTCGGGACGGAAAGACCAGTCCCCAAGGTCGGCAAGCAATGATGATCTGTAAAAGGTGGAAGGCCTTAAATGATGACAAGAAAAGACGAAGGAAGGACTTCAAAGCAAGGTGGAGCCCGCACATGAAGGGACAGGCATGAAGCCTGACCCTATCGCCTCCTGTCCCGTCCTGAGTAGATGGATAGGGGCAAAAAGCAGACATCGACTACGAACAAGACAAGAGCAAAAGTACTCATACCCTCGCGCGGCAGCTAGGAAGGCTAGGATCGTAGCGCCCATTGTAAACCCCTGCCCCATTTATGAGGGAGCGGCGGGTAGGGAGTGGAAAAAGGAGTATAAAAATAAGAGGTCCGTAGAGAAAGGGGAGGCCTCTCCTCCCAGCTTATAATCCGAATCACACAAGCCACATGAGCTAATACAAGGTCGACGACCCCCCCCCCCCCCCCCGTGTTGGATGTAGGACATATTGTCCGAACCAGGATAAATCCTTGCCTTTATTAGCTAGCCATCCAGTGAAAGAACATGAGGCATACAATTACTAATCGGAAATCCGAATGCCGACAGTTGGCGCACCAGGTACGGAGCGCCTCACGTTTCTTCATTTTCCCTATGATGGCTTCCGCAAGCCCAAGCTCCATCAGTGGCAGGAAGCCCCAAGCTTCCCCCAGCAGCGAGCTCGAGGTCAGAGCCGCTTACACGACTCATCAGGAGTCCCACCTCGAAACATGGGATCCCACCGTCGACGGTGACGACATCTTTCGTTGGACAGGCTACGCAGATGGACTGCTGCTGCCACGTCTCCTCCTGCCTCCGAAAGACACAACTGGCTGCGACTGCAACACCAAGACCGGGTCTAGTGAGGACCGTTGTTCTTCAGTCGAGCGCGACGTCGCGAGAGCCAACAATGCCCCTCTGATCGTTCCCCTCACAAGCAACTCGCTCCCGTCAGCAGCCGCACGGCGGGAAGCGTCGCAACGAGGCCGCAACAAAGAGCCACCAGCCGCGCAAGGTTTACTCGAGTGGCTCGAGGTGCGCCACACCGCACTCAAGGAAGAAAGGGCGCAGCTAAAGGCCAACTAGGCCACGCTCAAGGCTTTATGAAGCCTATACCAAGATGGAGTGTGGCTACGCAACCACCAAGCGTGGGCGAGCGCCACCGTCGACACATGCGTCCTGCTTTGCCCCGCACAGCCGGGCTGCGGCTTGGCAACCGCGGCTGCCATGATACACAGCATCCCGGAGCCAGAAGACCCGGAGGAACGATGCACATATCGAGACCTCATCTCACTACTGTAGCGGGCCGTGACCCAACCCGCCAAGGGCTGCTCGCCTGCCTTTCGGCGAAGATTATCGTCCAGCGGCTTCCCTTGCAGGCATGCCACGAGCACCGCAAGGGGGTCACAGGTCCACATCCCGAGCGACATCGTAGGAACTTCTCAGCCCGGAGCAAAAGACAGGGTCCCGACGGGGTCGGGCCAGGTTGGGTCGAGCTGAGTAAGACCGAAGGCCCGTCCGTTACTGACGCCGACCACGTCTTGTCAAAACAGGCAGACAGTACAACTCCCGATCGTACGACCGTAGAGGCCCTTCGAGTGAGATGAAGCACAGGCAAGAAGAGAGCGAGGTCGGGCGCTGGTGAACAACAACACGATGTACAGATGGGATCAGGCTCTGGCGCTGAGGCTGAGCCCACGAAGGCAAAAGGACAGCCCCGCCGTGAACCGACCACTTTGAGATGCCGCTTGACAGGCCCTGCGCTAACCATGCCTGCCAGGTGAGTACACCCTCAGGGATTGCGCCCTCCTCAGACGCTTTATAACAAAAGGGTTTGATCCCCCCAGGCGCCAAGGACTGAAAGATCCATGCGGACGACCGCAGGGCGGGAAACAAGGCCCGACCCCAACACAACTGATTGCCTCACTGCCTCCAACGGCCTGTGTCTAGTTGTCCTGAGTCAGACCACATCCTCGACATGGAGCTGAGGCAGCCAACCCCCTGGTCGAAACGACCAGCCGGCAGGCGATTCTTGGCGTCCTTGGCAGAAGAACAGACATCCATGAGCCACCCGTTCCGGCCGAGGAGTGGTCCCTGACCAAGAAAAGCGAGGATCTCGCCTCCTCATAGAGGTCATAGGTGCTCCCTCAGACCGTCCATACGGGACGATTTTGGCTGAGCGGGAAGATGACCTTCTCGGTCCTTCCCTGAAGAGACGCTCGGTGGCTCCTCTGTCTCCACCGCTCAGGAACAAGCCGACAAGATAAGAGGTCGGCGGGCGCCCAGTTCCCATCCGTCGCAACGGCCTCTACCCCGCACCTTCGAGGTTGGCAATCCACCCGGTCAACAAAGACGAACATGAGTCGTTCTCCTCAAGAAGGGCTCAAACATGGCAGCAAGCACCCGACGGCCTAAGCCGTACTGACGAAAGGATGACGACTGGGGTACCTGCCCCGGCGACGGCAACGTCAGGCACTCCCGAACGTCGCGCGCAACAGCCCCGACCTCTGGATGAAATGAAGCAAATTGTGAAACCAAAAGATAAGTACTCACCTCCCGCTCCCTTTACCTTTATCGTGAACCTTTGCTCGCGTACCGAACCTAGGCCCAACTTCCCAAGCTTGAACCCAGGTGCGTTGCTAAGTTACGGAAACCGAGCTTTTATGACCCCGTTCTAACAAAAGCCCGGGCGAACCCGCATATTTCAAAGTTCCGCACGTCACCGACTGCCGAGGCTCGAGCCCATGCGTGTCGCCAAGCTAAGGAAATCGAGCTTTCCCGACCCCGGGCGAACCTACGCTTCACAAAATACCACATAGCACCCCGACCAGCTAGGGCACTGTATGACACTCGGGGGGCTGCCTTCCTTAGGAAATCGACAAACAATTATCCTTAGCACCTCCTCCGCGCTGAACAACTTATGGCCAAAAGTCCTTGAGACTACGGATCGGACGGAGCAAGAAAGGGAAAACAGCATAGTCGTTCTTTTTCCCTCAAACCCAGCATTCGTACCCCGTGATCGAGAGCTGCAGAAGCCCTCAGAATCACAAACTAAAACGAAATACAAGGTTTTCACACACATTGGACAAATTTCATTGCTTTTTTCTCCATTAGAAGAGCCATGAAGGGCTATTTTTTATATCATAAGGGGAAAAAGGTAAAAGAAAAGGGGAGATGACCAAACAGAGGCTTACAGGAGAATGATGTTTGTAAGAAAATTGATGATTACAGACAACATCCTCAATTCAACAAACTTACAAGATCACCGACCCCTGGTCACCATTCTTGCAAGTTTGCTTGCCCCCGGTCGGCTCCCCTGCTTGCCTTCGATTGGGTTTCTCACCCGCGGCACCTTGACCCGCGCCTAAAGCCACAACGTCCCGGCATCCGCACACCTCCACAGCGTTCCAGCGTTGTCGGCTGACGATCAACCAGCCGACGAGGAGCGGAGGCTCTGATCCCATACGAATCCAGAGTTGGCCTTGACGCCGGCCCCTCATAGACTTCAGAGACGGCGGATAAAAACACCATGCGCACGCACCACGAGAACAAACACCGACGCCACCGGTCGTCCGGATCAAGGAGCCGGCGGTCGACCGCCACACCTAGAAGAGGCACACCCGTAGTTTGAAGCCGCACCAAATAGTATGAGGAGGTCCTCATACTAGCACTCAAGTCTCCCCTTCCCTCAAAGACACACTGCAAGGGGAAATAGAGGCGAGACAAAGATAGTATGTTAGGAGGCGACAGGGTGAAGACTCGCTTCCCAGAGGCGATTTTTATAGCCGCCACCGGCAATAGTAGAGGCACCACGGCCCACGGACGCGTTGCCCCAACGCCTCCCCGTCGAGGAAGGGAAGCACCTCTCCCAAAAACTCAGGACGCGACACCCACTATAATGATGGTCAGGCGAATCCGCCTATACCTCAGGACGCAACACCCGCTATAATGACGGTCAGACAAACCCACCTCTTCAAGATTTGCGACATGATACAAATGGACGCACACTTTTCCTCTCCTCGGACTCCATACCACGCCGCGAAAACTACTCGCCTACCGCTCATGTGGTACCCCCAAGCTTTCTAATAGGGACCTAGGCCAATTAAAAATCCTTCTCATATTTTCACTCACGAGAACTCTGACGAAGTTTCGGGTCCAAAGATCCCCTTCTAGGTTGAAAGGGCACCCTAGAAGACCCGAAGCGAGGCACATACAACTCGACATGGCCGGACTCAGGAGCACCTGGATGCTCCTGACATCTCGAATGCTCTGTTATCCGAGTCCTATCTCGCCAACCCCACAGTTGCTCTCCAAGGATGGTCGGCATCGAGTCGCCCGGGACCCCGTAAGGTCTGGGTTCTACACAGGTATACCTAGGTAGGATCCCATGGAATGATGGACACAGAGTTACGACCAGGTCTAAACTTGGTTCCCCAGCCCTTGTAAAGAGGCAGAGGGTTTCCACTCGGATTAGCTTGTTAGGCAGCTCACCGAGCCCAGAAATTCGGCCAATTGAGGTAAATTCCCGACGGCTCAACCCCTCCAAACTGTGGGCCATTTGTGGATGGGGAACAATACGAAATCTCAGCCCGAATCAAACCCAACCGTCGAAGGAAGGGCCCAGGGGCAAGCAGAACAACCCCCCGCTGAAGGGCTCAACGCCCAGAATATCAAGCTTGGACCTGGCTCTGAACTAAGCGAAATGGAATCAAGACCTGAGCTAAGAACGGCCAGTGAAAAAAAGGGCAGGGGGGCTATCAAACAACCCCTCCTTTTCAAGGGCACAACTTCCAAAATGCCAAACCTAGACACAACTTCGAAATCAGATGAAGCGGGATCACGGCCCGAGCCGAGACCAGCCGACAAAGAAGGGGCCCGGCGACTGGTGAAACGACCCACGCCACGAAGGGTCAATATTCGAGATACCGAGCCTGACATGGCTCCAAATCACTACAGGAATATGATAAATTAACGACGGCTGGAAACCGTCGTAATAAAGGGTAAAGTGTCATGAATAGGTTATTCACGACGGTTTTTGGTCCGTCACCGATAATTAGTCGTAAATAAAGTTCTTAAGGACGACACCCGTCGTAAATAAGCTTATTCGTGACGGCTAAACAATCCCGTCACGAATAAGTTCCCCCGACTGCCACGTGGCTCGGGGAATTTATTCACGATGGCCGTCATGAATAGTACCCATTATTTACGACGGCCAACACCAGCCGTCATGAATACTAATGGCTTATTTACGACGGCTGGTCTTGGCCATCGTAAATACTAATAGCTTATTTACGACGGGCAACACCAGGAAACCGTCGTAAATAAGTTTGGTAATTTTTTTAAAAATTAGAAAATATTGCCCTGGCTTCGAGACCAGCCCTAGCTTGATGGCCAGCTCACACAGGCAGTCAAACAACAACAATATGTAATCAAAATATTACAAACATCAACACTAGCTAGGCACACACACCACACTACACACTACCATGTGCGCTACCTCCAGAACCCGGGAACTCATCCTCCAACCTTCGTTCTCCCGGTAGCTGCAGCGATGGCGTGTGAGCCTCGGTCGCGGAGCTCTGTAATGTATAAGTGTAGTTAGACAAGTTATAAGTTTAAAATGCATATTTGCATAAGTGAGCTTATTATAACCTAGAATTGATCAAGTTAAACTAGTTTTGGCTATGTTTGACTAAATTTGGTGATATTCTAATAAATTTGGCTAAATTTCATCAAATATGGCTATGTTGTGGAAGTTTGAGTAAATTTAAACCTCTGCTCCTGTAAACAGGGCCTGTGGCTCCTGTGGGGGCTGCCACTGTGGAAAGACGACCGGGTGCCCTGCCACCATAGCCTGTGAACAGAAAACATTATCATACAACCATCATTGATATGTTAGAAATATTAATTAAAACGATTGTTACATACTTGCATTGCCGTTTGCATCTGAAGCATGAAAGAGGCTTGATACTCGTCCCGAGCCCTGCTTGCTGCGGCTTGACGCTCCCTTTCTAGCCGGAGCTCCTTCTGTGTCCTGCGGAGCTCGTCCCAGACACTCTGGAGCTCCAGGGAGCTAGACTGTCTCGATCCTGCCTGTCGCGATGAAGAACCACTCGAGGAAGGTCGTACCTCCCACGAGTCAACAACTCCATCGAAGCTAAACTAAACTAATTTAAAGTGATAAAACTAAACTAAACTAATTAAAACATAATTACAAACTAAACTAATTATAAACTAAACTACACTAATTAAAATAACCTAATTACAACTATATATTTAATGTAAACTAAACTAAAATAAGCTAGTCGGGGCGGGGCGGCGCTAGGTCGGGGCGGGGCTGGGTCTGCGGCAGGGTGGTCGGGGCGGAGCGGTCGGGGCCTGCGACGAGGGGCCGGCCAGGGCAGTGGCGGGGGCCGGACGGGGCGGCGCTAGGATGTCGGGGTGGGGAGCTGGGGCGGCCGGGGCGGCGCTAGACGGACGAAGCGGGGCACTGGGGCGGCCGGCGGGCGGGGCGGCGGCGGCCGGGCCGAGGCGGGGCAGCGCTGCGAGGGGGCGGGGCGGCGCGGCGAGGGGGCGGGGCGGCGTCGAGGCGGCGGGGCGTGCAGCGGCGGCGGTGAGCGAGTCGGGCGCGTGAGTGTGGCGGGCGGGCGGCCGCGCGATGGATAACTAGGGCATTATTTACGACGGTGTGTCTCAACCGTCGTGAATAATGGTCTTATTCACGATGGGGACAGGGACCGTCATGAATAATGCTCTTATTTGTGACGGTCATGGCTTACCGTCGTAAATAAGACAATTATTCATGATGTCCTAGGTCAGCCGTCGTGAATAAGACCATTATTCACGACAGCTGCTTCAACCGTCGTGAACAATTTTATTAACGACGGTACCGTTGTTAATAAATTTGGTCGTCGTTAATTTGTCTTTTTCCTGTAGTGAATGAAATGACACGACATGATAACTCTCTTATGTTCCGTCCTAAAGTTCCCAACAAATCCCCACTAAATGAAGGAAGTGCCCCGGACTGACTCAAAGATAGATCGCCCGAGGGCCCGGGGCTACTGACAAGGTGACGGACCCGGGTACCTAAGGAACGGCAGAAACGATTAGGCCACGTGGACTCGCCACGCTGATTGAGCCACCCAAAGAAAGACCCGCACCAGGACCCGGCTCGGGGTCGGGGCAGGAACTGGCGACCACGCTCGACCCCGGGGTCTGGAGAAAGCGGCCAACCCTCAAGGGTCAGGACGGAAAGACCAGAGCCAAGGGAGGCAAGCAATGACGACCCGTAAAAGGTGAAAGGCCTTAAATGATGACAAGAGAAGACAAAGGAAGGACTTCAAAGCAAGGTGGAGGCCGCACGCGAAGGGACAGGCACGAAGCCTGACCCTATCGCCTCCCATCCCATCCCATCCGGAGCAGGTGGATAGGGACGGAAAGAAGACATCGACTGCGAGCAAGACAAGAGCAGAAGTACTCATATCCTCGCACCACGGCTATGAAGGCAAGGACTGTAGCGCCCATTGTAAACCCCTGCTCCATTTATGAGGGAGTGGCGGAAAAGGAATATAAAAAGAGAGGTCCATAGAGAAAGAGGAGCTCTCTCCTCCTAGCTTGTAAACCGAATCGCACAAGCCACATGAGCTAATACAAGGCCGACGACCCCCCCCCCCACATGTTGGACGTAGGACATATTGTCCGAACCAGGATAAATCATTGCCTTTATTAGCTAGCCATCTAGTGAAAGAACGTGAGGCATACGATTACTAGTCAGAAATCCGAATGCCGACAACATGAGATGCACAAGAAAAAAAAACATAACGGTGTAATAGTGAAATTAGATTCTAAGAAGGCATATGATAAGGTTCATTGGCAACTTGTAAGACAGGTGCTGAAAATGAAAGCATTCTCACCTCTTTGGTGCGATTGGATTGATGCTTTAATGATTGGAGGGCATGTAGGCATTAAAGTTAATGATCAGATTAATGAAAATTTTCAAACCAAGAAAGGACTATGGCAAGGGGATCCATTATCTCCAATTTTGTTTAATATAGTAGTTGATATGGTAGGTGTTATAATTAACAGAGCCAAGGAGAATCGGATGATTTTTGGAGTAGTTCCTCACCTAACAGATGATAGACTATCCATATTACAGTATGCAGATGATATTGTAATTTTCATTGACCAAAACATAGAACAGGCTACAAATCTAAAACTTATTCTTTGTGCCTTCGAACATCTATCTAGACTAAAATTTAATTTTTATAAGAGTGAGATTATTTTTTATGTTTTGGAGAAGCTAAATTAGCAGAATGTGAATACTCTAAACAATTTGGGTGTCAAATAGGGACATAGCCATTTGAATATTTAGGTATTCCGATGCATTTTAGAAAATTGATTAATAATGAATGGAAAAATATCAAAGATAGATTTGAGAAAAAAATAGTAGTTGTAAAGGGAAGATGTTATCGGTAGGTGGTCGGCTAGTGTTGATAAACTCTGTGTTAACTAACTATCAATGTTTATATTATCATTTTTTGAGGTACCAAGAGAGATCCTTGAAAAACTTGATTACTTTAGGTCCAGATTCTTTCGGTAGGCGGACAGCCATAAAAAAATACAGATTAGCAAGATGGAGTCTGATATGCCAGCCAAAAGAACAAGAAGGCCTTGTATACAAAAATATTGATGTTCAGAATCGGTGTCTACTAAGTAGGTGGCTTTTCAAATTGATTAATGAACATGGGTTGTGGCAAACACTGCTGAAACGTAAGTACCTTCGGAATAAAACGATTGGACAAATACAAAGAAGACCAGGTCGCTCACACTTCTGGTCTAGTTTGATGAAAGCTAAAGATACTTTTATTAGTTTAGGCCAATTTCTAGTGAATAATGGACATTGAACTAGATTCTGGGAGGACAAATGGTTAGGAAATTTCAAACTGATAGATGGATTCACAACACTATATAATATAGCGAGACAGAAACAGTCTACAGTTGTTCAAGTCTTTAGTTCCATCCCCTTAAACATTTCCTTTCGAAAAGGAGTGGTAGATAATAACTTAGTGAGATAGAATAGACTAGTAATGATGATTGCACATGTTAGTCTAAATCACGCGGATGACGTATTTAGATGGAGTTTACACCAACATGGGAAGGTTGTGTCAACTCTATGTATAGAGCTATGATATATAATGGCATGTGAGGAGAAATAAGATATTGTGGGCATCTAAGTTACCACTAAAAATCAAAAAAATATGGTACTTAAATTGTGGAGTAGTATTAACCAAGGTTAATTTAGCTAGACGTAATTGGAAGGAGATAAAAAATGCGTATTTTGTATGCATGATGAATCTATTCAACATCTTTTTTATTGTCATTATGCTAGATTTTTGTGGAGAGCTGTTAATATTACTTTTTTCTATTAATCCCCCGGTATCTATTTCTCACATGTTTAACTGGTGGCTGTCCTCTTTTCCTCCTACTTCGAGAACAATGTCATTAGTTGCAGCAGCATCAGTTATTTGGTCCATATGGTTATGCAGAAATGGTATTGTTTTTTATAATGTTTCGGTGAAAACTTATATGCATGTACTTTTCAGGGCCACGTATTGGTGCCGTACATGAGCGTCGTTACAAAAGCATGAAGAAAAGATCAAGTTGCTGACTGAAGTTTGCTGTTCACTAGAAGTATCAGCTTTGAAGGTTTTTACCCGTTTTGGTTGGAGCTCTAGATATAGGATATCTTTACAATAATAATTGTGTTGGATGTTCATGTCTTTATGTTGATTCACTCTTGTAATTTCAAGAGGACATGTTTCAATTGTAATAAAGTGGCCGTAACCTCTGCATGAGGGAAAGGTCGGGTTTATCCCATTATCTAAAAAAATGAACTTCAGATCACTTTTGCTATATCACATTCAATGAAAAGAGTAATGATTGATCCTTTTTCCAAGTCGAAACTACACTCAGGTGGCTTGTGAACATTTCTTCTCCATATTTTGTCATCAGTTTGATTGTGATGCCAACCAGAGAAAACATACACTCTTGGAGGTACACATTAGCTCCACACAGCAGGGACATATGTGTATTTAACTCCTCTAAAGTTCATTTTTTTAGGTTAACTCCTCTTAATTTTTTTTAGATTAACTCCTCTAAAGTTAATCATTGCATATAAGGATTTACTTGAATAGATCCCATTTGATACATATTGCAAACAGGTTCATCCTCCTCATCATGTTCTTCAGCTCATACCATCTACTCATCATGCTAGCATAAAAAGTTGTAAAAGGCACTCTCGACTTTTCCTCTACCCATAGCTTAGCAACACTCTTTCAGTCTTTCCTTTTTCATTTACTATGCAATACAGATCCCATAATGGGACTGCAAGAGGGGAGTTACCAAACAAAGTGTCCTCCCAGAGACTGACTTGATCCCCTCTGCCTACCTTCCATCTATACCCAAATTTCACTACTCTAGCAGCCCAGATCAATCCCTTCCAGAAGCTAGTCAGCTAGAGCAGTGGCCATGAGGCAAACAGATGATATTTACAGTTCTGCCTAAGTATTTTCTCCTAGTATTCTTTGCCAAATTTTGTTCGCATCCTTCAAAAATTTCTTAACCCGGGAGCCCTACAGGCATAGGTTGAGATCTCTTAAGTTAGGGATCCCCAGCGCCCCATATTCCTTTTCTCATGCTGACCAAACCAAGATTTGCTAGGTGAACCTTATGTTTATCCTCTTGATCACAGCACAAGCAATTTGCCATCTGTGAATTGATCAGATCTATATCCCATTTTAGAAACTAAAACAAGGAAAGCTGCAGGTAAATGGGTGTGCTGAATAAACAAGCTTTAACTAGCACTACCCTAGCTGCATGTGAAAGGAGTTCTCTCCAGTTATCCTCTGAGGATCTTATCAACTAACGGCTGTAGATAGTCCTTCTTAAGTTTGTCACAGTGAAGAGATATGGCCAAATATTTATGGGGAAATCTCCAACGTTACAGCAAAAAATTTCAGCAAACACTTCACTATTTTCATTGGACATGTTAATTGGCACCAGCTCACTTTTATGATAATTAATACATATCCCTAATTTTGGGTTTGGTCAAAGTTAAATTTTATTAACTTGCATTTTCCTATGAAACAGTCTTCCACAGAAAAAATTTAAGTTAGGTCCTGTTGGAACGTCTCTTTTCTGTAGACGCTACTCACGTCTGCTCGTTACAGCTAGCCGATTAAATAACCACAGACTGGACCCTAACCACCTGGCAATACTTACGCCACGTTCAGCCTTGGGCACGACCTAGCTTCACGGACGACGCGGCATCCTCCTCGCATACTACGCGGCATCCCCCTGGCATAGAGCAGCCATGCAGAGAAACGGCATGCTTGTATGCAGCAGTACGAAACTGTTGCACTCCGCTTCCTTCGCTGCATGCAGTACAAACAGACGGCCATAAATACGCGTACATGCAGCAGCTTCAACTGATCCACCAGCGACCTGTTCATGCAGTGAACTGACTCATGCAGCTTGGAGCAACGGACTCATGCACGATTCACCAGCAGCTGCTGGTTTCTCTCTGGCAACTACTCCATCTGACTTGCTGTTACACGTGACGCACAACAGCTCTATTAAATACACAGTCAAGCTTAATACTAACAATTCTCTCCCTAATCTTGACTTGCATTATTGAAATTTGGTCGCTCACACACGCGCACAAACATGAGAGCACACGGAAAATTTTCTTGGCGACAAACATCATACGCGACGAACACGCTGCTTGCAATATTCCTTCAAGACATTTTAAAGTAATGTCGGTTCTTCATCCACCACTACGAGTAATGCATCTTCTTTCTTTAGATTTGGACATTTCCTGGCAAAATGTTCACGAACACCATAATTGTAGCATTTATTTTTTTTTGTTGAAGACTTATACTTCTCCTGAGCTCGCCATTCAGCCTCCGTGAGCAGCAGCCGACCATCACCGGCAGCGTCTCGCCGCCTTCAGTGCGCCGCCGACAACGCTCGTCGAAGGCCTTCAGCCTCCCAAGCGCCTCCTCAAATGACATCTTCTCGACATCGCAAAACTGCTTGATCCCCGTAACGGTAGGATAGAGCCGATCTAGGATGGTGTCGAGAAGCTTCTTGATCATGGTTGCATCATCGAGTGTAGCACCAAAATTAGCGTACCTTATTGCTATGCCGTTGATTTTGCCGGCATAGTCGTCCAGCGACTTCGCATCCTCCATGCTCAGCTTGTCAAACTCGCCCTTGAGAGTTGCAAGGTGAGCAGCCTTCACGGGATCGGCACCGACAAACCTCGTCTTGAGGCTGTCCCACACCTCCTTCGCCGTCGGCTTCGTGGCAACTTGCATGAGGATGCTGGCAAGGATTGGAGAAGTTACGCCCTCGCCGTCTTATTCTTCTTCTCGTCCACGACCTCGCGTTCCACCGGAGCCACCGCCTCCCACAAGCCCTAGGCATCAAGAATCACTTGGACCTTGATTGCCCATGCTGTATAGATTGTTGGTGACAACACCGGGTAGAACATGGATATTGTGCTCCCTTGTGTGAGGAACCATCACCATGACCACAGAGAGAATCTTAAGGCTCTGATACCAATTGTTAGAACTGGTGATGATCGAACGAAACGAAAAAAGAACAAGAGATAAAAGTTTGGTAAAAGCCTTGGTATTTCTGTGGACACAATACACGTCTCTTTTCTGTAGAAGCTACTCACGTCTGCTCGTTACAGCTAGCTGATTAAATAACCACAGGTTGGACCCTAAGTCCCTAACCACCTGGCGATACTTACGCCACGTTCAGCCTGGGGCACGACCTGGCTTCACGGACGACGCGGCATCCTCCTCGCGTACGACGCGGCATCCCCTGCCATAGAGCAGCCATGCAGAGAAACGGCATGCTTGCATGCAGCAGTAAGAAACTACTGCACTCCACTTTCTTTGCTGCATGCAGTACAAACAGACGGCCACAAATACGCGTACATGCAGCAGCTTGAACTGATCCACCGGCGACCTGTTCATGCAGAGAACTGACTCATGCAGGTTGGAGCAACTGACTCCACCATGCACGATTCACTAGCAGCCGCTGGTTTCTCTCTGGCAACTACTCCATCTGACTTGCTGTTCCACGCACACACTAACAGCTCTATTAAATACACAGTCAAGATTATTACTAACAGGTCCCATTTTCCATGGACGAATTTAATTACAATGTAGGAGGGACTGTAGTACTTGCTATGTTCTTGTATAATTCCGAGCTCAAGGCCTTATGGAACTAAAAATCTAGAGTTATCGAATCTCAGTTAACTGCATCATTTAGACCAAACACGTAAGCTTAAACAGTACCGTAGAAATTATTCCCTACAGCTTACCGTACTCAATTATTCCCCCTTCTTCGCAACAAAGGGAAAGGGAAGAAACAATCATTACGCTTCATTGTGGACCGTGGTGCTTTCTCACCGAAGCACGTGCTATCAATCATACTACACTGGTTGGCCGTTTACAAACATCGGCTTCCTCCATTATAGTTGTTGCAAGGTGCATCAACAGGCTGTAAAAACTGTACGAACTAGTGTCAATTGCATATGCATGCACCCACCAATATATCCGCTATCGTAGCACTCACATAGACAGGACAAGAGGTATACGTCCATAAACTGATAGGAGCAAACAAAGCAAACAGAGGGAGGAGACAAAGTGCTTTAAAGGATGAGGTGGCGACGGCGAGATAAATTGGGATTTGGGAATGGGAGGCATATGTGAAGAGGTCAATACGCGCTAAAGGAATTCCCATGCAGCGTCAGACCATTAGTTTGGCCATGTTTTCTCTACGTTTAAGCAAACTGGGCCAGGTTTTGGGTAGACGAAGTTGTACAGCCTCCGTGTTCTGAAATATTTAACGCTGATTAGTTCAATTTTAAACTAGAAAGCATCAAATATTTTAAAACAGAGGAAGTAGTAGATCATATGACTAGTTATCACCTATATACTCTGTGTACAGTTGCACCTTATATTGAAAATTTTGGAAGTGGAATAGTCTTCCAAGAGAAAATTTGAGGTAGGTCCCATTTGCCATGACGAACTTAATTAAAATTTCAGATTGTTATGCTAATTTCCAAATCCTTGTAGAAAATCAAGAAGGCCTTACTGAAACTTTTAGAAGTGGTTGTCAAATTTCAATTAACTACATCTGGATAAAGCATGTTAGAATGAAAAACAGCAATCATTCACTCCAGATTACCGGAAGAGATTATCCTCCATTATCAGACAGCCTTCACTGCATCAGAATTGTAGCTGACTGCTAGAAAAATGCTGTAAAAACTGTATCAGTACATGCCTCCACCCCCAATTGTGAATTCACATGCTCAACGGACATTTCAGTTGAGAGGCGTTACAATTCATAGGTACAAGCTTTGAAGAGCCACCTCACCATAGAATCAACAAATGAAATCTGCCCTACCAATACATAACTCATAGTTACAACCTTACAAGTACACTAGCAAACCAGATATAGCTGCATGCGCAGCACCAACAATTCAAGTATAAAACAGAAGGAATATGGCACTAACTAACTACCACTAAGCATTAACCATCCATCTTAATGATGGCCAATCAGATTCCCAACTGATAGCACATTACCATTTGTCTTGCTAAAGATTGTGATTATACATCTCAATCAAAAGCATCACTGGAACTTTGAGAGATATCTATGTAAATGACTGTGCGACAGAGGAAGTGGTGACTAGACCAGAAAGCAGGCCAACAAGGGTGCCACTGTTGTAAGTGCTGGACTCCGTCTGTACAGCATTGTCACGAGAGTCAACAAAAGAGTCATTCTGGAACGGCCCACCAACAAGAGCTCCCATGGCAACATTTGGGTTTGGACTGGAAGAATGAAGATACTGGAACCCTTTGCAGCCAGTTTTCACATCTGCAGGAATAGACGCTCCTCTAT
This sequence comes from Neostapfia colusana, assembly GCA_030760725.1. NCBI lineage: Eukaryota > Viridiplantae > Streptophyta > Magnoliopsida > Poales > Poaceae > Neostapfia > Neostapfia colusana. Next base: position 123,857,296 of record JASWHV010000001.1, on the reverse strand, counting down.
GATGTACTTGTTGTGGATAACTGCTCCCATATCCAACAAGGTAGCTAAGCTTCATCGGGTTGTCACCCAAGATGTAATTGGCCTGACACATAACATAACAACATAAATTAAAACTTATGCGGCGTCTTCCATCCTTCAGCGAGTAACAGATAAGAACAAGAGTAGAATCACAACAACAACTAAGCCTTTATCGCAAGCATGTTGGGGTCGGCTAGACATGAAACCCAATAATTATATATATATATATATATATATATATATATATTTCAATGAAGTAAAAGAGAGGAAGAGATATAAGAGTAACAAGAAAAAAGAAAAGAAAAGAAAAACTAAGATTCTGGCACATGAATAAGAACAAGAGTAGAATCATGATAAATAAAAGTAATCACGGAAGGATCTTTTTTTACTGTTTAGCTTGGTACATCTTAGGAACAAACAAATGTTATGAAAGGCATGCCCATCTATCTCATACGGTTCTGCACAGCGCACCTGTGATACAGCAAAATTGCGTATATCAGTAGGACTGAAGGACTTTCCACTGCATTGCACTGCCGCTGTTCGTGACGAGAGCATGTAATCACTATAAACAACAGCAAGGAATGCAGCATTTGTGGCATGCTGGAGCGAATTCCACCCGCTTATCCACACCAACCCACCTGTAAAAAGTTGCAATGGGATGATGAAACTACAATTCAGTTTCTGACAATAAATGTAGAATACTCCAGTTTATGCTGAGCATGTGAAAGGGAGGGTTGAAAGATGACAATTATAGAAGTATCCTCTTTACTTTGCCTGGAAGTACCGTATCAAAGAGCAGAGCCATTACAACATACCTGCAGTTCTACTAGCAGTGGCTGATGGGGAATCTGGAAGCAGGCCACAAATTACAGCTTCAGCCGTATCTCTATAATTTTTTAGCCCCTCATTTTCAGCATTAGATATCTGTTTGGAGCCAAAGAAATTTAGCCTTGACAGAAGGACCTGCACAGGATAAACAAAGAGCACTTCAGTTTATTGTCCTTGAATGAAGATACAATTATAATTTATAAATATAAGATAAATAGCTCCTGTCCTGAAACATGAATTTGTTCGGCCATGCAAACCTGTGTCCCTGGAAGTTTGTCATCCCAACTGAACCATGTTGGTTTTCCCCAATCGGCATAAGCTTTTCCATTCTGCACAGTAACATAATTGAGATATGTCTGGTCCCCTGTGGCATGATAGAGCCAACTTGCTGCCCAAAGGAGTTCATCAACATAACTAGTAGAATTATAGTAGCTTTGGAGCTTCGGATAGCTGTCACTGGCGAGGCCTCTATAAGTACCAGCAAAAGTAAATAGCTTCTGGGCATGTTGAAGAAGCTCATCAGAATACGTAGTGTCGACGGATTTGAAGACCATTGATGCTGCTGCCATGGCTGCTGCTGCCTCAGCAGCGACATCTGATCCAGGAGACTTCTTGTTAATCTCTGTGAGTGGCCTTTTCTCGGTCATTGTTTCCGGCCTTTCCCAGCAATTGTGGTCTAGATCAGGATCACCAACCTGGTAAAAATTCCCAGAGTTATTGCTAATGGAAGCGGCTAAACAAAACGAAAGTGGTGCACCAGTTACATTGAAGTATTGTTAATGAAGCATAATGTATTGCTCATCCATGAATCCAACCTCGTCCACCCAAAAAATAGTTTGTTACAAAATATACACATAACAAAAGGTAATTCACTAACCCAATTCCCTGATGCTAGGATCTGATTTCATAAAAATGCAGGTTAAATTGAATTTATCCAAGTGCGAATAGCACAATTTTATTCAGAGAATCAAATAATCCTATTTCATATATATATATATATATATATATATATATATTATTTAAGACTAAGGTATCACGTTTCTGAACCCACATTGCAAAAAGCATACACCTTCTGCAAAAAAAATATCTGCCTTCAAGGATTAACTATTTTTACCGGATGCGAATGCGAATAGATGTGTATTTGATTCAATGGACATCGGTCTTATCCCTGTCTCAATCAACAGCCAAAAATCAGAACAGATGTGTCGGTTTAAACATATCAAGCAGACAGACAAATACCTACCAACTATTAGGTGTCTAGATCATGACATCTGCCCAGGGTTCTTGATTCCTAACCATCCAAGTTTTCTGCTCCTACTGAAATGACATGAGGTCCTAATATACTCATACTTAAAGAAAATGGCAACCCATACCATTCACCATTCAAGCATCATTAAGATGCAGGACACAATGACATCATTACTTGAATCAAATATACCTCTTAATTTCTAATGCAATGGAATTTATATCTAATTATCTAAACAAACAATAACTAACTCTAACCTGAATATAGAAAACATTGTCAGAAGGATGTGCATTGATAAGGAAATCTGTAATCCACTTGAGCGCATCGAGCGCAGGATCCAATTGCTTCGCTGCACTCATCTGATCCCCGTACTCCAGCACCGACCATGAAAGCACAGTTGCTGTGAACGCCATCGGGAAGCTGAACTTGATATGATCTCCAGCATCATACATTCCTTTGGAAAGATCCAACCCAGCTTGCTTCCCATCGTCCAGTGCCGAGTCACCACGCCATGGGATCTTGTTGTTCTCCAGCTTCCCAGCTGCACAAAAACAACAGAATTGATCAACCTTTCAGCTAGACATTAGCGCAACTTCGAATTTTGTACAACAACCTAGTGAAATTATTGGAATCTGAACCCGCAAGGCGCCAGTCCCAAAGCTAATTAGCAACTCATTCATCGTTAGAGCAGTGAATTTGTCAGCCCAACGAGGAAACTCAAGTGGCATCTGGGTGGCCACATTGTCTAGCAACATCAAGGCAGCCCAAGAAAGGAGCAATTTGTACGGTCGCGGGATTCGGTGAAGCAATTCCAATCCAAAAAATAAAAACCATCAAGGAAACGTAGCCGGAGTCGGCGAAAGATCCAGCCGAATGCCAGTTTCCCTGATGGGAAATCACAGGAAAAATTCAAGATACGGAGTCCCACCATGGAACAGAGACGAGTCAATGGTCAACTTTGCCACTGCTCCAAATGTGGCGAAGTGACATCTCCACAAGCAAAATTCGGAAGCCACCCGCCTCAGCGACAAAGGGAGCATTGTGTTGAAGCTTAAGCCAGCGCGAAACTAATGCACGTCTCAGTCAAGCAGCGAGGCGCGGCGGTACTTACACTTCTGGACCTGGAAGAACTGGAGCGCGATCCCGAGCGCATCGCTGTACTTGGAGTCGATGGCCCCCGGCGGCCCCGGCACGGGGAGCGGCTTGAGGTGGCGGCCCCCGGGTTTGAGCTTCATGATGGCGAACATCGCCGCCGTAGCCACCAGCGCCGCCACCAGCGCCACGATCAGCCACCCGCAGCATCCCCGCGTGTACTTGGACCCCATCTCCGCCCGCCGCCTATCGCATTCGCCGGCGGGATGCCGCCTCCACCGCCTCGCGCTCGGGTGCCGCTGCTAATGCGGCCGCGGCGGCGTCCCGGCTGCTCGGCTCGGCGTTCCGGTAAGGCGCTACGGCGGCAGCAGCTTGGCTCCCCACCCGTCGGATGGGCTCGTCTCGTGGGCTGGCTGGGTTGGTTGGTGGCTCCGTGCCGCGTGCGCGGTGCGGAGTTCTGCGACTGCGGAGCAGAGGTCTGCTATAAAGAACCGTTGGGTGCACGGTCGCGAAGGTGTGGGGTCGGAGTTTTGATTCACTGTCAGTGGGACCGCGTCGCTAGGTGCCGTGGGCCTCTTTTATCAGTGGGTGAGGAGGGTAGCGCGAGGTGACAGGTTGAGCACCGACAGGAGACGCCCGGCCGGATCGTCTGTGGCGACGAGCTAGCGTCGTGTGGCGCCCGGTGCGTGGCATGATGCGCGGCTCAGGAGGAGACGGAGAAAAGCTAGCAGTACGGCTGTGGTAGCCTCGCACGCTCAGCAAACAGTGACGAGAGCTACCTCGAGCGTAGGAGTTGTTGCCATGGCTGCATCCAGCGAGAGCGAGATCTAAGATGCTATTTGCCTTTATTTGGTGACGAACACCATTATGAGATGGTACCAGTGCTAGCTTCTCCTGGAACGTAGTAATTGTCAGCTTCGGAAAACCAACCTGTCATCAAGGTTTTGCATGTTCCGAATCATCTAGGACGCTAGTAGAATATTACTAGTCTCCAGATGTGCTAGTGTGATTCCTCCACCGGCGTGGTCGGCAGTGCCTGCATCAATGGATCTAGGATCATCTTCCAGAGAGAAACACTACATAATTGCGCATGGCGTGTGACTCCCGCATGCGAAATGCTGTTTCACTCGCCCGCGTGTATACAGTCCACAGTCCAACCCAGCGGGGTTAGCGCGGCGACGGCGACGCGGTGCAGGACATTTCTTCCTTAACTCTGAAGCGTAACGAGACACATGTGATTTTGGATCAGAGCGAGCCCGGCGAATTCCGGGATTCCCAGACACGGAATATCTTATGCACAGATTTGTTAAATTGTCATTCGGCACCCAAACATTTCTCTAGTACTAGTAACAGTATTATTTCTTAGTTGACCAGCGTCTGAGCTGATCCAGCGTCTGAGCAAAAGTCCAAGATGACGTTAAGCCATTTGCATGTTGAAGCAGATTCAGGGACGAGCCTGACGACCGATTGGCAGCTGGCAGCGATCCGTCAGCTCTCCAGTTCATGCGGATTACTGGAACCAGAGAGAACTCCTCCCCACTTTATCAAGTTCAAAAATCTGGTCCAGAGAGAACTCCTCATAGAAAACATGCATATGGCAGGAAACTCATGCGCAGCAACCACCGTTTCTGCTGCTTGCTGCTAAACGGACAGCAAAACAACCATCGCAATACAAAAACATTTGGGAGAGGAAAGGTGAGGGGATTTCGTGGTGGTTGGGCGCCAATTTGACATGTCAGATTTACCAATGCACAAGCTGGGTATGGTTTGGTGCTTTTGCTGGCTGCTGCTGGTAGACCGGTACCGTTATCGATTAGGAATAATCAAACCAAGGAGAATTGGCAAATGAATTATGTGCACTAAAGAGAGGAATGTTGGAATTTTGGCTTTATATGAGAAGTCCAAAATAAAATTCTTAAATAAATATCGAATGCTCATATATAACAATAGATGAATGCTAAAGTTAGTCTCACATTGAGAGTTGAAAAGAGTGAGACCTACTCTTAAGTGAGAGTGATCTACCACTCTCCAAGTGTGTATAAAGAGGAGTGGTCGACTTCTCTGTGTCTTCTTTGACATGAGGCTCCAAAGGACATTCCATGGTCGGGTTCATCATTTGTTGTACATTGCAACACAAGAAAACCTCTAAGATACTCTCACTACAGCAAACTTCCACATTTACGATGGTTTAAACCATCGTAATTAACTTATTTACGACGGTTATTACTTATCTATGACGACATCCGACCGTCACAAGTGATTGGTCGTAAATAAACTTATTTACGACGGTCTAAACAGGTCGTCGTAACTTACTGAGAGGGTGTCAGCTAGCACCCTCTAGTAGATTATTTGCGATGGCTTGGAGCTGGCCGTCGTAAATAACACAGGTTTATTTACGACGGCCACCTCTAGGCCTTCGTAAACCAGGAATGTAATTTAAAAAGAAAAGAAAAGAAAAATGGTAACCTGACACGATGGCTAGCTCACAGGTAGATACAAAAATAAACATATAACATCAGAGACATTCACATTACAATAGTTTCAAATATAAGAGTCACGACGCTACACACTCCCACGTACGCTACCTCCGGAGCCTACAATGTCGTCATCGCGTCGTGCGTCAGGTGCCTATAGCTGCGGCGATAGAGTACGAGCCTCCGCCGCTGATCCCTTTGATGTACAAGTGTTGTTAGACAAGTTTTAGTTTTAAAAGTGTGTGTTTCACTAACTTTGCTTATGACGAGGTAGAATTGAGCAAGTCTGGCTAAGTTTGTTTATGTTTTGCTAAATTATCCTAAATATAGCTAAGTTTGTCGATGTTTCTCTATGTTTGACTAATTTTGGCTCAGTTTGGTATAGTAATCTAATTTTGTTGATTTCAAAAAGTGTTGCTTACCTGTGCCGCTGAAGAAGACATTTGTGGCTCAGCCGACACCTGATGCTCCATCAACGGCTACCATGAGGGAGTGGTAACCTGCTGCCCATGCTGCTAGGCTAAGGCCTATGATAGGAAAGCATTAGCATATTAATAATAATAATTAAATGATATAGATGTTTAGTATTTTAAGTTCTTACTTGTATCGCTGCTTGCATCTGTGCCAAGTAGCTTGCTAGATACTTCTCTCTAGCTTTGGCAAGAGCTCCTTGCTTCTATGGCTTCTTCTGTGTAAGGCGTAGCTCCTCCTGGACACTCTGGAACTTCAGGTCCCTCTGCGGCATCTGCCGGCTGGGTCCAGCGGACGAGGCTGCAAGGAGAAGCCCCTTGAAGGCCTTGCCTCCCTCGAGTCAACCACTCCATCGAAAATGGCAAAACTGTAAAAAAGATTAAGAGTAAGATAATATAGCTCAAATTGTTAGAAAGAAAACAGCTATCATCTCACCGTCCATGCGCTTTACCGCCACCGCTCGCATACACGACATTGACGTTGATTGATGCGTTCTGCCAATTGTGGTCCTTTACCGTGAATCTTAACCGCCTCCTCCCCATACTTCTCCTACAAATACAAGCAATACATAAAACGTGTCAATAACAATGTAAGCTACAAATAACGTAAATCAACTCGAGGACTCACCAGTCGAGGTGTCGCCACCGGAGTGCACAGCTGGTCGGGCTCTGAAGGGTCACTTGTCTTGTGACCTCTTTTCCACACCTGAACGTCACTCGGTCGTTCGCCGAGCTCGTTTTCCTGTAAGTACGATTCAGTAGCACAAATATACTATAAATATAGTTTTGTATGTATTTTCCTTACCCTTTGTCAAGCCAGACGTAGATGGCCATCCGGACCATACGTATGGCCTCCGGTAGAGCCTCTGCACTATCAGGCCCTCTTGGACTTGACGATGAAGTCCTCACTGGACCACAGCCGACAGAGGGTCCGGTAAGCCTCCGGACTGTCCTCCAACCAAGAAATCTCCACTTGCATGCATTTAGTAATTGATTAAAATAACGTTGACATTACAAAATCAGTCCTAATTAAAACGCTACTAGTTTACCTCGGTGTACTGCTCCTCCGTCAAGTATGTGTCGAATTCGTCTCTAAACGCCTTAAGCTCCTGCCCTTGATGTCTCTTCAAGTAATCGTTTGTTGCTTCAATACGGGCATAGGAGATTACCTGCGTAACAAGCTTCCTGGGATTCTTGTTGAAGACGGCTCTTGCGTGGTCGGCATCCGTTAGATCCGCCAAACGGTACTGTCTCTACAAGAAGACAGAAGCATAAGTGTTAAACCTTCTAGCTATTGAAGAACTAAATTTAAAATAGGTATTAAACATACTTACCCAGAAGTCAACCCACACTGCACCCTGAGCAGTCCCGTATGTCAGGTCAGCAGCACGAGCGTAATCATCCCATGACTTGGCACAAATACGCTCGTCACCACTGCCGGGGACCTCACCATGGTAGTGCAAATGCACGAGGTTCCCTAAGACAGTGTTGACCTATCTCTTACATCCTCTAACCTCGAAGGTAGTGTCCTCACATCCGCTGCAAGAACAATTGTGCATCAAAAGGTTTTAGCACTACGTAATTTTTTAAAGCTATAACGTAAGGGCTTCTTACCTATTGCTAACAGGGCGAATAGCCGGCAACGTTGCTTCCTCTCTAGGAACTAGAGGAGGAGCCACATAATGGCTCCTCCTAATCCGTCGCTTTCTCTGCGCCTTCGTGTCCTCGGATGACCCGGAAGGGTGGTTAGCTGACCCGGACAGCTGGTTAGCCGACTGTGGCGCACGAGGTGCCTCGGCCTCGGTCTCACCCTCTAACTCTGACTCTGGGTCATCCTATAATATTATAATATTTTTAAGAAAAATAAAAGGATTAATTAATAATCAATGGAATACGGTTGTTAAGTCAAATTACGTCGGTTCGCTGATAGGCAAAAGGTCTGTGTGACAGCTCTGAGCGCACGTGTCTCAACAACTAATACCGTCTACTCTCTCCAGAGCTACTACCCTGAAAAAGGGTGTCCGCCCTGTCTCATGTGCGAGCCATCATGCTCGCTGTCGGTACCGTACGAACCGGGTACCCCCGTAGTGGGTAAAAAGCACCCGGGCCCCCCCTTCCCAGCTTAGGTGGGCCCCAGCGTAAGCCACACGCTCTATGCCCCATGGGCTGCCCTAGGGTTGCAACGTGTCTTCAAGCTCAGACTACCGGTCTAGGGTTGCTCGGGAGCCGACACGCGCCGGACTCCATCCTTCACCTAGGAGGGATCCAGCGCTACCACGTGCCCGAAACCTCCGAGTCACACCTCCTAGCCGGAGAGGGCTCCCGAGGTGCCACGCGCCCTGAAGCTCCGGATCCGACCTCCAGCATGGAGGCCTCTGGTGCTGCTACGTGGACAGCAAATCCAAACATGCTTTCCCCCTGGGGAAGGCACCGGATGTGCCACGTGTCATGCAGCTCCGGATCCGACCTCCAGCATGGGGGGGGGCTCCGGTGTTGCCGCGTGCCCAATAACTCTAGACCGCCCACTACTTCACAAAACACCTCTGGTGGAGACGCGTGTCTCGGGGGCCATCCGCCCGAACGTCACTCCGGTGGGTAACGGGCAGATGGACAAGGAGTAAAGACGAAGCTACGTTGATAGGACAAGCATTCAAGGTTCACGCCTTCCCCAGAAGCATGGTACACGATACACGCCCCCGTCCCCCGTCTGCACACCATTACGGCGAAAGACAGGACGGCGAGGCGTGACGGCGCAACAGTGTCGCTCAACGGTGCAGAGCCGCCTAAATAGAGCGAGAAGACGTGGCGACAAGATGGGGACTTCATCGTCACCTTCTACCCGGACAGAAGCGCCCGGCGAGACAGGCGACGTACCGTAACTCCATTGACGGCGACTATACGAGTAGTTGTAAATGCCTAGATCATGTATAGGCACAGATAGCCGTGGGGCCACCTGTCGGGCCCTGGACTGCGTTGTAATTGCCCCGGCCTTGAGCTATAAAAGGACCGAGGCAGCCTACAGGCAAAGGGTTCGCGACCCAGCCAACTCATTCTCACACATGAGCAAGTAATACACCCAACACTCCCGTGGACGTAGGGTTTTACGCTCCGGCGGCCTGAACCATGTAAATCCTCGTGTCCCTCTCGCCATTGTGCTCGGTCCTTCGTGATCCTCTAGCCCCACCAAAAAAAGAACCTCTGCGAGTTGCTTCCAAGTAGACCGGGGGAAGTGTCGTAGGAACACTTCGACATTTGGCGCGCCAGGTAGGGGGGCTTTTGGTTCTTGAAGTTGTTCGACACCTACCATGGTAAACATCCAGTCTTTTGGAGGCTCTTCCCACCCCTCACGCCGCCAGCGGCATAGTGAGCAGGAGGCGTTCTCTGGTCTCAGGGCGGGACCTTCTGTACCGTCGCCGGCTCCTACGGTGACGGTACCTGTTGCCACCTGGCAGACCTCGGCGGCGACGGCGACAGCATCGCAAGCGCCGAACGAAGCTAGTCTGGAAAGTGCACTGTTAGCAGCCCGCGCGCTCCTGCACAACCCCCCGAATGCTGAGTAATAGCGCAACAACGTCGACCACCTGGTCGTAGCCGCGCTAAACTCGCCGTGTCCCAGAGACGACAGCCAGGGACGGCACAGTTGTCGCCCCATAACCTAACAAGGGATTATAGGATGGTGACAACCCACTAAAGGGCAATGTCCAGGCTCCCCACCGCTGACCTTTGGGGCGAGCTGGACCGTCATCGCCGTCAGAAGGAAGATGGTTGTGTCACCACCGAGCGACAGCGCGAGTGGCGTCGCAGCCTCGGGGAGGAGTATGGTACCCCAGGTACTGTGCGCTCCGTTTACGCGGGCCAGAACCCTACTTTCCTAGGCTCAGTGGGAGGCTGCATGGCTCTGGCTCCGCACCTTCGAATGGAAGTATGGCCGCGCAAGTTCCGACCACACTTGTCGAAGAAGTTCGACGGGACGGTTAACCCCGTCGAGTTCGTGCAGATCTATTCCACCGCCATTCTAGCTGCAGGAGGGGATGAGGCCATCATGGCCAACTACTTCTGAGTAGCTTTGACTGGGTCAGCCCGGTCATGGCTCATGAACTTGCCCCAGGGGTTTGTGACCTCCTGGGAAGAGTTGCGCCATCAGTTCACGACCAACTTTAGGAGTTCCTACGTCCGGCCGGTCTCGGAGGCCGACCTCCACACCATACAACAGCAACCGGGAGAGTCGTTGTGCTCATTCATCCAACGCTTCTCCCAGGTCAGGAACACCATTGCGCGCATCTCCAACGTGTCTGTCATCCTCGCCTTTCGACAAGGCGTCCGCGACAGGAAGATGCTCAAGAAGTTGGCTACACATGACATGCAGGATGTCTCCGAGCTCTTCAGCTTGGCAGACAAGTGTGCCAGGGCCGCCAAGGGCCGCAACTGGCACAAGCCACCAAGCAAGGGAGGTGAGTCCGCCAGGGAGAGTTCTGGCGGCAAGAAAAAGAAGACCGGCGGCAAGGACAAGCTGCAGGCTGGGGCTCACACTGCAGCAGCAGTAGCAGCTGCAGGTGGCCGGGGGCCACGCACCGACAAGCACCCACGCCAGTCGTCTGGCAGCGACGATGGTGCCTAGCGGTGCTCGGTCCAAGACACGAACCGGCACATCACCAATGAATGTCGGGAGATTCAGAGGCTGGCAGAGCGCTTCCGAGAGCTCCGACAGCAGCGCCAGGACGGTGCGCCCTCTCGCCAACGGGAGGGCAAACAGAAGGCTGGTCCGTAGGATGGCGACGACCAGGAGATGGAATTCCAAGATGCCAAGCGGGCGTTAAAGGTCCACTACGATTAGGAAAAGGATCCAGCTCCGACCACAGCGAGCGACGCAAGACACTCCACACCTGACCAGGCGGCCCCTCTTTTGTCGTGAAGAGCAAGCGGCCCAGGTGCGTCCGTCTTGCTGTAAAGGGTAGGGACCTCTACCCTGCCATGGGCCATAGGACACATCTGTAAGTCTGCTCCCAAGTAGTGGTAGACTATTTTTTCTTTTTCTCTTTCTTGTGAGGGTAACATAGGGACCGGAGACAGAGCTTAGAAAATCTAAAGTCCCGGAATGGTCCAGACACTCTCGGTATCCGGGACGAACCGCTACCTTCTTGCACAGCCTGTAATCCCCTATTACCCAAAGGAAGCCAAGAATAAGAAAAAATGAGACCTGACCTGTGTGCCCCATTACAGCCTATATTGGCTCATGCATAGCAGTTATAAATGGCATGTTCGGAGCTATCCTACACACATGTCCTATACGCTAGACCTATATATTTGAGGTGGCATTGGTTCCGTATCCAAACCATCTAGGGGGTCAAGACAACGATGGCCCTGGTTTCCACCGGACCCCGCTAGATACTCTGTTCTGACAGCCCTTGCACGAACGAGGTGCCAAAGCGGGGGTCCTGCTCAACTCACAGTTAGGAGAGCAGTTCAAGTACATGGTGCATCTTGACTCCAAGGCTACCAATAGCATGGAAAAGTATAAAGCCCTGGAATTTGGCTTAAGTATTGCCCTTTTTCTAGACGTACGACAGAAGCTAGTTAAAAGTAGACTTCCGACTCGCCATCAAGCAGGGCGAGCAAGAGCATTCTTATACCGATCCAACTCAGCTGCCTACTTTAGAAAAGGGATTTCATGCTTTGGAGTAGCACCATATCCCCTGCGCCAACAACGCGGTAGCAGAAAACCTTTCAATAAAAGCCCCTGCATGGACTGCGGTCCCCGAAGGCACCTTTGAAACGAAGCTACCGCGCCATACAGCCTGGCCTGCCAAGCCAGGCAAAAGGGGGCGAGCCCAGCACCTAGAAGCTGGCAGTCCCGGCGGCCCTACAACCATGGCGCCTGCCAAGGATCGTATGCATCATCGGGGGCTCCATGTGACCAGGCGCCCAAGATCCTAAAAGCTCAAGTATGTCTGATGCAGACATCGCAGAGGTCGATACCTTCTTGAAGACAATATCCTTCCCGATGTACGTGTATCTGCTGAACCGATAATTTGTATGGCTAGAAGATACATATTGGTAGACGGAGATCTCTACCAATGTGGAGCTGACAATGATCTATTGCGGTGCATTACCTGGAAGGAGGGCTGCGAGATATTCGCGGAGATCCATCAGGGCGAGTGTGGCAACCACTGTGTTTCACACGCTGGCCGATGAAGCCTACCGACACGGTTTTTTTACTGGCCAATATCCCCGTGGATGCCGTCGAGCTGGTCAAGAGATTCGAGGCATATCAGTTCCCTGCCAAGTAGATCCACACACCGATGCAGACGCTGCAAATCGCCCTACCCTCATGATCATTAGAGGCATGGCGGCTGGGCACCCCGGCTGTAGCTTAGCAGTGTCAGCGAGCTAGGTGGCACATGCCCCTGGGCAAAACATCAACTGTGCCCTGGGTGACCACGCCGCCCAAGCCCGGATCGTCTCAATAGGTCCACGGTGACCTGGACGCCCTGGGAGGCCCGATTCTAACACACTGCTTCATTCAGTTTACTTGGCAGGTGCGCCCCCCCCCCCCCACCAGGTGACCACACTTACCAGGGGCCATCCCGGTAAATCACGCGGGCAAGGCATCGGTCCGCTCCAGTAACGAGCAGAAAGTTCAGAGCGCTGGCTACGACAAGCTGAAGACAAGGGCCGAACTCCCCTAGGGTCCCCACGTTGTTAGGGGCCTAGAAGGAGAGATACCCACGCTGCCCGGGCGCCCTGGGTACTTACGCCGCTAAATGATAGGGGGAGCAAGCTTGGGAAATTAGCAAAGTACTGCTTGCACAAGCAAAGTCAATCTGGACCTTTGCGATCCCTTACCAATAAAGCTTCCCCTTTAAGCTTGCGTATATTTTTTGCATGCCTCACGACGTGCATATAATGTCATTTATCTGCCTCGCCCTTGGCTAAATTCCTGCTACAAGGCGAAAACGCCTGAGGCACTTGTATTACCTCCGAACCCCCTGGCTACCTTCGAGCCGGGGTCCAGTAGTGCTGGAAGGGTGCCTCTCCTGATCAGAGTGTCTGGTCAGCAGGAGGTCTGGGTTGTGTAGCCTGCCTAGACTGGTCCCGCGTCCTAACCAGGTGCACCCTGCTCCTGTAGGCGCAACACCCACAGTGCGGGGGGACCGGACGGTACACCGCCCCGGGAAGGATGGTAACTGGGGTCCGGACGTCAATACACTGAATTGCCCAGACCCCGTAGCTTAGCAGATGACCATAACCTCATAATGGAGCCATCGAGCAGAGAAAATGCATCTACACGGCATGGAGTATCCTTTGCCCTTAGTGTCTGTGTGAGTCGCAAGGCTCCGGTTCATAGGGTCGTAACTCCAACTTTCCCAAGGAAGCCACTCTCGGACTCCCAAAAGTTGACGCCTCCCGGAGGCCCCGAAGTTTGTGTCCTGCACTAGCATCCGTTTCTAGGGGGTCATCGCGACTAGTCAAAATAAGCAAGACGTTCGGACCCCGGCAACCTGTAAAAAGAAGCAGGTGCATATCTACGGCAATCAACAAAGGAACAACAACTGCTTTGGCAATTTAAGGGACCATCCGATCTTAGCGGCATCGAGGGTCAGGGGCCTCACAGAAATTGAAGATGGCTCTACCCAGCACCAAGCGATCGATAGAAGGGAGATCAAAAGATTCACTTTTTTCATTCATCAGTACAGAAATACAAGACAAGACTATGAAGGACTTAGAGTAGAAACATTTTCATTAACATTGGGGTCCCGACATACAAGAGAGGGTATAAGACAACTAAGGAACTCAAGTTGAGTTGTCTTTTGCTCCTCGGACTGCTTGGTTGTCCCCCGAGCTGATCTCTGAGCAGTGAGACGGCCACCAGCTATTAGACCGAGGTCGGCAACAATGCACGCTGGACTGAGACAACAATGACATCCTTGTGTTGTATCAGACGATGCATGTTGGACCGCGTAGTAGTAACATCTCGTAAAGGGTAGGCAAAATCGTCGTCTATGATAGATTTTGTTGTCCACAACAGTTCCAGGAGGAAAGCTTGATCACTCTCGACTTAGCCTTCCTCCGGAACCGGTAGACAACCCTCTTGCGACAAAGCGCCTAGAGGATGTGTTCCACCCGGCACTGATGTTGGGGCTCACCGCGGGTCGAATACCTTGTCCCCGACGGCCTCCCCGACCATCTGCGTGCCATCAGGATGGCTTGTGCCTCTATCCGGGCTTGTCAGGAAAAGGGATGTACCAGATAACCTCACCGAAGGCCGCACGCATACGAACATCTCGCAGTAGTAGACAAAGATGACTACCGGTGTGAAGGCATCTGGTGGGTTAGAGCGTCTGGAACCAGAAACTACCAGCGTGCGAGAGGAGAACGAAGGCCACATGGTGAAGAGGAGTACCATCCTACACCACAAGACCTCCTTTCATACCCGTTCACCGCCTTAGGCGGCACAACAGTCGTGGCAATTGGATTGCCACCGCTGCACGCCGCAGGCTATTCACCTCCTCCAGTGACGCGCTGGATCTGGGACCACCCGTCAGTCACTGGGGGTCGAGAGGATACCCCCCCCCCCCCCCCGGAACGTCCGACGGTACCCGAGGAGAGCAGCACGACCGACTCATCGGTTGCCGCAGTAGATAACCCAAGGCGATCCCTCTAGCACGCCGCTTTAGCTCTCGCCAATAACAGGTAGAGCCCAGGACCACCAGTCAGGCATCGGCGGGTCTGTCCAATACAAGCTCGGGGACGTCCGGTGGTTCACAAGGGAAGTGGCATAGTGCTCCTTCAATCACGGGCGGTCGCGATAATAGCCTCGAGGCAACCCCTCGACTGCCACACCGTGACTAGTCAAGTCAGAGTGAACGCGACGGCACGCTGACACATTGACCGAGTGCACCCACTACGCCCAGGGCGAACAACCTCTTCCTCTCCCGAGGATGGCCGTTCGCCCACTACGCGAAAATTTTGCACCGTTTCAATACCCAAGAACTGCAAGACTAAACCCATTACGCGGGAAGAGATGGGGTCCCCACCTGCTGGCTCAATGCCTCCCCCAAGATGGGCCCGAGGGGCCACTGTCGGTACCCTACAAACCGGGTACCCCGCGTAGTGGGTAAAAAGCACCCGGGCCCGCCTTCCCAGCTTAGGCCGGCTCCAGTGTAAGCCACACGCTCTATGTCCCATGGGCTGCCCCAGTGTTGCAACGTGTCTTCAGGCTCACACTACCGGTCTAGGGTGGCTCGGGAGTCGACACGCACCGTACTCCATCCTCCACCGAGGAGGGCTCCAACGCTACAACGTGCCCGGAACCTCCGAGTCACACCTCCCAGCCGGAGAGGGATCCGGAGGTGCCACGCGTCCTACAGCTCCGGATCCGACCTCTAGCATGGAGGCCTCTGGTGCTGCCACATGGACAGTGACTCCGGACATGCTTTCTCCCTGGGAAGGCACCAGATGTGCCACGTGTCCTGCATCTCCGGATCTGACCTCCAGCGAGGGAGGGCTCCGGTGCTGCCGCATGCCCAATAACTCTAGACCGCCCACTACTTCAGAAGACAACTCCGGTGGAGACGCGTGTCTCAGGGGCCATCCGTCCGAATGTCACTCCAGCGGGCAACAGGCAGATGGACAAGGAGTAAAGAGGAAGGTACGTTGACAGGCCAAGCATTCAAGGTTCGCGCCTTCCATAGAAGCATGGCGCACGACACACGCCCCCGTCCCCCGTCTGCACACCATTACGGCGAAAGACAGGATGACGAGGCGTGATGGCGCAACAGTGCCGCTCAACGGTGCATAGCCGCCTAAACAGAGCGAGGAGACGTGGCGACAAGACGGGGACTTCATCGTTACCTGCTACCCGGACAGAAGCACCCGGCAGGACAAGCGGCGCACCGTAACTCCACAGACAGCGACTATATGAGTAGTTGTAAATGCCTAGATCATATATATGCACAGATAGCCGTGGGGCCACCTGTCGGGCCTCGGACTGTGTTGTAACTGCCCCGTCCTTGAGCTATAAAAGGACCTGGGAAGCCTACGAGCAAAGGGTTCGCGACCCAGCCAACTCATTCTCACACGCGAGCAAGTAATACACCCAGCACTCCAGTGGACGTAGGGTTTCATGCTATGGCGGCCTAAACCACGTAAATACTCATGTCTCTCTCGCCATTGTGCTCAGACCTTCGTGATCCTCTTGCCCCAATGAAAAAAGAACCTCTGCGGACTGCTTCCGAGCAGACCAGGGGAAGTGTCATAGGAACACTTTGACACTCGCACTGCTGAGAAACCTCTTCATGATCCTCTTCATCCCCTTACCCTTGTCCGACAACATCCTATTGCAACGATGCTTTGATAAGTATAATTATTATAAAATATACAACATGAAACAATAAATGAAGAAAACATTACTTGTATTCATTTCTAAAAGTCATCAAAATCTCGCTCATTTACTCTACTCTTTAAACTAGACCATCAAACTGTTTTACTAACTGGTTTCCATTTGTGCTTCTCGCGAGTCTGTACATCATCGGCGTCTCCAACTAAGTCATTGAGCTATTGACCAGATTCAACGACAAATGAGGCTGGTAGATCTTCTTCTTGATAAACATTATCAAACTTACCAACCGACGTTGGAGTATCATGCTACCCAACATCGCTTGGGGTATATAACCGTTCACGAGGATTGATCTTGTGTACGATCCACCAAGCACTCATCTTCTTACATAGATAGGTAGATAATACACTTGCTCAACTTGGTTTGCAAGGACAAAAGAGTCGTACCCTCGTAGCATTCCGTTGTGTTTCACTTCATCCATGCCAAATTTGTTTTCACGGGTTCCATTATGGTTATCAAACAGGTCACAATCAAAGAAGACTACTTTAATTTTCTTATTGCCGGCAAAGTTAAATTCAAGGATTTTGTTAATGGTCCTATAGTAATTTATTTCCTGTCCTTCAACATCGATTGCTCTCGTGACAACTGCGGTATTAGTCGTTGCCACAAGAGGACGAAGAGATTCAAATTGAGTCGAACGAAATCAGAACCCGTTGACGTCGTACCGACCATAGATTCTAACTTTGAATATTCTATAAGATAGTTGTCGCAAGTTTTGATGGACATCAACATCTTTTACACACTGTCCAAAATATGAAGTTATAAGAATATTTTTTACATACTACTATATAATTTAGGATAGAGAAGTGAAAAGAAAATGTTACTTGATCTTGAAACCAAGATAGAAAATTATGCCATCCATTAATTCCATCTCGTCGTATCGTTTCTATCTGCTTGCTTGTCGGTTGTTGTTTAAGTGTCCAATGTTGCTTATGAAACGCACTGTCTAAAAAACATGAATATTAGCATTAAGGTATGGTAAAGAATGCTACGTAGCATCGATATAGAATAAATACTTACTCGAAATATTTGTCCATCCAATCTATATTAGCATATATGTACAACAAAGCAGTCTTCCTTCTACCGTGGTATAATTGTAGCTCGTGCTACTACCAACAGGGGTGCCCCTCGTCGCAAAAATGGATAGGTCACTACAAGGAGGATATTCATCCACATTTTATACCGTGTCGTAGAAGCATTGACATTGTTTTCCTCCACAAAAGTAAACACTTGAAAAATATCCAACCTCCTTAAGAGTAAATGCTTTAGATGCACCCTTCAACTCACGCCCTATTGCAAATCATTGGTTTAAGATATCTTAGATGTCTTTCAATGTGATACATCCATCTATATTGCACAGGGCCGTCACTTTAGCTTCATACGGCAGATGAATAAGGATATGATGCATTGGATTGAAAAACACTGGAGGAAATGTTTTTCCATCTTACATAAAAGAACTGGTATCTCCTTTGCCTACTTCTCCCTCATCTCTATCGTGATTTCATTAGCACATAGGTGCCTATAAAAATAGCTAAGATCGGCTAATACTTTCCAAACTACATCATCAAGGTAGCCCCGAAACATAACGGGCGGGAGTCTTTCCATGATTATGTAATAATCATGACTCTTTAACCCAGTTAGTTTTTCTGTCCTGGCATTAACGAGTCGTCTCAAGCTAGCAGCGCAGCCATCGGAGAATTTTAACCCTTCCAACCAATTCAGAACTTCTTTCTTCTGGTTAGATTTAAGACAGAAAGAAGCACTTGGCTTACCCCCACTTTCAGAGAGCTCAAGCGTTGGACGATTACAAAGCTCAGCCAAATCCTTTCAAGCCTTTATATTGTCTTTTTTTTGCCAGGCATATCCATGCACGTTCTTATGATGCATTCGCCCATGTTACGCTCCTGGTGCATGACATCAGTATTGTGCATTAAAATTAATGACTTGACGTACGGTAGGTCCCAAATTCCACATCTGTGAGTCCAATTATGTACCTATCCATAACCTATAAAAAATCTGGGACGATCTTTATCTACTACAAGTTTTTCCAACATATTAGCAATTTCTAACCCACTTAAACGCTTTGGCGGTCTCTTCGTCACAATAGCGTTATTTTTTAAAGTATTATTTTATTGCCTAAATACACTATTCTAGGGCAACCAACGTCTATGACAATAAAAGTAGCAGATCTTGCCACCATGAGTAAGACGAAAACAATCCGTGTCTGAAGCACATATCGGACATGTCAAACGTCCGCGGACACCCCAGCCAGCAAACATGCCGTATGCCGGGAAATCACGGATGGACCACAAGTACGCAACTCGTAGGTTGAATTTCTTCTTTTTGTAACAGTCATACTCTTCAACTCTTGTCCACAATTGTTTCAACTCTTTGATTAGGGGTTACAACATCACTTTCAGTCGTGGACCAGGATGATTCGGTCCAGGTAGAATGAGATAAAGGAACATGAACTCATATTTCATACAAAGAGCAGGTGGTAGGTTGTACGAAATAGGAAAAACGGGCCAACATGAGTAAGATTTGGCATTTGAAAGGTGAGAAGCTATCTGTCGCTAACCCGATGCAAACATTTCTTGCATCACTAACGAAGTCTGCATCGAAATTGTCCAGCGCCTTCCATGCATCACCATCGGACGGGTGCACCATTACTCAATCCGTGTCACACACACCTTTTTTGAGCCACCTCATGTGTCTGCCAGTTCTTTTAGAGAGGAACAATCATTTCAACCGAGGTGTGATGGGGAAGTAATAAAGTTGCTTATGTGCGACTTCTGTCATCACCTTGTCACCGTCGTCGTTAACAACTTCGATAAACCTCGATTTACCACACTTTAAGCACTTGTTCTCTTTACCATGCTCTTTTTAGAAAAGCATGCAGTTGTCTGGGCACACATAAATCTTCTCATACTTCATACCGAGACCAGAAAGCATTTTCTTTAACTAGTACATGTCTTTAGGCACTTTATGAGGCTTTGGAAGAATATCGCTTATCAATTTGATAAGACTGTTGTAGCAGTTATTTGAGAAAAAAATACTTAGACTGAATTGCCATAAGTCGTGTCATGAAAGAAAGGAGTGTCACTTTTATATGCTCATATAGCAGTTCTTCTGAAGCTCCAAGAAGATTGTCGAACGCTTCAACCTCCGATGTAGGAGAGTCTTCATTAAAGTCTAATTTTATAGATTCAAACATCTCGTCCATCCTATCAACCCCCATGCTATAATCATCCTCTTCCCCTTCTTCTATGGGTTTAGGCGCTGATTCGTCATGAAAGGTCCACACCTCATAATGTGGCACAAAACCGTATCGACACAAGTCTAGTGAAAGTGTTCTCTTATCTAAACACTTCATATTCTGGCATCTGCTACATGGACACCGTATCTTATTTATCTTGGCTAACGAAAAACATGGTCCATAGAAGCCGGTCTTGGTCACCCACTTATCTGAGTGACTTCGATTCTTTTTCCAATAAGTATATATCCAACTACGGTCTTCACCCATATTTGAGCCTACAAACAAAATTCAGCAACGCCAGATATCACGCGTCTACATCTCTATTAGGAAGGATGTGTCCTAAACCTGCCCCAAGAGTGACTGAGAGAGCTTGCTTACAACGAGATGCGGGGTTTGGATCCTGTTGAAATTTCGGCAGCATAACCCCGAAGTTCTCTAACTGCACGACTGAAATGATGCAGCAGAGAACATCAGAGTTATACAACCGAAACTTTATCAGGATCTTGACCTCTCGCGTCTTGCCATAAGCAAGCTCTCTCAGTCACTCCGAGGCTGTCCAAAAAAAGGACAATTCTGAACCTACATGTCTCACGTGCGTAGCACAAGAACACCGCAAGTGACACGTGCCGGTTTGAAATGGGTGACATATAGGTTACGTTACTGAGTTTTGATTCATTCAATAGCGTCACAAAAAACATATTTACAACGGTTTTCATGTGTTACAATGAGAGACAGAGGAAAGAAAGAGAGGGAATGGTTAGGAGATGGCCGTGAAACAAGGGTATAGGGTGAGAGGGCGACTAAACTCATCAAACCATTTCCGCGGCTCGATCGCGCGTGTCGTGTTCTACATCGCGCTTCTCCTACCGCGGTTTATTCGATCAGTACTACTGAGATGCAAAGTTGTTGTGAGTGTCGATGCTCACTACAAGAAACAGGGCCACTTACGACGGCCGAACCGTCGTAATGAAACCATAAGCCGTCGTAAACTACCTAATTGCGAAGGTAATTTCTAAAACAACTAATCAAACAAATAAGTTAATTAAATAACTAAATAAAAAACTAATTACCCAAATATAATAAATAATTAACAATGTACAAAAGTAAAGCATAAACAATGTATTTAAACAAATAATCAAAGAATTAACTTAATTCAATAACTAATTAAAGAACTAATTATGCAAATATAACAAATAATTAACAATGTAAAAAAGTAAAAGCATAAACAACGTGCTTAAACAACTAATCAATCAATTAACTAAATTAAATACTAAAAATAGAACTATTACTAAATTCAACCAAATAATTAACAATTAAAATAATTATCTGCTAAAAACATACAAACTGGTTAAGTATTTATAATTATTTCTAATCTAACTAACAACTAATTACAAAAATAAAAAATACTTGTTTCGGTCCGGCGACGGCAGCGTCAGAGGCGATGGCGGTCCGCGGGATGACAGTGGCAGGGGCGGCGGCGGGTGGCAGCTCAGGATCGCTCAGGGTCGGTGCGGTCGTGAATGCCCGCGCCGACCTCGAGCCCGGGGTATACATTTTTTATTTACGGCGGTCAAGTTCTGGCCGTCGTAAATAAGTCTTATTTACGACGGGTGGTTTGTGGCCGTCTTAAATAAGGTGGTATTTACGACGGGCTAGATCAGACCATCGTAAACAAGAGTATTTACGACGGCTGGTTTTGACCATTGTAAATACTATTATTTACGACCGCCAAACCTAAAACCGTCGTAAATAGTCAAGTTTGCAGTAGTGTTTGTACATAATTAGAAAGAACAAGCAAGCTCTAGAGCAACTTACCAGCGAAGGAGACTGACGAAGCTCCAATGATGGTCCTTTTGAAGTTCTCTGAAGTTGTGGGTGAGTCTCCCCCCATGTCATGAGTAGGCACGGATGACTAGGCTTTATGTTTCATAGACTCTACCCGCTGGTGCTTTGGTGTCAGAGAGGCCGACTCAAGATGAGGACTCCCCGGCAAGGACAGACCTTTGTACAACTCCAAGAGATGGTGAGCTCACCTCGTCGGACTCAATGGACACAATATCACCAGAGTTCGCGCCATCAAATTATAAGCTGCACTAGATGTCTCCTCTTCCTCGACCACCTGGCCTTTAGGTAGTGGGGGCATGCACTAGAAAATTGCATGGTTGTGAAGAAGGCCATGTCATTCGAGGATTGAAAGCTTAAGAAAAAATTGAGACTTAGAAAAATACTTTACCTTCGGAAGAGGTCAACGAGTGTGCCCATAAGGCTCCACGTGAGGAGTATGAGCGCACACACCGTCTCCATGTTCCTTGCGGAGTGCTTGGACCCGGGCCTCCAGCCCTCCACTGCTTCGGGAGATAGTTCTTCATGATCTTCTTCCGGTCGTGGTCCTAAACTCTCGTATAGTCCAACATGGGAATACATCTCTTCGTTCGGAGGGGCTGCACCTGCCTTGTCACCCAAGTTGAGGTCATGTCAACTCTAGTGAGGCCTCTCATCAGTGCAACAATCTTCTTCAGGAGGTTGTTGACTTCAATCTTCTCAGAGGCAGAGACAACTTGTTGTTCCAGCTTGTGCAACTCACGAGCTCCTCTTCTAAGTAAGAAGGGAGTCCAAGAATCTGGTCTCCTATCGGGTCATCCCAGGCGTAGAACCATTGCTCTTCCAGCCCTTGATCAATTCCAGTGGCTTAAGATGAAGTAGTGGACTCCTTTCCATACTTGTATCTTGAGGCCGTCGTAGGCATGAGACGAAACTTCTTGTCCGGTTGTCTGATTTTTCACTAGAAGTATTTTTTTTCCACAACCTGCAGTGTGGAGAAATATTTTTTCCGCAACCTGAAATATTTTCTTCGCCGCGCCTCCGTCCCCAGCTCCAACCGAATCTCCGTCCCTCGCTCCCAACCGCACCTCCGTCCCCGGCTCTAACCGAACCTCCGTCCTTGGCTCCAACCGCACCTCCGTCCCCGGCTCCAGCCGCGCATGCGTCCCCGGCTGCAACCGCACCTCCGTCCCCGGCTCCAACCGCACCTCCGCCGCCTTCCTGAGCAGAAGAGAGTGTGTACCTGCTTGGGAGAGTCGATTTCCTAGAGCAGAGTTTGGTTGCCCTCAGGGCAGCAGAGTACGACCTTACATTGTTGCGCCGACAGATGGCGAAGGATGTATCTAACAGTATATCTGATGCCATGCAGCTTTTGGGTCTTGGTCCCCTTCCAGAAGGTACTGGAATGGACATCATAGGTCACTACCTCTTCGGGTTAAGCGCAGTGGTCGGTCGTCTTGACGCGATGCGGGAGACGGTCGGTGAGGTGTTTGGGGTGGAAGGCAGCAGGAAGTTGGTGCAGGCGATCGCCGACAAGTGTGGGGTTCCTCCGCCACCGGTGGACTAAGCGATTGTCTATTGTTTTCTTTTGTTGTTTGTAAAAATTTAATTTTTAATGAATGTTTGTTTGATGATGAATGTTTGTTATCGATTATCCAACTGTTTGTTGTCTTTTTGTTTGATGTTAAATGTGGTTGATGTATACCGGCCACGGCGTTTGATGGCTTCGAATTGAATTCAAAGGCGCGTTCCTCTCGGTAACCGCAAAGGTCATGCATATCCGGTCGCTTCAGCCGCCTGTATTAATGGCCAATATTGCAGGCGGCTCCTACTCCACGGTCCGCCTATGAAAATTGATATGTTTACACAAACGGTTTGCCTTTGCGAGCCGTCTGTGATGTTCTTTCATCACAGACGGCTATTGATTCATTCGACATCATAGGTGTATTTTTTATGAATCGCCTGTGTGTGAAAAAACGAGGCGCCTGTGATAATGATTTTTGTAGTAATGGAAAGCACACACGTTGTGATGAAGCAAACGAGGTGGAAAATTGTGTTACTAATTAGGTGGTGTTCGAGCTGCACTCCAAACATGAAGACCAGTCCACGAATGGTCAAGGACTGGTAAAGACAGGCCTCGCTAGATGAAAGCCGTGTGTACGACTCTCTCACTGTCTTCAAAATCAAAAGTCATCTCCAGAAGAAACCAAATTCTCTGCATTGTATGCACTGAGGCCCGTGCATTTCCACCTAGATGCGCGTCATGTGGATAGCTCTAATTTTAAAGCGTCAGTTTCTGAATTTTCTCCATCCGTTAAACTCTAAATACTAACACTAAACCATAAAATCTAAATCTAAAACTCTAAATCTAAATCTAAACTTTAACCCTAACCTAACCCCTAAACATGATACTTTGAGATCGGTGATTTGTATATGTAGCGAACATCAACGTGAAAATGCACAATGGCGATGAAACATACCGGGCACACAGAATTTAATTTCTGTACAGGCATCCGCACAGACCCCTTGACCGTCAGAAACAGACCATCGGTGTGGAAGCGGTTTGATAGTGCCATTAATGACCCAAATAACTGCTATCCATCTGAGTTTTGTTTTCACATTGACCCCTGATGGACTACCTCAACACGTGGTTAGGCTCAAAAAGAATTGTCCTGTGATACTGCTCAGGAACATTGACCAACAAGTGGTATATGCAGTAGAGGCTTGGTACGTGAGTCTGAGAAGAATGCCATTGACATAGAGAGTGTGCTAGCTAGGGCAACATGCTGGATAGAGTGCGCTCCTTACCATACCCCTCTGCCCCTCAGATTATGAGATTATTTCTTCAGTTCAAGAGGAAGCATTACACTGAGTTTTGTCATGACGGTTAACAAGACACAGGGACAAACTATCCTAAACGTCAGTATTTTCTTGCCTGAGCAAATTTTCTCACATGGATAGTCATATGTTGCTCTATCTAGAGGCACACAAGACAACAGATTAAAGTATTTGCCTTCCCAGCTGACTATACCTAAAAAAGGAACAAAGGTTAAATTAAACAGCTGAAAAGATTAAAAATAATAAGAACGATGAAGAAAAAGAAACATGGTCAAAGAGTGTGCAGCTTATACAAAAAAGTATTGTCTACAGAGATGTCCTTACATTATAGCTGTTGAGATATTTTTAAATCTACACTTTGCTCTGCAATGTATTTTTAACCACTTCATGTCTTTGTTAATAATACTATAGTATTATAATATTAATATGTTTGTTTTTATAGGTCAATGCTAGGGGAAGAGGATATGCATAAATGATTAGACTAAACGTCAAGTGTGATGTACTATTAGTCTAAAGTGCACGTGTCATCACTACATGAATGCAAGAAACTTACGACGGGCAGAAACCGTCGTAAATAACTAACTTATAATGGTTTTGATTATTTTACGACGGTTTCTGGCCGTTTCAAGTTTTTTGTCGTAAATAATATTATTTGTGATGGTTACCGTCGTAAATAACTGACTTACGACGGTTGTTCCCAGCCGTCGTAAATAAAGGGTCGTCGCCCATTGCCGCGCCACATGGCGGGTTGGGCGTCTTACTTACGACGGCCTAGCCATGTCTGTCGTAAGTTAAGTAGGTTAACTTACGATAGCCCTGTATAGCTGACCGTCGTAAATAAGGTTTTTAAAAAACAGAATTAGGATAACCTGACACGATGGTAACCTCACCGAACAGTTTATATCCACATCTAAAACATAAAGCATCCAAAATATTAAACAAAAAAAAGAGATCCACTCGCTAAACACTACCCCTTCCACTCGCGGATCCAGTCGCTCCTCCACTCGCTCCGGAGCTGAAGATTTCGTCTCTGCGACCTCCTCCTGGTGCCGGTAGCTGTGGCGGTGGAGTTTGAGCCTACCGATCTCTGCAATTCAAATAAATAGATAAAGTGAGTTTGAGCTTGTACGACTCTCTCCCTACTACTCTCATTCCCTCTCTCTCCATCCCCCGCACTCTCACTTTCTCCCTCACCCTCTCCCTCGCCCTCTCTCTACGACTCCCTCTCTCTCCCTCACCCCCTATCTCTACCATTCCGTCTCTCTCCCTCCCTCTTTCCCTTTTCACTCTCACTCTCTCTCCCTCTCCCTCTCCCTCCCCCTCTCTACCACTATCTGTTACTCTCACTCCCTCTCTCTCCCTCCCCGCACTCTCACTTTCTCCCTCCCCCTCTCTCTTTTACTACCTCTCTCTCTCACCCCCTATCTCTACCACTCTGTCCCTCTCCCCCCTCTTTCCCTTTTCACTCTCACTCTCTCTTCCTCCCCCTCTCTACCATTATATCTTACTCTCACTCTCTCCCTCTCTCCCCCTCACTCTCACTCTCTCCCCTCAACTACACTAACTTTTTCTTAGTTTAGAAAATAGCAAATAAAAAACACATTACCTGGACATCTGAATGTGCATGAGGTGGGGGCACTTGTGGCGGGGCCAACTCTGACGGCTGCCGCGTCGGGATTGGGATCTGCTGCCCACTCTATCAAGCTAAGGCCTGATATTGCAAATTATTAAAACAAATAAACTAATGCAATGTTATGAATTTAAATTAATTTGTATACAAATACTTACCTCCATCACCGTCTGCATCTGAGCCATGTAGTTTGCCATGTAGGCGGTCTACTGCTCCTGTGCGGCCCGGGCTAGATCCCTCTCCTTCTGGAGCTCCTACCCCTCTCTCCGCATATCGTCTCTCTCCCTAAGGAGGTCCTCTATTTGGCTCTATGAAGGACGATGACTTGTATGCCCGATGGAGGAACCCTCGGTCGATGGAGTGACGATCGAAGGTTGCGCAACCCTCGAGTCGACAACTCCATCGAAAATGGCAAACCTACAAAGGAATAAAAGAATGATAATTAGAAGAAGCAAGTTTTATAGAAATAAAGAAAATGACCAACTTACCATCTATGTGCCTTCCCGCCTCCGCTAGCTTAAATGGCTTGAGGGTCGATTGGCGCGTTTTCCCAATCGTACCCTTCGCCGTGTATCCTCACGGCCTCTCACCCATACTTTTCCTAAAAGGAGTAAAGTTGTGTACTAGTAACAACAAATTAGTAACAATTGAATTGATAAGTTTTGATAACTTACCAGTCAATTGGCCACGACGTGACTACACTCCCCACGCTGGGATGGGTCCTTATAACCCCGCTTCCAGACGACAGTGTCGATCGGTACCTGATCGGTCTCGCGCTCCTGTAGATGTGTGTTAGTATGCTAATTATATTATAAAGACATACAAAGAAGGGTTATTATTCTTACCATGTGTTTAGCCAAACACACATGGCCATCGGGGCAATAGGGGTGCTTTGAGTCTAAACCTCTGCATCCACGAGCCCTCCTGGACTTAGCGATGAAAGCATCGCAATCCCACATCTGGCAGAGAGCTCGGTATGCTTCGGGCCGACCCTCTAGCCAAGAAATACTAACCTGCATATATTTATTATGTCATCAAAAATACCATTTACATAACTAAATATTGAAATAATTCAACACAAACAATTTACCCCCGCGTATGGAAGTGCATCTAGGTAATCCCCGTGGGTTTTAGATGATTGATGATGACAATTAAGATACTAATGAATTCTACTGAGTATGAGCACAGGTGCTTATCAAAAGGAATGGATGTGGAGTCTCCCAAGAAGTAAAAAGAAAAAAAAGAAGACTCACAAGAGTAGAAAATAGAATTTTTTTATTGAGTTTTACATCTTTGAGTTGTGTAAAGGATCTGCTCTTTTAGAGTGCTTGAGAATCATTAGAGAGCTCAAACTAAAGTTAGAAAGTTAGAATCGTGAGAGAAAGTAGTCATAGGTATGGCTGAAAAAGGGAAGACCGTACTTGTCCGGACTACGGGCCAGACTAGTCCATTCCAATACGGATTAGTCCGTTTTAGACCGGACAAGAAGTCTCTAAGTGAGTTCAGACTTGTCCATTTTAGGCCGGACTAGTCCGTTGTCGAGTGAGTCTGAGCCTTTATGAGACTAAGTCTCGGAAGGCCAGACTAGTCCGCCTAGTTAGCCGGACTAGTCCGCTAAGCGGACTAAGCCGTTTGGGTCCGGAGAAGGAGTCTCTGCGTGACTTCGGACTAGTCCGCTCAAGAGGCCGGACTAGTCTGGTCCCTTCAGACTAGTCTGGTTTAGGACGGAACAAAGGTTCCTGTGTGAGCTCGGACTAGTCCGAAGTTGGCTGGACTAGCCCGCAGCCCTAGATTAGAGAGTTTTTTAGACTAAGTTTGGTAAGACCAGACTAGTCCACCCTTGGGGCCGGACTAGTCTGCCCTTACCAGACTAGTCCGTTCTCATACGGAACAAAGGTTCCTGACTGAGATCGGACTAGTCCGCTCTTGGCCGGACTAGTCCGGGGTTTTATGACCGTTTGAATCCAACGGTCACTAGACTTTAGTTGGTAGCCTTGTGACGTGGGCAGTCCCTTAAGAACGGACTAGTCCGGGGTTTGGACCGGACTAGTCCGGACTTTAGTAGGTAACAGCTACATGTCGGGTTTTCTATAAAAATGAGACCCCCGGCTGAGAAGGAGAACAGAACAAACCTAGCATTGAAAACTCATTCCTAGAGCTCTTCTAAGCCTCTTTCCTCAACCTCTTGACCCCTAATATAGGATCTTAAGGGGTTCGTGGATTTGTGAGAGGAGATACGTGGTGATCGACGTTTGAGCTCTCGGTTTGACTCTCTTGCACTCTGATTGTTAATTTGAGTTCTTCATTGGTGTACTTTGATTCATAGAACTGCTAGGTTGTTGTAGGGAGCCTCAAGTTGTGAGTAGCCCTAAGAGCATTGTTCGAATTTGATTGATAGTGAAAGAGTCCGGGCTTGATCTTGGTGATCGCTCGGTGAGGAAAGGGTTGGAAAAGACCCGGTCCTTTGTGGACTCCTCAGCGAGGACGTAGATTCCTGTGTGGAATCGAACCTCGGGATAAATCGTGTCTCTTACCTCTTTTACCTTCTTGCTCGCTTACTTAAATTACACATTAAGCTTTCGTCTTGTTAACACTTGTGAATTGTTCCACTATCTTGCAATCTAAGCATTCATGAGGGTGTTGAAATCCGGGTATATGTGCGTGACAAGTTGGGCTTTCATGATACCGTTCAACCCTTTGCGGAAACGGTATTGCTTCTTCTTGTTAGTGTTCATTTCGCTACTGGCGTAGCGTCCCAACTTTAGAAACTTCTTGATGTATTGGTTGATGGTCATGGCTCCTTGACGCAGTGCACGAAACTCGTCTGCCTTCATTTCAATAACTCCTTCGGGGATATGGTAATCTCGGAAGTCTTGCTGAAACTCCTCCCAGCTTATTGTGTCAGGTTCGGTCGCTGCTTCACGGTAGTTGTCCCACCATTCCGCGGCAGATCCCACCAGCAGATGGGAGGCTAGCATTACTCGCTCCTGGTCTCCGGCTGCGGTAATGTTGAGTTTCTTGCCTATGTTGCGCAGCCAGTCATCGGCTGCCAATGGGTCCTCGTCAGCGCCGTCGAAGACCGGGGGTCGGAGTCTCATGAACTCTGACATCCAAGAGGGCGGAGGCGCCCCAGGGCCTCGTTGTCCCTGTATCGCCTGAGTTATGGTCTGTAACAACTGTGTCTATACTGCCATGACTCCGACCAACGTAGGCAGTGGTGGTGGAGAAGGAGAAACGTAGCTCATCACAATCGGCACCTCTCATTCAAGATCAAACTCAAGAACCCCAAGATCAAGACGGTCAATTTCAAGAAGGAGAAAATCAAAACCATGATGTTGAAGAAGAAGAAGAAGAAGAAGAAGAAGAAGGAGAAGAAGGAGAAGAAGAAGAAGGAGAAGAAGAAGAAGAAGAAGAAGAAGAAGAAGAAGAAGAAGAAGAAGAAGAAGAAGAAGAAGAAGAAGAAGAAGAAGAAGAAGAAGAAGAAGAAGAAGAAGAAGAAGAAGAAGAAGAAGAAGAAGAAGAAGAAGAAGAAGAAGAAGAAGAAGAAGAAGAAGAAGAAGAAGAAGAAGAAGAAGAAGAAGAAGAAGAAGAAGAAGAAGAAGAAGAAGAAGAAGAAGAAGAAGAAGAAGAAGAAGAAGAAGAAGAAGAAGAAGAAGAAGAAGAAGAAGAAGAAGAAGAAGAAGAAGAAGAAGAAGAAGAAGAAGAAGAAGAAGAAGAAGAAGAAGAAGAAGAAGAAGAAGAAGAAGAAGAAAACCACTCAAGAAATCAAGTGCCTCACCCAAGGGTTCATCAAAGCATTCAACGGGATCACCCCGTTGACAACATCCTTGGAGATATCACAAAAGGGGCAACAACACATTCTCGAATAGCAAACTTTTGTGCACCTTACTCTTTTGTGTCGTCCTTGGAACCATTTACGGTGGAAGATGCACTCAAGGATCCGGATTGGGTGGTGGCCATGCAAGAAGAGTTGAACAACTTCACAAGAAACCAAGTATGAGAGCTAGTGAAAAGACCAAATGCAAATGTGGTAGGCACCAAGTGGGTGTTCCGCAACAAGCAAGATGAACACGAAGTGGTAACAAGAAACAAGGCCCGACTTGTGGCAAAGGGATGTACTCAAGTCGAAGGTTTGGATTTCGATGAAACCTTTGCTCTCGTAGCTAGGCTTGAGTCCATTCGAATTCTACTAGCCTATGCTACTCACCATGATTTTCAAATGGATGTGAAAAGTGCCTTCCTAAACGGTCCAATCTATCCTAACTATGTGTTTAGATTGCATAAAGCTCTCTATGGTCTCCAACAAGCTCCTAGAGCTTGGTATGAGTGTCTTAGAGACTTTCTCATTGATAACGGCTTTAAGATAGGCAAGGCAGATTATACTCTTTTCAATAAGAATGTAGATAATGATCTTTTCGTGTGCCAAATATATGTCGATGACATTATATTTGGTTCTACTAACAAATCTTTTTGTAATGAGTTTAGTAAGATAATGACAGATAGGTTTGAGATGTCCATGATGGCAGAGTTGAAGTTCTTCCTAGGATTTCAAGTCAAGCAACTCAAGGAAGGCACGTTCATTAGTCAAACAAAGTACACACAAGACATACTCAAGAAGTTTGACATGGACAAGGCCAAACCCATCAAGACACCAATGGCAATAAACGGGCACCTTGACCTCAATGAAGATGGACCAAGCGTGGATCAAAAGGTATATCGCTCTATGATTGGTTCATTGCTTTATGTTTGTGCATCTAGGCCCGATATCATGCTTAGTGTATGTTTGTGTGCAAGATTTCAAGCATCACCTAAAGAATGTCATTTAACAACCGTTAAAAGGATCCTAAGATATCTAGTTCACACACCTAACCTAGGATTATGGTATCCAAAGGGGTCTAAATTTAATCTCATCGGATACTTCGATGCGGATTACGCTAGATGTAAAATAGATAGAAAAAGCACCTCAGGGACTTGTCAATTTTTGGGTAGGTCCCTAGTATCATGGTCATCCAAGAAACGAAACTCCATTGCCCTCTCCACAGCCGAGGCGGAGTATGTTGCAGCCGGAAGTTGTTGTGCTCAACTTCTTTGGATGCGACAAACTCCAAGGGATTATGGTTACAATATGAACCACATTCCACTCCTATGTGACAATGAGAGTGCCATTAAGATAGCCCATAATCCCGTTGAGCACTCTAGACCAAACATATAGACATCCGACATCACTTTTTGAGAGATCATTTTATAAAGGGGGACATAGCTATCTCACATGTAAGAACTAAAAAACAACTAGCCGATATTTTCACCAAGCCACTAGATGAAAAACGATTTTGTGAACATCGAAATAAGCTAAATATCCTAGACTCTATGAATGTGAGTTGAAAAGTTGTGCATCTGAATGCTAACAATTAGAAGTCTTCAAAAAATTTCACAAATTTCAAAAATATGCACGATTGTGAAAAACTTGTTCCCTCTCTAATTCTTCTCTCATATTATTTTTAGCTATATTGTGGTCATCATGTAATTGTGTGTTTTGATATATATATACGGACCATAGCTACCTGATAGAAGGTGAAAGAAAATTCACCGCAATCACGGGCAAAATCCTAATATATAAGAATTTCTCAGCCTCTAAGAGTCCGGAATGCAGCAGGCAAGTCCACAACGGACTAGTCTGGACCTAGTCCGACAGACTGGACTAGTCCGGATCGAGCACCGGACTAGTCTGGCCCCTGGAGACTTAACCTCCAAGGGTCGGGCTGACCCCCTTCTCTCTCTCTCATTCACCTCCACTCCACTCCTCTCCTCTAAAACTCGCCCCTATTGGCGATTTTGGAGTTCTCCCTCAAATCCCTCGAAGGAATCCTTGATTCAAAGCTTGTGGAGTACGGAGAATCCTTCTCCGACCATCTCCGCTCCTTCGATCCGTGGATTTCATCAATCTTCTTCACTCTAAGGTACTTTTTGACCTAACCTTGATTTTTCATGAAACTCTCGCTTCTAGGTCATACCTTTAGTGCCTTAGACCTTCCCTGATGCTCCTATGCCATATTGTTGCAATTCCTCGTAGTATTGCGTCTACTTTGCTGAATTAGTGATCAAATCATCCAAGTTAGGGTTTAAAACTGTAGAATCCGGACTAGTGGCCAGGGCGGACTAGTCCGCCCGTAGCCCGGACAAGTCCGGCTGATGCAGTTTCAGCCCTTAACTTTGGGGATGTAAACTATTTCAAACACAATACTCTAGCATCTAAGCCTTTCTTTTCATTTATCACCAGATCATGTCAGGATCAGGAGACAGTCCTCTTCCAAATCCTGAGGCCGAAGCGGCTCGCAAAGCTGCTTATCATGCGGCAGCCGAGGCAGAGGCAGGAGAGGTTGCAGCTAGGGAGGCTCGGACAAAGAAACAGGCTGACAGGGAAGCACAAGCCTTTCAGTCCGTTGATCCTCCAAGAGGAAGAGGCTAGTGACCCTGAAGGAGAAACAACATGTTGAGTCCCAAAGATCAACCCAAGACAAAGGAAAAGGCAAAGCAGCTAATCCTCCCAGAAAAAAAGCCTTGGCCAACAGGGGACTCGTCATTCGTGACAACCCAAGACGGGGAAGGGAGAATCCCCCACAAGGACCTATTGGGCCTCTTGAGAGGGCACCTCTATGCACAATCCAAACCGCTAACCCAATTTGATGAGTGCAACCTTCAAA
Organism: Neostapfia colusana; assembly: GCA_030760725.1. Taxonomy (NCBI): domain Eukaryota; kingdom Viridiplantae; phylum Streptophyta; class Magnoliopsida; order Poales; family Poaceae; genus Neostapfia; species Neostapfia colusana. The sequence continues at coordinate 123,824,526 of JASWHV010000001.1, read as the reverse complement.
GGGAAAAGAGCTGACAAAGCCCGAAGGTTCAGAGAAGAGGAGGTCTACAAGTATGAGAAGTCCACACCAGACCCTCGTTTCTGGGGCAACTTCCATTGTGACTACTACCGGCTCGTCTATCTCCCAATGAAGGCACTGGTAGTTGATGCTCAGTGGGTAGATTGGCCATACATGGCAAACAAGAAGCATTAAGCTTTTGATGCAGTAATTGAAGCAGCAGAACGCCATGGGATCAAGGATCTAATGGCTTTTCAGTATGATTGGAACATCGAGGTGATAGTCCAATTCTACGCCACCTGCTACTTTCACACCTATGGAGATAGAAAAATCACTTGGATGACAAATGGCGTGGTCTACTCGGTGTTATATGATGAATTTGCTAGGATCCTTGAACTTGAGGAGCACTTGAACTATGAGATCATAGTTCACAATGAGGGAACCTTGGGAAAGGATGACTTGGACTTCATGTATCCTTCATATCTCACCTATGAGCCATCCTCAACCCACAACATCAAACCCTTCTTTGGAGTGCTAAACAGAATCCTGAGGAAGACTCTAGCTCCAAAAGATGGGGATGCGGGGATGATACAGGGGTATCTCAGGAACTTGTTCAAGTTGCTCAATGAAGAAGAAAGATTCAATGTCTTTGACTACATATACATATCTTCAACATCTCCCACACCCCGAACAGGTCCTGTGGATATGCATCATACATCATGTGCATGATAGAAAAAGTCACAGGACTAGAATTTGCAAAGGATGTGAAGCACAGGAAGCTACGTCCTCAGATGCCGATACCCCTTCCTCGCCCTCCTGCGTCTTTGGGCAGGAGCTCTTCTGCAACTCCATCCTCCTCAGTTGGGCCATCCGTCCCTTCATCATCGAGTGGCTCCTCTAGTGGGCTGCTAAAAATATTCAAGGTCATATTCTCCTCATGCCGGAAAGTGGAAGTTTGCACGCAGAAAATAAAGCAACGCCAAGAGAAGTATCTCAAGGCAGTGTGCGACAATATGGAGATACCTATGTCTCCACCGTCATCAGATGATGACGAAGTGATAGAGTTTCCCGCTCTCACCAAGGACGAGCTTACCTACTTTGGCTCCTTCTCAGCTGCTCCTCCTACCTCCCGCGCTCATCAAGGGGATGACAATGAAGACGAAGATGAAGATGAGGACGAGGAAACTCAAAGTGACCAAGACGAAGATCAAGATGGAGATGATAGCGATTAGGTCTTTCTCTCTTTTCTTTCCCTTTTTGGTGCCTTGATGCCAAAGGGGGAGAGAATACGGGGGAGTAGTCTAGTCGTAGTCTAGTCTAGCTCTTTAGTCTTTAGTCTTGCTCTTTAAACACTCACTTTATGTTGGTTTGTAATAACTATGCCACATTATGCGTTATGTTATTTTAATGACTATGCCATTTTATGTCTTCATATTATGCCATATTGAGTTGTTTGTGTTCGTAAGTATTATAACATGTGTATGTATAAAATCCCCAAAGAACTCACTCTTGTGCATAGTTTTTCCTTGACAATCTTTTGTTCACACATTTAGGGGGAGTGAACCATACACACATGTGTTATGAAAGCACTCTATCATATCTATTTATCGAGAATCGTAATGTGTTGTCATCAATCACCAAAAAGGGGGAGATTGAAAGTGCATCTAGGTAATCCATGACGACAATTAAGATACTAATGAATTCTACTGAGTATGAGCACAGGTGCTTAGCAAAAGGAATGGATGTGGAGTCTCCCAAGAAGTAAAAAGAAAAAGAAGAAGACTCACAAGAGTAGAAAATAGAATTTTTCTATTGAGTTTTACATCTTTGAGTTGTGTAAAGGATCTGCTCTTTTAGAGTGCTTGAGAATCATTAGAGAGCTCAAACTAAAGTTAGAAAGTTAGAATCGTGAGAGAAAGTAGTCATAGGTATGGCTGAAAAAGGGAAGACCAGACTTGTCCGGACTACGGGCCGGACTAGTCCGTTCCAACACGGACTAGTCCGTTTTAGACCGGACAAGAAGTCTCTGAGTGAGTTCAGACTTGTCCATTTTAGGAGTCTGAGCCTTTATGAGACTAAGTCTCGGAAGGCTGGACTAGTCCGCCTAGTTGGCCGGACTAGTCCGCTAAGCGGACTAAGCCGTTTGGGTCCGGAGAAGGAGTCTCTGAGTGACTTCGGAATAGTCCGCTCAATAGGCCGGACTAGTCCGGTCCCTTTAGACTAGTCCGGTTTAGGATGGAACAAAGGTTCCTGTGTGAGCTCGGACTAGTCCAAAGTTGGCTGGACTAGTCCGCAGCCCTAGATTAGAGAGTTTTTTTAGACTAAGTCTGGTAAGGCCGGACTAGTCTGCCCTTACCAGACTAGTCCGTTCTCATACGGAACAAAGGTTCCTGACTGAGATCGGACTAGTACGCTCTTGACCGGACTAGTCCGGGGTTTTATGACCGTTTGAATCCAACGGTCACTAGACTTTAGTTGGTAGCCTTGTGACGTGGGCGGTCCCTTAAGAACGGACTAGTCCGGGGTTTGGACTGGACTAGTCCGGACTTTAGTAGGTAAAGGCTACATGCCGGGATTTCTATAAAAAGGAGACTCCCCCGGCTGAGAAGAAGAACAAAACAAACCTAGCACTGAAAACTCATTCCTAGAGCTCTTCTAAGCCTCTTTCCTCACCCTCTTGACCCCTAAGATAGGATCTTACGGGGTTCGTGGATTTGTGAGAGGAGAGACATGGTGATCGACGTTTGAGCTCTCGATTTGACTCTCTTGCACTCTGATTGTTAATTTGAGTTCTCGATTGGTGTACTTTGATTCCTAGAACTGCTAGGTTGTTGTAGGGAGCCTCAAGTTGTGAGTAGCCCCTAAGAGCATTATATTCACATTTGATTGATAGTGAAAGAGCTCGGCCTTGATCTTGGTGATCACTCGGTGAGGAAAGGGTTGGAAAAGACCCGGTCCTTTGTGAACTCCTCAACGAGGACGTAGATTCCTATGTGGAATTGAACCTCGGGATAAATCGTGTCTCTTACCTCCTTTACCTTCTTGCTTGCTCACTTAAATTACACATTAAGCTTTTGTCTTGTTAACACTTGTGAATTGTTCCACTATCTTGCAATCTAAGCATTCACAACTAACTGGTGAGATTGTTTGACTACTATACATATTACGCTTAAACGAACTTAAAAGGAAAACCTAAAACACAATTTTATACGTAGACAGGACTAGTCCGCCCTCAGACCGAACTAGTCCGTCCTTCTTCAAGTTTAGTCTGCTGTTTGCAATAGTTTCTTGTTTTATTAGCCTATTCACCCCCCTCGAGGCAACTTTCAGCGCATTGCTCCTCTATCAAGTAAGTGTCTGAGGCCCTCCTAAATGGCCCCGACTGGTACTTCTGGTGCCGCTTGAGGTACTCGTTCACGGCTTGAATACGAGCATACGATAACGCTTGCGTTACAAGCATCCGTGTGTTCCTGTTGAACACGGCTCTAGCATGGTCTAACATGCTCTACATCGTGTCCTCTAAACGGTACCCCAGCTATAAGAAAACAAATATTGAAGAGATATGCATTAACGATTGAATCAAGTTGAAGAATGATAATTTATGAAATTCTATTAAGCAGACTAACCATAAAATCCGCCCACGCAGCCCTCTGAAGGTTGTCGTGCGCCTCTTGAGAGACACAAGCGTAGTCGTCCCACGACGTCGCAGGGACCCCGTCGATCATAACGGGATAGTGCACACGCACTAAAGACCCGATGCAACCGGACACCTGTTTGTGGTGCCCATGACCCGTGAACGAGGATTCATACCAGGAGTTGCAAGGATTTAGTGAACTTATTAATGTACACACAAACAAAAGAATGTAAAAGTTGAATATTATGTGATAGTTTGCTTACGTGTCTCCGACCGGGCGAATAGTGACCCGCTGTGTAGGAACTGGAGAAGGAGACACAAAGTGTGTGCTCCTCATCCGCCGCCTCTGCTCCGGGACCACATCTAGTGACCTGAAAGGCTGCTCACCACTGAAGCCCGAAGGCTGGCGCCTCCGTGGCAGCCATAGGCGACCCGAAAGGCTGTGGCAGCGCCCTAGCCTCTGACTCTGACTCACATGACTTTGAGTCAAACTACAAAATAGAAGGATTGATAAGAATAGTTAATTGCTAAGTAATATATAAGATAACGTAATTTCCAATAAAAATGTACCTCCGTGCACTGTAAGGCCACAGGTACGCCCGCTAGATCCGGGACGTGTCTCAACAGCTGAGAGCATCTGTTCTCACCTGAGGAACTACCCCAAAAAAGGGTGTCTCGTGCCTCCCTGAGGAAGCCCCTAGCCCCCTTCCCTTTTCCTTTCTCTGACGACATCCTGGTTAAAGAGGGGGAAAACATCATTAATTTATACTTCTATTGGGACAAATACGTCCTAAACCCACCCAAGAGTGACTTAGATGAACGTGCTTCTGACGAGACGCCACGTCCGAATCCAGATGAAATTTCAGCAGCATAACCCTGTTGTTCTCTGACTGCAAGCCCAATAATGGTGCAGCAGAGAACATCAGGGTTACGCTGTTGAAATCTCGTCCGAACTCAGACCCGCGTCTCGTCGTAGGCACGCCCCCCGGTCACTCTCAGGCTGTCCAAAAAGGGGCAATTCCAAACCTACCCGGCTCACATGCGTAACGCATGTGAGACAGGCGGGTTCAAAAAAGGTGATGCAAAAGTCGGTGGTTGAGTCCTCATGAACTCTCCCAGTCGGTTGTGAGCCGGCGGAGGTGGTGGTGGTGGTGGCGGTGGTGCAGGAACGGGGTTGTTGTTGTTGGCTTGCAACTGACCCAAAGTTTGGATCATGGTTTGCATAAGCTGGTTCTGCATAGCCATCAACCGTTCCAAGTTGTTCACACAAGCTCCGGGGTTTTCATTCTCAGGAACTTCGACGTGGTCCTCTTCTTGGTTGCCACGGACGTTCCTCCCTTGACGGCCGATGTTTCCTCTCACCATCTGTGCGAGAGAGTTGAGTACAATAGAGGTTAGAAGGTTAGATGGATCCCCCTAACTATATGCATCAAGGTGGATGGGCTACATATTAGCCTTATATGAGAATGTGAACAAGTGCTGAAGCATCTCACATCTCTCTACTATTTGTGGATATGGACAACGTTGAAACGTCCCACAACTCACACTAAGCACACAATCATAAGCAATCATCTCAAAAGTTTCACACAACTACTATTCAAAGCTTATTCGATAGGAGTCCTATAGTCAAAGTGGTTCCAATGCCAATCTATGCATTTTACCCAAGCTTGCGTCCTACGGTCTGTCATGCCTTCTAATACCAATCTGTTACTAGGGGTTGTGTAAAAGCCCAAGAAAAAGGGACTTGCAAAAACTTTTCTTCACCTCACAACACCACAGTTTTTATTGTGGACACCTTAGGAAATGTTGTGAAGAGCATGTAACCTCCATCAAAAGAATGATTAGAGGGGAAAGCCTTCACTTTCACAAAGTATGGTTTCTACACATGAACATGAGAGGTTGAGCTCACCCCTAGAATTTAAAAAGTCTTGGGAAGGTTCAGTCCAAAGCTCATGCAAATTTAACACTTTTTGAGGCACTTTTGGGTTATTGCAAAAAAAGGCCAATTTGAATGTAAATTCAAATTGCAGCAACTTTCATCGCCCAAATTCAAAAGTTAGCTCCATATCTATACTCAGCACATTTTTCTGAGTAAACCCACCAAGTTTCATCCCCATTGGAGTTCATCTTGTCGGGAGCCAAATTTGCAATAATTCAAAACTGAATTTGAATTTCAGTTTAAACATGAAGCAAATTTAACCAAACAAAGTTTGAATTTGAGAACTCAAATTCAAACCAAGACTTGGGGTCTAAGTCTCTCATTCAATGTGTAGTTGCTGGGATATTTACAAAAGAAATGGAGAAGAGAGGATTAGGGGGAGAGTGGGCCCACAAGTCAGTGGGGGAAACTTGTTTCCCAAACCGAGCGTGGCTGTTTTCTCCCGACGTCGGTCGAACACCTCGCGCCAGCTGCGGACAGCACCGGCGTCCGACCGCCTCACCTCGCCACCTCCTGCTCGGCGACCGAGCGCACGCGTGCCCGACGCGGTTTAAGTTCCCAGCCCACGTGAGCTAGCCTCATCTCCTCCGCTCTGCCCGTTCCTACCCGAAACGAAAAACGACACCCGCCGCTCCCCTCGGCTCCTCGTCGCGCCGTTGATCCAGGCGACCTCGCGACCGGAGTTCAACAGCAAAGACACGCGCCGGGGACTGCTCGAGCTCACGGTGAAGACCCTACCCTCTTCCATGCTTTGTAGGGGGAGTATTTCCCCGTCTAGTCCTCGGTGCTCGACAAAAACGAGTGAGCAGAAATGCTGAAATTCGCAGCGATCGGTCCTGCACAGCGTAAACCTAGCTGAGCATAGGTTCTACACGCCCCCACGGCCACCTAGTATCCAAAACCATCGAAAACCATCGAGCCTTTGCGCTGATATCCAAGTTTTTCGAGCAACAGTCGATATCGGGCCTAGGTCGACGGTGAGGTCCCAGCTCCGGCTATTTCCATGGCCAACCGAGCTCATATTCGTGCGCAGCATGCCACGGTGGAGCTGTAGGAGCAAACCGATTGAGAAATAAGGCCCGGAGTAGCCCGGACGACGTCACCGGAGTAGAGGGAGGCTCTGTCGCCGTCGCGGGCATAGTTCCGGCCATTGCCGAGCTCCGGTGAGAGCACCAGCGTGTTCTCCGAGTCGAGTTAGGCACAGGCGGCAAGTTTTGTCAAAGGTCGGGCGGGGAAACGCCCGGCGGCGAGCGCTCCGGCGAAGCGCCGCCGCGGGAACTGCGGGAGAGTGCGAGGTAGACGAAGGGGGGGCCGGGTCCACCGGTCAGCCTCTGATCTCGCGCGGGGATCGGGTTTGCGGCCGGGATTCGGTGCGGCAGCGCGGGTAAAACCCCGTGGGCCGCGGTGTGGCCGCTTTCTGAGTGGGCCGGCTCGAGGAGTGGGTCCCACCCGCAGGATTTAAACATTTTTGGAATTTCCAGTTTTAGTGCAAACTTTAGAACCCCATAACCTTGGCTAGGAAGCTCCAAATTTAGTGATTCAAATTGGGTCGGATTCATCTTGCCTAGCTCTGTCCATATATACAACCCAATTTGTATGAAACCCATTAATTAATTCTGGAAAATTCTTTAAAACTTTTCAGCAAAAGAATTTTAGAGGGAGTTTGGTTCATCCAAAAATCCCCAAATTTTGCTAGAATGTTCTTTAGGACCTTAGTAAACCCCTGTAAAAGTTTCAGACCATTTGGAGTTGATTTGGTCAGAGCAATTCAAATTGGAAGGTGCTGTGTTCATTTGAATACAGAAACATTTTCAGAGAATTTCCAAAACTTGGAAATTCAGTTCTGGGCAATTCTTAACCCCAAAAATGTTAGGAAAATTCAGGCAAACTCTATGAGCTATAATTGAAATTGTAGTTCATTAAGTTGAGCATGAACAGGGGTATTACCTCAGAATAAAATTCTTCCTTGCTTATCTGCTAAGAAAATTATTCTGAGCAAACCACTCCATGAAAAGTGCTAATGTTTGGTCCAGGGAGTTTTCTTGTGACAAGGAACTCACACAAAAATTCTCAGCTCCATTGGAGCTCTAGATCACCCCTGTCCTGCGTAACCAATTAAGGGATTAATATGGAAAAGGGGGGGGGAAACCACTTAGCATTTAACCATGTGATTAAGTCCAAACCAAACCACCAACACCAGTTCATATTTAAATTCTTAAACAAAGTTCCAGGTGTTAGAGGCTGGTTATTAGAACCAATAGTAGAAGTCTTACTCTAAAACTCACATTTGCATCTAAATTAACATGTAGTATTTCATTAACGTGTAGCCGTTGAAGAAGAGACTCCGGAAGTGCTGGACTTCCTTCTTCCGGACGAGGAACTAACTACTGACCAGCAGCAACAAGGCAAGCCCCGGTTTGCATTAACCCTTTTTATAAGTCTTCTTTTGTTGACATGTGTCATATGAAGTATGTATGTGCATTAGGTATAGGATGAATGAAACCCCACTTGCATAACCAAAGGTTCCTAAAAGAGTGAGGGTAGTGTCAAGGGCCTCGAGTAGACAGGCTACGCTTAATGATTCATAGGACTTCGGTACAAGTCGAGTAGTTGGAATCTACTCGCGAGATAGGCTTGGGACACACGGGTTCGGTTGAGTGATGTGAGATCACTTTAGTAATAAAAATGAGACTAGGCAGGGGCTAGGGCGCAGCAAGAGTGAGTCTTGTGTGCGCAGCCCTGCCCGTGTCGATTGAGGACCGATCCGTGTGCGGCCCTGCTGAACAAGTATTGAACGTACCGAAGGCATATCGGATATATGGGCCCCGATAAACCGATGTAGCCTAAACCTCCGGGCGTCGAGGCATAGCACACCGATTTATAGGTGTAGGTTGAGGGCAGCAAGGTGGAAATCTGCCAACGGGCATAGAGAGATGCTCCGTGTGGGGAACCTCCTGCTCGTTTCGGTGCGACCGGTTCGACGTTTGGGCTGTTGGGTGAAAGGTTGTCCCGTACGACATCGAGTGAGCGTGCTGTGCAGCTCCACGGGTGGGCGTACGTGACGTGCTCTTTGGGTTTTCCCTGCAGGTGTATATCGAGTCGATTCGCCGTCCCTCGCGGTGACGAGTACCGCTTGTTCACTGCGTCGTAACGTAGACTAATGGATGAAATATGTCGATTCAATGATGCTGATTGATATAATTGTATTGCTACATGTGTGCCACCAAATACTGCTTACTAAATTTCAGATTTCATGAACTGTTAACTTGTTGCTAAAAGATGAACTAAGGATGAACTTGTAGGCGTGTCGTTTTGCTGAAATGCTACCAACCTATGTCTTGGTATACCTCATGTAGAGTTTCATGCTTAGGTGAGTCGGTTAAGCCTTGCTGAGCCTTCGTGCTCATGGTTGCTGCTTAAGTGTTTTTCAGGTGAGGAGCCACCCACGGACTCGGAGTACGAGTCCACCGGCGAGGGTTACCCTCCGTCGGGGACCACGGCTGAGTGGGAGCCGTACACGCCGCGCTGAGCTGAGGAGTGCAGCTAGTGTGGGTTGCCCTAGGGTTGGGCAACCAACTTTTGCTAAATAGGCGGGCGTGAGTTGTATAGTGTAGTCTTCCGCTGTGTAATATAAACAATAGTTGTAACTGAAGTTTGTACCTGTTTGTACAGTTTCAGTTGTTTCCCATGTAATATATTATGTTCTTATGACGTGTGCTGTCGGGTGTCGCATCGCGCGGCACCACCCTCTGCGATCCTGGATGAGCGGATTCCGGTCCGCCACAGCCTGGTATCAGAGCTGCAGTGGGGATAGCACAGTACTAAAGGACTGCATTATGGGAAAAACTAAGGTATACGGTGAGGATTCGGTAGTTGCCCAAGTAAGGACTATATTAGCATAGTTACTTAAAGTGGCAAAGACTAACTTATGTGTTAGAATTCTGAATTTCAATTATGTACCGACGCACCTACGCTCTGGTAAGTATGGTAAGGAACGCCACCGAAAGCGGTTCAATTTCGGTTAGCTCTCCCTGACGAGGAACGTGGTTCAGGGATTGATCTCACAGCTTGGTGTGATATGTCAATATGAATCTCTTGGACTCCTCATGTCCCTGAGTTCATATGAAACGCTGATCCCTAGCGTGCATTAGGCAAGTAAGCGGAGACCCCATCGCGTGGTCAGTAACGCGAGAGTGTGTTCGTCTGGAAATAGCCCAGGAGGACATACGCAGCGCTTGCCATCGGCGTGCCCTGCAGGGCAGTAGGTGGTATCTGTTGGGTTGATAACATTCCCAACCGTGACGACCCGTTCATGACATACTCGGGTTCCCCGTCGTGTGGTGTTGAAACACGATCACGTGCCTTGAGACGTGACTTAGCTCAAGGACGGCCGTATGACAATGATACGGGTGTTTGTATTTACTTTTAATTATGGAACTGCCTGAAATGAACAACCTTTGAGTGCACCATTATTGTGTGGTCTTCTGCAGGTACTAACCACGTAGGTATCCGTGTAGAAAACGTGTGCGAGAGACCGTTTAGTGCCACACTTGAGACGTATATGCCGGTATGATCCGGTTAGGATTTTCTTTGGTGAGGAACGTAGTACCGAGATATTGTAGGCATAGGCATGAAAATATTGAGAACAAGGAACTAAAATCATTAGGTTCGACAATTAAGACCCTGGTTGGGTATAAGGATGGGGTAGTGGACCAGGATAGCTAAGGGGATGAAAAACAGAGTGCTCTGTTTTGGGACAGCAAGGTTGCTGATCTTCAACAGGGCATAACTCACAGTTCTTTTAGCCCATGGAGGTGTGCTATATAGTTCTGGGAAGGTATTCAAGTACTCTACAACTTTGTTGTAGACTTCCAGAGCTGAAACTCGCCTTAAGATGGCTGAAATCCCAGAGGAATGTAAACTGTCCAGAACCAGGGCAGAGTAAAACATCCTCTGAACTGATCTGTTTTTCAAACATAACTCCCAGTAGAAAAATCTAAAATTGTCATATAATACATACTTAGAAAGAGTAGAAGATGTGTGACATCTTTGCAATTCAAAGTTCCTGAAATTTCAGCACAAAATTTAGTGGAAATCAGGGTTGAAAACAGCCACTTCCAAGGGAGGTGCTGTTAAAATTCTTCCAGAAATTCTGCTGACTTTGAATTAGCATAATTTTTTAACCAAAGCTGATCTGGGGGCAAATGCGTACTCGTTGGAAAGATACTAAAGTTAACTTTAACTTTGGTATTCAACTTGAGTCATGAAAATGCACAGAACCAGATCAAAACTTGGAATAGGTAGAAACTGGTCATTCTGATAGAAGAATGACAGTTGAGCTTATTGGAGAGGGTGTTGTACCCTAAGGGTGGTATATGTGATGACAACGCGATAGTAATGTCTCGTAGTGACCAAACCTAGTTATGATGAGCTTCCAAAGTGGAGGTTCATCAAATTGGATTAAACTAGCTTGTGTTTGGTCTGGTAATGGTGTAGCTTGTGCAAAGTTATTACATTATCTACTTACGAGATATTTCGCATGTTTTGTTGTCATAATGTTTATACGCCCAGTTCTATTGGACTGCATGCAAAATGTTGCGGGACTGATGTTTAATGTCGTATGGTTGCAGATGGTTCGTACTAGGACCACGCACGAGGTTGGTGGCTCTAGCCAAGGTGGAGGCGATGACTCCCAGCCACCGGCCTACGACAGCACCCCGCAGCAGCAGCCACCACCGCCGCCTCCGCTTACTCTAGCGGATGTGATAGTGGCGTTGGTGGGAGGTCGTGAGGAGCAGACCGACCTGCTCCGCACGATCGTGCAGAATACGTCCCAGGCGGGAGGACGTCAAGAGCGAGGGCCTCGTGAGCCCCGCGAAGTGTCGTACTCGGATTTCATGAGTACGCACCCTCCAGTGTTCACCGAAGCTGAAGAACCACTGGAGGCGGACAACTGGCTGCGGACTATCGAGTCCAAGTTCGGGCTGCTCTAGTGTACGGAGCGGCAGAAGACGCTGTTCGCAGCACAGCAGCTCCACGGTGCCGCTGGCGCGTGGTGGGCGAATTATGTCGCCTCACGCCCGGCTGGCCATGCCGTGGAATGGCAAGAGTTCCGGGAGGCGTTCCGCGCCTATCACATCCCTCCCGGAATAATGAAGAGGAAGTTCCAAGAATTTTTGGAACTGAAGCAGGGCGGGAGGAGTGCCCACGACTACTCCGTGCCTTCAACCATCTGGCGCAGTATGCGTCAGACTACATCTCCACGGAGGAGAAGAAGAGGGAGCACTTCTATCGGGGGTTACACCCCGAAATGAAGACCCACCTCGTACAGTGGAACCGCGGCACATTTAACGACTTAGTCAATGCCGCCATCATGCAAGAGGACGCTCAGCGGGAGTTAGCAGCTGAGCAGAGGAAGCGCAGCGCTCCACCTAGCAGCGGTGGGAGTGGCGCTCCCCAGAAGTACCGTATGGTGTATCGGACACCATCCGGGCAGCAGTGGCGTCCACCGGCGCGACCTCAGCAGTTCGGGGGACGTTCGTTCCAAACACCCCCGTTCCGTCCGCCGATGCCGCCACCAAGACAGCAGCAGCAGCAGACGGTACCCCGGGCGTTCCCACCGCCACAACGCGCCCCGGGTTTCCGTCCACCAATCAGCGGGGGACCGCCCCGTTTCACCTGCTTCACGTGTGGCCAGGCGGGCCACTTTGCGAAGGACTGTCCCCAGGGGCAGCAGAGCAGCGGGCAAGCCCAGTTCCAGGGCGGTGCTCGAGGCCGACCTCCGGCGAAGAAGGTTTGTCAGCGGACTGGGGGTGTCCGCAACCTCGACAGTGAGGACGCCCCAGAGGGAGACAACGTGCTGGCGGGTACGTTTACTCTCAACAATCAAGCCATCGTCATATTATTTGATTCTGGTGCAACCCACAGCTTTATAAGTGCATCCTATGTGGCTAAACATCAATTGCAAGTCTTCCCAACCGACTGCACTTATATGATATGCTCACCGGGAGGGAAGATTTCAGCTAATATGATGATTCCAAGGGCACCTCTGTGCTTAGGTGGGAAGCTATATCCCACCACCTTGATAATCCTTATGGGACAAAAGATTGATGCAATCTTAGGGATGTCATGGCTGCAATACCATGGCGCTGTCCTAGAGACTCGGACACGGACGGTTCACTTAAATTCTCCATTCCACCGTCCGCATTCCATGGTGTTAGACACGCCAGTCTAGGAAGTTTTAGCAATTAATAATGCTGAAGTTCTCAAGTTAGAAGACATCCCCGTAGTCCGGGAGTATCCTGATGTGTTCCCGGATGATCTTCCGGGCATGCCACCTGAGCGGGATGTCGAGTTCAAGATTGAACTTGCACCCAGGACTACGCCCATATCACGGAGACCATACAAGATGGCTCCAAATGAGCTGGCGGAACTGAAAGAACAGCTCAATGATCTGTTGAGCAAGGGTTTCATTAGGCCGAGTTCCTCGCCTTGGGGATGCTTGGCGCTATTTGTAAAGAAGAAGGATGAAACCCTGAGGCTGTGTGTGGATTACCGGCCGCTCAACGCCGTCACCATCAAGAATAAGTACCCACTGCCCCGTATTGACATCTTGTTTGATCCACTGGTGGGGGCAAGTGTATTCTCAAATATGGACCTTCGCTCTGGATATCACCAAATCAAGATCCGGGCGGAGGATATCCCTAAGACGGCGTTCTCGACGAGATACGGGTTATACGAATATCTCGTCATGTCCTTTGGTCTCACAAATGCTCCAGCCCATTTCATGTATCTCATGAACTCGGTGTTCATGCCGGAGCTGGACAAGTTCGTGGTAGTGTTCATCGACGATATCTTGGTTTACTCCAAGACAGAAGCCGAGCATGCCGAACACTTACGGATCGTTCTTCAACGATTGCGAGACCACAAGCTCTACGCCAAGTTCAGCAAATGCGAATTTTGGATCAGCCAAGTGCCATTCTTGGGACATATCATTTCAGCTGAAGGCATTGCGGTTGACCCAAGTAAAATAGAGCAAGTGTTGAAATGGAAAGCTCCCACTTCAGTTCATGAAGTCAGAAGCTTCCTCGGGTTAGCGGGATACTACCGGAGATTCATTCCAAGCTTCTCCAAGCTCGCTAAGCCGATGACAGAGTTGCTGAAGAAAGGGACGAAATATGTTTGGAACACGGCGTGTGAAGGAGCGTTCCGAACACTGGTGAAGCATCTCACAACAGCCCCGGTGTTAGCTCAGCCGGATACAACAAAGCCCTTCGACGTGTATTGTGACGCGTCCGGTATTGGGCTCGGCTGCGTGTTGATGCAGGAAGGACGTGTGGTCGCTTATGGCTCACGCCAACTTCGGAACCATGAGCAGCACTACCCGACTCACGATCTTGAACTTGCTGCCGTGGTGTTGGCGCTAAAAATGTGGAGGCACTATCTCCTGGGGAACTTGGTGCATCTCTACACCGACCACAAGAGCTTGAAATACATTTTCACCCAGAAGGAGCTGAACATGAGGCAGAGGAGGTGGTTAGAACTGATCAAAGATTATGAGATTGAAATCCATTACCACCCCGGCAAGGCGAATGTGGTTGCCGACGCGCTGAGTAGGAAATCACATGTCCACCACCTCACCACTACACCGGTGGAGGAGGAAGAGCCAAGTTTATACTTGGTTCCTTATGGATCGCTGTACAACCTTGCCCTCATCCCTACTATTAGGGAGGACATCATTGCAGCTCAGAAAACGGATAAAGGCATGGCACATCTCCGGAGACGGATAGACAATGGAGAAATTAAATGTTTCCGGAAAGATGGTGAGGGGACGCTGTGGTTCAATGACCGCATAGTCGTACCCCGAGATATGGAGTTGAGGAAAAAGATCCTCGATGAGGCTCACTTGTCTAAATACTCCATTCATCCGGGCAGCAACAAAATGTACCAAGATTTGAAAAAGAATTTTTGGTGGACACGGATGAAGCGGGAGGTAGCTAAGTACGTATCCGAGTGTGATACGTGTAGACGAGTGAAAGCTGATCACATGAAGAAATCAGGGCTGTTGCAACCCCTGAAGATCCCGGCATGGAAATGGGAAGATGTGAGCATGGATTTCATTGTGGGATTACCCCTAACAGCCAACAAGCATGATTCCATATGGGTAATCGTTGATCGGTTAACAAAGACGGCTCACTTCATTCCGGTGAATACACGTTACAATGCCGGCAAATATGCGGAGCTATACATAGCGAAGATTCTATGCCTATACGTGGTACCCAAGACCATTGTCTCAGATCGAGGTGCATTATTTGTATCTCGCTTTTGGGAGCAGCTACACGCTGCATTGGGTACTAAGTTGATCAGGAGCTCCGCCTATCACCCTCAGACAGATGGCCAGACAGAGAGGGTGAATCAAGTTCTGGAGGACATGTTGAGAGCATGTGCCATCCACCATGGTAGGAACTGGGATGATCACCTACCATTGGCGGAATTCTCGTACAACAACGGTTATCAGGCGAGTATCAAAATGGCACCTTACGAAGCTCTCTATGGTCGTAAATGCCGCACCCCATTAAATTGGTGCGAGTCCGGTGAAAGGGTCACATTCAGGGTTGATGTGGTGAACGACGCCGAGGAGCGCGTTCGGACAATTCAAGCCAATTTGAAGGCCGCTCAATCCCGACAAAAGAGCTACGCTGATAAGAGGCGTAGGCCGTTGCACTTTGACGTTGGGGAACACGTGTACCTCCGCGTGTCTCCAATGAAGGGCGTGCACCGATTCGGTATGAAGGGGAAGCTCGCTCCCCGTTTCATTGGACCCTACGCTATCACCGAGAAGTGTGGACCAGCAGCGTATCGATTGGAGCTACCGGCATCTCTGGCTGGTGTCCATGATATTTTCCATGTTTCGCAACTGCGAAAATGCTTGAAGCATGCAACTGCTGTTCCTACCGAAGACATCGGCGAGCTGAAACCGGATTTAACATATGATGAATATCCGGTGGGAATTCTTGATGAGAAAGCCAGGACCACGCGTAGCAGAACGTTGTGGTTCTACCAAATACTCTGGAGTAACCACACCGCCGAGGAAGCGACGTGGGAGAGCGAGGAGTTCCTTCGCTCAAATTACCCGGAGTTCATGGCTTCTCAACACGGGTAAGTCCCTATTACATCGCTATCTCTTCTTTTATAATCTCGGGACGAGATTCTTTTAAGGGAGGAGGGATGTAAAAGCCCAAGAAAAAGGGACTTGCAAAAACTTTTCTTCACCTCACAACACCACAGTTTTTATTGTGGACACCTTAGGAAATGTTGTGAAGAGCATGTAACCTCCATCAAAAGAATGATTAGAGGGGAAAGCCTTCACTTTCACAAAGTAGGGTTTCTACACATGAACATGAGAGGTTGAGCTCACCCCTAGAATTTAAAAAGTCTTGGGAAGGTTCAGTCCAAAGCTCATGCAAATTTAACACTTTTTGAGGCACTTTTTGGGTTATTGCATAAAAAGGCCAATTTGAATGTAAATTCAAATTGCAGCAACTTTCATCACCCAAATTCAAAAGTTAGCTCCATATCTATACTCAGCACATTTTTCTGAGTAAACCCACCAAGTTTCATCCCCATTGGAGTTCATCTTGTCGGGAGCCAAATTTGCAATAATTCAAAACTGAATTTGAATTTCAGTTTAAACATGAAGCAAATTTAACCAAACAAAGTTTGAATTTGAGAACTCAAATTCAAACCAAGACTTGGGGTCTAAGTCTCTCATTCAATGTGTAGTTGCTGGGATATTTACAAAAGAAATGGAGAAGAGAGGATTAGGGGGAGAGTGGGCCCACAAGTCAGTGGGGGAAACTTGTTTCCCAAACCGAGTGTGGCTGTTTTCTCCCGACGTCGGTCGAACACCTCACGCCAGCTGCGGACAGCACTGGCGTCCGACCGCCTCACCTCGCCACCTCCTGCTCGGCGACCGAGCGCACGCGTGCCCGACGCGGTTTAAGTTCCCAGCCCACGTGAGCCAGCCTCATCTCCTCCGCTCTGCCCGTTCCTACCCGAAACGAAAAACGACACCCGCCGCTCCCCTCGGCTCCTCGTCGCGCCGTTGATCCAGGCGACCTCGCGACCGGAGTTCAACAGCAAATACACGCGCCGGGGACTGCTCGAGCTCACGGTGAAGACCCTACCCTCTTCCATGCTTTGTAGGGGGAGTATTTCCCCGTCTAGTCCTCGGTGCTCGACAAAAACGAGTGAGCAGAAATGCTGAAATTCGCAGCGATCGGTCCTGCACAGCGTAAACCTAGCTGAGCATAGGTTCTACACGCCCCCACGGCCACCTAGGATCCAAAACCATCGAAAACCATCGAGCCTTTGCGCTGATATCCAAGTTTTTCGAGCAACAGTCGATATCGGGCCTAGGTCGACGGTGAGGTCCCAGCTCCGGCTATTTCCATGGCCAACCGAGCTCATATTTGTGCGCAGCATGCCACGGTGGAGCTGTAGGAGCAAACCGCTTGAGAAATAAGGCCCGGAGTAGCCCGGACGACGTCACCGGAGTAGAGGGAGGCTCTGTCGCCGTCGCGGGCATAGTTCCGGCCATTGCCGAGCTCCGGTGAGAGCACCAGCGTGTTCTCCGAGTCGAGTTAGGCACAGGCGGCAAGTTTTGTCAAAGGTCGGGCGGGGAAACGCCCGGCGGCGAGCGCTCCGGCGAAGCGCCGCCGCGGGAACTGCGGGAGAGCGCGAGGTAGACGAAGGGGGGGCCGGGTCCACCGGTCAGCCTCTGATATCGCGCGGGGATCGGGTTTGCGGCCGGGATTCGGTGCGGCAGCGCGGGTAAAACCCCATGGGCCGCGGTGTGGCCGCTTTCTGAGTGGGCCGGCTCGAGGAGTGGGTCCCACCCGCAGGATTTAAACATTTTTGGAATTTCCAGTTTTAGTGCAAACTTTAGAACCCCATAACCTTGGCTAGGAAGCTCCAAATTTAGTGATTCAAATTGGGTTGGATTCATCTTGCCTAGCTCTGTCCAGATATACAACACAATTTGTATGAAACCCATTAATTAATTCTGGAAAATTCTTTAAAGCTTTTCAGCAAAAGAATTTTAGAGGGAGTTTGGTTCATCCAAAAATCCCCAAATTTTGCTAGAATGTTCTTTAGGACCTTAGTAAACCCCTGTAAAAGTTTCAGACCATTTGGAGTTGATTTGGTCAGAGCAATTCAAATTGGAAGGTGTTGTGTTCATTTGAATACAGAAACATTTTCAGAGAATTTCCAAAACTTGGAAATTCAGTTCTGGGCAATTCTTAACCCCAAAAATGTTAGGAAAATTCAGGCAAACTCTATGAGCTATAATTGAAATTGTAGTTCATTAAGTTGAGCATGAAAAGGGGTATTACCTCAGAATAAAATTCTTCCTTGCTTATCTGCTAACAAAATTATTCTGAGCAAACCACTCCATGAAAAGTGCTAATGTTTGGTCCAGGGAGTTTTCTTGTGACAAGGAACTCACACAAAAATTCTCAGCTCCATTGGAGCTCTAGATCACCCCTGTCCTGCGTAACCAATTAAGGGATTAATATGGAAAAGGGGGGAAACCACTTAGCATTTAACCATGTGATTAAGTCCAAACCAAACCACCAACACCAGTTCATATTTAAATTCTTAAACAAAGTTCCAGGTGTTAGAGGCTGGTTATTAGAACTAATAGTAGAAGTCTTACTCTAAAACTCACATTTGCATCTAAATTAACATGTAGTATTTCATTAACGTGTAGCCGTTGAAGAAGAGACTCCGGAAGTGCTGGACTTCCTTCTTCCGGACGAGGAACTAACTACTGACCAGCAGCAACAAGGCAAGCCCCGGTTTGCATTAACCCTTTTTATAAGTCTTCTTTTGTTGACATGTGTCATATGAAGTATGTATGTGCACTAGGTATAGGATGAATGAAACCCCACTTGCATAACCAAAGGTTCCTAAAAGAGTGAGGGTAGTGTCAAGGGCCTCGAGTAGACAGGCTACGCTTAATGATTCATAGGACTTCGGTACAAGTCGAGTAGTTGGAATCTACTCGCGAGATAGGCTTGGGACACACGGGTTCGTTTGAGTGATGTGAGATCACTTTAGTAATAAAAATGAGACTAGGCAGGGGCTAGGGCGCAGCAAGAGTGAGTCTTGTGTGCGCAGCCCTGCCCGTGTCGATTGAGGACCGATCCGTGTGCGGCCCTGCTGAACAAGTATTGAACGTACCGAAGGCATATCGGATATATGGGCCCCGATAAACCGATGTAGCCTAAACCTCCGGGCGTCGAGGCATAGCACACCGATTTATAGGTGTAGGTTGAGGGCAGCAAGGTGGAAATCTGCCAACGGGCATAGAGAGATGCTCCGTGTGGGGAACCTCCTGCTCGTTTCGGTGCGACCGGTTCGACGTTTGGGCTGTTGGGTGAAAGGTTGTCCCGTACGACATCGAGTGAGCGTGCTGTGCAGCTCCACGGGTGGGCGTACGTGACGTGCTCTTTGGGTTTTCCCTGCAGGTGTATATCGAGTCGATTCACCGTCCCTCGCGGTGACGAGTACCGCTTGTTCACTGCGTCGTAACATAGACTAATGGATGAAATATGTCGATTCAATGATGCTGATTGATATAATTGTATTGCTACATGTGTGCCACCAAATACTGCTTACTAAATTTCAGATTTCATGAACTGTTAACTTGTTGCTAAAAGATGAACTAAGGATGAACTTGTAGGCGTGTCGTTTTGCTGAAATGCTACCAACCTATGTCTTGGTATACCTCATGTAGAGTTTCATGCTTAGGTGAGTCGGTTAAGCCTTGCTGAGCCTTCGTGCTCATGGTTGCTGCTTAAGTGTTTTTCAGGTGAGGAGCCACCCACGGACTCGGAGTACGAGTCCACCGGCGAGGGTTACCCTCCGTCGGGGACCACGGCTGAGTGGGAGCCGTACACGCCACGCTGAGCTGAGGAGTGCAGCTAGTGTGGGTTGCCCTAGGGCTGGGCAACCAACTTTTGCTAAATAGGCGGGCGTGAGTTGTATAGTGTAGTCTTCCGCTGTGTAATATAAACAATAGTTGTAACTGAAGTTTGTACCTGTTTGTACAGTTTCAGTTGTTTCCCATGTAATATATTATGTTCTTATGACGTGTGCTGTCGGGTGTCGCATCGTGCGGCACCACCCTCTGCGATCCTGGATGAGCGGATTCCGGTCCGCCACAGGTTGCATCCTACGGTCAACCGTGGTATCTATACCAATCTGTGATCTCTATCTAGGTGTGTGACCTACGATCAACCGTGGTAAGTTGATACCAATCTGTGACTAGGCATGGCAGCTCAAATATCAATCTGTGATTTCTATCTAGGCGTGTGACCTACGGTCAACCCGTGGTAGGTTGATACCAATCTGTGACCTATCTAGGCATGTGATCTACTGTCAAACTGTGACAGGTTGATACCAATTTGTGTTTTCTATCTAGGCCTGTGACCTACCGTCAACCGTGGCTCTGATACCAATCTGTGACGCCCCTGTTCTGAGAGGAAACCTCTCTGAACCGAGACTGATGCATATTGTGCCCAGGATGTTCGTCACACATACACATCATCCACAAACTGAATTCATAATATAATACCACGAATGAACAGGGTTTTATTACAAAGTCTCATGAGTCTAAAAACTCATGCTAGCAGCGGAAGTCTTAATCTAGTAGCAGAAGTCTTATTCCAGCAGCGGAAGTCTTCTATCTATCGTGGAAGCAACTAAGCAGCAGCAGCGGTTCCATCTCCTACTCCACAGGCAAGGTTGAGGACAGATTACACGCCTAATACTCCACGTGGTCTTCATAGTACTCCTGTCCTGTTGCTGTTGATGTATGATAATACAAGTTTGAGTACATGATGTACTCAGCAAGTGCGGGAAAATATGATATGTAGCTCACAACAAGGAAGGTATAAAAAGGCTCATTTGCATAAAAGCAAAGTATATTTCACAAACCATGATAAAAACAGCAACTTAGCTTTAAGTGAATGTAATCCCAACATGTATTTAAACATCAACATACCTCCATCATGTTCCATCACTTTCCATGTCTCAACAGACATTAGTCTTTCTCAACTTTGCTCATGCTCATGAATATCATCTCGTATTCACTACCATCTCATGAATACCATCTCGTATTCACTACCATTTCATCTTATATTCAATTTTGTCTCATACCGAGACCCAATCTCATTGTCATGACTCAACAGTCATGCAACCAATCTCGTTACCCGAACTCAACAGTCCCGAAAACCAAATCCAAAGACCAAACCATAACCAATCCAATAACATCCCAAAAACAATCCCAATAACCATACCATCTAATCATGTGAGTTGTCCAGGCGCTCGTGACCATAAGCTCGGCTATCATGATAGTTTTACACTCTACAGAGTTTGTACCACTTTACCCACAAGTTTGTGATTTCGTCACCCGTCGGCGACTGCAGAACCTCCATTATATCAGTACACAACCATCGGTGTATGGCCAAGAGATCACAAAATAGCCTTTACAAAGGGGCTACTAGATGTATGGACTCACTAAGGTTTCACCAGCAGGCTAGAATCTCCAATTCTCCCACCCACGGGCCCCCTCTTGTGCCATGCAGTTCCCACGGTAGTCCTCACTCGACTCCCATTCCCCGCGCCTTCCACGGTCCATAACAATCTAGCAACTTACCTAATTAGTCAGCTAAGCCGCACCCATATTTGGCCTTGTGGTGGCACTGTTATCCTAGCATGGCTGGCATGAACCGGTCCTTAGATCTACGGCAAGTAAACCACCATCTCATTCTACCTCATCCACAAACCAAGCTTACCTAGATCTCCCTCTGGTTCATGTTCATTAACATCAAGTTCCCATTATCATTACTCATACGAGTGCAGTTAGCTAGACACATCTATCTCGCTTCCCGTATCCCATGGACTCAGCGAAGCATAAAAGCAAAAACCATACCCGACTCATTAACTTTCCCGGTGACAAGGGTGGTTAACAAAACTAGTAAACTCCAATCAAAGGGTTTACCATCATGTCTACTAAAGCACACACACCTTTTCGCAAACAAATAGTTTTCCAAAAACATGGGATCAATATGGTCAAGGGGCACTTGCCTTGTTCTTGCGGTTCCTGTTGCTCAAATTCTTGCTGTTGTAGTCCGTAGTAGGTAGCTCCCTGAGCTTGTCCTTCTATACGTGATCACGCACATACAAGATATATAGCAATCAATCACCATGCACAAACTTTACTCAAGATGCAATGGTGCATATGCATGCTAATCCTATGATGCAGTTTTTATTAGATCGGCTTGTACGTGTTCTTGCATGTTTGCATGGGTTTTACAATGAACAAAGGTGTAGGGATCAAATGTGGAAGTGGCGATGATCTTGACTCTAGATCAAACCGATCAACACGTGATCTGTCCATGAAAAACTTCTGTTCGAAAGGAATCAAAGAACAGATGCAAAGAAAACACGATGATGTCATAAGGTGGTAATGGAGACCTACCTTACTTCCTTCGGGTCCTTCCTCTAGCAAAAATAGATCGTCGACTCTCCTCCAACGATGGCGTTCGTATCTGAGCTCGTCGGTGGTCTCTTCGGTGGTCAATCTCCAGCGAAGGGGTTTATCTTGGCGAGTTTGGGGCTAGGGCTCTAAGTTGTCGGTTTGAAAAGATATTACGACCAAGGGGTTGTTTTCGGGTTCTATTTATAATCGGGAAGAGAAGAGTCCTAATCTGATTGGATTCTGAATAAGAGTCCTATTCAAATTGTTTTTGAATCTTAACAACTTATCTCTTGCTGATTTGGTGCAGTATTCAACGTAGAAGAGTTCGTGTCGTTTCCTCAGTAACGGGTACTCACGTACAGAGGAAAACCATTTCAGAATCGCGTCCTTCCGCAGGATAAGCTCCGGAGGTTTCACGTGTCCCGCGGGGACCTGGGCTCCCTTTTCCGCAAAGACAAGCTCCGGTTGTGTCACGTGTCAGGCGGGCGAGACCTCCCTCTTCCTCAGAGGCGAGCTCCGCGTGCGCCACGCGTCCTAGTGGGCGGGACCTCCCCTCTCTCTAGAGACGAGCTCCGCGTGCGCCACGTGTCCATGCTGGACCTCCTCTTTCTTCGGGCGTGGCTCTGAATGTGCCATGTGTCAGTGCCGGACCTCCCCTCTCTTCGGAGGTGGCTCCGAATGTGCCATGTGTCAGTGTGGACCTCCCCTCTCTTTGGAGGTGAGTTCCGATAGTGCCACGTGTCCTAGCAGCGTCGGACTTCCTTTCTGCTCAGGGATGAGCTCCCAGGTTGACACGTGTCCAACAGTGACGGACCTCCCGGAGGTGAGCTCCGGAGGTGACACGTGTCCAGTAGTATTGGACCTCCCGGAGGTGACACGTGTCTGGCGGGGCCGGACCTCTCGGAGGTGTGCTCCGAGAGAGACACGTGTCCCGCGGGTCGGACCTCTCGGAAGTGAGTTCCGAGAGTGAGACGTGTCCCGCGCGGCTGGTCCTCTCTTTTCCACGGTGACTAGCTCCGGTGACGACATGTGTCCTACGGAACTGGCCTCGCTCCATCCACAGAGGCTAGCTTCTGGGGCAACACGTGTCCCACAGGGTCGGACCTCGCCTTTTTTTTACAGAGACGAGACCTGAGCCTGCCACGTAGCCAGTTTTGCGGCGGACCTCTCCCCCTTTGCGGGGATGAGCTACGAAGGCGCCACGTGGCCAGCGGTCGCGGAAATTTTCTACAGCGCTCCTCGGAGAACTGGAATTGGCTCTTTTTGGCTATCTTTTTTATTCTTTCTCGGTTTCAACTTATTTAAAAATGTTTTTCTACATATAAAATATGAATGCATGCAGAAATCAAAATTGAGGGTGTCACAGCGGAGTCCCCCTCCCTTTGATTCGTGTGCTTAGCTTCGAGTTCTAGGCGCAAAATCGCGGATCCGATCGATCTCCCGCGAACTCGGGCCGCGACCATGGCGCGCCATCGTGCTGGCCCGCTGCCGACGGCCGGCTGGGAAGAGAACGCGCCCCCACCGTCGGATCCCGGCTGGGCGATCCCGATTGAAAGGGGTGTACCCCTTCGGTTGTTTAAATCAGAGCCGTAGGCTAAAGACCCAACCGCTTCTGTTCGGCCACGTGTACCCCTTTGATATTTTAAATCCGATCTGCTGAGGCCAGATCCAACGGCATAGAATATAACAGGCGCATACCCCTTCGCATTTAGCAGCCAGCCCCCTGTAATTTTAATAAAAATTGCATAGAGGCCCCTGTCTTTACAAATTTTGCCCTGTACTCTATTTTAATTACGGTTTTTGCTGTAATTCAGCTCCTAGGCCCCTGTAATTAACTGATTTAGCACTTTAACCCCTGCAGCATCCTGAACTTTGTAGGAAAGCCCCTGCATAGTGCTGTTTTCACCAATTTGGCCCCCACAACATGCTGATTTTACACATAGGACCCTAGTAAGTGCTGTTTTTAACATAGGAGGCCTCCATCAATGTTTAGGTATACTTTTAATGTTGACTTTAAGTCTTAAATATATTCTAGCTGTGACGCCCTGGTTCTGAGAGAAAACCTCTCGGAACCGAGACAGATGCATATGTGTGCCCAGAATGTTCATCACACATATAATCCACAAACTGAATTCAGAATATATATAACCACGAATGAATAGATTCAAGTTTTTTATTACATCAATTCTCTATTGCAGCGGAAGTCTTATCTTAGCAGCGGAAGTCTTCTAAACTATAGCGGAAGCAAACTAAGCAGCAGCAGCGGCTCCATCTCTACTCAACAGGCAACGTTGAGGTGGATCACACTCGTAATACTCCACGTGGTCTTTATAGTACTCCTCTCCTGTTGCTGATGATGTATAATAATGCAAGTTTAAGTACATGACATACTCAGCAAGTGCGAGAAGTATGACATGTAGCTTACAACAAGGTAGGTATAAAAAGGCTCATTGCATAAAAGCAAAGTTTATTTCACAAATCATGATAAAAATAGCAACTAGCTTTAAATGAATGTAATCCCAACATGTATTTAAACATCAACATACCTCCATCATGATTCACCACTTTTTATATCTCATCTGAATATTTATCTTTCTCAACTTTTCACATGCTCATGAATACCATCTCGTATTCACTACCATCTCATCCCATATTCAATTCCATCTCATAACCGAGATCAAATCTTATTGCCATGACTCAACAGTCATGCAACTAATCTCATTACCCGGACTCAACAGTCCTGAAAACCAAATCCAAACACCAAACCACCACCAAATCAATAACCATACCAAATACCATCCCAATAACCATCCCATCTAATCATGGAAGTTGGCCAGGCGCTTGTGAACGGAAGCACGGCTACCATGATAGTTTTAGACTCTATAGAGGTGGCACCACTTTACCCACAAGTTTGTGATTTCGTCACCCGTCGACGACTGCAGAACATCCATTATACCAGTACACAATCGTCGGTGTATGGCCAAGATATCACAAAATAGCCTTTACAAAGGGGTTACTAGATGTATGGACTCACTAAGGTTTCACCAGCAGGCTAGAATCTCCAATTCTCCCACCTACGGGCCCCCTCTTGTGCCATGCAGTTCCCAGGACAGTCCTCACTCGACTCCCATTCCCCACACCTTCCACTGTCCATAACAATCTAGCAACTTACCTAATTAGTCTGCTAAGCCGCACCCATACTTGGCCTTGTGGTGGCACTGTATTCCTGGCATGTGCTCGCATGAACCGGTCCTTAGATCTACGGCAAGTAAACCACCATCTCATTCTACCACATCCACAAACCAAGCTTGCCTAGATCTCCCTCCGATTCATGTCGATTATCAACATCAGTTTCTCATTACCATATTCATACGAGTGCAGTTAGCTAGACACATTCTATCGCTTCCCACATCCCATAGATTAGCGAAGCAAAAAGCAAAAAACGACCATACCCGACTCATAAACTTCCGTGGCGACAAGGGTCATTAAAAAAACTAGTAAACTCCTATAAAAGGGTTTCCCATCAAGTTGACTCAACATACACAGTTTTCGCAAACAATACGGTTTTCAAAAACATGGGATCAATATGGTCAAGGGGCACTTGCCTTGTTCCTGTGGTTCTTGTTGCTCTTGTGTCTCGATGTCTTGATGCGGTAGTCCTTCGTAGATAGCTCCCTGAGCTTGTCCTTCTAATTACGATCACGCACATACAAGATTCATAGCAATCAATTATCATGCACAAACTTTATTCAAGATGCAATGGTGCATATGCATGCTAATCCTATGGTGCTGTTTTATTAGATTGATTTGTACGTGTTCTTGCATGGCTTGCATGGTTTTTACGACGAATAGAGGTGTAAACATCAAATGTGGACGTGGCGATGATCTCGTCACAAGATCTAGATCAAACCGATCAACACGTGATCTGTCCACACGGAAAAGCTTCTGTTCGAAAGGATCGAAGAGAACAGATGCAATGAAAACCGCGATGACATTGAAAGGTAGTAATGGAGACCTACCTTACTTCCTTCGGGGCCTTCCTTCTAGCAAAACAGATCGTCGGCTCTCCTCCGGCGATGGCGATCGTGTCCGGGCTCGTCGTCGGTCTCTCCGGTGGTCAAACTCCAGCGAAGGGGTTTAGCTCGGCGAGTTTGGGGCTAGGGCTTCTAAGTTGTCGGCTTAGAAAAGATGTTACAACCAAGGGGTTGTTTCGGGTTCTATTTATAACCGGGAAGAGAAGAGTCCTAATCTGATCAGAATTAGAACAAGAGTCCTATTCAAATTGTTTTTGAATCTTAACAACTTATCTTCAATTGATTTGATGCGGTAGCAACGTGGAATTTGTGTCGGTTTTCTTCCGTGTCGGTATTCCCGTGCGTACAGAAGCAAAAACCGCTTCAGATCTCGTCACCTCTACGGTGATGATCTCCGGAGGCTCCACGTATCCTGCGGAGGTCGGGCCTCCCTTTTTCGCAGAGGCGGGCTCCTGTTGTGCCGCGTGTCAGGCTTGCGAGACCTCCCTCTCCCTCAGAGGTGAGCTCCATGTGCGCCACGCGTCTGGCGGGTGGGACCTCCCTCTCTCCAGAGGCGAGTTCCGTGTACGCCACGTGTCATTGTCGGACCTCCCCTCTCTTCGGAGGTGAGCTCTGAGAGTGCCACGTGTCAGTGCCGGACCACCCCTCTCTTTGGAGGTGGGCTCTGAGAAAGCCACGTGTCCAGTAGCGCCAGACTTCCTTTCTTCTCGGAGGCGAGCTCCGAGGTCGACACGTGTCCATCAGCGTCGGACCTCCCGAAGGTGAGCTCCAGAGGTGACACGTGTCCAATAGGACCAGACCTCCCGGAGGTAAGCTCCGGAGGTGACACATGTCCAATAGGATCGTACCTTCTCGGATGTGTGCTCCGAGAGAGACACGTGTCCCTCGGGTCGGACCTATCGGAGACGAGCTCTAAGAGCGACACGTGTCCCCCGCGGGTGGTCCTCTCTCTTTCGCAGTGACTAGCTCCGAAGGCGACACGTGTCCTGTGGGGTTGGCCTCGCTCCTCCACATAGGCTAGCTCCGGGGGCAACACGTGTCCCACAGGGTCGGACCTCGCCCCTTCCGCAGAGACGAGCCCCGAGCCTGCCACGTAGCCAGTTTAGCGGCGGACCTCTCCCCCTTTGCGGGGATGAGCTCCGAAGGCGCCACGTGGCCAGCCGGGCCGCGGGAAGTGTCTACAGCGCTCCTCGGCGAACTGGAATTAGCTCTTTTCGGCTATCCTTTTGATTCTTCTTATGTTTCTACTTATTTAAAAATGTTTTCTACATGAAATATGAATGCATGCAGAAATCAAAATTGAGGGTGTCACAAATCTACCCCCCTAAATTGAATCTCGCCCTCGAGATTCAATAGTGGAGAATAGATGAGGGAATTCTGCATTGAGGTCTTCTTCACGTTCCCATGTAGCTTCATCTTCCGTGTGATGGCTCCATTGTACTTTGCACCAACGGATTACTTTGTTCCTCGTGACCCTTTCCTTCACGTCCAAAATGCGGGCAGGGTGCTCTATGTAGGTTAGATCCTCTTGAAGTTCTAGCTCATCCATCGGTACTTGCTCTTTTGGTACTCTCAAGCACTTCTTGAGCTGGGATACATGAAACACGCCATGCACGTCGGAGAGATGCGTTGGGAGCTCTAGTTGATATGCTACTTCTCCTCGCTTGTCCAAAATCTTAAATGGCCCGATATAGCGAGGTGCTAGCTTGCGTTTGACTTTGAAATGTCGTTGGCCACGGATAGGCGATACCTTAAGGTATACGAAGTCTCCCACTTCCAAGGACAACTTTCTTCGCCTATTGTCCGCATAGCCCTTTTGGCTTGACTGAGCAGCCCTCAAGTTCTCCCGTATTGTTTGGACTTGCTTCTCAGCTTCTTGCAGCACTTCGGGTCCGAACACTTGGTTCTCTCTAGTCTCGTTCCAAAACAACGGTGTTCTACACCGTCTACCATAAAATGCTTGGAAAGGTGACATCTTCAAGCTGGCTTGATAGCTGTTGTTATAGGAGAATTCAGCGTACAGCAAGCTCCTATCCCAACTACGCCCATGTTTCAAGGCGCAAGCTCTCAACATGTCCTCCAAAATTTGGTTTGTCCTTTCTGTTTGTCCATCAGTCTGCGGGTGGTAAGCGGAGCTAAAATCCAGTCGTGTACCCATAGCCTCATGCAGCTTCCTCCAGAACCTAGAGGTAAACTGAGAACCCCGATCTGAAACTATCCTCTTCGGGACTCCATGGCGGCACACGATTTGCTCCATGTACAGCTCGGCTAGTTGTGCAACGTTGTACTTGGTCTTAACAGGAAGGAAATGGGCGGTTTTTGTCAATCGGTCCACAATAACCCAGATGGAGTCGCAACCTGACTGAGTACGTGGCAATCCGACGATGAAATCCATACTGATGTCTTCCCACTTCCACTCGGGTACTTTCAATGGTTGCAACAGTTCAGCGGGTCTTTGATGTTCGGCCTTCACCCGTTGGCATGTGTCGCATAGGGCAACATACTCGGCTATGTCCCTTTTCATACCATCCCACCAATAACAAGTTTCCAGGTCCTTGTACATCTTGGTACTTCCGGGATGTAGTGAATAAGGTGAATCATGTGCCTCCTTTAATAATGTCGCGTATGTGCTTCACGTTAGGCACACAAATCCTTTTTCCTAGCCAAAGCGTACCTTTCTCGTCTTCCTTGAAGTCCTTTTCTATATCTTGTCGGATTCTTTCTTTGATCTCCTTGACTTCTTCATCCGTTGCTTGGCCATCTCTTATTTCCTGTTCCAACGAAGAGTGGAGTTCCATTACTTCTATTTCATTCAAGAACCCGAGATGTAATCGTTCGAACTCCTTGCGTAGCTCGGGCGGTAGCTCCCGAACCGTGAGATGGTGACATTCTCCCTTTCAGCTCAATGCATCAGCTACTACATTGGCCTTTCCAGGGTGATAGTTGATTCCAACATCATAATCCTTGATGAGTTCCAACCATCGACGTTGCCTCAAATTCAAATCCGTTTAGGTGAATATGTACTTGAGGCTTTTATGATCCGTATAGATCTCACATCGGTGGCCAAGGATATAATGTCTCCAATCTTCAATGCATGCACTACGGCTTCTAGCTCCAATTCATGTTTGGGGTAATTGAGCTCGTGTTTCCTTAGCTGTCTTAACGCATAGGCTACCACTTGTCCTTCTTGCATGAGCACACATCCAAGCCCTTGTCTGGATGCGTCACAATATATGTCAAAGCTCTTGCATACGTCCGGTAATACTAGAACCGGTGCTGTGGTTAGCCTTTTATTCAGCTCCTCAAAGCTTTCTTGGCACGCTGGTGTCTATTGGAAGGCTTTTCCTTTCATTAGCAATTCTGTCATAGGTTTTGCTATCTTGGAGAAATCCTTGATGAACCGGCGGTAGTATCCTGCCATCCCAAGAAAACTCCGAATATCCCTCACGTTTTGCGGTTGGTTCCACTTCAGAACATCTCCCACTTTTCCAGGATCAACTGATACTCCTTTCTCGGAGATGATGTGGCCTAGGAATGATATCTCCTTTAGCAAAAATTGACATTTGCTGAGCTTGGCATATAATTGATGCTCTCGCAGCTTTTGCAATGTCAATCTCAAGTGTTCTTCATGTTCCTCCTCGCTTTTTGAATACACCATGATATCGTCGATGAAAACCACGACAAACTTGTCCAAGTACTCCATGAAGACCTTGTTCATGAGGTACATGAAATATGCGGGTGCATTCGTTAACCCAAAAGACATAACGGTATATTCATACGAACCATACAGTGTTCGAAAGGCAGTCTTGGGTATATCGGAGGGCTTAATCTTCAGCTGGAAGTATCCCGACCAAAGATCAATCTTGGAGAAGACTCGGGCTCCCTTCATTTGGTCGAACAGGTCCTCTATACGGGGCAGAGGGTACTTGTTCTTGATCGTCACTTTGTTGAGAGACCTATAATCCACGCACATTCTTTGGGTCCCATCCTACTTATCTACGAAGAGCACGGGGGCTCCCCATGGCGACGATCTTGGACGTATAAAACCCTTCTCTAGCTGCTCCTGGATTTGCTTCTTGAGCTCCACTAGTTCATTCACGGGCATCCTATATGGCCTCTTTGCTATAGGTGCAGTTTCGGGTACTAGGTCAATGGAAAACTCGATGTACCGGTCAGGCGGCATACCTGGAAGTTCTTCCGGGAACACGTCCGAGAATTCTTGAACCACCGGAATGCTTTCCAATGTTGCTCCTTCGACGTGGTTCAACGTTGCCTTCTCGGTTATTGGCTGGGCTGACTCGAACTCAATACGAGTTCCATGCTAGTTTGTCAACTGCACGCTCCTCTCGGCACATTGGATCACTCCGTTGTGCTTGCTTAACCAATCAATTCCGAGTATTATGTATAGCCCTTGGGAGTCCAAGACAATGAGGTTGGCAAGGAAGTCTACCCCCCTTATTTTAAGTTTTACTTTTGGACATACTATATTAGTCCTCATCTCTCCACCGGGAGAATTAACTAACATAGTATATTTAAAGTGTGATATGGGTAGATTATACTTGGCAACATACTTGGATGATATGAATGAATGTGATGCTCCGGAATCAAATAAAATGGTGGCTGGGTTGGAGTTGGCAAAGAACATACCAATCACGACGTCCTCAGCCTGTTGCGCTTCCTCAGCAGAGACATGGTTCACGTTGCCGCGAGCGTAGTTCTGCTGCCCATGGTTGCCTTGATTGGCTCCTCCGTTTGGCCGTGGGTTCTGCTTGGGCACGTTGCTTGGTTGTCCAGGACCTCTCTTCGGGCACTGGCTCGCAAAGTGTCCCGTCTCTCCGCACGCAAAGCATGCCTTGTTGCCCACGACAGCAGGTACGTTGGGGCGGGGGTTTTGAGCAGGAGCGCCATGTTTGGACGGGGCGCAGGAGGCAAAGGCACACGAGGTGCTTGCATGGCAGGATGTTGTTGTGGTGGTTGATTAGGGCGAAAAGCAGAAGGGATCGAGCCATACTGTGGCGCAGCTGGGGGCATGTACCGAGGGCGTACATTGCTACCTTGTGGCTGGTACGACATCTTTCTTTTGCCTTCTTGCTCGATCTCTCGGATATTGCTTTCAACCACTATGGCTTTGTCAACTAGCTTCTGGAAGTTTTCATTGTCATTGTTGAGAAGCTGAACTTGGATCTCATTGTTCAGCCCTCTCATGAACAAGTACTGCTTCCGTTGGTCTGAGTTGACATCTTCGGGGGCATACCTTGAAAGCTGTGTGAACTTGTTGAGGTACTCATTCACGCTCTTCCTGCTCTGGCGGAGACCTTCAAACTATTGCCTTTTGAGCATCATTACTCCAGCAGGGATGTAATGAGAGCGGAAACTCTCCTTGAACTCAGTCCAAGTAATAGTCTCCAGGTCGACATGAGCGTTGCATAGAGCGTCCCACCAATCAGCGGCAGCTCCCATAAGTTGGTGCGATGCAAAGAGAACTTTCTCTCGATCATTGCACTTAACCATGGCAAGCTTCTTCTCCATGGACTTCAACCAATTGTTGGCCTCCATGGGGTCATTGGCTTGTGCAAAAGTAGGTGGTCGAGTCCTCATGAACTCTCCCAGTCGGTTGTGAGCGGGCGGTGGTGGAGGTGGTGGTGGTGGTGCAGGAACGGGGTTGTTGTTGTTGGCTTGCAGCTGACCCAAAGTTTGGATCATGGTTTGCATGAGATGGTTCTGCATAGCCATCAACCTTTCAAGGTTATTTCCACCAGCCTCGGGGTTGACATTCTCAGGAACCTCGACGTGGTCATCCTCTTGGTTGCCAGGGACGTTCCTCCTTTGTCGGCCAGCGTTTTCCCTCACCATCTGTGAGAGAGTTGGATAGAATAGAGGTTAGAAGGTTAGGTGGATCCCCCTAACTATATGCATCAAGGTGGATGAGCTACATATATTAGCCTATATGAGGATGTGAACAAGTGCTGAAGCATCTCACATCTCTCTACTATGTGTGGATATGGACAACGCTTAAACGTCCCACAACTCACACTAAGCACTCAAGCACAACAATCATCACAAAAGTTCAGCACACAACTCCTATTCAAGGCTTACTCAATTGGGGTCCTATGTCGTTTGGGGTGACCAATCTGTGACTTTGTCCTATGGTCAATGGGGTTCTAATGCCAATCTATGCATTCTTCCTAGGCTTGCATCCTATGTTCGGCGTGGCTCCTAATACCAATCTGCGACTAGGCTTGCATCCTACAGTCAATCAGCTACCAATCTGTGATCAATCTAGGCTTGTGACCTGCAGTCAACTGTGGTAGCTTTATACCAATCTGTGACTTATCTAGGCGTGTGACCTACGATCAACCGTGACTCTGATACCAATCTGTGACGCCTTGGTTCTGAGAGAAAACCTCTCGGAACCGAGACTGATGCATATGTGTGCCCAGGATGTTCATCACACATAACATATAATCCACAAACTGAATTCAGAATATATATAACCACGAATGAATAGATTCAAGTTTTTTATTACATCAATTCTCTATTGCAGCGGAAGTCTTATCTTAGCAGCGGAAGAAAACTAAGCAGCAGCAGCGGCTCCATATCTACTCAACAGGCAAGGTTGAGGTGGATCACACTCCTAATACTCCACGTGGTCTTCATAGTACTCCTCTCCTGTTGCTGATGATGTATAATAATGCAAGTTTAAGTACATGACGTACTCAGCAAGTGCGAGAAGTATGACATGTAGCTTACAACAAGGTAGGTATAAAAAGGCTCATTGCATAAAAGCAAAGTTTGTTTCACAAATCATGATAAAAACAGCAACTAGCTTTAAATGAATGTAATCTCAACATGTATTTAAACATCAACATACCTCCATCATGATTCACCACTTTTCATATCTCATCCGGATATTTATCTTTCTCAACTTTTCACATGCTCATGAATACCATCTCGTATTCACTACCATCTCATCCCATATTCAATTCCATCTCATAACCGAGATCAAATCTATTGCCATGACTCAACAGTCATGCAACTAATCTCATTACCCGGACTCAACAGTCCCGAAAACCAAATCCAAAGACCAAACCATAACCAAATCAATAACCATACCAAATACCATCCCAATAACCATCCCATCTAATCATGGAAGTTGGTCAGGCGCTTGTGACCGGAAGCACGGCTATCATGATAGTTTTAGACTCTATAGAGGTGGCACCACTTTACCCACAAGTTTGTGATTTCGTCACCCGTCGGCGACTGCAGAACCTCCATTATACTAGTACACAATCGTCGGTGTATGGCCAAGAGATCACAAAATAGCCTTTACAAAGGGGTTACTAGATGTATGGACTCACTAAGGTTTCACCAGCAGGCTAGAATCTCCAATTCTCCCACCTACGGGCCCCCTCTTGTACCATGCAGTTCCCAGGACAGTCCTCACTCGACTCCCATTCCCCGCGCCTTCCACGGTCCATAACAATCTAGCAACTTACCTAATTAGTTAGCTAAGCCGCACCCATACTTGGCCTTGTGGTGGCACTGTATTCCTGGCATGTGCTCGCATGAACCAGTCCTTAGATCTACGGCAAGTAAACCACAATCTCATTCTATCACATCCATAAACCAAGCTTGCCTAGATCTCCCTCCGATTCATGTCCATTATCAATATCAGTTTCTCATTACTATTATTCATACGAGTGTAGTTAGCTAGACACACTCTATTGCTTCCCACATCCCATAGATTAGCGAAGCAAAAAGCAAAAACGACCATACCCGACTCATAAACTTCCCTGGCGACAAGGGTGGTTAACAAAACTAGTAAACTCCTATAGAAGGGTTACCCATCAAGTTGACTCAACATACATAGTTTTCGCAAATAAAATAGTTTTCAAAAACATGGGATCAATATGGTCAAGGGACACTTGCCTTGTTCCTGTGGTTCTTGTTGCTCTTGTGTCTCGATGTCTTGATGTGGTAGTCCTTCGTAGATAGCTCCATGAGCTTGTCCTAATTACGATCACGCACATACAAGATTCATAGCAATCAATCATCATGCACAAACTTTATTCAAGATGCAATGGTGCATATACATGCTAATCCTATGGTGATGTTTTATTAGATCGATTTGTACGTGTTCTTGCATGGCTTGCATGGTTTTTATGATGAGCAGAGGTGTAAAGATCAAATTTGGACATGGCGATGATCTCGTCACAAGATCTAGATCAAACTGATCAACACGTGATCTGTCCACACGGAAAAGCTTCTGTTCAAAAGGATCGAAGAGAACAGATGCAAAGAAAACCGCGATGACGTCGTAAGGTGGTAATGGAGACCTACTTTACTTCCTTCAGGGCCTTCCTTATAGCAAAACAGATCGTTGGCTCTCTTCCGCTTCAGATCTCGTCATCTCCGCGGTGATGAGCTCCGGAGGCTCCACGTGTCCTACGGAGGTCGGGCCTCCCTTTTCCGCAGAGGCGGGCTCCTGTTATGCCGCGTGTCAGGCGGGCGAGACCTCCCTCTCCCTCAGAGGTGAGCTCCGCGTGCGCCACGCGTCTGGTGGGCGGGACCTCCCTCTCTCCAGAGGCGAGTTCTGCGTACGCCACATGTCATTGCCGGACCTCCCCTCTCTTCGGAGGTGAGCTCCGAGAGTGCCACGTGTCAGTGCTGGACCTCCCCTCTCTTCGGAGGTAGGCTCCGAGAATGCCACGTGTCCAGTAGCGCCTGAGTTCCTTTCTTCTCGGAGGCGAGCTCCGAGGTCGACACGTGTCCATCAGCGTCGGACCTCCCAGAGGTGAGCTCCGGAGGTGACACGTGTCCAATAGGACCGGACCTCCTAGAGGTAAGCTCCGGAGGTGACATGTGTCCAATAGGATCGGACCTTCTCGGAGGTGTGCTCCGAGAGTGACACGTGTCCCTCGGGTCGGACCTCTTGGAGACGAGCTCCGAGAGCGACATGTGTCTCGCGCGGGTGGTCCTCTCTCTTCCGCAGTGACTAGCTCCGAAGGCGACACGTGTCCTGCGGGGTTGGCCTCGCTCCTCCGCAGAGGCTAGCTCCGGGGGCAACACGTGTCCCACGGGGTCGGACCTCGCCCCTTCCGTAGAGACGAGCCCCGAGCCTGCCACGTAGCCAGTTTATGTGGCGGACCGGAATCCGCTCATCCAAGATCACAGAGGGTGGTGCCGCGCGATGCGACACCCGACAGCACACGTCATAAGAACACATTATATTACAAGGGAAAACAAACTGAATGTACAAAACAGTACAAACTCCAGTTACAAAATATTAATTATCTTACACAGCGGAAGTCCACACTATACAACTCATGCCCGCCTATCTAGCAAAAGTGGTTGCCCCGCCCTAGAGCAACCCACACTAGCTGCACTCCTCAGCTCAGCGCGGCGTGTACGGCTCCCACTCAGCCGTGGTCCCCGACGGAGGGTAACCCTCGCCGGTGGACTCGTACTCCGAGTCCGTGGGTGGCTCCTCACCTGAAAAACACTTAAGCAGCAACCGTGAGCACGAAAGCTCAGCAAGTCTTAACCGACTCACCTAAGCATGAAACTCTACATGAGGTGTACCATGACATAGGATAGCAATGTTGCAGCAAACGGACACGCCTACAAGTTCATCCTTAGTTCGGCTTTTAGCAACAAGTTAACGGTTCATAAAGCTGAAATTTAGTGAGCAATATTTGGTGGCACACATGTAACAATACAATTATATCATAACAGCAATATTGAATCATAACATTTCATTCATTAATCTACGTTACGACGCAGTGAACAAGCGGTACTCGTCACCGCGAGGGACGGCGAATCGACTCGATATACACCTGCAGGGAAAACCCAAAGAGCACATCACGTACGCACACCCGTGGAGCTGCACAGCACGCTCACTCGATGTCGTACGGGACAACCTTTCACCCAACAGCCCAAACGTCGAACCGGTCGCACCGAAACGAGCAGGAGGTTCCCCACACGGAGCATCTCTCTATGCCCGTTGGCAGATTTCCACCTTGCTGCCCTCAGCCTACACCTATAAATCGGTGCGTTATGCCTCGACGCCCGGAGGTTTAGGCTACATCGGTTTATCGGGGCCCATATATCCGATATGCCTTTGGTACGTTCAATACTTGTTCAGCAGGGCCGCACACGGATCGGTCCTCAATCGACACGGACAGGGCTGCACACACAATACTTCCTCTTGCTGCGCCCTAGCCCCTGCCTAGTCTCATTTTCATTACTAAAGTGATCTCACATCACTCAACCGAACCCGTGTGTCCCAATGCCTATCTCGCGAGTAGATTCCAACTACTCGACTTGTACCGAAGTCCTATGACTCATTAAGCATAGCCTGTCTACTCGAGGTCCTTGACACTACCCTCACTCTTTTAGGAACCTTTGGTTATGCAAGTGGGGTTTCATTCATCCTATACCTAATGCACATACATACTTCATATGACACATGTAACAAAGTAAGACTTATAAAAAGGGTTAATGCAAACCGGGGCTTGCCTTGTTGCTGCTGGTCAGGGGTTAGTTCTTCGTCCGGAAGAAGGAAGTCCAGCACTTCCGGAGTCTCTTCTTCAATGGCTACACGTCGAATATAATACTACATGTAAATTTTAATGCAATGTGTAAACTTGAATACTTATTTACTACTAACTCTAGCTAGCCCTCCCCTTTGGTTCTGAAATTTTTATTGTGGCTTGGCAGGGTCCTAACCAGAGTCTTGACCAAGTTTCATTTGAAACAGAGTTCATTTGCACCTTGTACAAATAAAAGCCCATTTGGTCAATATTTGAGCCTCTGAATAATTCCAGGGGTTTTCATGGCTCCAACCATTACTTTCTAGAAACTAGACTTCAAGATGGTTCTAATGGAGTTGGTTTCATGTCATTTGAAGAATTCTACAGAAAGTTATGCCCTAATTAAGATTTGAGAAAATATGAAAAATGTTTCTGTATATTTTTTTCTATTTTCTCAGGGCAGTTCTCTTAATCACCCCATTAGGGTAACTAAATGAACTTGGATCAATCTGAAAATTTTACTGGGATTCAGGGATTTTCCAATGAACCTCTCAGCCAAATTTCAGAATTTTTCATAAAGTAGTTCTCCCGATAAAATTCCCAACAGTTTAAAATTTAGGGATTTAATTCTAGAAAACTATTCACTTTCATGAGCTGAATTTGGTATTGCTGGAAAGTACTCAGAATTCTGAGTTCAGCAAAATTTGGTTCATTGAATTTGGAGCTTCCTACACCAAATTATGAATTTCTAAAGCTTGAGCTAATCCCTGAATTATTTTCCTACAGAAAATCCCCTCCCGCGCTAAACCAGAGGCTGGCAGCGGGGCCCGCCCGTTTAAATTGAACTAACCGCGCGCTCGCGCGCGATTAGCACAGGGGCTGACAGGTGGGTCCGCGCCCTTCGTCTACCTCCCGACGTCGCCGCCCCGAGCCGCCGGAGCTCCGGCGAGGTCAGCGTTCCCGACGATCTAGCTCACCGGAGCCGACGAGACTCGCCGCCCCCACGTAATCTCGGGTGCTGAACCCGCTGGACACCATGTCGCCGCCGGCTAACCACCATAGCTCGCCGGCGACGAGCCCTATGCCTCTGTGCTACCTCGGCAACATGTTCCCGCCCTTCTGACCATCTCCTTCGTGCGCTAATCGCGTCGCCACACTCAGGGAAACCTCGGGAAACTCGGCATGAGCTCTGTTGGGCCCTAAACGGCCGGCAACCCAGACCTCACCGGCGACCCCCTCCTTCGCCATACTGTCCTAGGGTGAACTTAGGGTTCCGGCGGTGATTTCCTTCCGGTTTTCGATCGAGAAGGGTCGCCAGAACCTCTAGATGCTCTCTCACAGCTCCGTTCGACCTCCCACCCACTAAGCTTCCCGAATTTCTCCTAAACCTAATCGGGTCCCGAAAGGAGCTACCCGTCCTAAACTGGAAAATTCTCCGTGCACAAAGGTCGAACCTTGGAACGGTTTGCGCGGTGGTCTTGAGGACGAGCTAGCGCTTCACTTTCCTATGGAGGTCAAAGCCGGAAGATGATCACAGCTGGGGTGGCATACGATCGGAGCTCGGGCGACTAGGCTGCTGGTTGCGGAACTCGCGAAAATCAGCAACTCGCCGGCGGTCTCGGGCCATTTATAGGCCCCTGAGGCCAGTGGAGAGCGCGACACCTGCTGTGCCACCTCCTCTGCCGAAGCAGGAGCTGGCCGGCCGAGGTGGTCGGGCGCCGACGCTGGCTGCAGCTGGCGAGCGCGCTCGGTCGAGGAAGTCGGCTGAGGAGACTTCTGTGCTAAGTCTACTGACCAGTGGGCCTCCCCTCTAATTCTTTTGTTTTTCCAATTTTCTGAATTCTGTTGTGCCAAAATATTCTCAGCTACTCACAATTTAATGTGAGACTTAGTCACCAAGTCTTGGTTTAAATTTGAATTCTCAAATTTGAACTGTGTTTGGCTAAATTTGCTGCATGTTTAAACTGAAATTCAAATTCAGTTTTGAATTCTTGCAAATTTAGCTCTTGACAAGATGAACTCCAATGAGGATGAAAATTGGTGGGCTTACTCAGAAAAATGTGCTGAGTTTGAATATGAAGCTAACTTTTGAATTTGAGTGGTGAAAGTTGCTGCAATTTGAATTCACATTCAAATTGGCCTCTTTTTCAATCACCTCCAAAAGTGCCTCAAAAAATGTTGGATTTACATGAAATTTTGCTTGAACCTTCCCAAGACTTTTCAAGTCCTAGGGGTGAACTCAAGCTCTCATGTTCATGTGTAGAAATTCTACTTTGTGAAAGTGTAGGCTTTCCCCTCTAATTACCCTTTTGATGGAGGTTACTTGCTCTTCACACTTTTTCCTAAGATATCCACAATAAAAACTGTGGTGTTGTGAGGTGAAGAAAAAATTTTGCAAGTCCCTTTTCTTGGGCTTTTACATCCCTCCCCACTTAAAAGAATCTCGTCCCGAGATTACAAAAGAAGAGATAGCGATGTAATAGGGACTTACCCGTGTTGATATGCCATGAACTCCGGGTAATTTGAGCGAAGGAACTCCTCGCTCTCCCACGTCGCTTCTTCAGCGGTGTGGTTACTCCAGAGTATCTTGTAGAACCACAACGTTTTGCTACGCGTGGTTCTGGCTTTCTCATCAAGAATTTCCACCGGATACTCCTCATAGGTTAAATCCGGTTTCAGCTCGCCGATGTCTTCGGTAGGAACAGCAGCCGTATGCTTTAAACATTTCCGCAGTTGCGAAACATGAAAAACATCATGGACACCAGCGAGAGATACCGGTAGTTCCAATCGATACGCCGCTGGTCCACACTTCTCGGTGATAGCGTAGGGTCCAATAAAACGGGGAGCGAGCTTCCACTTCACAACGAACCGGTGCACGCCCTTCATTGGAGACACGCGGAGGTACACGTGTTCCCCAACGTCAAAGTGCAACGGTCTACGCCTCTTATCAGCGTAGCTCTTTTGTCGGGATTGAGCGGCCTTCAAATTGGCTTGAATTGTCCGAACGCGCTCCTCGGCGTCGTTCACCACATCAACCTTGAATGTGACCCTTTCACCGGACTCGCACCAATTTAATAGGGTGCGGCATTTACGACCGTAGAGAGCTTCGTAAGGTGCCATTTTGATACTCTCCTGATAACCGTTGTTGTACGAGAATTCCGCCAATG
Source organism: Neostapfia colusana (assembly GCA_030760725.1). NCBI lineage: Eukaryota > Viridiplantae > Streptophyta > Magnoliopsida > Poales > Poaceae > Neostapfia > Neostapfia colusana. Next base: position 123,784,674 of record JASWHV010000001.1, on the reverse strand, counting down.
GTAGGTGATCATTCCAGTTCCTACCATGGTGGATGGCACATGCTCTCAACATGTCTTCCAGGACTTGATTCACCCTCTCTGTCTGGCCATCTGTCTGAGGGTGATAGGCGGAGCTCCTGATCAACTTAGTACCCAATGCAGCGTGTAGCTGCTCCCAAAAGCGAGATACAAATAATGCACCTCGATCTGAGACAATGGTCTTGGGTACCCCGTATAGGCATAGAATCTTTGCTATGTACAGCTCCGCATATTTGCCGGCATTGTAACGTGTATTCACCGGGATGAAGTGAGCCGTCTTGGTTAACTGATCAACGATTACCCATATGGAATCATGCTTGTTGGATGTTAGGGGTAATCCCAAAATGAAATCCATGCTCACATCTTCCCATTTCCATGCCGGGATCTTCAGGGGTTGCAACAGCCCTGATTTCTTCATGTGATCAGCTTTCACTCGTCTACACGTATCGCACTCGGATACGTACTTAGCTACCTCCCGCTTCATCCGTGTCCACCAAAATTTCTTTTTCAAATCTTGGTACATTTTGTTGCTGCCCGGATGAATGGAGTACTTGGACAAATGAGCTTCATCGAGGATCTTCTTTCTCAACTCCATACCCCGGGGTACGACTATGCGGTCATTGAACCACAGCGTCCCCTCATCATCCTTCCGGAAACATTTGATTTCCCCGTTGTCCATCCATCTCCGGAGATGCCATGCCTTTATCCGTCTTCTGAGCTGCAATGATGTCCTCCCTAATGGTAGGGATGAGGGCAAGGTTGTACAGCGATCCATAAGGAACCAAGTATAAACTTGGCTCTTCCTCGTCCACCGGTGTAATGGTGAGGTGATGGACATGTGATTTCCGACTCAGCGCGTCGGCAACCACATTCGCCTTGCCGGGGTGGTAGTGGATCTCAATTTCATAGTCTTTGATTAATTCTAGCCACCTCCGTTGCCTCATGTTCAGCTCCTTCTGGGTAAAAATATATTTTAAGCTCTTGTGGTCGGTGTAGAGATGCACCAAGTTCCCCAGGAGATAGTGCCTCCACATTTTCAGCGCCAACACCACAGCAGCAAGCTCAAGGTCATGAGTGGGATAATGCTGCTCATGGTTCCGAAGTTGGCGTGAGCCATAAGCGACCACACGTCCTTCCTGCATCAACACGCAGCCGAGCCCAATACCGGACGCGTCACAATACACGTCGAAGGGCTTTGTTGTATCCGGCTGAGCTAAGACCGGGGCTGTGGTGAGATGCTTCACCAATGCTCGGAACGCTCCTTCACACGCCGTGTTCCAAACATATTTCGTCCCTTTCTTCAGCAACTCCGTCATTGGCTTAGCGAGCTTGGAAAAACTTGGAATGGATATCCGGTAGTATCTTGCTAACCCGAGGAAACTTCTGACTTCATGAACTGAAGTGGGAGCTTTCCATTTCAGCACTTGCTCTATTTTGCTTGGGTCAACCGCAATGCCTTCAGCTGAGATGATATGTCCCAAGAATGGCACTTGGCTGATCCAAAACTCGCATTTGCTGAACTTGGCGTAGAGCTTGTGGTCTCGTAATCGTTGCAGAACGACCCGCAAGTGTTCGGCATGTTCGGCTTCTGTCTTGGAGTAAACCAAGATATCGTCGATGAACACTACCACGAACTTGTCCAGCTCCGGCATGAACACCGAGTTCATGAGATACATGAAGTGGGCTGGAGCATTTGTGAGACCAAAGGACATGACGAGATATTCATATAACCCATATCTCGTCGAGAAGGCCGTCTTTGGGATATCCTCCGCCCGGATCTTTATCTGGTGATATCCAGAGCGAAGGTCCATCTTGGAGAACACACTTGCACCCACAAGTTGATCAAACAATATGTCAATGCGGGGCAGTGGGTACTTATTTTTGATGGTGACGGTGTTGAGCGGCCGGTAGTCTACACACAGCCTCAGGGTTTCATCCTTCTTCTTCACGAACAGCGCCGAGCATCCCCAAGGCGAGGAACTCGGCCTAATGAAACCCTTGCTCAACAGATCATTGAGCTGTTCTTTCAGTTCCGCCAGCTCATTTGGAGCCATCTTGTATGGTCTCCGTGATATGGGTGTAGTCCCGGGTGCGAGCTCGATCTTGAACTCGACATCCCGCTCAGGTGGCATGCCCGGTAGATCATCTGGAAACACGTCGGGATACTCCCGGACTACGGGGATGTCTTCTAACTTGAGAGCCTCAGCACTATTGATCGCTGAAACCTCTCTGACTGGATTATCTAATAGGAGGGACTGCGGACGGTGTAATGGGGAGTTGAGGTGAACCGTCTGTGTTAAAGTTTCCAGGACAGCGCCATGGTAGCTTAGCCATGGCATTCCCAAGATTGCATTAATCTTCTGTCCCCCTAGGATAATCATAGTGGTGGGATATATCTTCCCACCTAAGCACAGTGGTGCTTTTGAAACCATCATCGTTGCTGAAATCTTTCCTCCCGGTGAACGGATCATATAAGAACACTCGGTTGGAAAGGCTTCCAGCTGATGCTGAGCCACATATGATGCACTAATGAAGTTGTGGGTTGCACCAGAATCGAACAATATTATGATGGCTTGATGGTTGAGAGTGAACGTACCCGCCAGCACGTTGTCTCCCTCTGGGGCGTCCTCATTGTCGAGGTTGCGGACGCCTCCAGTCCGCTGACCAACCTTCTTCACCGGAGGTCGGCCTCGAGCATCGCCTTGGAGCTGGGCTTGCCCGCTGCTCTGCTGCCCCTGGGGACAGTCCTTCGCGAAGTGGCCCGCCTAGCCACACGTGAAGCAGGTGAAACGGGGCGGTCCCCCGCTAATCGGTGGACGGAATCCCGGGGCGCGTTGTGGCGGTGGAAATGCCCGGGGTACCGTCTGCTGCTGCTGTTGCTGTTGTCTTGGTGGTGGCATCGGCGGACGGAACGGAGGTGCTTGGAACGAACGTCCCCCGAACTGTTGAGGTCGCGCCGGTGGACGCCACTGCTGCCCGGATGGTGTCCGATACACCATACGGTACTTCTGAGGCGCGCCACCACCGCTGCTAGGTGGAGCGCTGCGCTTCCTCTGCTCAGCTGCCAACCCCCGCTGAGCGTCCTCTTGCATGATCGCGGCATTTACTAAGTCGTTGAATGTGCCGCGATTCCACTGAACGAGGTGCGTCTTCATTTCGGGGTGTAACCCCCGATAGAAATGCTCCCTCTTCTTCTCCTCTGTAGAGATATAGTCTGACGCATACTGTGCCAGATGGTTGAAGGCACGGGAGTAGTCGTGGGCACTCCTCCCGCCCTGCTTCAGCTCCAAGAATTCTTGGAACTTCCTCTTCATTATTCCGGGAGGAATGTGGTAGGCGCGGAACGCCTCCCAGAACTCTTGCCATTCCACGGCATGGCCAGCCGGACGTGAGGCGATATAGTTCGCCCACCACGCACCAGCGGCACCGTGGAGCTGCTGTGCTGCGAACAGGGTCTTCTGTCGCTCCGTACATTGGAGCAGCCCGAACTTGGACTCGATAGTCCGCAGCCAGTTGTCCGCCTCCAGTGGTTCTTCGGCTTCGGTGAACACTGGAGGGTGCGTACTCATGAAATCCGAGTACGACACTTCACGGGGCTCACGAGGCCCTCGCTCTTGACGTCCCCCCGCCTGGGACATATTCTGCACGATCGTGCGGAGCAGGTTGGTCTTCTCCTCACGACCTCCCACCAGTGCCGCTATCACATCCGCTAGAGTAAGCGGAGGCGGCGGTGGTGGCTGCTGCTGCGGGGTGCTGTCGTAGGCCGGTGGCTGGGAGTCATCGCCTCCCCCTTGGCTAGAGCCACCTACCTCGTGTGTGGTCCTAGTGCGAACCATCTGCAACCATACGACAATAACATCAGTCCCGCAACACTTGCATGCAGTTCCATTAAAATGGGCGTAAAAATATTATGACAACAAAAACATGCGATATATCTCGTAAGTAGATAATGTAATAACTTTGCACAAGCTACAACATTACCAGACCAAACACAAGCTAGTTTAATCCAACTTGATGAACCTCCACTTTGGAAGCTCACCATAACTGGGTTTGGTCTCTACGAGACATTATTATCGCGTTGTCATCACGTATCACACCCTTAGGGTACAACAGCCTTTTCAAAGAGTTCAACTGTCATTCTTCTGTCAGAATGACCAGTTTCCACCTATTCCAAGTCTTGATCTGGTTCTGGGCATTTTCATGACTCACGTTGAATATTAAAGTTAAAGTTAACTTCAGTATCTTTCCAACGAGTATTCAATTGCCCCCAGATCAGCCTTGGTTAAAAAGTTATGCTAATTCAAAGTCAGCAGAATTTCTGGAAGAATTTTAACAGCACCTCCCTTGGAAGTGGCTGTTTTCAATTTGAGTTTCCACTGAAATCTGTGCTGAAACTTCAGAAACTTTGAATTACAAAGATGTCACACTTCTTCTATCCTTTCTAAGGATGTATTATATGAAAATTTTAGATTTTTCTACTGGGAGTTATGTTTGAAAACAGAACAGTTCAGAGAATGTTTTACTCTGTCCTGGTTCTGGACAGTTTACATTCCTCTGGGATTTAAGCCATCTTAAGGTGAGTTTCAGCTCTGGAAGTCTATAACAAAGTTGTAGAGTACTTCAATACCTTTCCAGAACTATATAGCACACCTCTTTGGGCTAAAGGACCCGTGAGTTATGCCCTGTTGAAGATCAGCAAACTTGCTGTCCAAAACAGAGCACTCTGTTTTTCATCCATTTGGCTATCCTGCTTCACTATCCCATTTTTATACCCAACCAGGGTCAAAATTGTTGAACCTAATGATTTTAGTTCCTTGTTCTAAATATTTTCATGCATATGCCTATAATATCTCGGTACTACGTTCCTCACAAAAGAAAATCCTAACCGGATCATACCGGTATATACGTCTCAAGTGTGGCACTAAACGGTCTCTCGCACACGTTTTCTACACAGATACATACATGGTTAGTACCTGCAGAAGACCACACAATAATGGTTCACTCAATGGTTATTCATTTCAGGCAGTTCCATATTTGAAAGTAAATACAAACGCACGTATCATTGTCATACGGCCGTCCTTGAGCTAAGTCACGTCTCAAGGCACGTGATCGTGTTTCAACACCACACGACGGGGAACCCGAGTATGTCATGAACGGGTCGTCACGGTTGGGAATGTTATCAACCCAACAGATACCACCTACTGCCCTGCAGGGCACGCCGATGGCAAGCGCTGCGTATGTCCTCCTGGGCTATTTCCAAATGAACACACTCTCGTGTTACTGACCACGCGATGGGGTCTCCACTTACTTGCCTAAAGCACGCTAGGGATCAGCGTTTTATATGAACTCAGGAACATGAAGAGTCCAAGAGTTTCATATTGACGTCTCACACCAAGCTGTGAGATCAATCCCTGAACCACGTTCCTCGTCAGGGGGAGCTAACCGAAATTGAACCGCTTTCGGTGGCGTTCCTTACCATACTTAAGCGTAGGTGCGTCGTTACAATAATTGAAATTCGGAATTATAACACATAAGTTAGTCTTTGCCACTTTAAGTAACTATGCTAATACAGTCCTTACTTGGGCAACTACCGATTCCTCACCGTAAAGCTAAGTTTTCCCATAATGCAGTCCTTAAGTACTGTGCTATCCCCAATGCAGCTCTGATACCAGGCTCTGGCAGACCGGAATCCGCTCATCCAGGATCGCAGAGGGTGGTGCCGCGCGATGCGACACCCGACAGCACACGTCATAAGAACACATTATATTACAAGGGAAAACAAACTGAATGTACAAAATAGTACAAACTCCAGTTACAAAATATTAATTATCTTACACAGCGGAAGTCCACACTATACAACTCACGCCCGCCTATCTAGCAAAAGTGGTTGCCCAGCCCTAGAGCAACCCACACTATCTGCACTCCTCAGCTCAGCGCGGCGTGTACGGCTCCCACTCAGCCGTGGTCCCCGACGGAGGGTAACCCTCGCCGGTGGACTCGTACTCCGAGTCCGTGGGTGGCTCCTCACCTGAAAAACACTTAAGCAGCAACCGTGAGCACGAAGGCTCAGCAAGTCTTAACCGACTCACCTAAGCATGAAACTCTACATGAGGTGTACCATGACATAGGATAACAATGTTGCAGCAAACAGACATGCCTACAAGTTCATCCTTAGTTCGGCTTTTAGCAACAAGTTAACGGTTCATAAAGCTGAAATTTAGTGAGCAATATTTGGTGGCACACATGTAACAATACAATTATATCATAACAGCAATATTGAATCATAACATTTCATTCATTAATCTACGTTACAACGCAGTGAACAAGCGGTACTCGTCACCGCGAGGGACGGTGAATCGACTCGATATACACCTGCAGGGAAAACCCAAAGAGCACGTCACGTACGCACACCCGTGGAGCTGCACAGCACGCTCACTCGATGTCGTACGGGGCAACCTTTCACCCAACAGCCCAAACGACGAACCGGTCGCACCGAAACGAGCAGGAGGTTCCCCACACGGAGCATCTCTCTATGCCCGTTGGCAGATTTCCACCTTGCTGCCCTCAGCCTACACCTATAAATCGGTGTGTTATGCCTCGACGCCCGGAGGTTTAGGCTACATCGATTTATCGGGGCCCATATATCCGATATGCCTTCGGTACGTTCAATACTTGTTCAGCAGGGCCGCACACGGATCGGTCCTCAATCGACACGGACAGGGCTGCACACAAAAGACTTCCTCTTGCTGCGCCCTAGCCCCTGCCTAGTCTCATTTTCATTACTAAAGTGATCTCACATCACTCAACCGAACCCGTGGGTCCCAATGCCTATCTCGCGAGTAGATTCCAACTACTCGACTTGTACCGAAGTCCTATGACTCATTAAGCATAGCCTGTCTACTTGAGTTCCTTGACACTACCCTCACTCTTTTAGGAACCTTTGGTTATGCAAGTGGGGTTTCATTCATCCTATACCTAATGCACATACATACTTCATATGACACATGTAACAAAGTAAGACTTATAAAAAGGGTTAATGCAAACCGGGGCTTGCCTTGTTGCTGCTGGTCAGGGGTTAGTTCTTCGTCCGGAAGAAGGAAGTCCAGCACTTCCGGAGTCTCTTCTTCAATGGCTACACGTCGAATATAATACTACATGTAAATTTTAATGCAATGTGTAAACTTGAATACTTATTTACTACTAACTCTAGCTAGCCCTCCCCTTTGGTTCTGAAATTTTTATTGTGGCTTGGCAGGGTCCTAACCAGAGTCTTGACCAAGTTTCATTTGAAACAGAGTTCATTTGCACCTTGTACAAATAAAAGCCCATTTGGTCAATATTTGAGCCTCTGAATAATTCCAGGGGTTTTCATGGCTCCAACCATTACTTTCTGGAAACTAGACTTCAAGATGGTTCTAATGGAGTTGGTTTCATGTCATTTGAAGAATTCTACAGAAAGTTATGCCCTAATTAAGATTTGAGAAAATATGAAAAATGTTTCTGTATATTTTTTTCTATTTTCTCAGGGCAGTTCTCTTAATCACCCCATTAGGGTAACTAAATGAACTTGGATCAATCTGAAAATTTTACTAGGATTCAGGGATTTTCCAATGAACCCCTCAGCCAAATTTCAGAATTTTTCATAAAGTAGTTCTCCCGATAAAATTCCCAACAGTTTAAACTTTAGGGATTTAATTCTAGAAAACTATTCACTTTCATGAGCTGAATTTGGTATTGCTGGAAAGTACTCAGAATCCTGAGTTCAGCAAAATTTGGTTCATTGAATTTGGAGCTTCCTACACCAAATTATGAATTTCTAAAGCTTGAGCTAATCCCTGAATTATTTTCCTACAGAAAATCCCCTCCCGCGCTAAACCAGAGGCTGACAGCGGGGGCCGCCCGTTTAAATTGAACTAACTGTGCGCTTGCGCGCGATTAGCACAGGGGCTGACAGGTGGGGCCGCGCCCTTCGTCTACCTCCCGACGTCGCCGCCCCAAGCCGCTGGAGCTCCGGCGAGGTCAGCGTTCCCGGCGATCTAGCTCACCGGAGCCGACGAGACTCGCCACCCCCACGTAATCTCGGGTGCTGAACCCGCTGGACACCATGTCGCCGCCGGCTAACCGCCATAGCTCGCCGGCGACGAGCCCTATGCCTCTGTGCTACCTCGGCAACGTGTTCCCGCCCTTCTGACCATCTCCTTCGTGCGCTAATCGTGTCGCCACACTCAGGGAAACCTCGGGAAACTCGGCATGAGCTCTGTTGGGCCCTAAACGGCCGGCAACCCAGACCTCACCGGCGACCCCCTCCTCCGCCATACTGTCCTAGGGTGAACTTAGGGTTCCGGTGGTGATTTCCTTCCGGTTTTCGATCGAGAAGGGTTGCCAGAACCTCTAGATGCTCTCTCACAGCTCCGTTCGACCTCCCACCCACTAAGCTTCCCGAATTTCTCCTAAACCTAATCGGGTCCCGAAAGGAGCTACCCGTCCTAAACTGGAAAATTCTCCGCGCACAAAGGTCGAACCTTGGAACGGTTTGCGCGGTGGTCTTGAGGACGAGCTAGCGCTTCACTTTCCTATGGAGGTCAAAGCCGGAAGATGATCACAGCTGGGGTGGCATACGATCGGAGCTCGGGCGACTAGGCTGCTGGTTGCGGAACTCGCGAAAATCAGCAACTCGCCGGCGGTCTCGGGCCTTTTATAGGCCCCTGAGGCCAGTGGAGAGCGCGACACCTGCTGTGCCACGTCCTCTGCCGAAGCAGGAGCTGGCCGGCCGAGGTGGTCGGGCGCCGACGCTGGCTGCAGCTGGCGAGCGTGCTCGGTCGAGGAAGTCGGCTGAGGAGACTTCTGTGCTAAGTCTACTGACCAGTGGGCCTCCCCTCTAATTCTTTTGTTTTTCCAATTTTCTGAATTCTGTTGTGCCAAAATATCCTCAGCTACTCACAATTTAATGTGAGACTTAGTCACCAAGTCTTGGTTTAAATTTGAATTCTCAAATTTGAACTGTGTTTGGCTAAATTTGCTGCATGTTTAAACTGAAATTCAAATTCAGTTTTGAATTCTTGCAAATTTAGCTCTTGACAAGATGAACTCCAATGAGGATGAAAATTGGTGGGCTTACTCAGAAAAATGTGCTGAGTTTGAATATGAAGCTAACTTTTGAATTTGAGTGGTGAAAGTTGCTGCAATTTGAATTCACATTCAAATTGGCCTCTTTTTCAATCACCTCCAAAAGTGCCTCAAAAAGTGTTGGATTTACATGAAATTTGGCTTGAACCTTCCCAAGACTTTTCAAGTCCTAGGGGTGAGCTCAAGCTCTCATGTTCATGTGTAGAAATTCTACTTTGTGGAAGTGTAGGCTTTCCCCTCTAATTACCCTTTTGATGGAGGTTACTTGTTCTTCACATTTTTCCTAAGATATCCACAATAAAAACTGTGGTGTTGTGAGGTGAAGAAAAAATTTTGCAAGTCCCTTTTCTTGGGCTTTTACAGTTTAGCGGCGGACCTCTCCCCCTTTGCGGGGATGAGCTCCGAAGGCGCCACGTGGCCAGCGTGCCGCAGGAAGTGTCTACAGCTCTCCTCGGCGAACTGGAATTAGCTCTTTTCGGCTATCCTTTTGATTCTTCTTCTGTTTCTACTTATTTAAAAATGTTTTTCTACATAAAATATGAATGCATGTAGGAATCGAAATTGAGGGTGTCACACTAGCCCACTACAAAATAGTTACCACTTGAACATAACTAATTAAAATGTACGTAGCAACATAAATGCGTAGGATTTGTGGTATGATTATGTATAATCAATAATTGGATATTTTGTACTATGTCTCATTACTTTCTGGTTATTTGGATATGCTTACAACGAATTGGATACCCCAATCCCGGAGTCGACCTTTAATTTGCAAGATCAAAATTTTGACGTCGGCAAGCAGTAGCTACTTCCTGGAGGCGAGTGCCCTCGACCATCTTGTGCCTACTTTAGTATTTTAGTTACTTTATATGCATGCATGTCTTTAAATATGAATCCCTTGCTAGGATGTTTTCTAGTTTTCCGGATCATTCCTTGTAGCCTGGTTGGGTGTTATGGATGGTTTGGGAGTACTTGTCATATGCTTGGTTATGCTTAGTATGGGTGGGAGTAATGAACAATGATTAGTTGCTTTTATCTATTTTACATGTTAATGATAATGGATTCTAGAGTTTAGGAATCTAGCAGACTGGTCGGTATTGGGATGGTGCAGTGTGCACGAGGCTCAGGTTTTGGTGGTTGTGCCTGTGTAGATTCTAAGGATCGGTTCGTGATATCCTGTGATCTAGCTTATTTCGTGCCACCACAAGATCGGTATGGAACGGTTTGGCCAAGTAAGTTGACTTCTATCTTATCTTGTGTACACTATTGAGATGTTTGTGTGGCGCAAGAGGGGGGCTTTTGCAGCGGAGGTAAAATAGACTCCAGGTATGCTGTTAGCGGTGAAACCTTAGTGGGTGTACAAGGATTTGGTAGTGCAATGTAAAGGCCTCATAGTGATCTCCTGGCCACACATCATAGGAAGTGTGAGATGTGATTCGCGATCACGGGCAATCAGGGAGACTTCAGTCCACTTGGTGACAAAGGATGAAATCACGACTTGTGGGTAAAGGGTACAAACTCTACAGAGTGATAAACTATCTAGACAACCGTGCTCACGGTTATTAGTGGGCTAGTAACTCCTTCACGATTAGCATGGGTATGGGTGTGGTTGATGGTGTTTGGTTGGTAGTCAGTTGGATTGGGTGGTTCTTGGTGGGGTACTCACTTAGTAAATAGGTTGCTAATACAACTTAGGAATAGGATGTTGCATAGTGCTTATAGCCGAATTGGCCTTCCTTGATGATTGCCTGCATAACATATATTTCCCTCACTCGCTGAGTACTCCAAGTACTCATGCGTCTTTGTTTCCTTGTTTTGTTGGACATAACTGCCGCTCAGGCTATGGAGAGAAGTGGAATATGATGAAGACGATGGCTTCAACCCCGGTGCACAATACTAGGCGGGCGTGCCTCCGGACAATGCCTGTGAAGGAGCTCTACGCTTAGTTATTCACTGCTATGTATCTTCCTTTTTTAGACCATGAGTTCACTATGAAATTATAATACCTGGCTTTTATAATAAGATACATCATTTCTATTGCCACATGTATGGACTAACTGATCCTGGCATACACGTGTAGTGGTCTGGTTTTATTTTACAAGAACCAGGCGTGACAGAATGGTATCATAGTCGCGGTTGTCCGTAGGACGCAAGCCTAGTTAGAAACGGTTGCGAACTTAGAGTATGTTCACGTATAGGAGTCGCCCTATCGTAAAACATAAATAAGACATCTTTTTACACTTAATGACTAGATAGGATGGTTTGTTTGCTCAATTGTTATTGTCGTGCTAGCTTGCTGCATTTCATAAAGATGAGAGCTCTTATATTTTTCATTAGATAATTTTCTCAACTGCTTAATCACAAACCTTGTTCTCAATATCTTTGACTATATCATTCTAAATCTGGCACTATATATCAGATGGCACGCAGGGGACATAGACGAGGTCAAGGCCGCGGAATACCCTAGGAGGATAATGGTCCTCTAGCGTTCTCGATTCCCTCCTAGAATGGTCGAGGTGCTCGCGGTGGAACTTCCATCTGGTATGCAGCAAATGATGGCCATGCAGAATCGACTTCTGCGGAATCTGACTCAAGTGGTGGCCAATATGAATCAAGCTCCTCCACCTCCACCTCCTCCAGCGCCCGGACCCAGGTCCAAGTTGAGTGACTTCTAGAGTACTCAGCCACCAGTGTTCTCGAACTCCGTGGAGCCACTAGATGCTGATGATTGGCTGAAGTCGGTCGAGAGCAAGCTGCAGCTAGTTCATTGTCAAGGTCGGGAGATGGTTCTGCTTGCCTCCCACCAACTTTCAGGTCACACAGCAGACTGGTGGATAGCTTACACATACGCCCACGGGGACCCGTAGAGTATCACTTGGGAGGAGTTCACTCATAGTTTTCGTAGTCACTACGTGCCAGCTTGGGCAATTAAGATGAAGTGGAAGGAGTTCTTGGGTCTGAGGCAGAATAACATGACAGTTCATGAGTATCTTCTGAAATTCACGCGGTTGTCTCCTTAAGCGCTCGAGGATGTCAACACTGATGACAAGAAGTAGGACTCCTTTTATACAGAGGCTAGATGAAGAATTGAAGAGTGCGCTCTCCTCCATCTACTACAATACCTTTCAGAAGATGGTTGATAAAGCTTTTGTCATGGAGAAGCAATTGCCCGAGGTAGAAGCACACGGGAAGCGGAAGATGTATTGGCAGAGTCAGTCTTCCAGCAGTAGCAGTCGCACCCGCTTCACGCCGACGTCCGTGGGGCAGGTGGGCTGTCTTATGGGCCTGTACCAGGCGCCGAGGTACACTACCCCGGCTTTCAGGCAGTCAGCGCTGCAGACTCAGCCCGCAGCATCCACAATTTCAGCAGACACAGACACGTCCTACTTTTTCCCCCCGTCCAGCAGGTCAGCTTCAGCAGAATCAGCAGCAGGGCAGCAAGATTCAGAGTGGCAGATTGATTGGGTCGTGCTACACTTCTGGCGAAAGCGAGCACCTCTCCAACTGTTGCCCGAAGAAGAAGTGGCCACCGCAGCAGTAGCAGAATGTCATGCATGGTCGGGTGAACCATGTAGCTTTGGAGGAGGCTCAGGATGCTCCAGACGTGGTGATTGATATGTTCTCCACCGATACTCACCTGCTACAGTCTTGTTTGATTCAGGTGATACTTATTCTTTCATTGCTAAGGACTTCATACAAAAGCATAATATGAGGACTACATCTATGACCCATATGCTAATGGCCAACTCTCCTAGGGGAGAATTCAAGACAAACATAGTGTGCCCCAAAGTGAGTCGCAACATAATGGGGGTGGTCTTCTCTGCAAACCTCATCGTATTGGAGTCACGAGGCTTAGATATCATATTGGGGATGGATTGGCTGGCCAAGTATGATGGTGTGATACATTGTGCGTCGAGAACTGTCAGATTGACTCACCCCGACGGCAGCAAGGTGGAGTTCAAGTCAGTCTGAGTGCCAGTTGAGAAAATCCAGCTAAATCAACTTGAGACAACAGTGGGAATCCGGGTGGTTAGTGAGTTCCCGGACATTTTTTCTAAGGAGTTACCAGGTATGCCGTCAGACCGTGACATTGAGTTCATTATCGATTTAGTACCCGGCACCGCTCCTATATATAAGAGGCCGTACAGGATGCATGCTGATCAGTTAGCGGAGCTCAAGGAGCATATCCAAGAGCTGCTAGATAAGGGGTATGTTCGTCCTAGTTCCTCACCTTGGAGAGTCCGGTCATATTCGTTCCAAAGAAGGATGGGTTACTCAGAGGTTATGTGTCGACTATCGAGCTCTTAATGCAGTAACTATCAAGAACAAGTACCCATTGCCACGTATCGAGAACCTATTCGATCAGTTGAGGGGGGCATTTGTGTTCTCCAAAATTAATCTTCACTCAGGGTATCATCAATCGAAGATTCGAGCCTCAGATTTTCCGAAGACAGTGTTTGTCACATGATATTGTCTATACGAGTACACGGTCATGTCCTTCGGATTGACTAAAGCTCCACCTTACTTCATCTACCTTATGAATAAGGTGTTTATGGAATATTTGGACAAATTTATGGTGGTGTTCATTGATGACATCCTGATTTTATCAAGAAATGAAGAAGAGCATGAGCAACATTTGCGGTTGGTGTTGCGGAAGCATCAAAAGAATCAGTTGTATGGCAAGCTCAGCAAGTGTGAGTTCTCGTTGAAGGAAGTGGCTTTCTTGGGGCATGTCATTTCAGCGGGAGGGATATCTGTAGATCTAGGCTAGGTAGCCACTGTAATGCAGTGGAATGCGCCAGAGAATGTGGGGGAGATCAGAAGCTTCTTGGGTACAGCAGGGTATTACCGTCGCTTTAGTGAGGATTCTCAAAGATTGCCAGGCCACTCACTAAGATGCTTGAGAAGAGGGCAGTTTTCAGATGGATGCCCGAGTGTGAAACGAGCTTTCAAGAGTTGAAAAAGAGGCTGACCTCAACTCCGGTGTTGATCATGCTAGACATGCAGAAGGAGTTCTCAGTTTACTGTGATGCTTCTGGGCAGGGTCTGGGATGTGTCCTTATGCAGGAGGGACATGTCATGGCCTACGCCTCCAGACAGCTTCGGAAGCATGAGAAGAACTATCCGACGCATGACTTGGAGCTAACAGCTGTTGTCCATGCATTGGAACTGTTGAGGTACTACTTAATGGGAAATAGGACAGAGATTTATACAGCTCATAAGAGCCTCAAGTACATATTCACGCATCCAGATCTTAACCCCCGACAGCGCAGATGGTTAGAGGTTATTAATGACTTTGATGTGGGGATTAACTACCACCCAGGGAAGGCCAATGTGGTAGCCGATACCTTGAGCCGAAAGGTGCATTGCAACGTTTTGATGTTGCAACCCTAGCTATGTCAGGAGTTTGCTAGGCTTAATCTTAGCCTGGTGTCCAGCACAGAGGCAGTGGTCATGGAAGTGGATTCCACTTTGGAGCACAAGATTCAAGAGGGACGGAAGAATGATTAGAAGCTTCAAGAGATCAAGCAACTGATGAAGGAAAACAAAGCTCCCGGGTACCGTGAAGACAAGCAGGGGACACTATGGCTTGGGAAGAGGATATGTGTACCGGATAACAAGGATATTCAACAAACAATCCTGCACGAGGCTCATGACTCAGAGTACTCCATTCACCCTGGAAGTACTAAGATGTATCAAGATCTAAAGGACCGTTACTGGTGGCATGGTATGAAGTGAGACATTGCAGAGTATGTGGCTTTGTGCAACACGTGTCAGCTAGTGAAGGCAGAACATCAGAGGCCTGCAGGGTTGCTACAGCCACTTAAGGTGCCCGAGTGGAAGTGGGAAGAAATTGACATGGACTTTATCGTTGGGTTACCCAGGACCCAGTCGGGATATGACTGCATATGGGTGATTGTGGGATCGGTTGACTAAGTTGCTCATTTCACCTCATTCAAGGAAAAGTAAAATGGGTCACAATTGGCAGAGCTGTACATGTCAAGATTGTTTGCTTGCATGGGGTCCCTAAGAAGATCGTGTCTGATCGGGGTACACAGTTCACTTCCAGGTTCTGGTAGAAATTGCACGAGTCTATGGGTACCTATCTTAATTTCAGTTCGGTCTATAACCCCTAGATAGACAGCCAGACTGAACGCACTAGTCAGATCCTAGAGGATATGTTGAGAGCATGTGCTTTGAAGAATAGTAGGAGCTCGGACAGGAATCTATGCTATGCGGAATTCTCCTACAACAACAGCTATCAGGCTAGATTGAAGATGTCACCATTTGAGGCATTGTATGGGAGGAAATGTGGGACGCCACTATTCTAGAATCAAACCAAAGAGAGTCAGATATTTGGTCCAGAAGCGTTGAGAGAAGCTGAGAGGCAGGTGCACGATATTCGGAAGAACCTGAGAACAGCTCAGTCCAGGCAGAAGAGCTATGCAGACACGGGACGACGAGAGTTGATTTTTGTGGTCGGAGACTTTGTGTACCTCAAAGTGTCACCCATTAGAGGGCTTCGACGATTCAAGGTAAAGGTCAAGCTCGCACCGAAGTACATTGGACCATTCAAGGTGCTGAGTAGGAGGGGAGAGGTTGCATACCAGCTGGAGTTGACACCTCGCTTGTCAGACGTGCACGACGTGTTTCACGTGTCACAGTTGAAAAAGTGCCTCAGAGCACCTGAGGAACAGTTGCCGATGGATGATCTAAACATGGAGGAAGACCTATCTTATGCTGAGTACCCTGACAAGATTCTTGAGAGGACGGAGCGTATCACTAGAACAAGAGGGTTCCCATGTGCAAGGTTCAATGGAAGCATCATTCTGAGCATGAATCCACTTGGGAAAGAGAAGAAGACCTCAAGGGAGAGTTTCCTCACCTCTTCTCCTAAGTCTACTAATCTCAGGTCGAGATTCTTTGTTAGGGGGGTAGAGTTGTAACATCCCAAATTTTATAAAGGGAGAGATAAATGGTTAGATAGCCTTTCATCACAGTAGTAGAAAAATTTAAATTCAAAACCAATAGAGACCCATTTAAATTTGAGTTTGAAAATGGAAAATCCAAAAAATGGCCAAATCAAAACTGCAGATTAACTGAATTCAATTGGGCCACGTCTCCCACCTCTCTTCTCTCCTGGGCCCCGAACTCCTGGCCCAACCCGCGCCAGCTAGGCTCCCCCTTTCCTCCTCTCCTCTCTGTTTAGTGGGGCCAGCCTGTCAGCCCCACCTTCGTCCCCCCCCCCCCCGTTTCCATTGCGCACAGGCACGATCTCCACAGAATCCGCGCAAGATGGTAACCGCCCGGGTGAATGCGGCTACATTACTCACCCCACCACCCGCATCAGTCGCTGCTCCATTCTATAAACACACCGCGCGCCTTTAGGGATCGCCCCACCTCGGATAGAATTCGCCGCCGCCGACCAAATCGCCGTCGTTTCGCACCCTCACACGCCTTCACGCTCGTAGGGACGCCGGCAAGCCTCCTCGCCCTTCCTCGCACGGTATCGACGCCTCAAACCCTAGCCACGGCGAGCTCCGGTGAGTCTTTGCGCCCCTTCTCGCGTTCCGAAGTCTCCGCTGGCTTTTTCTCTGTGTTGATTGCTCCGTCGTCTACGTGGTGCCTCAGAACGCGTCGCCGACGTGAAGAACGCAAGGAATTCGCCGTCGACTTTAGGATTTTTTTTAGTTCCTGGAGGTAAGTGCCCTTGACCACCTTGTGCCTACTTTAGGATTTTAGTTAGTTTATATGCATGCATGTCTTTAAATATGAATCCCATTGCTAGGTTGTTTTCTAGTTTTCCGGATCATTCCTTGTAGCCTTGTTGGGTGTTATGGATGGTTTGGGAGTACTTGTCATATGCTTAGTTATGCTTAGTATGGGAGTAATGAACAATGATTAGTTGTTTTTATCTATTTTACGTGTTAATGATAATGGATTCTAGAATTTAGAAATCTAGTTGGCTGTTTGGTATTGGGATGGTGCAGTGTGCACGAGGCTCGGGTTTTGGTGGTTGTGCCTGTGTAGATTCTAAGGACTGGTTCGTGATATCCTGTGATCTAGCTTATGTCATGCCACCACAAGACCGGTATGGAACGGTTTAGCCAATTAAGTTGACTTCTATCTTATCTTGTGTACACCATTGAGATGTTTGTGTGGCACAACAGGGGGCTTCTGCAGCGGAGGTAAAATAGACTCCAGGTATGCTGTTAGCGGTGAAACCTTAGCGGATGTACAAGGATTTGGTAGTGCAATGTAAAGGCTTCATAGTATCTCCTGGCCACACAACATAGGAAGTGTGAGATGTGATTAGCGATCACGGGCAATCAGGGAGACTTCAGTCCACTTGGTGACAAGGGACGAAATCACGACTTGTGGGTAAAGGGTACAAACTGTGCGAAGTGATAAACTGTCTATACAACCGTGCTCACGGTTAAGAGCGGGCTAGTAACTCCTTCACGATTAGCATGGGTATGGGTGTGGTTGATGGTGTTTGGTTGGCAGTCGGTTGAATTGGGTGATTATTGGTGGGGTACTCACTTAGTAAATAGGTTGCTAATACAACTTAGGAATAGGGTGTTGCATAGTGCTTATAGGTGAGTTGATCTTTCTTGATGATTATCTACATAACATATATTTCCCTCACTCGCTAAGTACTCTAAGTACTCATGCATCTTTGTTGCCTCTTTTTATTGGACATAACTGCTGCTCAGGCTATGGAGACGAAGTGAGTATGATGAAGACGATGGCTTCAACCCCGGTGCGCAGTACTAGGCGGGCGTGCCCCTAGACAACACCTATGAAGGAGCTCTACACTTAGTTATCCGCTGCTATGTATCTTCCTTTTTAGACCATGGGTTCACTATGAAATTGTAATACATGGCTTTTATAATAAGATACATTATTTCTGTTGGCACATGTATGAACTAACTGATCCTGGTATACATGTGTAGTGGTCTGCCTGCTTTTGTTTTACAGGAACCAAACGTGACACTTTGATGTCTGGTTTTGTTTTACAGGAACCAAACGTGACACTTTGATATCATAGTTCTAAGCATCACTCGGTGCCTAATTCCGTCCGTTATATTTTAAATTTTTAAAAGCATTCAGACCTCGACATAGTTCATTATAAAATGGACAGACTTCTTATTGAATGGTACAAGGAAGGTACATCAGTAGCACCAGTCGTTTCCCTCGAGTATTACAACATGATTTCCTTCTCTAATTGGGAAAAAAGAGAATATATTAGTTATCGTCCAAATCGTTCTACTTTGAGGCATTAGATGGTGACAGGACAGGATAGAGACGGGCTCCCACAAAGAACCATCTCATGCTGTTGTCCACATAAACACATTCATCAAACTTTTTATGCAATCAATGGTGTTTCAGCTCCGGATTCTCTTGGCATGTCCTTACTTCTCAGAATACTCCCACAGCTCAGATAGTGTTTCATTCTATCACAGAGGCTTTCCAGGCAAGGTCTGATATTTTCGTTGATCACATTCTAATCGGAGTTACCTGAATGTTGTTGCCACCTACAATTCACCAAAACTTTCCAAATCTATAAAGAAAGAAGATTTATCAGCCGTGTCAAAGCTACAGTTGGGTTGCTCGAGGTCCATTGCATCACGGCAACCCTATATTTTCATTTATTTTGAAATTGTACATTATATGTATGATTCAGCTAAGAAGCAGCAATATTATGTTGACTCCTGGAAAATATACAAGATCTACAGCAAATAAAGGAAAACAGCAATTCGAAAACAAAGAATCCCGTACTACTCCAAACAAAAAGGGTCAATCTCCAGTTCCAAAGAATTTTCTTGAAAAGAGGAAGTTCAGCCTCAAGTTTTAATGCTGCGGCATAGATCTCTGGAATGCCTGCACCAGGACCAAACTCTGCTCTTTGTTCAAGGATTATCCTTACTCCTGTAGTTGGTTTCAAACCCTCAGTGATACCCCTCATTTTTAGTTTAATGACCTGAGATTCTGAGGAATAGCCAGACAAAAGTGAAACACTTCGGAGAAAAGTTTCTATGAAGTGCATGTGAATGCTCTTGAACTTAAGCATGCATGGCTGACTGGATGTTGAGATAACTTTGCCATCTGCAGATAGAAACTTTGCCTTTACCTGAGCACAATGAAGGTAGATTAGATGAAAATAAACATAATGCAGCCAGGGGTGGAATTTTAGAAATGCTTGTACATAATGAGACATCAATGCAATGTGTCCTGTTGAAGATGCAGATCAGGAAGTAGAGAACAAACCACAAACCCTATTGACTCTAACATCTTTACAACAAACCAGTAGAACATCTCAATGCACATCAAAGCTGACAATTCTTATCTTATTATTAATCAATACTATTTAACTATGACATGAAAGCCAGTAACATGCTTCTGCCAACAATCTCGACATCCATTCATTTACAAAGTTTCAAGCTATGAGATGAATGCCGGTAACATACATTTGCTCACAATATGAACATCAATTCATTTACAAAGTATCAATCAGAATGTCATTCCTTCTCCCAGTAGACAGTGAATATCTCATAAAGATTTATCATGCAAAACTACTTTCACATGGAGAAGCAGGAAATATACCTGGAAAACACCAAGCCTCCTGTTGTAATCTGATTCTGGCAGCGTCAGTGATACCTCGACCTGCATCCGTTGATTCGGCCGCACCAACCGTGGCACTGGCACAAATGCCACTGGACTAGGCTTTGTATAATCGAAATTCAGGGTGTCCGTCACCTGAACAGGCTCCTCCACTATTCTCCCCACCAAGAGTCCCCCTCCCAGAAACGCCATAACCAGCAACGCGCACAGAACCATACAGACGTACACAGCCCAAATTGACCCCCACACCAGCCTCTGGACCACCTTCCCGACCCCGTCGCCTCTTCCAAGCCGCATGGTCACAACGCCCGCCGCCTCCCCGGCCATCCCGAGCGCCCACACCCGTGCGCGCCGGGCAAGACCGAGAGGGTCGGTCACGAAGAGGAACCACCATTGCAGCAGCCGAACCGGGAACGACAGGCAGCTCATGAGCGCGCTGACTTGAAAGACCACCGCTTTGATGACGAGCACGGCGAGGTACTCGAGAATGCCCGGCTCCGGCGTCGGAGCCGCACAAGGCTCCACCTCAACATCCTTATCTTTATCCTTCCCGTGTGCTTTCTCCTCCGGCGGCAGAGATGTGGCGCCGGTGGCCTCGGAAGAATCGGGCCTGAGGGGCGGCTCGCCGTCGACGGCGGTGACGGTGGATGTGGCGGTCGAGACCGAGGGGGAAGGGGTGAGTATGGGCTCGTGCTGCTTTAATCTCTTGGCGCGGCGCGGCCGGCGGCGGAGGGTGGAGGAGGAGGAGGTGTTGGGAGGCGGCGGTGAAGGGGGGGGATAAGCGGAAGGGAGGAAGTCAGGGGCATCGAAGAAGGTGTCGTCGGAGTTGCGGTAGGAGGAAGAGGCCGCTGCGGAGGGGTCGTCGGCGTCCATGGGCGTGTGATGGCGGCGGCGGGATGGGTGGTCGTGCGTCGTGGCGACACGAAATGGGGACGAGGAGGGGGCGGTGGAGAAGCATGGAGGGAGGAGTCGATGGGAGGAAGACGGGCGACGGGTATTTTCGGCTACCACCTTGCACTTGCATTTTTTATTAAATTATATGACTGGTTCTTAAATTTATTAGGGTTGTTAAACACTATCACACTTTGTAAACCTCTAAATCCAATTTATAGAAGAATATTCCAAGTTCATTATAAAAGTATCTAAAAAATTATAAGCAATACAGTTTAGTTATCTACACTCGTTGTACTATAAATTCAACCTCTATGTCAACTACTACATATTTTAATCTTTTCAATTGGCATGTTATTGTAAATAATTTTTAATATATATATCATTTTAAAAATTGAAACAAAAAATTATTTTAAAATTAATGAGAGTTGAGCATAATAGTAAGGGTATGTTGTAAGGTTCAACAATTTGTCCATGGAGAAAAAAAGATTGACAAATACATTCATATAGCTACTATTTATCTCCCAGCTTTTACCTCTTGCCTATAAGCAAACTAAGATTTATATTGCTGGGAACTACTAGAATGCATACGGCTCTCTGGTGTAATCCTGTAAAAACTCTCTTAGAGCATACAATCCCCATCCCGTTGTCGCTGTTACACTTAGCCTTGACGGGGTTCTCGACCCCGACCCCTAAGAGAGGGTGGTGAGCCTCCCCACGAGGGGTGACGGAGGAGCAGGCCTAAGTCCAAGCTCGAGCTCGAAAGAAGACGGAGCGGATGGGGTAGGGACCCCGGTCCCGACCCCTTAAAAGAGTCGCAAGCCTCACCTTCGTCGCTCAAGCGAAAGGATAACCTCGAGTAGGAGGCACGAGCTGACCTCGGGTAGGCGAGAGGCAGGTGACCTTAAATGCGGAGCGGGCGCTGTCCTCGTCAAGTGGGAAGGCACTTGAGTGCCTTCCCTGGCGGTCGCATTGAATACCCTTCACCTCTGACGGAACCGAAGAGGAGAAGTACGCGGGGCGTGCGTGCGCCTCGGTATGGTCTACCCCGACGACAAGACGGGAGCAGGCGCGGCGGTAGACTACGGATATGGTAACTCCATCGAGTGCCCTGTCCGACGTAAGACGGGACATGCTATCTCTATACGCACGACCTCCTGTCCACTTGTAATACGAGAGAAGACGGAGAGCGAGTATGAAAGAGAAGAGTCGGCCGAATCCATGAGGACAGACTCTCGCACTTTTTAAAGAATCGTCCCCATTCTTGAGAAAGAACAGCGAGACACCCCAGACTAGGACACATTGCCCGAACCAATATAATCTCTTTGTGTTCTTAGTTAGGCCACCTCGAGTACGAACGCACGACACATTAATTACTAGTCGAAAATCCGAACGCCGACAAGCCTCCTAACTTAACATTTTTATTTTTTCAATTTATATGACAATAAGATGCATATTGTATTGTCTAGGGGAGTTCTTTTTACACGATTGTGTATTTGCATTCTAGTAGTTTACTGCATTTTAGACATAATACTAATGGTACAGTATGCGTAACAATATCACACAACAATTTTATTGTACTCTTAAAACACATCCACAGTCGAGAACTTTTTTAAAATGTTCCTTCAGGTGCCAGAACTTTCCCTAAAATGTGCTACATAAGTAAAGAAATAATTTGAAGATTATTATTTACCATGGAAGGCAAACAACGGAAAACTAGAGGACCTACTCACCTAGAGTTGGAAATGGATATGCATTACCCACATATCCGCGGATATCCGATCCGATGGGTACCGTTTTGGGTAGGAATTTATACTCGCAGGTAGGGGTTCGGGTAACGGATAAAACCCAATGGATACTTTTTATCGGGTAAGAAAATGGCATTATCCGCTTACCGACAGCCGATTATTAATATGTGGTTCCATGTAACATGTGAATTAATAATAAACTAAATTTTCGTATCATAGAAAAAATTATTTTTGTAGACATTTATTTTTAAATATTTTGATCTAGCAAGATTATGTATTTTTTGTTAATATTGATCATAAATATTGGTTAATTAGATCTAACAAGGTTATATGTTGAAGACTTAAAGTGTTGCAGAAATCTTACTATTTTGTTAAAAACTTTCGAGTAATGGATATGCTCGTGGGTAAAAATTATCCGCGGTAACACGTACGGGCTCAGATACGGATTTTATATAGCGGATATGGATAAATGAGAGCAATATCAATGTATATTTTATTCGTTGCCATCCTTATACTCACCTACGGCGCACACACCTCCCACTAAGCCGCCTTATACTCACCTACGGGGCACAGACCTCCCACTAATCCGCCTCCCGCTCCAAAGGAACATCAAAGTGTCAAATTACCGTGCCCGGCCCTCCGCCCGAGCTATCCGTCGTCCCCAAAAACACTCGAGGAAAATAAGGAAAATAATAAGAAAAAAATCCCGTGTTCTTCGACCGGTGGGGGAGGCGAACGCTACGAGACGCGACTGAGGCGAAGCGAGATGAGGGGTACGAAGCGTCCGCTCGGCGCGGTGATGACCTGGGTGCGGCGGCAGCCGCCCAAGGTGAAGGCGTTCCTCGCCGTGGTCACCGGCATGGCCGCGCTCGTCTTCATCCGCTTCATCGTCCACGACCACGACAACCTCTTCGTCGCCGCCGAGGCCGCGCACGCGCTCGGCATCGGCGTCCTCATCTACAAGCTCACCAAGGAGAGGACATGTGCCGGTTCGTTTCCTTATCCCCGTCGACTCCCGTTCCCGATCTGTCGAGATCAGGACTAGGATGCTGTAGGAGCTGAAGTCTAGATTCGTCGTTTCCGAGACGTTTCGTCGATCGTGATTTACAATTTTTTCCGAAGAATTGATGGCTCAGTACAGTATACATGGAGGAGGTGGCAGGGGCGATGATTGGGATATATGTCGATCTATTTGGTCCTTCACTTCTCGAGAGTTTACACGTGTTCTAATGTCTGCGTGTGGATTTATTTTAGAGCTAGAAAGAGTTGTAGTAAAGAATGTTTAGGTTTTCCATCCCGATTTTGCATGTGAGGTGTAGCCTGCTGGTAGTGGTAGGATATGTTTTGGAGCTGCAAATGTTAGTTGCTTTGACATATTCAGTTGCATCGATGCTTCTATTTGTCTGGACGATTGAAATGTGCCTTGTTAGTCTCCATTCCTGGATCTTTCTAGCGGCTTCAGTGCATGTTTTGATAGCAACTGGCTATGTGTTTACTTGGCATGGCTTGTAATTTGGATTTAAAAAATATCGTATAAGAGATCTACATATGGTTCATATGTGAAATTAATGTGTTCTGTATGGAGTAAGTTATTTAGGTACAGCTCATTGAGGGCTAGTTTGCGAACATTCAATTGCTTAGCAGATCAAGTGTTATCTGTATCATTTGCCAAATATTTGCATTTCATGCTATAAAAAATGCCTAAAAATTTAGTGTATATGATATTTTTATGGTTTACAATTGTAAATGGTACAAGTAAATATACTATTTGATTAACCATGGAGTTTAGTAGCATGTCATCTATGGAGATAACATAGTAACACCAGTCTCTCGGTATTTCTTTTATAAACTCCTTTGTATTAATGCTCTTGTTTACTAAGACTAGAAGGGTCCTAATCCCTTCAGTCTTCATCTTGCAGGACTATCTCTAAAGTCTCAGGATTTGACTGCATTGTTTCTAGCTGTTAGACTGTACTGCAGCTTTGTCATGGAGTATGACATACATACGATTCTGGACACTGCTACACTTGTGGCTACACTGTTTGTTATCTACATGATAAGGTTTAAATTGAGGTCAACTTATATGGTTGACAAGGACAATTTTGCATTGTACTATGTGGTAAGAACCTGTGAAATTGTACCTAACATTTATTAGTTTGTTCAAGCAACTTAGATGTGGACTTCAATTGCACACATCCTTAGCTATGTTATTATGTCCGAGTTGTTCAATGAGTGCACAGTAAGGTGCATTGTTGGTTTTCATCAGTATAATGCTATGGCTGCCGGAACTCTATGGTAGGGCGTACATTAAAAGGATTGCCATCTACTTAATAGGTTGCTTCATGATGTGTTCTCTTGACTTTCCTTACCAACTTCTTTTATTTATTAAACCATTTGAAGTATTTTCTATGGACAATTTGGTTAATCTCGTGGGACTATGTCATTTTTCCCTATCTTCATTATGGGTTACAGTAGTAATTTTATTTTGTATCAGTTGAACCTTATATGGATCCAGAACTTCCGCTACAACTTTTGATCCTCATTATTTTTATCTTAAAAAGAACTCGTATTTATAAATATAATTCCATTGATAATTGCAGTCCCCAACATGCTTGGGATAAAGACTTGGTTGTTGGATGTTGTTGATAATTGCAGTCCTTAGTTTTGCTATAGGTTACAGCTGAAGTCATGTAGAGCTGTTGACCTAATTTCCACCAGCTTACAGAAAGCATGGTATCTACTATCTATTTGTGGTTCCAATTGTTCTTCCACAACATTCACGCATCTTATAATTGCAAATGGCAATATATGCCATCTTATTGTACTGAGGTTTTTGTTACACTCCTATAAGGTTGTTCCATGTGCTGCGTTAGCATTTTTTATTCATCCATCAACGTCTCACAACATTGTGAATCGGATCTGCTGGGCGTTCTGTGTTTACCTGGAAGCTGTTTCAGTGCTACCACAGTTACGTTTGATGCAAAACACCAAGGTAGATCTGTTCCTACTTCCCTGTTCCCCTTGATTGCGGGATCAAACATGCTGACTCCAGGTTTTCCATCTGTTCAGATTGTTGAACCATTCACAGCCCACTATGTATTTGCATTGGGGGTTGCAAGATTTCTAAGCTGCGCACACTGGGTTCTACAGGTTTGTCTTTCTATGTAGACCCTCAAGATTCTGTACTGTATTTTGATCTCTATTGTAACTTAAATTTGTTGTGATATGTGTACATGCATCCATCTAGCCATCTAGACTGGAAAGAGTTATATGGCTTTTAGAAGTATCTTTCCTTACTGTTCTTGGTGTCCATTTATACCTAGATGGATAATTATTATTTTGGTTCTATCCACACATTTTGTTTACAAACTTTCTTTTCAGTTAGAGTTCCTGTTTTCATCAATGTATGTGACTTCTCGTTTCCAGCGATCGCAACATATCACTGGCATAGTTTCCCCTGTCCATGAATTGCCTTCACACTTTCTAGCCTGTTGGTGTTACTGAATTTTTACTCGCATTAAATATTTGGTATGAAACTCTCTTCATAGGATGCCATAAAGTCTGCTTTGTAGGTTTTGGACACTCGTGGTCGACTGTTGACTGCTCTGGGCTATGGTCTGTGGCCATCTTTGGTGCTTCTGTCGGAAATTGTGCAGACGTTCATCCTTGCAGATTTCTGCTACTACTATGTGAAAAGGTTGTTAAGTTTTGTAGGCTATTATTTTGGACATTATCTAACCGGTGATTTTGGTGGTACAGTCTGGTTGGTGGGCAGCTGGTGCTACGACTTCCCTCAGGGGTGGTGTAAGAAGTGCATCGGATACAAAACTTCGTGTTCTCTGAATAACAATTATGCTCTAGTTTCGAATCTTCTGTGTCTCGTATCAAACATGAGACCGGAGCCTTTTAGTTGATATGGTGAGCTATGGCTATTTATGACAAAATTGCAGCGAGGGTATCTTTGCATATAGGTTGTCGATGTGACTATTTATAGCTGAGGACGTCTTGATACCTAACCTCTAAGTACTTTGTCTGACTCATGGTTTCAGAATTGGGAGGTTAATGGTTTCGGTATAAGGATCCTCTTATGCTTTCTGGTCGGCAACAAATTGAGTTTATGCAGAATTTGTTGGGCAAAGATCATCAAGTGGTTTTCACGTAATATTGATTGTGTGGAAATTCTTTTCTGGCCGGCTCTTTATCTGATCGCTGCCGTTCGTTTGGTGCTGTTCCGGAAGGATATCAGTTACTTTATGCATTCGTGCTTGCATTGCAACTCACACGAGTTCCGTTTGGAAATCCTTTGGTTTGTTGACCAGGTTCATAACAATGCTGTTGAAAGGCCGAAGCTTCGCCTTTGTGCTCTCTGTTGGTTTTCGAAAGTGAAACAATGATCAGGGTTGAAGTGAAAAGTTCCCTTGTAGCATGGATGGCTCCCCCTCGAGGGCCCAGACTGAGCAAGTCATCTTCATACTTTGCCATCTTTTTTTTGCGGCGACAGGACGCATGCGAGGTCTAGAACTTTTTTACTTTCCTGTGACGTGAAATCGATCCGCAAACAGAAGCCTTACCAACAGTCATCTATTCACCTTCCGAAGAAAAATCCAAAAGAGGCAAAAGAAAATAAGGAAAATCCAACCGAGAACGCAACGCAAGCTACTCGACTAGTCTCGGTCGGGCCCCGCTAGGCTACTGTCCTCACGCATCCGCGGCGTGATCCCCCGGTCCATAATCCCAGAGAGGCAGCCTCCTGAGCACCGCACGCCATCCGCATCCGGCAGCCTCCTGAGCTGACCGACGCAACAAACAGATAGCAGCGCAGCAGACCGAGCACAAAACTCTCATCCAACTCATCATTAAAGCCCAACCCAAACTACCCTCTCCGCTGCCTCTGCCTCTGCCTCCTCTCCCACCCTGTGCTCGCCCGCTCGCTCGCTCCCCCCCCCCCCCACCCCTAACCCCAAATTGCTTCGCCCTTTCTCGAGCACGCTGCAGCTGCGCAGGAGGAGGAGCGGCGGCGGCGGCGCGGGCGAGATGGGCGACTCCTTCTGCCCGGACTGCAAGAAGCAGACGGAGGTGGCGTTCGACCACTCGGCGGGGGACACAGTGTGCACCGAGTGCGGCCTTATCCTGGAGGCGCACTCCGTCGACGAGACCTCCGAGTGGCGAACCTTCGCCAACGAGTCCAACGACAACGACCCCGTCCGTGTCGGCGGGCCCACCAACCCGCTTCTCACCGACGGCGGGCTATCCACCGTCATCGCCAAGCCCAACGGCGCGCAGGGCGACTTCCTCTCGTCCTCCCTCGGGAGGTGGCAGAACCGCGGCTCCAACCCCGACCGGTCCCTCATCCTCGCCTTCCGCACCATCGCCAACATGGCCGACAGGTCCAACCCCCCCTCACCTCCATGGTGGCGCAAGTTTATGTTTACACCCTCGATTCGATCCCAATGCCGGTGGTGCTCATGCTTTCGGATAACGGATAATTTCTCAGATATGGTGCATAATTGATCGCGCCAGCGTGGCACCGCCTGATTTGGGTTCCGGGGTGACACGATGTGGATTTCAGGGTAGTTTGGGTTTCTTATGCACGTGGGGAGCTAGATTTGGTATGATTCCTCTTTGGCCACTCGGGGTGGTGTGCTATACTGTGCCAGAGTTAAAGCGTTGTTGCCCCCCCCCCCCCCCACCTGATCTAGGTCAAAGTTCCTCGTTTCATACCCTGGGAATTAGAGCTAACCTGATTACTCATGCAGGGGGTGTGAAAGGTTAGGGTTTTTATTTCGGTATACCACAGATTATGGTGCAATTGTTCCTTGCATCTCTATGATGTAGTGCATTAAAGTATTGACCAACGGCTAGTGGCAGCATATAGGACCAAGTTGCTTGAGCCATGTGTCCACCGAACCTAACGAGCTGCTGGCATAGTGAAGATCATTTGTGACAAGACCTGTGCAGTTGTGAAGTGGTCCACGGTTTCGAATGGGAATTTATATTGTAAAATTATTGCAACATTACCTGATTTGGGTGAATATGTGTGGAATGCTCAAACCGTTGTTAATTTACTGCAAAAAGCAGTTTGGACCAGTACTTCCATTGCATGTGGCTTGCACAATGTGCTGACATGATATTATTTTTGGCAGGCTGGGTCTTGTGGCTACTATCAAGGTAAACAACCCAACAGTTATTGTCCACCATTGAACCTACCACCTTTTTTTCTATTGGTAGTTGTTTATACCTGCTTGCAAAAGTTCTACGTGTGATGTGCCATTTGGATAGATTCTTGTGAAAATTAGTATCGGACCATTCTTTCAGACTTGTCCGAAAATACTGAAGCCTATTATGATCTATGTTTTTCATATTTGAAGTTAATCAGACTGCTTGTACGTAGTGTACAAACCTTATTTTATATATCAATGCAAATACAGATCCATGTATGTTGCATAACCTTGCTTATTTATCTAAGTGCATGCAGTGTCATGTTGAATACCTACTTATATATTGCACACATGTGATGCATGGCCTCATTGCAAAGATTCAGGGCTGTTTCAAGTAAAGTGAACACGATGCTGGTCTGTCATTGCTAAGTAGTCATTGTGTTACTTTTTTCCCCCTTTGTTCTCCTCTAGGACCGAGCCAATGAAATCTACAAGAAGGTTGAAGATTTTAAGTCTATTAGGGGAAGAAATCAAGATGCCATATTAGCTGCTTGTCTGTATATTGCTTGCAGACAAGAAGATCGGCCTAGAACTGTGAAAGGTGCATGGTATTCTAGGAAACTTTCGAGTTTTCTTTGAAACTAATCTCTGTGCATGCATCTGATGCCATTCTTCTTTTTCATGTCGGGTTGTCTCAGAGATATGCTCAGTTGCTAATGGAGCTACAAAGAAAGAGATTGGCCGTGCAAAAGAATTTATAGTGAAGCAACTGGAAGTTGAGATGGGCCAATCTATGGAGATGGGAACCATCCACGCTGGAGATTTTCTGGTTTGTTGATTCCAAAGTTATTTAGCTCTGCCTTAATTGAGAAAGTAGTTTATAAGTTCTTAAGCGGTAGCTTATAAATTGACCAAACTGCAGAGGCGTTTTTGCTCTACTCTTGGGATGAATAACCAAGCTGTTAAAGCAGCCCAGGAGGCAGTCCAGCGTTCAGAGGAACTTGATATCAGGTTTGGCTTTATGGACTTTGTGCAGACTGTTCCTTGCCCATTTCCGCTTGTTTGCAGATTGGGTGTTGTGAGACGTGAAAGTTTAATCTAGTTGTGTGTCTATTCAGATTTAGATCGGTTTTAGACAAATGGCTGAAGGGATTATATACAAGGGGTGAACTAGTCACATAATAAATTGCATACATGGGCATTGCTGGTTTAACTGGTGGCACAACAAATATTTTTCTGCACTATTTTTTTCTTTTTGTGAAATCATGTTTTACGTTGACTTGAGAGGAGGCGGTAAAACGAGACTTGAAAGATTGGAATGTATCTAGAGACTTAGCTCATGATAGGACTGCATGGAAAGTAGGAATTCATGTGCTAGAATCGTAGTTTTTTTAGTCTTATATCTCTTCCTCTCCTTTACTTCATTTAAAAAATAATAAAAAATTTTGTTGAGTTTCATGCCTAGCCTACCCCAACGTGCTTGGGACAAAGGCTTTGTTATTGTTGTTTGTTGTTGTTGAAATCATGTTTTATGTTTGTTTTATGCTGGCCTTTCTTTCTACTCTCAGATACAATCAGTCTTAATTAGTCAACTTTTGTGGTGTGCACTCGTTACTGAAAGTGTAACACTTTCTTTTAACCTACCGTTCAGGAGGAGCCCTATCTCGATTGCAGCTGCTGTCATTTATATGATAACACAGCTCTCGGAGGACAAGAAGCCCCTTAAAGGTTCAAAACTCTGCCCGGTTCTCTCCTTTTGTTACTGGCATATTGATGATACTGACAACGCTCTGAACACGTTGCAGATATTTCCTTGGCTACCGGTGTGGCTGAAGGAACTATCAGAAACTCATATAAGGATCTATATCCATATGCATCAAGGCTCATTCCAAACACCTATGCCAAGGAGGAAGATCTGAAGAATCTCTGCACACCTTAGGAAGTTTTTTTTTCTTTTCCATTTTGTTACATAAGATGGAAATTAGATTTCTCGAAGAGTAACGGGCGTCCCCTGGCTGTGAATTTACCGGGCCATGTGGTGTTCACTCCCAACTTTATGTACATGGTCCTGTGGGAACAAAGTTGTCCTGAAGCTAAGTTATAAGGTCAAATTCCTTTCTCAGAGAAGAGAGCTGGCATTACCAATCTACTGAGCATTGTATCAGTTTCGGATGCAGCCTGGGGCGTTGGGGTCTGGGGGAGAAATTAACAAGTGTGGAAAGGAACCAAATTCTGGGCAGGCATTAGTTTCTGTTGAACTGATCTGCACCAGCTATTAACCTTCAGAGACAGTGGTTCGTATCTACGTTGTTGGGACCGTACAAACTCTGAGAGCAAACATGAGAACCTTGGAAGAAAATTATGCTTCGTGTAGCATAGTGTGATTCGTATCTTGGAAGCCATTTTCGGTGCATGTAGCATTGTCGGCGATAGCCATCGGGAATTGGGATGTGAGAATGTTCGGCAGGCAGTCAGCCATCAATAGATCATGAATGCCGTGGGTCATGCCTGCTGCGTGCATGGCCGGCTGACGCCATATACGGATGCCAGTGGTCGGACGCTGTGCCGAGCGTTGGCCATCCGGGTGGACGCGGAGAACCCGCACGCGCCACCCGCCCAACGACCGTCGCCCTAGCATGGAGGATCCTGAATTTCGCGACCCTTAGGTGAGGGGGCTGCTCAATCACGGTGTTTATCATCTTTTCTTCACTGTCAGGTTTCGAAAAAATACCAGAAGTTACGTGTCAAGACATAACACTGCCCGTACAAGAAAATACTGTTTTATCTGTTGACCACTCGCTCACGCACAAACGAACTCCCGTCACGTACAAAAAGGTCTACGAGGGAAAAAAATATAGCGACGTTTTGCATTATTATATTTTTTGGTGCTACAAATTAGCAAAACCAGGAGGTGACTCAGCGCGGTCGCGTGTAACACCTCCTTCAGGCATTATGGTATGGTGCGTCAGGCTCACCACTTATTTCTAAAAGGGTGCGTCAGGCTGCAACTTTCTTGGAAGTCACCGAGTTAATAATGGTGGCAAAATCCGGACCCTGCGAACACCAAGAGATCGGTAAGCACTCTGCGATCAGAAATTATACAGCAAGAGTTCTTGCCTGAAAATTTTGACTGCTTATTCAATTCTTTTTTTTCTATCATATAAGGTGTAAGAGAGCAATATCGATAGTCTTATTCAGAATCATTGAGAGCAAACAATTAAGAATGCTGAAAGCAGAGGAGTTCAAAAACTATGAGTAGCAGCAACTAATGACAGGTTATGGTACACATGAGTATGTGTTTTGATATCAGATGGTAATTTTCATACCATCAAAGAGGCACCACCGACAAGAAAGCCATCAATATCTTCTTTCTTCGCTAGTGCTGCACAATTGGCTGCATTTACAGAACCTGTAACAGAGGATGATAAGATGATCAGTCAGTGAGACGTTTTAAACACCCCAACACAGCACTGAAACAAAATAAAACATGGAATCAATAGAGAAAATCTAGCACCAGTGCCAAAGTTACAAGCCAAGATAGGTCCTAAAATCAACTAAATTACAGCATGGCATTCTAGAATTATTTAATAACATCTCACTAAAGGATTTCAAGATATTTCCTAGATATCCAGATTCCAGAGTAGCATGCTCGCAAACGTGATTCTATGAAGAAGCTTTTGGAGTTGATATCTTCGTACTAAATTATCAAATAATAGTTCCTAATAATTTTAGTATTTAAGTAATCAATATAATTCATGAACAAGAAAGCAGAGAAACACATTGATCATAATATAGCAATATGATATGGGGAACTAACCTCCATAAATAATCCGAATGCTAAAAGCAACATCAGGTGATACATTGGCTTTCAACCAATCGCGTACAGCAGCATGAACTTCCTGGGCTTGCTCAGGAGTAGCGACTTTTCCAGTTCCAATAGCCCAAACAGGTTCATATGCAATTACAACATCGGCCCAGTTTGTAATGTTATCTGAAAGCGACATGTTGCAATGGATCAACACCTCAATATAAATCAGTGCTGTACAATTTCTTCACAAGAAAAAACATAGAAAAACTTGGCTCAAGAAGATGAAATTTGACCTGCAAAAGCCTTCATCTGATTAAAACACACATCAAATGTTTTTCCCTCTTCCCTCTCTTCAAGAAGCTCTCCTATGCAGGCAATAACTTTAACATTTTGGCTCAATGCATATGCAGCCTTCTTCCCAATAAACTGCATTTGAACAACTTGTCATATTGAAATATGGAGATAAATCATGCATCTCAAGGAAAAATCAAATAATCATCAGGCGCATGTAATAATTACATCGTCATCTTCACCAATAATATGTCTACGTTCGGAGTGTCCAAGAATAACCCATTTACATCCAATGTCCACCAATTGCTCTGCACTGGAGAGTTTTTTTTCAGGAAATTAAGATTCTATCAGCACAGTGAAGTCGTAAGGCAAATTAAAATTTCAGATCCTTCATTATCTACCACAAAGTCCACATGCTAAAAAAAGTATAGCACCACGCTGCTTTTGTCACCATTGTACAATTAGTTGCTACAGTGAGCCAGTAACCAACCTGATTTCTCCAGTGTAGGCTCCTCCTTTTCCAATCCATACATTTTGAGCAGACACCTCAATGCGATCAGTTAGTGAATTCTTCACTTGATCGATGTAAATGAATGGAGGTGCTACCACAACATCTGCAGTATTGCCATAACCCTCACACATTAGTATGCTTGCTATTAAGAGAAAAAAATAATAGCTAAGTGGAAGAAAGTTATCGTATGAATTATCTCTATTCCAGGTGTCTTACAACAAACAACAACAACAAACCCTTTGTCCCAAGCACGTTGGGGGGTAGAATAGATATGAAACCCAACAATTTTTTTATTTTTTAAATAAAGTAAAAGAGAGGAAGAGATATAAGAGTAACAAAAAAAACTAAGATTCTGGCACATGAATTGCTACTTTCCAAGCAGTTCTATCATGAGCTAAGTCTCTATATACATTCTAATCACTCAAGTCTCGTTTTACCGCCTCTTCCCAGGTCAACCTTGGTCGTCCTCTACCCCTCCTAATATTTTCTCTGCCCCTTAAAATCCACTGTTAACCGGTGCTTCTGGAGGTCTCTACTGGATATGTTCAAACCACCTTAATCGATGTTGGACTAACTTCTCTTCAATCGGTGTCACCCCTACCCTATCATGAATCGCCTCGTTCCTAACTCGGTTTCTTCTTGTGTTTCCGCACATCCACTACAGCATGCGCATCTCCGCGACACTCATTTGTTGGACATGTTGCCTTTTAGTTGACTGACATTCCGCCCCATATAGTATCGCGGGTCTGATCACCGTCCTATAGAACTTTCCTTTTATTTTTTGTGGGACCTTCCTATCACATAGGATTCTAGAGGCTTGTCTCCA
Source organism: Neostapfia colusana (assembly GCA_030760725.1). Classification (NCBI taxonomy): domain Eukaryota; kingdom Viridiplantae; phylum Streptophyta; class Magnoliopsida; order Poales; family Poaceae; genus Neostapfia; species Neostapfia colusana. The sequence goes on along the minus strand of JASWHV010000001.1, from coordinate 123,750,671 downwards.
TTTCATCCACCCTACCTTGATCCTGTGACAAACATCCTCGTCAATATCGTCATTGCTTTGTAACATTGATCCTAAGTATCAAAAAGAGTCCCTCCTAGATACTATGTGTCCTTGTAGACTAATGTTTCCCTCTTCACAACCAACACCACTAAAGTCACACCTCATATACTCGGTCTTGGTCCTACTAAGTCTAAACCCCTTGGACTCTAAGGTTTGTCTCCATAGCTCTAATTTCTTATCAACGTCATCTCTAGTTCCATCTATCAGCACTACATCATCGGAAAAGAGCATGGACCAAGGGATACCCCCTTGTATATCCTGTGGCACCTCATCCATCACTAAGGAAAAGATGTATGAGCTCAAAGTTGATCCTTGGTGTAGTCCTATCGCGATGGGAATCGTTCTGTAATATTCCAGTAGTTGCCGCAAGGAATGACGTTGTTAGACTGTATGTATAGGGGGTAGGGGCATTTTAGTCTTTTGGTATTAGGGTTGCTTAACCCTTAAGCTGTGTCCCCCTATATATGTAACCCATTGACAGGCTGTTAATTGAGATTACTTTTCCCTAATCTAATGGTATCAGATTTTTTCTTCTCTCTCCTCACCCGGCCGCCGCGCGAGCGCCCCCCCCCCCCCTCGCGACCGCCGCACGCCTCTCTCCCGGCGGTTGCACGCCGCCCGCCGCCGCGCTGCCCTCGTCGCCCGGCCGCCCGGCCGCCGCGCCCTCCCGGCCACCGCGCGCGACCTCCAGGCGGCGCCCTCTCGGCCGCCGCGCCCGCCCGACCATTGCGCGCGCGCGCCCTCCAGGCTGTCGCGCCCGCCCGGCTGCCGCGAGTTCCCGGCTGCTGCGCGCGCGCCCTCCCAGCTGCCGCGCGCGCGCCCTCCCGGTTGCGCCCTCCGCGGCGCGCCAGTGCCCTCCGTGAGATTTTGGACCGCGGCGCGGGGACCTTCTCCTTCCGCGGCGTCCTCCCCGCCCTCTCCTCCCGAAGGGGGTCCTCGCCGCGGCCCTCGACCTCCCTGGTCAGGGCCTCTCCCCGACGCCGCCCGCCCCGCGGCTTGCCAGCGCCCCGGGCAGCCCCACCTGCGCCGGCTGCCTCGACATCCGCGATGTCCTCCGCCGACGACCTCTTCTGCAGCGGCCAGATCTGGCCCGTCCGCCTCGAGCGCGGCCTCGATGCGGCTGACCAGGGCCGCCCGCGTCTCGGCGGCCAGTGCAGCGAGGACACCCACTTCCGGAGGACTGATGTTGGTGTTCGTCCCGCCGCCAACTCCGCAGCGCCACCCTGGGCCACCGCTGCCCCACCAGCTGTGCCGCCGTCCGTCTGGGCCACGCCGCTACCGGACACTTGGGCTGGGCTGCCTCCCTCGGCCGTTGTCTCCTCGCCTCGGCCGTCACCATCGGCCTACATCCGGTCATCACCGACTCTGACCTGGCAGCCGACGCCACCTTACGCGTTGCCTTCCTTCCCGGCGCCGCCACCGCCGGGGCATGTCGCGACCCGTTCTACACCGTCGGTCTACCTACGAGGTCTCACGCCGTCTGGCCCCGACTGGGTGGTGGACTCCGGTGCCTCGTACCACACCACCCCTGACGTCGGTATCCTCTCTTCTACCCGCCCTTCCCGTCCCTCTGATCCTTCATCTATCGTTGTTGGGAATGGGACGACTCTTTCAGTCACCTCAGTAGGTGATTTGGGTTCGCCGGATTCGTTTCAGCTACGTAATGTTCTTGTTGCTCCCAACATCATTCAGCACCTTCTTTCCGTTCGTCGTTTTACTACTGACAACCATGTTTCCCTTGAGTTTGATCCTTATGGTGTAACTGTGAAGGATCTCACTACTCGACGCGCTCTCTTTCGTTGTGATAGTACGGGTCCCCTGTATACGATGCGTCTTCCTGCTTCCGCTCCGCCTCTTGCCCTGACTACGACAGCTTCTTCGACTATTTGGCATCGTCGGCTTGGCCACCCTGGTGTTGATGCTATGTCGAAGTTGTCTGGTAGTTCAGCGATTCCGTGTACTCGCGGTACTCATGAGTCTCTTTGCCATGCTTGTCAGTTGGGTCGTCACGTTCGACTTCCCTTTCCGCATTCTGTCACTCGTGTCGAGCGCATCTTTGATTTGATTCATTGTGATCTTTGGACTTCACCTGTTCTCAGTGTTTCTGGATATAAGTATTACTTGGTGGTCGTTGATGATTTTTCGCACTATTCGTGGACTTTTCCCTTGCGACAGAAGTCTGATACGTTCGACACTCTTTCTCACTTCTTCGCTTGGGTGTCCACCCAGTTTGAGCGCAAGATCCGTGCGGTCCAGTGCGATAACGGGCGCGAGTTTGACAACTCTGCGTTCCGTGACTTTCTGCTTTCTCGCGGCGTTCAGTTGCGCATGTCTTGCCCGTACACTTCCCCCCAGAACGGCAAGGCTAAGCGCATGATTCGGACCACCAACGATGTTATGCGCTCTCTGATGTTTCAGGCTTCTATCCCTGCTCGTTACTGGGCGGAGGCGCTTCACACCGCCACCTACCTCATTAATCGTCTTCCTACTAAGGCGATTAGTGCTCCCACCCCTCACTTCGCTTTGTTCGACACCCCTCCTCTCTACGACCACCTTCGAGTGTTCGGGTGCACTTGCTACCCTAACCTCTCCGCCACAGCTTCCCATAAGCTTGCGCCTCGCTCGACTCGGTGTGTTTCCTTGGGTACTCCCCAGACCACAAGGGGTACCGGTGCCTTGACCCTACCACCCGTCGTATCTTGATCTCCCGACACGTCGTCTTCGACGAGTCTTCCTTTCCTTTTTCCACCCCGTCTTCTGACTCCGTCGCTGAGTTAGATTCCCTCTTCTCCACTGACCCCGAGGCCGCTCCTGTACCGCGACCTTGTCCTTTACCTCTTGCAGGTTACCCTCTTGCTGCGCCACGCGCAGCTTCGGCATCCCTGACGCCACCTGCTGCGCCACGCGCGGCCCCGACGTCCCTGACGCCATCTGTTGCGCCACGCGCGGCACCGGCATCTCTGACGCCGCCAGCTGCGCCACGCGCGGCCCCAGTGTCCCCGGTGTCGCCCGCTGCGCCACGCGTGGCCCCGATGACACCTGCTGCGCCACGCGCGGTACCAGTGTCCCCGGCGTCGTCTGTTGCGCCACGCGCGGCCCCGACGACACCTGCTGTGCCACGCGCGGCCCCGACGGCACCTGCTGTGCCACGCGCGGCCCCGACGACACCTGCTGCGCCACGCGCGGCCCGGATGACACCTGCTGCGCCGAGCGTAGCTCCGGCGTCCCTGCCGACGCCTGCTGCACCGAGCGCGGCCTCGGCGTCCCCAACACCAGCAGTTGCGACGTGCGCGGCCTCAACGCCACCGACTTCGACTACTGCACCACGCGCGGCTCCTGCAGCGCGGTACGCCGATCCCGCTCTCGTCTATCATCGACGAGCGCGGATTGGTGGACCGTCCTCTTCGCGCCCTGCGGACCTGGTGTACCACCCTCCGCTGCTTCACCGGGACCCTCGTCACGTTCACCCGATGGTGACTCGACGGGCTGCCGGCGTCCTTCGACCTGTGGAGCGCTTCTCCGGGGTCGTTCTCTCGTCCTCGACCCCTCCGGAGCCCGCCTCGTCACCCATCTCACCTATCCCCTCTTCTGTCCGTAGTGCCCTTGCCGATCCTCATTGGCGTCGGGCTATGGAAGAAGAGTATGCGGCCCTACTTGCCAACCGGACCTGGGACCTCGTTCCCCGTCCTGGTCGTGGCAATGTTGTCACAGGCAAGTGGGTGTTCACGCATAAAAGGAGGGCGGATGGGTCTCTAGAGAGGTACAAGGCACGGTGGGTGCTTCGCGGTTTCACGCAGCGTCCCGGTGTCGACTACGACGAGACCTTCAGCCCGGTGGTGAAGCCGGCGACAGTTCGTACCGTTCTATCACTGGCTCTGTCGCGTTCTTGGCCTATCCACCAGCTGGACGTCAAGAAAGCCTTTCTCCACGGGACGTTGACGGAGACGGTGTACTGTAGTCAGCCGACAAGGTTTGTTGATTCAGCCCGTCCAGACATGGTCTACCGGCTGAACAAGTCTCTGTACGGGCTGAAGCAGGCGCCTCGGGCCTGGTACAGCCGATTCGCCTCCTTCCTGGCCTCGCTCGGCTTCGTCGAGGCCAAGTCGGACACTTCGCTCTTCATCTACAGGCGTGAGAGTGACACTGTCTACCTCCTCCTGTACGTGAACGATATTGTCCTCACGGCGTCCAGCCCGACTCTTCTTCAGCGCACGATCTTCGCCCTGCAGCGCGAGTTTGCGATGAAGGATCTCGGCCAGCTCCACCACTTCCTGGGCGTTGCGGTCGAGCACCGACCGGGTGCTCTGTTTCTCCACCAGCGCCAGTACTGCCTGGATATCCTCGAGCGAGCGGGCATGGCTGATTGCAAGCCGTGCTCCACTCCCGTGGACACCCAGGCAAAGGTGTCTTCGGCCGACGGCGCCCCGGTAGCCGACCCCACCACTTACAGGAGTCTTGCTGGTGCACTACAGTATCTTACCTTCACCAGGCCGGACATCTCCTACGCGGTTCAGCAGGTGTCTCCACATGCATGATCCGCGGGAGCCCCATCTCACGGCGGTGAAGCGGATCCTTCGGTACCTGCGTGGCACTCACGACTACGGTCTTCTTCTGCGGCGCGACTCTGCCTCCGAGCTGGTCGTCTACACCGACGCTGACTGGGCGGGCTGCCCGGACACCCGTCGGTCCACCTCCGGCTACGCCGTCTTCCTGGGCGGCAACCTCGTCTCCTGGTCCTCGAAGCGGCAGCACGTGGTGTCCCGCTCGAGTGCCGAGGCGGAATACCGCGCCGTGGCCAACGGCGTAGCCGAGTCCTCCTGGCTTCAGCAGCTGCTTCAGGAGCTCCACTCTCCCCTCGCCCGGACTACGTTGGCCTACTGCGACAACGTCAGCATCGTCTACCTCTCCACCAACCCGGTGCAGCATCAGCGCACGAAGCACGTAGAGATCGATCTTCACTTTGTTCGTGAGCGGGTGGCTCTCGAGGAGGTGCGAGTCCTGCACGTACCGACGTCGTCGCAGTTCGCCGACATCTTCACCAAGGGACTTCCTTCGACGGTGTTCACCGAGTTTCGGTCCAGTCTCAACATCTGTCGTGGCTAGATATTGGGATTGCGGGGGGGTGTTAGACTGTATGTATAGGGGGTAGGGGCATTTTAGTCTTCTGGTATTAGGGTTGCTTACCCCTTAAGCTGTGTCCCCCTATATATGTAACCCATTGACAGGCTGTTAATTGAGATTACTTTTCCCTAATCTAATTGACGTCATAGCTCCTGCAAATGTATCGGTCTCACTATCACTTACGCGCACACTTGTCACAACATTATCGTAAATATCCTTGATAAGGGTAATGTACTTTGTTGGCACTTTATATTTTTCTAGTACCCACCACATGGCTGACCTTAGTATCTTATCATACGTCTTTTCCAAGTCAATGAATATTATATGTAGGCCCTTTTTCTGCTCCCTACATCTCTTCATAAGCTGACGAAGAAAAAAAATCACCTCCATAGTAGACCTCTCAGACATAAAACCAAATTAGTTTTTAGTGACATTGATCACTCTCGTCAAGTGATGTTCAATCACTCTCTTTCAAAGCTTCATAGTATGACTCATAAGTTTAATCCCTCAGTAATTAGTACAAAAAAAAAGGGCAGGTGCATGTAGCTCGATAATTAGTACAACTTTAAATATCTTCTTTATTCTTGAAGATAGGTACTAATATACTTTTCCTCCACTCTTCAGCCATCTTGTTTGACTGAAAAATGTGATTGAATAGCTTCGTGAGCCATACTATTGCCACGTCTCCAAGACATCTCCACACCTCAATAGGGATATCATCAGGACCGAGAGGATTTCCTTCTTTCATCCTTTTAAGGCCTCCTTTTTCCGGGTGTCTTACATCATGATAAATTACATTCTGATGATGATATGGAGCCACCATGACATACTATACTGTGATGATAATTTGGATCCCATGAGTGAAATTCCATATAAATTACTATACAATTAAATTGCTCATATACAACATCAACTCACGTTATGTCTTCTGTGCTTCCATTCAGAGGAAAATGCTTAACACATGAAATAAATAAGTGACAAGAGGAAAACATTGTGAATCTTTAGGAAGCTACATTGCAAATATACAGGAAGATATCCATATCAATGGAAATGTCTGTACAACAGGACAAAATAGATTTAGATAATACAATTGCTGCATACATCAAACGTGTTCATCATATGTGATAATGTGAAGATGAAACAAATGGCCTTACCTACATCAGACTCAAGTGTTGCAGCATTCAGTTCTGAGACAAGCTTGCTAATGGAGTCCTTTGTTCCATTCTGAAGCGAGGGAAAAAGAAGGGAGAGAAAAGAAAACAGACATTAACACCAACAATTCTGAGACATCTATCTAAAAACAGCGAGGGATATAACTTAATATTGTTAGGCCAAGTTCCCTAAGTGAAGAAGCAGAATATATGAAATAGTTACATGTAAGAAAATATAAATGAAATAAAAATGATTTCTTCAAGACAAATGAATCCTCAGGCTAGCTAATCTAAAGATGCCAAAAAATAAACTACAAATTTGAAGTTTAATTTGGCTGATGAACCTGTGAGTAATTACTGATAGACTGATATATCATAAGAACTCAAAAGTTCACAGCATCTATCATTTGCCCACACTCTCCCCTCCCTGTAGCCTGTAGGTAGAGTCTATCCAAGCTTAGCGAACAGGATAAAGAAAGCATCGTGTCATAAGGACACGGAACTGACACATTCCCTGGCTTCTCAACTTATACGTTCCAAAATCTCAGCTTCAAAAAAGTAAATATTTACCAAATTAAGTTATCTACAGACTGACAACAAAAGATGCAGCATCCAGGATAGGCAAAGCTAAACCAGGCAGCACACGACCAATTCTATTTCTAGCAAACGTCTAGGTATGGAGTAGATCACAATGTCTGGATGAAGACAAAATCCCATCCCAGTGCCGCTGGAACCTCCAAAGCGGCAAACGCAATGCAGCAACGCCAAAAGACCATACAGTTACGACATCATCTCCAGCACCAGCAGTACTGACACCCCAAGGCGCACAAAGCTGAAGAAGCAGAGCGAACACTTACGCACTTCCAGTTGCCGCCGACGAAGAACTGCAGATCAGAAGCAAATGGGGGCACGAGCGTCAGAAAAAAAAAGGAAGACTAAACGAGGCGAGTGTACAGGAAAATAGCGTCGGCGGCGTCGCACCTTGCCGGATCCGGCCATGGAGACGACGCGCTGCGCGCGGCGGCGGGAGCATCCGAGGCGGAGCTGCCGCGGGGCCGGGGCCGCGGGGGAGAAGGTCGCCGCGCGGCGGAGGTCCCCGGCGAAGCGGGAGGTGTGGGAGAAGGCGACGGACGACGGCGCCGCCATCCTAGCGCGGGTCAGACTCGCCCCTCGCTGCGGTTGGTGGGCGAAGCGTGGTGACAGAGGAGTGACGTGAAGGGCGAAGCTCTCGCCTCAAAGGCCACCAACCGGGCTCTGAAGGTGCGCGCAGCCGGCGGGGCCGGGGCCGAGGCCGGGGAGAGAGAGAGAGCGAGCCGGGGTAGGCGGGCGGGTGATGATGGACAGCGACCCGTGCGTGATTCGTGAAGTCCGTCGCCACGTCATTGTATGGCAGCCCGGCGCGCCTTATCGGCCCACGGATAGGCACCGAGGGCGGCGGATCCTGCCCCGGCCCACGTTTTTTCCGCGCCATTCCGAGGGTAGGCACTTTACTGTTAATCTCAAAACAAACCGAAATACGTGGTTAATATAATTTTTTAATTAAATGTAATTATAATTTTAATGTATTTTGTTTAATTCAATTTTATTCAGTTATCGTGTCATATTAACCGAATAACCAATTTAACCAAAATTTTAATCAACACTATCTCATAACTTAAAAACAAATATTAATATTAATAATCTTCACCCTTACCAAAATTTTTCTCATACCCTGACCTAATATTGATGACCACCGGTCAATACATATAATTTATATATGTGTTTTGTGTTTATTGTTATTTTATCTAATAAATTATATTATACACTAAAATGCGGTTATCAATTCTTCATAATCGAAATTTTATAATTTTTTAATCATGTGCTGTTATCAATTCTTCATAACCGAAATTTTTATTAGCCAAATTAACCGGGTTAACCGAAGCCCACCCCTATAGATAGTGGTTGAGATGATTTTTTATTAATATACGCTTTATTAATTTTATAAAAATAATTGGTTGTTTTCAAATTTTATAAAAATAACTACCTGTCCCCTTTGATTGAATGATAGACTGACGTGACTGCCACCTATCGCCTCAGGAGAACTTGTTGCCTAATCAAAGGGTGACAGGTGACAAGGTGGCACATGACGAGGCGGTGCTTATGTGGTGGTTGATGTGATGATTTTGCTAAAGTGACGGTGTGACATGGCTCACTTGCGCCTGTCACACGACCATTGGATGACACGGTCCACGTGGGTGTTGCCTGCCAAGGTTGTCATGGTGTCGCTCGCCCGTCACATGGCACTTGTGTCAGCGACAGGGTGACATTGCTGCCACGTCACCACATATCTTCTGAGTTTATCAGGCAACAAGCGGCCACGTCAGCTTGTCACCCTCACACAGGTTGGTTATTTTTGTAAATTAAGAAATACTTGTTATTTTTATTAAATTAGCAAAAATTCGTATATCAATAAAAAAATTTGCAGTCGAGAGTTGTAGCTGGGCCAACGGCCCAGGTTGGGCACCGGGGGATCTTGGAATTTCCCTTTTTGTTTTTTTTTTGTGGGGGGGGGGACGTGGCCCCTGAAAAAAGTTGAAATTTCTCATTTCCTCCTTGGATGGCTCAGTGATGCACGATTTCACGTACTAAAATGACATTGAGGTGGATACACAAACCGGTTGGTCCAGGTCTCTTCCTGGCGGTTGCTCGCCGACGGTGTTTTGTCTCAACTCTCAACCTTGCTTGGCTCCTGGGCGAAGCCAGCGCGCGAGCTCGCTGGGATAAGCAGTCTCGGTGACGGGCCAAATTGCATAATGAACAGTAACAAACAAGTTTTTTTTCACTGATTTAGCCGAAAGTTTTCGAGCTCGGCTGACCCCGATGCTACAATGTAGCTTTAACCTGGCTCCTACGACTGAGTCAGGCTTAAGTGAGGCAGCATGGTTGATTAGGGAAGTTTTTTGGATTCCCGCATAAGCATGCAATTCAAATATTCACATACAAGGTTGTTTGGTTGCACAAGTAATGGGTATGACCACTTCCCTGTTTGTTGTGGTGAGAATACCACCATACCATTGATCTAGAAGACATATTATGGCATGTTCAAGACGACAACAGATGGCAATATTACACTCACACTCACAAACACATGCACAAGATAAAACTAAATTACATGAAAGAACCTTAAGTATTTTGATCCATATTGTACTCACTCTGTTTTGAAATAAATAAAGTTCAGATTAACTAATTTAGTTCAAATTAAACTAGATTTTTTGTCCTAAACATCATTTATTCCAAACAAAGGAGTAGAACATAAACCTCCTTAGTAAACTAATCCTACAAGATTTGACCCTGCAACAATACTGTAGGTAGACAGGAAAATTTTGAAAAATGACATCTCTTGTTCCCTATGCACAACAATCACACCGAAGAGAGATTACAATAAAAAAAGGGGATAAATAATTACTGGGAAGCTGAGCTAAAGGGCTTGTCTAGCAGAGCTCTTTCCAAACAAATCATGAACCTTTTGGAAATTACTCGTATGTAGCTAATTAATGCATGGATGTAGAGCTATGATTAGGTTAGGAGTCATTTTATTTTATTTTAATCTAAAATAAAAACATGAAATATTTATTTTATATTATAAGTTTTTTTGTCCAACAGGGCTCACGAGGGACGAAATGATTCACGTTTTCATAGCCAGGCCTGACTCTATCAAATGCAACCAACCAAACTGCGCAGGTCACCTTATTGACATACCATTGACAAACGGTGTAACCCTATCCGCACTCATATACTCTAAAAATCTACTCCAAACGAATATTTTCAACTATTTCCAGTATACTCTAAATACTTTACAGTACGTGCTTCCGCACTCATTATACTCTATAAACGTACACTATATCAACTATCACCTATTTTTTAATATATCTTTACATTCTTTCCTCTCTTTTCTCTTTCCTTATTATATATTTTCATCTTTTCTTTACATTTATAAACACTTACGTTTAAAAATACACCCAATTATTTTTTCTTTCTTCCTTTTTTCTTTCCTTCATTTCATTCTCTTTTCTTTCCTTTTTTCTTTCCTTTTTCATCTCTTTTTCCTTCTATTTCTTTTCCCTTTCTCCCTCACGCCACCTTCCCCACCAGCTCACCCCAATCCGGGCATCCAACCACCTCTGCTCTGCTCCATGGTGAACCGCCTCGACCCCTCCTGGGCCCATCTCCCCGCTCCGACCCACACCGCTCACGCCGCTGCTGGCTCCGGAGGAGAGACGGCGCGGTGGAGGATGTCGTCTGCTCCACATCCACATGCCGGTCGTTCGGCGCCGGCCAAGCCTCCTCCACCGCCACCGCCCTTCGCCCCTGCTCCGGTCGAGCTGACGACCCTCCGCGGGCGGGCTTCTCGTCGTCCTTCCGCAGGGCGCGCGCAAGAAAAACGACCACCGCCTTCCCTTCCCCCCGCACGCCGAGCGAATGCCCAACAAGGCGTAGCGCTGTAGCGGGCGTTTGGCGTCCCTCGTCCCGTACACCGGTGCAGACAAAAAAACGACTGCGTACTCCAACTCTCCAGTTTCCCTTATCTCCCGATACGTGAGTGCGATCAGTTGACCAAGTGGGGGTACACAGTAACAGTTCCTCTGCGGTCTGCATCAGCACAAATCACAATCGTGCCATTGTCGAGTTCATCAGAATCACGGGACAACAGGAATGTCCGAGATTCCAAGGAACGGGAACCAGGAACTTCACATGCCTGAAAGTATTTCTGAAAGCAGCTGTGAAGACAGTTCCATGACACGTGGTCCAAGCATGCACACGGCACACCCCACAGTTTCATGACACGGTGCTCTGTGGGCCCCCCCCCCGAAGGCTCGAACGCCCAGCAGCGCGCTACCCACCGCACATAATTACCCACCTATAACTGACACGTGGTCCCAGAACGGCCCGAGACCGATGTGTCACAGACTAACGTGAATCGACCGGTTTCGGAAACTTCGGATTAACCAAGGTTTCAAACCAAAATCATACATCTTAAAAAAATGGGCTTAACTCGAGCTGCTAATCCCTTTTCGCGTTTCGGCCCCGTCTCTAATCGCGCTCGCCACTATGGAGGATTCGAAGGGGAGCGGCGGCAGCGGGGGCGACAAGCCCAGCGCCGAGCCAGACCCTAACCCGAATCCGCCCCCACCGCCCACGGCAGCCGGGGACGACGGCGACGCCGCGGTCGCGGCTGCGGCGGGGCGGCGGCCGTTCACGGCTCTCACCCAGGAGGAGGCCGACCTTGCCCTCGCCCGTGTCCTCCAGGAGCAGGCAAGCGACGACGAGATCTCGCAGCCCCGGGGCCGTTCCTAGGGTCCCCTGGGACGCGCCATTAACCTGTGGTTCGGATCGGTGCAGGAGCGGGCGTACATGATGGTTCAGATGAACGGAGGCGGCGGCATGGGCAGCGACTACGGTAGCTCGGAGGCTGGGAGCTACGAGTACGACGAAGAGGGCGACGAGGACTACGAGGAGGAGCTGGTGCGCCATCTCCGCGTCCACCACCACGAGCACCCGACGCGCGATGGTGAGGGCGAGGATGCGGAGGGTGCCGAGGGGAGCGACCACGAGGAGGAATTTGAGGAGGATGAGGAAGGAGAGCCAGAGCTTGATCTCGCGGAGTTTGAGGACGACGAGGCCTATGCCCGCGCTCTGCAGGATGCTGAGGAGCGTGAGGTCGCTGCCCGGCTCATGGCTCTCGCTGGTCTCAGTGATCGTGAGTACCGGCAGATTGTTCTTTCCTAGCTCAGATCGCATTTTAGGTTGTTGTATCTTATATTTTTCTGTTTCCTTTTGTAGGGAGATCAGTGGATGTGGAGCATGACGAGGAGCATATTAATGACCCACAGGTGGTAACTCATCTCTAGCCTTTGAGCTCTTCTTTATTCTGGAAATGAGAATCTATTGAATATGGAATAAATCTTGGAAATAGAAGTTGCTTATACTGTCTCCATTTCTTTCATCCGTTGTATATAAGACTTGTGTTTCCTTCTAGTAGATACAAACACATAAAGTTATTTTGTAAAATTGATAATGATCAGCGACATATTATATATTTTTATTAACTTTGTAATTTAATGTTTTCTGTAGATAGACTGCAGATATTCAATCCTACCTAAAATATTAGTACGGGTTCCTTTGGTCATAGAAATGTCATACAATCGGGAATATTCTATGATGTCGCATTTTTCATTTACTGAACGGGATATTCACTTACACGAGGATACATAACATTATGTTTGACTTAAATTGGCGGCTTATGTATTGATGATAAACAGAATCATTACTAAACAGATGCCTTATTGCAAATAGTTCAAAGACATTCATACTATGTTACCTTGGCCATTTAAAGGCTGATACCTTCTCTGGTCAATACAAAGGCTGATGAAGTTAATTTCGTAGAAATGACATGATGGTTGCCATAATGTAATGATGCACCGAATAAATTCTACCTAGAAATCAGTTAGATTCAACATATTCCTAGGTTATCACCTTTTCCTTTGCTGAAAGGAATATTCATCCACTTGATGGTATGCTAGTCCATTCTTATTTGTAACCTAAATAAACAAAATACGTTGCAATGAAAATTCCAGCTTTTATATTGATGATGCATAGAATCATAGTAGGCCTGTGTCCTGATAAAAAAGAAAGGGCAGCCCGGTGCATGTAGCTCCCGCTTGCGCAGGGTCCGGGGAAGGGTCCGACCCATTTGGGTCTTTTGTACGCAGCCTTTCCCTGCATTTCTGCAAGAGGCTGTTTCCAGGACTCGAACCCGTGACCTCATGGTCACAAGGCAACAGCTTTACCGCTGCGCCAAGGCCCCCCTTCTAGGCCTGTGTCCTGATATGTTGGAAATTATCATTTAAAGTGATGTCAACAGATGCACCAAATTCTTTATGAGGATGCCTCTGTTGTACCAAAATTTAAGCCGGGTTCATTGTTATCCATTTAGATCTGCACACGGTCCTTCCTCAGATCACCCTTAATTGATAAGCTTATTTTTTGTGATGGTTCTGTTCGAAATTTGTGCTTCAGGACCTAAATTGCAAATCTATTTCGGATATTTGAGTTATGAACTTATGATTGCATTTTCCTTGATAGGACCAAATAATAGTCTGGCCTTCTAGCAAGAAAAACCACAAGAAAGTTATAGAATCTATAGTTTCATGATACTAGTCCAAGTTTAATTAGTTCTTTGTTCCCCTTAGGATTGGCATACTAGCTTCAATGAATACTGCAATTTCTATGGAGTATCCCATGTTTCTCTTACTTTCTTGCATACTGACGCCATTGTAATCATAGACATTTTACACTTTCATATGCTTTTATCAAAATCCAGGAGGCATGGCAGGAGGTTGATCCAGATGAGTACTCTTACGAGGCAAGTTTGCATTCTTTCTTGGCTTACCCTTATTTTGCCAAGCCCTGCGTTCGAAGAATTCAAAATTGATATAAGGTGTTAACCGTTTACATATTGGTTTCAGGAATTAGTTGCATTGGGCGAAGTAGTTGGTACAGAAAGCAGAGGTCTATCTGCTGATACACTTGCTTCTTTACCATCAGTAACATATGAGACAAAAAATGTTCAGGATGGCAACATAGAGCAGTATGTGCAACTAAAGTGAAGTTTTATAGCCACATACAATAATATATCTCCTACATCTTCTACTCTTTGATGTGTCATTGTTGTTTATAGATGTGTAATTTGTCGTGTGGAATTTGAAGAAGGTGAATCTTTGGTTGCACTTCCTTGCAAGCATTCATACCATCCTGAATGCATAAACCAATGGCTGCAAATAAATAAGGTATGATGGTCCTTCTAAAGGTTGACAGCTTTGAATGGGTAGAGAATTCACTTCAAGTCCGTCTTTGAACACCGTGTCACCGTGGTTATGTCAGGCTAACATACTCATATATCCGAACTTCTGAAGGGAGTCTTCATCGCAACTAGGGAATACAGATTAATGCATTTTGTAGTTGGTTCTAGAATCTAGATCACTCATTTTTTATCAAAAAAGTTCAAACTCTTTATATTGGCCATTCAACAGGCTTATGGTTTATATTGATCGCTTGCTGACTAAAGATATTGGGTACCTAGTAACAGGGCCAGTCGTGTATACTTTTGAAAGAACAATGTTATATTATTTTGCTTGATAGAGCTGCTAGATTCAATTGGTTTAGCAAATCCAACAAAACATGCATAGCTAGGGGTAGATTGTTTAGGTTTTGCATGCTGCCTACTGTTTAGGTAAAATACTTCCATATTTTTTTATTCAACCAAATGGGTCCGTTTACAGCTTTATGGAGCAGATTCACTATCAAGGATATCAGATCTCATCCAAAGGTGTTTAACTGCGAAGCAGATTTTTGAAAATCTGTAGATTTTTCACAGTACAAACTGGAATCTCCTCCCACCCTAGATTTCACAGATTCCTCATATAACTATTGGAAAAAATTACCCACCTGACACTGGTTACACTCTGGATCGTTTTCTTTCTTTTTCTTTCTCCCATCTCACAACAGCTTTTCCACAACTCATAGCTAAAATCATATTTTAACAAATTCACAGCTGAATCATACACACCCTAATATTTGACTCGGGTACATTTGGAAATTAGTTAATAGTCCACACGCCTTTGAAATATAACAATGGTTCAGGGTGTTAGAAATGTTAGAGTATCCCTAATGGCCGAGACTACTTGGATGTGGGATTTTATTTCTTGGGCGATAAACACTTTGGATTAGTGAGATCTAGGGGATTAGAGGAGGAATGAAGGTTACCTTCTAGTTTGGATGACGAAGGGAACACGGCGACGGTCGGAGCAGAGGCAGGGTGGTTGGCAGTGGCAAGGCCAGCGTGGATCTTGACGGTGGCGGTGTGAAGAACGGCACAGTGGTGCTCTTCCTCTCACTCCCGCACCTCAGATAAATCGAGTCTGCGTGGTGGCTGGGGCACTCATGGGCGGTGAACCCCTTGGTTCCCGCACCCTTGATGTGCCCTCTTTTATATGGTGTGGGGTGAGAGGGGGCCTACAATCTAGACGTGATGGGCGCCTCCAATCAGGGACGCCGGGAGAGTTGGAATCGGTCGTTGGATTGATTCCAATAGAGATCACAACTCTAGCACAGGGATGTTAAATCAATCTAGCCTGTCAAAGCATTTCTGTCTTTTCATTAGTGTGCTAAAACCACTTGGCCAGCAGTTGTACTGCTATTATTAGTTACAATTGTCTCTTTATTTAATCAGTGAACTAATATTTGGTCTGTAGTCAGTTGTGATACTCTATACGATGACTGGAAACTTAATGCCCTTGACAGATAATATTTTTAATTTGTCCATGTGCTGAGAAACAGGGAGGGGGGAGACCCCTTGGCTGCGCTTAGGGCTGCGCAGGGGAGAAACCAGCAGCGAGGAGGCGTGGGGGCAGCTGCGCAGTACGTAACATGGGGGACAAAGTAGCTGGTCACGACGGCTAGGGTTAGGGATCGAAGCCACCGTGACCCAAGGAGAAGAACAACCCTCAACGGGGATTCTTATTTTTTACTGGATGCCCAAAACATGAGGGAGGGGGGCTGCTTATAAAGGGGGGACAGGACCCCCCCTTGGCCGCACCCTTCTCCTAGTCGGTTTGGGGACAATCCCCCCAGACTGACTAGGATTCTTTTTTTCCCTTTTTTAGTCTATTTTTTTTCTATCTAAACTGACTCAATCTATAACTCCCTTTTATTCTTAAACCTTATCTAATTAGTTCTTCTAAATATTCTCCTGGTGCGGCTGCAGGGCCTGGTCGCCCTAGTTGTGGGCTTTGTGGGCCCCACGCCGACCATATTGGCGGCCCACAAACGCATCCACAACATTTCCCCCCTTCCCGACAAAGAGCTCGTCCTCGAGATTAAAGGAGGGGTGCTTCATCCTGAAATCTTCTAGTTGCTCCCATGATGAATCAGCTTCAGAATGTCCTGCTCGTTTGACGAGTAGCTCCCAGACACCTCTGTTCAGACGCGCACTTTGTACTTTTTCAGGCGTAGGTACAACACGTCCATGGAGAAGTGGTGGTAAAGGCACCACCTGTATGGGAGCAGGACCTTCAAATTTCTTTAACAGGGACACATGGAAGGCATCATGTATCCTTGCTTGAGGAGACAACTGAAGTTTATATGATACAGTCCTAATGCGTTGAATGATCTGATATGGTCCAAAATATTTTGGTCCAATCTTTGAAGAAGGCGTCGCCATTACTCCCACAGCTGTTCTTTGATGAAGCCGCAGCCAAACCCAATTACCGATCTGAAATTCCACCTCTCGGCGGAACTTATCTTCATAGCTTTTCATGGTAACTTGTGCTTGTACCAGCCTGTTTTTGATTTCAGCTAACAATTCATCTCTATCCTTTAGCTGTTTATCCACTGCTGCTACTCTAGATACGCCCGGTTGGTAACCAACAAAAGCCGGAGGGTCCCTGCCATAGACCACTCTGAAGGGCGAGCATTTGAGGGCCGTCTGGTAGGAAGTGTTGTAGCAATACTCAGCCCAAGGAAGCCACTGCAACCAAGTCTTTGGTCGGTCACCAGCCAAGCAGCGGAGGTACACAGTGATGATCTTGTTGACGACCTCAGATTGGCCGTCAGACTGCGGGTGGAAGGCCGAGCTGAGCTGAAGTCGGACACCGGCTAGCCGGAACAAATCTGACCAGAAGAGGCTGGTGAAGACAGTATCACGATCACTGACGATGGAGCAGGGAAAGCCGTGTAGTCGTACAATGTCGTCGAAAAATGCTCGTGCCACTGATGCAACACTGTAAGGGTAGCTGGCTTAGGGGAATGAAGTGGGCATACTTGGAGAAGCGATCTACCACTGTCAAGATCACTGATTTCCCACCAACTTTCGGAAAACCTTCAATGAAGTCCATGGAGATATCACTCCAGACTTTCGACGGTATAGACAGCGGTTGTAGCAGGCCGGCTGGATGAAGATGATCAGTCTTGTTGCGCTGGCACGTAACACACCCGCGGACATACTCACGCACCCGCCGTAGCAAGGACGGGTTGTAGAAGGAGAGGCGTAGCCGATGCACTGTCTTCTGGATGCCTTCGTGGCCCCCATCATGCGCCTCAGCTAGGAGAGAGGGCCACAAGGAGGACTTGTCGGGAACGAAGAGCTTCCCCTTGTGAAGTAGAAGGCCGTCGCGTTCGGCCTAGTCAGCAGGTGCGACTCCCTCCCGGAGTTGGGCACATAGCTGCTGCACCTGCTGGTCTGTAGCGATATCCGCGCGGAGCGAGTCGAAGAGTGGAAAGACTGGCGCGGATATGGCGTGAATAGCTATGTCTTCCTCGTCGCGGCGGGACAGGGCGTCAGCTGCCCCATTCAAGCGCCCCGGTCGGTACTCAACCTGCAGATCATAACAAAAAAGTTTGCTCACCCAAGCATGTTGGGGAATCGTACTGAGTCGCTGATCCAGGATATATTTCAGGCTGAAGTGATCAGTCCGAACAGTGAAGGGGCGACCCCACAAGTAAGGCTGCCAATGGCGTACGGCCTTCACAAGACCGATTAGCTCACGCTCGTATGCCGGTAGCTTATGATGGTGAGTCGCTACAGCGCGGCTGAAGAATGCTATGGCGCCGTCGCCCTGGTGTAGAACCACCCCAAAGCCGGCGCCAGACGCGTCGCAGTCGACGATGAAGCGCTTGTCGAAGTCCGACATTTGAAGTAGAGGCGCTGTCATCAGCGCCTGCTTGAGTTGAGAGAAAGCATCCTGCGCATCATCAGTCAGCGGAATGCTTCCCGCTTTAGAAGGGCGGTGAGGGGTGCGGCCACCGTACCATACCCCGCAATGAACTTGCGGTAGTAGCTGGTGAGCCCGAGAAAACCTCGCAAGGCTCGTAAGGACCGAGGTGTAGGCCAACGTTCCACGGCCTCCACCTTGGTCGGATCCATTGCCACGCCGTGAGCGGATATGATGTGTCCTAAGTAGGACACGGTCTCCTGGTCGAAGAAGCACTTAGATTTCTTCAGGAATAGTTTGTTTGCCCGTAGTGTCTGGAACACCTGCTTGACGTGCTGAAGGTATTCGACCCAGGACCTTGCGCCGCGAAGCTCGTCCAGTAGCTCGTCAACCACCGGGATGGGGAACTTGTCTTTCAAAGTTCTGGCGTTGAGCTCGCGGTAGTCGATGCAGAAGCGCCACGTGCCGTCGGCTTTTCGGACCAACAGTACTGGCGAGGAAAATGCAGATGTGCATTCTCGGATGATGCCTTGGCGAAGCATCTCGGCACATTGCTTCTCAATCTCGTCTTTAAGAAGCTGGGGGTTGCGGTACGACCGGACATCTACTGGAGTTGTGCCCGGCAGGAGCCTGATTTGGTGGTCGTGTCGCCGTGCAGGAGGAAGCCCGTGTGGCTCGTCGAAGAGGTGCTGGAAGCCATCCAGGAGGGCGCCCATCATATCAGTAGGTGGTGCTAGAGAGGCACATACCGGGGCTGAACTTCGCAGCCCCGTCCAGATCACCTCACGGTCCCCGCGCCACAGTTTCATCGTGAGGTCCTCAAGGTTCCAGAGACTGGGTCCCAAAGATCGCAGCCACTGGACTCCTAGAACAAAGTTGAAGCCGTCCAGTGGAAGTGCGTAGCATGTGACGTCGAAGCGATCCCCTGCAATCATCAAGGGTACACGTGGACAGATGCCTGTACAGGAGATAGAGTCGCCGTTGGCGACTCGGACGCCGACGCCTGGCCGTGGCAACATCATCAGGCCGAGCTCCTTGATGAGTGGTTCCCTGATGAAGGTGTGAGTGGACCCTGTGTCGACCAATGCTGTCAGTAGGTTGCCGTGGACGTAGACCTGGAGCTTCATTGTGTTGGCGAAGTCGATGCAGGGCGTGTAAGGAGATGCCCATATCAGCTACGGCCGCGTCAACGTCACCATCGTCGTCAAGCTCCAGAAGGAAGATTCCTTTGCCGGCACACTTATGGTCCGGTGTGTATCGCTCAGGGCAGTGATAGCACTCGCCGCTTGCCCGCTTAGCAGCCATCTCATCGGGTGTAAGGCGTTTGAAGCGCGGGCGAGAAGATGCCGTTGTCGATGATGTCGGGGCGGGTGCTGTAGAACTGCCACTTGAGGCCGTAGTAGAGGCGCGGGACACAACAGAAGAGCGCGTGGAGCGTTGAGAGGCGGCGCTCTTCTGTATTCCGCTATCTGTTATTGCCGCAAGTCGACGTTCAAAGGCTCTGGCCAGACTCATGGCGGTTTGTAGATTAGTGGGAAACTGCAGCTCCACATCCGTTCTAAGTGGCTCGCCGAGGCCAGCTGTGAAGAGGTTGATCTGCTGGCGCTAGCTGAGGTCCTCGCAACGACAAAGAAGGACCAGGAATTGACGCTGGTATTCCTCAACCGTACCAGTACGACGGAGATCTTTAATTTCTGCCAGGTCGTTGGAGCGGAGCGGAGGCCAGAAGCGCATGTTGACGAAGTCCGTGAACCGCTCCTAGGACACGATGCCACAATCACATTCTAGAGCAGTGTACCACTCGGTCGCGACACCCTCCAGGTGGAGAGACGCGAGCCACACCTTTTCTTCTGGCATCGTACGTGTCCCTCGGAAGTATGTCTCACACTTGATGAGCCAGGGCAGAGGATCTGTTTTCCCGTCGAACTTGGGAAATTGACCTTGTGACGACGCAGCCCGCTGTCGTCGAAGGTTAGGCGTCCCGGTGGGCGCCTGGTACTGTAGTGGTCGTCGTTGCCGCCATGGCCGCCGCTGTCACCGCCGCCACCCTTGCCGCTGCCGCAGCTGCGGGGAAGGTTGCTGCCCTGCGGTGAGTTTTGTTGCAGGTCCTCGTCACCGGAGAGCTCCCGCTTCGGTGCCTTCTCAACGCGCGCAAGGCACATATCGTGGCGGTCCAAGCGCTTGTTGATGGTGTCTATCTGCCCCATCATCTTGCTCATCATGTTGCCGAGATCTTGGAGGGTGAAAGTCCCAGAATCGTCCACGGGGCCGGACATGGTCGCTGCCCCGGAGTCTCTTGATATCAAATGCTGAGAAACAGGGAGGGGGGAGACCCCTTGGCTGCGCTTAGGGCTGCGCAGGGGAGAAACCAGCAGCGAGGAGGCGTGGGGGCAGCTGCGCAGTACGTAACGTGGGAGACAAAGTAGCTGGTCACGGCGGCTAGGGTTAGGGATCGAAGCCACCGTGATCCAAGGAGAAGAACAGACCTCAACGGGGATTCTTATTTTTTCCTGGATGCCCAAAACATGAGGGAGGGGGCTGCTTATAAAGGGGGGGCAGGACCCCCCTTGGCCGCACCCTACTCCTAGTCGGTTTGGGGACAATCCCCCCAAACTGACTAGGATTCTTTTCTTCCCTTTTTTAGTCTATTTCTTTCTATCTAAACTGACTCAATCTATAACTCCCTTTTATTCTTAAACCTTATCTAATTAATTCTTCTAAATATTCTCCTGGTGCGGCTGCAGGGCCTGGTCGGCCTAGTTGTGGGCTTTGTGGACCCCACGCCGACCATATTGGCGGCCCACAAACGCATCCACAACACCATGGCTGTTGGTGAAACAACTATATTCTGTTCAACAACAACAACAACAAAACCTTTTAGTCCCAAGCAAGCTGGGGTATTTTAGAGATGAAACCCACAAGACCCAACACAAACGACAGAAAAAAAGAAAGACGAAAAGAGAATAAGTGGAGATGAAAAGAGAAAAGAGAATAAGTGGAGACGAAAAGAGCAATAAATCAAAACAATAAAGAAAGGGAAAGTACAGCCCGGTGCATGTAGTTCCCGCTTGCGCAGCATACGGGGAAGGTTCCGACCCACTTGGGTCTTTTGTACACAGCCTTTTTCCTACATTTTTGAAAAAGATTGTTTTTAGTACTTGAACCCGTGACCTCATGGTCACAAGGCAACAACTTTACTGCTGTGTCAGGGCTCCTCTTCAATAAACCAAAATAAAAGGGTAAAAAATAGTGAAACCGAAAATTAAGTTTCTGACACGTGTATTGCTATTTTCCATTTTCTTGTCACCAACTCCTTGGCGATATTCCAATCCTTCGTGTCCCTCTTCACGGACTCCTCCCATGTTAAGTTTGGTCTCCCCCGCCTCTTTTCAGCGTAAGAAAAATGTACTCTGTAGTGGCTTGACAAATCTGTAGTCAGGTCATGTTCTAGGTTTTGAATTATATATGACTTTTTTATCTTAGCCTGAGCACTGGTTTGTCTAGTTCAGCATTCCTTACTGGTAGATTGTGTCATGTTGATCCTTGTCTTGCTAAGTAATTTATTATGTGTACCTTCTGGCTTGAGGCATTTTCCATGTCAATTTCAAACTCAGTGCGACTGAGCACAACAGTATCTGTTGAGTGTTGACCCAAAATTTGACAAAACATTCCTGATTATGTGCAGGTATGCCCTATGTGTAGCGCAGAGGTTTCAACCTCGGGCAACAAAGATGCATGACCTCTCTCGTCGGCAGTTGATGGGAATAACTAGCAGCATCACCATATCATCTGTATTGTTGAACCAAAAGCAGCAAAAATGTTTTGCAAACATGCAAGGAGATCAGGATTCAAACCTCTGCAATATCTTTCCTGGATCTGCTCACTGAACATTATTTGTCTTGCTGTAATGCTCTATATTCCTTTGAAACGCCTTGCGGCTGCTGTATGTTCCACGAGATAAGCCAATTATATTATATTATTAGTCAGTCTTTCATTCAGTGGTCATCAGCATGAACTTACTGGTTTATACTCCCTTGTGCATATTTTAACATAATGTACGCTGTTTGATTATGAACACATTGCCAGTTGGAAAATATGGTAGGGGGCTGAAACAAAAATTTGTGCTTCGAGAAACTGGAGCTGTGACTTTTTTTTGAGGTTGAAACATTTTCCTGGCTGGTAGGTTTCAAAATTAATTCATAGTGGTGTACTCGGAAAATCTGATTAATGCAAGGAGATGTGCTTGGCTAATCTCAAATCAATACACAGATCTGTTTAGATATTTTTGAATTGATTGCTGTAGATAGATCTTTAGAATATGCTATGAAAAAAAACACTCAGGAAACCTTATTGTACGCGCTTGGTAGAGAGATCTCTCTACCAAGAAGAAACTACTGAGGTCACACAGAGAGTTTTCCGTATCATGAAATCGGAATGATCTGCCCATCAGACGGTCAAAACCTTATTCTGACTTCGCGTGGACTGTACCTGGCACTCCGTTACAACTCATTTAGTTGCATAAGAAACAAAGTGATATTAATTAGCAAGAAGCATGCACATCACCCGTGCCGGCCACATAAAAGGTGAGAGTGCAGAGCCTATAAAACAGGCCTTGATCCCCATTATTTCTCTTCTCAAGAGGGGGAGAACTCTCAAAGCCCAAGCAGAAGGCAGATTTGGGCGAGCAAGAAAAGGTTTTCTGCAACCGGTATGTTGTTCATGATGATCCTCCTCTCTGTGTGGTTCAAGTCTATGGTCAAGGTTCTGAGGTTGTTGAATAACACAGAGAAGTTTGTAGGTAGCTGTGAGAATTTTCTTAGACAGTTTTTTTGGTTCCCGTAAGATTCTTGTAGATGTTTCCACAATGCTCTGTGATTTTTATAAGGTTGTTGCAGAAGTTTACTCTTGTTATGTGACACTCTATGTAGACTACATGTTAGTTCTTAGAACAATATGCTTACTAGGTTGGTAGAGGATGCTGCGAGGGTGCCAGCGTGAGTACCATAACCATAGTCATACGAATCCAGATGTGTGTTCACCTCCTTAAGTGGGTTACCAGATCTTGTGGTATACTCTCTCCTTCCTTTTTTTCGTTGTTGATGTTGAGAGCTACCAGGGGCAACAACAAAAAATGGAGGTTGTAATCATTTTAGAGAAGTTGGATTGCAAAATCTTAGTTTTGATGACTGGAAAAGACTCGCGTTATTTTTTTTGGATTTTAGTTCTGATATTGTCTCTCAGGTTACTATGATTTTTTGTGTTTAAAATTAGGGGCGCGCGAAAAGCATGTTGAAAGGCTAAAGCCTTTTAGTGTAAGAATTTATATTCCCGCGGGTTATATGGAATTCTTGCCCTCTATAGTAAGATCGTACAGAATTGTGGTTGTACGCTAGAAGGGATATCGGTTGCCTGTCTCATAGAACAAAGGGGGCATCCCCATGTGAAATGGAACACTTTATTTTTTTGGCATTTAATTCAATAGCTGCCATTTGTAAGTCTTCTATATTCGTCCACTTCTCAAGATGCAATGTATTTTTCTGATGATCTGCTTATCTGTTTGACCGTATAAAAATATTACTTGATTTTTTCTCTCGAAATATCTAAATTGGATAAATACAGCCACTACTTTTTTTTTCTAAAAAAATATCTTTTTTGTTACCGTGTTTTTTAAAAAATCGCAGTTCTAAAGAAATTGAATGCATGTCTAGGAATGGAGGGAATGGCTGGTCGTCCTGGAGACATGGGAAGGAACCTGGCCCGTCCAAGCAACCCGTTGGGCCAACTCACTCCGTGTCTTCCGGCTCCGGCCATCAGCAGCAGCGCGCAGGGAAGTCAAGCCCTTCTCCGAGACGACAACGAGCTGGCGCTGCCACCCCAGAGCAGCTTCCTCTTCGGCGGGACCGTGCCACTGCCGCTGGCCCACGTGCCGGACCCGTTTCAACAAGTTGGTGGTGCAGGCTTCATCCAGCCCAGCGGCAGGGAGTCAGCGGCGCTGGTGGCGGCCCGGAACGACAGCTTGCCGTTGCCATCCCGACAATTCCATCCCAACGGGCACATCATTGGCTGCCCCCTGGAGCGGCCGCACGGTCCGCAGACACGACATCAGCAGCCGAACGGCGCGGCGCGGCACTACCTAGGGCCTCGGCCCATCGGGCCCAGTGACCGTAGTGTTTGGGGCCCGCTGCCTATGCCGCCGGCTCCAGAGGCGCGTTTCACGCAGCAGCAGCTCACGACGGGTACGGTGGCGCCATACGGGAGCAGCGCCGGAGCCCCGCCTGTCAGGTCCAGCCATTACGGCGCCACGAGCTGGGCGGCGCCGCGCCCTGCTGGGCCGGCGTACCTGGCTGGCAGCGGCAGGTCAGCGTCGCGGATGGAGGTGGCGTCCGAGCCGACCAAGTCCCTCGAAGAGTTCCTCCGGGACCAAGGCGTCCCCGTCCCCGTCTTCGACAAGCTCCCCGTCATCAACGACACGGACGGTCAGTACGGCTCTCTGGTGGCTGATCTGCTGAGGGACCCGGCGGAGGAGCCGGGGCGTATGGAGAGTGCGGGCTTGCGGGTTAGCGCCGGGGGGGATTGGCTGCCTCCGCCGGCGGCGTGTTTCCGTTCTGGGCCGACCCGTGATCAGCTCGGCCTCGGAACGGTACGGGTCCAGGACCCGCCGTCTTTTCGCTCTGGCGCCATGGACGGTCGAGGCTACGGCCGAGCAGCAGCTGCCGCGGCCAGGGAGCAGCGTAGCAAGAAGATGGCCGAGAAAAAAGTGGCCGCCGCCAAAGCTCGTGCCCAGAAACTAGCAGGTACCAAAATACTAGAACATCTTTTCAAAAGTAACGAACACATTCATTCACATACACAGAAAACAACACAACACACGCACACACAAAACAACACAACACACTGCACAGACGCGCACACACGGACAGGGACACATAGAGTGAGATAGAGACGCGCGCGTGTGGCGTATACACGTAGACCTACACACATAACACCTGTGCCCACGTACACACAGACACGCGATGCTCGTTTTGGTGTTTGATTTCTCCTCGAGCTATATTTGGGGGGTGTCAAGTAACATAGAAAGTATGAAGATCAAATATTGTCTTATTATTTGCAGTTGCTCGAGGAACTCCGTAGGGCACACCTAAGGACGACTCAAGCCGTGGAGGACCTAATTAAACTTTGTCTTCGATGCTACGCATCCCATATTTCCTATCTACATAAGATTATATGAGAGTTGTTTATGTTTTTCATGTCTGTTTTCAACTTTGTAAGTTTGAGAGTTTTGTTTTAATTAAACTTGTGCTTGCATGACTCTGTTAAGCCTGTGTAAAGCAACATGTATCTTTGTGGATGTTAAACTTTCTTGTTTATTTTATGATATCCATGGATAATTAGCATTGAGCTATCCTCCGTACATTTTTATTGTCATATACGGAAGTGGTGTTAGAATTAATTTTAACTTGTGTGTGTGTGCACGTTGGTTAGTTCTACTTTGCTGGGTGTGTCCCAGTATATAGGTTATCATGCAGGCTAGTGCATGTAACAGTGGCGTGAGTGGTGGAGTTGCTTTGCATGTTGGTCGTAGGAGGTAGCAGTCGATTCATTTCTGTTGCCATGCAAGCGGAGGCGCCAACAACTTGCTTCATGCATGCAGGACTAGGCTGCATCCACCGGGAGTCAAAGCAATTGCTGCATGCATGTGTGTAAGTGTTCGTGTTAGTTAGCTTCAGAGTAAGAAGCGGACCAGGTGAGGTATGGGAGTTAGATGAGTTTGTTGCTCTCTAGGTGTCCTCTAAGGCTATATAAGCCAATGTAACTTGTTTGTTCAACGAGGAGAGAAACAGATGGCCAAGGCGTTGGTGCGCTGGGACATTAACAAGTGTACTCCATTTTCTACCTTGCGTATGTAAGTAAGCGGATCCAACAATTGGTATTCAGAGCCATTAGATTCTAAGCTCTATGGCGTTGGTTCCGCATGGTGACTGAGGAAGCATGAGCATCTCGCTCGTGTACACGATACTCTCCGATGAACTACACCATGTGGGCAATCAAGGTGGATGCAGAAGACGTGGTGGACGCACGTAAGGACAAGACGGCAAGGGCACAACTTCTTCAAGCGTTGTCGGAGGAGATTCTTTTACGGGTTTCAACAAAAACGACGACAAAAGAAGCTTGGGACAACCTCAAAACAAGATTCGTCGGAGCAGACCGCATCAAGACAACTCGTGTTTCTACTTCGAAAGGCGAGTTTGACTTTCTGCGCATGAAGGAGGGAGAGTCGTTGGACGACTACACCGGTAGAATCAGCGGTGTCGAAGTGTTGCAGTCGACACTTCCCCCGGGCCTGCTTCAGGGGCAGCCCGCGGAGGTTCTTTTTCGGAGGGGCTAGTTCTCTCGGAAGGTCGCGTTGGATAAAGGAGAGGATTGACACGAGGGTTTTTACGTGGTTCGGGCCGCCGGAGCGTAATACCCTACGTCCACGGGAGCTGTGTTGCTCGAAGCTTAGAACCGAAGTTCTAAGCTTGGTGATGATCTGAGTTGAGTTGCCCAAATGGTGAACTCGCAAGGTGGCGAACCAAATGTCCGAACCCCTTGCAACGTTGCCTACCCGAGCCTTTTATACTTCAAGGCTCGGGCGGCTTACAAGGTGGGCCCCGGGACCCGACAGGTGGCCCTGGGGTGATTTCCTGCCATCTACCATATCTTGCCGTGATTGCTAGTAGCTGTCTTCTGGCGATGGCTCCTTGGTCGTTGTCGGTACCCGCGATATGGGGTACCCCCACGCACAGGGGAAAGTGCCTAAGGATCTCGCCCTTCTCCGCAGGGAGAGCTCCGAAGGCGCCACGTGTCCAGCGGGGACGGACCTCCCTCTCCTCAGAGGAGAGCTCCGGGCCCGCCACGTGACCGACAGAAGCCGGACCTCCCCCCTCCGCGGGGAGAGGTCCGAAGGCGCCGCGTGTCCCGCGGGGCCGGACCTCCCCCTCCTCAGAGGAGAGCTCCGGGCCCGCCACGTGGCCGACAGAAGCCGGACCTCCCCCCTCCGCGGGGAGAGGTCCGAAGGCTCCACGTGTCCTGCGGGGCCGGACCTCCCTCTCCCCAGAGGAGAGCTCCGGGCCCGCCACGTGTCCAGCAGAACAGCGCTGCCTGCCCCCGAGCGGTAGGCAACGGGCGTAAAGACGCGCCATACCTTGCCCGTACAAGGTATTCAAGGCCCGCGCCTTCCCAAGACGCAGAGACGCGGAGCACGCCTCTGTCAGGTGCCGTTGCGCCCAGTCGCATCACAGACTGGCGCGCGGTGTCAGAACCTGCCAGCCAATAAACACAACGGCAAGACATCCCCTGCCGCTCCCGCCGTCATCAACCACTACGACTAGCATGCGGATGGGCAGGGCGGCAAGATGAAGACTCAGAAGCCTTCGCCAGAGACAACTACCGACATAACTTCGGATACGATAGTTGGCAGGCAATCTCCCCGGGACCACCTGTCGGGTCCCGGGCCCCCCTTGTAAGCCACATGAGCCTTGGACTATAAAAGGCTCGGGTAGGCGACGTTAGCAAGGGTTCGCACTCCAGCAACTTACACCCTAGGTGTAACTCATCCTCAAGCTCAGGACTCTGGTTCTGAGCAACAAGCAATACAGCGAGCACCTCTGCTGTGACGCCCTCAATTCTGTGGAAAAACCACGGAACCGAGAACTAATGCATATGTGTGCCCAGGATGTTCTTCACACATACACATACGTTCCACAAACTGAATTAAGATTATATATTACCACGAATAACAGAGTTTATTACAATACCTCATGAGTCTTGGACTCATGCTTACAGCGGAAGTCTTATTTCTATGCAGCGGAAGTCCTTATTTAAATGCGGAAGCAAAAACTAATGCGGAAGCAAAACTAAGTAGAAGTGGCTCCATCTCTACTCCCTCCACAGGCAAGGTAATGTTCCACTTGATCTTCATAGTAGGCTTCTCCTGCTGCCGAGGATGAAGTAATAATGCATGGTTGAGTACAATGATGTACTCAGCAAGTGCGGGAAAACACATGATATGCAACTCATAAACAAGGTAGGCATAAAAAGGCTTATTTGCAGAAAAGCAGATTTGTAAAACCATGATAAAACAACAACTTAACCTTAAATGAATGTAATCCCAGCATGAATCAAATTACCAACATACCTTCATATTTGGCCTTGTGTTGGCACTGTTATCCTGGCATGTGCATGCATGAACCGGTCCTTAGATCTAAGGCAAGTAAAACCACCATCTCATGCTACCTCATTCACAAACCCAGGCTTGCCTAGATCTCCCTCCGATCCATGTTCATTGTCCTCATCAGTTACTTATTATCATTACGAGTGCAGTTAGCTAGACACATCTATCTCGCTTCCCAATCCCATGGACTCAGCGAAGCATAAAGCAAAAACCATACCCGACTCATAAACTTCCCTGGCGACAAGGGTGGTTTAACCAAAACTAGTAAACTCCTATAAAAAGGGTTTCCCATCATGTTTGACTCAGCACACACACCTTTTCGCAAAACAAAATAGTTTTCCAAAACATAGGATCAATATGGTCAAGGAGCACTTGCCTTGTACTTGCGGTTCCGGTTGTTCTTGATTCTCAAAACCTTGTTGCTGCAGCTCGTCGTAGACAGCTCCCTGAGCTTGTCCTGCTAGGTAGGATCACGTGCATACAGGATTCACAGCAATCAATATTTATGCACAAACCTTAAACTAGGTGCGATGATGCACATGCATGCTATCCTATAATTGTTATTAGATTGTTGTGCTCTTGCATGGCTTGCATGGACAGGGGTGTTCGGATCAATGGTGGACGTGGCGATGATCTTGTCTTTTAGATTAAACTGATCATCGAGTGATCTGCCCACGAGAAGACTTCTGTTTGAAAGGAATTGAAGAACAGATTCAAGAGATGAACACAATGATGTCGTAAGATGGTATTGAAGTCCTACCTCACGCTCTTCTTGTCTTCGAGGTCCTCCTCAGACCGCTTGGTCCTTCTCTGATGAGCTCCCTTGTTGCGCTTTTGCTCGGCGAGTTAGGGCTAGGGCTCTAAGTCGTCGGCTCAGGAGTTGAAAGAGAAGTTTGTGGTTTCGGCCAGAGGTTTTGGGTTCTATTTATAATCGGGAAGAGAAGAGTCCTAATCTGATTGGATCCCGAATAAGAGTCTTATTCAGATCTTTGTTGAATCCTAATCGTCTTATCTTTGGTAACATCGTGGAAATTTAGATCGGTTTCTGTTGCGTACCGGTATCTTTACGCGTAAAAACCGTTCTAGAACTCGTTACCTTCGTGGCGATGAGCTCCGGAGGCTCCACGTGTCAAACGAGCGAGACCTCCCTCTTCTTCGGAGGTGAGCTCCGCGCACGCCACGTGTTGGCGCCGGTCTTCCCTCTCTTCCTTCCTTATGAACATGCCCCGAGGTCGACACGTGTCTAGCAACAAAAGACCTCCCGGAGATAAGCTCCGGTGGCGACACGTGTTCGATAGATCCGGGCTTCTCTGAGATAAGCTCCGAGATCGACACGTATCCCGCGTGACAGGTCCTCTGATTTTCGCAAGGACTAGCTCCGAGGATGACATGTGTCCTACGAAAAATGCCTTTGCTTCTTCCGTAGAGGCTAGCTCCGTGGGCAACACGTGTCCCGCAGGGTCGAACCTTTTTCCAATTGCGGAGGTGTCCCCCGAGCCTTCCACGTAGCCAATTTAGAGGCGAACCTCTCTTCACCTCGCAGGGGCGAGCTCCGAACACGCCACGTGGCCTGCTGGCCGCGGAAGTTGCCTTCGGTGCTCTCTGAAAGCTTTGTTGGCTATCCTTTTGATATTTGTCATTATTCCTTCTTTTCTTAAAATGTTTTCTTCTTCATAACACATGAACATATGCTGACACCCGAGATGAGGGTGTCACAAATCTACCCCTCTTAAATTGAATCTCGTCCTCGAGATTCGTTTGTAGGAAATAGATGGGGAAATTCTGCCTTAATATCCTCTTCACGCTTCCATGTGGCTTCAACTTCAGTGTGATGGTTCCATTGTACCTTGCACCATCGAATCACCTTGTTTCGGGTGACCCTTTCCTTTACGTCCAAGATTCGGACAGGGTGTTCTGCGTAAGTCAGGTCCTCTTGAAGTTCAAGTTCTCCCATTGACACTTGTTCCTCTGGTACTCTCAAGCACTTCTTGAGCTGGGATACATGAAACACGTCATGTACGTCGGAGAGGTGGTTTGGGAGCTCTAGTTGATAGGCTACTTCTCCTCGCTTGTTCGAAATCTTAAAGGGTCCGATGTAGCGAGGTGCTAGCTTGCCTTTGACGTTGAAACGTCGTTGGCCTCGGATAGGCGATACCTTAAGGTATACGAAGTCTCCTACTTCAAAGGTCAACTTCCTACACCTATTGTCCGCATAGCCTTTCTGTCGTGACTGAGCAGCCTTTAAGTTCTCCCGTATCGTTTGGACCTGCTTTTTAGCTTCTTGTAGTACTTCGGGTCCAAACACCTGGTTCTCTCCAGTTTCGTTCCAGAACAACGGCGTTCTACACCATCTACCATATAAGGCTTCAAAAGGTGACATCTTCAAGCTAGCTTGATAGCTGTTGTTATAGGAGAACTCGGCATACGGTAAACTCCTATCCCAACTATGCCCACGTTTCAAGGCGCAAGCTCTCAACATGTCCTCCAAG
This sequence comes from Neostapfia colusana, assembly GCA_030760725.1. NCBI lineage: Eukaryota > Viridiplantae > Streptophyta > Magnoliopsida > Poales > Poaceae > Neostapfia > Neostapfia colusana. Next base: position 123,719,890 of record JASWHV010000001.1, on the reverse strand, counting down.
ATTTGGTTCGTCCTTTCGGTTTGCCTATCTGTTTGTGGGTGATATGTGGAGCTAAAATCCAGTCGTGTCCCCATGGCTTTCTGCAGCTTCCTCCAAAATCTAGAGGTAAACTGAGAACCTCGATCTGAGACTATCCTCTTTGGAACTCCGTGACGGCACACGATCTGCTCCATGTACAACTCTGACAATTGTGCAACGTTGTAACTGGTCTTTACCGGAAGAAAATGGGCGGTTTTCGTCAACCGGTCCACAATGACCCAGATGGAATCGTATCCTGACTGAGTACGTGGTAATCCAACGATGAAGTCCATACTGATGTCCTCCCATTTCCATTCGGGTATTCTCAAAGGTTGCAGCAATCCAGCGGGTTTTTGATGTTCGGCTTTTACCCGTTGGCGTGTGTCGCATAGGGCAACATATTCGGCTATATCCCTCTTCATACCATCCCACCAATAGCAAGTTTTCAAATCTTTGTACATTTTGGTGCTCCCTGGATGTATGGAATAGGGTGAATCATGTGCCTCCTTCAATATCATGTCGCGAAGGTGTCTTATGTTTGGCACACAGATCCTTTTTCCTAGCCAAAGCGTACCCTTTTTATCCTCCCTGAAATCCTTCTCTATCACTCGTCGGATTCTTTCCTTGATCTCCTTGATCCCCTCGTCCGTTGCTTGGCCCTTTCTTATTTCTTGCTCCAATGAGGAGTGGATCTCCGTTGTTTCCATGTTATTCAAGAATCCGAGGTGTAACCGTTCGAACTCCTTACGTAGTTCGGGTGGTAGCTCCCGAACCGTGAGTTGGTGGCATGCTCCCTTTCTACTCAATGCGTCAGCTACTACATTGGCCTTCCCGGGGTGGTAGTTAATTCCTACATCATAATCCTTGATGAGTTCTAACCATCGACGTTGCCTCAAATTCAAGTCCGTTTGTGTAAATATGTACTTGAGGCTTTTATGATCCATATAGATCTCACATCGATGACCAAGGATATAATGTCTCCAAATCTTTAATGCATGCACCACTGCTGTAACACCCCAAAAATCTTGTTAAGACCCAAAATCATGTTAAGAGGAGAATTTAAAATTTTTTGGACGTGTTGCATGTTTTGCAACAATTTAAATTCAAACTGGAATTCAAATTAAACTCAAAACAGAAAAGAAATAGAAAAAGAAAAAAGGAAAACAAAAAAAAACCGGCCAGTGGGCCGAAACCCACCAGCCGGCCCACCCTGCCCCCGCGCCAGCTCGCAGCCGCGCGCCCGCGCTCTCTCTCTCAGACAGGTGGGACCCACCTGTCATCCCTAACCCCGATCGTCCGAAACTCGGACTGTTCACCCGCGCGCGCGCGATCGCAACCGACCGGATTTCCGGCCGAATTCTGTTTCCGGAGGACTCCCACTCGATCTAAACAAACCCACCGCCCTCCCCCGTCTATAAAAACCCCGACCCTGTCCCGTTTTTCCCACGCGATCCGCCGATTTTCTCTCCGGTGGGAACCCGAGTTTCTCCGGCGAATTCTGGCCAATCTAAGCTTGGAAATTCCGATCTAACTCGCTGGTCTTGACCCACCGCCTCCGGGGAACCCTGCAGGTGCAGAAAACTCGGTGACTTGCGGTTCAAACACAGCGCCGACGAGCCTCGCCGTGGTTTCACTTCGGACCTCGTCGCCGACCGCCTTCCAGGACCTCCGAGCTCAAGAAAACCCCCGAGGTGAGATCCCCGACCTCCCCTCCACCGATCTATGCCATAAAATCACAGTTCTAGGAAGAATTCTTGAAGATACGAAAATCTCTGGCGAGATCGCCGCTTCCCGCCGCCGTGCGCCGCCGGGCAGCGCCGCCCGCGCTCGATCAGAGCGACGTGGCCGCTTGTGCGCCGTCTATTTTAAATCGCACGGTAGACTTTAAATCCCAGCGTACCGGTTTGGCGTTATAATCTCGGCCGTCTGTTTTAAATCGGACGGTCCACGTCAGCCCCGCGTTATAAAGACTGGAAATCTTACGTGCTACCCCCTGGGGTTCTCGGGAAATAAGAGCTAGCCCCGGAAACTTCTGATCTAGCCCCTGGAACTTCAGAAAATCGTGTAAATTCATTTAAAAATCAGTTTTAGCCCCTGGACTTAATAAAAATTAGGAAAAACTCCTCTGTTATGTATAGCTAGACCCCTGAAAATTGTTAAAATAAAATTATAGACCCTGTAGTGGGGTGAGTTTACCTTTTTAGCCCTGTTTAATATTTAATTTAGGAAAATTTAATATGTGGCTAGTATTTAAAAGTGGGACAAACATATTGTCATAATTAAATTAAAAACTTTCTCAGTATTTAGAAAACTTTGGAGTGAGATAAGAATATATTTTGGACTGAAATGAATCTGTTAAATTTATTATTCACATTTAGGGACACATTTTAAGTAAAGAATTGTTCTGGAAAATAGGGAAAATAATTATAAAATAGTTTACATCAGAGGCAAAGGTAAAAAATATATTATTAAATATTTTAGATCAGAACCTATTCTGTTTAGATGAGGTGTCTTACTATTTTCATAATAAAGTTCACATTTAGGCATAGGAAATAAATCTGAAAATATAGCAAACTATGTATGAATAACTAGAAAATGATAAATGAAGTTTCTAAAATCCAAAGAATTCAGTTTAGGGTTGGTAGAAGGTCTGAAGACACATATGGGGTAGGAAAATGCCTTCCATGCATACTTGGTAGCTAAAAGGTGTAGTAATTGAATATAAGGAATTTATTTAAATTGGAAACTCATATATATAGTATGTAAGTATAAATGTGAACACAAAATTAGGAATCATATACACATGATTAAAAGTGCATGCAAGCCACAAATCAACACACATAGAGTAACCACAACACATATAATGGTGAATGACTTACATAAATATGAATGTGTGGTTTGTATGAAGTGGAAGTGTGAACTATGTCTTATGTATTGTTGTTTTTCTTTTGCTATGTGTGATGGTATGATGTAGAACCTGCTCAAGAGCAAGTTATTCCTTTCCAAGATCAGGACTACCCATTTCAAGAGCAGCAGGAAGGAGGCAAGTGTCCTTGACCACTTTGATCCTATACTAGGATGTTTAGATAGAATTATTGCATTGTCAATTGAAATATGAAACCCATGCTAGGATGTTTCCTTAGAATTGCATTACCTTGTTTCCTTGTAGCTTGGGTTGATACTCATTTTATCATGTCATTTATTATTATGCATATGCTTAGCCATGCTTAGAATGGGATAATTAGGATATGACATCATCAGTTTATTTTACCATACTCTGGAATGAGATATTGTGAGTTATGTAGAGGTAGGGATCAAGGCAAGTTGGATGTTTTGGTTGTGTGCTGGGTGCACGAGACTCGGGTTTGTGTTTAGTACTTGCCTGGATCCTAAGGACCGGTTCATGGAGCATGTAACCTGGCTTTACCGTGCCAACCACATGCTGAGATGGGGCAGCTTGGCCAATTAATTAGGTGTATCCCCGGCGTAGTATGGGTGTGTTGGATGGTGCGGGGAATAGGTGTCAGCTGGATTACCATATGAACCACAAGGCTCAAGAGGGGGCCACTGCAGCGGGGTTGGAGCCTCTTGTATGCTGTTAGGGGTGAAACCTCAGTGGGCCCATGCTCGTCGGGAATCCCTTTGTAAAGGCTTCGTAGTGATCTCCTGGCTACACACCTAGGAAGTGTGAATGTGGTTCGCAGCCACTGGCATAATGGAGGTTCTTTTAGTCCACCCGGCAACGGGGGATGAAATCACTACATGTGGGTAAAGTGGTACAAACTCTGCAGAGTCAAAACTGTCATGACAGCTGTGCTCACGGTCAAGAGCGGCTTGGACTTATTCATTATTAGAGGATTGATGGTTTTAGAAGTTGTGGATGTTAAGCGGGGAGCTTAACATTGGAAATGATGTTATGGTTATTTGATTATGATGATGGGATGGGAGATTGGGACCATTTCACCTGTGTAGTAATGTAGGTGCTTAATAAGCTAAGGTGATAGGTATTAATTGCGTAGTGCTTTAACTATGAGTTCAACCTCCCCTTGTTATAGCCATGCATGACATAACTTTCCCACACTTGCTGAGTATCATCGGTACTCAACCTTGCATATTTGTTGGTTTATATTTCTGCTCAGGTCAATATAATGAGGTGGTGTATAATGATCAAGACTTTGGACCCGAAGAAGGTTTCTAGGTTCATGGAGTACCCCAGGCAACGCCTGTGACGGAGCCCTCGAGAATAATAATTCCGCTGCTAGTTTATTTACTTGTGATGAACTTATTATTGTCCATCGAGACATTTGCTATGTAAGACTTATTTATATTCGACACCTGGCTTGTAATAAATGATGCTTCACTATTTGTCATCACATGTATGAGAAAATGATCCTGGCATACATGTGATATTCACTTGGTTGTTCTTTGGAAAAACCGGGTGTGACAGAAGTGGTATCAGAGCCAGGTTGTCCGTAGGAACGTGGACCTAGGTAGAAATGGACGTATTTAAGGGCCTTATTTTCTTAAAAACTATTTTTACAAGGTGTGTGTTGAAAAGTGTTATTCAATAAGTCACTTTCTCCATCTTACCCCAATTTTCATTCAAAATAGGATTTTTGTTTAAGAGTTTATCTAACCTAAGTTTAAATTCTTTTTGTTTTAGATGGTTCGCATGATTCGCACCGCTCGCAAGTCCACAGGAGGGAGAGTTCCCGTAGTTGCCCTTGCCGAAAGAGAGGAGAGCCGTTCGGTGACGTACCTTTCCTATGGATTGGCAGTAAGAGGCTTGTTGCGCCGTCTTCGACGTATGCTCGAAGCCGCCGGCAATACGGGCAAGCTAATCATCCACTATAACTCCACCAGGACCATCCGTGAGAAGAGGGAAGAATGGAGTTCAGAGATGAGGATTATACACGAAAATCAGCTGCTTAAGATCCACCGCTCTCCAGCATGTAGAGCAACACAGGTCGATGCGGAGAAGGATGTCACCTGGGAGGCCATCACCTGCCAGAGTCACATCTATCGTCGACACCTGGACAGGACTAAGTACATGTATGTCCTCCAGCGTGAGAGTGGTACCACGGAGTACAAGTACCCGCCATTGCAGCAAGGGACTTCCCATGAGCACATGGACTTGTGCTTGGAGGATGCTGCTATGCTCAGCACTCGACTGCTTGAGGGCGAGAGAAAGAGGAGATGGGAATGAACTGTGTGTCACCGTGAATGATACATGGACTCCTGACTCCCCAGATCGCCGAGCGATCAGGCGTCGTCGCACTTCTCCACCAGCAGCCTCCCCACCCCAAAGCAGAGTCAGAAGGCAACCGAAATGATGAGGAAGGTCCCGAGGAGCCAGCTCAAGAAAACGAGTAGCGTAGCGCCTTTCCCTTAAAATAGAAGGATGTCGAGTAGTCGAGTCGTTACGTTAGTTAATGGTGTGTTAATGCTTGGTGTGTGACGTGAGTTGTGGAAGCCATTAGCAATTGTCCACAGCCTCGTCTTTAGATTGTTTTGTTTTGGTGTGTGAACCCCCATGTAATAAAATATTGCATCTATTTTTGTGTGAGAAATAAACCCTCAGAAAAGTAAAACAAAGCCTCAACACTTCAAAGTACAAACAAATGAAAGTAGTAAGATGATACTAAATGCTTTCAAATTAACATTGGTTGATTCTGCGAGATGGCCGGAAGAGGAAAAGGACGTGCTGCCAACCCCGCCAACAACAACGATGAGGCATGCAACCCTCATCTTTTTGGAGGCTAGGACCGGGGTGGTCGCCGTGAAGGAGTTGATCCCCTCCACCAAATGCTGGAGAATCAGAATCAGCTCATCCAGAACTTGACTCAAGTGGTGGCCAACTTGCATCAAGTTCCACCTCCACAAGCTGCACCACGCCAGCAAAGGTTGAGTGAGTTTCTAGGAACTCAACCTCCGAAGTTTGCAAGTGCTGCTGAACCTCTGGAGGCAGATGATTGGCTTAAGACCATTGAGAGCAAGATGAGGATCATACAGTGCCAAGGGTATGAGAGGGTGCTGTTTGCCTCTCATCAATTGCATGGACCTACCGCTGATTGGTGGACCGCCTACGTGGCTGCCCATCATGACCCTGAGAACATCACTTGGGAAGAGTTCAAGCGTAGCTTCCGCAACCATTACATCCCACGAGGTGAACTCAAAAACAAGAGGAAAGAGTTCTTGGGACTGCAGCAGGGAAACATGACGGTGAGGGAATACCTCACTAAATTTACTCAACTATCCCGCTATGCCCCACGGGACATAGAGACTGATGAGCAGAAACAAGATTGTTTCGTGGAGGGACTTACCACAGAGATGCAGTGTGCAATGTCCTAAAATGAGTATGAAAGCTTCCAAAAGATGGTGGAGAGAGCATTTGTGGTAGAAAGGAAGCTAAAGGCCTTGGAAAATGAGAATAAGAGGAAGGCCGGGTGGTCACATCAAGCCTCAGGGAGCAACACCCGCCCACGTCTGATGCAGCAACCTACAGGGCAGACGAACTGTGCTGCGGTACCCTACTCAGCACCAAGAGGGTACAACCCGAACTACAGGCCTCCCGCAGCACCAACACAGCCACAACGTCAGTTTGTACAGCAGCCTCGCCCCGCATATCCACCTCGACCAGCAGTACAGGGACCTCCAAACCAACCCCAAGACAGCAAAGGCCAGGCACCTAAGGTTGGGGTGCAATGTTTTAGCTACGGTGAAGTGGGGCACTACGCCCATAAATGCCCAAAGAAGAAGCCCGCACAGCCAAAACAGCAGAATGTGATGCGAGGACGGGTGAACCACGTCACTATGGAGGAAGCGCAAGAGGCACCCGACGTGGTAGTTGGTAAGTTTCCTGCCAATTTACACCTTGCAACCCTGCTGTTTGATTCTGGTGCTACCCACTCGTTCATTGCTCAAGGGTTTGTTAAGAAGCATGACCTAGCAACCACACAAATGAACCATATGCTAGCCGTAAACTCTCCAGGTGGAGAAATAAGGACAAGACAAGTGTGTCCCAAAGTGAACCTAGACATTAATGGGGTGGTATTTACTGCTAGCCTCATAGTGATAGATTCACAAGGGATAGATATTATCTTGGGTATGGATTGGTTGACAAAACATAAAGGAATCATCCATTGTTCGACCAGAACGGTGGAACTAACTCACCCTAGTGGCACAAGAGTAAAGTTCATAACAATACACGAGCCTAGGAGGGACATTAAATTAAATCAAGTTGAGGAAATCAGGACCATCAGGGAATGTCTAGATGTTTTTCCGGAGGAGTTGCCAGGTATGCTTCCCGATCGTGAAGTGGAATTCGCAATTGAGCTAGTACCTGGAACAGCCCCGATATACAAGAGACCTTATCGGATGGACTCCAAGCATCTAGAAGAACTCAAGGATCATTTAAGAGAATTGACGGAGAAGGGGTATATTCGTCCTAGTTCCTCACCATGGGGAGCTCCGGTGATATTTGTGCCCAAGAAGGACGGAACCCAAAGATTATGCGTGGATTACCGTGCCTTGAATGAGGTAACCATCAAGAACAAGTACCCATTACCCCGCATTGAAGCCTTGTTTGATCAGTTGAGGGGAGCTTGTGTGTTCTCGAAAATTGATCTCAGGTCGGGATACCACCAACTCAAGATAAGGCAATCTGATATTCTCAAGACAGCTTTCGTATCTCGGTACGGACTGTATGAATACACTGTCATGCCTTTCGAGCTAACTAATGCCCCGGCATACTTCATGTATCTCATGAACAAGGTATTCATGGAATATCTGGACAAATTTGTGGTGGTCTTCATAGATGACATTCTCGTCTTCTCCAAAGATGAAGAAGAACATGAGAAACATCTAAGGTTGGTGTTGCAGAGGCTGAGAGAACACCAACTATATGCCAAGTTGAGCAAGTGTGAGTTTTGGCTGAAGAGAGTTCCCTTCTTAGGACATATAATCTCGGAAGGAGGAATCTCCATGGATCCTGCCAAAATCGAGGATATACAGAAGTGGAGGACCCCTGAAAATGTCGGGGAAGTTCGAAGCTTTTTGGGATTGGCTGGATAATATCGAAGGTTTATTGAGGGATTCTCTAAGATCTCGAGACCCCTTACCAAACTGTTGGAGAAGAGAATCACATTCACATGGACGCCACAGTGCGAGACGAGTTTTCAGGAGTTAAAGAAAAGATTGACAACAACCCCAGTGCTGGTTATGCCAGATATGCAAAAGAACTTTACGGTGTACTGCGATGCCTCTGGAAACGGGTTGGGATGTGTTCTCATGCAAGAAGGGCATGTCGTGGCATATGCATCCCGGCAGCTTCGGAAGCACGAGAAAAACTATCCTACACATGACCTAGAACTAGCCGCAGTGGTACACGCGTTGAAAATTTGGCGACACTATTTGATGGGGAAGAGGACAGAGATATATACGGATCATAAGAGTTTGAAGTACATTTTCACACAGCCAGATCTCAACCTCAGACAAAGGAGATGGTTAGAGCTAATCAATGACTTTGATGTGGGCATCAACTATCATCCTGGGAAAGCAAACGTCGTGGCCGATGCTTTAAGTTGGAAAGTGCAGGTCAATAAGTTGAGCTTGAAGGACATGCCTGCAGAATTGAAGGACGAGGTTATAAGGCTTAATCTATGCCTGGTAAATAGTGGTGAAGCCATCGCCATGGAAGTGGACTCCACACTTGAGCGAGACATCCGCGAGGGTCAAAAGAATGACGAGAAGATACGAGAGATCAGACAACTCATCAAGGAAAATAAAGCTCCTGGTTTTAGGGAGGATGAACAAGGAACGGTGTGGCACGGGAAAAGAATCTGTGTGCCAGAAGTAAAGGAGATCCGTGAATTGATTTTGAAGGAGGCTCATGATTCTGACTATTCCATTCATCCTAGGAGTACGAAGATGTACCAGGACCTCAAGAGCAGGTATTGGTGGTATGGCATGAAGCGCGATGTCGCGGAACATGTTGCCCTATGTGACACATGTCAGTTGGTGAAAGCAGAACATCAACGACCCGCGGGATTATTGCAACCACTCAAAGTGCCTGAATGGAAATGGGAAGAAATCGGTATGGATTTCATAGTAGGACTGCCTAGGACCCAATCAGGATATGATTCGATATGGGTCATCATTGACAGGCTAACCAAGGTAGCTCATTTCATCCCCGTGAAAGAAAGCTACAACGGATCCAAATTAGCGGAGTTGTACATGTCAAGGATCGTGTGTTACCATGGAGTGCCAAAGAAGATAGTGTCGGATCGAGGGACACAGTTCACCTCAAGGTTCTGGCAGAAGTTGCATGAAACCATGGGAACCCATCTGAATTTTAGCTCTGCCTATCATCCCCAAACTGACGGGCAGACGTAAAGGACCAATCAGATTCTTGAGGATATGCTGAGAGCTTGTGCACTCAAAAACAATCGGAGTTGGGATAAGAACTTACCGTATGCGGAGTTTTCCTATAACAACAGCTATCAAATTAGTATGAAGATGTCACCGTTTGAAGCCTTGTACGGGAGGAAGTGCAGAACTCCCCTATTTTGGAACCAAACGGGGGAAAGTAAAGTGTTTGGTCCAGAAGTACTACAAGAAGCCGAGGCAAAGGTGAGGGAAATTCGCAACAATTTAAGGATAGCACAGACACGCCAAAAGAGTTATGCCGATGTACGAACAAGAGAGCTCATTTTCAACGTGGGAGACTATGTCTATCTCAAGGTGTCCCCTATCAGAGGACTTCATCGGTTCAAGGTGAAAGGGAAGTTGTCACCTTGATACATCGGACCCTTTCAAGTTCTGGAAAGGAAAGGCGAAGTGGCGTATCAACTAGAGTTACCGGCTCGTCTATCGGATGTGCACAATGTGTTCCATGTGTCACAACTCAAGAAATTCCTAAGAACGCCTCAAGAGGTGTTACTTATGAATGAAGTGGACGTAGCTGAGGATTTGTCTTATGCCGAGCAACCATATAAGATTTTGGAGACAATGGAACGCCTCACTAGAAATAAAAGAATCCGGATGTGCAAGGTGCAGTGGAAGCATCACTCAGAAGAGGAAGCCACCTGGGAACGGGAAGATGAGCTCAAGGCACAATTTCCAGAATTGTTTTCTTAGAACCACCAATCTCGAGGACGAGATTTCTTTTAAGGGGGGTAGAGCTGTAAAACCCCAAAAATCTTGTTAAGACCCAAAAACATGTTAAGAGGGGAATTTAAATTTTTTTGGACGTGTTGCATGTTTTGCAACAATTTAAATTCAAACTGGAATTCAAATTAAACTCAAAACAGAAAAGAAATAGAAAAAGAAAAAGGAAAACAGAAGAAAACCGGCCAGTGGGCCGAAACCCACCAGCCGGCCCACCCTGCCCCCGCGCCAGCCCGCAGCCGCGCGCCCGCGCTCTCTCTCTCAGACAGGTGGGACCCACCTGTCATCCCTAACCCTGATCGTCCGAAACTCGGACTGTTCACCCACGCGCGCGCGTTCGCAACCGACCGGATTTCGGGCCGAATTCTAGTTCCGGAGGACTCCCACTCGATCTAAACAAACCCACCGCCCTCCCCCATCTAAAAAAACCTCGACCCTGTCCCGTTTTTCCCACGCGATCCGCCGATTTTCTCTCCGGTGAGAACCCGAGTTTCTCCGGCGAATTCTGGCCGATCTAAGCTCGGAAATTCTGATCTAACTCGCTGGTCTTGATCCACCGCCTCCGGGGAACCCTGCAGGTGCAGAAAACTCGGTGACTTGCGGTTCAAACACAGCGCCGACGAGCCTCGCCGTGGTTTCACTTCGGACCTCGTCGCCGACCGCCTTCCAGGACCTCCGAGCTCAAGAAAACCCCCGAGGTGAGATCCCCGACCTCCCCTCCACCGATCTATGCCATAAAATCACAGTTCTAGGAAGAATTCTCGAAGATCCGAAAATCTCCGGCGAGATCGCCGCTTCCCGCCGCCGTGCGCCGCCGGGCAGCGCCGCCCGCGCTCGATCAAAGCGACGTGGCCGCTTGTGCGCCGTCTATTTTAAATCGCACGGTAGACTTTAAATCCCAGCGTACCGGTTCGGCGTTATAATCTCGACCGTCTGTTTTAAATCGGACGGTCCACGTCAGCCCCGCGTTATAAAGACTGGAAATCTTACGTGCTACCCCCTGGGGTTCTCGGGAAATAAGAGCTAGCCCCGGAAACTTCTGATCTAGCCCCTGGAACTTCAGAAAATCATGTAAATTCATTTAAAAATCAGTTTTAGCCCCTGGACTTAATAAAAATTAGGAAAAACTCCTCTGTTATGTATAGCTAGACCCCTGAAAATTGTTAAAATAAAATTATAGACCCTGTAGTGGGGTGAGTTTACCTTTTTAGCCCTGTTTAATATTTAATTTAGGAAAATTTAATATGTGGCTAGTATTTAAAAGTGGGACAAACATATTGTCATAATTAAATTAAAAACTTTCTCAGTATTTAGAAAACTTTGGAGTGAGATAAAAATATATTTTGGGCTGAAATGAATCTGTTTAATTTATTATTCACATTTAGGGACACATTTTAAGTAAAGAATTGTTCTGGAAAATAGGGAAAATAATTGTAAAATAGTTTACATCAGAGGCAAAGGTCAAAAATATATTATTAAATATTTTAGATCAGAACCTATTCTGTTTAGATGAGGTATCTTACTATTTTCATAATAAAGTTCACATTTAGGCATAGGAAATAAATCTGAAAATATAGCAAACTATGTATGAATAACTAGAAAATGATAAATGAAGTTTCTAAAATCCAAAGAATTCAGTTTAGGGTTGGTAGAAGGTCTGAAGACACATATGGGGTAGGAAAATGCCTTCCATGCACACTTGGTAGCTAAAAGGTGTAGTAATTGAATATAAGGAATTTATTTAAATTGGAAACTCATATATATAGTATGTAAGTATAAATGTGAACACAAAAGTAGGAATCATATACACATGATTAAAAGTGCATGCAAGCCACAAATCAACACACATAGAGTAACCACAACACATATAATGGTGAATGACTTACATAAATATGAATGTGTGGTTTGTATGAAGTGGAAGTGTGAACTATGTCTTATGGATTGTTGTTTTGCTTTTGCTATGTGTGATGGTATGATGTAGAACCTGCTCAAGAGCAAGTTATTCCTTTCCAAGATCAGGACTACCCATTTCAAGAGCAGCAGGAAGGAGGCAAGTGTCCTTGACCACTTTGATCCTATACTAGGATGTTTAGATAGAATTATTGCATTGGCAATTGAAATATGAAACCCATGCTAGGATGTTTCCCTAGAATTGCATTACCTTGTTTCCTTGTAGCTTGGGTTGGGATTCATTTTATCATGTCATTTATTATTATGCATATGCTTAGCCATGCTTAGAATGGGATAATTGGGATATGAGATCATCAGTTTATTTTACCATACTCTGGAATGAGATATTGTGAGTTATGTAGAGGTAGGGATCAAGGCAAGTTGGATGTTTTGGTTGTGTGCTGGGTGCACGAGACTCAGGTTTGTGTTTAGTACTTGCCTGGATCCTAAGGACCGGTTCATGGAACATGTAACCTGGCTTTACCGTGCCAACCACATGCTGAGATGGGGCAGCTTGACCAATTAATTAGGTGTATCCCCGGCGTAGTATGGGTGTGTTGGATGGTGCGGGGAATAGGTGTCAGCTGGATTACCATATGAACCGCAAGGCTCAAGAGGGGGCCACTGCAGCGGGGTTGGAGCCTCTTGTATGCTGTTAGGGGTGAAACCTCAGTGGGCCCACGCTCGTCGGGAATCCCTTTGTAAAGGCTTCATAGTGATCTCCTGGCTACACACCTGGGAAGTGTGAATGTGGTTCGTAGCCACTGGCATAATGGAGGTTCTTTTAGTCCACCCGGCAACGGAGGATGAAATCACTACATGTGGGTACAGTGGTACAAACTCTGCAGAGTCAAAACTGTCATGACAGCCGTGCTCATGGTCAAGAGCGGATTGAACTTATTCATGATTAGAGGATTGATGGTTTTGGAAGTTGTGGATGTTAAGCGGGGAGCTTAACATTGAAAATGATGTTATGGTTATTTGATTATGATGATGGGATGGGAAATTGGGACCATTTCATCTGTGTAGTAATGTAGGTGCTTAATAAGCTAAGGTGATAGGTATTAATTGCGTAGTGCTTTAACCATGAGTTCAACCTCCCCTTGTTATAGCCTTGCATGACATAACTTTCCCACACTTGCTGAGTACCATCGGTACTCAACCTTGCATATTTGTTGGTTTATATTGCTGCTCAGGTCAAGATAATGAGGTGGTGTATAATGATCAAGACTTTGGACCCGAAGAAGGTTTCTAGGTTCATGGAGTACCCCGGGGAACGCCTTTGACGGAGCCCTCAAGAATAATAATTCCGCTGCTAGTTTATTTACTTGTGATGAACTTATTATTGTCCATCGAGACATTTGCTATGTAAGACTTATTTATATTTGACACCTGGCTTGTAATAAATGATGCTTCACTATTTGTCATCACATGTATGAGAAAATGATCCTGGCATACATGTGATATTCACTTGGTTGTTCTTCGGAAAAACCGGGTGTGACAACTGCTGCTAGCTCCAAGTCGTGCATAGGATAGTTAAGCTCATGCTTCTTTAATTGTCGTGAGGCATAGGCTACCACTTGTCCTTCCTGCATGAGCACACACCCGAGCCCTTGTCTGGATGCGTCACAATATATGTCAAAGCTCTTGCTTACGTCTGGCAATACCAGAACTGGTGCTGTGGTTAGCCTTTTCTTGAGTTCCTCAAAACCTTCTTGGCAGGCGTGTGTCCATTGAAAGACTTTTCCCTTCATTAACAACTCCGTCATAGGTTTTGCTATCTTAGAGAAGTCTTTAATGAAGCGCCGATAGTATCCTGCCATTCCAAGGAAACTTCGAATATCCCTCACGCTCTTCGGTTGGTCCCACTTCAGAACATCTCTCACCTTTCCAGGATCAACCGATACCCCTTCCTTGGAGATGATGTGGCCTAGGAAAGATATTTCCTTTAGCCAAAATTGACACTTGTTGAGCTTGGCATACAACTGATGCTTGCGCAACTTCTGCAAGGTCAATCTCAGATGTTCTTCATGCTCCTCCTTACTTTTTGAATACACCATAATGTCGTCGATGAAAACCACAACGAACTTGTCCAGGTACTCCATGAAAACCATGTTCATAAGGTACATGAAGTATGCGGGTGCATTCGTCAATCCAAAAGACATAACGGTATATTCAAATGAACCATACCGTGTTCGAAAGGCTGTCTTAGGTATATCGGAGGGCTTAATCTTCAGCTGGAATTATCCCGACCGAAGATCAATCTTGGAGAATACTTGGGCTCCTTTCATTTGATCGAACAGGTCCTCTATACGGGGCAAAGGGTATTTATTCTTGATTGTCACCTCGTTGAGAGACCTGTAGTCCACGCACATTCTTTGGGTTCCGTCCTTCTTGTCCACGAAGAGTACCGGAGCTCCCCATGGTGATGAGCTTGGACGGATAAAACCCTTTTCCAACTGTTCTTGAATTTGCTTCTTGAGTTCAACTAACTCGTTGACGGGCATCCTATATGGTCTCTTAGCTATAGGTGCAGTTCCGGGTACCAAATCTATGGCAAACTGGATGTCCCGGTCAGGTGGCATTCCCGGGAGCTCTTCCGGGAACACGTCCAAAAATTCCTGAACCACTGGAATGCTGTCTAATGTTGTTCCTTCGACATGGTTCAAATCTGCCCGTTCGGTTGCTTGCTGGGCTGACTCAAACTCGACACGGATACCGTGTTCGTTTGTCAACTGCACGCTTCTCTCAGCACATTGGATTACGCCATTGTGCTTGCTTAACCAATCCATTCCGAGTATGATGTCAATCCCGTGGCAGTCCAAAACAATAAGGTTGGCAAGGAAGTCTAACCCCTTATTTTAAGGCTTACTTTAGGGCATACTACATTAGTCCTCATTTCTCCTCCGGGAGAATTAACTAACATAGCACATTCTAAGTGGGATACGGGTAGATGATGTTTGGCAACATATTTGGATGATATGAAGGAACGCGATGCTCCCGAGTCAAATAAAATGGTGGCTGGGTTGGAGTTGGCAAGGAACATACCAATGGCGACGTCCTCAGCCTGTTGTGCTTCCTCAGCAGTGACATGGTTAACGTGGCCACGAGCATAGTTCTGCGGTCCACGGTTCCCTTGGTGGTCCCCTCCGTTTGGTCGCTGGTTCTGCTTGGGCACGTTACCTTGCTGTCCAGGACCTCTCCCCGGGCACTGGTTAGCGAAGTGGCCTACTTCCCCGCATGCAAAGTATGCCCTGTTGCCTACGGCAGCAGGTACGAAGGGGCGGGGGTTTTGAACAGGAGCGCCATTGTTAGGTCGTGGCGCAGGAGGCATGGGCACACGAGGTGCCGGTGCAATGAACCGTTGCTGTGGTGGCTGACGAGGGCGGTTCGTAGGAGTGGTCGATCCATACTGCGGTGCAGGGGGCATGTATCTAGGTCGAACGTTGCTCCCTTGGGGCTGGTATGGCATCTTCCTCTTGCATTCTCGCTCGATCTCCCGGATCTTGTTTTCAACTACAATCGCCTTATCAACCAGCTTCTGGAAGCTTACGTAGTTATTGTTGAGGAGTTGAACTTGGATCTCATTGTTCAACCCTCTCATGAACAGGTACTGCTTCCTCTGATCTGAGTTGACATCTTCGGGGGCATACTGGGACAGTTGTATGAACTTGTTGAGATATTCATTCACACTTTTCTGTCCTTGGCGGAGACCTTCAAATTCCTGCCTCTTGAGCATCATTACACCAACAGGGATGTAGTGAGAGCAGAAACTTTCCTTGAACTCAGTCCAAGTGATTGTCTCCGGGTTGGCATGGGCGTTGCTCAAGGCATCCCACCAGTCGGCGGCAGCTCCCATAAGTTGGTGCGACGCAAAGAGAACCTTCTCTCGGTCGTTGCACTGAACAATGACGAGCTTCCTCTCCATGGATTTCAACCAATCATCGGCCTCCATGGGGTCACTAGTTTGAGCAAAGGTGGGTGGTCGAGTCCTCATGAACTCTCCCAACCTGTTATGAGCCGGCGGTGGTGGTGGCGGTGGTGCCGGAACGGTATTTTGGTTGGCCTGCAACTGACCCAAAGTTTGGATCATGGTTTACATAAGCTGGTTTTACATGGCCATCAATCTTTCCAGATGGTTTTCACCAGCTCCGGAGTTAGCAGGAACTTCCTCGTGGTCATCTTCCTGGACGTTCCTTCGGCTGGCGTTTCCTCTCACCATCTGTGAGAGAGATCAAAATAGAATGGAAGGTTAGAAGGTTAGGTAGGTCCCTTCAACTATATGCATCAAGGTGAGTTGGACTATATATATTAGTCCTTATGAGGATGTGATCAAGTGCCGAAGCATTTCACACCTCTTTCTTCTTACGTATAGATATGGACAACGTTTTGAGACGTCCCACAACTCATACTTAAACACATATTCACAAATAATCATCACAAGGGCCCACACAACTCCTATTCAAGGAGGGTTTCCTATGTCAAGGTGGTTTTTAAAGGCCAATCTAACTATTCACCATAGGGCGCCTGTAACTCCTTCTTGGGGTTAACCCATAGCTCTATTATCTATCTAAGGCTTTCTACCTAGGCATGTAACCTACTGTCAACCCGTGGCTCTGATACCAATCTGTGACGCCCTCAATTCTGTTGAAAAACCACGGAACCGAGAACTAATGCATATGTGTGCCCAGGATGTTCTTCACACATACACATATGTTCCACAAACTGAATTCAAATTATATATTACCACGAATAACAGAGTTTATTACAATACCTCATGAGTCTTGGACTCATGCTTACAGCGGAAGTCTTATTTCTATGCAGCGGAAGTCCTTATTTAAATGCGGAAGCAAAAACTAATGCGGAAGCAAAACTAAGTAGAAGTAGCTCCATCTCTACTCCCTCCACAAGCAAGGTTGACAACAGATCACACGCCATAATGTTCCACTTGATCTTCATAGTAGGCTTCTCCTGCTGCTGAGGATGAAGTAATAATGCAAGGTTGAGTACAATGATGTACTCAGCAAGTGCGGGAAAACACATGATATGCATCTCATAAACAAGGTAGGCATAAAAAGGATTATTTGCAGAAAAGCGGATTTGTAAAACCATGATAAAACAACAACTTAACCTTAAATGAATGTAATCCCAGCATGAATCTAATTACCAACATACCTTCATCACTTCCCGTATTCCATCCGAACATTAACCGATCCTTTATTCATACTCACGAATACCTTCTCGTATTCACTACCATCTCATCTCACAAATCAACCTCGTCTCACACCGAGACCAATCTCATGTCATGACCCAACAGTCATGCAAAAATCTCATCATCCAGACTCAACAGTTCCAAACCAATAACCATAACCAAGAACCTTCCCAATAACCATCCCGGAAACCATCCCAACTAATCATCCCAAAAACCATTCCCAACTAATCATGGCAGTTTATCCAGGTGCTTGTGACCGTAAGCTCGGCTATCATGATAGTTTTAATAACTCTGCAGAGTTTGCACCTCTTTACCCACAAGTTTGTGATTTCGTCACCCGCCGGTGACTGCAGAACCTCCATTATACCAGTACACAACCGTCGGTGTATGGTCAAGAGATCACAAAATAGCTTTTACAAAGGGGTTACTAAATGTATGGACTCACTAAGGTTTCACCGGCAGGCTAGAATCTCCAATTCTCCCACCCACGGGCCCCCTCTTGTGCCATGCAGTTCCTAGGGCAGTCCTCACTTGACTCCCATTCCTCACGCCTTCCACAGTCCATAACACTCTAGCAACTTACCTAATTACTCAGCTAAGCCGCACCCATATTTGGCCTTGTGTTGGCACTGTTATCCTGGCATGTGCATGCATGAACCGGTCCTTAGATCTAAGGCAAGTAAAACCACCATCTCATGCTACCTCATTCACAAACCCAGGCTTGCCTAGATCTCCCTCCGATCCATGTTCATTGTCCTCATCAGTTACTTATTATCATTACGAGTGCAGTTAGCTAGACACATCTATCTCGCTTCCCAATCCCATGGACTCAGCGAAGCATAAAGCAAAAACCATACCCGACTCATAAACTTCCCTGGCGACAAGGGTGGTTTAACCAAAACTAGTAAACTCCTATAAAAAGGGTTTCCCATCATGTTTGACTCAGCACACACACCTTTTCGCAAAACAAAATAGTTTTCCAAAACATAGGATCAATATGGTCAAGGAGCACTTGCCTTGTACTTGCGGTTCCGGTTGTTCTTGATTCTCAAAACCTTGTTGCTGCAGCTCGTCGTAGACAGCTCCCTGAGCTTGTCCTGCTAGGTAGGATCACGTGCATACAGGATTCACAGCAATCAATATTTATGCACAAACCTTAAACTAGGTGCGATGATGCACATGCATGCTATCCTATAATTGTTATTAGATTGTTGTGCTCTTGCATGGCTTGCATGGACAGGGGTGTTCGGATCAAAGGTGGACGTGGCGATGATCTTGTCTTTTAGATTAAACTGATCATCGAGTGATCTGCCCACGAGAAGACTTCTGTTTGAAAGGAATTGAAGAACAGATTCAAGAGATGAACACAATGATGTCGTAAGGTGGTATTGAAGTCCTACCTCACGCTCTTCTTGTCTTCGAGGTCCTCCTCAGACCGCTTGGTCCTTCTCTGATGAGCTCCCTTGTTGCGCTTCGGCGATGTTTTGCTCGGCGAGTTAGGGCTAGGGCTCTAATTCGTCGGCTCAGGAGTTGAAATAGAAGTTTGTGGTTTCGGCCAGAGGTTTTGGGTTCTATTTATAATCGGGAAGAGAAGAGTCCTAATCTGATTGGATCTCGAATAAGAGTCTTATTCAGATCTTTGTTGAATCCTAATCGTCTTATGTTTGGTAACATCGTGGAAATTTAGATCGGTTTCTGTTGCGTACCGGTATCTTTACGCGTAAAAACCGTTCCAGAACTCGTTACCTTCATGGCGATGAGCTCCGGAGGCTCCACATGTCAAACGAGCGAGACCTCCCTCTTCTTCGGAGGTGAGCTCTGTAACAGCTTAGATGCCACGCTGAGACGGCCCCACGGGACCTCGTCGGGTGGTGCCGTGTTATGCGGCACTCAACAGCACACGGGTCGATGAACACACATCATATTACATAAATAGTTTGCGGAAGCGTACAAGATTGTTTTACAAATAAGTATATCAGAGTAAACTACAGCGGAAGACTATCACTCTCACGGCTCATGTCTAAACTAGCAACAAAGAAACGGTCCAGCCCGCGGACGTTTCTTACTAGCAACACGAAGATCAATCTGCAGTGGCGAGGATGCTCTTTGAGTAAGCACTCGGAGGTTTCCGAGTCTCATCGGCATCCCTTCTCATAAGCATCGAGTCAATTACCTGCAAAACAACTCGGATAGCATCCGTGAGCATAACGCTCAGCAAGACTTAACCGTCACCCTAAACATGAAACTCTAAGTGAGGTTATGAACCTAACATAGGATGGCATAAGCATAATTAAACTCGCCTAAAAGTGAATCCTTACTTTCAGACATTAATTGCAGCATTTTAAGTAACCCTGGGCACGCCACATCGGGAGTCCACAATCAAACAAGAAACGCTTTCCCCCGATGTAAATTGCTCATGGCATAAAAGAATCGAGTTTGCACTAGCCTATTCATCAAGCTCCAATACAAGGTAGAATAATACTTCACATCAAGATGATTAGTTCTTTTCTCATGCAAGTTCTTACTACGTCACGACTGTGAGAACAAGTATGCTCGGTCCATTCCGCGAGCGACGGTGATTCGAATCAATAACACCCGGACTACACGACACGTACGCCCGTACTCGACGTTGCCTACAACAACCATCACTGACGTCGTACGTGGCAGCCTTTCCCCCGTTTCACCCCCGCTGAATCGATCAAGTCATGAGAATATTCTCCACATACTGCACACCGGCCGTCCGCCTGAGGCGACCCGAAAAGTCCCAACGACAGCTTCCTGAGGTACATCGGTTTACTGGGTCCCATATAGCCAGCATGAGTCCGGTACACAACTCAAACTTTTTCAACAGGGCCGCATACGGATCTACAGCACCCAGCATGAGTCCTTGACCGACATGGACAGGTCTACAGCACCCAGGCCCCTATGTCCTGCTGCTCCTACAACCTTCCGGTCTCAACTTTAACTTGCTACATCATTTATGAACCAATCCCGTAATGCCCCTGTTGTTCCTAAAACTGCGAGTAGCATCTCACCACTCGACTTCTACCAAACCGTACTTAAGCATGGCAGTTCTACACGGTGAAAGACACCTACCCAATACTCCATGGGTCATTTGGCTATGCAAGAGGAGTATCAATCACTAGACCTAATGCACAGTTCATATCTTGACCGAAAGTGAGTGCTCTTGACCGAAAGTGAGTGCAAAATAAAAACTTAACAGCTGTTAAATGCAAACCGGAGCTTGCCTGTTTTGCAGGGTAGTTGTATATAAGCAGTTAGTATCCTTGCAGATCCACCCTTGACTCTCCGGAGCTTGATCCACTTCGATGAATCACTCCTTCGAGTCCCCTTCGTTGTGGTTCCTATTGAGATGCATATGCACATGTTTTATAGACTGTAATGGAAAGAAGTTATAGAATTAATCTCTTAGTAACAGAGGTTGTGTGGAAAAGCCAAGAATGGCTTGGTTTCCCTCTGTTGTGTAAAGAACAGAAATAAACTAATTTGTCCTAAAGGCTTTAGCTATACACTAACCCTTTTCTCTAATGAACATAATAGATAAGCTGAAAAGATTTGAGTGCAACTGAAGAACAAGAACTCCAATGGCCTCAAAACTTTTACAGCAGGTTCTATACTACCTAAGGATTTAGCTTGCCAAATTGCAGCTAATGTGGAGTCATATTGTGTCCTCCATAATTCTCACAATATCTCTTATGTATGTTTCCCTTATACGTAAGTATGGAGAATAAGAACAGGGAGTTCCAGGACTCATCTTGGGCTGATAATTTACATGTGAGTTCTTGATCACATGAGAATCATCTGGTCCAAAATTCAGCCCTTTTACTTTTGTAGTTCTCCCAGAACAATTCTTTAAGCATTTGTACTTAATAGAATTAATTCTGTGGTAATGTGCATTTTCCTGCCCAACTAATTGAACTAAAATCCCAAGTATGTCTCAGAGAGCTTGCCTAAATTTTCCTATGATTTTTGGAGCTATGGATGGCTCAGAACAGATTTTTGAAGTGGGAAAACATTTTCTGAAAATGTTTCTGGACTCTTTTGAACACAGTAGTTTGCATTTAGCAAATTCCTACTCAAATGATCTTCAAATGAGCTGAAAATTTGCTAGTAGGTCAAGAATATGCTAAATAATATTCTGGCAAAATTTGGGTATTTTTGGATAACCCAAACTCCCTCAATAATTCTTTTTCAGAAAACCTTCAAAGAATTTTCCAGAATATAATATTGACTTTCATAGAAATCTGAGTTCATATTTGGATAGAACTCAGAGAGATGAATCCAACCCAATTGGAATCACTCAAATTGGAGTTTTCCACAGGGAGATATGAATTTCTAAAGATTGAGCTAAGTCTGGAATTATTTTCCTATTGAAAATCCCACTAGGCCCGCTTATTTGAATTCCAACCAATCAGAACTGGGCCACACCGGGGCCACGGAGTTTTTCGCGCCAGCACACGGGATCCCGGCCACACCCGATCCCGGGTTTAAAAATTGAGCTGCTGACAGGCGGGGCCCACGCTTCGTCTTCTACCTCCGGCTCCTCGCTCGCGCCCGCGCTGCCCCTCGCTGGCCCGACGCCGGAGCTCGCCAGCTCGCCGTTTCCGGCCACCGCCTGAGCTGAAACTCGCCGCCAGGGAGTTTGTGACACCGAGGAACACGGCTGTAGGGTTTGCTAGGGCTGCCGATGACCGGAACATGGCTGGCGACGTGTGACTGCCTCTGTGGTAGTTCGGCAGCGTCGCCTAGGGTTTCTGGCCCGCCAAAACCTGCGCCGACGCACCCTACAGCACCAGCGCAGCTCTAGGAAGATCGGCACGACCTCAAAACGGCTTGGGAGTGGCTGTAAATAGGTTGTCGCCGTGCGACCGAATGGGTCCGCCATGAACACCTTTAGTCTCGAGTTCCGTCGCGCTGAGGCGTTTTCATGTGCTGGATCCTAAAGGAGAAATGACCGCCGGCTAATCCAGCGTCTATGTGCCAAATTTGATGACCTAAGAAGGATCAGAGGGCAAGAATTTGAAAGAATCATACCGGAAGCTCGGAATAGGGTCGCCGGAGCAAAACTTCGAAATTCGCCGGCGATGCTTCACGGTATGGCCTGAGCTTGGAATGAGAGCAGCACCGCACCCGTGCGCGTCCATAGGTGTGATCATTCGGCCGTGGAACCCGCTGTGGAGGGCTGTCCACGAGCGCCCGATCACTTTCTCGGCTTAGGTCGCCGCGGCGGCGATCGTTCTCGGGCACCGGAGGCCGCAGCTCACTTGCTCGTGGGTCAGGGAGGTGGAGGCCGAGCTCGCGGTGATGCTTAGCAGCTCAGGGGAGGAGAGAGCGTGGTGGTTTCGCCGTTCTTCCGATCGGACCGAGAGGCGGAGGGGAAGACGGTCGCTGGCCGTGCGCTCGCGAGGAGAGAAGAAGGGACGGCCTTTGCTTCGTCCAGGGGGGGGTTGATCAGGCCGCAGAACCGCCTCTGGGCGCTGTATGTGGGGAAATGCAGCAGCTGGTGGCGCTGCCGAGCGTCCCCGTGGCTCCACGGTGGGAGCTGCTCGTGGCCCACGTGCTGCTCGATGAATTTCCCCACTGGGCTAAGACTTAGGGTGCAAGGTTCCTTCCTTTAGCTCTATGACATGTGGGTCCCACTCCAGATGTACCTCCCAAATATCTGTTCAAGCTGATCCTCTTAATTCCCACAATTCTGAGTTTTAAAATGTGGGTTAGAATTTTGAATTCTCCAAATTCAGTTCGAATTGGTATAACCAATTTGAATTTGGCTAGAATTTACAAATGTTTCTCTTATCCTTCTTTTTGAGCCCACCCTACAAAGGAAAAGGTGGTGATAACCTTTTCCCTAAAAACTCATCTATATGGATGCATGTTAATTCAAAGTTTTTGGGTCACCATATGTGTGAACTTTGAGTTTCAAATCTGAATTTTTAAACTTTCACGCAAAGAGGTATTAACTCCTTATTGGTTCAACACTTTTAAGTAAAAAGGTGAACCTCATGTTGGATGTTCATCCATGTATTACCTTGCATGAAGAAAAGTTTTAGCAAGTCCCATTTTTCATGTCATTGCCACACATATGAACTCAAACCATAGTTTTTATTCATACACATTTTTGGGACTTTTACAAGCTCCGCGCACGCCACGTGTTGGCGCCGGTCTTCCCTCTCTTCCTTCCTTATGAACATGCCCCGAGGTCGACATGTGTCTAGCAACGAAAGACCTCCCGGAGATAAGCTCCGGTGGCGACACGTGTTCGATAGATCCGGGCTTCTCTGAGATAAGCTCCGAGATCGACACGTATCCCGCATGACGGGTCCTCTGATTTCCGCGAGGACTAGCTCCGAGGATGACATGTGTCCTACGAAAAATTCCTTTGCTTCTTCCGCAGAGGCTAGCTCAGTGGGCAACACGTGCCCCGCAGGGTCGAACCTTTTTCCAATTGCAGAGGTGTCCCCCGAGCCTTCCACGTAGCCAGTTTAGAGGCGAAGCTCTCTTCACCTCGCAGGGGCGAGCTCCGAACACGCCACGTGGCCTGCTGGCCGCGGAAGTTGCCTTCGGTGCTCTCTGAAAGCTTTGTTGGCTATCCTTTTGATATTTGTCATTGTTCCTTCTTTTCTTAAAATGTTTTCTTCTTCATAACACATGAACATATGCTGACACCCGAGATGAGGGTGTCACATCTGCTCACCGTGGACGTAGGGTTTTACGCTCCGGCGGACCGAACCACGTAAAACTCGCCGTGTCAAGCTCCTCCCTCACTCGTCCCTACGCTTAAGCTCTCCACAAGCGACTAGCCCCTCCGAAAAAGGACCTCCGCGGGCTGCCCAGAGCAGGTCCGGGGGAAGTGTCAACCACACACTTCGACATTTGGCGCGCCAGGTAGGGGGCTTTTCCCTTGCATGACGAGTTTCTGCCGACGAAGATGACGAAGCTACCTTCAGCGGCAAGCTCTCCTCCCCCGCGTTCACGGCGGACCGTGACTAGCGGGGAATACGTGTCGACGCACTCAGGACGGAGTGTGTCGGTGCAAGCTGGAAGCCAGCAGCTGACTCCGGCAACGCCGACTCTGGCAATGCAGGCTCCAACCAGCGTGAGATCTTCTGCAGCGCTGAGTGTACCCCACAGGGGTGCGCTAGCTGCAGCAAGAGCGCTTCTGCGCAATCCACCTGCTGGGGACGCACCCCATTCAGCGACCCAGCAGTGGATTCGCGAGGTAGACCGTCTCGTCGTCGCCGCCGCAAACCCTCGACTTCGGCGGGGACGACGCTCCGGCCAACCGGCTGTGTCGCTGACGCGCACGCCAACGGTTGACGGGCAGACAACGGATTCCAGCTCCACCAGGCTTCCGTCGACGGACCTGAGGACAGAGATGGAACGGTGCCACTTGGGCCAGGATGCCCGGGTGTACCTCGAGCGACGTCGAGAAAGGCATCGCAACCAAGAGGCTGGTGACAGCATGACATCAGCCTCGACCCAGCCTGAGGCGCAGACCTTCGCCACGCGATCTCTGCCACAGGCATACGCCACGCAGCATATGCCCTGCAAACGGCGTCCCCGGTCTATGGCGCAGCCTTGCCCATACCGGGGTACACTGTGCCAGCGGCGAACCAAGCGTTCATGGCACCAACGCCTGCAGCAACAGGAGCAGGATGTGCGGCCCTGGCGCCCCACCTTCGCTTCGCGAGGTGGCCGCGCAAGTTTCGGCCGCACCTGCCCGAGAAGTACGACGGCAGCGTCAACCCGGCGGAGTTCCTCCAGATCTACTCCACCGCCGTACTTGCTGCAGGAGGGGATGAGGCCGTCATGGCCAACTACTTCTCCGTCGCCTTGACCGGCCCAGCCCGGTCCTGGCTCATGAACCTCGCCCAGGGTTCCATAACCTTCTGGGGAGAGCTCTGCTGGCAGTTCATCGCCAACTTCGGCAGTTCCTACACCCGGCCTGGCACGGAGCTCGACCTCCACGCCATCAAGCAACAACCTGGGGAATCACTACGTTCCTTCATCCAGTGGTTCTCCCAGGTACACAACACCATCCCGCACATTCAAAGTGCTTCTGTGGTGGTGGCGTTCCGGCAGGGTGTGCGGGACGAGAAGATGCTTGAGAAACTCGTGACCAGAGAGGTCCGCGATGTCTCCGAGCTCTTCAGCCTGGCGGACAAGTGCGCCAGAGCAGCCGAAGGGCGGAACTGGCACTCACTGCCAGCCTCCGAGTCAGGAGGACAGCCCGGATCTGGCGCTGCTTCTTATGGAGGCAACAAGAAGGCCAAGAACCGGGGGAGTGGCAAGATGAAGTCATCGGCTGCGGCCCCCGTTGCCGCAGCAGCGGCACTCAACAGAGCTCGGGGGCCACACCCCGACACATGGCAGCGGCAGTCACCAGCCCCAGATGGTGACCAAGGCGAGCTATGCCCTGTGCATGGCACCAGCAATCATACTGCTGCCGAGTGCTGGGATATCCAGAGGCTCGCAGAGCGCTTCTACAAAGGGAGGCAGCAGAGAGCTGATGCTCCGCCCCTTCCTCAGAGGGAGGGCAAGCAGAAGGTCGACGCCTCAGTCAGCGTCGGTCACCAGGTGGGGTTCCAGGAGCCTCAGCGCGTCGTAAAGACGGTGCACAACGGTGAGGACTCCAGCTCCGGTGATGACGAGCCGGGACGGTAGCCGACTGTGGCTACCCCGAAGAGTCAGTGGAGGCTGCACTGCTGCGGCGTCAACCTTGGAGAAGCTCCAAGTAGTTGCAGCAGCCCAAGCACCAGCCCCTACGGTGCAGAACCGGGCCAGCTCCACCCGAGAGCATGCCTCTGTGCCTCGACCGTACCTCCTGGGGGCCGCCCAGGGTCTGTCAACCTCTTGAAGGCCTTAGCCAGAAGGGGAAAGACGCCTTGGGACTCCCAAGAAGGGTCCGGGTTCTCCTACCCCTTGAAGGCCTTAGCCAGAAGGGGAGAGCTCCCCGGGGCGCCTAGGGGAAGCCGCGCAGGACCTGATCCAGCGTGAAGATGACAACCTCGTCGACGAGGTTCGGCTGCAGGTGACACCCCACAACGCACGGTCTCGGTTGGTGCTCTAGCACTACCGCCAAAGGACCAAACGCGTCAGGGACCTGCAGGAAGGCAACCTGGTGCCGCGGCACACACTTTCCCGTGAAGGACCTATAAACTCTCCCCCAGCCGGGAAGGTCCCTTCCGGGTCTCGAAAGTTGCCGTCCCAGGTACACATGCCTTTCAACCGAGTATGGGATCCGTTCCCAAAACCCTTGGCATGGAACAACACTGTAAGTCCTACCTCCTGAGCGTTAGTAGAACAGGGCCATACCCTTCTGTAATAAATCCCATAGAGTCTAGGAACAACGCTTGGGGCAGCTAAGTCTCAGGGGACGGTCCAAGACTACGTTCAGCTTGGCCTGGTTCCGACCCTAAGCGCGTAGAGTCTTGCTTCCCTTCTTAATGAGGCGGGTCGTTGCCTCCATGTACAGCCTGACTCCCCCCTATGGGCATTTACACAGAAACTTGTTCTACTTCGCTCTCTTTCATGTGCTCATTTAAATTACGCATTAGTTTTTATGATCGCACGCTCTATGTATGCTCACCGTACATTTAGCTCCCTCTCTCCCGCGCTCATCCATAGTCAGCATTTGCTGTCCTACCGAAGGCGGTTGCGCTTGAGGCACCTGCCGATGGCCAGGTGGGCCTCTCGGGCCTCCCCCAGTCAGGTGTTGCGGTGCCAGTTGGTCACCCCAGGAAAGGCCTGCGCCGTGCATGGGGGGGCCAGGGTGCGTATCCCGCTTAGCCGGCTCTGAACCCAAAATCGTGCGCGCCCTGCCCTCCGGAGGTCCAGGGGAGTACAGCCGCTTTGCCTGGTTCCGAACCCAAAGCCTGTGCACTCGGCTTCCCCGGCACACGGTCCGGTACTAGGGATCGGACGGTCGTACCCGGGCCTTGGAGGGAGCCGGAGCCCCGGTGCCTCGCGCACAGAATTGCCCAAGCCCCGTATACCGGAGTAGGACCGTAAGCCGAATAAGACTAAGAGACGGGGAGGGGAGAACCCCCCGAGGAGAATTACGTTTCCTCTATCTGTGTGCAGGACCTCCAGGTTACAGCAACAGGGGCTGCATGAGGCGGGGGGAAAGGAGCTATCGATTACTCCAGCACAGGACAGGAAGGTCCGGGTTTCGCCCCTTCAACATGGGCGGGGCCCGAAGGCCCCACGTGTCCAGTGGGGCCGGAGCTCCCACCTCCTCAGGGGGGGCTCCGGACCCGCCACGTGGCCGGCAGAAGCCGGACCTCCCCCTCTGAGGGGGCTCCGAAGGCCCCACGTGTCGAGCAGGGCCGGAGCTCCCGCTCCCTCAGGAGGGGCTCCGGACCCGCCGCGTGGTTGGCAGAAGCCAGACCTTCCTCTCCGGGGGGGGGGGGGGGGTTCAGAAGGCTCTACGTGTCCTGCGGGGCCGGACCTCCTTCTCCTTAGAAGGGAGCACCAGGCCCGCCATGTGGCCGGCAGATCCGGACCTCCCCATCCTCATGGGGCGAGCTCCGGAGACCTCCGGGGTCCTTAATACAGTAAGGACCCGGAGAAGGTGCCTGTGTAGAGCTTCGAGATTGGTAAAGGCCTCTGAGTGCCTTGCGGAGCTAAGGACTCGGCCAGGCAGAATCATGAAGAAGACAAAAAGCATCACAGACACAAACATTCAATAGAGTCTATTTATTCATGGCTACATGAGCTGGTCTACAGACTCGATAAAAAGAAAGAAGCGAGTCCTAGGGGCCCCCTAGCTCGCGCCGGAACCTAGAGGCTACAAGGGCGGCCACATCCCCGACTTCGGCCCTGGCCATCTCCTCCCGCTCCGCGGCAGGACCGTCTTTCACTGGCTCCAGTGAGAAGGAAGGGTCCCGGCTCTTGAAGCAGGCCAACACATGCGTGGCAACCTCCAAGGCCAGGCCCCGTCCCTCTGCCTCAAGCTCGCTGGCGACCACCGAGTCTAGCCTGCTCAGCTTGGCTCCAAGTGACTCCAGTGCGGGAATCACTTCAGCCACCTTCAGCGCAGGAGCCACCGCCTTCACCGGGCTGAAGCCAAGAGGGACCAAGGCAGACCCCGCCTGGTCGACGAAGCTCGAAACTGCACGGGCCTCGGAGGACCGCGAAGCCAAGAGCTCCTCTACCTCGTGGCGGGCTGCTCGCAGGGCGTCGCGGCTTCCCTCGGAGGATTCCTTCTCCTTGGCCGCCAGGGAGCTTTCCCGAAGGCGGAGAGACTGGGCAAGCCGCTCCAACTCAGAAACCCGAAAGTCGGCAGCCAATTCCCGATCCAGGATCGCCTGGCGTTCGCGGGAGACCTGTTCCTCCCTCATGGCCAGGTCTGCCTTCCGGGCCTCTAGCTCCCTGGCCCGAGCCCGCAGGTCATCCTCACCCGCCGCCAGCCGCGCGGCGACCCTCTCCGCCTCGGCTGCCGTAGAACGCTCCTGGTCCTCAACGGCGAGCTTGCGGCGCTCCAGCCTCTGACGTATCTCCTCCACGGCAGAGAGGCTCTCCTCGGCCTGGGCATGTACCTCAAGGGCCTCCCTGTGGAGCCGCCGAGTTTCGGTGTCCAAGCGGTCGACAGCCCGCTTCTGCCGGTCAAGGAGCGCTTCCCTGAAGTCAAGCAACTCCCGCCTGGAGTCGAGCTCGCCCTTGACCTCCGCGGTCCGCTCCCGCAAAAGGTTCTCCCAGATGAGGAGGCGATCTATTTCAACCGTATGCTCCTCTCGCTCGCGACCGAGCGCGGCCAGGACCTGCCGGACGCTCGCTTGGGCGAGCGTGAAGGCATCCGCCAGGGGTAGTGGGGCAGCAGAGGCCGGAGCAGTGCCCCCGACCTCCTCCATCGCATCATCCTCAAGAAAAGGCGATGCACCAGGGACCGGGATGAGACGCCGGTCAGGAGAAGCCGGCGCCGGGACTTTGACAGTCGGATCCGCCGAACTCTCACTAACTTCTGGCTCCTCAGCCCATGGAGAGGGACGAGTGGGGGAAGTCGACGCTGAAATAGAAGCTGGGTTGCCTGGTACAGGGTTGACCTGCGCTGGCTTGGGGGCCGCGGCAGCCGTCTCGGCAGGAGGAGATGACGCTGCCGTGGAATCCGGGCACACCGGAACAGGAGAAACTCGCGCTGGCTTGGGGGCCGCGGCAGCTGTACCGGTTTCCGAGCGCAACGGCGCAGACTCCCCACCAGACTGGGACGACCGAGAAGTGCGAACACTCCAGCGGGCCCTGAACCCCGACTTCCGAGCCGGGGTAGGATCCCCAGAGCCCGCCGTCGTCACCGACGGCTGCTCCGCAGTCGCCAGGACTGACGGAGCAGGGGACGCCCCAGAAGCTTCCCTCGGCGCATCAGCAGGTTCCCAGAGACTCCGCCACTTAAGGAAGGAGGACGCCACGTCTGGGAACCTCCGGCCTGTTGTCGCTTAAGAGGGGTCCCATCGGGATGATTAGCACGAGACCTCTTCGTGACGCCACCAAAAGGAGTGCCATCTCCGGAAGAAGGAGGTGCAGGCACCCTGGATCCCCGACTTGGCACAGATGCCGCCACTGGAGGAGATCGAGCACGTTTCTTCTCTGGGGGCGGGTTGGAAGCCATGGCGAGGGAGGGCTCAAAGACAAGAAGACAAAGGCACAAGAGTCCAAGGAAAAGCGCTGGGATCGAAGTGCGAAGGAAGCCGCAATGCGGGTAAGATCCCCTTTTAAAACTCCCCAGATGCGATTCCAAACAACTCAAAACTCTTCGAGTACACCGCATCGGCAACTGCATCGGCTCCAAGACTGAGCGCCGGTGACGAGTGGGCCCAAGCCGCCCAGCTGAAGCGGTGGGTCAAGGAGTCAGTCTCCCAAGAAGACGAGCCGGCAAGGCACTTCGGCGGATCCCGAAGAGAGCGCCACAACGTGCAGAAGTGGCAGCCTAGGGAACCGCCGCAGTAAAAGCAACCATCAAGTGGGCGCACGCTCCCACGTTCTCGCGACTGTTCGTGCTCCGACAGCGGTCAATGCGGGACTTAGAGAAAGTGCGTGGAACAGAAGAGACGGAGGCCCCACCTCGGGCTCGCTATCTCCCCCGAGATGGGCCCGGGGGCCACGGTCGGTACCCGCGATATGGGGTACCCCCGCGCACAGGGGAAAGTGCCTAAGGATCTCGCCCTTCTCCGCAGGGAGAGCTCCGAAGGCGCCACGTGTCCGAGCGGTAGGAAGCGGGCGTAAAGACGCGCCATACCTTGCCCGTACAAGGTATTCAAGGCCCGCGCCTTCCCAAGACGCGGAGACGCGGAGCACGCCTCTGTCAGGTGCCGTTGCGCTCAGTCGCGTCAGAACCTGCTAGCCAATAAACACAAGACAAGACATCCCCTGCCGCTCCCGCCGTCATCAACCACTACGACTAGCATGCAGCATGGGCAGGGCGGCAAGACGAAGACTCAGAAGCCTTCGCCAGAGACAACTACCGACATAACTGCGGATACGATAGTCGGTAGGCAATCTCCCCGGGACCACCTGTCGGGTCCCAGGCCCCCCTTGTAAGCCACACGAGCCTTGGACTATAAAAGGCTCGGGTAGGCGACATTAGCAAGGGTTCGCACTCCAGCAACCCACACCCTAGGCGTAAGTCATCCTCAAGCTCAGGACTCTAGTTCTGAGCAACAAGCAATACAGCGAGCACCTCTGCTCACCATGGACGTAGGGTTTTACGCTCCGGCGGCCCGAACCATGTAAAACTCACCGTGTCATGCTCCTCCCTCACTCGTCCCTACGCTTAAGCTCTCCGCAAGCGACTAGCCCCTCCGAAAAAGAACCTCCGTGGGCTGCCCAGAGCAGGTCCGGGGGAAGTGTCGACCACACACTTCGACAGTCATCGTCCTGCCGCCTCACCCATGCCACAAGCTAGGCGTAGTGATTGATGACGGCAGGGACGGTAGGGCATGTCTTGTCGCTGTATTTATGGGTCTACAGCTCCTGACATGGTGCGCCTGTCTTGACTGTGACTGGTCAGAGTGCCTCCTGACAGGCGTGCGCCGCGCCTCCGCGTCTTGGGAAGTTGCGGGTCTTGAATGCCTTTTTCAGACAAGGCATAGCGTGCCTTTACTCCTGCTGCCTACCTAGCCGGGGTGGGCAGCGGGGCACTGCTGGCCACGTGGCAGGCCCGGGGCTCGCCTCAGAGGAGAGGGGAGGCCCGGCCCCGCCGGATACGTGGCGCCTTTGGAGCTCACCCCTGCGGAGGGGGTGAGGTCCAGCCCTTCTGGCCACGTGGCAGGCCCGGAGCTCTCCTTTGAGGAGAGGGGAGCCCCGACCCTGCTGGACACGTGGCGCCTTCGGAGCTCACCCCTGCGGAGGGGGCTAGGTCCGGCTCTTCTGGCCACGTGGCAGGCCTGGAGCTCTCCTCTAAGGAGAGGGGAGCCCCGGCCCTGCTGGACACGTGGCGCCTTCGGAGCTCACCCCTGCGGAGGGGGCGTGGTCCGACTCTTCTGGCCATGTGGCAGGCCCGGAGCTCTCCTCTGAGGAGAGGGGAGGCCCGGCCCTGCTGGACATGTGGCGCCTTCGGAGCTCACCGCCGTGGAGGGGGCAAGGTCCTTAGGCGGTCTTCTCCTGTGCGCGGGGTACCCGGTATTGAGGGTACCGACAGTGGCCCCCGGGCCCACTTCGGGGGAGATAACGATCCCGGGGTGGGGCCTTCTCCTTTTTTACCCCGCACACTTTCTTTTCTTGAGTGTTCCCTGTGCTTGTAGGGTCTCGTCGGCTTCGGAGCTCAGCTCTGCGAAGGGGGTGAGGTTCGACATCGGAGCTCACCTCTGATTAGAGGACGAGGGCCGGCATCGGAGCTCGCCTCTGAGGAGAAGGCGAGGGCCGGCATTGGAGATCAGCCTCTGAGGAGAGGGCGAGGTCCAGCATCGGAGCTCAGCCCGGTGGAGGGGGCGAGGGCCGGCATCGGAGCTCGCCTCTGAGGAGAGGGCGAGGGCCGACATCGGAGCTCAGCCCTGAGGAGCGCGTGAGGTCCGGCATCGGAGCTCGCGTTTGAGGAGAGGGCGAGGGCCGGCATCGGAGCTCAGCCTCTGAGGAGAGGGCGAGGTTCGGCATCGGAGCTCAGCCTTGCAGAGGGGGGAGGTCCGGCATCAGAGCTTGCCTCTGAGGAGAGGGTGAGGTCCGACATCGGAGCTCGCCTCTGAGGAGAGTGGAGGTCCGACATCGGAGTTCACCCCTACGGAGGGGGTGATGTCCAGCATCGAAGCTCACCCCTACGGAGGGGGTGAGGTCCGGCTCTTCTGGCCACGTGGCAGGCCCAGGGCTCACCTCTGAGGAGAGGGGAGGCCCGGCCCTGCTAGACACGTGGCGCCTTCAGAGCTCACCCCTGCGGAAGGGGGAGGTCCGGCATCGGAGCTCGCCTCTGAGGAGAGGGGAGGTCCGGCTTCGGAGCTCACCCCTGCTGAGGGGGTGAGGTCCGACACTGCTCCCGAGTAGGAAACGGTAATTCTGCTCAGAGGTCCTCCCTTCCCTGTCTCTTGGTCTTATTTGGATTACAGTCCTGGGCCGGTATACGGGGCTTGGTAAATCCAGTGCACTCGGTACCGGAGGCCCGGCTCCCTCCTTGGTCAGGGTGTAACCGTCCAGCCTCTAGTACTTAGACCGTAGCGCTGGGGAGGCAGAGTGCGCACGCTTTGGGTGCAGGACCAGGCAAAGCAGGCTCCTGGACCTCCCGCTCTGGCGTAGGTCTTTTCCTGGTGGAGACCAACTGGCGTCACAGTAGGTCCGAGAGGCCCCCGGGCCTTTGGCAGGTACCTAAAGCACAACCGCCTTCGGCAGGATGGCAAATGCTGACTAGGTAGGAGAGTGGGAAAGGAGGACCGAGTATACGATGGACGTACATAGTCTTGAGCATGGGGAGGTGATCATAAAAATTAATGTGTAATTTAAATGAACACATAAGTAAACATGGTAGGACAGGGTTCTTTTCATTCATGCAAGTCCATAGGAGGAAAATAGGCTGTACATGGAGGCAAGGACCCGCCCCATTGTGAACGGGGGCAGGGCCTACGCGCTTAGGGTACAGGACCAGGCTAAGCCGGACGTAGTCCTGGACCACCCCCTGGGGCTTAGTTGCTCCGAGCACTGCTCCTGGGCTCTATGGGATCTGTTACAGAAAGAATAAACCTGTCCTACCACTGCTCTAAGGGTAGAACTTACGGAGGTAGCACCGGAGCGCCTGCCTTAAGCTCCCATGCACGGACCTCTGGTGGTAGCGCCGGAGCGCCTGCCGGTACCGTGCGGTTCGGAACGTTGCTTGCCATCTTGCCTCGTCAACGAGGCCAATGTCCTCACGCAGGAGCTAGTCCTGCGTGGCTTCATCGTACGCTCAGACACGGGGGGACCCCCATGGTAATCTCCAGGGGAAGCATGACTTCGTCCCCGCATACCATGAAGAAGGGTAATTCCCATGACCTGGCCCTGGGACGTCCGGCTGGCCCCCGATGGCTCTGGGGGAGGGCCCCAGGATGTGCAGCGTCTGCACCGGTATGTGGATCTGCTCGGCATGGATCTGGCACACCTTGCATCTCTTAACCGGCTTGACGACGTACAGGAAGCTATCGACCAGTAGAAGCCATGCCGGAAGGCTTTACCAACCAGCGTGCGGGAAAATGAGTGTTTCCCGCACTCGCCTCCGTGGGTTGCTACGAGCAGGTCGCAGCCTTCCTCCTGGGTTATGCACTGCAATTGGATGCCGTTGGCACCACACCGGTAGAGATACCAGCGTGTAGCTCTTAGCCATCTGCACAATCCGTTCAGAAGATGCATGTTCATCAGGAAGGATGTTGTCATTCAAGTAGTCCCGGACCTCTGTGGTCCTTGCATCGGGGCTACTTGAGCTTCTGGATCTTGGGCGCTGGGTAGCATGGAGTCCCTAATGGCGCATACCATCCTTGGCGGGCACCATGGATGCAGGGCCGCCGGGTCTGCCAGCTTCGAGGTGCTGGTCTTGCCCCCTTCGCCCGGTTCGGCAGGACGGGCTGTGGGCCGCGGCAACGTCCCTTCAAAGGCTCCTTCGGGCACCGGGGCTCCGGTGGAGGCCTTCGTTGATAGGTTGTTGGCGACGGTGTCGTCGGCGCGCGGTACATGGCACAGGTCCAAGGCCACGTTATTGGTTGCGTTGAAGTTGAGGCACACCATGTACACAAACTGCTCCGCCGTTGGCATGAGGAGCAGTACGCTGGCTCTGGCCCCCTGCTTCCGCGAGGAGCCGTCGGAGTAGAACGTCCAGTGGGGCTCGGTGAAGGCCGGTGCTCGGGGCTCTGGTTCTCCACCTTCAGAGCCCCCTGGGTTGCTTCGTGATGGCGTCCACTTGGCCACGAAGCTAGCCAGTGCTTGGCTCTTGACTGCATTACGTGGTAGGGAGTCCAGCTAAAACTCCATCATCTCCGGCTGCCCTCCTGCTTTGGAGGCAGGCCGTGAGTACCAGTTACACCCTTCTGCTGCTCTGGCGCACTTGTCCGCCAGACTGAAGAGCTCCGAGACGTCTCGCACCTTCCTGGTGGCCAACTTCTTGATCATCTTCTTGTCCCTCACACCCTGTCGAAATGCGACCACAACTGATGCGTTCTGGATGTGAGGTATGGCGTTCCGTACTTGGGAGAATCGCTGGATGAAGGAGCGCAGTGATTCTCCCAGTTGTTGTCGTACGGCGTGGAGGTCCAGCTCCGTGCCGGGACGCGTGTAGGAGCTGCTGAAGTTCACCGTAAACTATAAGCATAGCTCTCCCCAGGAGGTTATGGAACCCTGGGGCAGGTTCATGAACCATGACCGTGCTGGGCCGGTCAAGGCGATGGGGAAGTAGTTGTCCATGATGGCCTCATCCCCTCCTGCCGCGAGGATGGCAGTGGAGTAGATCTGCAGGAACTCTGCAGTGTTGACGCTTCCGTTGTACTTCTCCGGCAGGTGCGGCCGGAACTTGCGTGGCCACACTGCAAAGCGGAGGTGGGGCGCCAGGGCCGCACACCCCATCCCTGCTGCTGCAGATCCTGGTGCCGCGAACGCTTGGTCCGCTGCTGGCACGGTGTACCCCGACACGGGCAATGGTGCACCATATATCGGGGGCGCCGACTGCAAGGCATATGGCTGCTGCATATGCTGCGCGGCGTACGCCTAGGGAAGAGGTCGCATGGCGAACGTCTGAGGCCCAGGCTGAGTCGAGGCAGTCGACATGCTGTAGTCGGCCTCGTGGTTGCGGCGCCTTTGCCGCTGCTGCTCGATGGTCACACGAGCATCTTCCCCCAAGCGACGTCGCTCCAGCTCTATCCTCAAGTCTGCCATTGAGAGCCTGGTAGAACGGGAGTCGGCCGTCTGCCTGTCAACCGTTGGCGTGCGCGACAGCGAAACATCTGGTTGACCGGGGTGTCCTCTCCGTCGCAGCGAAGGGTTGAAGGCAGCAGCGACGAGGTGGTCGACGTCGCGGATCCACTGCTGGGTGGCCCCCTGGAGAGCATCCGCAGCGGGCGGATTGCGCAGGAGCGCTCGTGCGGCGGCTAGTGCACTTGCTTGAGTGACACTCTGCGCCGCAGCAGATCTTGAAGTTGTTGTTCGCCGGGAATGATGGCGCGAAGAGCCAGCCGTTGAAGGAAGCTTGGACATCTTCGTTGGCGCTGACCCATCTCGAGAGAGAAAATCCCCCTTCCTGGCGCGCCAAATGTCGAAGTGTTGCCGTCGACACTTCCCCCGGGCCTGCTTGAGGGGCAGCCCGCGGAGGTTCTTTTTTGGAGGGGCTAGTTCTCTCGGAAGGTCGCGTTGGACAAAGGAGAGGATTGACACGAGGGTTTTTATGTGGTTCGGGCCGCCGGAGCGTAATACCCTACGTCCACGTGAGCTGTGCTGATCGGAGCTTAGAACCGGAGTTCTAAGCTTGGTGATGATCTGAGTTGAGTTGCCCAAATGGCGAACTCGCAAGGTGGGAAACCAAATGTCCGAACCCTTTGCAACGTTGCCTACCCGAGCCTTTTATATTTCAAGGCTCGGGCAGCTTACAAGGTGGGCCCCGGTGGCCGATAGGTGGCCCCGGGGTGATTTCCTGACATCTACCATATCTTGCCGTGATTGCTGGTAGCTGTCTTCTGGTGATGGCTACTTGGTCGTTGTCCTGCCGCCCTGCCCATGCCGCAAGCTAGGCGTAGTGGTTGATGACGGCAGCGGTGACAGGGCATGTCTTGTCGCTGTATTTATGGGTCTACAGCTCTTGACATGGTGCACTTGTCTTGACCGTGACTGGTCACAGTGCCTCTTGACAGGCGTGCGCCGCGCCTCCGCGTCTTGGGAAGGTGCAGGTCTGGAATGCCTTGATCAGACAAGGTATGGCGTGCCTTTACTCCTGCTGCCTACCTAGCCGGGGTGGGCATCGCGGCATTACTGGCCACGTGGCAGGCCCGAGACTCGCCTGGGAGGAGAGGGGAGACCTGGCCCCGCCGGATACGTGGGGCCTTCAGAGCTCACCCCTGCGGAGGGGGTGAGGTCCAACCCTTCTGGCCACGTGGCAGGCCCGAAGCTCTCCTCTGAGGAGAGGGGAGCCCCGGCCCTGCTGGACACGTGGCGCCTTCGGAGCTCATCCCTGCGGAGGGGGCGAGGTCCGGCTCTTCTGGCCACGTGGCAGGCCCGAAGCTCTCCTTTGAGGAGAGGGGAGCCCCGGCCCTACTGGACACGTGGCGCCTTCGGAGGTCACCCCTGCGGAGGGGGCGAGGTCCGGATCTTCTGGCCACGTGGCAGGCCCGGAGCTCTCCTCTTAGGAGAAGGGAGGCCTGGCCTTGCTGGACACGTGGCGCCTTCGGAGCTCCCCCCCATGGAGGGGGTGAGGTCCTTAGGCGGTCTTCTCCTGTGCGCGGGGGTACCCGGTATGGAGGGTACCGGCAAGCGGCATGGCAGAAAGGTACGCCAATTTTGGTGCTACACTTGACGAGGAACCATGGTCAAGAAGTATCTCGACACCATCCCAGATTGGCTATATCTTATCGTTGCGGGGATCTAGCAATTCTATGATGTCGAGAAGATGTCGTTTATGGATACTCTCGGATGGCCGAAGGCCTTAGACAAGCGGTGTTGACAGTACACTCAAGGAAGCGAGACCGATGAGTGTTGGCTGCTGCTCACGGAGGCTAAATGGCGGGCTCGCGAGAAGCACAAGTCTTAAACAGAAGAAAGACCTCTGCATCCACGAGCCCTCCTCGACTTAGCGATGAAAGCATCGCTAGCCCACATCTGGCATAGAGCTCGGTACGCTTCGGGCCGACCCTCTAGCCAGGAAATACTGACCTGCACATATTTATTATGTCATTGAAATATCTTTTACATAACTAAGTATTAAAATAATTGAACACAAACAACTTACCTCCGCGTACTGCTCCTCTGTCAAGTAAGTGTCAGAGGCCCTTCTAAACATACCGTATGCTGGAAAATCATGGACGGACCATAAGTAAGCAGCTCGCAGGTTGAATTTCTGCTTCTTGTAACAGTCGTAAGCTTCGCACCTGTCCACAAAGTTTTTAGTTCTTCAATCAACGGTTTCAACATCACGTTTAGACGTGGCCCAGGATGATCCAGTCTAGGTATGATGAGGCAAAGAAATATGAATTCATACTTCATACAAAGAGATGGTGGCAGGTTGTATGGAATAACAAAAACGGGCCAACACGAGTATGGCGTGGCTTTTGTACTAAACGGCGAGAAGCCATCTGTCGCCAAACCCATGCGAACATTTCTCGCATCACTGGCAAATTCTGGATCGAAGCGCTCCAGCGCCTTCCATGCCTCACCATCGGACGGGTGCGTCATGACTCCATTGTTCTGACGTATACCTTCTTTGTGCCATCTCATGTGTCTAGCTGTTCTTTTTGAAATAAACAACCGCTTCAATCGAGGTGTCAGTGGTAAGTAACAAAGTTGCTGATATGCGACTTCTATGATCACATTATCACCATCGTCGTTAACAACTTTGACAAACCTCAATTTATCATATTTTAAGCACTTGTTCTCTCTCGCGTGCTCTTTCTAAAAAAGCGTACAATTGTCTGGACACACATCAATCTTCTCATATTTCATACCGAGACCAGACAACAACTTCTTCGACTGATACATATCTTTAGGCACTTTGTGGGGTTGTGGAAGGATATCGCCGATCAATTTGATTAGGTCATTGAAACAGTTGTTGGAAAAGAAGTAATTGGACTTAATTGTCATAAATCTGATGATGAACGTAAGGAGGGTCACTTCTGTGTGTTCATGAAGCAGATCTTCTGAAGCTTTAAGAAGCTTGAAGAACGCTTCTACCTCCGTTGTTGGAGGATCCTCCGTAGCCTCTGGTTCAATAGCTTGTAGCATCTCATCCATCCGATCAACCCCCGTGTTGTCATTATCCTCTTGCACTTCTTGTACGGCTTTATAAGTTGTCTCGCCGTGAAAAATCCACACCTCATAATGTGACGTGTAACTGTTTCAACAGAAGTGTATCAAAAGAGTCATTTTATCAAGCCACTTTGTGTTTCAGCATTTCATACATGGGAATCACACCTTATCGATCGTCAACAACGAAAAGGCTCAATCAATAAAAGCATCTGTCTTTGCGAACCATTCATCTGAGTGACCACCTTTCTTGTTCCAACTAGTGTACATCCAACTACGGTCTTCACCCATGTTGGAGGCTACAGATTAAAGAGGGAGAAAACATCGTTAATTTATACTTCTATTGGGACAGATAGGTCTAAACCCACCGAAGAGTGACCGAGATGAACGTGCTTCTGACGAGACACCATGTCCGGATCTAGGCGAAATTTCGGTAGCATAACCCTTCTGTTCTCTGACTGCACGCCTGATAATGATGAAGCAGAGAACATCAGGGTTACGCTGTCGAAATCTTGTCCGGATTAAGACCCGCGTCTTGTCGTAGGCACGCCCCCTCGATCACTCCCAGGCTGTCCAAAAAGGGACAATTCCGAACCTACCCGGCTCACATGCGTAACGCATGTGAGATGGGCTGGTTTTTCGGGTGATGCAAATTCTAAAGGTTTATGTTACTCATTCATTTTTGAGTCATTTATGAGAGAGAGAGAGAGAGAGAGAGAGAGGAAAGAATGAAAGATTGAGAGAGACGGGGGGGGGGGGGAAAGAATAGGGCTGACCGTCAACTCGCAGGTCTGCGTCCATGCGACCTAATCCTTCGGCATGTCCGGGGTCTCAAGGACAACGGGAGAAGACAAAGACAAAGCCTTTCGCTGGGGGGTCCTTGTAACCTTCTACGGCATGTCACGGTGGTTGAGCGGTCAAGCGTTGGAGGGAGGTCCGTCGGGCGCTGAGCCCGGACAGACAACTCTCGTCGAGCGTCTCTCTGAGTCCTTGGGTGCTCGAAGCTCCGTGTATGTCTCGTGTACACCGTCGTTTTCCAACGAGTACTTCGCGTCCGCACCGGCACCGTTCGCCTCAAAGCCTAGCTCGATAGATGTCCTACTATTAATTATCGTATTACATGCTCTCACGACGGTGTATATAGCTAAACGTCGTGAAGCGAATAATTATCACTCAATTTTTAAACAATTTCCACACAAGTAATTAGTAGACAAAACATAATTATTAAAAAGTGACTCAAAGAGGGAGCGAACGAAGTCCAGCGGCGGCGATGGGGTGGGATGCCGGGGGCCAAGAGGGGGCCCGCTGAGGGTCAGGGGAGCAGCGGGGGTCGCGGACGGCACTAGTGCTTGGAGTGGAGCAAGGGTGGGGCGCGGTGGCGGCCCTGGGCAGTAGCGACAGCGGGGGCCGGGGGTGGCGACCGACGGTGGAAGTGGCGGCGGCGACAGAGGACATCTTGGGGGAAGGGCTGAGAGGCGGGCTCAGGCTGGGGGGCGTGAGGCGTCGGCGGTGGCGGCGCGAGGGGCTGGACGCCTAGGCATCGCCTACACTAAGTTAATTAAAACACTAAATCGCCTAGGGGCTGGGGCGGCGAGGCCGGGGAGTAAAGAAAAAATTAAATATCTAAAATAACTAAAATCAATCAACTAATAAATTAACTTAATTAAACAACTAATCAATCAATTAAACAACTAATGAATCAATTAACTAAACTAAAAAACTAAGATCACAAACAATTTCTAAAATAACTTAAATAAATCAATTACTAAATTAACTTAATTAAACAACTAATCAATCAATTAAACAACTAATGAATCATTAAACAACTAATGAATCAATTAAACAACTTAAATAACTAAAATAACTTAAATTGAACAAATAATCAATCAATTTTGGACCATGTTCACCTTATCCAAGTAGGATGCGGCACGGTGGCTGCGGCAGGGTAGGCGGAATCCGGTGCGGTCGCCGGGTCGGCAGAATCCGGTGCAGCGGTGGCCAGGGCGGTGGAGGCCGGGGCAGCTGCGGCCAGGGCGGCGGCGGCCGGGTAGGCTGCGGCCGGGGCTGCGGAGGGCGGGCAGCGGCGGCCGGAGCGGCGGCGGCCGGGGTGGAGGGCAGGGCGGCGGCGGCTGGGGCAGAGGGCGGGACGGCGGTGGCCGGGGCGACGGCGGGGTCCGGCGGCTGGCGGGGCGGCATGGAGTTTTGGGCGGCGGGCGGCGGCTCGGGCGTGACGGCCCCTGGTTTAGCCGTCGTAAATAAGCTTATTTACGACAGCCTAGGTCAAGCCGTCGTAAACAATTTTTTATTTATGACGGCCGGAGTTGGCCATCGTAATTAATTTAACTTATAACGGCGAACCCTACAGTCGTCGTAAATTAATCTGGCCGTCGTAAATTGTTGTGTTTTTTGTAGTGACGTTGGAGATGGTTGGGGCAACGAGGAGAGACGCCGATCAACTTCGACGCCTCCGACTGCCCCAAGAACATGGCAGGCCCAGGCCCCGGGACTGGGGCGGCCGCTGCTACTGCTCGATGGATGGTCTTGACAGCTCACCTGGACGAGACATCGGAAGAACCCCCATACATCACACAGTGTGCCGGCCTCTTGGCCAGACCCGCCCGCTCTAGAGCGGGGGGTAGCCTCATCATTTAACGCCTAGAGACGACGGCGTGCTGGGCGAGAAGGCTCGCCATGGGAAGTGATGTTCACCATGGTCGCAAGGAAAGAGCGTAAAACTCCCCTACCTGGCGCGCCAAATATTGGAGTGTGAGCTGCGACACTCCTCCTGGCCCGCTCAGAAGCAGCCCGCGGGATTCTTTTTTCTGTAGGGGGCTTGGCACCCTTCACGACCTGGGCTCGAGGGAGTGGGTGAACACGAGGATTTACGTGGTTCGGGCCACCGCAATGTAATACCCTACATCCACGGGTGTGCTTATTCTATTTCTTGAGAGCGAGCATTTGTGCGTTGTGTGATCTTGAGTGTGGGGAGTCGGAACCCTTTGTAGGGTGTCACCCCGGTCCTTTTATAGTTCAAGTCCGGGGTGGTTACAATGAGTCTTGGGGCCCGATAGGTGGTCCCAAACTTTGAGTGTCCTATACACGATCTAGGGCTTCCTCCTCTGAGTAGAGTCACCTGTGGGGGAGTTAAGTCCCCCCGTCCGGCGCGCTGATCGCCCCTGACTGTGTGTCAGGTGGTGATGAAGACTCCTTCTTGTCGCTGCATCTCCTCGCCCTGCTTGGGCGGCTGTGTGCCGTTGGGCGGCACTGTTTTGCTGTCATGCCTCTCCGTCCTATCTTGTCACCGTTATGGCGAACGGGCAAGGGACGGAGGCGTGTGCCGTGCGCATTGCTTCTGGGGAAGGCGCAAGCCTTGAATGCGAAGCCTGACAGCGCACTTCCTTCTTGAATTCGCCGACCCACTGCCCACGACGGATCATAGGGTACATGGTGGCTCTGTTCCCTTATCGTCGAGCTTGGTGTCTGGGGACACGTGGCGGCTCCGGACCTTACTTCAGCAGGGAGGCCCGAACCGGAGCCCAGGGCACGTGTCAGCTCCGGACCCCTCCTCAGCGGAGAGGCTTAGGTTAGAGCTCAGGACATGTGTCAGCCCCGGTGTTGTTCTCTTCAGGAGGGTGACTCGGAGATGGGGACCCGTGGCAGCCCTAGACCTGTCCTCAGCAGGGAGGCTCAGGCCGGGGCCCGAGACACATGCCAGCCCCAGAGCTCAGGCATACGCGGCAGCCCTAGGGTCGACCATGGGCCCTAGGGTACGTGGCCCTTGTTGGGACCATGTATCGCATTTTTCAAGTCATTATGTTCTACTACTGATTAATGGACTGAATGGAGTTTATGCCATGTGGCTGAATTGTTTGTCGTCATGGTTGCAGAATGGTTCGTACCCGAGCCACGAACGAGGTCGGGGGTTCGAGTCAACAGGGAGGTGATGACTCCCAGCAACCTGCCTACAACAACAACCGGCAGCAGCAACCATTGCCTCTACCTTCGCTTATGTTGGCGGATGTGATTGTGGCGCTGGTTGGCTCTTGTGAGGAGCAGACCGACCTGCTCCGCACGATAGTCCAGAATACGTCCTAGGCGGGGACGCGTCAAGACATGGGGCATCACCAGCCTCACACCAGCACGTACTCGGATTTCATGAGTACGCACCTCCAGTGTTCACCGAAGCGGGTGAACTCCTGGAGGCCGACAACTGGCTGTGGACGATTGAGTCCAAATTCGGACTGCTCCAATGCACCGAGCAGCAGAAGACTCTGTTCACGGCGCAGCAACTGCACGGTGCCGTCGGCGCGTGGTGGTCAAACCATCTTGCCTCACTGCCTGCTGGCCACGCTGTGAAAAGGAGGGATTTCCAGGAGGCTTTCCGCGCCTATCACATACCTCCTGGGATCATGAAGAGGAAATTTCAAGAATTCTTGGGGTTGAAGCAAGGTGGGAGGAGCACTCATGAATACTCCCGTGGCTTCAAACGTCTGGCGCAATATGCGTCGGACTACATCTCCACAGAGGAGAAGAAGTGCAAGCATTTCTATCGGGGTTTTGTAAGTGCATCTAGGCACCCCCGTGGGTTTTGGATGATTGATGACGATAAATTAGGAGACTAATGAGCTGAGATGATCATAAGCACAAGACATTTCCAAGGCGGACACCTAAACTCTCAAAGAAAAGGAAAAAGATGAAGAACGGCGTCGAAGACTCGAAGAGTAGAAATTAGGGTTTCACTTGAGTCTTTAGTAGGCTAGCCGTGTAAAAGAAAGAGTGTGTGTCAAATGCATTGAGATCATAGAAGAGAGCTCAAAGCGTTAGAAGTGTCAAATCCTTAGTGGAGAGAGGTAGAGAGGTAAAGTTGGGCAGGCCGGACTTGTCCGGGGAAGAGGCCGGACTAGTACGGAAGTCCTATGGCTTAGTCTGTTTTGGGGCGGACTTAGAGTTCATGACTGAGATCGGACCTGTCCGTTTTGGGACGGACTAGTCCGTTTCTCTCTTGGTGAGAGTGTTTTTGGGGCTAAGTCCTGGTAGACCGGACTTATCCGCCTCAGTGGCCGGACTAGTCCGGGCTAGCCAGACTTGTCTGTTTTCACAGGGACTAAGAGTTTCTGTGTGAGTTCGGGCTAGTACGTTCTAAGGCGTACTAGTCCGTATGGGTGTGAGATGAGAGCTCCCACGGCTAAGTCTTGGTAGACCGGACTTGTCCGCCTTAGTGGCCGGACTAGTCCGGGTCCTCCAGACTTGTTCGTTCTGACCCGGACAAATAGTTCCTGTGTGAGATCGGACTAGTCCGGTGTGAGGCGGACTAGTCTGGACTTTCGGTAGGTGGCAACGGTTGGCTTCAGGACTTCTATAAAAGGAGATGCCCCGACTTCATTTAGGAGAACCTAGAACCCTAGCGCCGCCATAGCGATCCTAGAGCCCCCCCTAAGCCTTCTCTCTTGCCTACTCACCCTCTAGAACCAATTCTTGAGTGGATTTGGGTGTGTGAGGAGAGGAGAAGGAAGAACTTCGCGTTTAAGGCTCTCAGAGTGATCTCGTGCACCTGGTGTTACCTGTGGCTTGTAAGATC
Source organism: Neostapfia colusana (assembly GCA_030760725.1). Lineage (NCBI taxonomy): Eukaryota > Viridiplantae > Streptophyta > Magnoliopsida > Poales > Poaceae > Neostapfia > Neostapfia colusana. The sequence goes on along the minus strand of JASWHV010000001.1, from coordinate 123,675,566 downwards.
GGTGGAGTTTTGTGGACGTGATCAAGTGGGAGCCTCAGATTGTGAGCAGTCACAACACTTTGTAAGTTCACCCTTGAGATAGTGAAGAACCGGGTTGGCCTTAGTGGCGACTTGGTGAGGGAAGGGTTGTTAAACCCGGTCCTTTGTGGACTCCTCAACGGGGACGTAGATTCTTGAGTGAAATTGAACCTCGGGCAAAAATATTCATGTCATTTTGCACTTACATTTCATTTATCATTAGAATTGCTTAGGGTTCGTTCGATCATTTCACTCTTATAATATTTCAGGTTACAATCTTGCAATCCACCTCAGTACTTTGTCATATTTGTTATATTAGATTGCTAGATAGTTTATCTGCATTTCGCTAAACTCAAATCTGAAGAAAAACCCATAAAAATCAAGTTTAGGCTTTTCAGCAGTCTGACCGGACTAGTCCGCCTCTGAGCCAGACTAGTCCGGCCTTTTAGGCTTTTCCAGCAGGTTGATCGGACTAGTCCGCCCCTGAGCCAGACTAGTCCGGCCCCTGTGTTCTAATCTCGTTTAACTAAGTCATTTCAGAAATTTTAGCCTATTCACTCCCTCTAGGCAATTTCAATTGGTATTAGAGCAGGTCTATCCATTAAGAGTCTAACCACTCGGAGAGAAGATGGCCGGAGTGGAGGGATACGAGATTCCATCGACGTCACAAGGTGACAACACATATGACAAGAAAAAGAACACGGATAATCTGCAAGACCACTCGAGTGACGATGAAGAAGTTCGCCAGCTCAAGGCACGACTTCGCAAGAAGCTAGGTCACTCAAGTAAACAGAAGAAGAAGCCGAAGGATCAAGAAAGGAGTGGTCAACCGGACTACTCCCAATATCCTTTCAACTATGAACGATTAACTTCCAACAATCAATACTTATCTATTCCTCTTGGCAAACCTCCTCAATTCGATGGAAATGGTTACTCAATGTGGAAGCATAATATGAAGATGCATCTAATATCCTTAAACCCTAGCTTGTGGCAAATTGTCTTAACAGGTGTCCATCTTCCAAAAAATGAAGAAGACGTTACCCCGGATCAAGCCATTCTACTTCATCGCAATGCTCAAGCAGTTGGGCTGATCACCTCAACCTTGACTCTTGAAGAGTTCAACCGAGTCGATGGATTGGAGGTGGCCAAAGACATATGGGACACACTCAAGACAGCGCATGAAGGAAACTGAGTCATTAGGGAAGGCAAGATTGAGATGATTGAAGGAGAGCTTGAGAGGTTCACCATCATGAATGGTGAGTCCCCTCAAGACATGTACAACCGTCTCAAGGTCCTCGTCAACAAGATATGATCTTATGTATGCACCCGGTGGACGGATCATGAGGTGGTGAAGAGGATGCTTCAGGCATTCATGCCTTGAAACATTGCTCTTTGCTCCTTGATCCGTGAGAGCCCGGGATATGCTCAAATGACCCTGAAGGAAGTGCTTGGAAGAATCATCAGCAACGAGATGATGGAGAAGGAAGCCATGTTCTACAGCGACCTCCAAAGGCTCGCCTCCTCAAAGAAGAAAGATGTTGCTTTCAAAGCAACATACTCATTACAAGACTTCGAAGCAAGTCATGATGAGGGCCTCAACACCGATGAAGAAGAGGCGCTCTTCATCAACAAGTTTAATAGGATGATGAAAAGAAGGAAAGGGGGCAACCATTATGAGAACAAGAACAAGGAAAGGTCCAAGCCCAAGACAAAAAGAGCATGCTACAACTGTGGTGAATATGGACACTTCATTGTGGATTGTCCATATGAAGAGAGTAAGAAGAAGAAAGATGGCAAGTCTCAAGAGAAGAAATTCTTCAAGAAGAAGAAGCCATCAGGACAAGCTCACCTTGGGAAGGAATGGGACTCAAACGAAGACTCATCCTCCAAGGATGAAGAGAAAGTGGCAACACTTGCCATTGGAAGGAGCAAGCTCTTCCCAAACATTGAAGACTTCAAGTCTACATGTATCATGGCTAAGGAGGGAAGAAGAAAGGTTAAATCTAAACCATCCTCCTGTACCTCTTCACTTGATAGCTTTGATAGTAGTAGTGATAATGAATCCATGCTTAAGGACCTAAGTAGGAGCACCTTGAAAAAGATGGGATTGTTGTCGGAAGAAATCTTTGAGAAGGATGAACTCATCAACCGTCAAGAAGACATGCTCATCCTTGAAAAGGAGAGATGTCATGAGATTGAAGAGCTTCTTGAGGTTGAAAGGGAAATAAGCAAGGCACTTGAGCGCGAACTCGCTTTGAGCAAGGAAACTTGCTCAAATCTTGAAGACACAACTGTTGTGCTCAAGGATGAAATTGTTAACTTGACAAAAGTCAACAAGATCCTTGAAACACAAGTTGAGTCTCTCAAGATCAATGCACCTTCTTCCTCTATGATTTCACCCTCCTCAAAGAAATCTCCCGAAGCAACTCAAACTTGCAAGTGCTCAAACTTAATCCTAAAACTCAAAGATGAACTTAAGTTGGCACAAAACAAGCAGTCACCGAAAGGTGGTATCTTTTACAAGGAAAAAGTGGCATATGCACGAAGTGCATATACCAATGTAAGACCTCCACATTTCAAAGATGGTTTTAGCTATTCTCGGAAGTGGAGGCAACATGCTAAAACTCCCAAGAAGGGAAAAGACTTGATTGTATTTGTCAAGGAAGGTTCATCCAACAAAGAAAATGTAAAGAACATTGCAAACTCATCTAACATGCCTAAAAATAAATCTCATCCTTTGTTCCATGATTTTGATGCCTCATATGTTTTATTGAGAAACAAATTTGGAAAGATCTATGCTACGTATGTTAGGACACTCCGCAAGAGTCGAAAACCTTGTGTGTGGGTGCCCAAGTGCCTCTTGACTAACATGAAAGGACCCAACTCCGCTTGGGTACCGAAAGGTAAGGCATAACTCTATTTTGTAGGCATACTCCTCTGGTGGATCAAAATGGGTGCTCGACAGTGGATGCACAGACCATATGACCGTAGAGAGAAAGATGTTTGTGGAATATGAGGAAAACGAAGATCCAAGTGAAGGAATATACTTTGGGGACAATAGCCAAGGGAAAATCATTGGCACCGGTAAAATTGCGATCTCTCCCCATCATACTCTTTCAAATGTTTTGCATGTTGATTCTCTTGATTATAACCTTCTATCTATATCCTAATTATGTGATAAAGGTTATAATTGTATGTTCACTAACGAGGGTGTGACTGTCTTGAGAAGAAGCAATGACTCAATCGCTTTTAAGGGCATACTCAAGGGAAAGCTTTACCTTGTGGGTTTCACCACGGATAAAGCTCAACTTGACACGTGCTTAATGGCGAAGACCAACATGGGATGGCTGTGGCATAGAAGGCTTGCCCATGGTTGGATGAGGAACTTGCAAAAACTTCTCAAGGGAGAACACATTTGAGGCTTGAAAAATGTTGTTTTTGATAAGGATAGGCCATGTAGTGTTTGTCAAGCCGGAAAGCAAGTTGGAGCTCAACATCTATCCAAAAATGTCATGACGACCACAAGACCCTTGGAGCTACTTCACATGAACCTCTTCGGCCCAATCGCCTACATAAGCATCGGCGGTAACAAATATGGTCTTGTTGTTGTAGATGATTATTCTCGTTTCACTTGGATGTTCTTTTCGCATGACAAAGGAGAAACTCAAGGTGTGCTCAAGAAATTCTTGAGAATAGCTCAAAACGAGTTCTCCTTAAGAATTAAGAACATAAGGAGCAATAACGGCACCGAGTTTAAGAACACTCAAGTGGAAGAATACTTGGATGAAGAAGGCATCAAGCATGAGTTTTCAGCCCCCTACTCCCCTCAACAAAATGGGGTTGCTGAGAGGAAGAATAGAACTCTCATTGAGATGGAAAGAACCATGCTTGATGAGTACAACACGTCGGACCGGTTTTGGACGGAAGCAGTTAATACCGCTTGCCATGCCATAAACCGGTTGTATCTTCATCGACTTTTGAAGAAGACGTCTTACGAACTTCTGACCGGTAACAAACCAAACATCTTTTATTTTTGTGTCTTTGGGAGCAAGTGTTATATTCTCAACAAGAAGCCTAGGACTTCAAAGTTTGCCTCAAAGTCCGATGAAGGTTTCTTGCTTGGTTATGACTCAAATACCTACGCCTATCGTGTTTTCAACAAAACTTACGGAATTGTTGAAATATTGAGAGACGTAGTGTTTGATGAGACTAATGGCTCCCAAGTGGAGCAAGTTTATCAAAGTGTGCTAGATAAAGAAGAGGCTCCACAAGAAGCACTTAAAAGAATGGCACTTGGAGAAATTCCTCAAGAACATACTCAAGACTCAAATGATCATCCAACAAATGAAAATATGTCTCCCTCCCATGATCAAGCTCAAGATGAGCAAGGCCAACCTCAACAAGATCAAAACGATCAAAGTCAAGATAGAGGATTGGATCAAGGGGGAGATGAAAAAAAGAGTTACAATGAAGATGAAGATCAAAGAGTTCAACTACCTCATCCAAGAGTGCACCAAAGTGTTCAACGGGATCATCCCGTCGACAACATACTAGGAGATATCTCCAAAGGGGTGACCACTCGCTCTCGAATGGCTAATTTTTGTGAACATTACTCTTTTGTTTCCTCTTTGGAGCCCCGAAAGGTAGAAGAAGCACTACAAGATCCGGATTGGATGGTGGCCATGAAAGAGGAACTCAATAATTTTGAAAGAAATCAAGTGTGGGATCTTGTGAAGCGACCCAACGCAAATGTTGTGGAACCAAGTGGGTAATTTCGCAACAAGCAAGACGAGTATGGGGTTGTAACAAGAAACAAGGCAAGACTTGTTGCAAAGGGATATGCACAAGTAGAAGCGCTTTCCTCAACGGTCCAATCAAGGAGGAAGTGTACATGGAGCAACCACCCGGATTTGAGGATGATAAGTATCCTAACCATGTCTTTAAACTTTGGAAAGCCCTCTATGGCCTCAAACAAGCTCCTAGAGCTTGGTATGAGTGTCTTAGAGATTTTCTTATTAAAAATGGTTTTAGGATAGGAAAAGCCGACTATACACTCTTCACTAAGCATTTTAACGATGATTTATTTGTGTGCCAAATATATGTCGATGACATTATATTTGGTTCTACTAACAAAGCTTTTTGTGATGAGTTTTCAAAGATAATGACTGAAAGGTTCGAGATGTCAATGATGGGGGAATTGAAGTTCTTCCTAGGATTCCAAGTCAAACAACTCAAGGAAGGAACGTTCATAAGTCAAACCAAGTATACTCAAGACATACTTAAAAGGTTCAACATGGACAAAGCCAAACCCATCAAGACTCCCATGGGAACCAACGAACATCTTGACCTTAATGAATATGGTCCAAGTGTGGACCAAAAGGTATTTCGTTCCATGATAGACTCTTTGCTTTACCTTTGTGCATCTAGGCCCGACATAATGCTTAGTGTGTGTATGTGTGCACGGTTCCAAGCCGCTCCTAAGGAGTGCCACTCGATGGCCGTTAAGCGGATTCTTAGATATTTGGTTCACACTCCTAACCTAGGACTTTGGTATTCCAAGGGATCCAAGTTCAATCTCATTGGATACTCCGATGCCGATTATGCCGGTTGTAAGGTAGATAGGAAGAGCACGTCAGGGACTTGTCAATTTCTTGGTAGGTCCTTGGTTTTGTGGTCTTCAAAGTAACAAAATTCCATTGCCTTATCCACAACTGAAGCGGAGTACGTCGCAGCCGGAAGTTGTTGTGCACAACTCCTATGGATGCGACAAACTCTTAGGGACTATGGTTACACTTTGAGCCATATTCCACTCCTATGTGACAATGAGAGTGCCATCAAGATTGCTCACAATCCCGTGGAGCATTCTAGAACCAAACATATTGATATCCGTCACCATTTCCTGAGAGATCACTCTATCAAGGGAGATATCGTTATCTCTCATGTTAGGAGTGAGAAGCAATTGGCAGACATCTTCACAAAACCCCTTGATGAGAAACACTTTTGTGACCTAAGGAGTGAACTGAATATTAGATTCTCGAAATGTTGCTTGAAGTGTGCACATCTGTTTGTTGCTTGTTTATAAACTTCAAAACCGCATGTTTTCAACATCTACCTTAATCTCTCTTACTCTATGAAAACTATGTTCAAAAGGACTCTTTGTCAAATATGGTCATTGTTTATTTTATGTATTCTTACTAACCATGTTTGCCAAAGATATTTGCAAAAACTTGTCCAAAAGGATCATATTCTTGAGCTAAAACTCAAATTATATGAACTTCAGCTTGTAGCTGGACTAGTCCGCCTGGGAGGCCGGACAAGTCCGGCCCAAGAGAAGTCCGGCTCTGGTCCGCCAACAGGACTTATCCGGAAAAGAAGCCAGACTAGTCCGGCCCCGCCAGACACGTGTCGACTCCGGAGCTCACCCTTGTGGAAGGGATGAGGTCTGGTCCCGCGGGACACGTGTCGCCACCGGAGCTCACCCCTATGGAAGGGATGAGTTCCGGCTCCGTGTGACACATGTCGCCACCGGAGCTCACCCCTGTGGAAGGGATGAGGTCCGGCCCCGCGGGACACATGTCGCCACCGGAGCTCACCCCCGTGGAAGGGATGAGGTCCGGTCCCGCGGGACACGTGTCACCACCGGAGCTCGCCTCTGAGGAGAGGAGAGGCCTCGGCCCGCTGGACATGTGTCGCCACCGGAGCTCGCCTCTGAGGAGAGGAGAGGCCCCGGCCCGCTGTACACGTGTCGCCACGGGAGCTTGCCTCTGAGGAGAGGGGAGGTCCGGCCCTGCCGGACACGTGGCACCCTTAGAGCTCGCCTTTGAGGAGAGGGGAGGTCCGGCCCCGCCGGACACGTGGCACCCTCGGAGCTCGCCTCTAAGGAGAGGGGAGGCCCGTACCCTGCTGGACATGTGGTGCCTTCGGAACTCACCCTGGCAGTGGCCACGTGGCAGGGTCAGACTTTGCAGTGGACAAGTCCAAACCGGACTAGTCCGCCTGGGGAGGCCGGACAATTCCGGCCCCAGAGAAGTCCGACTCTAGTCCGCCAACCGGACTTGTCCGGACACCAAGCCAAACTAGTCCAGCCCCTGGGGACATAACCTCCCAGCGGCGGCCATACTTCTCTCTTCACAGACTAGTCCGCTCACATCCTCTCTCAAGCCGGAAGCGCCCACAAATTGGCGATTTTCACTTTCCTCCACCAAAAATCTCATCCAATCCATGGATTGGAGACCTAAGGAGTGCGGAAATCCTTCCCTGGGCTTCGTTGCTCAAGTTTCGACTCCAAATTCATCACATTTGAAGATTTCAAGAGGTATTCTTGACCTAACCAAAAATCCTTCCTTTTCTTCATTCTTAGGTCTTTTGCTAGAAACCTCTTCACAAATGCTGTTCCTAGTGTCTATGCGATCACAGCCTAGGAGTATTGCAACTTAATTTGAAGTTTTTGCAAAAAATTGTTAGGGTTAGGGCTCTTCCTGTATAACCCGGACTAGTCCGGTTTTGGGCGGACAAATCCGTTCTCGAGCGGACTAGTCCGGTCCTTTAATGGACATGTCCGATTTACACAGATTAAACTCCAACTTTAGCCATTTTTTAGTAATTTTTCTTGCAATATTCCACTTCCTTGACCTCTAATCTCCTGTCTCTCAGGAAATATGTCAAACTCCGACCAAAGCTCTCCTCTTCCAAGTCCCACGGTTGAGGAGGCTCGACAAGCCCTTCATCAGCGTGTTGCCAAAGAAAGGACAGCAAAGGAGGCTCAAGCGGCTAAAGAAGCCGTCCGTCGAGAAGCAAGAACAAAGAAGAAGCATGATCTCAACGAAGAGGCACAAATTGCCCAAGCCGTTGAAGAATCCTTGAAGGATCAACGGAGAAAAAAAAGGGCCGAACGTGAAGCCCAAAGCTCCCAAGCTGCTAGTGCCTCAGAGCCCAAGAGAAAGAGGCTGGTCACCTTGGGAGATAAAGAGCGGGAAAAGGAGAAGGAAAAGGAATCCGAGGGTAGGGTTCCTCGTGATCGAAAAAGGGTAAGGCTCCACTTCCTGAGGAGCCCAAGAACAAAAAGGCAACTGCCAAAGCACCGACAAACAGAGCAGGAGGGATAAAAATCAGAGAGAAAGGGCAACCGAAGCCCATCGGCCCCTTAAAGATGGCTGCCCCTGCTAGAGACCCAAACCGGCAGCCCAAAAATCCGGCATTTGTATTTAAAGAAAAGGGGGCTGAAAAGGAGAGAAGGCTGAGGATGGATAAAGTCTATGACTATGAGAAGCACACATCCGACCCTAGGTTTTGGTGTGACTTTCACTGCGATTACTACCGCTTGGTGTACCTAAAAATGAAGACCCCAGTCACTGAAGCTCAATGGGTAGATTGGGACTACATGGTCTGCATGTAGCCTAGAGGGGGGGTGAATAGGCTTTTCGATGTTTTGTTAATCCCTGAAACACTTAGTAGGTTTATCAAATACAGGGAAATCGGACTAGTCTGGTAGAGTGCGGACTAGTCCGTTTTCTACTCAGAGAAAAATTGGACTAGTCTGGTATGCGTGGACTAGAAAGATCAAGGATGGTCAATATGTTCACTTCTAGTACCCTATGCAGCGGAAATTAATTAAGAGCTTAGATGTATTACAACAGTGAAACAATGAATGATAGAGATCAACTTTGATTTCAATGCTTCAACGTGAATTTCACAAGATTAATTAAACACTAGAATATGATGAAAAATAAATGAACAAGAGTGAGAGACATGATTTTATCCCGAGGTTCGATTCCACGAAGGAAATCTATGTCCCCGTTGAGGAGTCCACTAAGGACCGGGTCTTCACCAACCCTACCCTCGTCGAATCGCCACGGAGTCCTATTCTCTTCCACTAATCACAAAGGGCAAATAAATCGTTCAAGGGGCCTTCTCACAAGTTGAGGGATCCCCAAGAATTACAATGAGTGAACACAACCAAACACACTCAAAAGATGAACAATAAACGAATAAGAGTGTGCTAGAGATCAAACCCAAGAGCTCAAGATGTGTAGGACAAGTCTCTCCTTTGATCAATTGCTAATCCCCAAAGAATTGATCCTTTTTAGGTTAGAATGTGTGGAGAGATGTGAATTTTAGGCTCCTGGGAGGTGTGACGGCGCAGGGGGTCAAAAAGTTATGGTGGTATGGCCATACACCTCTTTTTATAATAGGGTTTCCAATTGTTACGTTAGGGTTTGTGATGTCCGGACTAGTCCGTGGTGGACTCCGGACTAGTCCGGTGTGCGGCGTGGAAAGCCCTAAGTGTTGTGAGATACCGGACTAGTCCGTTGTCTATCCAGAGACAAAATTGGACTAGTCTGGTCCATATCGGACTAGTCCGTTTTCTAGTCCGAAAGAAAATCGGACTAGTCCGGTTGATATCGGACTAGTCCGCACATGCTGATTTTTGTGCAGTTAGTGTGATTTCTTTCACTTGAGCTCTTGGGGTGTGTTTCTCCAGCACACTCTATACTAAGTAATCTAATCTTTTCAGCTCCTGAGCTCTTATCAATTTGGATCCTCCTTCTCCTTTGTTTTTGCGCTTTCTTCCTAATTTCTTTAAGAACCCGCGCTCATCTCAACAATTTCGTTAGGGTCTCATTTGTTTGTCATAAATCAACCAAAACCCACAAGGGATGCCTAGATGCACTTTCAACCCCCCCTTTTGGTGATTGATGACAACCAATTGAGATCACACAAATATGACACAAAAATTCAGATTTTCATAAAGTGTGCACATATGAGCTTTGGACAAAATAGGCAATGTAGACATAAGACATATGTGCACTCCTTATGTTGGGGTGAAAAACTATGTGTGTGAGCAATAATTTTGATGTGAATATCATAATGAGCATAATCATAAAATCATCAAGAGTCTAAATCCTACATAACAGTTTTAAACATACACCATTAACCATAAGCATAACTGTAATAGTCCGAGTGAAAGTTGCTCCAAAATCTTTTGTCTGCTGCCTTTTTGCTAGAGCTATAGGCGTCAACCTTCCTCAGGTTCCATGCCACATCACTCCCCTTGCCATTGAACTTCTCCTCCGAGGGATCCCTATTTCCCTGCCTTGGAGCTGTCATCTTAAGGGGACCCATCGGGCCGGAAGCAAGCCCCTTTCCCTTGTCCTTGGTTTGGCGTTGAGCCGCTGAGCTAGAATCGGCCATATTTGCTCTTGAAGCTGGTCGCTTGATTGTAAACTTTCGGCGAACCCTAGGTGGGGTGAGCGAGGTCTCGGCAACACGATCTTGTCTCCTTTTGGAGCGAGACACCGGAATATGAGACATCACATCTTGATCTCGATCCATCTCGGCTTCAAAGTCGGAGAGATTTTCATTCGATCCCGACATGATTTCTGACAAGGAAGATATAAAGGATATGAATAATCAAGGATGACAAGGGATTGCATTGAATTGACATAAACTAAGATTCTGATCAGGGCATGCCGAACTAGTCTGGTGTTCAGGGTCGGACTAGTCTGGAGTACCGGACTTGTCTGCCCTAATAACGGACTAGTCCGTTATGAGGCTGCTCAAGCCCTAACTTGTCGAAATTTGAGGTTATTCAATGCAAATATGATCTAGGGTACATGGAATACATCAATAGAGCATGTATTGACTGGAGGAGCTAAGCTAATTGAGCAAAAACAAGGAAAATTGAAGGTTCTAGGGTTTGGAGAGAAGTTTACCAAATCCTTCAATTCGAGGCGTTTGAAGGAATTCTTGATGCGGACTAGTCCGGGGCCTTCGATCCCTTTGCAGTGGGGATCAATTCCCACAGATATTTGGGTGGTTTTGATGGAGAAATCTCAAATCCGCCTTGGGAGCACTTGAGTGAGGAGAGAGAGTGTGGGAGGGGTTGTGAGGATGAAGAAGATTAGGTTTGAGCCAGCCCTAGGGTTATGGAGTCGAAATATTGGACTAGTCCGTGGTCGAACCGGACTAGTCCGGACTAGCGGACCAAGTGCGGACTAGTCTGCAATGTGCGGACTAGTCTGGGGTGACCATGGACTAGTCTGTGGTCCCTTGTACAGAAATGTACAATAACACACACATATATATATATATATATATATATATAGATTTAAAGGTTCCTATTAAGGAATAGGGGACAAAGACACACAGATATTCCTGATGGATATGATCAGTAAACATACAACAATTAAGCTATGATCATAATTCATCAAGATCAAGTAACTAACATAGTTTTTAGGAGAAAAATAGAGAGAGATGATTTTTCAACACAATTAGCATGATTTTGAGGATGGCATACAGGTATGCAAGTTTTCAAGCCACGTTTCGAGCATCAAGGATATTTAGTTCATTTCAGAACTCACAAAAGCGTTTTCCATCAAGTGGCTTGGTAAAGATATCGGCTAGCTATTTTTTAGTGTTGACATGGGAAATGGCTATGTCTCCTTTCATTGAGTGATCTCTCAAAAAATGATGTCGGGTATCTTTGTGTTAGGTTCTAGAGTGCTCAACAGGGTTATGGGCAATTTTAATTGCACTCTCATTGTCACAAAGGAGTGGAATACTGCTCATATTGTAACCGTAATCCCTTAGAGTTTGTCGCATCCAAAGGTGTTGTGCACAACAACTCCCGGCTGCAACATACCCCGCTTCGGCCGTGGATAAGGCAATTGAATTTTGTTTCTTGGAGGACCAAGAAACTAAGGATCTACCTAGGAATTGGCAAGTACCAAAAGTACTTTTTCTATCTACCTTGCATCCGACATAATCTACATCGGAGTATCCAATGAGATTGAATTTTGAACCTTTGGGAAACCAAAGGCCTAGGTTAGGTGTATGAACTAAATATCTCAAGATCCTTTTAACGGATGTCAAATGACATTCCTTAGGATTGGCTTGAAACCATGCACACAAACATACACTTAACATGATATCAGGCCTAGATGCACATAAATAGAGTAAGGAGCCAATCATGGAACAATATACCTTTTGATCCACATTTGGTCCGTCTTCGTTGAGATCCAAGTGTCCATTAGTCGCCATGGGAGTCTTTATGGGCTTTGCTTTGTCCATTTCAAACTTCCTGATAATGTCTTGAGTGTACTTTGTTTGGCTTATGAACTTCCCGTCCTTTTGTTGCTTCACATGGAATCCCAAAAAATACCTCAACTCTCCCATCATGGACATCTCGAATCTATCTGTCATAATCTTACTAAATTTTTGACAGAAGAATTTGTTAGTTGAACCAAATATAATATCATCAACATAGATTTGGCAAATGAAGAGATCATCATCAAAGTGTTTAGTGAACAAGGTGTAATCAACTTTTCCAATCTTGAAGTCATTTTCAATAAAAAATCTCTAAGGTACTTATACCAAGCTCTAGGAGCTTGTTTGAAGCCATAAAGAGCCTTACACAGTTTGAACACATAGCGGGGTGCTCTTGATCTTCAAAACCGGGTGTTTGCTCCATGTACACCTCCTCCTTGATCGGTCTGTTGAGAAAGGCACTTTTTATGTCCATTTGATAAAGCTTGAAATCATGGTGAGTAGCATATGCAAGTAATATACGAATCAATTCAAGCCTAGCTACGAGAGCAAAAGTCTCGTCAAAATCCAAACCTTCGACTTGTAAGTACCCTTTTGCCACAAGTCGTGCCTTGTTCCTTGTTATCACTCCATGTTCGTCTTGCTTGTTGCGGAAGACCCATTTAGTTCCGACAACGTTGGACTTGGGTCTTTCAACAAGCTCCCACACTTCGTTCCTTTTGAAGTTGTTCAATTCTTCTTGCATCGCCATCACCCAATACGGATCTTTTAATGCATCCTCAACCCTGTATGGTTCCAAATAGGATACAAAAGAATAGTGTTCACAAAAATTAGCTATGCGAGATCGATTTATTACTCCCTTTTGGATGTCACCGATTATGTTGTCGATGGGGTGATCTCTTTGGATGCTTTGGTGTACCCTTGGATGTGGCACTTGTGGTCTTGAATCTTCATTATCATCTTCTTCTCCCCCTGGATAGTTGCACTCATTGATGTTTTGATCTTCTTGATTTTTTTGAGGTTGATCTTGTATGGAAGCTCCCCCTTGATCATTTTCCTCCACTTGTGGTTCATTTTCTTCATTTGTATTTGAAGGTGGCACTTGTGGTCGAACATCGCCCAATGCCATTCTTCTCAATGCTTGACATGGAGCTTCTTCTTGATCTAGCACACATTGATCTACTTGCTCTTCTTGAGAGCCGTTAGTTTCATCGAACACTATGTCACGTGCTACTTCAACAAGTCCGGAGGTTTTGTTGAAGACACAATAAGCGTAGGAGTTCGAATCATAGCCAAGTAAGAAACCTTCATCGAACTTCGAAGCCCTTGGCTTCTTGTTTAAAATATAACATTTTGAACCAAAAACTCGAAAATATGAAATATTCGGCTTGTTACCCGTGAGTAGTTCATATGAAGTTTTCTTGAGCAACCGATGAAGATATAGTCGGTTTATGGCATGACAAGCGGTGTTAACCGCTTCAGCCCAAAACCTGTCCGAAGTCTTGTATTCATCAAGCATTGTCCTCGACATCTCAATGAGAGTTCTGTTCTTCCTTTCGGCTACTCCGTTTTTTTGAGGAGTATATGGTGCTGAAAATTCGTGCTTTATTCCTTCTTCGTCTAGATACTCCTCAACTTGGGTGTTCTAGAATTCTGTTTCATTGTCAGTTCGTATGTTCTTGATCTTCAATGAGAATTCATTTTGGGCACGCTTGATGAACTTCTTGAGGGTTCCTTGAGTTTCTGTCTTATCATGCAAAAAGAAAACCCACGTGAAGCGTGAAAAATTATCAACAATGACTAGACCGTATTTGTTACCGCCGATGCTTATGTAAGCAATTGGACTGAATATATCAATGTGGAGAAGCTCAAGCGGTCTTGTTGTAGTCATGACATTCTTCGTGGGATGGGGTGCTCCTACTTGCTTCCCTGCTTGGCACGCTCTACATGGCCTGTCTTTCTCAAAAACAACATCCTTTAAACCTCGAATGTGATCGCCTTTGAAAAGTTTTTGAAGATTCCTCATACCAACATGTGCTAGCCGTCTATGCCACAACCAACTCATGTTGGTCTTTGCAATTAAGCATGTGTCAAGTTCGGCTTTATCTTTGTTGAAGTCAACTAGATAAAGTTTTCCCTTCAACACACCCTTGAATGCAATTGAGTTATCACTCCTTCTAAAGACAGTCACACCCTCATTAGTGAATAAGCAATTATAACCCTTGTCACATAATTGAGATATGGACAAAAGGTTATAATCCAAGGAGTCAACGTGTAAAACATGAGAGAATGTATGTTGTGATGAAATTGCAATTTTATCGGTACCAAGCACTCTTCCTTGACTATTATCACCAAAGTAAATGCCTTCATTTGGATCTTCATTTTCTTCATATTCCATGAACATTCTTCTTTCTCCGGTCATGTGATTGGTGCATCCACTATCTAGCACCCATTTTGCTCCACTGGATGAATAAGTCTGCAGAAACAATTTATACCTTGGTGTTAGGTACCCAAGCTTGCTTGGGTCCTTTGAGGTTAGTCACAAGTGATTTGGGCACCCACACATGAGATTTAGTGTTCCCATGGCGTGGCCCAACATATTTAGCATAAACCCTTCCAAGATTACTTTTCATAAGTACATATGAAGCATCAAAAGTTCTAAATACAAGTTGTTGTTCATATGTGTTCACAGTGTTAAATTTATCAACATTATTAAGTTTTCTAACTTGAGAAGAGTTTCCCTTGACAAAGGCAATGCAACCCTTGTTATTCTTGTGGCTTCTAGCGTTTTGCTTTTCACCATAAGAGCCATATTTTACATTAGGAGGTCTTGTGACCGAATATGCACCGCGTGCATACTTGATCTTCTCCTTGTCAAATATGCCACTTTGAGAAGATTGCTTGTCCTTTGTCGAGTTTGGCTTTTTCTTCAAGTTAGTGTCACTTTTGGCACAAGCACAAGTAATACTGTTTTCAGATTTTATATGTTGAGAAGGTGAGCTTGAAGTGGATGAAGAACCACTTTGCTTGAGTGACTCAACTTGTACCTCAAGGATCTTGTTAACTTTGGTTAAGTTAGCAAGTTCATCCTTGATGGTGGTGTTTGAGTCTTTTAACTTCAAGCACGCTTCCTTGCTTGAAGCTAACTCAAGTTCTAGTGATTTACTTCGCCCCTTCTCAAGTTCAAGAAGCTTTTCAATCTCAAGATACTCCTCCTTTTGGGAGTTAATCATATCTTCCTGACGATTGACTAACTTCTCCATATCAACAAGTTTATCAAATATAAATTTCATCTTAGCAGCTGTCTTTCTGTCTAAACCCCTAA
This sequence comes from Neostapfia colusana, assembly GCA_030760725.1. Taxonomy (NCBI): domain Eukaryota; kingdom Viridiplantae; phylum Streptophyta; class Magnoliopsida; order Poales; family Poaceae; genus Neostapfia; species Neostapfia colusana. Next base: position 123,660,178 of record JASWHV010000001.1, on the reverse strand, counting down.
GCATATATTCATTTTCATCACTGCTATCATCCTCACTAGAATTATCACTATCACTAGTAAAAGAATGCGAGAGGGAAGATTTAGTTGGTACCTTTCTTTTACCTTCCTTTGCCATTAGACAAGTGTTGTCGGTGTCCTTCCATGCGCCTATGGTTGGGAAGAGAGTGTATTTCTTGGTAGTCTTCTTTATGGCTATGGTGGCCATCTCCTATTCTTCTTCGGATCAGGATTCATCATTGGAGTCCCACTCCTTCCCTAGATGTGATTGGTCATATTGCTTCTTTTTCTTGAACATTTTCTTTGGTTGAGGCTTGTTGTCTTTAGCCTTCTTCTTGTTTTCTTCATATGGACAATCTACTATGAAGTGATCGTATTCTCTGCAGTTATAGCACGCCCGTCTCATCTTGGGTCTTTGTTTGTCCCTTTGTCTTACTTCGTTTGAGCTGCTACCCTTTCTTCTTCTCATCATTTTCTTGAACTTCTTCATGAACTAGATCATGTCTTCTTCATCGATATCACTACTTTCATCATCACTGTTGTCTTCTCCGTGAGCTTCTCGGGCTTCTTTTGATACGGGTTTACAGGTTGACTTCAAAGCAACTCCTTTCTTCTTTGCCGAGGTGAGATCGGCAATTTCCTTGACATGCTTGGCTTGCTTCTCCATCATTTCAAAGTTGATAATCTTTCCAAGAAGTTCGTCTGGGGTCATTTTCCGGTACCCGGGGCTTTCTCTAATCATAGAGCAAAGAGTCACGTTGCGAGGCATGAATGCTCTGAGAATCAACTTCATGACCTCATGATCATTCCACTTTTTGCTGCCATAATCTCGGACTTTGTTGATAAGATTCTTCAGTCGATTGTACATATCTTGTGGTGATTCATCTTCTTCTATCGCGAATCTTCCAAATTCACCTTCAATCATTTCTATCTTGGCTTCGCGTACATGACGGTCACCTACATGTGCGGTTTGTAGTGTGTCCCATATCTCCTTGGCAATTTCGAGTCCGTCCACCTTGGTGAACTCGTCTCGACTCAGTGATGACGTGATCACAACTGCAGCTTGAGCATTCCAATGAACGGCTTGTTCTTGGCTTGGGGTCAACTCTTCATCATCATCCGGGATATCTATCCTTGTACACACTTGTGAAATCCCAAAATTCTAACAAGTGGAGCTGCAGTTCATACCGAGAAAAGGATAGGGAATTTAAACTTTTGAATTTAACGGTGTGAGCTCCAAGTCGAAACTTGAACTTGCAAAAATTCCCGAACACGGAGATCTAAAGCTATCATTGGGTTCTCCACACATCCAATAATAGCCCGGCAAATTTTCAGAGCATTTCAAAAGAATTTCCTATTTGTTGGAATTTAAACGGGAGAAAATTCAAATTTGAATTTAAATTTCAGTTTCAAATTCTGACTTCACCGAAATTCAAATTTGAGTGCACCATTGTGTTCCTCATATTTCTTTTGGCCTGTCCTCCAAATTTTATCAAATTTGGAGCTCGTTTGCTATTTTAAAAAGGAATTGGGGATAAGAGGGAGAGGTGGACCCCACATGTCATACACACAAGGCTTCAACCGACTCTATCTTTCCTCCCTCGCTCCAGCTTCCGACAGAACACGGCAGGGGACTTCGGAGGAAAGTTTTGGGTGCCACCTCCTGCTGGGTCGTCCTTTACTTGTTCTGATCATCACAGGGAGTGCAGCAACACCGTTTTGCTTCTCTCAGCCGAGCACCAGCTCTCTGTTTTTCCTCCCGAGCAGAACCCTGCCGTTCTTCTTCTCCCCATCGCACAGCAAGCACTGGAGCCCGATTGCTCGAGCCCCCAACAGCAAAGAGCTGCGCCCAAGGGTGCTCTAGCCGGCCAGCAACTTTCCCCCATGGCCCCGAGCTCGTTGGCACCAGAAAACAGCAAAGGTCTGCAACTCTCGGGTAAAGTTGAAGAACCGAACTGATCACCGTTGGCAGCCCAAACCAGCAGTGATCTCGCCCAAGCAAGTCACCCCATAGGTGCACCTACAAGCCTAGTTGCTCACCTCCAAAACTCAGCCCAAGCCATTGATCACAGAGGGAGAATTTCAAGTTTTTCTCCCGGGCGGCCGAAACTGACCTTGAGGTAAGAAATTGCAAAGTTCGTCCTCAATTCGTGTTGGATGTGTTTCAAACTCCGCACTCAAGTTCTTAACTGCCTAGCACACCTCCTCCATCGATTTTAGACCAAGAAATTGAGTGTGGAGCGAGGAATTCGAGTTCTTTTTGAGGGTATACCACTGAACCATGTCGGATGCACGGTGCCGATAGGTTTGGAGCTCTCCCCGGCCTGTTTAGACCTCATGTCGGTCTTCTCCATGATTCCCTGGTGCTATAGAGCCCAAGAACCGACCTTTTCATGGAGAAATCACTGCACACGACCTCGCCGAAGCTCTAGGGTTAGCTGTGGCCGGTGCGCACTGCTTTCCGGCGAGTTTTAGCCGCCGGCGACCTCACCAATGAGTTCAACATGGTGGAAAATGGGGGGGGGGGGCGGCCAGCAGGGGGTCCGGAGGTGGCCGGGAAGCTCATTTCCGGCGACCTCACCGGAGGCAGCCGCCACTGCTCTGTTTTGGCGCGTGGCTGGAGGTTAGGGATGACGAGTGGGACCCACTGTCAGCATTTAAACATTTTCCAGATTTTCCTATTTCAGTTCAAACTTTGGAGAGCCATAACTTTGTGTAGGAGTGTCCAAAAATTGTGAAACAAATTTTGTTGGATTCCTCTCAAAGAGTACTATCCAGGGGTGCAGCCCAATATTTATGAAAATTCCTGGATTTGGCTCATTAATTCATTTAAGGAAAATTTTGTATGAATTTTCACAGGAGTTCTGTTAATTGGAAAATTCCCAAATTTGGGCATGACATTCTTCCAATATTCCTTGAACTCCAGTAAAATTTGCGGAGGCATTGGACTCCATTTGCTTGGCCAAATGTTGTTTGAATCCTCTATGTCTCTGAAAAATGGGAAAATGAACAGAGACACTTTCAGACTTTTAACCAAGTTTGGAAAATTCATATCTCTGTGTAGGAAGCTCCAAAAATGGTGAAACCAAGTCCTATGGACTCATGAGACTCTAAAGTTTCTCAAAAACCAAATTTGGAGCATGACAAGACACTATAATTTCCATAGGAATCCAGAGAAGCCAAATAATAAGAAAATTCCCTAGGCCACATCTTCCATCAACTTTGTCTGAAATTTTGCAAGCCATACCTCTGTATGATATATGGTCCACTGTAAAAATTTCAGAGGAAAGGGAGATCATCTTCTCTAGTTTTCTGTTGGTTCCTTCTACTACCTTTCTTATGTCCATTATAAATAGAACTTTGCATTTTCTTCAACAACCATCCACTGCCCAACTAAAGATGTCCTCTGTTCCTGTCCATAACAGAGCTCATCTCTCACTTTAAAGTTGGTCTAAGCCATTCTTAGTTCCTAAAACACATTTGTTTTATAATTCAGTTACTCGTATTAAAACTGTGCATATTCATATCGGTAGGAAAAACGACGAAGGAGTTCGACGAGCAACTTGACTCAGAGCAGCAAGTTGAAGCTTAACTCATCACCAAGATACTGACTATAAAGTAGAACTAAACCTGCAGCAACATAAGGCAAGCCCCGGTTTGCATTTAACAGCTTTTTAGTTATATTTTACTTTGTATCACTTCTATTGGTCTAGCATGTATTGTGCATTAGGTCAAGGTGATTGATACTCCAAATGCATGATCCACAAACCCTTGTAGTACAGGGTAGAATAGGTTACCTTCATGTAGTTTCTGCTAGGCTAAAGTTGTATAGGATCCGGTACAAGTCGGGTAGTTGGAAGCTACTCGCGAGTTAGGATGTGGATTCAGCGGGGTATGATTTTAGAAAATGAAAGTTCTGGAATAGAAAATGAGACCGAGCAGAGAGTAGGAGCAGCAGGACGTTGGGCCTGTGTGGCTGTAGCTCTGTTTGTGTCGGTTAAGGACCGATGCGTATGCCGCCCTGCTGAGCAAGTTTGAACAGTACCGGATGCATGTCGGATATATGGGACCCGATAAACCGATGTAACTCGGGTACTCTCGTGTTGAAACTTATACGACCGTCCTTTGGGGGTTGGTGTCAGAGGTGTAAACCTGCTAGCGGAGCAACTTCGACGTGTTCCGTGTAGTGGCCCTTCTGATGGGTCGGCGGAACTGGTTCGGCATTGGAGTGACGGGTGAAAGGTTGCTGCATACAACGTAAGAAAGAGCTCGTGTGAGTCTTTCGAGGCGGGTGTATGTGTCGTGTATTCCGGGTGTGTCCTGATTGCAATCACCGTCCCTCGCGGTTATATGAGTACCACTTGTTCACTAGGTTGTGACGTAGTAATAAATTCTAGATAAAGTGTGATGAATCATTGCTGATGTGAAGTTCTTAAATTCATTGTATTGCCAACCATGTATGCTGTAGTTGTAGAGCTCAATAAGTTTATTTTCCTCTTTGGGCATCACCACATCGGAGGAAAGCGTTTCTTGTTTGATTGTGGACTTCCGATGTGAGGGCTGCCTAAGGCATAATAATCCGCTGCTATAAACATGAAAGTAAGGATCAACATTTAGGCGTGTCGTTATTGCATCATACCTTTCCTATGTTAGTAATCTCTGCATGTAGAGTTTCATGTTTAGGAGTGTCGGTTAAGTCTTGCTGAGCCATCTTGCTCACGGTTGCATTATTAGTGTTTTGCAGGTTATAAAATTTGCTATGAAGATGGTTGTTCGGTGAGCCATCAGAGACTCACCGGAAACCCTGCCGCTGCACTCATCTTTGTGGAAGCTAGTAAGAAGCGTCCGCGGGCTGGACGTCTTCTCTTTTGCTTAGTTAGTACCGAGAGTAAGTGTGTATGTATATTCCGCTGCGTGTACCCTCGTGGTACATTATTTTGTAAAAGACACTATGTTGATAAATAAAAGACTTTGTACGTTTATGGTTCTTTTCGTGTATGCTATTGGGTGCCGCATCGCACGGCACCACCCAACGTGTATCCTGGAGTGTGGATCCCGGAAGGGGTTCCCCACAACACTATATGCCACAAACTTGGGTTAAGAGATATAAGGTGCATTTTCATGTTTTGTATCCACATTGAATAGTCATTGCCATCAAAGTAAGGTGCTTTCCCTAGAGGAATTGATAAGTAAAGACTATTGTTATAATTTAAACGTTCATAGTCAAAAGAATATCGGGAGTAGTCAGTGTGACTACCCCCTTTCATCTTCTTATCATCATCAATCTTCTTCTTCTCTTTTGGGGAGAGTGCCTTCTTTCGTAGAAGAGCCTTGAGTTGGAGCACCTCCTCATCATCGTCCTCACTGTCTTGAATGGCGTCGAGTAGCTTCTTTAGCTTTTGAGTCCTTTCATCATCACCCTTTTCATCGTCGATCTTCTTGTGTACGTCCTTGATGTCTGACATCATCTCTTCGAGTCTCTTTTGAAGAATTTGGCTCTGATATCAATTGAATGTAGCCTAGAGGGGGGTGAATAGGCGTTTCAACGCTTTGTTAATCCCTGAAACACTTAGTAGGTTTATCAAATACAGGGAAATCGGACTAGTCCGGTAGAGTGCGGACTAGTACGTTTTCTACTCAGAGAAAAATCGGACTAGTCCGGTACTGTGCGGACTAGTCTAGTATGCGTGGACTAGAAAGATTAAGGTTGATCAATATGTTCACTTCTAGTACCCTATGCATCGGAAATTAATTAAGAGCTTAGATGTATTACAACAGTGAAACAATGAATGGTAGAGATCAACTTTGATTTCAATGATTCAACGTGAATTTAACAAGATTAATTAAACACTAGAATATGTTAAACAATAAATGAACAAGAGTGAGAGACAAGATTTTATCCCGAGGTTCAATTCCACGGAGGAAATCAATGTTTCCGTTGAGGAGTCCACTAAGGACCGGGTCTTCACCAACCCTACCCTCGTCAAATTGCCACGGAGGCCAATTCTCTTCCACTAATCACAAAGGGCAAATAAATCGTTCAAGGGGCCTTCTCACAAATTGAGGGCTCCCCAAGAATTACAATGAGTGAACACAACCAAACACACTCAAAAGATGAACAATAAATGAACAAGAGTGTGATAGAGATCAAACCCAAGAGCTCAAGATGTCTAGAACAAGTATCTCCTTTGATCAATTGCTAATCCCCAAAATTTGATCCTTTTTGGGTTAGAATGTGCGGAGAGATGTGAATTTTGGGCTCTTGGGAGGTGTGACAGCGCAGGGGGGCAAAAATTTATGGTGGTATGGCCGTACACCTCTTTTTATAATAGGGTTTCCAATGGTTACTTTAGGGTTTGTGATGTCCGGACTAGTCCGTGGTGGACTCCGGACTAGTCCGATGTGCGGCGTGTGGAAAGCCCTAAGTGTTGTGATATACCGGACTAGTCCGTAAGAGTGCGGACTAGTCCGTTGTCTATCCAAAGACAAAATCGGACTATAGTCCGGTTCATATCGGACTAGTCCGTTTTCTAGTCAGAAAGAAAATCGGACTAGTCCGGTTGATATCGGAATAGTCTGCACATGCTGATTTTTGTGCGGTTAGTGTGATTTCTTTCACTTGAGCTCTTGGGGTGTGTTTCTCCAACACACTCTATACTAAGTAATCTAATCTTTTCAGCTCCTGAGCTCTTATCAATTTGGATCCTACTTCTCCTTTCTTTTTGCGCTTTCTTCCTAATTTCTTTAAGAACCTGCGCTCATCTCAACAATTTTGTTAGGGTCTCATTTGTTTGTCATAAATCAACCAAAACCCACAAGGGATGCCTAGATGCACTTTCATTGCCAAAAGGGAGCACAAAGATTTTGATGCAGTGATTGAAGCCGCAGAGCGCCATGGAATCAAGGAAATCATGAGCTCCAAGTATGACTAGAACATTGAGGTAATTGTGCAGTTCTACACCACTGTGTACTTCTCCACCTACGGTGACCGGAAAATCACCTGGATGACTCATGGAGAGCAGTACTCAGTCACCTATGAGAGGTGTGCACAGATACTTGGCCTTGAGGATCACTTGGATCATGAGATTATCATTTCCAATCTCAAGGCAGTGGACAGGGATCAACTTGACTATATGTATCCTAGTCATGTTCCCTATGAGGCCGGGCTTGCTAGGAATATCAAGCCATTCTATAGCATCCTCAACCGAATTCTGAGGAGGACCATTGCCCCCAAGGATGGAGATGCAGGGGTAATTCAAGGAAACTTAAGGCATCTCCTCCTCTTGATAGATGGTGAAAAGAAGTTCAACCTTGTTGAGCACATTTATGATGACATCTTCAACATCTCTCACACTCCCAACCGCTCATGTGGTTATGCACCGTACATCATATGCCTAATTGAGAAGGTGTCGAGGATAGTCTTTGTTAAGGATGTCACTCATCGACCTCTCCGTTCTCAGCTACCCTCCATTGTGCCAGAACCCTCAAGGAGGAAAAATGCTCAACCTCCGTCCAGCTCAGCGGCCCCTTCTAGATCAGCGGCTCCCCCATCATCTCCTCCTCCGCAGTCCATGAACACTATTCCTTTGTATCTTCTTTGGAACCATATAGGGTTGAGGATGCATTAAAAGATCCGAACTGGGTGATGGCGATGCAAGAAGAATTGAACAACTTCAAAAGGAACGAAGTGTGGGAGCTTGTTGAAAGACCCAAGTCCAACATCGTCGGCACTAAATGGGTCTTCCGCAACAAGCAAGACTAACATGGAGTGGTGACAAGGAACATGACACGACCCCACGGGTCTTGTCGAGCCAGGATCACGCTGAGGGGTACTGCGTTGCACAGCACCGGATAACACACATCAAAGGTACAAAGCGGAAGCAAAGTTTATATTACATAAAGTAGTTTATGAACATGTTTACAGCAAAATATGTCCAGTCTACACTCACGGGCGTAGACTACGCATCAAGTTCACGTTTAGCCCTTGAACGTGTCCTTGCTAGCACACACGCACACTAACTCTGCGGCGTGCACGGCTCCCAATCAACGGGGTTCCCCTCCTGGGGTTCCGTCTCCTCTTCGGGAGCCCCTTCCTCATAGAACCCTGCAAAAGCTTCAAACACAAGCAGTGAGCACGAAGGCTCAGCAAGCCTGACCCGTCTCACCTAAACATGGAACTTCTACATGAGGGGTGATGGGTTACATGAGGTAAAAATCATTTGCAAAGGACTCGCCTAATTAGTGGAACCTTACTTTCAAGTTTTAGCAGCAGTTTGTGGAGAACCTTACGCTAAGGCACATGAGAGAGCCGCAATCAAACAAGAAACGCATTTCTCTCATGTACTTTGCCCAAAGTTGAAATGAACTTTAGTTAGCTCTAAACTACAGCAAGTCATTAGCAATCAAGTCCATCTTTCAATCAGCAACATTTTAACATGTAACTAGCCTATTCTTTCTACGTCATGGTACAGTGAACAAGTGGTACTCACTGACCGCGAGGGACAGCGATTATAATCGATTTACACCTGCAGGGTTACCCGAATATCCCATCACGTACGCCCGTACTCGATGTTGCCTACAACAACCATCACGGACGCCGTACGGAACCACCTTTCGCCCGTCAGCCAAATATTGAACCGGTCCCATCGTCCCGAGCAAGAGGTCTCTGCACGCGCATCTCCGTGCCGCCAGCCTATTTACACCTCGAGCTCTCAACCTACCCTCTGAACGACGGGCAATGCCTCAATACCCAGCTACCCGAGTTACATCAGTTTCCCGGTTCCCATATAGCCGGTAGGTCTTCGGTACTGTTCTAGCTTGTTCAACAGGCCCGCACACGGCTCGGTCCTCAATCGACACAAGCGGAGCTACAACACACAGGCCCCAAAGTCCTGCTGCCTTACCCTCCGCTTGGTCTCATTTTCTTGCCATATGTTTCATGTGCTATCACTACCCGAGTCGAGTGCCTCTAGCCTATGCTCGCGAGTAGTTCCAACTACTCGACTTGTACCGAATCCTACTTTATCTTATCATTGCAATAGCTAACGGGGTTTTGCAATCCTAAACCCATCCCATGGTTTTCTTGGCTATGCAGTTGGGTTTCCAAACAAGACTCTAATGCAAAGAATAAGTAATCAAGTATGTGCTCAAAACAATAAAACTTGTAAAACAGGTTAATCCAAACCGGAGCTTGCCTTGCTGCTCTTGGTCGTAGGCTAGCTGTTCCTCCGGAGTAACGAAGTCTAGGACTTTGGGTTCCTCCTCGACCTTAGCGACTACATGTTAGAAGAAACATATGTATCAATTTAAATGTGTTTGTATTAAGTTTTAAACTTGTGAAGCTTATAAGTCCCACTAGACAGACTCTATGACTGTGAAACTTTTACTGTGGCTTGGTTACAACCTAAATAGAGACTTGGTCAAGTTTTAGTTGCAGCAAAGCTCATTTGAGCCCTCCACAATTAATTATGTCCTTGACCTTAATTGGAACTCTTAGGGTGCTCTAAGGATTTTCATGAAACAAACTATGACTTTCTGAAAACTAGATTTTCAGAGGGTTCTAATGGAGTTGGTCTCACTTAATTTGGAAGTTCCTAACTAAAGATATGACATAAAACAATTTCAGAGAAAATTCTGAAAATGTTTCTGAACATTTTCTATTTTCTCTGGAACAGTTTCACTAATCACACCATTAGGTGGATTAAATGAGCTCAAATGGATCTGAAATTTTTATGGTAGTTCAGGAATATTTTGGTGAACATCCCAGCAAAATTTCAGGATTTTCCTCCAAAGGATTCTCCAGTTAAAATTCCAAACAGTTTAAACTTTGAGGAATTAATTATGGAGAAATAAGGAATTTCATGAAGTGAAACTTGTTTTGCTGGAAAGTACTCAGAGAGCTGAATCCAGCAAAATTTGGTTCACTTGATTTGGAGCTTTCTAGCCAAAGTTATGAGGATTTGAAGTTTGAAGGAAATCTGAAAATCGGGGAAAAGTTTAAACTCGCGAGTGGGTCCCGGGGACACGCGTCGCACGCCGAGGCGACAGCACACCGCGGCCCACAAGGATTTTGCGCGCCAGCACACCCCGATCCCGGCCGCAGCCCGATCCCGATTCAAAATATCGGCCGCTGACAGCTGGGGTCCACCCCCTTCTTCAACCTCGCGACGCCCGCGCTCCGCCACCGAGGGGCCTCGCCGGAGAGCTCGCCGCCGGCTTCTGTACAGCTCCAAACTTCACGATTTTGGCCGCCCCTGCCTACTTTCACTCGGGGAACAGGATTCCGGGGTCAGCAACTCATGACAATGGCCGGTGCATGGTCGGCGACGAGCCGCCACCTCGGAAAGACTTCGGCCATGTCGGCTGACTTCCCTAGCACCTCAACTACTCGAGGAACCGGTCGGGAAGCATTAGTGGACCTCAGGGAAGGTCGACATGAGCTTGAGGCAGCTCGGGGAAGGCCCAAAGTAGGTCCTCACCGTGCGCCCGATGCCTTCCGTTTATTCCGCCATTGGTAAACCTCGAATTACGGCGGGTACAGAGGTTCTCCGGCCAAGGGTTGTGAAGGCAACTTGTGCGTTACCGTGTCTAGTTTGTGTGAGAGCGGATTGAGGCCCTCTAATCCTTTCTAGAGCATGAATTCAACAGAATCGCACCGGAAGGTCGTTCTGCACACAGAAAGGGGAAAACTGGAAATTCGCCGCCGGTGAGCAACCACTCGAGCTGTGGCTCGGGGGTGAGCAGCACCGGTCACCAGCGCGTCCAAGGGTGCCTTGGCTCGGGCGTGACAACACCCTGGTTGGTCTGTCCACGGGAGCCCGAGGTGCGGCGGTTCTAAGTCACCGGCTTGATCTTTCGGCATAGCCGATATCAATCGGTTTCAACTGAATTCTAGCAGCGGGGAAGACGGAGGAAGGTCTCTAGTACCTTGCCGTGGCTCTGGAGGGGACGGAGAAAGCTGTGATCGGCGCTCTCCGATCGATTCCAAGCTGCGGGAAGTGTTTGCCGGCGCTGAGTTCTTGCGGGGGAAGAAACGGGCGATGCTTCGGCCGAGGAGGGGGAAAGGTGCCTTAAGAAGGCTCTGCACCGCCTCACGCCTGCGCGTGGCCAAGCAGCTGCTGGCGCGGCGGCTTCCCTCGGTGGCGATCGCAGCGGCGGCGCGGTTAACCGAGTGAGAAAGTCTCAGTCGGTTTGATTTGAAGTAGAGGCTGACATGTGGGTCCCACTCCCCATTTTAACCTCTGAAATTTACTCCTAATCACTGTTGTAAACAGTGAACCCCATACTACCCCCTGATAATTCAAATTATTCACCCATGAGCCATTTGAATTGAGTAGAATTCAAATTGGGTTTGGTTTGAGTGAATTTCAGCACAAGTTCAGTTTTGAATTCAAATAAAGTTTGAATTTGTCCCACTTAGCTCATGTCAAGATCAACTCCAAATGGAGTGAAAATTGGTGTGTGAGCTCACAAAAATGTGCTGAGTAAGAATATGCCTCCCACTTTTAAATTCATGGGATAAAAACAGTTTGAATCTGAATATGGTTTCAAACTGCCCTCTTTCTAACTATACCCAAAATGACCTCAAAAAGGTTTTGAATTTGGGTGAAACTTGGCATGAACATCCTTAGCAAAGTGTAGGAGTTTTCATATGTCCAGCCCACCTATATCACATGTGGGAAATACCACTTTTGCAATGTGTGAGTTTGTTCTCTAATGAGCATGTTGATGGTGGTTACTTGCTCTTCATTTGTGTTCATCATCTTTCCTCAAATGAGGTGTGTGGTGTGGTGATGAACACTTCAATTTTGTGTCAAAAACTGAGGCCCTTACATTCCTCCCCCCTTAAAAGAATCTCGTCCCGAGATTATAAGGTGAAAATGAGAGAGAGGACGGTGGAAAATTACCGGATATGCGACGTGAAAAAGTTGGGGTAGTTAGAGCGAAGAAATTCTTCGCTCTCCCATGTTGCTTCGTCCATGGAGTGATTACTCCATAGAACCTTGTAGAACCACAACGTACGGTTGCGTGTGGTTCGGGCCTTTTCATCAATAATCTGCACCGGTTCCTCCCGATAGGTGAGATCCGGTTGCAGTTCTTCAATGTCTTCCAGCTGAACGGTAGTTGATAGCTTGAGACACTTCCTCAGCTGGGAAATGTGAAAGACGTCGTGCACACCGGAAAGTGCTTCTGGTAATTTCAGCCGGTATGCCACTGATCCACATCTTTCGGTAATATGGAATGGACCGATGAATCGGGGTGCCAACTTTCCTCTCACCCCAAATCTGTTTACGCCCTTCATTGGAGACACCCGTAGGTATACGTGATCTCCAACTTCGAATTGTAATGGGCGCCTTCTCCGGTCCGCATACTGTTTCTGGCGGGATTGGGCGGCTTTTAGGTTCGCCTGAATCAGTTGAACCTTTTCTTCCGCGTTGTTGACGAGGTCAATCCCGAAGGTAACCCTTTCGCCAGACTCACACCAGTTCAATGGTGTGCGACACTTCCTACCGTATAGCGCCTCGTAAGGTGCCATCTTGATGCTGGCTTGGTACCCATTATTGTACGAGAATTCGGCTAACGGCAAGTGATCATCCCAATTCTTGCCGTGGTTGATAGCACAAGCTCGTAGCATGTCTTCTAGGATCTGATTTACCCGCTCGGTTTGCCCATCCGTCTGCGGGTGGTATGCTGAACTATGGATCAGGTTCGTCCCCAAGGCAGCGTGCAGCTGCTCCCAAAAACAGGACACAAATAAAGTGCCCCGATCCGATATGATAGTACGGGGTACGCCATACAAGCATAGAATCCGTGAGATGTACAGTTCAGCGTACTTCTTGGCGTTGTAGTTGGTGTTGACCGGGATGAAATGGGTAACTTTGGTGAGCCGATCGACGATCACCCACACAGAATCATGTTTCTGCAAGGTGGTTGGTAAACAGACGACGAAGTCCACGCTCACATCCTCCCACTTCCAGGCAGGAATGCCCAGTGGTTGCAGCAGTCCCGGTTTCCGCATGTGGTCTGCCTTCACCCTTCGACATGTATCACACTCGGACACGTATTTTGCAGTCTCTCGCTTCATCCATGTCCACCAAAACTTGCTTCTGAGTTCTTGATACATCTTGTTGCTGCCGGGGTGAATAGAAAACTTTGACAAGTGAGCCTCATCAAAGATTTTCTTCCGTAATTCCGGGTTACGGGGTATGACGATCCGGTCCTTAACCCATAGGACGCCGTCTCCGTCCTTCCGGAAACATTTCAACTCCCCACTGTCTACACGTCTCCGTAAATGCGACATGCCCTTGTCATTCTTCTGGGCTGCCGCTATCTCTTCACGGATGGTGGGGATCAACGCTAGGTTGTAGAGAGCTCCATGTGGAATTATATGTAGTGGTGGTTCGCTCTCTTCCAACGGTGTGATGGTCAGATTGTTGATGTGTGACTTGCGGCTCAGCGCATCTGCCACTACGTTTGCCTTGCCCGGATGATAATGGATCTCTATTTCGTAATCCTTTATCAGTTCTAACCATCTTCGTTGCCTCATGTTCAGCTCCTTCTGAGTGAATATGTACTTGAGACTTTTGTGGTCAGTATATAAATGTACGAGGTTACCGAGTAGATAGTGCCTCCACATTTTCAGTGCAAGTACCACGGCAGCGAGCTCCAAGTCGTGAGTTGGATAATTTTGCTCATGGTTTCTAAGCTGCCGTGATCCATACGCGACCACTCTTCGGTCTTGCATCAGCACACATCCGAGCCCAATGCCGGATGCATCACAGTACACATCGAATGGTTTTGTTGTGTCTGGCTGCGCCAAAACCGGTGCTGATGTCAGGTGCTTGACTAAAACCTTGAATGCTGCTTCACATGTTGGACTCCAAACATATTTGGTAGCCTTCTTCAGCAGCTCTGTCATTGGCTTGGCAATCTTCGAGAAGTTCGGAATGAACCTCCGATAATATCCCGCGAGTCCGAGGAAACTCCGTACCTCGTGAACAGTTCTCGGGGATTTCTAATTCAGCACTTGAGTGATCTTGCTCGGGTCCACAGCGATACCCTCCGCTGAGATGATATGCCCGAGGAAAGGCACTTGCGATATCCAAAACTCGCATTTGCTGAATTTTGCGTATAACTTGTGATCCCGCAGCCGTTGTAAGACTATACGCAGATGTTTCTTGTGATCTTCTTCCGACTTGGAATATACCAGAATGTCGTCGATGAAGACCACGACAAACTTGTCCAGCTCCGGCATGAATACCGAGTTCATCAAGTACATGAAGTGAGCTGGAGCATTGGTGAGGCCGAAGGACATAACCAGGTACTCATAAAGTCCGTACCTTGTCGAGAAAGCCGTCTTCGGAATGTCCTCAGCCCTTATCTTAATCTGATGGTACCCGGATCTTAAGTCCATCTTGGAAAAGATCTTTGCTTCGACCAATTGATCAAACAACATGTCGATCCGTGGCAACGGGTACTTGTTCTTGATGGTTACGGCATTTAATGGACGATAGTCCACGCAAAGCCGTAACGTCTCATCCTTCTTCTTCACAAACAATGCCGAACATCCCCATGGTGAGGAGCTCGGTCTAATAAAACCCTTCTCCAGAAGGTCCGTGAGCTGAGTCTTCAGTTCAGCCAACTCCTTGGGCGCCATATTGTACGGCCTTTGGGATATCGGCATGGTTCCCGGTGCAAGTTCAATCTTGAACTCCACCTCTCTATCGGGTGACATCCCCGGCAAATCATCCGGGAATATGTAAGGGAACTCTCGGACCACTGGAATATCTTCCAATCTGATGGTTGTGGCTTGATAGACACTTGGAAGTTTTATTTCTGGACTTTCCAGAAATAATGAGTGAGAATCGTGCACCTCTGAGTTTAAGTGCACGACCCGAAGGGCGGTGTCTAAAACAGCTCCGTGGTGGGTTAACCACGACATCCCTAGGATGACATCGACCTTCTGTCCCTCTAAGATAATGAGAGACGTGGGGTACACTCTACCTGCTAAGCATAATGGCGCCTTGGAAACCATTACGCTTGCTGAAATCTTCCCACCCGGTGAACAAATTAAATATGGACTATCGGTGGGTAGTATTGGCAAGCTGTGTTTAGCAATGAAAGCTTGGCTAATAAAATTATGCGTGGCACCTGAATCAAACAATACTATAGCGGGATGCTGGTGGAGTAGGAACATACCCGCAAGGATTGACTCGCCCTCCGGCACGTCCTCTATGGCAAGCTGGTGGACGGTGCCGGGCCTAGGGTTTGCCCGCCGCGCATTAGTAGGGTTCTGGGGTTGATTCCTCCCCGGAAACTGCGGTGCCACTCCGCCGCCTTGCCTCTCCGGGCAACTGCTCGCGAAGTGTCCTGGACGACCACCCTTGTAACATGTGGCCGCTGCTGGTGTAGTGCTCGGGGGATGAAAGCCCGGCATGCGTTGCTGAGGTGCAAACACACGCGGCATCGCCCACTGCTGCTGTTGTTGCGGAGGTGGTACTGGCAGTGCTGGCCTGAATGCCTGTGAAGAGTACGGTCGACTGCGGAACGGCATCGACCGCTGTGGTGGCTGCCAGCGTGGACCTGATGGTGGGCGATTCACCATCCGAAACTTCTGAGAAGGACCGCCTCCTTCTCCGCTGCTTTGCGGCGTGCTTCGCTTTCGCTCTGCCGCCACCAACTCCTTGCCGGAGTCCTCCTGAACAATTGCAGCATCAATGATGTCGTTGAGGCTGCCGCGATTGAACATCGCCAACTTGTCCTTCAGGAGCGGGTTAAGCCCCTGGTAAAAGTGGTCCCACCGCTTCTCGTCAGTATCTGCGTGATACGACACGTGGAGCGCGAGATCGTTGAACGCCCTGGAGTATTCCAGCGCGTTCCGGCTCCCTTGCTGCAGGTGTAAGAACTCCTGTGTCTTTCTTTTCATCAGACTTGGCGGTATATGATAGGCCCTGAAGGCCGTCCGGAACTCCGTCCAGGTCATCACTCGGTCGGTGGGCTGTGAAGCACAGAAGTTAGCCCACCACGCGCTCGCGGATCCTTGGAGCTGCTGGACCGCAAACTGAGTCTTGCGCTGCTCGCTTATCTGGAGCAGCCCGAACTTCATCTCTATCGCGCGGAGCCAGTTGTCCGCGTCAAGAGGTTCATCCGCCCTTGAAAATACCGGGGGATGAGTCGCCAGGAAGTCAGAGTAGGAGCTCTGTTGACGCTCCTCACGGTCTTGACGTCTCTCTGGGCGAGACGTATTCGCAATGAGAGTCTGCAGAAACTCCGTGTGCTGCTGATGTGAACCCGCCATTGCTGCGACGATGTCGGCCAATGTAACTGTCGGTAGTGGCGGTGGCGGTGTTTGCTGTTGCTGTTGCTGCTGTTGCTGTTGTCCCGAGGAGTCCTCGGGAGGCTGTTGGGAAGTCTCTCCCCCTTGGCTAGTACCCCCAACATCAGGGTTGGCATGAGTACGCGTCATTCTGAAATTCAAAATAGCAGCAATTAGCACATGTCTTACTTAAAATTCCATAAGCAACAGTAGGTATTGAAGTGACACATGATTAATTTGCACAACATTCACATATATTGATAAAGCATAAACTTTATACAAGATACATTATTCTCTGGTCTCCGAGAAGTCGTGCTCATGTCATCACTACCTATACATACGCTACTGTCTACACGACATGTCACCGATTACAAAAGTTGGGTTACGCTACCCTAGCTGCCCTACTTGGCAACCGTAACCCCCTACTCGGAGTAGAACTCGACCTCCTGTGGATCGTCCTCCTCCGGTACCTCTGCTGGTGGCTCTGGATCTACCACCTCTTCTCCCATCCCGGGTTCTCTCATTGCTGGAAGGCCCAAGACCACCGGTATGCCCAATACCGGAGGTACGAGGTCCTGCAAAGCATGCACCTCGTCCATAGCCTGGTTATAATCTTCTTCCCAGCCTTGCCCTTCCTCAATAGCGTCGTCCCGCTCTTGAGTAAGTTCCTCGTTCTGCTGGGTCAGATT
Source organism: Neostapfia colusana (assembly GCA_030760725.1). Classification (NCBI taxonomy): domain Eukaryota; kingdom Viridiplantae; phylum Streptophyta; class Magnoliopsida; order Poales; family Poaceae; genus Neostapfia; species Neostapfia colusana. The sequence goes on along the minus strand of JASWHV010000001.1, from coordinate 123,643,177 downwards.
TTGTACCAGTTCTTGTAACGCCGCGATGTCGACACGGCTTTTTCTCTTCGCCTTCTTCAGACGATGCAACTGATTATGCTGTTCATTCAGTCGCTTGATCGTCGGAAGGAGCACATTGCGGAGTGCGCTGTGAGCACTCTCGAAATGGTCTCCACGGCTCGTGCTCTCCTTGAGCTTCGTGGCGAGATGCTCCGTATGAGCAGCTTGGCCGTCCATCACGGCGTTTCCCGCCCTCATCTGGAGGCTGAGATTTGCCTCCGCGGGGTTGTACCTTGGGCAACTCGGGTCCGTTGCCCCCAGGTACCTTTCTTCCCACACATGCTGAGCCCGTCCCTCCACCGGAACGAGCGCGTATGGAGTGCCCCCCATAGCCTGCACGTGTAGTTGGCAGAAACGTGACATGGTGTCACGGGATGCCACTTGCCACATCCCTTCCTGTTGTCTTCCTCTCACCGTAACGGTGAACGGCACCCAACCGGGTGGCGTAGGTTCTGCAGGGACCTCGACATGGATCATCCACGTCTTGTTCCCCTCTTCGCCTTCTTCCTTGGCGAAGTACTGTGGCATCTGGTTGTACCCAAAATATTGGAGCATTTGCCACAATGCTTCCGGGTAGCCGCTACGGTGAGAGCAGTGGGACACCACCCACCCGTTCTCCAATTGCTTATCTGCTGTCATCTGTAAAAATATATTTGAGAAATGTCAAATATTTATTTAAACAGTAAACTTCTGGGTTATAACATAAGACATGTCATTGAACCCATAAAACTTGGAAACATAGTTCAAATTTTAAACAAATTTGACTGCTGACCTGCTGTTCCCATGACAGCCCTGACCAGTTTCCATTTCAACCTGATTTAGGCCATGCTAAAGGCAAAACCAATTCTGGAGCTCAACATCAAAGTTAAAGCTAACTTCAATAGCTTTCCATAAAGTATTTGCTTGGCCTAAGATCTGTCCTGGTTCAAAAGTTATGAGATGTCAAAGTTAACAGAATTTCTGGGGAAAATTGGACAGCACCTCCCTGCTTTAGGTACTGATTTGCTCCAAGAATTCCAGTTAATTCTGTTCCTAATCGGACAAAACTTTCTGTTACAAAGTTGTAACCCATCTCACAAGCTTTCCAGAACTACCTCATTTTCTATTTTTGGGTTTTTAAGCAGGAAGTTATGCTTAATTTACAGAGAGTTTACAGAGAGTCTTTACTCTGTCCTGTTTTCTGGACAGTTTCAACTCTCCTGCATTCTTCGATTGGTTAAGGGATGAAACACCTCTGGACCTTAATGGAAAAGTTGTAAAGCTTTTCCAAAGCTTTCCATAAATGTATCATATGACCCCAACCTCGAAAGAACTCAACCTCTAACCTCTGATTAACTCCAGCCTTAATTCAGCTGAAACCAGAGTACTCTGTCCTTAACAACCTATAAGTGGAAAACTTATTAACTTTGAATATCCTGTTCAAGGGAAGGAGTTACATCAAGTTTTACTACTTTGGATCAAAACCTTCAATTTTTACAATGAAGTTGTTAATTTATTGGGGTGTGACGTCGATGTGTCACCAGATTATGTCGGTACTACGTCCTCACAAAGAAAAACATATACTGGACTTAGCCGGCTTCGTTAATTCAGTGTCACTAAACGTCACTCGCACACGAATGCTACACGTCTACCGTTTCGTGGTCAGGCTACCTGCAGAAACTCAAACAATCGTCAGACTTGGCTGCACACCGAGCCCGGAATCCATACAGTTCGTACACCCGGCCGTCATCACTCGCCCGGATGTTCTCAAGCCAAACACGCCTTGAGTTACGTGTTCACGTTTCAGACCACGTGAAGGGGTCTCCCAAATTGCACCACACACGCCAGGAAAAGACGTTGCTCGAATACCCCAAACGACATGAAGAGTCGTAGAGGATATCAAAGCGGGTCGAGTTACCTGCCACCCGTGGGGCTCCACCCTTCAGCTTGTGCGCACTGGTGGACAGCGCTCACGTGTACCTCCCAAGACATAAACGTCCCGAGATACACGATTTTCCGACATAAACAAATAGGTTAATGTGCCACTTTCTATATGCTAATAACATCCTTATACGGGCTACTAACTCGTTCCTCACTGGATTTTTGAAAAAGATGACCTTTGTACTGTGTTAAACCTCAAGCGAGCTCTGATACCAACGCTGACATGACCCCACGGGTCTTGTCAAGCCAGGATCACGCTGAGGGGTACTGCGTTGCACATCACTGGATAACACACATCAAAGGTACAAAGCGGAAGTAAAGTTTATATTACATAAAGTAGTTATGAACATGTTTACAGCAAAATATTTCCAGTCTACACTCACGGGCGTAGACTACGCATCAAGTTCACGTTCAGCCCTTGAACATGTCCTTGCTAGCACACACGTACACTAACTCTGCGGCGTGCATGGCTCCCAATCGAAGGGGTTCCCCTCCTGGGGTTCCGTCTCCTCTTCGGGAGCCCCTTCCTCATAGAACCCTGCAAAAGCTTCAAACACAAGCAGTGAGCACGAAGGCTCAGCAGGTATGACCCGTCTCACCTAAACATGGAACTTCTACATGAGGGGTGATGGGTTACATGAGGTAAAAATCATTTGCAAAGGACTCGCCTAATTAGTGGAACCTTACTTTCAAGTTTTAGCAGCAGTTTGTGGAGAACCTTACGCTAAGGCACATGAGAGAGCCGCAATCAAACAAGAAACGCATTTCTCTCATGTACTTTGCCCAAAGTTGAAATGAACTTTAGTTAGCTCTAAACTACAGCAAGTCATTAGCAATCAAGTCCATCTTTCAATCAGCAACATTTTAACATGTAACTAGCCTATTCTTTCCACGTCACGGTACAGTGAACAAGTGGTACTCACTGACCGCGAGGGACGGCGATTATAATCGATTTACACCTGCAGGGTTACCCGAATAACCCGTCACGTACGCACGTACTCGATGTTGTCTACAACAACCATCACGGACGCCGTACGCAACCACCTTTCGCCTGTCAGCCAAATATTGAACCGGTCCCATCGTCCCAAGCAAGAGGTCTCTGCACGCGCATCTCCGTGCCGCCAGCCGATTTACACCTCGAGCTCTCAACCTACTCTCTGAACAACGGGCAATGCCTCAATACCCAGCTACCCGAGTTACATCAGTTTCCTGGTTCCCATATAGCCGGTAGGTCTTCGGTACTGTTCTAGTTTGTTCAACAGGCCCGCACACGGCTCGGTCCTCAATCGACACAAGCGGAGCTACAACACACAGGCCCCATTGTCCTGCTGCCCTTACCCTCCGCTTGGTCTCATTTTCTTGCCATATGTTTCATGTGCTATCACTACCCGAGTCGAGTGCCTCTAGCCTATGCTCGCGAGTAGTTCCAACTACTCGACTTGTACCGAATCCTACTCTATCTTGCATTGCAATAGCTAACGGGGTTTTGCAATCCTAAACCCATCCCATGGTTTTCTTGGCTATGCAGTTGGGTTTCCAAACAAGACTCTAATGCAAAGAATAAGTAATCAAGTATGTGCTCAAAACAATAAAACTTGTAAAACAGGTTAATGCAAACCGGAGCTTGCCTTGCTGCTCTTGGTCGTAGGCTAGCTGTTCCTCCGGAGTAACGAAGTCTAGGACTTCGGGTTCCTCCTCGACCTTAGCGACTACATGTTAGAAGAAACATATGTATCAATTTAAATGTGTTTGTATTAAGTTTTAAACTTGTGAAGCTTATAAGTCCCACTAGACATACTCTATGACTGTGAAACTTTTACTGTGGCTTGGTTACAACCTAAATAGAGACTTGGTCAAGTTTTAGTTGCAGCAAAGCTCATTTGAGCCCTCCACAATTAATTATGTCCTTGACCTTAATTGGAACTCTTAGGGTGCTCTAAGGATTTTCATGAAACAAACTATGACTTTCTGAAAACTAGATTTTCAGAGGGTTCTAATGGAGTTGGTCTCACTTAATTTGGAAGTTCCTAACTAAAGATATGACATAAAACAATTTCAGAGAAAATTCTGAAAATGTTTCTGATCATTTTCTATTTTCTCTGGAACAGTTTCACTAATCAGACCATTAGGTGGATTAATTGAGCTCAAATGGATCTGAAATTTTTATGGTAGTTCAGGAATATTTTGGTGAACATCCCAGCAAAATTTCAGGATTTTCCTCCAAAGGATTCTCCAGTTAAAATTCCAAACAGTTTAAACTTTGAGGAATTAATTCTGGAGAAATAAGGAATTTCATGAAGTGAAACTTGTTTTGCTGGAAAGTACTCAGAGAGCTGAATCCAGCAAAATTTGGTTCACTCGATTTGGAGCTTTCTAGCCAAAGTTATGAGGATTTGAAGTTTGAAGGAAATCTGAAAATCGGGGAAAAGTTTAAACTCGCGAGTGGGTCCCGGGGACACGCGTCGCACGCCGAGGCGACAGCACACCGCGGCCCACAAGGATTTTGCGCGCCAGCACACCCGATCCCGGCCGCAGCCCGATCCCGATTCAAAATATCGGCCGCTGACAGTTGGGGTCCACCCCCTTCTTCAACCTCGCGACGCCCGCGCTCCGCCGCCGAGGGGCCTCGCCGGAGAGCTCGCCGCCGGCTTCTGTACAGCTCCAAACTTCACGATTTTGGCCGCCCCTGCCTACTTTCACTCGGGGAACAGGATTCCGGGGTCAGCTACTCATGACAATGGCCGGTGCATGGTCGGCGATGAGCCGCCACCTCGGAAAGACTTCGGCCATGTCGGCTGACTTCCCTAGCACCTCAACTACTCGAGGAACCGGTCAGGAAGCATCAGTGGACCTCAGGGAAGGTCGACATGAGCTTGAGGCAGCTCGGGGAAGGCCCGAAGTAGGTCCTCACCGTGCGCCCGATGCCTTCTGTTTATTCCGCCATTGGTAAACCTCGAATTACGCCGGATACAGAGGTTCTCCGCCCAAGGGTTGTGAAGGCAACTTGTGCGTTACCGTGTCTAGTTTGTGTGAGAGCGGATTGAGGCCCTCTAATCCTTTCTAGAGCACGAATTCAACGGAATCGCACCCGAAGGTCGTTCCGCACACAGAAAGGGGAAAACTGGAAATTCGCCGCCGGTGAGCAACCACTCGAGCTGTGGCTCGGGGGCGAGCACCACCGGTCACCAGTGCGTCCAAGGGTGCCTTGGCTCGGGCGTGACAACGCCCTGGTTGGGCTGTCCACTGGAGCCCGAGGTGCGGCGGTTCTAAGTCACTGGCTTGATCTTTCGGCATAGCCGATATCAATCGGTTTCATTTGTGTTCTTCATTTGTGTGAGTTTGTTCTCTAATGAGCATGTTGATGGTGGTTACTTGCTCTTCATTTGTGTTCATCATCTTTCCTCAAATGAGGTGTGTGGTGTGGTGATGAACACTTCAATTTTGTGTCAAAAACTGAGGCCCTTACAGAACAAGGCACGACCTGTGGCAAAATGGTACTCACAAGTCGAAGCTTTATCAAATGGACGTGAAAAGCGCCTTTCTCAATGGACCGATCAAGGAGGAAGTGTACGTGGAGCAACCACCCGGTTTTGAAGATCAAGAGCACCCCGACTATGTGTTCAAACTACGTAAGGCTCTCTATGGCCTCAAACAACCTCCTAGAGCTTGGTATGTGTGCCTTAGAGATTTTTTGATTGAAAATGACTTCAAGATCGGAAAAGCTGATTACACCTTGTTTACTAAACACTTTGATGATGATCTCTTCATTTGCCAAATCTATGTTGACGATATTATATTTGGTTCAACTAACAAATCCTTTTGTCAAGAATTTAGCAAGATTATTATAGATAGATTCGAGATGTCCATGATGGGAGAGTTGAGTTACTTCTTGGGATTTCATGTGAAGCAACAAAAGGACGGGACGTTCATAAGCCAAACAAAGTACACTCAAGGCATTCTCAAGAAGTTTGGAATGGACAAAGCAAAGCCCATAAAGACTCCCATGGCCACAAATGGACACTTGGATCTAAATAAAGACGGACCAAATGTGGATCAAAAGGTATATTGTTCCATGATTGGCTCCCTACTCTATTTATGTGCATCTAGGCCTGATATCATGTTGAGTGTATGTTTATGTGCAAGATTTCAAGCCAATCCTAAGGAATGCCATCTGACAGCCATTAAAATGATCTTGAGATACTTAGTTCATACACCCAATCTAGGCCTTTGGTATCCCAAAGGTTCAAAATTCAATCTCATTGGATACTCCGATGCAGATTATGCCGGATGCAAGGTAGATAGAAAAAGTACTTCTGGTACTTGCCAATTCCTAGGAAGGTCCCTAGTTTCTTGGTCCTCCAAGAAACAAAATTCAATTGATCTATCCAAAGCCGAAGCAGAGTATGTTGCAGCCGGGAGTTGTTGTGCACAACTCCTTTGGATGCGACAAACTCTAAGGGATTACGGTTACAATATGAGTTGTATTCCACTCCTTTGTGACAATGAGAGTGCTATTAAAATTGCCCATAACCCTGTTGAGCACTCTAGAACTAAACACATAGATATCCGACATCATTTTTTGAGAGATCACTCAATGAAAGGAGACATAGCCATTTCCCATGTCAACACTGAAAAACAACTATCCGATATCTTTACCAAGCCACTTGATGAAAAACGTTTTTTAGCTCCGAAATGAACTAAATATCCTTGATGCTCGAAACGTGGCTTGAAAACTTGCATACCTGTATGCCATCCTCAAAATCATGTTAATTATATTGAAAAATCATCTCTCTCTATTTTCCTCCTAAAAACTATGTTAGTTACTTGATCTTGGTGAATCATGGTCATAGCTTGATTGTTGTATGTTTACTGATCATATTCATCAAGAATTTCTGTGTGCCTTTGTCCCTTATCACTTAATAGGAACACTTGAATACATACATATATATGTTTTGTACACTTCTGTACAAGGGACCACGGACTAGTCCGTGGTCACCCCGGACTAGTCCGCACTGACAGACTAGTCCGCACTTAGTCCGTTAGTCCGGACTAGTCCGGACAACCACGGACTAGTCCGATTTTCTCTCTCACCAGAAAACGGACTAGTCCGATATGGTCCAGACTAATCCGATATTTCGCCTCCATAACCCTAAGGACGGCTCAAACCTAATCTCCTTCATCCTCACAACCCTCCCCACTCTCTCTCTCCTAACTCAAGTTCTCCCAAGGTGAATCTGCAAGTCCTCCAACCTCTCAAATTTCCGTGGGAATCGATCCCTACTGCAAAGGATCAAAGAATCCAGACTAGTCCGGATCAAGAACTCCTTCAACGTTTTGAATCAAAGAATTTGGTAAACTTCTCTCCAAACCCTAGAACCTTCGATTTTCCTTTCTTTTGCTCAAATATCTTAGCTTCTTTAGTCAATGCATGCTCTATTGATGTATTCCATGTACCCTAGATCATATTTGCATTGAATAATCTCAAATTTCAACAAATTAGGGCTTGAGCAGCCTCGTAACGGACAAGTCCGGTGCTCCGGACTAGTCCGACCCTGAACACCGGACTAGTCCGGTATGCCCCTGATCAGGGAATCCTAGATTATGTCAATTTAGTGCAAATCCTTTGTCATCCTTGATTATTCATACCCACTTTATCTTTCTTATCAGAAATCATGTCGGGATCAAATGAGAGTCTCTCTGACTTTGAGGCCGAGATGGATCAAGATATAATGTCTCATCCTCCGGAGTCTCGCTCCAATAAGAGAAAAGAGCGTGTTGCCGAGCCTTCGCTCACCCCACCTAGGGTGAGTTGAAAGGTTACAATCAAGAGACCAGCTTCAAAAGAAAATGTGGCTGGTTCTAGCTCGGCGGCTCAACGCCAAACCAAGGGCAAGGGAAAGGAACTTGCTTCCGGCCCGATTGGTCCCCTCAAGATGACATCTCCAAGGCAGGGAAATAGGGATCCTTCGGAGCAGAAGTTCAATGGCAAGGGGAGTGATGTAGCATGGAACCTGAGGAAGGTTGATGCCTATAGCTCCGGCAGAAAGGCAGCCGACAAGAGATTTTAGAGCAACTTTCACTCGGACTACTACAGTTCGGTGTACCTCCAAATGAAGACTCCAGTGGTTCGAAGTCAATGGATCGACTGGACATACTTTGAAAGGAAGAGCTGTGAAGCCTTTGAGGAGGTCATAGAGGATGCAGAGAGACATGGACTCAGGTACCTACTCGCCTTCATGTACAACTAGAATGATGAGATCATTGCCCAGTTTTACTCAACTTGCCACTTTGCTCATGATGGAGAAGACAAAGTGACTTGGATGACACATGGATCCAAGTACACAATTTCCTACACTGAGTTTGCTAGACTGATGCACCTTGAGGACACTGGCAATGATGAGATTGTGATTCACAATCTGGGAGTTGTGGAGAAGGACAAGATGGAGTTTCTCTATGATACTCGACTTCCATTTAACCCTCCCTCAACCAAGAACAAGAAGCCCTTCTTCACTGTTCTCAACAGAGTGCTCCGGAAGACCATTGCTCCAAAGGATGGAGATGCCGAGAGCGTCCAAGGTTATCTGAGAACCTTGATGAAAGTAATCAACAGGAGGAGAAGATTTAATATCTTTGAATATATTTGGAAGGACATGGTGAACATATCCTGCACACCAAACCGTTCCTGTGGCTATGCACCTTACTTGATGTTCGTGATTGAAAGAGTCACAGGAATTGAGTTCGTGAAGGATGTGGAGCACACTACTCTAAGGCCTTAGAAGCCTCCTCGGGCCTCCCTCCTAGCTGCCTCCTCTCCTGGATCACCTGAAGAGCATCCAGAGAGAGCTCAAGAAGATGCAAGGCCTTCATCCAAGACCAGGGCCTCTCCACACAAAGGTTCCTCTAGTAGAGTTATGAAGATTTTGGCTGCTATTTTCAGTTCCTGCTGCAAAACTGAGGTGAAGCTTCATAATATGAACAAGGCAAGAAAAGACGAAATGAGATACTTGAAGGCCAATGTCAAAGAAATATGCCAAAAACTAGAGATTGAGCCCATTGGATCCCCGGTCATCTCAGAGGACTCTGCATCTGAGTTTATAGAGCTTCCTCCTCTCTCTCCATCAGAGCGTGCCTACTTTGGCACAACAAGTGGTTCCTCTCCTCCTCTTCCTCAGGCTGATGATGAAGATGAAGAAAGGACCGACAGCGAGGAGTGAGCCGGTGGCAACAAGTAGATCCCTCCTCTCCTTCTTTTTGGTGCCTTGATGCCAAAGGGGGAGAGATTGAGGGGGAGTCTTAGGTCGTAGGTCTTTCTTTTCATGTCCTAGCTTGAGAAATGAGTTTTGTAAGACTTATACTATTATGCTATTATTATGCTGTTGTAAGACTTAAACTACCATTATGCTGTTGTAAGACTTATGTTAGCATTATACTTTTTGTGAGATGACTATGTTATGCTTTTGATTAATAATGTATGTTTAAAACTGCTATGAAGGATTGAGACTCTTGATGATGTTATGACTATGCTCATTATGATATTCACATCAAAATTATTGCTCACACACATAGTTCTGCACCTTACCATAAAGAGTGCACATATGTCTTATGTCTAAATTGCCTATTTTGTCCAAAGCTCATATGTGCACACTTTATGAAAATCTGAATTCTTATTGTCATATTTGTGAGATCTCAATTGGTTGTCATCAATCACCAAAAAGGGGGAGATTGAAAGTGCATCTAGGCATCCCTTGTGGGTTTTGGTTGATTTATGACAAACAAATGAGACCCTAACAAATTGTTGAGAATGAGCGCAGGTTCTCAAAGAAATTAAGAAGAAAGCGCAAAAAAAGAAAGGAGAAGGAGGATCAAAATTGATAAGAGCTCAAGAACTGAGAAGATTAGATCACTTAGTATAGAGTGTGTTGAAGAAACACACTCCAAGAGCTCAAGTGGAAGAAATCAAACTTACTGCACAATTTCAGCATGTGCGGACTAGTCCGATATCAACCGGACTAGTCTGATTTTCTTTCTGGCCAGAAAACGGACTAGTCCGATATCAGCCGGACAAGTCCGATATATCTCTGGATAGAAAACGGACTAGTCCGCACTACTACGGACTAGTTCGATATATCACAACACTTAGGGTCTTCTACACACCGCACACCGGACTAGTCCGGACATCACAAAACCCTAACGTAACCATTGGAAACCCTACTATAAAAAGAGGTGTACGGCCATACCAACATAACACTTCGACCCCCTGCGCCGTCACACCTCCCAAGAGCCCAAAATTCGCATCTCTCCACACATTCTAACCCAAGAAGGATCAATTCTTTGGGGATTAGCAATCGATCAAAGGAGAGACTTGTTCTACACATCTTGAGCTCTTGGGTTTGATCTCTCGCACACTCTTGTTTGTTAATTATTCATCTGTTGAGTGTGTTTGGTTGTGTTCGTTCATTGTAACTCTTGGGGAGCCCTCAACTTTTGAGAAGGCCCCTTGAAAGATTCATTCCCCTTTGTGATTAGTGGAAGAGAATCGGCATTTGTGGCGATTCGACGAGGATAGGGTTGGTGAAGACCCGGTCCTTAGTGGACTCCTCAACGGGGACGTAGATTTCCTTCGTAGAATCGAACCTCGAGATAAACACTTGTATCCTACTCTTGTTCATTAATTGTTCATCATTTTCTAGTGTACAATCAATCCTTTGAAATTCACGTTCAAACATTAGAATCAAAGTTGATTCCTGTCATTCCCTGTATCACTGTTGCAATACACCTAAGTTATCAATTATTTCCGCTGCATAGAGTACTAGAAGTGAACATTGATCAATCTTGATCTCTCTAGTCCACGAATACCGGACTAGTCCGCAAGGTACCGAACTAGTTTGATTTTTCTCTATTTAGAAAATGGACTAGTCCGCACCCTACCGGACTAGTCCGATTTCCCTGTATTTGATAAACCTACTAAGTGTTTTAGGTTTCAACAAAGCGTTGAAAAGCCTATTCACCCCCCTCTAGGCTACATTCAGTTTTTGGGGCTAAGTCCTGGTAGACCGGACTTATCCGCCTCAGTGGTCGGACTAGTCCGGGCTAGCCAGACTTGTCCGTTTTCATAGGGACTAAGAGTTCCTGTGTGAGTTCGGGCTAGTCCGTTCTAAGGCGGACTAGTCCGTATGGGTGTGAGATGAGAGCTCCCACGGCTAAATCTTGGTAGACCGGACTTGTCCGACTTAGTGACCGGACTAGTCCAAGTCCTCCAGACTTGTCCGTTCTCACCCGGACAAATAGTTTCTGTGTGAGATCGGACTAGTCCGGTGTGAGGCGGACTAGTCCGGACTTTCGATAGGTGGCAACGGTTGGCTTTGGGACTTCTATAAAAGTAGATGCCCCGACTTCATTTAGGAGAACCTAGAACCCTAGCGCCACCACAGCGATCCTAGAGCCCCCCTAAGCCTTCTCTCTTGCCTACTAACCCTCTAGAATCAATTCTTGAGTGGATTTGGGTGTGTGAGGAGAGGAGAAGGAATAACTTCGCGTTTAAGGCTCTCGAAGTGATCTCGTGCACTTGGTGTGACCTGTGGCTTGTAAGATCGGTGGAGTTTTATGGACGTGATCAAGTGGGAGCCTCAGATTGTGAGCAGCCCCAACACTTTGTAAGTTCACCCTTGAGATAGTGAAGAACCGGGTTGGCCTTAGTGGCGACTTGGTGAGGGAAGGGTTGTTAAACCCGGTCCTTTGTGGACTCCTCAACGGGGACATAGATTCCTAAGTGGAATCGAACCTCGGGCAAAAATCTTTGTATCATTTTGCACTTACATTTCATTGATTATTAGAATTGCTTAGGGTTCGTTTGATCATTTTGCTCTTATACTATTTCAGGTTACAATCTTGCAATCCACCTCAATTCTTTGTCATATTTGTTATATTAGATTGCTAGATAGTTTATCTGCATTTCGTTAAACTAAAATCTGAAGAAAAACCCATAAAAATCAAGTTTAGGCTTTTCAGCAGTCTGACCGGACTAGTCCGCCCCTGAGCCAGACTAGTCCGTCCTTTTAGGCTTTTCTAGCAGGTTGATCGGACTAGTCCGCCCCTGAGCCAGACTAGTCCGGCCCCTGTGTTCTAATCTCGTTTAATTAAGTCATTTTAGGAATTTTAGCCTATTCACCCCCTCTAGGAAATTTCAGGTTTGAATCCCGAGATGAAGGCCCACCTCGCGTAGTTTAATCGCGGCACCTTCAACGACATCGTTAATGCCATGATTGTCCAGGAGGACGGTCAGCGAGAGCTTGTTTCTGATCAGAGGAAATGGAGTGCTCTGCAGAGCAGTGGGAGTGGAGCTCCCCAGAAGTATCGAATGGTGTACCGTACACCATCCGGTCAACGGTGGCAACCACCGGCACGACCGGAGCAGTTCGGTGGTCGTTCATATCAACCATAACCATTCCGACCACCGATTCTACCACCGCGACCGCAGCAACAGCAGCAGATGGTACCCCGGGCGTTTCCATAGCAGCAACGCGCACCAGGATTCCGTCCACCGGTCAGCGTAGAACCGCCTAGCTACACGTGTTTTACGTGTGGCCAAGTCGGCCATTTTTCAAGGGACTGCCCATAGAAGCTGCAGGGCAGCGGCAAGCCCAATCTCAGGGCAGTGCTCGGGGCCGACCACAGGCCAAGAAGGGAGGTCAGCAAACCGGGAACGTTCATTACATCGACATGGAGAACGTACCGGAGGGAGAGGCCGTACTAGTGGGTACGTTCACTCTCAACGATCGCCCAATCATCATTTTATTTGATTCTGGTGCAACCCACAATTTTATAAGCACATCATATGTGGTCAGCATCAACTACAAGTCTTCCCGACCGATTGCCCGTATATGATTTGCTCACCGGGAGGGAAGATTTCCGCAAATATGATGATTCCGAAAGCACCACTGTGCTTAGGTGGGAAAATATACCCCACTATCATGATTATTCTTGAGGGACAGAAGATTGATGCAATCTTGGGAATGTCATGGCTAAGTTACCATGGCGCTGTCCTAAAAACTCTATCTTGGATGGTTCACCTAAATTCTCCACTCCACCGTCCGCATTCAATCGTTTTGGACAACCCTGTCCCAGAAGTTTCAGCTGCTTATCATGCTGAAACTCTCAAGTTAGAGGACAACCCCGTAGTCCAGGAATACCCCGATGTGTTTCCGGATGATCTACCGGGCATGCCGCCCGAACGGGATGTTGAGTTCAAGATCGAACTTGCACCCGGGACAACACTAATATCACGGAGACTATACAAGACGGCTCCAAATGAGTGGGATGAATTGAAGGAACAACTCAATGACTTGTTGAGTAAAGGTTTCATTCAACCGAGTTCCTCACCATGGGGATGCTCAGCGCTGTTCGTGAAGAAGAAAGATTAAACCTTGAGGTTGTGTGTTGATTACCGACCACTCAACACCGTCACTATCAAGAACAAATATGCACTGCCCCGCATTGATATTTTGTTCGATCAACTTGTGGGTGCAAGTGTATTTTTGAAGATGGATCTTCGCTCTGGATATCATCAAATAAAAATCCGCGCAGAGGATATTCTGAAGATGGCATTCTCGATGAGATATGGGCTATATGAATATCTCGTCATGTCTTTTGGTCTCACTAACGCCCCGGCACATTTAGTTTATCTTATGACCTCAGTGTTCATGCCGGAGCTGGAAAAGTTTGTGGTGGTGTGCACAGATGACATCTTGGTTTATTCCAAATCTGAGGAAGAACACGCCGAACACTTGCATATCGTGCTGCAACGATGGCAGGACCATAAGCTCTATGCCAAGTTCAGGAAATGCGAATTTTGGATTAGCCAAGTGACATTTTGGGGACATATTATCTCAGCGGAAGGCATGGCGGTTGATCCAAGCAAAATTGAGCAGGTGCTGAAATGGAAGTCCCGCACATTTGTTCATGAAGTCAGAAGTTTCCTCGGTTTAGCGGGATATTATCGGAGGTCCATCCCGAGCTTCTCCAAGCTGGCTAAACCGATGACTGAATTGTTGAAAAAGGGGACTATATATGTTTGGAGCTCAGCATGTGAAAGAGTGTTCAAAGCATTGGTGAAGCATCTCACAACAGCCCCGGTCTTGGCTCAACCGGATACGAGCAAGCCTTTCGACGTGTATTGTGATGCGTCTGGTATCGGGCTTGGCTGTGTGTTGATGCAAGAAGGACGGATGGTCGTGTATGTCTCACGTCAACTTCGAAACTACGAGCAGCACTATACGAGTCATGATCTTGAGCTTGCTGCCGTGGTATTGGCATTAAAAATGTGGAAACACTATCTACTTCGAAACTTAGTGCATCTCTACACCGACCACAAGAGCTTGAAGTATATCTTCACTCAAAAGGAGCTGATTATGAGGCAAGGAGGTGGTTAGAATTAATCAAATATTATGAGATTGAAATTCATTACCACCCCAGCAACGCAAATGTGGTTGCCGACGCGCTGAGTCGGAAAGCACATGTCCATAACCTCACTATTACACCGATAGAAGAGGAAGAACCGAGTTTGTACTTGGTTCCATATGGATTGTTATACAACCTTTCTCTCATTCCTACCATCAGGGAGGATATTGCAGCTCAGAAGTTAGACAAAGGCATGACACATCTTCGGAAACGAGTGGACAGTGGTGACATCAAATGTTTCCGGAAAGATGAATACGGTGCGCTATGGTTCAATGACCATATAGTCGTACACCGGGATATGGAATTGAGGAAAAAGATCTTAGATGAAGTTCACTTGTCAAAGTTTCCCATTCATCCGGGCAATAATAAAATGTCCCAAGATTTGAAGAGTAAATTTTGGTTAACACGGATGAAGCGGGAAACTGCAAAGTACGTATCGGAATGTGATACGTGTGGGCGAGTGAAGGCAGATGATATGAGAAAACCAGGACTGCTACAACCCCTGAAAATTCCAGCATGGAAATAGAAAGATGTGAGTATGGACTTCATTGTTAGATTGCCTATGACCTTTTCATAAGCATGATTCCGTTTGGGTAATCGTTGACCGGTCAACCAGGTCAGCTCATTTCATTCTTGTGCATACTAATTATCATACCAACAAGTATGCGGAGTTGTATATTGCAAGAATCATGTGCTTACACAGAGTGCCCAAGACAATAACTTCAGATCGAGGTGTGCTGTTTGTGGCTCGTTTCTAGGAACAGCTGCACACTTCCTTGGGTACCAAGCTGATTAGAAGCTCCACATATCACCCCAGACAGATGGACAAACTGAGAGGGCGAATCAAGTGTTGGAAGACATGTTGAGAGCATGTGCCATCCATCACGGTAACAATTGAGATGATCATTTACTGTTGACGGAATTCTTGTATAACAACGGCTATCAAGCGAGTATCAATATGGCACCATATGCGGCTCTCTATGGCCGCAAATGTTGCAACCCTTTGAATTGGTGCGAATCTGGTGAAAGGGTCACGTTCGGGATTGAGCTCATTAATGACGCTGAAGAGCGAGTTTGGGTGATTCAAGCAAACTTGAAGGCAGCCCAATCTCGACATAAAAGTTACGCTGATAAGAGGCGTCGACCGCTGCATTTTGACGTTGGAGAACACGTTTATCTCCGTGTGTCTCCGATGAAGGGCGCGCACTGATTCGGCATGAAGGGGAAGCTCGCTGCCCGATTTATCGGACCCTATACAGTCACCGAGAAATGTGGACCAGTGGCATTATCGGCTGGAGCTACCGGAGTCTCTCACTGGTGTTCATGACATTTTCCATGTCTCACAGCTCCGAAAATGTCTGAAGTACACTGCTGCTGTCCACACTGAAAATATTCGCAAGTTGCAACCGGATTTGATTTATGCTGAATATCCGGTTGAAATTATTGATGAGAAGACTCGGACCACACGTAACAGAACACTATGGTTCTATAAGGTATTGTGGAGCAACCACACCGCTGAGGAAGCGATGTGGGAAAGCAAAGATTTCCTTAGCTCCAACTACCCGGACTTCATATATTCTCATATCGGGTAATTCCTTTCCTAGCTTCGTCTCTTCTTTTATAATCTTAGGACGAGATTCTTTTAAGGGGTGAGGGATGTGGAAGCCTACTTTTAACATATTTAGTTTAGTACAACAATTTGGGGGAGATTCAAATTTTCCAAACTCATTTGCAGCTAGCCATACACATATGTCACTAGTGCAAATTCAAATCTGAAGTTTCCCCAAATTTTGTCAAACTGCATATTGGATTTAACCAAGGTGTTCACCACATTTGAATTATCACCTCTGCCTAAATTCACACATTTTGGACTTTGGCTGCTATGTATTTGGATCTATTAAAGAGGAGGGATTCAAATCCAAATTCAAATTCAAATGTCCAAATGCAATTCAAATCCCACCATCGGAAACTGAATTAAGTGTGAATTCAAATTGAAGCCATGACTTTGGAAGGAAGTATAGCATTTAATTTGGAGAGAAGGATGAAAATATCAGCAGCTAATTTGGAAAAAAATTAGGTGGGAGTGGCACCCACATGTAACAACAACAACAACAACAACAACCAAGCCTTTATCCCAAGCCTGTTGGGGTCGGCTAGACATGAAACCCAATATCAATGAAGTAAAAGAGAGGAAGAGATATAAGAACAAGGAAAAAAGAAAAAAGAGAAAAAAAGAAAGAAAAAAAAGAAAAAGGAACAAGAGAAAAGAAATAAGAAAAAAGGAAAAGAAAAAGAGAAAAGAAAAAAGAAAAAAAAAGAAAAAAAGACAAAAGAAGAAAAAAAACAAGACTACGATTCTGGCACATGAATTGCTACTTTCCATGCGGACCTATCATGAGCTAAGTCTCTGGATACATTCCAATCTCTCAAATCTCGTTTTACCGCCTCCTCCCAGGTCAACCTTGGTCGTCCTCTACCCCTCCTAATATTTTCTCTACCTCTTAAAATCCCACTGTTAACCGGTGCTTCTGGAGGTCTCCGTTGGATATGTCCAAACCACCTAAGTCAATGTTGGACTAACTTCTCTTCAATCGGCGCCACCCCTACCTTATCACGAATCGCATCATTCCTTATTCGGTCTCTTCTCGTGTGCCCGCACATCCACCGTAGCATGCGCATCTCCGCGACACTCATTTCTTGGACATGTTGCCGTTTAGTTGGCCAACATTCCGCCCCATAGAGCATCGCGGGTCTGATCACCGTCCTATAAAACTTCCCTTTTAGCTTTTGTGGGACTTTCCTATCACATAGGATTCCAGAGACCTGTCGCCATTTCATTTACCCTACCTTGATCCTGTGGCAAACATCCTCATCAATATCGTCATTGCTTTGTAACATTGATCCTAAGTATCGGAAAGAGTCCCTTTGTAACACCCCAAAATTTTGATTCAAAATCCTAAATCATGTTAAGAAGGGGATTTAAAAAATTTTGGACATGTTGCATGTTTTGCAAAAATTCAAATTCAAACTGGAATTCAAATTAAACTCAAATCAGAAAAGAAATAGAAAAATAAAAAGGAAAACAGAAAAAAAAACCGGCCAGTGGGCCGAAACCCACCAGCCGGCCCACCCTGCCCCGCGCCAGCCCGCAGCCGCACGCCCGCGCTCTCTCTCTCAGACAAGTGGGACCCACCTGTCATCCCTAACCCCGATCGTCCGAAACTCGGACTGTTCACCCGCGCGCGCGCGATCGCAACCGACCGGATTTCCGGCCGAATTCTGGTTCGGAGGACTCCAACTCAATCTAAAGAAACCCGCCGCCCTCCCCCGTCTATAGAAACCCCGGCCTCGTTCTGTTTTTCTCACGTGATCGCCGATTTTTACTCCGGTGAGAACCGAGACTTCTCCGGCAAAATCTGGCCGATCTAAGCTCGGAATTTCCGATCTAACTCGCTGGTCTTGATCCACCGCCTCCGGGGAACCTTGCAGGTGCAGAAAACTCGGTGACTTGCGGTGTAAACACAGCGCCGACGAGCTTTGCCATGGTTTCGCCTCGGACCTCGTCGCCGATCACTTTCCAGGACCTCCGAGCTCAAGAAAACCCCCGAGGTGAGATCCCCGACCTCCCCTCTACCGATCTATGCCATAAAATCATAGTTCTAGGAAGAATTCCCGAAGATCCGAAAGTTTCCGGCGAGATCACCGCTTCCCGCCGCCGTGCGCCGCCGGCAACGCCGCCCGCGCTCGATCAGAGCGATGTGGCCGCTTGTGCGCCGTTTATTTTAAATCGCACGGTAGGGTTTAAACCCCCGCGTACCGGTTCGATGTTATAATCTCGGCCGTCGGTTTAAAATCGGACGTTCCACGTCAGCCCCGCGTTATAAAGACTGGAAATCTTATGTGCTACCCCCTGGGGTTCTCGGGAAATAAGAGCTAGCCCTGGAAACTTCTGATCTAGCCCCTGGAACTCCAGAAAATCATGTAAATTCATTTAAAAATCAGTTTTAGCCCCTGGACTTAATAAAAATTAGGAAAAACACCTCTGATAAGTGTAGCTAGACCCCTAGAAATTCTGAAAACAATATTATAGACCCTGTAGTGGGGTAAGTTTAACTTTTTAGCCCTGTTTAGTATTTAATTTAGGAAATTGAATATGTGGCTAGTGTTTAAAAATTAAAAAGTGGGACAAACAAATTGTCAAAATTTAATTAAAGACTTTCTCAGTATTTAGGAAACTTTGGAGTGAGATAAAAACATATTTTGGGCTGAATTGAATCTGTTAAATTTATTATTCACATTTAGGGACACATTTTTAAGTAATGAATAGTTTTAGAAAATAGGGAAAATAATGGTGAAATAGTTTATATCAGAGGCAAGGGTCAAAATATGTTATTAAATTATTTAGGACCAGAATCTATTCTGTTTAGATGATGTATATTACTAATTTCATAATAAAGAACACATTTATGTATAGGAAAATAAATCTGAAAATATAGCAACTAGTAAATGATAAATGAAGTTTCTAAAATCCAAAGAATTCAGTTTAAGGTTGGTAGAAATTCTAAAGGCACATATGGAGAAGAAAAATACTCTTCATACATACTTGGTAGTGAAAAGGTGTAGTAGTTGAATATAAGGAATTTATTTAAATTGGAAACTCATATATATATAGTAGGTAAGTATAAATGTGAACACAAAAGTAGGAATCATATACACATGATTAAAAGTGTATGCAAGCCACAAATCAACACACATAAAGTAAACACAACACATATAATGGTGAAGGACTTTCATAAATGTGAATGTGTGGTTTGTATGAAGTGGAAGTGTGAACTATGTCTTATGGATTGTTGTTTTTCTTTTGCTATGTGTGATGGCATGATGTAGAACCTGCTCAAGAGCAAGTTATTCCTTTCCAAGACCAGGACTACCCATTTCAAGAGCAGCAAGAAGGAGGCAAGTGTCCTTGACCACTTTGATCCTATGCTAGGCTGTGTAGATAGAATTATTTGCATTGTCAAATGAAATATGAAACCCATGATAGGAAGTTTCCCTAGAATTGCATTACCTTGTTTCCTTGTAGCTTGGGTTGGGATATATTTTATTATGTCATTTATTATTATGCATATGCTTAGCCATGCTTAGAATGGGATATTTGGGACATGAGATCATCAGTTTATTTTACCATACTCTTGATTAAGATATTGTGAGTTATGTAGAGTTAGGAATCAAGGCAAGTTGGATGTTTTGGTTGTGTGTTGGGTGCACGAGACTTGGGTTTGTGTTTAGTACTTGCCTGGATCCTAAGGACCGGTTCATGGAGCATGTAACCTGGCTTTACAGTGCCAACCACATGCTGAGATGGGGCAGCTTGGCCAATTAATTAGGTGTATCCCCGGCGTAGTATGGGTGTGTTGGATGGTGCGGGGAGTAGGTGTCAGCTGGACTACCATATGAACCGCAAGGCTCAAGAGGGGGCCACTGCAGCAGGGTTGGAGCCTCTTGTATGCTGTTAGGGGTGAAACCTCAGTGGGCCCACGCTCGTCGGGAATCCCTTTGTAAAGGCTTCGTAGTGATCTCCTGGCTACACACCTAGGAAGTGTGAATGTGGTTCGTAGCCACTGGCATAATGGAGGTTCTTTTAGTCCACCCGGCAACGGGGGATGAAATCACTACATGTTGGTACAGTGGTACAAACTCTGCAGAGTCAAAACTGTCATGACGGCCGTGCTCACGGTCAAGAGCGGCTTGGACTTATTCATGATTAGAGAATGATGACCTTGGAGGTTGTGGATGTTAAGCGGGGAGCTTAACATTGGAAATGATGTTATGGTTATTTGATTATGATGATGGTATGGGAGATTGGGACCATTTCAACTGTGTAGTAATGTAGGTGCTTAATAAGCTAAGGTGATAGGAATTAATTGCATAGTGCTTTAACCATGAGTTCAACCTCTCCTTGTTCTAGCCATGCATGATATAATTTTCCCACACTTGCTGAGTACCATTGGTACTCAACCTTGCATATTTGTTGGTTTATATTGCTGCTCAGGTCAAGATAATGAGGTGGTGTATAATGACCAAGACTTTGGACCCGAAGAAGGTTTCTAGGTTCATGGAGACCCCCCGGGCAATGCCTGTGATGGAGCCCTCAAGAATAATATTCCGCTGCTATTTTATTTACTTGTTATGAACTTATTATCGTCCATCGAGACATATGCTATGTAAGACTTATTTATATTCGACACCTGGCTTGTAATAAATGATGCTTCCCTATTTGTCATCACATGTATGAGAAAATGATCCTGGCATACATGTGATATTCACTCGGTTGTTCTTCGGAGAAACCGGGTGTGACAGAGGTGGTATCAGAGCCAAGGTTGCCCGTAGGAACGTGGACCTAGGTAGAAATGGACGTATTTAAGGGCCCTATTTCCTTAAAAACTATTTTACAAGGTGTGTGTTGAAAAGTGTTATTTAATGGAGTCACTTTCTTCATCTTACCCCAACTTTCATTCAAAATAGGATTTTTGTTTGAGAGTTTATCTAACCTAATTTTAAATTCTTTTTGATTTAGATGGTTCGCATGATTCGCACCGCTCGCAAGTCCACAGGAGGGAGAGTTCCCGTAGTTGCCCTTGCCGAGAGGGAGGAGAGCCGTACGGTGACGTACCTTTCCTACGGATTGGCAGTAGGAGGCTTATTGCGCCGTCTTCGGCGTATGCTCGAAGCCGCCGGCAATACGGGCAAGCTAATCATCCACTATAACTCCACCAGGACCATCCGTGAGAAGAGGGAAGAATGGAGTTCAGAGATGAGGATAATACACGAAAATCAGCTGCTTAAGATTCACCACTCTCCAGCTTGTAGAGCGACACAGGTCGATGCGGAGAAGGATGTCACCTGGGAGGCCATCACCTGCCAGAGTCACATCTATCGTCGCCACTTGGACAAAACTGAGTACATGTATGTCCTCCAGCGTGAGAGTGGTACCACGGAGTACAAGTACCCGCCGGTGCAGCAAGGGACTTCCCATGAGCACATGGACTTGTGCTTGGAAGATGCTTCTATGCTCAGCACTCGACTGCAGGAGTGTCAACAAGAGCTTCAGGATGTCCGGGACACCCTGAAGGAAACGGAGGCGTTGCTGCAAGCCTGTTTGAGGGCGAGAGAAAGAGGAGATGGGAATGAACTGTGTGTCACCGTGAATGATACATGGACTCCTAACTCCCTAGATCGCCGAGCGATCAGGCGTCGTCGCACTTCTCCACCAGCAGCCTCCCCACCAAAAGCAGAATCAGAAGGCAGCCGAAATGATGACGAAGATCCCGAGGAGCCAGCTCAAGAGAACGAGTAGTGTAGATTCCTTCCCTTAGTTAGCAAGATGTCGAATAGTCGAGTCGTTACGTTAAGTTAATGGTGTGTTAATGCTTGCTGTGTGACGTGAGTTGTGCAAGCCATGAGCAATTGTCCACAGCCTCGTCTTTAGACTGTTTTGCTTTGGTGTATGAACCCACATGAAATAATATTGCATTTATTTTTGTGTGAGAAATGAACCTCAAAAAAGTATAACAAAGCCTCAACACTTCAAAGTACAAACAAGTGAAAGTAGTAAGATGATACTAAATGCTTTCAAATTAACATTGGTTGATTCTGCCAGGTGGCCGGAAGAGGAAAAGGACGTGCTGCCAACCCCGCCAACAACAACGATGAGGCGTGCAACCCTCATCTTTCTGGAGGCCAGGACAGGGGTGGTCGCCGTGAAGAAGTTGACCCTCTCCACCAAATGCTGGAGAATCAAAATCAGCTCATCCAGAACTTGACTCAAGTGGTGGCCAACTTGCATCAAGTTCCACCTCCACAAGCTGCACCACGCCAACCAAGGTTGAGTGAGTTTCTAGGAACTCAACCTCCAAAGTTTGCAAGTGCTGCTGAACCTCTGGAGGCAGATGATTGGCTAAAGACCATTGAAAGCAAGATGAGGATCATACAGTGCCAAGGGTATGAGAGGGTGCTGTTTGCCTCACATCAATTGCATGGACCCGCTGCTGATTGGTGGACCGCCTACATGGCTGCCCATCATGACCCTGAGAACATCACTTGGGAAGAGTTCAAGCGTAGCTTCCGCAACCATTACATCCCAAGAGGTGAACTCAAAAACAAGAGGAAGGAGTTTTTGGGACTGCAGCAGGGAAACATGACAGTGAGGGAATACCTCACTAAATTTACTCAACTATCCCGTTATGCCCCACGAGACATAGAGACTGATGAGCAGAAACAAGATTGTTTCGTGGAGGGACTTACCGCAGAAATGCAGTGTGCAATGTCCTCAAATGAGTATGAAAGCTTCCAAAAGATGGTGGACAGAGCGTTTGTGGTAGAAAGGAAGCTAAAGGCCTTGGAAAATGAGAATAAGAGGAAGGCCGGGTGGTCACACCAAGCCTCAGGGAGCAACACTCGCCCACGTCTGATGCAGCAACATGCAGGGCAGACGAACCGTGCTGCGGTACCCTACTCAGCACCAAGAGGGTACAACCCGAACTACAGGCCTCCCGCAGCACCAGCACAGCCACAACGTCAGTTTGTACAGCAGCCTCGCCCCGCATATCCACCTCGACCAGCAGTACAGGGACCTCCAAACCAACCCCAAGACAGCAAAGGCCAGGCACCTAAGGTTGGGGTGCAATATTTTAACTGTGGTGAATTGGGGCACTATGCCCATAAGTGCCCAAAGAAGAAGCCCGCGCAGCCACAACAGCAGAATGTAATGAGAGGACGGGTGAACCACGTCACTATGGAGGAAGCACAAGAGGCACCCGACGTGGTAGTTGGTAAGTTTCCTGCCAATTTACACCTTGCAACCCTGTTGGTTGATTCTGGTGCTACCCATTCGTTCATTGCTCAAGGGTTTGTTAAGAAGCATGACCTAGCAACAACACAAATGAACCATATACTAGCCGTAAACTCTCCAGGTGGAGAAATAAGGACAAGACAAGTGTGTCCCAAAGTGAACCTAGACATTAATGGGGTAGTATTTACTGGTAACCTCATAGTGATAGATTCACAAGGGATAGATATTATTTTGGGTAAGGATTGGTTGACCAAACATAAAGGAATCATTCATTGTTCGACCAGAACGGTGGAACTAACTCACCCTAGTGGCACAAGAGTAAAGTTCATAACAATACACGAGCCTAGGAGGGACATTAAATTAAATCAAGTTGAGGTGAAAGTTGAGGAAATCAGGACCATCAGGGAATATCCAGATGTTTTTCCGGAGGAGTTGCCAGGTATGCCTCCCGATCGTGAAGTGGAATTCGCAATTGAGCTAGTGCCTGGAACAGCCCCGATATACAAGAGACCTTATCGGATGGACTCCAAGCAGCTGAAAGAACTCAAGGATCATTTGAGAGAATTGTCGGAGAAGGGGTATATTCATCCTAGTTCCTCACCATGGGGAGCTCCGGTGATATTTGTGCCCAAGAAGGACGGAACCCAAAGGTTATGCGTGGATTACCATGCTTTGAATGAGGTAACCATCAAGAACAAGTACCCATTACCCCGCATTGAAGACTTGTTTGATCAGTTGAGGGGAGCTTGTGTGTTCTCAAAAATTGATCTCAGGTCGGGATACCACCAACTCAAAATAAGGCAATCTGATATTCCCAAGACAGCTTTCGTATCTCGGTACGGACTGTATGAATACACTGTCATGCCTTTCGGGCTAACTAATGCCCCGGCATACTTCATGTACCTCATGAACAAGGTATTCATGGAATATCTGGACAAATTTGTGGTGGTTTTCATAGATGACATTCTCGTCTTCTCCAAAGATGAAGAAGAACATGAGAAACATCTAAGGTTGGTGTTGCAGAGGCTAAGCGAACACCAACTATATGCCAAGTTGAGCAAAGTGTGAGTTTTGGCTGAAGAGAGTTCCCTTCTTAGGACATATAATCTCGGAGGGAGGAATCTCCGTGGATCCTGCCAAAATCGAGGATATACAGAAGTGGAAGACCCCTGAAAATGTCGGGGAAGTTCGAAGCTTCTTGGGATTGGCTGGATACTATCGACGGTTTATCGAGGGATTCTCTAAAATCTCGAGGCCCCTCACTAAACTGTTGGAGAAGGGAATCACATTCACATGGACGCCGCAGTGCGAGAAGAGTTTTCAGGAGTTAAAGGAAAGATTGACAACAGCCCCAGTGCTGGTTATGCCCGATATGCAAAAGAGCTTCACGGTGTACTGTGATGCCTCTGGAAACGGGTTGGGATGTGTTCTTATGCAAGAAGGGCATGTCGTGGCATATGCATCCCGGCAGCTTCGGAAGCACGAGAAGAACTATCCTACACATGACCTAGAACTAGCAGCAGTGGTACACGCGTTGAAAATTTGGCGGCACTATTTGATGGGGAAGAGGACCGAGATATATACGGATCATAAGAGTTTGAAGTACATATTCACACAGCCAGATCTCAACCTCAGACAAAGGAGATGGTTAGAGCTAATCAATGACTTTGATGTAGGCATCAACTACCATCCTGGGAAAGCAAACGTCGTGGCCGATGCTTTAAGTCAGAAAGTGCAGGTCAATAAGTTGAGCTTAAAGGACATGCCTGCCAAATTGAGGGACGAGGTTATAAGGCTCAATCTATGCCTGGTGAATAGTGGTGAAGCTATCGCCATGGAAGTGGACTCCACCCTAGAGCGAGACATCCGCGAGGGTCAAAAGAAAGACGAGAAGATACAAGAGATCAGGCAACTCATCAAGGAAAATAAAGCTCCTGGTTTTAGAGAGGATGAACAAGGTACGGTGTGGCACGGGAAGAGAATCTGCGTGCCTGAAGTAAAGGAGATCCGTGAATTGATTTTGAAGGAGGCTCACGATTCTGACTATTCCATTCATCCTGGGAGTACGAAGATGTACCAGGACCTCAAGAGCAGGTATTGGTGGTATGGCATGAAGCGAGATGTCGCGGAACATGTTGCCCTATGTGACACATGTCAGTTGGTGAAAGCAGAACATCAACGACCCGCGGGATTATTGCAACCACTCAAAGTGCCTGAATGGAAATGGGAAGAAATCAGCATGGATTTCATCGTGGGATTGCCTAGGACCCAATAAGGATATGATTCAATATGAGTCATCATTGATAGGCTAACCAAGGTAGCTCACTTCATCCCCGTGAAGGAAAGCTACAGCGGATCCAAATTGGCAGAGTTGTACATGTCAAGGATTGTGTGTTACCATGGAGTGCCAAAGAAGATTGTGTCGGATTGAGGGACACAGTTCATGTCACACCCGGTTTTTCCGAAGAAACAACCAAGTGAATATCACATGTATGCCAGGATCATTTTCTCATACATGTGATGACAAATAGTGAAGCATCATTTATTACAAGCCAGGTGTCGAATATAAATAAGTCTTACATAGCATATGTCTCGATGGACAATAAGAAGTTTATCACAAGTAAATAAACTAGCAGCGGAATATTATTCTTTAGGGCTCCATCACAGGCGTTGCCCGGGGGTCTCCATGAACCTAAAAGCCTTCCTCGGGTCCAAAATCTTGGTCATTATACACCACCTCATTATCTTGACCTGAGCAGCAATATAAACCAACAAATATGCAAGGTTGAGTACCAATGGTACTCAGCAAGTGTGGGAAAATTATATCATGCATGGCTAGAACAAGGAGAGGTTGAACTCATGGTTAAAGCACTACGCAATTAATACCTATCACCTTAGCTTATTAAGCACCTACATTACTACACAGGTGAAATGGTCCCAATCTCCCATCCCATCATCATAATCCAATAACCATAACATCATTTCCAATGTTAAGCTCCCCGCTTAACTTCCACAATTTCCAAAAACCATCACTTTTCTAATCATGAATAAGTCCAGGCCGCTCCTAACCGTGAGCACGGCTGTCAAGACAGTTTTGACTCTGCAGAGTTTGTACCACTTTACCCACAAGTAGTGATTTCATCCCCCGTTGCCGGGTGGACTAAAAGAACCTCCATTATGCCAGTGGCTACGATCCACATTCACACTTCCCAGGTGTGCGGCCAAGAGATCACTACGAAGCCTTTACAAAGGGATTCCCGACGAGCGTGGGCCCACTGAGGTTTCACCCCTAACAGCATACAAGAGGCTCCAACCCCGCTGCAGTGGCCCCCTCTTGAGCCTTGCGGTTCATATGGTAGTCCAGCTGACACCTATTCCCCGCACCATCCAACACACCCATACTACGCCGGGGATACACCTAATTAATTGGCCAAGCTGCCCCATCTCAGCATGTGGTTGGCACTGTAAAGCCGGGTTACATGCTCCATGAACCGGTCCTTAGGATCCAGGCAAGTACTAAACACAAACCCAAGTCTCGTGCACCCAGCACACAACCAAAACATCCAACTTGCCTTGATCCCTACCTCTACATAACTCACAATAGCTCATTCAAGAGTATGGTATTATAAACTGATGATCTCATTTCCCAAATATCCCATTCTAAGCATGGCTAAGCAAATGCATGTAAATATATGACATGACAAAATAAATCCCAACCCAAGCTTCAAGGAAACAAGGTAATGCAATTCTAGGGAAAGTTCCTAGCATGGGTTTCATATTTAACTTGACAATGCAAATAATTCTATCTACACATCCTAGCATAGGATCAAAGTGGTCAAGGACACTTGCCTCCTTCTTGCTGCTCTTGAAATTGGTAGTCCTGATCTTGAAAAGGGTTAACTTGCTCTTGAGCAGGTTCTACTTCATACCATCACACATAGCAAAAGAAAAACAACAATCATAAGACATAGTTCACACTTCTACTTCATACAAACCACACATTTCATATTTATGAAATTCATTCACCCTTATATGTGTTGTGGTTACTTTATGTGTGTTGAGTTGTGGCTTGCATGCACTTTTAACCATGCATATATATGATTCCTACTTTTGGTGTCCACATTTATACTTGCATACAATGTGCCTTCACAATTTCTATCAACCCTAAACTGAATTATTTGTATTTTAGAAACTCCATTTATCATCTACTAGTTGCTATATTTTCAGACTTGTATTCCTATGCATAATTGTATATCTTATTATTAAATTAGTAATACACATCACCTAAACAGATTAGGTTCTGGTCCTAAATAATTTGAAATCATATTTTGACCATGGCTTATGATGTATACTATTTCATAATTATTTTCCCTTTTTTTCTTTAACTATTCTTTACTTAAAAATGTGTCCTTATACTAATAAAATGTGAATAATAGATAAAACAGATTTATTTCAGCCCAAAAATATATTTTTATCTCACTCCAAAGTTTCCTAAGTACTGAGAAAGTTTTTAATTATTTTTGACAATTATGTTTGTCCCCTTTTAATTTTTAAACACTAGTTACATATTCAATTTTCTAAATTAAATACTAAACAAGGCTAAAATAATGAATTCACCCCATTACAGGTCTATAATATTATTTTCATAATTTCCAGGGGTCTATCTACACTTAACAGAGGTGTTTTTCCTAATTTCTATTAAGTCCAGGGGTTAAAACTGATTTTTAAACGGATTTACATGATTTTCTGGAGTTCCAGGGGCTAGATCTGAAGTTTCCGGGGCTAGCTCTCAATTCCAGAGAACCCCAAGGGGTAGCACGTAAGAATTCCAGTCTTTATAATGCGGGGTTGACGTGGACCGTCCGATTTTAAACCGACGGCTGAGATTATAAGATCGAATCGGTACGCGGGGTTTTAAAGTCTACCGTGCGATTTAAAATAAACGGCGCACAAGCGGCCACGTCGCTCTGATCGAGAGCGGGCGGCGCTGCCGGCGGCGCACGGCGCGGGAAGCGGCGATCTCGCCGGAAAGTTTCGGATCCTCGAGAATTCTGCCTAGAACTGAGATCTTATGGCCTAGATCGGTAGAGGGGAGGTCAGAGATCTCACCTCGGGGGTTTTCTCGAGCTCGGGGGTCCTCGAAAGTGCTCGGCGGCGAGGTCCGAGGCAAAACCACGGCGAAGCTCGTCGGCGCTGAGTTTACACCGTAAGTCTTCGGGTTTTCTGCACCTGCAAAGTTCCCCGGAGGCGGTGGATCAAGACCAGCGAGTTAGATCAGAGTTTCCGAGCTTAGATTGGCCAGAATTCACCGGCGAAGTCTCGGTGCTCACCGGAGTGAAAATCGGCGATCGCGTGGGAAAAACTGATCGGATCAGGGGTTTTTATAGACGGGGAAGGGCGGTGGGTCTGTTGTGATCGAGTTGGAGTCCTCAGGGACCGGAATTCGGCTGCGGGACGCGGTTTCCCGATCGGTTGCGATCGCGCGCGCGGGAGAGAGTCCGGGGTCGCGGGGTTAGGGATGACATGTGGGTCCCAACCGTCGGTGAGGGGCAGCGCGGCGCGCGCGGGGGCGGGCTGGCGCGGGAGTTGCTGGGCCGGCTGGTGGTTTCGGCCCACTGGCCAGTTTTTTCCCGTTTTCCTTTTTCTTTTTTCCATTTCTTTTCTGTTTTGGGTATAATTTGAATTCCAGTTTGAATTTGAATTTTTGCAAAATATGCAACACGTCTAAAAATTTTTAAATTCCCCTCTGAACATGGTTTTGGGTTTTGAATCAAAATTTGGGGTGTTACAGCTCTACCCCCCTTAAAAGAAATCTCGTCCTCGAGATTGGTGTTTCTAAGAAAACAATTCCGGAAATTGTGCCTTGAGCTCATCTTCCCTTTCCCAGGTAGCTTCCTCTTCTGAGTGATGCTTCCACTGCACCTTCCACATCCGGATTCTCTTGTTTCTGGTGAGGCGTTCCATCGTCTCCAAAATCTTGTATGGTTGCTCGGCATAAGACAAATCTTCAGCTACATCCACTTCATTCATGGGTAACACCTCTTCAGGCGTCCTCAGGCATTTCTTGAGTTGTGACACATGGAATACATCGTGCACGTCCGATAGATGAACCGGTAACTCTAGTTGGTAAGCCACTTCGCCTTTTCTTTCCAAAACTTGAAAGGGTCCGATGTATCGAGGTGACAACTTCCCTTTCACCTTGAACCGACGAAGTCCTCTGATAGGGGACACCTTGAGATAAACATAGTCTCCCACGTTGAAAACGAGTTCTCTTCTTCGTACATCAGCATAACTCTTCTGGCGTGTTTGTGCTATCCTCAAGTTGTTGCGAATCTCCCTCACCTTTGCCTCGGCTTCTTGTAGCACTTCTGGACCAAACACTTTACTTTCTCCTGTTTGGTTCCAAAATAGGGGAGTTCTGCACTTCCTTCCATACAAAGCTTCAAACGGTGACATCTTCATACTGGCTTGATAGCTGTTGTTATAGGAAAACTCCGCATACGGTAAATTCTTGTCCCAACTCCTATTGTTTTTGAGTGCACATGCCCTTAACATATCTTCAAGGATCTGATTGGTTCTCTCCGTCTGCCCGTCAGTTTGGGGATGATAGGCAGAGCTGAAGTTCAGATGGGTTCCCATGGTTTCATGCAACTTTTGCCAAAACCTCGAGGTGAACTGTGTCCCTCGGTCCGACACTATCTTCTTTGGCACTCCATGGTAACACACAATCCTTGACATGTACAATTCTGCCAATTTGGATCCGCTGTAGCTTTCTTTCACAGGAATGAAATGAGCTACCTTGGTTAGCCGATCAATAATGACCCATATTGAATCATACCCGGATTGGGTCCTAGGCAATCCCACGACAAAATCCATGCTGATTTCTTCCCACTTCCATTCAGGCACTTTGAGTGGTTGCAATAATCCCGCGGGTCGTTGATGTTCAGCTTTCACCAACTGACATGTGTCACATAGGGCAACATGTTCCGCGACATCTCGCTTCATGCCATACCACCAATACCTGCCTTTGAGGTCCTGGTACATCTTCGTACTCCCAGGATGAATGGAATAGTCGGAATCGTGAGCCTCCTTCAAAATTAAGTCACGGATCTCCTTTACTTCTGGCACACAGATCCTTTTCCCGTGCCACACCGTTCCTTGTTCATCCTCTCTAAAACCAGGAGCTTTATTTTCCTTAATGAGCTGTCTGATCTCTTGTATCTTCTCATCATTTGTTTGGCCCTCGCGTATGTCTCGCTCGAGTGTGGAGTCCACTTCCATGGCGATGGCTTCACCACTATTTACTAGACATAGATTGAGTCTTATAACCTCGTCCTTCAATTCTGCAGGCATGTCCTTCAAACTCAACTTATTGACCTGCACTTTCCGACTCAAAGCATCGGCCACGACGTTTGCTTTCCCAGGATGATAGTTGATGCCTATATCAAAGTCATTGATTAGCTCTAACCATCTCCTTTGTCTAAGGTTGAGATCTGGTTGTGTGAATATGTACTTCAAACTCTTATGATCCGTATATATCTCTGTCCTCTTCCCCATCAAATAGTGCCGCCAAATTTTCAACGCGTGTACCACTGCAGCTAGTTCTAGGTCATGTGTAGGATAGTTCTTCTCGTGCTTCCGAAGCTGCCGGGATGCATAAGCCACGACATGTCCTTCTTGCATGAGAACACATCCCAACCCATTTCCAGAGGCATCGCAGTACACTGTGAAATTCTTCTGCATATCTGGCATAACCAGCACTGGGGCTGTTGTCAATCTCTTCTTTAGCTCTTGAAAGCTCGTCTCGCACTGTGGCGTCCAGGTGAATGTGATTCCCTTCTCCAACAGTTTAGTGAGAGGTCTCGAGATCTTGGAGAATCCCTCAATAAACCGTCGACAGTATCCAGCCAATCCCAAAAAGCTTCGAACTTCCCCGACATTTTCAGGAATTTTCCACTTCTGGATATCTTCGATTTTGGCGGGATCTACGGAGATTCCTCCCTCCGAGATTATATGTCCTAAAAAGGGAACTCTCTTCAGCCAAAACTCACACTTGCTCAACTTGGCATATAATTGGTGTTCTCTCAGCCTCTGTAACACCAACCTTAGATGTTTCTCATGTTCTTCTTCATTTTTGGAGAAGACGAGAATATCATCTATAAAAACCACCACAAATTTGTCCAGATATTCCATGAATACCTTGTTCATGAGGTACATGAAATATGCCGGGGCATTGGTTAGCCCAAAAGGCATGACAGTGTATTCATACAGTCTGTACCGAGATACGAAAGCTATCTTGGGAATATCTGATTGCCTTATCTTGAGTTGGTGGTACCCCGACCTGAGATCAATTTTCGAGAACACACAAGCTCCCCTCAACTGATCAAACAAGTCTTCAATGCGGGGTAATGGGTACTTGTTCTTGATGGTTACCTCATTCAAGGCACGGTAATCCACGCATAACCTTTGGGTTCCGTCTTTCTTGGGCACAAATATCACCGGAGCTCCCCATGGTGAGGAACTAGGGCGAACATACCCCTTCTCCGTCAATTCTCTCAAATGATCCTTGAGCTCTTCTAGCTGCTTGGAGTCCATTCGATAAGGTCTCTTGTATATCGGGGCTGTTCCCGGTACTAGCTCAATTGCGAATTCCACGTCACGGTCGGGAGGCATTCCTGGCAATTCCTCCGGAAAAAAACATCTGGATATTCCCTGATAGTCCTGATTTCCTCAACTTTCACCTCCACTTGATTTAATTTAATGTCCCTCCTAGGCTCGTGTATCGTTATGAACTTTACTTTGGTGCCACCGGGGTGAGTTAGTTCCACCGTTCTGGTCGAACAATGGATGATTCCTTTATGTTTGGTCAACCAATCCATACCCAAAATAATATCTATCCCTTGTGAATCTATCACTATGAGGTTAGCTGTGAATACTACCCCATTAATGTCTAGGCTCACTTTGGGACACACTTGTCTTGTCCTTATTTCTCCACCTGGAGAGTTTACCGCTAGCATATGGTTCATTTGTGTGGTTGCTAGGTCATGCTTCTTAACAAACCCTTGAGCAATGAACGAGTGGGTAGCACCAGAATCAAACAGCAGAGTTGCAAGGTGTAAATTGGCAGGAAACTTACCAACTACCATGTCGGGTGCCTCTTGTGCTTCCTCCATAGTGACGTGGTTCACCCGTCCTCTCATTACATTCTGCTGTTGTGGCTGCGGGCTTCTTCTTTGGGCACTTATGGGCATAGTGCCCCACTTCACCACAGCTAAAACATTGCACCCCAACCTTAGGTGCTTGGCCTTTGTTGTCTTGGGGTTGGTTCGGGGGTCCTTGCACTGCTGTTCGAGGTGGATATGCGGGGCGAGGCTGCTGCACAAACTGACGTTGTGGCTGTGCTGGTGCTGCGGGTGGCCTGTAGTTTGGGTTGTACCCTCTTGGTGCTGAATAGGGTACCGCAGCATGGCTTGTCTGCCCCGTAGGTTGCTGCATCATACGTGGGCGGGTGTTGCTCCCTGAGGCCTGATGTGACCACCCCGCCTTCCTCTTATTCTCATTTTCCAGGGCCTTTAGCTTCCTTTCCACCACAAAGGCTCTGTCCACCATCTTTTGAAAGCTTTCATACTCATTTGAGGACATGGCACACTGCATCTCTGCGGTAAGTCCTTCCACGAAACAATCTTGTTTCTGCTCATCCGTCTCTATGTCTCGTGGAGCATAACGGGATAGTTGAGTAAATTTAGTGAGGTATTCCCTCACAGTCATGTTTCCCTGCTGCAGTCCCAAAAACTCCTTCCTCTTGTTTTTGAGTTCACCTCTTGGGATATAATGGTTGCGGAAGCTACGCTTGAACTCTTCCCAAGTGATGTTCTCAGGGTCATGATGGGCGGCCATGTAGGCGGTCCACCAATCAGCAGCAGGTCCCTGCAATTGATGAGAGGCAAACAGCACCCTCTCATACCCTTGGCATTGTATTATCCTCATCTTACTTTCAATGGTTTCAGCCAATCATCTGCCTCCAGAGGTTCAGCAGCACTTGCAAACTTTGGAGGTTGAGTTCCTAGAAACTCACTCAACCTTGGTTGGCGTGGTGCAGCTTGTGGAGGTGGAACTTGATGCAAGTTGGCCACCACTTGAGTCAAGTTCTGGATGAGCTGATTTTGATTCTCCAGCATTTGGTGGAGAGGATCAACTTCTTCACGGCGACCACCCTGGTCCTGGCCTTCAGAAAGATGAGGGTTGCATGCCTCATCGTTGTTGTTGGCGGGGTTGGCAGCACGTCCTTTTCCTCTTCCGGCCATCTGGCAGAATCAACCAATGTCAATTTGAAATCATTTAGTATCATCTTACTACTTTCATTTGTTTGTACTTTGAAGTGTTGAGGCTTTGTTATACTTTTACGAGGGTTCATATCTCACACCAAATAAATGTACTATTATTTCCTGTGGGTTCACACACCAAAGCAAAACAATCTGAAGACGAGGCTGTGGACAATTGCTCATGGCTTCCACAACTCACGTCACACACCAAGCATTATCACACCATTAACTACGTAACGACTCGACTACTCGACCCCTTGCTAGCTAGGGGAAAGACTCTACACTACTCGTCCTCTTGAGCTGGCTCCTCGGGATCTTCCTCCTCATTTCGGCTACCTTCTGACTCGGCTTTGGGTGGAGAGGCTGCTGGTGGAGAAGTGCGACGACGCCTGATTGCTCGGCGATCCGGGGAGTCAGGAGTCCATGGATCACTCACGGTGACACACAGTTCATTCCCATCTCCTCTTTCTCTCGCCTTTAAGCAAGCTCGCAGCAACGCCTCCGTTTCCTTCAGGGTGTCTCGGACATCCTGAAGCTCTTGTTGACACTCCTGCAATCGAGTGCTGAGCATAGCAGCATCCTCCAAGCACAAGTCCATGTGCTCATGGGAAGTCCCTTGCTGCACCGGTGGGTACTTGTACTCCGTGGTACCACTCTCACGTTGGAGGACATACATGTACTCAGTTTTGTCCAAGTGGCGACGATAGATGTGACTCTGGCAGGTGATGGCCTCCCAGGTGACATCTTTCTCCGCGTCAACTTGTGTTGCTCGACAAGCTGGAGAGTGGTGAATCTTAAGCAGTTGATTCTCGTGTATAATCCTCATCTCCGAACTCCATTCTTCCCTCTTCTCACGGATGGTCCTGGTGGAGTTATAGTGGATGATTAGCTTGCCCGTATTGCCGGCGGCTTTGAGCATACGTCGAAGACGGCGCAACAAGTCTCCTACTGCCAATCCGTAGGAAAGGTACGTCACGGGACGACTCTCCTCTCTTTCGGCAAGGGCAACTACGGGAACTCTCCCTCCTGTGGACTTACGAGCGGTGCGAATCATGCGAACCATCTAAAAACAAAAAGAATTTAAAATTAGGTTAGATAAATTCTCAAACAAAAATCCTGTTTTGAATGAAAGTTGGGGTAAGATGAAGAAAATGACTCCTTTAATAACACTTTTCCACCCACACCTTGGAAAATAGTTTTTAAGAAAATAGGGCCCTTAAATACGTCCATTTCTACCTAGATCCACGTTCCTACGGGCAACATTGGCTCTGATACCACCTCTGTCACACCCGGTTTTTCCGAAGAAACAACCAAGTGAATATCACATGTATGCCAGGATCATTTTCTCATACATGTGATGACAAATAGTGAAGCATCATTTATTACAAGCCAGGTGTCGAATATAAATAAGTCTTACATAGCATATGTCTCGATGGACAATAAGAAGTTTATCACAAGTAAATAAACTAGCAGCGGAATATTATTCTTTAGGGCTCCATCACAGGCGTTGCCCGGGGGTCTCCATGAACCTAAAAGCCTTCCTCGGGTCCAAAATCTTGGTCATTATACACCACCTCATTATCTTGACCTGAGCAGCAATATAAACCAACAAATATGCAAGGTTGAGTACCAATGGTACTCAGCAAGTGTGGGAAAATTATATCATGCATGGCTAGAACAAGGAGAGGTTGAACTCATGGTTAAAGCACTACGCAATTAATACCTATCACCTTAGCTTATTAAGCACCTACATTACTACATAGGTGAAATGGTCCCAATCTCCCATCCCATCATCATAATCCAATAACCATAACATCATTTCCAATGTTAAGCTCCCCGCTTAACTTCCACAATTTCCAAAAACCATCACTTTTCTAATCATGAATAAGTCCAGGCCGCTCCTAACCGTGAGCACGGCTGTCAAGACAGTTTTGACTCTGCAGAGTTTGTACCACTTTACCCACAAGTAGTGATTTCATCCCCCGTTGCCGGGTGGACTAAAAGAACCTCCATTATGCCAGTGGCTACGATCCACATTCACACTTCCCAGGTGTGCGGCCAAGAGATCACTACGAAGCCTTTACAAAGGGATTCCCGACGAGCGTGGGCCCACTGAGGTTTCACCCCTAACAGCATACAAGAGGCTCCAACCCCGCTGCAGTGGCCCCCTCTTGAGCCTTGCGGTTCATATGGTAGTCCAGCTGACACCTATTCCCCGCACCATCCAACACACCCATACTACGCCGGGGATACACCTAATTAATTGGCCAAGCTGCCCCATCTCAGCATGTGGTTGGCACTGTAAAGCCGGGTTACATGCTCCATGAACCGGTCCTTAGGATCCAGGCAAGTACTAAACACAAACCCAAGTCTCGTGCACCCAGCACACAACCAAAACATCCAACTTGCCTTGATCCCTACCTCTACATAACTCACAATAGCTCATTCAAGAGTATGGTATTATAAACTGATGATCTCATTTCCCAAATATCCCATTCTAAGCATGGCTAAGCAAATGCATGTAAATATATGACATGACAAAATAAATCCCAACCCAAGCTTCAAGGAAACAAGGTAATGCAATTCTAGGGAAACTTCCTAGCATGGGTTTCATATTTAACTTGACAATGCAAATAATTCTATCTACACATCCTAGCATAGGATCAAAGTGGTCAAGGACACTTGCCTCCTTCTTGCTGCTCTTGAAATTGGTAGTCCTGATCTTGAAAAGGGTTAACTTGCTCTTGAGCATGTTCTACTTCATACCATCACATATAGCAAAAGAAAAACAACAATCATAAGACATAGTTCACACTTCTACTTCATACAAACCACACATTTCATATTTATGAAATTCATTCACCCTTATATGTGTTGTGGTTACTTTATGTGTGTTGAGTTGTGGCTTGCATGCACTTTTAACCATGCATATATATGATTCCTACTTTTGGTGTCCACATTTATACTTGCATACAATGTGCCTTCACAATTTCTATCAACCCTAAACTGAGTTCTTTGTATTTTAGAAACTCCATTTATCATCTACTAGTTGCTATATTTTCAGACTTGTATTCCTATGCATAATTGTATATCTTATTATTAAATTAGTAATACACATCACCTAAACAGATTAGGTTCTGGTCCTAAATAATTTGAAATCATATTTTGACCATGGCTTATGATGTATACTATTTCATAATTATTTTCCCTTTTTTTCTTTAACTATTCTTTACTTAAAAATGTGTCCTTATACTAATAAAATGTGAATAATAGATAAAACAGATTTATTTCAGCCCAAAAATATATTTTTATCTCACTCCAAAGTTTCCTAAGTACTGAGAAAGTTTTTAATTATTTTTGACAATTATGTTTGTCCCCCTTTTAATTTTTAAACACTAGTTACATATTCAATTTTCTAAATTAAATACTAAACAAGGCTAAAATAATGAATTCACCCCATTACAGGTCTATAATATTATTTTCATAATTTCCAGGGGTCTATCTACACTTAACAGAGGTGTTTTTCCTAATTTCTATTAAGTCCAGGGGTTAAAACTGATTTTTAAACGGATTTACATGATTTTCTGGAGTTCCAGGGGCTAGATCTGAAGTTTCCGGGGCTAGCTCTCAATTCCAGAGAACCCCAGGGGGTAGCACGTAAGAATTCCAGTCTTTATAATGCGGGGTTGACGTGGACCGTCCGATTTTAAACCGACGGCTGAGATTATAAGATCGAACCGGTACGCGGGGTTTTAAAGTCTACCGTGCGATTTAAAATAAACGGCGCACAAGCGGCCACGTCGCTCTGATCGAGAGCGGGCGGCGCTGCCGGCGGCGCACGGCGGCGGGAAGCGGCGATCTCGCCGGAAAGTTTCGGATCCTCGAGAATTCTGCCTAGAACTGAGATCTTATGGCCTAGATCGGTAGAGGGGAGGTCAGGGATCTCACCTCGGGGGTTTTCTCGAGCTCGGGGGTCCTGGAAAGTGCTCGGCGGCGAGGTCCGAGGCAAAACCACGGCGAAGCTCGTCGGCGCTGAGTTTACACCGTAAGTCTTCGGGTTTTCTGCACCTGCAAAGTTCCCCGGAGGCGGTGGATCAAGACCAGCGAGTTAGATCAGAGTTTCCGAGCTTAGATCGGCCAGAATTCACCGGCGAAGTCTCGGTGCTCACCGGAGTGAAAATCGGCGATCGCGTGGGAAAAACTGATCGGATCAGGGGTTTTTATAGCCGGGGAAGGGCGGTGGGTCTGTTGTGATCGAGTTGGAGTCCTCAGGGACCGGAATTCGGCTGCGGGACGCGGTTTCCCGATCGGTTGCGATCGCGCGCGCGGGAGAGAGTCCGGGGTCGCGGGGTTAGGGATGACATGTGGGTCCCACCCGTCGGTGAGGGGCAGCGCGGCGCGCGCGGGGGCGGGCTGGCGCGGGAGTTGCTGGGCCGGCTGGCGGTTTCGGCCCACTGGCCAGTTTTTTCCTGTTTTCCTTTTTCTTTTTTCCATTTCTTTTCTGTTTTGGGTATAATTTGAATTCCAGTTTGAATTTGAATTTTTGCAAAACATGCAACACGTCCAAAAATTTTTAAATTCCCCTCTGAACATGGTTTTGGGTTTTGAATCAAAATTTGGGGTGTTACAGTTCACCTCAAGATTCTGGCAGAAGTTGCCCGAAACCATGGGAACCCATCTGAACTTTAGTTCTGCCTACCATCCCCACACTGATGGGCAGACGGAAAGAACCAATCAGATCCTTGAAGATATGCTAAGGGCATGTGCACTCAAAAACAATCGGAGTTGGGACAAGAATCTACCGTATGCGGAGTTTTCTTATAGCCACAGCTATCAAGCTAGTATGAAGATGTCACCGTTTGAAGCTTTGTACGGAAGGAAGTGCAGAACTCCCCTATTTTGGAATCAAACGGGGGAAAGTAAAGTGTTTGGTCCAGAAGTACTACAAGAAGCCGAGGCAAAGGTAAGGGAAATTTGCAACAATTTGAGGATAGCACAGACACGCCAAAAGAGTTATGCGGATGTACGAAGAAGAGAGCTCGTTTTCAATGTGGGAGACTATGTTTATCTCAAAGTGTCCCCTATCCGAGGACTTCGTCGGTTCAAGGTGAAAGGGAAGTTGTCACCTCGATACATCGGACCCTTTCAAGTTTTGGAAAGGAAAGGCGAAGTGGCGTATCAACTAGAGTTACCGGCTCGTCTATCGGATGTGCACGATGTGTTCCATGTGTCACAACTCAAGAAATGCCTGAGAACGCCTGAAGAGGTGTTACCCATGAATGAAGTGGATGTAGCTGAAGATTTGTCTTATGCCGAGCAACCATACAAGATCTTGGAGACAATGGAACGCCTCACCAGAAATAAAAGAATCCGGATGTGTAAGGTGCAGTGGAAGCATCACTCAGAAGAGGAAGCCACCTGGGAGCGGGAAGATGAGCTCAAGGCACAATTTCCGGAATTGTTTTCTTAGAACCACCAATCTCGAGGACGAGATTTCTTTTAAGGGGGGTAGAGCTGTAACACCCCAAAATTTTGATTCAAAATCCTAAATCATGTTAAGAGGGGGATTTAAAATTTTTTGGATGTGTTGCATGTTTTGCAAAAATTCAAATTCAAACTGGAATTCAAATTAAACTCAAATCAGAAAAGAAATAGAAAAAGAAAAAGGAAAACAGAAAAAAAAACCGGCCAGTGGGCCGAAACCCACCAGCCGGCCCACCCTGCCCCGCGCCAGCCCGCAGCCGCGCGCCCGCGCTCTCTCTCTCAGACAGGTGGGACCCACCTGTCATCCCTAACCCCGATCGTCCGAAACTCGGACTGTTCACCCGCGCGCGCGCGATCGCAACCGACCGGATTTCCGGCCGAATTCTGGTTCCGGAGGACTCCAACTCGATCTAAACAAACCCGCCGCTCTCCCCCGTCTATAAAAACCCCGTCCTCGTTCTGTTTTTCTCACGCGATCGCCGATTTTTACTTCGGTGAGAACCGAGACTTCTCCTACGAAATCTGGCCGATCTAAGCTCAGAATTTCCGATCTAACTCGCTGGTCTTGATCCACCGCCTCCGGGGAACCTTGCAGGTGCAGAAAACTCGGTGACTTGCGGTGTAAACATAGCGCCGACGAGCTTTGCCGTGGTTTCGCCTCGGACCTCGTCGCCAATCACTTTCTAGGACCTCCGAGCTCAAGAAAACCCCCGAGGTGAGATCCCCGACCTCCCCTCTACCGATCTATGCCATAAAATCACAGTTCTAGGAAGAATTCCCGAAGATCCGAAGGTTTCCGACGAGATCGCCGCTTCCCGCCGCCGTGCGCCGCCGGCAACGCCGCCCGCGCTCGATCAGAGCGACGTAGCCGCTTGTGCGCCGTTTATTTTAAATCGCACGGTAGGGTTTAATCCCCCGCGTACCGGTTTGATGTTATAATCTCGGCCGTCGGTTTAAAATCGGACGGTCCACATTAGCCCCGCGTTATAAAGACTGAAAATCTTACGTGCTACCCCCTGGGGTTCTCGGGAAATAAGAGCTAGCCCCGGAAACTTCTGATCTAGCCCCTGGAACTCCAGAAAATCATGTAAATTCATTTAAAAATCAGTTTTAGCCCCTGGACTTAATAAAAATTAGGAAAAACACCTCTGATAAGTGTAGCTAGACCCCTAGAAATTCTGAAAATAATATTATAGACCCTGTAGTGGGGTAAGTTTAACTTTTTAGCCCTGTTTAGTATTTAATTTAGGAAATTGAATATGTGGCTAGTGTTTAAAAATTAAAAAGTGGGACAAACAAATTGTCAAAATTTAATTAAAGACTTTCTCAGTATTTAGGAAACTTTGGAGTGAGATAAAAACATATTTTGGGCTGAATTGAATCTGTTAAATTTATTATTCACATTTAGGGACACATTTTTAAGTAATGAATAGTTTTAGAAAATAGGGAAAATAATGGTGAAATAGTTTATATCAAAGGAAAGGGTCAAAATATGTTATTAAATTATTTAGGACCAGAACCTATTCTGTTTAGATGATGTATATTACTAATTTCATAATAAAGAACACATTTATGTATAGGAAAATAAATCTGAAAATATAGCAACTAGTAAATGATAAATGAAGTTTCTAAAATCCAAAGAATTCAGTTTAAGGTTGGTAGAAATTCTAAAGGCACATATGGAGAAGAAAAATACTCTTCATACATACTTGGTAGTGAAAAGGTGTAGTAGTTGAATATAAGGAATTTATTTAAATTGGAAACTCATATATATATAGTAGGCAAGTATAAATGTGAACACAAAAGTAGGAATCATATACACATGATTAAAAGTGTATGCAAGCCACAAATCAACACACATAAAGTAAACACAACACATATAATGGTGAAGGACTTTCATAAATGTGAATGTGTGGTTTGTATGAAGTGAAAGTGTGAACTATGTCTTATGGATTGTTGTTTTTCTTTTGCTATGTGTTATGGTATGATGTAGAACCTGCTCAAGAGCAAGTTATTCCTTTCCAAGACCAGGACTACCCATTTCAAGAGCAGCAAGAAGGAGGCAAGTGTCCTTGACCACTTTGATCCTATGCTAGGCTGTGTAGATAGAATTATTTGCATTGTCAAATGAAATATGAAACCCATGACAGGAAGTTTCCCTAGAATTGCATTACCTTGTTTCCTTGTAGCTTGGGTTGGGATATATTTTATTATGTCATTTATTATTATGCATATGCTTAGCCATGCTTAGAATGGGATATTTGGGACATGAGATCATCAGTTTATTTTACCATACTCTTGATTAAGATATTGTGAGTTATGTAGAGGTTGGGATCAAGGCAAGTTGGATGTTTTGGTTGTGTGTTGGGTGCACGAGACTTGGGTTTGTGTTTAGTACTTGCCTGGATCCTAAGGACCGGTTCATGGAGCATGTAACCTGGCTTTACAGTGCCAACCACATGCTGAGATGGGGCAGCTTGGCCAATTAATTAGGTGTATCCCCGGCGTAGTATGGGTGTGTTGGATGGTGCGGGGAGTAGGTGTCAGCTGGACTACCATATGAACCGCAAGGCTCAAGAGGGGGCCACTGCAGCGGGGTTGGAGCCTCTTGTATGCTGTTAGGGGTGAAACCTCAGTGGGCCCACGCTCGTCGGGAATCCCTTTGTAAAGGCTTCGTAGTGATCTCCTGGCTACACACCTGGGAAGTCTGAATGTGGTTCGTAGCCACTGGCATAATGGAGGTTCTTTTAGTCCACCCGGCAACGGGGGATGAAATCACTACATGTGGGTACAGTGGTACAAACTCTGCAGAGTCAAAACTGTCATGACGGCCGTGCTCACGGTCAAGAGCGGCTTGGACTTATTCATGATTAGAGAATGATGACCTTGGAGGTTGTGGATGTTAAGCGGGGACCTTAACATTGGAAATGATGTTATGGTTATTTGATTATGATGATGGTATGGGAGATTGGGATCATTTCAACTGTGTAGTAATGTAGGTGCTTAATAAGCTAAGGTGATAGGAATTAATTGCATAGTGCTTTAACCATGAGTTCAACCTCTCCTTGTTCCAGCCATGCATGATATAATTTTCCCACACTTGCTGAGTACCATTGGTACTCAACCTTGCATATTTGTTGGTTTATATTGCTGCTCAGGTCAAGATAATGAGGTGGTGTATAATGACCAAGACTTTGGACCCGAAGAAGGTTTCTAGGTTCATGGAGACCCCCCGGGCAACGCCTGTGATGGAGCCCTCAAGAATAATATTCCGCTGCTATTTTATTTACTTGTTATGAACTTATTATCGTCCATCGAGACATATGCTATGTAAGACTTATTTATATTCGACACCTGGCTTGTAATAAATAATGCTTCCCTATTTGTCATCACATGTATGAGAAAATGATCCTGGCATACATGTGATATTCACTCGGTTGTTCTTCGGAGAAACCGGGTGTGACACCCTTCTAGGTACTATTTTTCCTTGTAGACTAACATTTCCCTCTTCACGACCAACACCACTAAAATCACACCTCATATACTCGGTTTTAGTCCTACTAAGTCTAAACCCCTTGGACTCTAAGGTTTGTCTCCATAACTCTAATTTCTTATCAAGACCATCTCTAGTTTCATTTACCAGCACTACGTCATCAGCAAAGAGCATGCACCAAGGGATATCCCCTTGTATATCCTTCGACACCTCATCCATCACCAAGGAAAAGATGTATGGGCTCAAAGCTGATCCTTGATGTAGTCCTACCGTGATAGGAAATGCATCAGTCTCACTATCACTTACACGCACACTTGTCCTAACATTATTGTACATATCCTTGATAAGGGTAATGTACTTTGTTGGCACTTTATGTTTCTCTAGTGCCCACCACATGACTGACCTTGGTATCTTGTCGTACGCCTTCTCCAAGTCGATGAACACCATATGCAAGTCCTTCTTCTGCTCCCTATATCTCTCCATAAGCTGACGAAGCAAGAAAATCGCCTCCATTGTAGACCTCCCAGGCATAAAATCAAACTGGTTTTTAGTGACATTGGTCACTTTCCTCAGGCGGTGTTCAATCACTCTCTCCCAAAGCTTCATAGTATGACTCATAAGCTTAATACCTCGATAATTAGTACAACTTTGAATATCTCCTTTATTTTTAAAGATAGGTACTAATATACTTTTCCTCCATTCTTCAGGCATCTTGTTTGACCGAAAAATGTGGTTGAATAGTTTTGTGAGCCATACTATT
Organism: Neostapfia colusana; assembly: GCA_030760725.1. Classification (NCBI taxonomy): domain Eukaryota; kingdom Viridiplantae; phylum Streptophyta; class Magnoliopsida; order Poales; family Poaceae; genus Neostapfia; species Neostapfia colusana. The sequence goes on along the minus strand of JASWHV010000001.1, from coordinate 123,599,852 downwards.
GCGACGTCCCCAAGACATCTCCACACCTCAATACGGACATCGTCAGGGCCGAGGGCCTTTCCTCCTTTCATCCTTTTTAAGGCCTCCTTAACCTCAAACTCTTGTATCCTCCGCACGAACCGCCTGTTGGAGTCATCAAAGGAGTCATCCAACTCAACCATAGTGCTCCCATTCCCATCATTGAATAGCCCACTAAAGTAATCACGCCATCTATTCTTAATCTCTTCATCCTTCACTAGAATGTGGTCAGTCTCATCTTTGATGCATTTAACTTGATTGAGATCCCTCATCTTTCTCTCGCGGATTTTTGCTAACTTGTATATGTCCTTTTCACCTTCTTTTGTCCCTAGTCTCTCATATAACTTATCATAGGCATGTCCTCTTGCCTTACTCACAACCCGCCTTGCATTCTTCTTAACCTCTTTATACTTAAGCATGTTGCTTGCGCTTCTATCATTATGCCAACTCTTGTAACACTCCTTCTTCTCCTTAATGGCCTTTTGTACATCCTCATTCCACCACCAAGTGTCTTTATCTACAAGTTTCTTTCCCTTTGTCACACCGAACACCTCACTAGCTACCTTCCTAATGCAAGTAGCCATCTTCATCCACATACTATCTGCATCTCCATTTTCTGCCCAGGGTCCTTCTGTGATCACCCTATTTTTAAAGGATTCTTGTGATTCTCCCTTCAACTTCCACCACTTTGTTCTTGTGATTTTGACACCTTTGTCCCGCAAAGAACATGTATGGAAGCGGAAGTCAGCTACCACAAGCTTATGTTCTGTCACAACACACTCCCCCGGGATCACCTTACAATCTAGACACTCGCGTCTATCCTTTCTCCTAGTGAGGACAAAGTCAATCTGGCTAGAGTGTTGGGCACTACTAAAGGTCACTAGGTGAGATTGCCTCTTCCTAAAGAGGGTGTTAGCTATCAACAGATCATAGGCTACGGCAAAGTCTAGGATGTCCTTACCCTCTTGATTTCTATCGCCGCATCCAAAACCTCCATGTATTCCCTCAAATCCTAGGTTAGTTGCACCCACATGACCATTGAGATCCCCCCCTATGAGGAGTTTCTTAGTTATCGGAACACTACTAACCATATCCTCCAAGTCCTCCCAAAATTGCCTCTTAGCACTCATGTTGAGCCCAACTTGTGAGGCATAAGCACTAATGACGTTCAAGACAATGTCCCCAATTACTATCTTGATTAAGATGATCCTATCCCCTCGTCTTCAAACATCCACTACTCCATCCTTAATACTCTTATCTATTAGAACACCTGCGCCATTCCTAGTCCCAGCCGAACCAGAATACCAAAGCTTGAAACCGGTATTCTTGACTTCTCTCGCCTTTTGACCCGCCCATCTAGTCTCTTGTACACAAAGGATATTTACTCGTCTCCTAATGGCAACATCTACTAACTCACGTAGCTTCCCCGTTAGGGATCCTACATTCCAACTACCCACCCGAAATCTATGTTCCTCGGCTAGCTTCCTTACGCTTTGCACCCGTCGAGTAAGATGCAAAGACCCTTGCTCACTTATCACTACATCCGGGCGATGATGTAGCGCGCCACTAAGGTGATGGCGATCCGGCCCTTGCTCATTTAACACTATATCCTGGTTCCGATATGGCGCGCCACTAAGGCGGTGGCGACCCGAGCCTTGCCCACTTAACACCATACCCGGGTTCCGATATGGTACGTCGCTAAGAGGGTTACGCCCCAACGAATTTCTATTGGGTTTCATTTCCATGAGAATGGCTAAGTGTAGTTGTTGGCTCGCCAAGCCTATCACAACCCCCTCCTCCTTTACCCGGGCTTGGGACCGGCTATGTCATTATAACATAGGCGGAGTTGGCACCCACATGTAAGTGGCTAAAAAATTTAGCCGACTCCACCTTCCGAGCTCGGGTTCCTTGCTCGATCACCGCGCGGCAACGTGAGGCACTCGGCCCCCGTTTGCTCCACCTTAAGGTGAAATTCTCGCCTCAGAGTCTAGCACACCACACAGCTCTCACCGTCCCCATCGCTCCCGAGCTGAACACCGCCCACACACGCTCTCGGTTCCTCAGTCACACTCAAGTTCTTTGCCGCCTCCCACTGCTCACCGACGACCGGCCGATCCAGCCGTTTTCACGTGCCACTTCCGGAGAAGAAAAGGTGCGCCCATGTACGCTGAAGCTGTAGCTGAAAGCCTCGTGCCATTTCATGCCGTGTCGAGTGAGTATTTTCCGTTTTCCTCCACGGTGCACATTAGGAGCCGAGCTCGATCCTCGGGGAAATTCTCTTCCCACGTTAAACCCTTACTCGAGCTGTGCAGCGAACACATTCTAGATCATCTAGCGCACCTCCTCGATCAAGAAGCATCGAGTTTCATCCACTAGAGCCCTAGCTATCCAGGTTTTTTGTGCCGGCGATCGAAAACGGGGTACCTCACCGGTGAGACCATAGTTGCGGCTGTTTTCACGATCATCAGGGTTCAAACTCATGCTCAGCACATCACCACGGTGCTCTCTGGCGAAACCGCATAGTTCGACGTCGCCGATGAGCTGCCGCCTGCTGTCGCCGTCATGCATACTGTTCCGGCCATCGCTGAGCTCCGGAGTGTGCACCAGCATATTTCACATGTGAAGTTGAGCACAAGTGGCGAAATTGGCCGAAGGTCTCGCACTGGAACGGCCAGCGGCGAGCTCTCCGGCGAGGCGCCGCCGCGGGTGCCGCGGGTGTCGCGAGGAGGAAGAAGGCTGAGGGCCCCGCGTGTCAATGATAGAAATACGTGTCCCAGATCTGCTGTGGCACGGGCATTCCTTTTGGCTACGTGTGAAAGCGAGTGGGCCAACATGCGGCTTCGCTGCCATGTTGACACGTTGCACTGGGGCCCACCAGCCGAGTTTAAACTTTCTGAATTTTGGTTTGAATTTCTATGTTTTGGCTAAACTTTGAAAAGCCATAACTTTTTATAGGATTGTCTGATTCCTCTCCACCAGTACTTTGCAGTGATGCAAAGAAATTGGTATGAAAATCCCTGGAATTTTCTCCAAAATTCTTCAAAATTAAATCTTTGGGATTTAATTCCAGCAGATCCCTATTATTGAAATTGTCCAATTTTGGCCAGAATGTCTTTCATAAATCTACTGATCTTCAGTAAAATTTGAGAAGGATTGGACTTAATTTACTAGGTCTAATGGTGTTCCAATTGATTCTGTTCTAAGAAAATTTTGAAAAACAGTAGAATTCAATTTCAGCTTTTATCCATACTTAGGAAGTTCATATCTTTCTCTAGAAAGCTTCAAATTTAGTGAAACCAATTCTCAGGAACTCGGAAAACTCTAAAGTTTCTGAAAATCCAAGTTTTAATAGCATGACAAACTTTCAAGTTTGGCTTATTAATTCAGAGAAGGAAAATGGCTTAGGGAATTCTTTAGAGCACACCCTTAATTATTTTTCTCTGAATTTTTGCTAGCAACACCTGAGTGTCATGTAGGTTTTTCTATATGTGAGACCTATGTGTGCTGAATACATTGGCAATTAGGATAAAAGTTAGCATTAACATTCAAAGTTTTGAATATTGCCAAAACATTCTTCTGTGGCAAGGTCCGACAAGTTCTTTGTTAGGTCCGCCAAGTGTTGGCAAGGTCCGACGCAAGGTCCGGAGAGCTCCTGCAAGGTCTGGAGAGCTTCTGTGAGGTCCGGAGCTTGTTTTTAGGGAGCTCCCGTGAAGTTCAACTCGTAGAACTGCAGCGTCTTTTTTTTGCTTTTAACTCCCAATGTTTCAGACTTGCTTTATGGGAAGGTTTGCTTAGTATTAATTTGCTAAGTTTTTGGTGTGTTTTGGTGGTTATGGCTGTTATCATTTGATATGGTTTGCAACATGCTTATGTGACGTGCTCATGTAAGGTGTTGTGGTTTTTGAACTAACGTGAGTCAAGTCGAGGACTTGTGCTCGGAAGAATTGGTTGTTTATTCATGTGCAGGTGTTGCTTGAGTTCAAGACATGGCTGGTGACGGGATCCTTGGACTAGTCTCAGGGAGGAGATGAGGTTCCAACAACCAAGTTCGGGAGGAGCTGTGGTTGAGTTGATCGGGAGGTCGCGCAGCATGTTTGGATCAAGGGCAGTGCATATGAAGGTTGCGTGTACGTCGTTGGAAGGTGTTTGCACGTGTGCAAGGAGTGCATGGACGTGGCAACATTGTTCCAAGGCGTGATGAAGAGAAGTGTACGTAAAGAATTGGTCGGAAAGGTCCAACCGGCTGGATTGCGTACTCAGGCTGAGGCTGAGTCGGATATGGCTCAAATATGGAAGATTTGAGTTGGTTATGATAGGATTTCATGCTAGGCACGAAGTTGAGTTGTTTTAGGAATCTTTAGGACGTTCCTAAGGTGTTTGGAAGTCTCACAATTGCTTCTATCTGCGAATAGGAGAGTCCTGGGCAGTTATGGTAAGTTAGGATACGAGTCCAATTAGGAGTAGGAGTCCTAGATTGGATTGTTTAGCCTGAGGGCTGGCTATAAAAGCAAGGGAGGCCAGAGCTCTCGTGTGTAGAGAACTTTGGGCTATTCCTCTTATGTTTCTATTGAATAAAGTTCATAGTTTCGAGGAGCTTTTATGTCTTGTTCGTCCGACTTGTTTTTCGTCAAGTCTTTCTCGCCGAGTTTCTGGACAGACCGACGTTGCTTCGGTGTTTCGTTCATAACTCGAGTTTTACAGATCCGATTGACGTGATTATTTTTGGGTTGTCTTCACAACTCAATTATCTATCATCTTTGAAATTTTCACGAGATTCGGATCTGTAGTTTTTGAGATACACGAGTTTCTTTGCAGCGTTGCAGATCTGTTTTATATCGGATAGAACAGATTGATCTTTGTTTAATGTTTTGATCGTATCTCAAGTTTTACTTCGTGTTTTCAAGTGATTCTTGTTGCATTAGATCCGTGACTTGATTCTCTACCTCTCTACTTGATTTGTCATGGTTGAACACATTTGAAAACACTTGCACACATAGTTTCTTTAACCGATTGATTTTTTGCTGAGGGGTTTTTGTTGTTTCCGCTGCGAAAAGTTTTAATCTACCATTCACCCCCCCTCTGGTAGCTTTTCACGTGCTCTTCGATCCTACACTATAAAAATCTCAAGTCCATTAGAGTTCAATTTATACAAAATTAACTTAAATCTTTATAACTACTTTATATGATTAATACTTAATCATGTGCATTGTTTGCATTTTGATTAGTTGCCGAGCTCGAGGAAGCACCGGAGGCCTTTGAAGTGATTCCTCCGGAGGCCTTTGAAGTGATTCCTCCGTACACTGACTCTACTGACTTCTAGCAACGAGGCAATCCCTGTTTTGCATTTAATGGTTTTAAAGAGTTTTTAGTTTGTATCACTATAGTGTGAGGTACCGTGTGCATTAGGTTTATAATGTTTGATACTCCACTTGCATAACCAGATCCTTCTAAAGAGAGTGAGGGTAGTGTCTAAGTCCTCGAGTAGAATATGGCATGCTTAATGTCTTATAGGATTCCGTACAAGTAGAGTAGTTGGGATCAACTCACGAGTATAGGGTTAGCCACATATGGGATTGGTTCGAGATGTGAGATACACTTAGTATAGTGTCTAAGTCCTCGAGTAGAATATGGCATGCTTAATGTCTTAAAGGATTCCCTACAAGTAGAGTAGTTGGGATCAACTCACGAGTATAGGGTTAGCCACATATGGGATTGATTCGAGATGTGAGATACACTTAGTATAAAAAATGAGACCAGGCAGGGGTGTAGGATGCAGCAAGATGGAGTCTTGTGTGCGTAGCCCTGCTCGTGTTGGTTGAGAACCGATCCGTGTGCGGTGCCTCTGAACAAGTTTGAATGTGCCTAAGACATATCGGATATATGGGGTCCGATAAACTGATGTAGCCTATACCTCCGGTCGTCGAGGCATAACGCACCGATTTATAGGTGTAGGTTGAGAGCAACAAGGTGGAAATCCGCTAACGGGCATAGAGTTGCTCCGTGTAGGGAATCTCCTCCCTATTTCGGTGCGACCGGTTTGACGTTTGGGCTGTCGGGTGAAAGGTTGTCCCGTACGACACTGGTTGGGCTTATCGTCGCAGCTCCGAGGATGGGCGTATGTGGCATGCTATTCAGGTATCCCTGCAGGTGTATATCGAGTTGATTCGTCGTCCCTAGCGGTCATGAGTATCGCTTGTTTACTATATTGTGACGTAGTAAATATGCGAGATAATTGTGATGATAAAAATTGCTATTATGCTTAAATTATATTGCAACATGTATGCAACCAAATATTGCTCACTAAATTTCAGATTCATGAACCTTTAACTTGGTGCTAAAAGCTGAACTAAGGATGAACTAGTAGGCGCGTCCTTTGCTGCAAATTACTATCCAATTGTCGGTACACTTGCATGTAGGGTTTTATGTCTAGGAAGTAGGTTAAGTCTTGCTGAGCCATCGTACTCATGGTTGTTGTTTATAAGTATTTGCAGGTGAGGAGTACCCCACTCCTATGGAGCACGGGTTCACCGGAGAGGTTTACCCTCCTTCGGGAACTACGGCCGAGTGGGAGTCGTGCACGCCGTCGTGAAGATAGTGGGTGCTGCTAGTGTGGGTTGTCCGTAGGGCTGGACAACCGACTTTTGCTAGTTAGGCGGTAGGCTTGAGTTGTATAGTTTTCTTACGCTACAGTAATAACTCTGTAAATTAGATGTAAACTGAATAAGTTTGTACTACTTATGTACAAATTCAGTAAGTTTGAATGTAATATGTGTTTTCCTTATCGGGTGTTCTGTCGGGTGTTGCATCGTGAGGCACCACCCTCTGTGATCCTGGAATGTACGGATTTCGGTCCATCACATTATTGTGCCTTTCACTACAGGAATCGCGATAATAAACGGCGGTCCAAAACCATCGTCTATATGGTTACTACCATCGTCAATAAGTTATTAACGACGGTAAATGTTTATAGACGACGGTTTTTAGCCGTCGTCAATAAGTTTGTTGACAACAGTAACCGTCGTCAATAAGTTTATTGATGATGACTAAAGCCAGCTGTCGTCTATAACTATGTCGTGCCACGTGGCTGTTCAGGAGGCTTATAGACGACAGCCAGCAGTTGGCCGTCGTCAATAAGGAAGCTTATAGACGACAGCTAGCTGTACCGTCGTCTATGATCATGGCTTATTGACGACGGCTAGGTCGGTCGTCATCAATTATTATGGCTTATTGACGATGGATAAGTACCAGAAACCGTCATCAATAAGAATTACAGTTTTTTAAAAAAATATAAAAGGTTGTCCTGGCTTCGAGTCAGCCCTGGCTCGATGGCCAGATCACATAGGCATGAAAACGAAAATATCACAGGCATCAAAATACTATACGCACGCCACTACCCAACGCTACCCCGACCGCTGCCACCGGAATCTGGGAAGTCGTCCTCATGTTGTCGCCCAAACGCCGGATGCTGGGGGGATGGAGTTTGTTGACCCTGTGTCGCCGATCCTTGTGATGTGCATGTATAGTTAGACAAATTAGAAGTTTAAAAATATGTATTTTACTAAATAAACTCATTACAAGTTAGAATTAAGCAAGTTAACAAATTAGAAGTTAGCTAGAATTGAGCAAGTTCAGCTATTATGAGCAATTTTGAACTTGTGCTCCTGTCATCGGCCCCTGTGGCACCTGTGGCAGCTGTATCAGTGGCGGCGCCCACTGGGGAAAGACAGTCTGCTGTCCTGCGACCATAGCCTGCAAATATGAAGCCAAAAATTATACATGTCATTTATATATTAGAAATATTGAGTACAACGGTCCGAACTTACCTGCATGGCAGCTTGCAACTGTAGCATGTACGAGTGTTGATACTCGTCCCTAGCCCTGAGGTCCGCTGCCTGCCTCTCATTCATCAGTCGCAACGCTTCCTGCATCCTCTGGAGCTCCTCCTGGACACTCTGGAGCTCCAGATCTCGGCTCATACGCCTGCTGGACCCAGCCTGGGATGAAGAGGCCCTCGAGGAAGACTGTGCCTCCCTCAAGTCGACTACTCCATCAAAGATGGCCAACCTACAACACAAAGTAAGAGTATTAAAGTTTTGTGTCTCGAAGTCCATGACATTAAATAAAGAATAACAGGACTCAGTGGCCGTGAGGTTTCCCGCCACCGCTTGCATACGCGGCTTCAGGTACGATCGGTGCGTTCTGCCAATCGTAATCTTCGCCTCGAAGCTTCCGCACCTCCTCCCCATACTTTTCCAGGAAATACAGAAAAATAAAGTCATCAGAAGTATTAAAGAGAATCCAATTAAGTTAACAAAAGAACTTACCAATGTCTCCGTCGCCGTCTGAGAAGACAGTTGATCAGGCTGCGACGGGTCACTTCCCATGTGACCCTTCCTCCACACCTGGATAGCGGTCAGCTCCTGACCGATCTCGCGCTCCTATCGATACGTGTTAGCACAATGATAGCGCCAGAAATTAACTAAAATAAGATTCAAGTACCACTTACCATCCGTTTAGCGAGACGTATGTAGCCATCCCTGCCAAGAGGTGTTTCCCGTCCGTCCCTCTACTCTATCGTCGGATCATAGACACGCCTTGGAAGCTCTGGTTCGCCCAACGAGCACACAGAGAACTGTATGCATCCGGATAGGATTCAAGCCACGGTACGCTGATCTGCACACACTTGTCATCCCTAGATCACTATAAACATCTTTTATAGTAGCGTGAATAAAACTAGTCAGTGTTTCTTATTAGTACTTCGTCTGGGTCGGGGCGACGCGGGGTGGCGGGGGTGGCGACTAGCACATCTTTATACGAGGATGATGTTGAAGAGTCACATCTAAACTGAGTGGAGGCATCCCAACAACTGAGGTCCGATGAGTATTCGGTGACATTTTTATTTGGTATGTATAGAAGTGAAGAATATAGGCATCCGGTAATTTATACGATGATTATTTGGTTCGTCATAAGGGCCTATTAGCTCATAAGATCATAATCCAATGATGTTTACGAGGTCAAACTTTTGTTATTTTTCTAAGTTAAATGACGTTTTCATATAGATACATTATGAGTTATCATAATGTCATTCTATCAAGAGTTACATTTGTCGAAGTGTGCGGTCGACACTTCCCCCGGGCCTGCACTGGGCAGCCCGCGGAGGTTCTTTTTTCGGAGGGGCTAGTCCCTAGCGGAGAGCTTGCGCAGATGGAACGAGTTAGAAAGAGCTTGACACGGCGAGTTTTACGTGGTTCAGGCCGCCGGAGCGTAAAACCCTACGTCCACGGCGAGCTATGGAGCTTGCTGTATTGCTTGCTGCTCAGGGTCGGAGGCCTGAGCTTGGGGGTGAGTTACAGCTTGAGAGTGTATGGCTAGCGTATGAGTTGCAAAATGCGAACCCTTGCTATCGACGCCTACCCGAGCCTTTTATAGTCCAAGACTCGGGCGGCTTACAAGGGGAGCCGGGACCCGACAGGTGGTCCCGTGAAGATTGTCTATTATCTACCGTATCTGCAGTTATGCCGGTAGTTGTCTCTGGCCGAAGGCTTCTGAGTCTTCATCTTGCCGCCCTGCTCATGCCGCATGCCAGTCGTAGCGGTTGATGACGGCGCAGGCGGCATGGGTTGTCTTGTCGCGGTGTTTATTGGCTGGCAGGTTCTGACACCGCGCGTCAGTCTGTGATGCGACTGGGCGCAACGGCACCTGACAGAAGCGTGCTTCGCGTCTCCGCGTCTTGGGAAGACGCGGGCCTTGAATACCTTGTACGGGCAAGGTATGGGGCGTATTTACGCCCGCTGCCTATCGCTCGGGGCAGGCAGCGTCGCTCTGCTACCACGTGGCGGGCCCGGAGCCCTTCTCATAGAAGAGAAGGGTCAGTTCCGCGGGGCACATGGAGCCTCCGGACCTCTCTCCGCGGAGGGAGAGGCTCGGCTTCTGCTGGCTACGTGGCGGGCCCGAAGCTCTCCTCTAAGGAGAGGGAGGTCCGGCCCCGTTGGACACGCGGCGCCTTCGGACCTCTCTCCCGCGGAGGGGGAGGTCCGGCTTCTGTATGCCACGCGGCGGGCCCGGAGCTCTCCTCTGAGGAGAGGGAGGTCCGGCCCCGCCGGACGCGTGGCGCCTTCGGAGCTCTCCCTGCGGAGAAGGGCGAGTTCCTTAGGTATTTTACCCTGTGCGCGGGGGTACCCCATATCTCAGGTACCGACAGTGGCCCCCGCGCCCATCTCGGGGGAGATAGCGAGCCCGAGGTGGGACCTCCGTCTCTTCTGATCCGCGCACTTTCTCTAAGTCCCGAATTGACCGCTGCCGAAGCACGAACAGCCATGGGATCGTGGGAGCGTGCGCTCACTTGATGGTTGCTTTTACTGCGGCGGTTCCCAAGACTGCCACTTCTGCACGTTGCGGCGCTTTCTTCGGGAACCGCCGAAGTGCCTTGCCGGCTCATCTTCTTAGGAGACTGACTCCTTGCCCCCACCGCTTCAGTTAGGTGGCTTGGGCCCACCCGTCATCGGCATTCGGTCTAGGAACCGAAGCGGTTGCCGGTGCGGGATATTCGAAGAGTTCCGAATCGCCTGGAATTGCACCAGGAAGCTTTTTAGAGGGGTCTTACGCACATTGCAGCTTCCCTTTGCACTTCTCAGCGTTTCTTCTCGGACTCTTGTGCTTTTGCTCTCTTGCCTTTGAGTTCTCCCTTGCCATGGCTTCCAACCCGCCGCCAGAGAAGAAACGAGCTCGATCTCCTCCAGCAACGGCGCCGGTGCCAAGTCGGGATTCTGGGGTGCCTGACACTCCCTCCGGTGGTGACTCGAAGAGGCCCCGGGGTTGATGCGCTGGGGGAAGCTTCTGGGGCGTCCCCTGTTCCGCCAGTCCAAGCGACTGCGGAGCGGCCGTCGGCGACGGTAGCGGGCTCTGGAAGTCCTACCCCGGCTCGGAAGTCGGGGTTCAGAGCCCGCTGGAGTGTCCGCGCCTCCCAGCCTTCCCCGTCTTGCGGGGAATCTGTGCCGCTGCGCTCGGAGCCAGGGGCAACTGCCGCGGCCGCCAGGCCAGCGCGAACTTCTCCTGTTCCGGTGTGCCCGGACTCCGCGGCGGCGTCGTCTCTTCCTGCCGAGACGGCCACCGCGGCCCCCGAGCCAGCGCAGGTTGACCCTGCTCTAGGCGGCCTGGCCTCTTCTCCAGCACCGCCTTCCCCGGCTCGCCCCTCTCCTCAGGTCAAGGAGCCAGAAGCTGAAGAGAGCCCGGCTGGCCTGGCTGCCAGAGCCGCGGAGCCAGCTTCTCCTGATCGGCGTCTCGTCTCGGTTGCTGGTGTGTCGTCTCTTCCTGAGGACGAGGTAATGGAGGAGGTCGGGGGGACTGCCCCAGCCTCTGTTGCTCCATTGCCTCTGGCGGACGCCTTCGCGCTTGCCGAGTCGAGCGTCCGGCAGGTCTTGGCTGCACTAGGGCGCGAGCGGGAGGAGTATACGGTTGAACGGGACTGCCTCCTCATCTGGGGGAACCTTTTGCGGGAGAGGACTACGAAGGTTAAGAGTGAGCTTGACTCCAGGCGGGAGTTGCTCGACTTCAGGGAAGCGCTCGTCGACCGGATGAAGCGGGCTGTCGACCGCATGGACACCCAATCGTGGCGGATCAACAGGGAGGCCCTGGAGGCACACGCCCGGGCCGAAGAGAGCCTCTCTGCTGCTGTGGAGATACGGCAGCGGTTGGAGCGCCGTGAACTCGCCATTGAGGAACGGGAGCGTTCCATGGCAGCTGAGGCGGAGAGGGTCGCCGCGCAGCTGGCTGCGGGTGAGAATGACCTTCGAGCTCGGATGGAGGAGCTGGAGATCCTGAAAGCAGACCTCGACTTGAGGGAAGAATAGGTCTCCCGTGATCGCCGGGCGGTCTTGGACCGGGAGCTGACCGCCGACTTCAAGGCCGCTGAGATGGAGCGGCTCGCCAAGACTCTCCACCTTCGGGAGAGCTCCCTAGCGGCCAAGGAGAAGGAATTCTCCGAGAGGAACCTGGAGGCTCTGCAGGCAGCCCGCCACGAGGTGGAGGAGCTCTCAGCCTTGCGGTCTTCCGAGGCTCTTGCGGTCTCAAGCTTCGTGGATCGAGCGAGGTCCGCCCTGATCCCTCTTGGCTTCAGTCCGGTGAGGGCCGCAACTCCTGCATTGAAGGTGGCGGAGGTGATCCCTGCGTTGGAGTCGATCAGCGCCAAGCTGGACAGACTCGACTCGGTGGTCGCCAGCGAGCTTGAGGCCGAGGGCCGCGGCTTAGCTTTAGAGGTTGCCTCGCATGTGTTGGCATGCTTCAAGAGCCGTGATCCCTCTTTTTCGCTAGAGCCAGCGAGAGAGGGCCCAGCCACGGAGCGGGAGGAAGCTGCCAGGGCTGAAGTCGAGGATGTGGCCGCCCTTGTAGCCGCAAGGTTCCGGCGAGAGCCGGGAGGTCCTTAGGACTTGTTTCTCCCTTTTTATCGACTCTGTAGTCCAGCTCATGGAGCCTTACTTAATTTGACTCTCTTGGATACTTGTGTCTGTGATGCTTTTTCTCTCCTTCTTGGCTTTGCCTGGCTGAATCCTTAGCTCCGCAAGGTACTCAGAGGCCATTTCCAATCTCGGAGCTTTGCACAGACACCCTCCCTGGGTCCTAACCGTGTTAGGGGCCCCCGGAGGTCTCCGGATCTCGCCCTATGGGGAGCTCCAGATCTGCCTGCCACGTGGCAGGTCCAAAGCTCCTTCCTAAGAGGCGGGAGCTCCGGCCATGTTGGACACGTAGGGCTTTCGGAGCCCTCCCACCGAGGGGGAGGTCCGGCTTCCGCCCACACGTGGCGAGCCCGGAGCCCTCCTCAACGAGGAGAGTGTTCCGGGCCCGCTGGACACGTGGGGCCCCCGGGTCTCGCCCCTGCTGGAGGGGCAGGTCCCGGTCCTTCCAGTCCCAGGCTGGAGTAGCTGGTAGCTCCTTTCCCCCCGCTTCATGCAGTCCTTGTTGCCGTAACCTGGAGGTCCTGCACACAGGCAGAGGAAACGTAATTCTCCTCGGGGGGTCCTCCCCTCCCGTCTCCTAGTCTTATCCGTCTTACGACCCTGATCCGGTATACGGGGCTTGGGCAATTCTGTGCACGAGGCGTCGGAGCTCCGGCTCCCTCCAAGGTCCGGGTACGGCCGTCCGATCCCTAGTACCGGGCCATGCGCTGGGGAAGCAGAGTGCACGCGCTTTGGGTTCATGACCAGGCAAAGCGGACGTACTCCCCTGGACCTCCGGGGGGCAGGATGCGCATGCTTTGGGCTCTGGGCCGGCTAAGCTGGATACGCACCCTGGACCCCCCATGCACAACGCAGGCCTTTCCTGGAGGTAACCAACTGGCACCGCAACACCTGACTGGGGGAGGCCCGAGAGACTCACTCGGCCATCGGCAGGTGCCTCAAGCGCAGCCGCCTTCGGTAGGATAGCGAATGCCGACTATGGACGAGCGCAGGAGAGGGGGAGCTAGATGTACGATGAACATACAGAGATAGTGCGATCATAAAAATCAATGCATAATTTAAATGAGCGCATGAGAGAGAGCTAAGTAGAACAGGTCTCTGTATTCGTACCCATAGGTGGAATTCTGGCTGTACAGGGAGGCAATGTTCCGTCTTGTCTTCAAGGGAAGCAAGACTCTACGCGCTTAGGGTCGGAACCAGGCTAAACTGGACGTAGTCCTGTACCGTCCCTTGAGACTTAGCTGCCCCAAACGCTGTTCCTAAATTCTATGGGATCTATTACAGAAAGGAATAACCCTGTTCTACTGATGCTCAGGAAGTAGGACTTACAGTGTTGCTCCATGGCAAGGATTTTTGGGAACGGATCCCACTCTCGGTGGGAAGGCATGTGTACTTGGGGCGGCAGCTTTCATGATTCGGAAGAGACCTTCCCTGCTAGGGGAGAGCTTATGGGTCCTTCTTGGAATAGAGCGTGCCGCTTCACCAAGTTGCCCTCCTGCAGGTCCCCGACGCGTTTGGTTCTTTGGCGGTAGTGCTTAGAGCGGTAGTGCTTAGAGCATTAGCCGAGACCGTGCGTTGCGGGGTGTTCCCTGCAGCCGAGTCTTGACGATGAGGTTGTTATCTTCGCGCTGGATCAGGTCCTGCGCGGCTTCTCCTGGGGGCCCCCGGGGAGTTCTCCCCTTCTGGCTAAGGCCTTCAAGGGGTAGGTAGGCCCGGGCTCGTCTTGGATGACCTAAGGCATCTTCCCCTTCTGGCAAGGCCTTCAAGGGTTTGTCAGACCTTAGGCGGCCCCCGAGAGGTATGTTCGAGGCACAGAGGCGTGCCGCAGTTGGCTAACGCCCTGGCCTGTCACCGTCGGAACTGGAGTCCTCACCATCATGCACTGTCTTTATGACACGCTGAGGCTCCTGAAACCCCACCTGGTGGGCAGCGGTGACTGGGGCATCGGCCTTCTGTTTGCCATCCCTCTGTGGGTAGGGCGGTGCTTCAGCCCTCTGCTGTCTTCCTTTGTGGAAGCGCTCTGCAAGCTTCTGGATCTCCCAGCACTCGGCGGCAGTATGGTTGCCGGTGCCATGCACAGGGCATAGCCCACCCTGGTCACTGTCAGGGATCGGTGATTGCCGTTGCCTTTTGTCGGGGCGTGGCCCCCGAGCTCCACTGGTCGTCGCAGCTGCGGCGACGGGGGCCGTGAATGGTGACTTCATCTTGCCACTCCCCCGGTTCTTGGTCTTCTTGCCGCCCCCGTAGGCAGCAGCACCGGACCCGGGCTGTCCTCCTGACTCGGAGGTCGGCAGGGCGTGCCAGTTCCGCCCTTCAGCTGCCCTGGCGCACTTGTCCGCCAGGCTGAAGAGCTCCTAGACGTCGCGGACCTCTCTGGTCGCGAGCTTCTCAAGCATTTTCTCGTCCCGGACACCCTGTCGGAACGCCACCACCACAGAGGCACTTTGGATATGCGGGATGGTGTTGCGTACCTGAGAGAACCGCTGGATGAAAGAGCGCAGCGACTCCCCAGGTTGTTGCTTGACGGCGTGGAGGTCAAGCTCCGTGCCGGGACGGGTGTAGGAGCTGCCGAAGTTGGCGACGAACTGCCGGCAGAGCTCTCCCCAGGAGGTTATGGACCCATGAGGTAGATTCATGAGCCAGGACCGAGCTGGGCCGGTCAAGGCGACGGGGAAGTAGTTGGCCATGACAGCCTCGTCCCCTCCTGCGGCAAGTACGGCGGTGGAGTAGATCTGGAGGAACTCCGCTAGGTTGACACTGCCGTCGTACTTCTTGGGCAGGTGCGGGCGAAACTTGCGTGGCCACCTTGCGAAGCGAAGGTGGGGTGCAAGGGCCGCACATCCTGCACCTGCTGCTGCAGGTACTGGCGCTGCGAACGCTTGGTTCGCACTTGGCACCACGTATCCCGGCATGGGAAAGGCTGCACCATAGACCGGGGCCGCTGCTTGCGGCGCATATAGTTGTGGCATATGCTGCGCAGCATATGCCTGAGGCAGGGCTCACGTGGCGAAGGCCTGCCCTTCTGGTTGTGTCGAGGCCGACGACATGCTGTCGCCTGCCTCATGGCTGCGACGCCTCTCCCGGCGTCGCTCGAGGTACACCCGGGCGTCCTGACCCAAGTGGCACCGTTCCAGTTTCCTTCGCAGGTCCGTCGACAGGAGCCTGGAGGAGCTGGAATCCTCCGTTAGCCCGTCAACCGTGGGTGTGCGCGTCAGCGACACAGCCGGTTGTCCTGGGCGCCGTCCTCACCGAAACCGAGGGTTCGCGGCGGCGACGACGAGGCGGTCCACCTCGCGGACCCATTGCTGGGTCGCTGAATGGGGCACATCCCCCGCAGGTGGGTTGCGCAGCAGCGCTCTTGCTGCAGCTATCGCACCTCCATGGTGTACGCTCAGCGCTGCAGAAGATCTCACACTGGTCGGGGCCTGCATAGCTGGAGTCGGCGTTGCCGGAGTCGGCTGCTGGCTACAAGCTTGTGCCGACACACTCCGTCCTGAGTGTGTCGACATGTACTCCCCAGTGGTCACGGTTCGCCGTGAACGTGGAGGGGGAGAGTTTGCCGCTGAAGGAAGCTTGGTCATCTTCGTTGGCGGAAACTCGTCGCGCTAGGAGAAAAGCCCCCTACCTGGCGCGCCAAATGTCGAAGTGTGCGGTCGACACTTCCCCCGGGCCTGCACTGGGCAGCCCGCGGAGGTTCTTTTTTCGGAGGGGCTAGTCCCTAGCGGAGAGCTTGCGCAGATGGAACGAGTTAGAAAGAGCTTGACACGGCGAGTTTTACGTGGTTCAGGCCGCCGGAGCGTAAAACCCTACGTCCACGGCGAGCTATGGAGCTTGCTGTATTGCTTGCTGCTCAGGGTCGGAGGCCTGAGCTTGGGGGTGAGTTACAGCTTGAGAGTGTATGGCTAGCGTATGAGTTGCAAAATGCGAACCCTTGCTATCGACGCCTACCCGAGCCTTTTATAGTCCAAGACTCGGGCGGCTTACAAGGGGAGCCGGGACCCGACAGGTGGTCCCGTGAAGATTGTCTATTATCTACCATATCTGCAGTTATGCCGGTAGTTGTCTCTGGCCGAAGGCTTCTGAGTCTTCATCTTGCCGCCCTGCTCATGCCGCATGCCAGTCGTAGCGGTTGATGACGGCGCAGGCGGCATGGGTTGTCTTGTCGCGGTGTTTATTGGCTGACAGGTTCTGACACCGCGCGTCAGTCTGTGATGCGACTGGGCGCAACGGCACCTGACAGAAGCGTGCTTCGCGTCTCCGCGTCTTGGGAAGACGCGGGCCTTGAATACCTTGTACGGGAAAGGTATGGGGCGTATTTACGCCCGCTGCCTATCGCTCGGGGCAGGCAGCGTCGCTCTGCTGCCACGTGGCGGGCCTGGAGCCCTTCTCAGAGAAGAGAAGGGTCAGTCCCGCGGGGCACATGGAGCCTCCGGACCTCTCTCTGCGGAGGGAGAGGCTCGGCTTCTGCTGGCCACGTGGCGGTCCCGGAGCTCTCCTCTAAGGAGAGGGAGGTCCGGCCCCGCTGTGGACACGTGGCGCCTTCGGACCTCTCTCCCGCGGAGGGGGAGGTCCGGCTTCTGTATGCCACGTGGCGGGCCCAGAGCTCTCCTCTGAGGAGAGGGAGGTCCGGCCCCGCCGGACACGTGTCGCCTTCGGAGCTCTCCCTGCGGAGAAGGGCGAGTTCCTTAGGCATTTTACCCTGTGTGCTGGGGTACCCCATATCTCAGGTACCGACAACATTGTTTTAAAAAAAACATTGTCTATCAAAAGTTACAACCTTTAATCAACATTTGATACTAGTCTACTCTAGAACGAAAATCAATCCTGGCTCTATCATTTCTTTATATTGTCTAGCGTGCGTATGTAAAGGGTCTATCCATGCACACAAAAGTTTCGCTCTAGATATTTTGGTTCGTGCCACTTAACTCATGAATTTTTAGCTGTGCATGACTCAGTAACTCCATCAACCAGAACACATGCACCATACAAGAACGAAAGTAGAATTCACATGTTTTTTAATGAGAAATCACATGTTTTATTTATAGCTATTTCTTAATGAGATAGGGTTTTGTGAAATAATAATCATAAGACACTAGATTTAGTGACACGATCAAAATATCCAGAATTGTGTGACACATTGACTATAAAACATGAGGTTTCCTGGGGTTTTATAAAATTTACTCTAAACTCAAATAGCTGCATTTGCATTGGCTAACAAAGGCAAAGCACGATTCGATCAGATTTCGCCCCTTCGACACTAAATACATGGAAGATGTCATGGCCAATGGCAAACCAACATAAGTCTGTATTAGAGATTGTACAGTGTGGAATATATGACTCATACAAAATTTGTGCAGATTGCTATCAGCAACAGATCAGCATGCAAAAATTGCAGCGGACTTAGCTTCCCAGCATAACTTGCTACTATCTAACGGCAAATGGAGGACAATATCACTACCGCTGAATCATAGGGGGGTTGGGGCGGCGCAGGGTGGTGGGGGCGGCGCGGCGGCGGAGGGCGGGGCGGGAGGGGGGCCGGGGCATCGGGGGCGCCCGGCGGCGTGGCAGTGGAGGACGGGGCGGGGCGGCGCGGGGTGGCGGGGGCGGACGGCGGCGCGGCGGCGGAGGGCAGGGCGGGAGGGGGGCCGGGGCGGCGGAGGGCGGGGCGGGAGGGGGCCGGGGTGGCGAGGGGGTGGTGGGGGCGGCCGGCGGCGCGGGGTGGCGGGGGCGGCCAGCGGCGCGGCGGCGGAGAGGGGCGGCCGAGAGAGGGGCGGCAGGGAGAAGGACGTACCTCGGGCGGCAGCGACCGGAGACGGGGCAGCAGAGACCGGCGGCGGCGACCGGAGACGGGGTGGCGGAGACCGGCGGTGGCGAAGGCGAGTAGGGAGGCGGCGCGGTCGGGAGAGAATGCCGCCTCCCGACTCGCGCCCGGGTGTATATACGGGCTTATTGACGATGGTTGTGTTTCACCCTCGTCAATAAGTAGTTTATTAACGACGGTTGTGTCCCACCATCGTCAATAACCCCTCGGGTGGACCCGGATCTCGGCCAAATTTGACGACGACCGTTATAGACGACGGTCACCATCGTCTTTTAGTTTATTGACGACAGTACGTCGTCAATTATGACATTATTGATGACGGCTGTATCTAGCCGTCGTCAATTAATTTAAAGACGATGGTCCCATCGTCAATAATTTTGGCCATCGTCAATGGTCACTTTTCCTGTAGTGTTTATTTCACTTTTCTTCTACACAGATCCACCTTGCCTTCTACTCTATCTAATAGATGGTCACCTCTTCACATAACTAATCATCAATGAAAATGATATGATTCATTGAGTCTCCCTATTCAATTACATTCAACGTATCCAAATATTTAAGTTTTGCATTCTTCCAACTCTACTAATGATATAGACAAAATAATTGCACTTCAACTACGTATGAATAAGCATTTAAATTCTTTTAGTTTTTTAATTAAAATTAGTCAGACTATATAATTCTAACAAAAACAAATTAGATCTAGTTTTTTTTCTAAATTGAAAGCCTTACACACAATGGGTCACGTTAGTGCGAGAGCTCGTGACCCATCATGGCCCTTCCATAATGAGTGGATAAATAAGGGGTATGGGGAAAGAGGTATGGGGTGTGGTGTGACAGCGAGGGTGCCCTCAGTCCCTGGTGGTGCAGGAGGGCGGTTAGAGTTTTAGAGTTGTCAACAGGGGAGGGGGCTTCTCTATCTAGCAACCATGGAAGGGGATTGAAGGCTAACGTTGCAACCCAATAGTGGTGGCAGTTTGACAGTGTGGTGAGACGGTGATTTCATAACCGGTGCCATGGGCGAAATATGAGCGATGGGCTGTAGGTGGGCCGTGGGTGGGATAGACGGCATGGGAGTCACAACAGAGTGGTTAATGGTGGATGGTGACATGGTGGAAAGCAGTGACATATGTGAGCGATACGAAGAGTGTGGTGGACTAGGGAAGGGCCGGTGTGGGGTTTAACGATGGCATCAAGGACAACTCAGATGTGAGGGTGTCGGTGGGTCCAGTGAGAAGCGGCGATGGAAGATGAAAAAGAAGAGTTGAGACAACGATCGATGCCAGCACGTGACGTCTGATGTGGGTCACACAATCCACATCCGAGTGACCGGTTAACCTCCCCTTTTCAATAGCAATTAAAAAACCCAACCTCTTTTCTAGACTTTACAAGGATGAATCTCTTTTTTGAATTCAAAACAATGACTTTCCCTTGTTATGTTAGAAGACATAAATAATGTTAAATCTCAAGATGAAACACATACATGCCATTTGCAAAGTTGTCCTTGTTTTTTCAAACTTGCAATACCACCCCCTGTTTTTGACATGAGTATATAACATTCATATAAATTAAAGTTCAGGTTTTTAAATGATTTTTCAGCAAAAATTTGACTACGCATAACATGGATTTAAATATGAAAAAAATTGAAAAAAAATGGCTAAACATTGATCAAAATTGAGCAAAAATATGCAACAATCCCCAAGTGATTGCACAACCCGAATCTGTCGCCATCTTTGTCGCAACATTCTCACCAATCGCCGCGCACCCTGAGCTACAACTCTAGCGGCGCCCCAATCGAGCCTTGTGGTGTGCCCCGCCTAGCCACGTATAAGGATCGTGTGACCAAGAAGGGGAGAAATCGGGCACACAAAATTTCTCTTTTTAACAAACCTATCACTAATGATCATAACAAGAATACAAGGTACACAATTATAGTTATGCAAGAGTACAAGATAGGCAAACACAAACCTATGCATACTAGTAAGGATAAGCGATACAAAGCATACAATATATAAAATCAAGAGAGATAGTAGGATGATAAGTATTAGAGAGCAAAGAGTAAAATTATGTGAACTAGTCAATCCAATCTTGGAACATAATATGAATAGTAATAGTGAAAAATGTAAAGATAAGGGAGAAAGTGCTCAGCGATGTTTTTCCCGTGGTTTCGAATGGATTACAACTTCCCCTACTCTATGTTGGTATTCTCTAATGAGTACAGGATCCTCCCGTCGCACGATGGTGATGCTCACTTTTTTGGCACGTCTCACCATCCAAATAAGAACATGGACGCTTATTAGCAATGCCTCTTTGAGCAAAGCACTACAAACCGCATATAAAGTTAGTAAAGTCTTCTACAAACTTTACCGAAAGCTCAACACTGACTTCTAACAGGTCTAGGTCTTGTCATAGACCACTAGTAACAAGCTAAAAAGACTCTTTACAAAAACACAAGCCATAGAGAAGATGGGATACTCTTGCTACTCTTTAAGCCACTAAATTTTCTCTCAATCTTGCCCAAGTGTCTCTCTTGCTTCCTTTTGGCTCCTACTATCTTTCTCCGATCATAAACTAGGCCAAGAGATGCGTATAGAGAGAATCATTCAAAAACTAGTTGTTATCCAAAAGATTTCCTAGGAAAACAATCACTGTTTATTCACTATACATTTTGTGACCAAGTCACCTTCCTATATGGTGACTAGAAGTTTTTAAACTTCCCTACTAGTCGCTAAATGGCTAGGTCACCGTATGATAAGGTGACTCCACTTTATCATACCCAAAATATCCTCTCTATATGAATTTAGCTTCACTCATCGTATGGTATGGTGACTTCTTCACATATTGTATGGTGACTCCAAGATTTGTTATCCATAAACATTTCTTCTATATAGTAATTCCTCTTCATTCACCATCCAGTACGGTGACATTTCACCATCTAGTACGATGACTCATCTCCTCAAGATAAACCAAAATCATCTCTGCATAGAATCTCCTTGACTCATCATACCGTACAATGACTTCCATCGTTCTGTAGGGTGATTATTTTGAAGTTGAAACTAGAGATCTTCACCTTGAAATCTCTTCCAACCTTAACACCTTAGCACCTCTTTTTTCCACTACCACTCTATCCCTGAAGAGGCAAGTATCCAAACTCTTCTAGCGCTAGTGCGACCTAAGAGAAAGGATTCAACCCCTCTTGATAGTTCAATTTTTTTAAGTACCCAAAGCATAATAATTACACCAAGTGATCGTACATACTTCACGCTAGCTCATCCTTACCATTGATCCACTGCTTGATTTAGACCTTTATCAAGAATCTCCTCGCTCTAAATTCTCCTAATATGCAATCTCAGAGTTGTCGAGGTAGTCATTCATCGAGATAAAGCTTACACCATGCTTTGGCGGCCACACACCCCAAGTCGAGCCTCGAGCCTTGGACTCGGTCGTGCGCCCGACCGAGCCCCATCATCACGCCTTATTTTGCCTTGTCGCGCCTCGACACCTTTCCTTGCCCGGTCGAGCTGTGTCGGGTGCCTTGCCCTGTCGAGCCCCGATGCCTCACCTTGCCTGGAGTCGAGCCCTGGCGTTTACCGTGCCTGGTCGAGGCATCACCACCCTAGGATTACGGTTGGCCTTGAGATCAGAGGGGGGAACGCAGTGAGGAGCTGAGGATTGCACGTTGCAGCAGGTAAGGGTAAGATAGAGGAAGATCGAGGCAGTATGTTATTTTATCTATTACTTAAGGATTTATTTATTCAAAAACATATATGAACTAATAGATGCAAAAAATAAGGGCAGACGGCCATCCAAGCTAAAAAAATCCTTTTTGCAAAGTTGAGATTTTTCCATAATTGTGGTAGAAAAGAATTCAATCTTGTAATTGACTCTGTTTTTTTCCGGACCACTGATAGAGTGCCCTCTTAACTGAAGCCACCTCGGGGCCAACTAAGAGACACCGACGATGGTACGATTGTCCGGGCACGCGGATTCGCCGCGCGTCTCGTACTAGCTCCGCGTCCGGTCCTGCGACGCGGCTGGCTCGAGGTTTCGGCGGACGGCCGGGACGCGGCAATCTGCATACTGACATGAAACCTATTGGAGAGCAAACACGCATCCGGCACGCTAGAGATTGGAGAAGCCTGTAAACTTGCACAGAAGCAGGGCAGGAACAACTGGAAATCTCAGGCCCCGAAGCTTGCAGACGAAGTTTTCGCACGCCTATCGTTACACCAACCACCTAGCCGCGTAATTGTACGCGGTGCGTCGTTCACGCGCAGCCCGACGAGCCCTTAACCCGTTTGGTCTCGTATGTTTTTGTTAAGTGTGGTGTCTGGGGGGTAGGCTACTAGATAAAGCCTGAGCGGTGTGAGACATGCGCGCAAGCGGCGGCTGCGCGGCGGAAGGGCACTGCTACCCCGGTCGACGCCTGCTCGGTGGCGGCGTGCCACCGGCGACGGCGCTGCCGGCTTCTTCGCCCCCGTCGCTCGACGCGCAGCGCGCGCGCCTGGAGAGGGCGCTGTGCGCCACCACGGCCGCGCTGTTCGCCGCCAGCGTGTCGTACATCGCGCTCAGCACGCTCTTCGCCTGCTTCCGCGCCGCCGGACGGCCGCAGCGACCCGACGGCGAACCGGGGGCGCCGCAGGCCGTGGAGACCAAGTGGGCGCTCGACGAGATCTCCGTGGTCGTGGTGCAGTCGCACGGCTCGGACGGCTGCGGCCGGAGCCGCGAGGGAGGCGCCGAGGCGGCGGGTGAGGAGTGCGCGGTGTGCCTGGCGGAGTACGCCGGCGGGGAGGAGGTGCGGGTGCTGCCCGCTTGCCGGCACGCGTTCCACCGGGAGTGCGTCGACCGGTGGCTGCTCACGCGCGCGCCCACCTGCCCCGTGTGCCGCGCCCCCGTCGCCGCGAGCACGGAGGGACGCGACGCCAAGGGCTGCTCCACCGGCGATGCCGTGCTCCCTGTAGGCACCTAGAATGCTGGGAATGTAGCGATCTGGCAATGGTGTATTCACCTCTTTTGGGTTAACAACAGTCGAGTAATCGGATGCTCCTCGTTGTCCAGAATAAGTGTTGCATGAAAGCTGTAAGTAGCTTTTAACCTCTACGGTGGTTGCTTCCAGTTTGTTATATGTCAATGACGACGCAAGTGGAACAAAGCTGTAAACAGGGGGGGTAAAAATGGCATGGTTTCTTGTACTGAAGTTGATACAGAAGTCGAAAATTTGAGCCGCTATGCTTTGCCCAGTTCATTCGGACAAATTCAGTTTTCAATTCAATTGTTTTTCGTCATCTGTGGGTGCATCCAGATGTTTGCATTTTTGGCTGCTGCGGCTCTTTGATTCCGTTCTCGACATTCTTTAGCATCAGTGCATCACCTCTGTTGCAGAAAAAAGATGTAATAGACTAATGGATTACACATGCTAAAACTACGCTTGATATACAAGGGTGCCTTTAACAAGAAGAAACATTTCATATGCTAGGTTGAATCAGTTGAAACGGTACCGAACAGCAAAGTAAAACATTTTAGCAGTAGATCCATAAGAAACAATTCATATTTTTCACCTACGAACCTGAAACACCTCACACTCTGAATCACTTCATATTATTGTACCCATCCAGTTTCGTAATTATTTACAGTTGTCGAAGTGTTCGGTCGACACTTCCCCGGGCCTGCACTGGGCAGCCCGCGGAGGTTCTTTTTTTGGTGGGGCTAGTCCCTTGCGGAGAGCTTGCGCGGATGGACGAGTTAGTAAGAGATTGACACAGAGAGTTTTACGTGGTTCAGGCCGCCGGAGCGTAAAACCCTACGTCCACAGCGAGCTATGGAGCTCGCTGTATTGCTTGCTGCTCAGGGCCGGAGTCCTGAGCTTGGGGGTGAGTTACAGCCTGGGTGTGAATGGCTAGCGTATGAGTTGCAGAAATAAGAACCCTTGCTATCGTTGCCTACCCGAGCCTTTTATAGTCCAAGACTCGGGTGGCTTACAAGGGGGGCCCGGGACCCGACAGGTGGTCCCGGGGAGATTGACTGTTTATCTACCGTATCTGCAGTTATGCCGGTAGTTGTCTCTGGCGAAGGCTTCCGAGTCTCCGTTTTGCTGCCCTTCCCATGCCGCATGCCAGTCGTAGTGGTTGATGACGGCGCAGGCGGCATGGGATGTCTTGTCGCGGTGTTTATTGGCTGGCAGGTTTTGACACCGTGCGCCAGTCTGTGATGTGACTAGGCGCAACGGCACCTGACAGAGGCGTGCTCCGCGTCTCCGCGTCTTGGGAAGACGCGGGCCTTGAATACCTTGTACGGGCAAGGTATGGGACGTCTTTATGCCCGCTGCCTATCGCTCGGGGGCAGGCAGCGCCGTTCTGCTAGCCACGTGGCGGGCCCGGAGCCCTTCTCAGAGGAGAGGTGGGTCCGGCCCACGGGGCACGTGGAGCCTCCGGACCTCTCCCCGCGGAGGGGGAGGTTCGGCTTCTGTCGGCCACGTGGCGGGCCCGGAGCTCCTCTCTGAGGAGAGGGAGGTCCGGCCCCGCCGGATATGTGGCACCTTCAGACCCCTCGCCCGCGGAGGGGGAGGTCCGGCTTCTGTATGCCACGTGGCGGGCCCGGAGCTCTCCTCTGAGGAGAGGGAGGTCCGGCCCCGCCGGACGCGTGGCGCCTTCGGAGCTCTCCCTGCGGAGAAGGGTGAGTTCCTTAGGCATTTTCCCCTATGCGTGGGGGTACCCCATATCGCAGGTACCGACAGTGGCCCCCGGGCCCATCTCGGGGGAGATAGCATGCCCGAGGTGGGACCTCCGTATCTTCTGATCCGCGCACCTTCTCTAAGTCCCGCATTGACCGCTGCCGGAGCATGAACGGTCGCAGGATCGTGGGAGCGTGCGCCCACTTGATGGTTGCTTTTACTGCGGCGGTTCCCAAGGCTGCCACTTCTGCACGCTACGGTTCTTTCTTCCGGAACCGACGAAACGCCTTGCCGGTTTGTCTTCTGGGACGACTGACCCCTCGACCCACCGCTTCAATTTGGCGGCTTGGGTCCACCTGTCATCGGCACCCGGTCCCGGAGCCAACGCGGTCACCGGTGCGATGTTCTCGAAGGTTTCCGAGTCACCTCGAATCATCCCTGGAAAGTTTTAAAAGGGGATCTCACCCGCATCACGGCTTCCCTTCGCCTTTCCTTGTACTCGTACTTCCCTTGAACTCTCGCGCCCCGGCTTTCCTGCCCTTGTGCCCTCTTTCGCCATGGCTTCCAACTTGCTCCCGACGCGCCTCGTTCGTTCTTCCGAGCTTGGGCCAGTGCGCAGGCTGCTGGGCTGGCGCTCAGAGGACTAGAAACACCGGCTTCGCCGAGGATCTCTCCCCCTGATCCTGTAAAAGGGGGAGATGGTTTTCTTCATGGCTTATGCTCTGGCGGGGTTCGTCCCGCCGATTTATTCCTTCTTTGTCACCCTGCTGGAGACATATGGCCTCCAGCTCCACCATCTTTCCCCCAACTCTTTCGCAATGGCTGCTGTTTTGTGCACTTTTGCGAGATGTTCGTGGGGGTGCATGCTTCCGTGACGCTCTTCCGCTACTTCTTTGTGTTGCGGACGACTGGGCGCGGCTCGAAGACTCAGATGGGGGCATACTACTTTCAGCATCGCTGCAAGGACCCCAAGGTCTCTGGATACCTTCTTCCCTTCAGCGCATCAAGGTGGGAAAACTCGAGGGAGAGCTGGGTGGTAGTGCAGATCGACGAGCACGATCGCCTACAACTCCCAACCACCAGCCCAACCACCGATCGTCGCTTCTGGGAGGAGATCCCTAAGCTGGAGCAGGAGTACTCCCCGGTCTTGTAGCGGATCCGGTTCCTGGCCAACGGGGGGCTGACGTCTCTGATGGTGCTGATGGACTTTATGTCGCGCCGTATTGCACCCTTGCAGCAGCGTAGTCACCCAGCGTAGTACTACACCGGCGAGCAGGACTGTACCAGGCTGGAGAGGGGCCCCGGCTCTGACCCTTCGGACGAGGAGCTGAACGAGACGGTGGGCAAGGTGAGCGGTGACTACATCCCCAGTGGCGACCCCGACCTTCCGCCCTGTGCCACTCCCCTCTTCTTGGAGCCACAGAGGAGGTCAGAGCTTCTGCGAAAGATGCCTAACCTTGACGATATCGGGATCGCCGTCCGGCAGGTCGGGGATGCCTTCCGTGGTATCACCATCCTAGGAACCGAGCACTCCGAGTCAGGGCTCGAGGCGTCTGCTGCTGTCAAACCCTCCCCCAGAGCCGACGAAACTCAAGCCGCCGACAAAGGGAAGGGAAAGGAGCCGGCCCCCGGGCATCCAAAGAAGAAACGCGCCCGGTCTCCTCCGAGGGCACCGCCTACGCTGAGTCATGGTGCCGGAGCTACCTTGCCCGAGGGTGCTGGCCCATCGGGTGGCGACCCAAAGAGGCCCCGGGTGTCCCCCCTCGGCGGGTCTCTGTCGAGACAGCGGCCGTCCGAGTCAGCCCAAGTACCTCGCCACCCTTCCTCAAGCGGAGGGATCTCCAGGACGGATGCTGGTGGGGCCACGCCGGCGAGTGTGCCGGGGACCCAGGCGTCACGTTCCGCGACGGTTCCAGCCGCCGGTCCCGGTGGCTCAGCTACAGTCCAGAGGCCAGTGTTGCAAGCCCGTTGGAGCGCTCATGCCGCCCAGTAAGTGTTGCTCTTTCTGGCTTGTAGGAGCAGAGCTCTTGTCCCCTCTTCTTTGCCTGAGGGTTTTCTCTTCTTGCAGGGACCGACCCGCTGCTAGGGGCGGGCCTCTTACCAGGCCGCCTTCAACCGACGGAGGCTCCGTGCCTCAGCACCTGGGGACCGTGGTGGCTCCCATGGTCCCCAAATCGATGGGGGCTCCCTCTGCGCCGGCGAGTTCGCCCTTCGTGGTGACCGCATCTGCTCCTATCCGCCCTCCTTCACCGGTCCAGAAGTCCGGTCCTGAGACTGGGGGGGCCGCTGTAGGTGCGCCTGCTGACCCCCTGACCTCCCTAGGGCAGCGCCCCATCCTGGTTGCTGAGGCGCCGACGCCTCCACCGGTCTTAGACTCGACAGGGGGGGTCCAGTGGCGTGACTCCTGTCCCCCCTGCCCCGGTGCCCGTGTGGGACGCCCAGGGACGTGTCCAGACCAGCGCCCGACAGCTCCAATCCGCCTTTGAGCAGGAGCAGGGGGCGCTGGCCGGCGAGAAGGAACGTCTTCTCAGCTGGCAGCAGCGGGCCCAGGAGGCTAAGGCGGACCTTGATTCGAGGCAGTCAAGGCTTGAGGCCATGAGTGCTCTGCTTGGCACTCTGAAGAAGGCCATTAGCCGCTTGGAGTCAGAGTCCCGGCGGGTTCGTGCCACCTACCGCGAGGCTCTGACCCACGCTGAAGCCAAATCCAAGGAGCGTTCCGCCGCCGCGGAGGAGTTGCAGCTACAGGCAGCCCGTCGGGAGTGCGCCGTCGCCGATCGGGAACGCGCTGTCGCGACCGAGGAGGAGAAGACCACCGCTCGGCTGAGGACCAAAGTGGAGGAGCTAAGGGCTCGGACCGAGGAGCTGGAGCTCCGTGAGTCGGCTGTTACCGCGAGGGAGGAGCAGTTCTCCCAGGAGCGCCACACGGTGATGGATCGCGAGCTGGCGGCTCGCCAAGAGGTGGAGAAGCTCCAGTCCTTGCGGTCTGCTGAGGCCCAGGCAGTCTGGGACTTTATTGCCAAGGCGGGGTCCGCCTTGGTTCCTCTTGGCTTCAGCCCTGTGCAGGTGGAGGCTCCAGCGCGGCCGATGTCCGAAGCAATCCCGGCACTTGAGTCCATCGGCGGCGAGCTGGTTCGGCTCGAAACAGTGATCGCCGACGAGCTTGAAGCGGAAGGTCGGGGCCTTGCGAAGGAGGTCGCTATGCACGTTCTGTCGTGCTTCCTGAGCCGAGACCCTTCCTTTTCTCTTGGGCCAGTCCGTTTAGGACTCGTCGCCGATCGGGAGGAAGCTGCCAGGGCCGAGGCCGAGGACTTGGCCGCCCTCGTGGCCTCCAGGTTTCATCGGGAGTCCAGGGACTCTTAGGCATCTGCCCCCGTGGCCACAGGGCCCTGTACTCCCTTTTTTATTTTTGTTGAGTCTGTAGCCCAGCTCATGGAGCCTTTGTATGAACAGACTCCTGTTTCTTTCTGTGTCTGCATGCCCTAGTCTTCTTCCTGGCTTTTTTCTGGCCGAGTCCTTAGCTCCGCAAGGTACTCGGAGGCCTTGACCAATCTCGAAGCTCTGCATAGACACCTTCTCCGGGTCCTCACTGTATACTAAGGGCTCCGGAGGTCTCCAGGACCCGCCTCACGAGATCGGAGGGGGTCCGGGCCTGTTGACCACGTGGCGGGCCCGGAGCTGCCCTCTGAGGGGAGGTCCGGGCTTGTGGGGCACGTGGAGTCCTCGGACCTCTCCCCGCGGAGGGGGGGGTCCGACTTCTGTTGATCACGTGGCGGGCCCGGAGCTCTCCCTCAAGGGGGTGGAAGGTCTGGCCCCGCTGGACACGTGGGACCTTCGGGCCTCGCCCCTGTGAGGTCTAGTTCTTTGATCTTACCTTGGGGTTTCAGTCTTGCGCGATCCCGTAGCGGCCCCCTGGTAGGTACGTTCCATTGGATGGATGTGCCTACCATATTCCCGCTGGGAGCTGAGGCTGAGAGGTCCTGCACATAAGTAAGGGAAACGTAATTCTCCTTGGGGGCTCCCCCCCTCTATCTCTTAGTCTTATTTGGCTTACGGTCCCCGTCCACCTATACGGTGCTTGGGAACTACCGTGTGCGAAGTGCTGGGGGCTCGGAGCCCCCCTGGCTATCGGCCGGTACCTCCCACGCAACCGCCTTTGGTAGGGCAGCAAATGCCGACTAAAGATGAGAATGAGAAGAGGGAGCTGAACGCATGGTGAGCACGCGCTAGCAGGGCAATCATAAAAATTTAATAAGTAAACTAAATGAGCACCAAAGAAGAGCAACGTAGGACAGGTTTCTTTTCATATAAATTTCCATAGGGGGAAGGCAGGCTGAATATGGAGGCCACGACCCGCCTCAAGGGAAGCAAGACTCTACGCGCTTGGGGTCAGAACCAGGCGAAGCTGAACGTAGTCCTGTACCGTCCCCTGAGGCTTAGCTGCACCAAGCACTGTTCCTGGACTTTATGGAATTTATTATAAAAAGAAGGGTCAGTCCTATTGTTGCTCTAGGGGTAGAACTTACAGCGGTGTTCTGTGTTCTGAAGGTTCGGGAGCGGGTCCCCATCCTCGGTTCTGGGGAATGGTCCCAGGCCCAGGATGTCCAGCCCCTAGTATGGCAAATGGCCATGTGGGCTGGATCATCTGTACCGGCGAAGCCGGTGTATGGATCTGCTTGGCGTGGAACAGGCACGCCTTGCAGCTCTCGACCATCTTGACGGCATCCTGGAGTGCTGCCGGCTAGTAGAAGCCATGCCGAAAGGCTTTACCGACAAGCGTGCGTGAGGAAGAGTGACTCCCACATTCGCCTCCATGGATCTCAGTGAACAAGTCGCAGCCTTCCCCCTGGGTTATGCACCGCAATAGGATGTGGTTAGCGCCGCGTCGGTAGAGATCCCCCTCTACCGCCATGTGTCTCTTAGCCATACGCACGATCCGTTCAGCGGATACACGTTCATCAGGGAGGATATTGTCTTTCAAGTAGTCCCGGACCTCCGTGATCCATGCATCGGGTCTGACTTGAGCATCTGGATCTTGAGCGATGGGTTGCACGGAGTCCCCAGTGACGCTTATAATCCTTGGCGGCGTCCATGGCCGCAGGGACCGCCAGCTTCGAGGTGCTGGTCTAGCCCCCTTCGCCCGGCTCGGCAGGCCGGGCTGTGGGCCGTGGCAACGTCCTCTCGAAGCCCCCTTCAGGCACAGGGGCTCCGGTGGGGGTCTTCATTGAGAGGTCGTCAGCTGCGGCCTTGCTAGCGCGCGGTACGTGGTGCAGGTCCAAGGCGAGGAAGTCTGTCTCCACCATCTCGTTTGATAACCAGCTGGGAGTCGCCCTGAGCCAACGACTGGCGAGCGCCTACAGACAGGGCTGTCTTTAGGCCAAGGATGAGTGCTTCATACTCTGCTATGTTGTTGGCTGCCTTGAAATTGAAACGCACCACATACCCAGACTGCCCCTCCGATGGTGTGAGGAACAGTACGCTAGCACCGGCCCCCTGCTTTCGCAAGGAGCCGTCTACGAACAGCATTCAGTAGGGCCCGGTGAAGGCCAGGGCTCAGGGTCATGGTTCACCATCTCCATGGCCCCCTGAGTTAGCTTGCGTTGGCGTCTACTTCAGCCACGAAGTCAGCTAGTGCTTGGCTGTTGTCTGCGTGACGGGGAAGGAAGTCTAGCTCAAACTCCAGTAGCTCCGCCGCCCCTTTGGCGACATTGTCCGTCGCATGGGGGCTGTGGAGGATAGCTTTCAGCCTGGGGGACCGTCGGGTGCTGATACTCGGAGGTCTCCCAGGCTGTCTTGGACCTCCGGGGAGCCCCGCTGATTTCTCGGGAGCCCCGGGGGGTCCCGTTGGACGTCCGGGAGGTTCTGTTGGGCCTCCGGAGGGGGTCCCGTTGCACCTCCGGGAGGTCCTGTTGGTCCTCCGGGAGGTTGTGTCGGGGATCCGGGGTCCGTTTTGGGCCTCCGGGGTTTCTTGGCACTTGTTTCTTGACAGCGAAACAGGTTACGGTGGTATGGGGTCCAGCCATGCTACGGTGAGGACCATACTCACTTCTGCAGCCGTCGCCGCGATGTAGAGCAGCAGATGCTCTTCGGGCTTGGGGACTCCTATTACGGGTAGGGTCATCAAGAGCTGGTTCAGCTCCAGGGGAGCTTCCTCCGCTTCGTAGGCCTAAGCGAATGGGCCGGATTTACGTAGGAGCTTTAGAGAAGTTTCGCTTTGCTAACCTCGATATAAACCGACTCAGCGCAGCTAGGCATCCCGCGAATTTCTGGTCTTCGAGCCAATGGCTTTGACCCTCTCTGGCTTAGCCTCAATCCCTCGGCGTGAGGCCAGGTATTCTAAGGGTTTTCTAGGGGGTATACCGAGCTCACATTTGTCGGACGGACGAAAACTAAAGCCAGGTTATCTAGTAGGGACGAACCCTGCCTGATCTTGACAACAATGTCTTCGACACACACCTCAACTGAGTCTCTCATTAGCTCTCCTAAGGTCTTGTGCATTGCACGTACGAAGGTAGGGAGAGCGTTCCTTAGGCCATAAGGCATAGAGGCATAACAGTGCAGGCCGACTACTGTGGTAAAGGATGCCCTTCAACTTCTCTAGACATAGGGGTCTGGTGGAAACCCGAGCAAGCATCTAGGAAGCACAGTATATCGCAGCCTGACGTCAAGCCTACTATTTGATCTATCATAGAGAGAGAAAATAGATCTTTGAGACATGCCTTATCGAGACTGGTGTAGTCGATGCACTTCCGGAGCTTCCCGCTGGCCTTTGGAGCAATCAACGAAGCACCGGGGGTGGCGGACTTTCCGTATGGAGCCAGCGCTCAGCAGCTTCTTGGTTTCTTCCCGAATAAAACTTTTTACTGCTTGGTGGGCCGCTTGAGGGGCTCCTGTCGGGCTGTCCAGGCGTTGGGGGAGACCTTTAGTTAGTGCCCAATCACCTCCCTAGGGATCTCTGGCATCCGCGACGGCTGTCATGCAGCACATCGGCATTGTGCCGGAGGGAGGTAACGGGCGCGCCATCCTATCTGCTATCCAGACCCCCGGCTTCCCGGGTGGTCTGGGTGGCATCGGCGCTGATTCGGACGAGCCTCAAGGGGACGTCATCCTCGTCGAGGGGTTGCACATGGGGTGCTGTGGTAGTGGCACGGTGGCGTGCACTTGGGTGGAGCCGGTTTGGTTCAGTACCGCCCGGGGTTGGTGCTCCAACTGCTGTAAGTGCCTGGAGCTTTTCCAAGGCTAACACTGCTGCAGCACGGTCTCCACAAACCTTGAGGACGCCTGTTGGTGTTGGCATCTTCAAGACAAGGTAGCCGTAGTGGGCTACTGCCATGAGTCGGTACAGGGCTGGCCTGCCAATTATGGCGTTGAACGGGAGGTCAATCTCGGCCACGTCGAACAGAATGTACTCTGTCCGATAGCTGTCTAGTGGCCCAAAGGTCACCGGGAGGCTGGTGTGGCTGTAGGGAACGACCCTTCCCGGCCCTACCCCTGAGAACGGGCTTGATGGGGTGAGCTTGGCCATCGGGATCTGCAGCCTCTGGAAGGCTGCGCGACTGATGAGGTTCAGTCCAGCCCCGCCATCCACCAAAACGTGGTACATCTTCACATTGGCGATGGTGGGGGCCACCACGAGCGGTAGTTGGCCGGCCCTAGCCATGTTCCTGGGGCAGTCGGTGTCATCGAAGCTGATGGGGGTTCCCATCCACCTGAGGTGCGGTGCCGCACCTGGGAGGGGAGCCACCGACGCTACCGCTCGGCGCAAGGCCTTAGCCGCGCTTCGGGACGGGGGGTCAGCGGACCCGCCGAAGATGACATAGAGCATCTTCCGGTGCTCGTCATCACTGGGGCTGGAGCTCCCATGATTGCGCACTGCCTTTACGGCGCGCTGAAGCTCCTGGAACTCCACCTGGCGGTCGACGCCGTCTGGGGTCTCGACCTTCTGCTTGCCCTCCCTTTGACGGTAGGGTGGGGCATCAGTCAGGGGCTGCTTCCCTTTCCGGTAGCGCTCCGCGAGCTTCTGGATTTCCCGGCATTCGGCAGCGGTATGATAACTGGTGCCATGCACAGGGCATAATTCATCCTGGCCCCCGTCTGGGGCCGGTGATTGTCGCGGCCTCTTGTCGGGGCGCGGCCCCCGAGCTCCACTGGGCGCCGCCGTTGTGGCAACGGGGACCGCGGCTGACGACTTTATCTTGCTTCCGCCTCCATTCTTGATCCTCCTGCCGCTTCCGTATGAGGCGTCGCCGGATCCCAGCTGACCCCCTGGCTCGGAGGCCGACAGAGAGTGCCAGTTCCGCCCTTCGGCTGCTCTGGCACACTTGTCCGCCAGGCTGAAGAGTTCTGAGACATCGCGGACCTCCCTAGTCGCGAGCTTCTCGAGCATCTTCTTGTCCCGAACGCCTTGCCGGAACGCCACCACCACAGAAGCGTTCTGGACGTGTGGGATGGTGTTCCGCACCTGAGAGAACCGCTGGATGAAGGAGCGTAGCGGCTCCCCTGGTTGTTGCTGGATGGCGTGGAGGTCGAGCTCCGTGCCAGGCCGGGTGTAGGAACTGCCGAAGTTGGCGACGAACTGCCGGCAGAGCTCTCCCCAGGAGGTTATGGACCCCTGGGGGAGATTCATGAGCCAAGACCGAGCTGGGCCGGTCAAGGCGACGGGGAAGTAGTTGGCCATGACAGCCTCATCTCCTCCTGCGGCAAGTACGGCGGTGGAGTAGATCTGGAGGAACTCCGCCGGGTTGACGCTACCATCGTACTTCTCGGGCAGGTGCGGCCGAAACTTGCGCGGCCACCTCTCGAAGCGAAGGTGGGGTGCCAGGGTCGCACATCCTGCCCCTGCTGCCGCAGGTATTAGTGCTGCGAACACTTGGTTCGCACTTGGCACCGTGTACCCCGGTATGGGCAAGAATGTACCATAAACCGGGGGCACTGGTTGCGGCGCATATGGTTGTGGCATATGCTGCGCGGCGTATGCCTGAGGCAGGACTCGCGTGGCGAAGACCTGCCCTCCAGGTTGCTTCGAGGCCGACGACATGCTGTCGCCAGCCTCATGGTTGCGACGCCTTTCTCGACGTCGCTCGAGGTACACCCGGGCATCCTGGCCCAAGTGGCACCGTTCCAGCTCCCTTCTCACGTCCGTCGACGGGAGCCTGGAGGAGCTGGAATCCACCGTTTGCCCGTCAACCGTGGGCGTGCGCGTCAGTGACACAGCCGGTTGACCGGGGTGCCGTCCTCGCCGAAACCGAGGGTTCGCGGCGGCGACGATGAGGCGGTCCACCTCGCGGACCCATTGCTGGGTCGCGGAATGGGGCGCATCCCCAGCAGGTGGGTTGCTCAGCAGTGCTCTTGCTGCAGCTAGCGCACCCCCATGGTGTATGCTCAGCGCCGCAGAAGATCTCACACTGGTCGGAGCCTGCATCACCGGAGTCGGCGTAGCCGGAGTCGGCTGCTGGCTACCAGCTTGTGCCGACACACTCCGTCCTGAGTGCGTCGACATGTACTCCCCGCTGGTCACGGTTCGCCGTGAACGCGGAGGGGGAGAGTTTGCTGCTGAAGGGAGCTTGGTCATCTTCGTCGGCGGAAACTCGTCGCGCAAGGGGAAAAGCCCCCTACCTGGCGCGCCAAATGTCGAAGTGTTCGGTCGACACTTCCCCTGGGCCTGCACTGGGCAGCCCACGGAGGTTCTTTTTTCGGTGGGGCTAGTCCCTTGCGGAGAGCTTGCGCGGATGGACGAGTTAGTAAGAGCTTGACACAGAGAGTTTTACGTGGTTCAGGCCGCCGGAGCGTAAAACCCTACATCTACGGCGAGCTATGGAGCTCGCTGTATTGCTTGCTGCTCAGGGCCGGAGTCCTGAGCTTGGGGGTGAGTTACAGCCTGGGTGTGAATGGCTAGCGTATGAGTTACAGAAATGCGAACCCTTGCTATCGTCGCCTACCCGAGCCTTTTATAGTCCAAGACTCGGGTGGCTTACAAGGGGGGCCCGGGACCCGACAGGTGGTCCCGGGGAGATTGACTGTTTATCTACCGAATCTGCAGTTATGCCCGTAGTTGTCTCTGGCGAAGGCTTCCGAGTCTCCATCTTGCCGCCCTGCCCATGCCGCATGCTAGTCGTAGTGATTGATGACGGCGCAGGCGGCATGGGATGTCTTGTCGCGGTGTTTATTGGCTGGCAGGTTCTGACACCGTGCGCCAGTTTGTGATGTGACTGGGCGCAACAGCACCTGACAGAGGCGTGCTCCGCGTCTTGGGAAGACGCGGGCCTTGAATACCTTGTACGGGCAAGGTATGGGGCATCTTTACGCCCGCTGACTATCGCTCGGGGGCAGGCAGCGCCGTTCTGCTGGCCACGTGGCGGCCCCGGAGCCCTTCTCAGAGGAGAGGTGGGTCCGGCCCGCGGGGCACGTGGAGCCTCCGGACCTCTCCCCGCGGAGGGGGAGGTTCGGCTTCTGTCGGCCACGTGGCGGGCCCGGAGCTCCTCTCTGAGGAGAGGGAGGTCCGGCCCCGCCGGATATGTGGCACCTTCGGACCCCTCGCCCGCGGAGGGGAGGTCCGGCTTCTGTATGCCACGTGGCGGGCCCGGAGCTCTCCTCTGAGGAGAGGGAGGTCCGGCCCCGCCGGACGCGTGGCGCCTTCGGAGCTCTCCCTGCGGAGAAGGGCGAGTTCCTTAGGCATTTTCCCCTGTGCGTGGGGTACCCCATATCGCAGGTACCGACAACAGTGATTTATCATCATCTATCTTTATTTTATTGTGGTGCAACAAGAATTTATCCATACATATGGATGATGACATATATTTAGCAGTGACACTTTATAAATAATGTATGTTATAAAAATTTATTATATGTTATACTATGATAAAAACAGTATAGTACATCCAAAGATAATAAGGTCATTTCAACCCTGCTTGTCTCTATACTGAAACTGAAATAAAAAAACTAGGCAAACAATTTCTAAATTAATTCTGTTTGTGTTGAGAAACATTTATGCGTTGAAACTGAAATATTTTCAATTCTTGAAGAATCTAGAGCTGTACCAAACGAGTACTAAGAATAATCAATTGCAGCAACAGACGCATGCATACATACATAAATACCGTAGATCATATCCTGCACAACAAGTCAGGCAAGCTGATCATTACATGTTTTAGACACAATTGGCTGCAGTATTTTGTGGTAGAAAAAGCATAAGAACCCGGATCAGGCCAATAACAAGACAGACAATGAGATGCCATCAACAGCGGAAGTGAAAGAAATCAGAAGCCAAACAGAGTGGTTAGGGCAGCCAGAACGACGCACATGGCCGCTCTACCGTGCTCACTTTGACCACCTGCCGGAGATGTCCTCCAACGGATGCGCTTCGCTATCCAGCAGCTGCGGCTGCTGCCCGAACACGCCTTGCTGCGGCTGCCCATGTCGGTAGGGGAGACCCGCTCCGACGGGCAGGTCGTGATGCGATGATCCTTGCTTGTGCGGCACGCCGATAGGTGATTGCGTCGAGAAGGGCACGCCGCCTGGTGAGCCTGGCTCGCCATGTAGAGGCGTAGCGGCGCCTGACAGTGGTGTGTCGGGGGATGTCTCGCCGATACCTGGCGGCGGAGCGAGGGGAAAGCCATAAGGTGGCAACGAAGTTTGAGGGCCAGAGCCAACCGCGGCAGGTGGCGGGGACGAGTACAGCGGCTGGTCCGGCAACACGTCAGCCGGCGGGGGAGCCAGAGGCTGATCCGGAGAGTCGGGAGACGTGTAAGCCGGCGGCGGTGGCAGCGACGGGTCCGGTAGGTCAGGGGACGTGCCTGCTGTAGGCGGTGGCAGTGACTGTTCGGGCGCCGCGTCAACTGGCGGCTGGGCCGGCAAATCGGGCGCGGACACCGTGTCGACCGGTGGCGGCGCCAGTTGGTCTCCTAAAGAGAAGTCCGTGGTCCCCGTACCTGCAAGAGCCGCTGCCGGTGGCGTCACCAGTTTTGTGCTGGCTGTCGACGGCGGTGGGAGCGCGTCTACTGAAAGTGATGATGGCGCCGGCAAGGGTGCTCCGCACTGCCGCCCCGTCCATGGCTCGCCGCTGGCCTTCCACACTGTTACACCTTCCTTGTTAAGAATGCTCATGTCGCCGTCGTCATCAAGGCTCAGCGTCGCGGGATCGGCGTCGACCCCGGTGTCCCACAACGAGTGCCCGCCGGCGAAGATCTCGAGCCCCACCGGCGAGAACGCCAGGTCGCACGCGTCAGCGCCGCTAACTGGGGTGCAATCCGACTCCCACACGCTGCCCCCGCCGCCGCCTTGTTGGAGTTGGATTTGAACATAGCACGTGTCCCCGCCGAGGCTTCCGGCGCTGTTTTCCACGGCTCGGCGGAGGTAAGCGGCGTAAGACCCCGAGGGCGACGTGAGGAATGGTTGCGCGCTCTGGCCATCCGTATCAGGAATAACGACGGGCGCAGCGGAGGCGATGACCATCTGCCTGGCGCTTCTTGAGATGTAGTAATTGGGGGAAACGGCAATGGAACCAGATAAGCGCGCCAAGAGGAGGATGGCAAGGGAAGCCATGGCGAGATGTGGTGAGCTCGGCAGTGGAAGGGGCAGGGTTTTTGAAGCGGGGCAGGCGAGGGTTTGGTGCAGCTTTGTGTAGCAACTCCAGCGTAGTGGTAGGAGGGAGGTGAGTGTTGCATGGAGCAGAGGGAATCCTGAGCCTGTTTGACTAGGTGAGTATTGCAATGGATCGGGTGGTGATTGACTCGTTGCATTCTTATGCCCGCCTGTTCCAATATGTAGGGCATTGGATGATAGTCTAATGCAGCTGATGTACTGTACCTACAAGCTTCCAAAATTGAGAAAGCCATCCTTTCAATCTATTTTGAACAGTTCAGGATGATTGTACTTTGCCGCTGTTAGCTTGATAGATACGTATAAACAAAGAGAACTTCGTGCCACCACCTCACTATAATATATTTGTCCATTTGAAGTCCAATAAACCTTTCGAGTAGATCAGTCGGCCATGCCGACAAGCAGCAGTGATATGTCGAGGCAGGCTAGCAGAGTGACAAATGAAAAAAATATCACAGAATCACAGATATAATTCACCGCAAAACAGATACCACAAGTTCGCAAGGGACTGAGGAGAAAAAAAATAGCATCCACGAATAGCACATGTACACAGCAGCAGTTTTTTTCCTTGAATTCCCGTTAAACCATACGCGAACGAATGAGATGCGATCTGCAAACTGCTCCTGAAATACACACCATCTCCATCCTACTATCGCTACATTTTTTACTTAAACCTCTAACTGACAATTGTGTTCACACTTTTTTTTTCAATTTATGCTGCCGATCACTACATTTTTTACTTAAACCTCTAACTGACAATTGTGTACACACTTTATTTTTTCAATTTATGCTGTCGGATAGATGAGCTTAAGTGAAGAAAAATACAGTAACCATAGTAGGATGAAGATCACGTGGACTTAAGAACTTGCTTGCATGATTACATTAAAATGGTGATCTCATCCCAGACGCTCTCAAACCATACAACTTCAGATTTAGGAGTAAATCATACATGTTTGCCAATAAAACTAGTTGATCCATACATAGGAAGTACGAATAATTTGGCTCTGTTGTGATCTTCCAAACTCTAATCCCCGTGGATTGTGTAGCGCTCCCATTTTTTGGTTGGGTCATAGATCTGGAAGGTAATCCGAGTCATTAGTGCAGAAACTATAACAAATCATATCCCATAAGCACGATAGGCAAAAGATTAGATGTCAAACCTCCCATCTTGAGGCAGGAAATATATGCTTGTTTTTCTCATACCAATGCCTCTCTACAACCTTCCCTGCATGAGACTGCCATAGTAAAAGATATTAGAATGAAAACATGCAAGAACTTCCAATAGAAGACATCGAAAACACCAATCACCTCATCCTTTTCTTTTGTTGCATCGGCAATTGTACGCACATCCTCATGAACATCAAAGTGGAAAAGCTGCAAACAGAAATAATGTCGGCGAGTTTCCAAACTATTAGGTCACAAAAAGTTAAATCATCTTGAAAAGCAAAATGATCTGAATCGAGAAGCAACTAGAATTCCGCACTTCCATAATAGATTACAGGATCATTTGGTTTCAGCTTCAATATTTTCTAAATGATTATACATTAATGAAGTCAAGAGTCGAGACTGAAGAAACTGGTAATCTTCTTTGATGAAATCAAAACAGTGATCAGTTGTAAGAATACAAGCACCATGCAAATGGGAAAACCAACAAAAAGGAACTGCACATTCTTCCACAGACAAGGAAAGGGCTTCGGAAAACCAACATATTCAAGTGAAAATGGTATCGAGGTGTACAAAAGGAACAAGTATTACCGGTCCACTCTTGCCCCTTGCTTTGTTGATAATCAATTCATAGAAGCTGTGTTGCTGTAAACATATGAAAATAAACGTGGATAAGAAAAGGTATGAGCCTACAGAAACAGAACTATGTAAATTAACAAGAGAACAAAGTTGGATTGCATACATGAGGAATGATAAGATCTTCCTTCACATAAAGTAGGTTCTCGACTGATGTTGTCCGTACTTCACGGAATTCTGGGGCAAGCTGCTGTTGAACAGCCCTTAGGAACTCTCCAATGGTTTCACCTTTACGGACCTGGCATCATAATAGGCTCTGTTTCAATTTTACAGTCCACATGTTTAAAACAGTCAAAAGATAAGCAAGTTCATCAATGTTAGAAATTAACCTGGATAATCCTCCTGTGCCCAGTACCATCCCAATAACTGTAAGTAATTGAAAGGGGTTCATCTGAAATTTGACGTTTGGCCGACCTAATTAGGACAAAAAGTTCTATCCAAAAAATGTATATTATAGTAAACTGATCAAAGGTAGGTAATTATATCAGAATGTGGCAATACTTTTGATCATTTCCTGCTCACGCAACCACTGCTTCTTCAGCCGTTCTCGTTCTGCTTGTTCCTCTGCCTCCCTCTCTCTGATGGATCATTCTTAGCAAACAGCTTGCAGGTCAAACAAAGCTTGCAAACAAAGAATCAGTCAACACTCCTAAGTGATAATAAATTACCAGAAATACCTGTCAGGTAGAAAACTTGTCTCCACAGTTGGATCCTTTCCAAGTTTGATAGGGGCATTTTTCTTTTGAGGCTCCTCTGTACAGAACAGAGTGGATTGTGCCCAAATTAGTTCTGATTTAATTCTAATATTCTGGGTAATTTCAAATATTTAAATGTATCAGAGAGACATTGCTAGTGACAATGAAAGGGAACTATGTCATCTAAATTAAGCACTACCCAAGGCCCATTTGATTTGTTGAAATTATTTTTAGATGTTGTTTTGCAGGTCCTCTACATGTGAAATATCATGCTGACAACAAGGCTATTGCAATCTATGGTTGTGTACTTGTGTTGATCCAATCAGCAGTTGGAGTAGATTTAAAAGATAACAGCTCCGCAGAAATTAAGCTCTCAAATCAAAAATGATCACAGAGTAGAAAAAGGAAACATGATATTCTAATTGACCTAAAGCATCACCACGATTCTTGAACCAGAAAACAGAACAATGATTGAATAATCAATTTGAATGTGTAATATACTATAAACATGTAAGGGAAAAAGTACAAGACCGAGGAATGTACAGATGTGTAAAAGAGAAATAACCATAAACAAGCTAAGGAAACAATAGAATAGTGAAAGATATAAGTTAGAAGGAACATACGACTCTCAAAATCATCTTCATCACTTCCATTCTCAATGTCGTCACAGAAAGATAATCGTGGATCACCCCTCACTCTCCTCCTTTTCCGTTTCTGCATTTGTAACTCCTCTTCCCTGAAACAAACAAGTATTGTTTGGTTAAGGAAAAATACAGCAAGACTTATAGTTTTGCCAGGCTAGGATCCAGGGTCCGAACTTACTCTTGCTGCAACTTTTGAAGCTTCTCTTTCTCTTCCTCCTCGATCTTGGTCCGTATGTTAACTCTCTGCATGGGCACAAGGACCATAAATTAGACACAAACACTCTATGTAACAATTATTGGCATATGTAACAACTAGCTAATTACCTTCTCTACATATTGCTCCCTCGTGACCAGGCCAACTGTTTCTTTCTTAAATGCAGTCTCCAAAATCTGGATGAACAATTCATAATGTTAGCTTACAAAATGAAATAAAGGAACACATACCACAAGACAAAAATCCTACTTTCATAAATTGAAATAACCACGAAACGTGTGTAAGGGTGAACTGTAAATATGCAGAGACAAATATCAGACTATGACATCACAAACGTATAAAGGGGACGATTAGGATGCAAAGAGCTCTTTGGTGTAATCATGCAAACAACTCTTCTATGTCACACGATCTTCGTCCTACGGTCACTGTATTTTTTCACTTAAGCCCCTCCACATGGCAACGCAAATTGAAAAAATGAAGTGTGGACACCGTTGCCAGGTGGAAGAACTTAAGTGAAGGAAAGCAGTGGCCGTAGAATAAATATTGTGTGCCCTAAGAATGCAACCAAAGTGTTGTTTGCATTCTAGTCGCCACCACATATAAACCCTTCTTATTATCAAACATGCAACAAAAGAAAATCATGGAAAATTTATTTAAAATACAAGGGAACGATTAGAATGCAAAAAGACATTTGGTGCAATCGTGCAAAAATCCCTTCTAAACCACACGATCTACATCCTGCGGTGAGTGTATTTTTTCACTTAAACCCTCCCACCTGGCAATATAAGTTGAAAGAATTGAAGTGTGCAGGTGGGAGGGTTTAAGTGAAAAAATACACTCACCGCAGGATGTAGATCGTGTGGTTTAGAAGGGATTTTTGCACGATTGCACCAAATGCCTGTTTGCATTCTAGATGTTCCCAAAATACAATTATATATATATATATATATATATCTGTAGATTGAGCAGATAATAAGTCCGATGGCCACATATGGACTAATTACAATTAGAAAAACACTATTGGAACGAAATTCAGATTACCAACAAATAGTTTTAGTAAATTCACTACATAGAAGTGGGTGAGCCAGCTCAAGTATAAAGCCAGATATTACGCGGCCAATTAAAAGGCGCCCACTCTAGACGATTCTCGCGCCGAAGCATATGCTCATAAGTGAGACCATTAGTGGGTGATTGACCATTTGCTAAGTGATTCATGAGATCTCGAAGCCAAAGCGCAACCGACGCGCCATGACCGTGAGTCCGTGATTACCTCGGAGGTGCTGGAGCCGAACTGGAGGAGGCCGGGCTGGCCATCTGAGGACTTGTTCTTGAGCTCTTCGATCTTGCGGCGCTCCGCCTCGCGCTGCTTCTCTAGCCGCCGGATCTTCACCGCGTCCTGCGCCGTCCCCACATATCCATCACCGAACCCCGACATCCTCACCAACTTATAGGGGGGCTTCCCCCTTTTGCCCTCCTACTCCAAGGTTCGGAGGGAGAAATTTGCAGCTGCCGGACGGAGAGCGGCGGCGGCTGCCGGATCCGAGAGAGCGAGCAAGGAAGGAATAGGGATTCGGAGGACGCGTCAAGTGATAGTTCACCGGAGCGCAGTAAGGCACGTTTCAATGAGGCTTGTTACGGCCCAATAGATGTAGCAGGTTCCTATATATATTTTTTAGTTTTTTAGAAACAGCATTAACCTGCTTTATATTTAAAGCAGATATGTTTTACAGCTACAAACCAGGTAAACGTAAAAACACATATGGTATTACCAGTTTTACATCAAGCACAAAACAAAACGAGAGAACAGCTCCTGTGGAACACTAAGGGCCCTTTTGTTTCAGTTTTATAGAGTATATTCGATACCAAGATCATAACCAAATGAGTTTCCTTGTCAAACGTATTTTTAAAAACTATAGATTTTTTCAGTATAAATTAGAATCACTCTATATTTTCCAGGTTTTTCATCCAACTATGAGAAAAAATTGCCACATTCACTCGTTACACACCAAGATTAGTTTCTCTCATTTTCTTTCTCACTGCTCACATCAACTTTTTTCACAACTCACAGCTCAAATCGGATTTTCAAAAAATCTACAGCTGAATAAAATACACCACTCAGTATGCAAACAACTCTATAGTGTAATCGTGCATAATCTACTCTATGTCACACAATCTCTATTCTACTATCAAAGTATTTTTGCACTTAATACCTTTCATTTACCCACGTTTGGGAAATAGAAAAGGATTAATCTTGATTGTCACCCCTTAAACACCACCAGTTCTGCAAAAAAAGGCAAAATAGTCAATTTTATCCCTCATCTTTAGTCATATGCACTTACCATTTAATACGCTTGAATAGTTGTGTAGATAACTCACCATAAAATAATTTTGATGACTGTACATCCCACATCGACCTTGGATCAGTGATGAGTTTGAAATTAAAACCAAAGTTCAGGGACTAAACTGACCTGTTTCAAATCTAAAGGATAAAATTGACCATCGCACTAAAGATGAGGGATGGTGTTGGCTATTTCACCAAAAAAATCACCCATGCTCGTTGGTGCTTTATCCCAATTCAACGCTTCTTTAATGCAAGATCAAAATTTTTTTCCTGCAAACACTGAAATAAGATATGGTAAGTTGTCTCTCGAGTTTTGTAGAGGATTCATTTTTTATTTTCCCCCGTTTGAAGCCTAAGAATTTCATCTTTGGACCAGAAGCAAGCAAGAGGTGGAATACCACAAAGAGAAAGTGTACCCAATAAAAAAGTTGTTCTTGTAATAGGAAC
Source organism: Neostapfia colusana (assembly GCA_030760725.1). NCBI lineage: Eukaryota > Viridiplantae > Streptophyta > Magnoliopsida > Poales > Poaceae > Neostapfia > Neostapfia colusana. Next base: position 123,556,159 of record JASWHV010000001.1, on the reverse strand, counting down.
ATATTTTTTAAACCACCCATAAGAACCATATTCTGACTTTTATCCTGTGAATATCCAACAAGAGGTTCCATTGAATGAATAATGGATCCGGATCCCAAGAACAATAAAGCTTTCGAATAAGCATGAGTGATCAAATGGAATAAAGCTGCTTGATAAGAACCTATACCTAGAGCTAACATCATATAACCCAATTGAGACATTGTAGAATAGGCTAAGCTTCTTTTAATATCTCTCTGAGCAAGAGCTAAAGTCGCTCCTAAGAAAAGTGTTATTGTACCTACTAAGGAAATGAAACTCATTATCAAAGGTAGGGATATGAAAAGAGGAAGAAGTCGAGGTACAAGAAAAATCGGCTTGTCTCGCAGGATTAACAAAGAAAGACCTTGAGTTTCATGGAAATCTTTGCTTTCCACATTGCCTGTATTATTTTGTTAATTACCCCTCTAAAGATCATGTTTCTGTAATATGATAGTGTGGAACGTACTTTAAAAAAACACGGAACTGAGTTCTTTCATTATTTAGATTATACTATTGAAGATCATTTATAACTCTATCCATTCATCCTTTTTATTTCTGCCCTATGTTTCTTCTGAGATAACATTTCCAACCCCCCCTCTAATCCAATATTCTTTCACTATAGCATCTTTCTTCCTGCAGATATTGTACAAGTTTGAGAATTTTAATCTCAGGGGTATATCTCCTAGCCAAACATCATCCTAGAATATCTCTCCATTGTTTACTAAATTGATGACCCCTCTTGTAATTCTGTTTGATATTGTGCAAATTTTGCCAGAATTGGGAGCCCCATCTGGCTTGGTTAGGAAGAAAGGTATGCTTATCATATATTTTTTTCCGTAGGAGCTAACAGCAGAATCTAAAGGATCATTTCTCTGGATTCTCCAAATCCATTTCCCCAACAAAGCTTTATACATCACCCTAGTTTTAATAATACCTGCATGCCAAAATTCTTTTGGTGTACAAGTATCTTCCCATCTAATCATATATGGTATTTGATTTTTTTTCTGTCCCCCCCCCCCCAAAAGAACTTAGACCTGATGCCATCCATTCTCTGATGATTTACCTCTTGTAGTATGAAGAAAACCCATTGTATTAGTTGAACTACTCAAAGAAGTAAGACATATATTTCCCTTCCCATGGTTGGAGCTTTTTCCTCTTCCTGTCTACTATATCACCAAAAACATTTGCCCCCAAGTGGTCACTACAGACAACGAGTAAAAGCCCGTCAGCCATGTAGCCGTCGGTCCCCTTCTGCGGCTGACGTACATAAGTTATAGCCGTTGGTGAACCGACGGCTTTAGCCTTCGCCCTTTGTCCGGCATTTATAACAAGTATGGCCGTCGGTACCGACACTTTTACTGTTTATGTTTGACGGTTTCATCAGCCCGACGCTTTTTCAACTAATAGCCGTCGGTCGCGTGCCCCGACACCTATAACACCTATAACCGTCGGCCCAAGGAAACCAACGCCTTTAATGTACTATAGCCATCGGTCATGCTGGTCAGCCCTACGGCTTTAGATACTTATAGCCGTCGGTTAGTCCTTAAACCGACGGTTCTAGTTTACTTTTTTCAAAAAAAAACGTTGCTTCTTTTCCCTCCCTCCCATGCTAGGAAGCCTCCACTTTACACAGCAACATATATTATATTCATCGCAACATAAAGAGCAAAATATTTCAGCATACAAACAATTCAGCAAGTCCGAATTAAAACGACAAGTTCACATGTACAAAAGATCTCTAAGTTCATGCAAAGTCCAAATAAAAATGTAACACCCCAAATTTTGATTCAAAACCCAAAACCATGTTTAGAGGGGAATTTAAAAATTTTTGGACGTGTTGCATGTTTTGCAAAAATTCAAATTCAAACTGGAATTCGAATTATACTCAAAACAGAAAAGAAATGGAAAAAGAAAAAGAAAAACGGGAAAAAACTGGCCAGTGGGCCAAAACCCGCCAGCCGGCCCAGCTACTCCCGCGCCAGCCCGCCCCCGCGCGCGCCGCGCTGCCTCTCACCGACAGGTGGGACCCACATGTCATTCCTAACCCCGCGACCCCGGACTCTCTCCCGCGCGCGCGATCGCAACCGATCGGGAAACCCGTCCCGTCGCCCGAATTCTGGTCCCAGCGGACTCCAACTCGATCACAACAGACCCACCGCCCTCCCCCGGCTATAAAAACCCCTGATCCGATCAGTTTTCCTCACGCGATCGCCGATTTTCACTCCGGTGAGCACCGAGACTTCGCCGGTGAATTCTGGCCGATCTAAGCTCGGAAACTCTGATCTAACTCGCTGGTTTTGATCCACCGCCTCCGGGGAACTTTGCAGGTGCAGAAAACTCGGAGAGTTACGGTGTAAACGCAGCGCCGACGAGCTTCACCGTGGTTTTGCCTCGGACCTCGCCGCCGATCACTTTCCAGGACCCCCGAGCTCGAGAAAACCCCCGAGGTAAGATCCCTGACCTCCCCTCTACCGATCTAGGCCATAAGATCACAGTTCTAGGCAGAATTCTCGAGGATCCGAAACTTTCCGGCGAGATCGCCGCTTCCCGCCGCCGTGCGCCGCCGGCAGCGCCGCCCGCGTTCGATCAGAGCGACGTGGCCGCATGTGCGCCGTTTATTTTAAATCGCACGGTAGACTTTAAAACCCCGCGTACCGGTTTGATCTTATAATCTCAGCCGTCGGTTTAGAATCGGACGGTCCACGTCAACCCCACATTATAAAGACTGGAATTCTTACGTGCTACCCCCTGGGGTTCTCTGGAATTGAGAGCTAGCCCCGGAAACTTCAGATCTAGCCCCTGGAACTTTAGAAAATCATGTAAATTCATTTAAAAATCAGTTTTAGCCCCTGGACTTAATAGCAATTAAGAAAAACACCTCTGATAAGTGTAGCTAGACCCCTGGAAATTATGAAAATAATATTATAGACCCTGTAATGGGGTGAATTCATTATTTTAGCCTTGTTTAGTATTTAATTTAGAAAATTGAATATGTAACTAGTGTTTAAAAATTAAAAGGGGGACAAACATAATTGTCAAAATTAATTAAAAACTTTCTCAGTACTTAGGAAACTTTGGAGTGAGATAAAAATATATTTTTGGGCTGAAATAAATCTGTTTCATCTATTATTCACATTTATTAGTATAGGAACACATTTTTAAAGTAAAGAATAGTTATAGAAAAATAGGGAAAATAATTATGAAATAGTATACATCATAAGCCATGGTCAAAATATGATTTTAAATTATTTAGGACCAGAACCTATTCTGTTTAGATGATGTGTATTACTAATTTCATAATAAAATACACAATTATGCATAGGAATATAAATCTGAAAATATAGCAACTAGTAAATGATAAATGGAGTTTCTAAAATACAAAGAATTCAGTTTAGGGTTGATAGAAATTATGAAAGCACATATGGGGAAGAATAATACTTTTCATACACACTTGGTAGTAAAAAGGTGAAGTAGTTAAATATAAGAAATTGATTGGAAACCCATATAAATAATATGTAAGTATAAAGGTGGACACAAAAGTAGGAATCATATACACATGGTTAAAAGTGCATGCAAGCCACAACACAACACACATAAAGTAACCACAACACATATAATGGTAAAGAACTTTTATAAATATGAATGTGTGGTTTGTATGAAGTAAGAAGTGTGGACTATGTCTTATGATTGTTGTTTTTCTTTTGCTATGTGTGATGGTATGAAGTAGAACCTGTTCAAGAGCAAGTTAACCCTTTCCAAGATCAGGACTACCAATTTCAAGAGCAGCAAGAAGGAGGCAAGTGTCCTTGACCACTTTGATCCTATGCTAGGATGTGTAGATAGAATTATTTGCATTGTCAAATGAAATATGAAACCCATGCTAGGAAGTTTCCCTAGAATTGCATTACCTTGTTTCCTTGAAGCTTGGGTTGGGATTTATTTTGTCATGTCATTTATTTACATGCATATGCTTAGCCATGCTTAGAATGGGATATTTGGGACATGAGAATCATCAGTTTACTTTACCATACTCTTGAATGAGATATTGTGAGTTATGTAGAGGTAGGGATCAAGGCAAGTTGGATGTTTTGGTTGTGTGCTGGGTGCACGAGACTTGGGTTTGTGTTTAGTACTTGCCTGGATCCTAAGGACCGGTTCATGGAGCATGTAACCCGGCTTTACAGTGCCAACCACATGCTGAGATGGGGCAGCTTGGCCAATTAATTAGGTGTATCCCCGGCGTAGTATGGGTGTGTTGGATGGTGCGGGGAGTAGGTGTCAGCTGGACTACCATATGAACCGCAAGGCTCAAGAGGGGGCCACTGCAGCGGGGTTGGAGCCTCTTGTATGCTGTTAGGGGTGAAACCTCAGTGGGCCCACGCTCGTCGGGAATCCCTTTGTAAAGGCTTCGTAGTGATCTCTTGGCCGCACACCTGGGAAGTGTGAATGTGGATCGTAGCCACTGGCATAATGGAGGTTCTTTTAGTCCACCCGGCAACGGGGGATGAAATCACTACTTGTGGGTACAGTGGTACAAACTCTGCAGAGTCAAAACTGTCTTGACAGCCGTGCTCACGGTTAAGAGCGGCCTGGACTTATTCATGATTAGAGGATTGATGGTTGTGGATGTTAAGCGGGGAGCTTAACATTGGAAATGATGTTATGGTTATTGGATTATGATGATGGGATGGGAGATTGGGACCATTTCACCTGTGTAGTAATGTAAGTGCTTAATAAGCTAAGGTGATAGGTATTAATTGCGTAGTGCTTTAACCATGAGTTCAACCTCTCCTTGTTCTAGCCATGCATGATATAATTTTCCCACACTTGCTGAGTACCATTGGTACTCAACCTTGCATATTTGTTGGTTTATATTGCTGCTCAGGTCAAGATAATGAGGTGGTGTATAATGACCAAGACTTTGGACCCGAGGAAGGATTTTAGGTTCATGAAGACCCCCGGGCAACGCCTATGATGGAGCCCTAAAGAATAATATTCTGTTGCTAGTTTATTTACTTGTGATGAACTTATTATTGTCCATCGAGACATTTACTATGTAAGACTTACTTATATTCGACACCTGGCTTGTAATAAATGATGCTTCACTATTTGTCATCACATGTATGAGAAAATGATCCTGGCATACATGTGATATTCACTTGGTTGTTCTTCGGAAAAACCGGGTGTGACAGAGGTGGTATCAGAGCCAAGGTTGCCCGTAGGAACGTGGACCTAGGTAGAAATGGACGTATTTAAGGGCCCTATTTTCTTAAAAACTATTTTCCAAGGTGTGGGTTAAAAAGTGTTATTAAAGAAGTCATTTTCTTCATCTTACCCCAACTTTCATTCAAAATAGGATTTTTGTTTGAGAATTTATCTAACCTAATTTTAAATTCTTTTGTTTTTAGATGGTTCGCATGATTCGCACCGCTCGTAAGTCCACAGGAGGGAGAGTTCCCGTAGTTGCCCTTGCCGAAAGAGAGGAGAGTCGCCCCGTGACGTACCTTTCCTACGGATTGGCAGTAGGAGACTTGTTGCGCCGTCTTTGACGTATGCTCGAAGCCGCCGGCAATACGGGCAAGCTAATCATCCACTATAACTCCACCAGGACCATCCGTGAGAAGAGGGAAGAATGGAGTTCGGAGATGAGGATTATACACGAGAATCAGCTACTGAAGATCCACCATTCTCCAGCTTGTCGAGCAACACAAGTTGACGCAGAGAGAGATGTCACTTGGGAGGCCATCACCTGCCAGAGTCACATCTATCGTCGCCACTTGGACAAATCTGAGTACATGTATGTCCTCCAACGTGAGAGTGGTACCACGGAGTACAAGTACCCACCGGTGCAGCAAGGGACTTCCCATGAGCACATGGACTTGTGCTTGGAGGATGCTGCTATGCTCAGCACTCGACTGCAGGAGTGTCAACAAGAGCTTCAGGATGTCCGAGACACCCTAAAGGAAACGGAGGCGTTGCTGCGAGCTTGTTTAAAGGCGAGAGAAAGAGGAGATGGGAATGAACTGTGTGTCACCGTGAGTGATCCATGGACACCTGACTCCCCGGATCGCCGAGCAATCAGGCGTCGTCGCACTTCTCCACCAGCAGCCTCCCCACCCAAAGCAGAGTCAGAAGGTAGTCGAAATGAGGAGGAAGATCCCGAGGAGCCAGCTCAAGAGGACGAGTAGTGTAGAGTCTTTCCCCTAGCTAGCAAGAGGTCGAGTAGTCGAGTCGTTACGTAGTTAATGGTGTGATAATGCTTGGTGTGTGACGGGAGTTGTGGAAGCCATGAGCAATTGTCCACAGCCTCGTCTTCAGATTGTTTTGCTTAGGTGTGTGAACCCACGGGAAATAATAGTGCATTTATTTGGAGTGAGATATAAACCCTCGTAAAATTTTAACAAAGCCTCAACACCTCAAAGCACCAACAAATGAAAGTAGTAAGATGATACTAAATGATATCAAATTAACATGTGTTGATTCTGCCAGATGGCCGGAAGAGGAAAAGGACGTGCTGCCAACCCCGCCAACAACAATGATGAGGCATGCAACCCTCATCTTTCTGGAGGCCAGGACCGGGGTGGTCGCCGTGAAGAAGTTGATCCTCTCCACCAAATGCTGGAGAATCAAAATCAGCTCATCCAGAACTTGACTCAAGTGGTGGCTAACTTGCATCAAGTTCCACCTACACAAGCTGCACCACGCCAACCAAGGTTGAGTGAGTTTCTAGGAACTCAACCTCCAAAGTTTGCAAGTGCTGCTGAACCTCTGGAGGCAGATGATTGGCTGAAGACCATTGAAAGTAAGATGAGGATAATACAATGCCAAGGGTATGAGAGGGTGTTGTTTGCCTCTCATCAATTGCATGGACCTGCTGCTGATTGGTGGACCGCCTACGTGGCCGCCCATCATGACCCTGAGAACATCACTTGGGAAGAGTTCAAGCGTAGCTTCCGCAACCACTACATCCCAAGAGGTGAACTCAAAAACAAGAGGAAAGAGTTTCTGGGACTGCAGCAGGGAAACATGACGGTGAGGGAATACCTCACTAAATTTACTCAACTATCCCGTTATGCTCCACGAGACATAGAGACTGATGAGCAGAAACAAGATTGTTTCGTGGAAGGACTTACCGTAGAGATGCAGTGTGCAATGTCCTCAAATGAGTATGAAAGCTTCCAAAAGATGGTGGACAGAGCATTTGTGGTAGAAAGGAAGCTAAAAGCCCTGGAAAATGAGAATAAGAGGAAGGCGGGGTGGTCACATCAGGCCTCAGGGAGCAACACCCGCCCACGTATGATGCAGCAACCTACGGGGCAGACGAGCCGTGCTGCGGTACCCTATTCAGCACCAAGAGGGTACAACCCAAACTATAGGCCTCCCGCAGCACCAGCACAGTCGACACGTCAGTTTGTGCAGCAGCCTCGCCCCGTATATCCACCTCGACCAGCAGTGCAAGGACCCCCAAACCAACCCCAAGACAATAAGGGCCAAGCATCTAAGATTGGGGTGCAATGTTTTAGCTGCGGTGAAGTGGGGCACTACGCCCACAAATGCCCAAAGAAGAAGCCCGCGCAGCCACAACAGCAGAATGTGATGCGAGGACGGGTGAACCATGTCACCATGGAGGAAGCACAAGAGGCACCCGACGTGGTAGTTGGTAAGTTTCCTGCCAATTTACACCTTGCAACTCTGCTGTTTGATTCTGGTGCTACCCACTCGTTCATTGCTCAAGGGTTTGTTAAGAAGTATGACCTAGCAACCACACAAATGAACCATATGCTTACCGTAAACTCTCCAGGTGGAGAAATAAGGACAAGACAAGTGTGTCTCAAAGTGAGCCTAGACATTAATGGGGTAGTATTTACTGCTAACCTCATAGTGATAGATTCACAAGGGATAGATATTATTTTGGGTATGGATTGGTTGACCAAACATAAAGGAATCATCCATTGTTCGACCAGAACGGTGGAATTAACTCACCCCAGTGGCACCAGAGTAAAGTTCATAACAATACACGAGCCTAGGAGGGACATCAAATTAAATCAAGTGGAGGCGAAAGTTGAGGAAATCAGGACTATCAGGGAATATCCAGATGTTTTTCCGGAGGAATTGCCAGGAATGCCTCCCGACCGTGACGTGGAATTCGCAATTGAGCTAGTACCGGGAACAGCCCCGATATACAAGAGACCTTATCGAATGGACTCCAAGCAGCTAGAAGAGCTCAAGGATCATTTGAGAGAACTGACGGAGAAGGGGTATATTCGCCCTAGTTCCTCACCATGGGGAGCTCCGGTGATATTTGTGCCCAAGAAAGACGGAACCCAAAGGTTATGCGTGGATTACCGTGCCTTGAATGAGGTAACCATCAAGAACAAGTACCCATTACCCCGCATTGAAGACTTGTTTGATCAGTTGAGGGGAGCTTGTGTGTTCTCGAAAATTGATCTCAGGTCGGGGTACCACCAACTCAAGATAAGGCAATCTGATATTCCCAAGACAGCTTTCGTATCTCGGTACGGACTGTATGAATACACTGTCATGCCTTTCGGGCTAACCAATGCCCCGGCATATTTCATGTACCTCATGAACAAGATATTCATGGAATATCTGGACAAATTTGTGGTGGTTTTCATAGATGATATTCTCGTCTTCTCCAAAGATGAAGAAGACCATGAGAAACATCTAAGGTTGGTGTTACAGAGGCTGAGAGAACACCAACTATATGCCAAGTTGAGCAAGTGTGAGTTTTGGCTGAATAGAGTTCCCTTTTTAGGACATATAATCTCGGAGGGAGGAATCTCCGTAGATCCCGCCAAAATCGAAGATATCCAGAAGTGGAAAACCCCTGAAAATGTCGGGGAAGTTCGAAGCTTTTTGGGATTGGCTGGATACTATCGACGGTTTATTGAGTGATTCTCCAAGATCTCGAGACCTCTCACCAAACTGTTGGAAAAGGGAATCACATTCACCTGGACGCCACAGTGCGATACGAGCTTTCAGGAGCTAAAGAAGAGATTGACAACAGCCCCAGTGTTGGTTATGCCAGATATGCAGAAGAATTTCACAGTGTACTGCGATGCCTCTGGAAATGGGTTGGGATGTGTTCTCATGCAAGAAGGACATGTCGTGGCATATGCATCCCGGCAGCTTCGGAAGCACGAGAAGAACTATCCTACACATGACCTAGAACTAGCCGCAGTGGTACACGCGTTGAAAATTTGGCGGCACTATTTGATGGGGAAGAGGACAGAGATATATACGGATCATAAGAGTTTGAAGTACATATTCACACAGCCAGATCTCAACCTCAGACAAAGGAGATGGTTAGAGCTAATCCATGACTTTGATATAGGCATCAACTATCATCCTGGGAAAGCAAACGTAGTGGCCGATGCTTTGAGTTGGAAAGTGCAGGTCAATAAGTTGAGTTTGAAGGACATGCCTGCAGAATTGAAGGACGAGGTTATAAGGCTCAATCTATGTCTAGTAAATAGTGGTGAAGCCATCGCCATGGAAGTGGACTCCACACTCGAGCAAGACATACGCGAGGGCCAAAAGAATGATGAGAAGATACAAGAGATCAGACAGCTTATCAAGGAAAATAAAGCTCCTGGTTTTAGAGAGGATGAACAAGGAACGGTGTGGCACGGGAAGAGGATCTGTGTGCCAGAAGTAAAGGAGATCCGTGAATTAATTTTGAAGGAGGCTCACGAGTCCGACTATTCCATTCATCCTGGGAGTACGAAGATGTACCAGGACCTCAAAAGCAGGTATTGGTGGTATGGCATGAAGCGAGATGTCGCGGAACATGTTGCCCTATGTGACACATGTCAGTTGGTGAAAGCTGAACATCAACGACCCGCGGGATTATTGCAACCACTCAAAGTGCCTGAATGGAAGTGGGAAGAAATCAGCATGGATTTTGTCGTGGGATTGCCTAGGACCCAATCCGGGTATGATTCAATATGGGTCATTATTGATAGGCTAACCAAGGTAGCTCATTTCATCCGTGTGAAAGAAAGCTACAGCGGATCCAAATTGGCAGAATTGTACATGTCAAGGATTGTGTGTTATCATGGAGTGCCAAAGAAGATAGTGTCGGACCGAGGGACACAGTTCACCTCGAGGTTTTGGCAAAAGTTGCATGAAACCATGGGAACCTATCTGAACTTCAGCTCTGCCTATCATCCCCAAACTGACGGGCAGACGGAGAGAACCAATCAGATCCTTGAAGATATGTTAAGGGCATGTGCACTCAAAAACAATAGGAGTTGGGACAAGAATTTACCGTATGCGGAGTTTTCCTATAACAACAGCTATCAAGCCAGTATGAAGATGTCACCGTTTGAAGCTTTGTATGGAAGGAAGTGCAGAACTCCCCTATTTTGGAACCAAACAGGAGAAAGTAAAGTGTTTGGTCCAGAAGTGCTACAAGAAGCCGAGGCAAAGGTGAGGGAGATTCGCAACAACTTGAGGATAGCACAAACACGCCAGAAGAGTTATGCTGATGTACGAAGAAGAGAACTCGTTTTCAACGTGGGAGACTATGTTTATCTCAAGGTGTCCCCTATCAGAGGACTTCGTCGGTTCAAGGTGAAAGGGAAGTTATCGCCTCGATACATCGGACCCTTTCAAGTTTTGGAAAGAAAAGGCGAAGTGGCGTACCAACTAGAGTTACCGGTTCATCTATCGGACGTGCACGATGTATTCCATGTGTCACAACTCAAGAAATGCCTGAGGACGCCTGAAGAGGTGTTACCCATGAATGAAGTGGATGTAGCTGAAGATTTGTCTTATGCCGAGCAACCATACAAGATTTTGGAGACAATGGAACGCCTCACCAGAAATAAAAGAATCCGGATGTGCAAGGTGCAGTGGAAGCATCACTCGGAAGAGGAAGCCACCTGGGAACGGGAAGACGAGCTCAAGGCACAATTTCCGGAATTGTTTTCTTAGAAACACCAATCTCGAGGACGAGATTTCTTTTAAGGGGGGTAGAGCTGTAACACCCCAAATTTTGATTCAAAACCCAAAACCATGTTCAGAGGGGAATTTAAAAATTTTTGGACGTGTTGCATGTTTTGCAAAAATTCAAATTCAAACTGGAATTCGAATTATACTCAAAACAGAAAAGAAATGGAAAAAGAAAAAGAAAAACGGGAAAAAACTGGCCAGTGGGCCAAAACCCGCCAGCCGGCCCAGCTACTCCCGCGCCAGCCCGCCCCCGCGCGCGCCGCGCTGCCTCTCACCGACAGGTGGGACCCACATGTCATTCCTAACCCCGCGACCCCGGACTCTCTCCCGCGCGCGCGATCGCAACCGATCGGGAAACCCGTCCCGTCGCCCGAATTCTGGTCCCAGCGGACTCCAACTCGATCACAACAGACCCACCGCCCTCCCCCGGCTATAAAAACCCCTGATCCGATCAGTTTTCCTCACGCGATCGCCGATTTTCACTCCGGTGAGCACCGAGACTTCGCCGGTGAATTCTGGCCGATCTAAGCTCGGAAACTCTGATCTAACTCGCTGGTTTTGATCCACCGCCTCCGGGGAACTTTGCAGGTGCAGAAAACTCGGAGAGTTACGGTGTAAACGCAGCGCCGACGAGCTTCGCCGTGGTTTTGCCTCGGACCTCGCCGCCGATCACTTTCCAGGACCCCCGAGCTCGAGAAAACCCCCGAGGTGAGATCCCTGACCTCCCCTCTACCGATCTAGGCCATAAGATCACAGTTCTAGGCAGAATTCTCGAGGATCCGAAACTTTCCGGCGAGATCGCCGCTTCCCGTCGCCGTGCGCCGCCGGCAGCGCCGCCCGCGTTCGATCAGAGCGACGTGGCCGCATGTGCGCCGTTTATTTTAAATCGCACGGTAGACTTTAAAACCCCGCGTATCGGTTCGATCTTATAATCTCAACCGTCGGTTTAGAATCGGACGGTCCACGTCAACCCCACATTATAAAGACTGGAATTCTTACGTGCTACCCCCTGGGGTTCTCTGGAATTGAGAGCTAGCCCCGGAAACTTCAGATCTAGCCCCTGGAACTTCAGAAAATCATGTAAATTCATTTAAAAATCAGTTTTAGCCCCTGGACTTAATAGCAATTAAGAAAAACACCTCTGATAAGTGTAGCTAGACCCCTGGAAATTATGAAAATAATATTATAGACCCTGTAATGGGGTGAATTCATTATTTTAGCCTTGTTTAGTATTTAATTTAGAAAATTGAATATGTAACTAGTGTTTAAAAATTAAAAGGGGGACAAACATAATTGTCAAAATTAATTAAAAACTTTCTCAGTACTTAGGAAACTTTGGAGTGAGATAAAAATATATTTTTGGGCTGAAATAAATCTGTTTCATCTATTATTCACATTTATTAGTATAGGAACAGATTTTTAAAGTAAAGAATAGTTATAGAAAAATAGGGAAAATAATTATGAAATAGTATACATCATAAGCCATGGTCAAAATATGATTTTAAATTATTTAGGACCAGAACCTATTCTGTTTAGATGATGTGTATTACTAATTTCATAATAAAATACACAATTATGCATAGGAATATAAATCTGAAAATATAGCAACTAGTAAATGATAAATGGAGTTTCTAAAATACAAAGAATTCAGTTTAGGGTTGATAGAAATTATGAAAGCACATATGGGGAAGAATAATATTTTTCATACACACTTGGTAGTAAAAAGGTGAAGTAGTTAAATATAAGAAATTGATTGGAAACCCATATAAATAATATGTAAGTATAAAGGTGGACACAAAAGTAGGAATCATATACACATGGTTAAAAGTGCATGCAAGCCACAACACAACACACATAAAGTAACCACAACACATATAATGGTAAAGAACTTTTATAAATATGAATGTGTGGTTTGTATGAAGTAAGAAGTGTGGACTATGTCTTATGATTGTTGTTTTTCTTTTGCTATGTGTGATGGTATGAAGTAGAACCTGTTCAAGAGCAAGTTAACCCTTTCCAAGATCAGGACTACCAATTTCAAGAGCAGCAAGAAGGAGGCAAGTGTCCTTGACCACTTTGATCCTATGCTAGGATGTGTAGATAGAATTATTTGCATTGTCAAATGAAATATGAAACCCATGCTAGGAAGTTTCCCTAGAATTGCATTACCTTGTTTCCTTGAAGCTTGGGTTGGGATTTATTTTGTCATGTCATTTATTTACATGCATATGCTTAGCCATGCTTAGAATGGGATATTTGGGACATGAGAATCATCAGTTTACTTTACCATACTCTTGAATGAGATATTGTGAGTTATGTAGAGGTAGGGATCAAGGCAAGTTGGATGTTTTGGTTGTGTGCTGGGTGCACGAGACTTGGGTTTGTGTTTAGTACTTGCCTGGATCCTAAGGACCGGTTCATGGAGCATGTAACCCGGCTTTACAGTGCCAACCACATGCTGAGATGGGGCAGCTTGGCCAATTAATTAGGTGTATCCCCGGCGTAGTATGGGTGTGTTGGATGGTGCGGGGAGTAGGTGTCAGCTGGACTACCATATGAACCGCAAGGCTCAAGAGGGGGCCACTGCAGCGGGGTTGGAGCCTCTTGTATGCTGTTAGGGGTGAAACCTCAGTGGGCCCACGCTCGTCGGGAATCCCTTTGTAAAGGCTTCGTAGTGATCTCTTGGCCGCACACCTGGGAAGTGTGAATGTGGATCGTAGCCACTGGCATAATGGAGGTTCTTTTAGTCCACCCGGCAACGGGGGATGAAATCACTACTTATGGGTACAGTGGTACAAACTCTGCAGAGTCAAAACTGTCTTGACAGCCGTGCTCACGGTTAAGAGCGGCCTGGACTTATTCATGATTAGAGGATTGATGGTTGTGGATGTTAAGCGGGGAGCTTAACATTGGAAATGATGTTATGGTTATTGGATTATGATGATGGGATGGGAGATTGGGACCATTTCACCTGTGTAGTAATGTAAGTGCTTAATAAGCTAAGGTGATAGGTATTAATTGCGTAGTGCTTTAACCATGAGTTCAACCTCTCCTTGTTCTAGCCATGCATGATATAATTTTCCCACACTTGCTGAGTACCATTGGTACTCAACCTTGCATATTTGTTGGTTTATATTGCTGCTCAGGTCAAGATAATGAGGTGGTGTATAATGACCAAGACTTTGGACCCGAGGAAGGATTTTAGGTTCATGAAGACCCCCGGGCAACGCCTATGATGGAGCCCTAAAGAATAATATTCTGTTGCTAGTTTATTTACTTGTGATGAACTTATTATTGTCCATCGAGACATTTACTATGTAAGACTTACTTATATTCGACACCTGGCTTGTAATAAATGATGCTTCACTATTTGTCATCACATGTATGAGAAAATGATCCTGGCATACATGTGATATTCACTTGGTTGTTCTTCGGAAAAACCGGGTGTGACAGAGGTGGTATCAGAGCCAAGGTTGCCCGTAGGAACGTGGACCTAGGTAGAAATGGACGTATTTAAGGGCCCTATTTTCTTAAAAACTATTTTCCAAGGTGTGGGTTAAAAAGTGTTATTAAAGAAGTCATTTTCTTCATCTTACCCCAACTTTCATTCAAAATAGGATTTTTGTTTGAGAATTTATCTAACCTAATTTTAAATTCTTTTGTTTTTAGATGGTTCGCATGATTCGCACCGCTCGTAAGTCCACAGGAGGGAGAGTTCCCGTAGTTGCCCTTGCCGAAAGAGAGGAGAGTCGCCCCGTGACGTACCTTTCCTACGGATTGGCAGTAGGAGACTTGTTGCGCCGTCTTTGACGTATGCTCGAAGCCGCCGGCAATACGGGCAAGCTAATCATCCACTATAACTCCACCAGGACCATCCGTGAGAAGAGGGAAGAATGGAGTTCGGAGATGAGGATTATACACGAGAATCAGCTACTGAAGATCCACCATTCTCCAGCTTGTCGAGCAACACAAGTTGACGCAGAGAGAGATGTCACTTGGGAGGCCATCACCTGCCAGAGTCACATCTATCGTCGCCACTTGGACAAATCTGAGTACATGTATGTCCTCCAACGTGAGAGTGGTACCACGGAGTACAAGTACCCACCGGTGCAGCAAGGGACTTCCCATGAGCACATGGACTTGTGCTTGGAGGATGCTGCTATGCTCAGCACTCGACTGCAGGAGTGTCAACAAGAGCTTCAGGATGTCCGAGACACCCTAAAGGAAACGGAGGCGTTGCTGCGAGCTTGTTTAAAGGCGAGAGAAAGAGGAGATGGGAATGAACTGTGTGTCACCGTGAGTGATCCATGGACACCTGACTCCCCGGATCGCCGAGCAATCAGGCGTCGTCGCACTTCTCCACCAGCAGCCTCCCCACCCAAAGCAGAGTCAGAAGGTAGTCGAAATGAGGAGGAAGATCCCGAGGAGCCAGCTCAAGAGGACGAGTAGTGTAGAGTCTTTCCCCTAGCTAGCAAGAGGTCGAGTAGCCGAGTCGTTACGTAGTTAATGGTGTGATAATGCTTGGTGTGTGACGGGAGTTGTGGAAGCCATGAGCAATTGTCCACAGCCTCGTCTTCAGATTGTTTTGCTTAGGTGTGTGAACCCACGGGAAATAATAGTGCATTTATTTGGAGTGAGATATAAACCCTCGTAAAATTTTAACAAAGCCTCAACACCTCAAAGCACCAACAAATGAAAGTAGTAAGATGATACTAAATGATATCAAATTAACATGTGTTGATTCTGCCAGATGGCCGGAAGAGGAAAAGGACGTGCTGCCAACCCCGCCAACAACAATGATGAGGCATGCAACCCTCATCTTTCTGGAGGCCAGGACCGGGGTAAGTCTTTCAACACCTCAAAGCACCAACCCCGAGGAAGGATTTTAGGTTCATGAAGACCCCCGGGCAACGCCTGTTATGGAGCCCTAAAGAATAATATTCCGCTGCTAGTTTATTTACTTGTGATGAACTTATTATTGTCCATCGAGACATTTACTATGTAAGACTTACTTATATTCGACACCTGGCTTGTAATAAATGATGCTTCACTATTTGTCATCACATTTATGAGAAAATGATCCTGGCATACATGTGATATTCACTTGGTTGTTCTTCGGAAAAACCGGGTGTGACAAAAAACAACATTGCAAACTTCACATGTTCATATTGTTGTTTGAATCTCCGCCACTCGCACCTCTACCGTTCAAATTGAGAAAATCATTGTAATTTTTAGGCGTTCCATGACGAGAACCCTGCGAGAAATAAATACAAGTTAAACATTGCATTGGTACATATATTCACATGTCTCATCTCTCTAATATTCGCTAATTGATTTATTTGTTATAAAACTAACTTATGTAACTAGACTATGCCTAAAACTGTCGTACTCATATATATACTCACCGGAGGTGGTGATGGTTGAATCTGCTCCGGACCGAAGGACATCTGTGGGAGAACACCTGTATGAGGCTGCCCTCCAGGATTAGTTACGTCCAACGTCGACATGAATCTCTGAGATTGTGGATGGACACTCTTGAAACCCTATGGTATATATAGTTATGATTTTGTATTCTAACTCGGATTATTAAGATATGCAGTTATACTTGCGATGAGGTGCCAACAGGTTGTCCTGCCTGCATGGGACCGAAGGGCATCGGTTGGAGAACACCTGTACAAGGTTGCTATACAAGATGACTTTCAGCCAACATCTGCATGAATCTCCTAGGTTGTGGATGGCCATCCTCGGAACCCTGTGACACATATGGTTATGATTTTGTATTCTAGAATTAATAAGACATACAATTATACCTGTGACGAGGGGCCAACAGGTTGTCCTGCCGGCATTGGACGAGTCATACCAAACTGAGGTCTGGTGTTACCTTGAGCCAAGAACTACATCAAGTAAATTATTTGAGAGATCTTAAGTAGAACAATTTTAGACTTGAATAAATTACATATTACATATTACCTGTGCCATAAACAAATATTACATCTGTTGTTCCATCTGTTCTTGTGTGCTTCTCAATTCTTCTCTTATTTCATCTGTCTCCGCATTAGACCGAGACCGACTAGAACTCGCACCGGAGGACGAGCATCGTCTAGCATAAGCCTCACGCTCCACATACACGTCGCCCGACCCAGGTCTAAAAAAATACAAGTGTTATGAATCAATAGTCATTAACATATAAACCATCAATATCGTTACACATACCTCCCATGTTGTAAATCTCCGCTGTCTTCGTACGACGCACCCACATCCAACAACTCTCTTATAAAATCCACATCATCTCCATAAATTTTCTTCAAACACTCAACATATTTTGCCTGCGATTCATTGAGTTCACGGATAGATGTAATAAAATATACATTGACTTCATTAATAGATGTAACAAACTCTCAACATACTTACCACTTTCTGTGTTGCCGCCTCATCACATAACTGCTCCGGGCGATTTGGTCCTCTGTGTGCCTTGAGGTAAACCTCGAAGAAAGAACGAGTGGCACCAGCTTTAGCTGCTTGCAATACCAAAATCTAACAGTTTAATCAATGCAATTTTTTGAAGCAATTTAAAATTGATTGTCATTATTCATACCATTCTTTGTTCCATCCGTGTATGTCTATCTGGCCCATAACATTGCTTTCCAGGCTTGCTCCTTCTATCCGAAACATGTTTGAACCCATCCAATGGCCAGTAATCGCATAACCATTCCCAAGCTTCCATATCCGCACAGACCCAATCCACAACACTCTACAAGTACTCCTCCTTTCGCAAGTGAATACTGGTTGCTTCCTTGTTGTTCATGGGCAGCAACAACTTGGTCTTGTAGAACACAATCATAACTTTAATTTGTGCATCAGAGAAGGAGTCCTTCGTACGTCTTCTCGCTGAATTCTGGAAAACCAAATTTGCATATGGTTCGCTCGTACCATCCTATAAGCGAAATAAAATATGTATTGAAGTAACGATTAATGTCAACCAAACCAAGATGTAATATAAATAAAAAAAATCAAAACTAACCCAAAACATCTCCTAAACTCTGTCTTGACAAGTATCCGAATTGCCATATGATTTTAGTGCATAGTGATCCCAATTATGCGCCGCAATTCATTGGTCGCCCGCTAGAACCATCCCAAGGAAGTAAAACCTGATGGCGTTTCCCAACTCTATGTTAACTACTCGTCGATGGCTCTTGCCACTCCAATCACACTCGATCTAACACCTAGTACCCTTGGGCCTTATAATTGTCCACTCATCCAAGATTTTACTTGGATTACATAAAAGGTGCCTCCGCAACCTGTACAAAAATAATATTAGTTAGTTGACAAGAAAACCAATATAGAAGATAGCTTCTCAAATAATCTTAAAGAGTACCTAAAGGGGCATCCATCAATCTGCCCTTGTCTTGTCTCAGCTATCTCTGTCTCTCTTGCCAACCTTGCATCTCGCGCGGAGTCATCGCCCTTGTCATCACCGCCCTGGTCATCGCCCTCAGAACCACCCTCAGAGGAGGATCGACCAAAGATCTCCTCCATCGTCGAGTCTCTCCTACCTGCTCATGAGCCTCCCCCCTGCTCTAGCGGCTGCCTGACAGTCTCCGTCTCCTTCTCGTACAACTACTTGTACGTCGGGCAGCGATCTGCCACCTGTGCTAGTTGGCTCGATACCTGCTCTACGACACACTCAAGGAGTTGGCTCTGTCTGTGCGCATTCCCGGTAGTTCCCTACAAATGCAAATAAACATGTTACAAATATTAGATAGCTAATTATAACATTAAAATATACATAAAGATAAACAAGTGCTTGAAACAAGACTGGTAGTCCGAACCACTACTTGGCTAAGATGTGGATGACGAACTACCACTGCGCCTCTTCCCCCTTCGTGTCACCTTACTTATTAAGCTAGAATGCTTCCACATCTGCAGAAATTTCAAAATAATGATTAGTATACGAGAATATAAAACAATAAAGAATAAATAGTAAAAACTAAATGTTGTTCAAAATAAGAATTAGAATCTTAAAGAATACATACAGTAACATAACAAAATATCATCAGCGTCAGAATCTGCTTCTGCCACACGTGCATGAAGATGTTCACGTCTCTCTTGTTCTTCTATATCTTCTTCAAACTCTTGTCCTTCACCCTCTCCTCAAATTTCTCTTCTTCTTCAATAATCCTTTTCTGCTTCTCTAAAATCCTTTGTGACTGCCAAAGAAGTTTTCTCGAAGGGCCTGCTTGTTCTCCAGACATTAACTCTAGAGTACCACTAGCTATTTCTACGAGTCATGTCCCACAAGGTATCCTAAAATCTTCTACTTTCTCGATTCCATCTTGATAGACACCACCATCATCACCTTCATGATTCTCTATGTACTCATCACAACGACAAGGGTGCACTTCACGGTTGACTTTATATACAACCCACCAATTTTTTGAAACTTAGGTGAGAATAACTTAAGTAGTACACTTGTTCCACTTGATGCGCAAGTACAATATTGTTTATGGGTTGTATACCGTGAGTTATGGTTGACCTCCAGTGTTCCAAAATCATCTGCTTGCATGCCCGATGTTGGATTAAACCATTGACTGTCGAAAAACACAAGTTTCAATTCTTTCAGACCGCCAAATGTGTACTCAATAATTTTTTGAAGAACACCGTAGTATGCGTTGACTTCTCCACTACCCTTCGTGACCGTTAACAATACTCCACTTTTGTATGTGGCTGCAAGTGGGTGGTTCGCTTCTAAACTTGCTGTTCGAAAATGGTATCCTTTGATATCGTAACGGTTAAATTCCCTTGCTTTCAATTGTCCATGCGAGATCTGCAGCAAGTCATCAGAAATGTTGACATCCTTCATACACTACATATAAAGCAATAGACAAAGTTATTAACTATATGATAACGATGTGAACTATAATTGAAGAACAAAGGAATGATAGAAAAATTACATGTCCACGGAACCAGTTCACGAAGCTTGTGCCACCGTTTATGCCTTGCTGGCGTATCTTATCCAATTGACTTTGCGTAGGTCTTTGAGAAGATGTCAAATACAGTTTGTCGAACACTTCAAAAAATGGTAACACTTCCTCCATGTTGAAGTACATGTAAAGCATGGTGTAGTTTCTCTCTTGCTCCAAAATATAATGAGAAGTGGCAGCCCCAACACCTTTACCCTTTCAATGAAAAATCCTAAGCTCAGTCGTAGCTTGCTCTTCTACATTATGATATCGTATCGTAGATGCATTTACTTGTTCGCACGTAAAAAATATTTGGTAGAGAAGTTTGTAATCTCTAGCTACAAATGCCTCTGCAATACACCCCTCAACTCTTGCCTTGTTGCACAATGTAGCTCTATGTTTTTTCAATTCTCTTTCTTGACTATACATCCATCTGAACTGTGCAGGTCCTACCACCAACGCTTCATAAGATAAATACACCAGTAAATACACTTCAATGTTCTCAACCAACTAAGTATTTGCTTTCTTTCTTCTGGCTTGATACGGTATGGAGCTCTTTGCCTACTTTCATATCCACTTACATTTGTTCTAACCTCAATCCCAAAATGACCATAAAGCTCAGCTAAGTATTTTCTCGCATTCAGATTATCTTCGCTTTGATCGATAAAATCAAAACACATGTGTATGATGCTTTCAGCGACAGTACGGTCCTGGTGCACTAAATCTATGTTGGGCGATAAAAGCAGTGCCTTTGCATATGGTAGCTCCCAAGAAAACAAATATGAGTCCAGTTGTGTTCTTTACCATATCCTTTGAAACCACCTTCTGCGAACTCTTTTAACTTTGCATGCTATGCCATTCTTTGTTCGTCTGACAATCGACGAGTGGTCCTTTTGTAACCATTCCGCCTTTCCAAAATAATTATGTATCACTCTTGAAAAGATCATTTGAAGGAAGGAATCGTCAATGACAATCAAAGAAAATGACTTTTTTTCCATTTTGGCCTGATGGAAGCAATGTCAGCCATGCATATGGGGCAACACAAGTGTCCTTGGACACACCAACCATCCCAAATGTCATATGCCAACAAAGCATGGATTGATCATAGATATGTGGCACATATAGTAGATTCACATTTCAGGTGACTGTCATATGCCTTTACCCCTTGCCATAGCTCTTTCAGATCTTCAATCAATGACTGCATATAAACACATTGATTTTCTTACCTGGATGTTTATGACCAGGAATGATGGTCACGAGGAATATGTATCCTTCTTTCAGGCACATATTGGGAGGGAGATTGTAGGGCATGATAAAAATAGACCAAGAAGAGTATGAGCTATTACTCGTGCTGAAAGGAGTGAAACGATCTGTTGACAACTCAAGATGAACATTTTTTGGGATCTCTTGCAAACTCCAGATCAAAATGGTCTAGAGCTTGCAACTGCACCTTCCGAAGGATGCACCATAACATCTTTGTCATCGCTCTCACGTATCCCTTTAGATTGCCACCTCATGTGCTTTGCTACTTCTTGGGACAGAAACAACCGTTTAAGCCTTGATGTGTGTAAGTGAATCTAGGTATCCCTGTGGGTTTTGGATGATTGATGACGACAATTAAGAGACTGATGAGCTGACATGATCATAAGCATAGGATGTTTCCAAGGCGGACACCTAAACTCTCAAAAAGGAAAAGGATGAAAAACAGCGTCGAAGACTCGAAGAGTAGAAATTAGGTTTTCACTGGAGTCTTTAGCGGGCTAGCCGTGTAAAAGTGAGAGTATGTGTGTGTCAAGTGCATCGAGATCATAGAAGAGAGCTCAAAGCGTTAGAAGTGTCAAAATCATAGTGGAGAGAGGTAGAGAGATAAAATTGGGCAGGTCGGACTTGTTTGGGCCAGTGGCGGACTAGTACGGAAGTCCCCCCAACTTAGTTCGTTTTGGGGCGGACTAAGAGTTCCTGACTGAGTTTGGACTTGACCGTTTTGGGACGGACTAGTCCGTTTATCTGTTGAAAAGAGTGTTTTGGGACTAAGTCCTGGTAGACCGTACTTGTCCGCCTCAGTGGCCGGACTAGTATGGACTAGCCAGACTTGTCCGGTTTCACTCGGACAAAGAGTCTCTGAGTGAGTTCGGGCTAGTCCATTCTGAGGCGGACTAGTCCGTATGGTTGTGAGATGAGAGCTCCCACGGCTAAGTCTTGGTGGACCGGACTTGTCCGCCTCAGTGGCCGGACTAGTCCGGGTCATCCATACTTGTCCGTTCTCATCCGGACAAAGAGTTCCTGTGTGAGATCGAACTAGTCTGGATCCTCACCGGACTAGTCCGGACTTTTGGTAGGTGGCAACGGTTGGCTTCGGGACTTCTATAAAAGGAGATGCCCCGACCTCATTTAGATATCTCTGGAACCCTAGCGCCGCCACAACCTTTCTAGAACCTCTCCAAGCCTTCTCCATTGCCTACTCACCCTCTTGAATCAAATCCTAAGTGAATTTGAGTGTGTGAGAAGAGGAGAAGGAATAACTTCGCGTTTAAGGCTCTCAGAGTGATCTCGTGCACATTGTGTGACCTGTGGCTTGTAAGATCGGTGAAGATTTGTAGAAGTGATCAACTGGGAGCCTCGGATTGTGAGCAGCCCCAAACTTTGTAAGTTCACCCTTGAGATAGTGAAGAACCGGGTTGGCCTTAGTGGTGACTTGGTGAGGAAAGGGTTGTTAGACCCGGTCCTTTGTCGACTCCTCAATGGGGACGTGGATTCCTCAGTGGAATCGAACCTCGGTAAAAAATCCTCAATGTCTCTCTTGCATGTACATTTCTTTGAAGATCAATATTGCTTAGGGTTTATTTTAATTATCTCATGATTAGAGTATACATCATCAAAATCTTGCAATCCATTTTAATATTCTATCGCACTTGTCATATAGGATTGCTAGTTGTTCCATCCACATTTTGTTAAACTAAAATCTGGAGAAAATCCATAAAAACCAAGTTTTAAGCCTTTCCAGTAATTTGACGAGACTAGTCCGCCCCTAAGGCAGACTAGTCCGGCCCTTTTAGGTTTTTCAGCAAGCAAACCAGACTAGTCCGCCCCTGAGCCAGACTAGTCCGACCACTGTGTTCTAATTTTATTTAATTAAGTCATTTCTGGTATTTTAGCCTATTCACCCCCTCTAGGCAATTTCATTTGGTATCGGAGTAGGTCTCTACATCAAGAGTCTAACCACTAGGAGAGAAGATGGCCGGAGTTGAGGGATACGAGATTTCGCCAACGTCACAAGGCGAAAACACATATGACAAGAAAAAGGACGCTGATGTGCAGAAAGATCACTCAAGTGATGATGAAGAAGTTCGCCAGCTCAAGGCACGACTTCGTGAGAAGCTAGGTCACTCTCACAAAGAGAAGAAGAAGCCAAAGGATCGAGAAAGGAGTAGTCAACCGGACTACTCCTAATATCCTTTCAATTATGAATGATTAACCTCTAACAATCATTACTTATCCATTCCTCTTGGCAAACCTCCTCAATTCGATGGAAATGATTACTCAATGTGGAAGCATAACATGAAGATGCATCTAATATCCTTAAATCCTAGCTTGTGGCAAATTGTCTTAACAGGTGTCCATCTTCCAAGGAATGAAGAAGACGTCACCCCAGAGCAAGCCATTCTACTTCATCACAATGCTCAAGCAGTTGGGGTCATCACCTCATCCTTGACTCGGGAAGAGTTTAACCGAGTCGATGGATTGGAGGTGGCCAAAGATATATGGGACACAATCAAGACGGCGCATAAAGGCAACCGAGTCATTAGGGAGACCAAGATTTAGATGATAGAAGGAGAGCTTGGGAGGTTCACCATCATGGATGGTGAGTCCCCTCAAGACATGTACAACCGTCTCAAGGTCCTCGTCAACAAGATCCGATCTTATGGATGCACTTGGTGGACGGATCATGAGGTGGTGAAGAGGATGCTTCGGGCATTCATGCCTCGAAACATTGCTCTTTGCTCCTTGATCCGTGAGAGCCCGGGATATGCTCAAATGACCCCGGAGGAAGTGCTTGGAAGAATCATCAACAACGAGATGATGGAGAAGGAAGCCATGTTCTACAACGACCTCCAAAGGCTTGCCTCCTCAAAGAAGAAAGATGTTGCTTTCAAAGCAACATCCTCATCACAAGACTTCGAAGCAAGTGATGATGAGGGCCTCGACACTGATGAAGAAGAGGCGCTCTTCATCAACAAATTGAAGAGAATGATGAGACGAAGTAAGGGAAGTAACCATTATGAGAACAAGAACAAAGAAAGGTCCAAGCCCAAGACGAAAAGAGTGTGCTACAACTGTGGTGAATATGGACACTTTATTGTGGGTTGTCCATATGAAAAAAGTAAGAAGAAGAAAGATGGCAAGTCTTAAGAGAAGAAATTCTTCAAGAAGAAGAAGCCATCAGGACACGCTCACCTTGGGAAGGAATGAGACTCAAACGAAGACTCATCCTCTGAGGATGAAAAGAAAGTGGCAACACTTGCCATTGGAAGGAGCAAGCTCTTCCCAAACCTTGAAGATTTCAAGTCTACATGTCTCATGGCTAAGGAGGGAAGAAGAAAGGTTAAATCTAAACCATCCTCCTCTACTTCTTCACTTGATAGATTTGATAGTATTAGTGAAAATGAATCCATGCTTAAGGATCTAAGTAAGAGCACCTTGAAAAGGATGAGATTGTTGTCAGAAGAAATCTTTGAGATGGATGAACTCATCAACCGTCAAGAAGACATGCTCATTCTTGAAAAGGAGAGATGTCATGAGCTTGAAGAGCTCCTTGAGGTTGAAAGGGAAAGAAGCAAGGCATTTGAGCGTGAACTCGCTTTGAGCAAGGAAACTTGCTCAAATCTTGAGGACACAACTGTTGTGCTCAAGGATGAAATTGTTAACTTGACAAAAGTGCACAAGATCCTTGAAACACAAGTTGAGTCTCTCAAGATCAATGCACCTTCTTCCTCTATGATTTCACCCTCCTCAAAGAAATCTCTCGAAGCAACTCAAACTTGCAAGTGCTCAAACTTAATTCTAAAACTTAAAGATGAACTCAAGTTGGCACAAAACAAGCAATCACCGAAAGGTGGTATCTTTGACAAGGAAAAAGTGGCATATGCACAAAGTGCATATACCAATGTAAGACCTCTACATGTCAAAGATGCTAAAACTCACAAGAAAGGAAAATACTTGATTGTATTTCCAAGGAAGGTTCATACAACAAAGAAAATGTAAAGAACATTGCAAACTCATCTAACATGCCTAAAAATAAACCTCATCCTTTGTTCCATGATTTTGATGCCTCATATGTTTTATTGAGAAACAAATTTGGAAAGATCTATGCTAGATATGTCGGGCCACTCCGCAAGAGTCCAAAACCTTGTGTGTGGGTGCCAAAGTGCCTCTTGACTAACATGAAAGGATCCAACTCCACTTGGGTACCAAAAGGTAAGACATAACTCTATTTTGTAGGCATACTCCTCCGGTGGATCAAAATGGGTGCTCGACAGTGGATGCACAAACCATATGACTGAAGAGAGAAGGATGTTTGTTGAATATGAGGAAAACAAAGATCCAAGTAAAGGAATACACTTTGGGGACAATAGCCAAGGGAAAATCCTTGACACCGGTAAATTGCTATATCTCCCCATCATACTCTTTCAAATGTTTTGCATGTTGACTCCCTTGATTATAACCTTCTATCCATATCCCAATTATGTGATAAAGGTTATAATTGTATTTTACTAACGAGGGTGTGACTGTCTTGAGAAGAAACAATGACTCGATCGCCTTTAAGGACGTGCTCAAGGGAAATCTTTAACTTGTGGATTTCACCACAGATAAAGCTCATATTGATACGTGCTTAATGGCGAAGACCAACATGGGATGGCTTTGGCATAGAAGGCTAGCCCATGTTGGGATGAGGAACTTGCAAAAACTTCTCAAGGGAGAACACATTCGAGGCTTGAAGAATGTTGTTTTTGATAAAGACACGCAATGTAGTGCTTGTCAAGCCAGAAAGCAAGTTGGAGCTCAACATCCATCCAAAAATGTCATGACGACCACAAGACCCTTAGAGCTACTTCACATGGATCTTTTTGGCCCAATCACCTACATAAGCATCGGTGGTAATAAATATGGTTTTGTTGTTGTAGATGATTATTCCTGTTTCACTTGGGTGTTCTTTTTGCATGACAAAAGGAGAAACTCAAGGTGTGCTGAAGAAATTCTTGAGAAGAGCTCAAAACGAGTTCTCCTTAAGAATCAAGAACATAAGGAGCGATAACGGCAATGAGTTCAAGAACACTCAAGTGGAAGAATACTTGGATGAAGAAGGCATCAAGCATGAGTTTTCAGCCCCCTACTCCCCTCAACAAAATGGGGTGGCTGAGAGGAAGAATAGAACTCTCATTGAGATGGCAAGAACCATGCTTGATGAGTATAAGACGTCGGATCGGTTTTCGGCGGAAGCGGTTAACACCGCTTGCCATGCCATAAACCGGTTGTACCTTCATCGACTTTTGAAGAAGACGTCCTATGAACTTCTAACCGGTAACAAACCCAACATCTCTTATTTTCGTGTCTTTGGGAGCAAGTGTTATATTCTCAACAAGAAGCCTCGGACTTCGAAGTTTGCTTCAAATTCCGATGAAGGTTTCTTGCTTGGTTATGACTCAAACACCTACGCCTATCGTGTTTTCAACAAAACTTCCGGAATTGTTGAAATAGCGAGAGATGTAGTGTTTGATGAGACAAATGGCTCCCAAGTGGATCAAGTTGATCAAAGTGTGCTAGATAAAGAAGAGACTCCACAAGAAGCACTTAAAAGGATGGCACTTGGAGACATTTTTCCTCAAGAACATCCTCAAGACTCAAATGATCATCCAACAAACGAATATATGTCTCCCTCCCATGATCAAGCTCAAGATGAGCAAGGCCAACCTCAACAACATCAAAACGATCAAAGTCAAGAGGGAGGATTGGATCAAGGGGGAGACGAAGAAAAGAGCGACAATGAAGATGAAGCTCAAAGAGTTCAACCACCTCATCCAAGAGTGCACCAAAGTGTTCAACGTGATCATCCCGTCGACGACATACTAGGAGATATCTCCAAAAGGCTGACCACTCGCTCTCGAATGGCTAATTTTTGTGAACATTACTCTTTTGTTTCCTCTTTGGAGCCCTGCAAGGTAGAAGAAGCACTAGAAGATCCAGATTGGGTGGTGGACATGCAAGAGGAACTCAAAATTTTTGAAAGGAATCTAGTATGGGAACTCGTGAAGCGACCCAACGCAAATGTTGTGGGAACCAAATGGGTATTCCGCAACAAGCAAGACGAGTATGGGGTTGTGACAAGAAACAAGGCAAGACTTGTTGCAAAGGGATATGCACAAGTAGAAGGTTTGGATTATGTTGAAACTTTTGCTCCCGTAGCTAGGCTTGAATCAATTCATATCTTGCTTGCTTTTGCTACTCACCATGATTTCAAGCTATACCAAATGGATGTGAAAAGCGGTTTCCTCAACGGTCCGATCAAGGAGGAAGTGTACGTGGAGCAACCATCCGGATTTGAGGACGATAAGTATCCTAACCACGTCTTTAAACTTCGGAAAGCCTTCTATGGCCTCAAACAAGCTCCTAGAGCTTGGTATGAGTGTCTTAGAGACTTTCTTATTAAAAATGGTTTTAGGATAGGAAAGGCTGACTATACACTCTTCACTAAGCATTTTAAATATGATTTATTTGTGTGCCAAATATATGTCGACGACATTATATTTGGTTCTACTAACAAAGATTTTTGTGATGAGTTTTCAAAGATAATGACCGAAAGGTTCGAAATGTCAATGATGGGGAATTAAAGTTCTTCCTAGGATTCCAAGTCAAACAACTCAAGGAAGGAACGTTCATAAGTCAAACCAAGTATACTCAAGACATACTTAAGAGGTTCGACATGGACAAAGCCAAACCCATCAAGACTCCCATCGGAACAAACAGACATCTTGACCTTAATGAAGATAGTCCAAGTGTTGACCAAAACGTATTTCATTCCATGATAGGCTCTTTGCTTTACCTTTGTGCATCTAGGCCCGACATAATGCTTAGTGTGTGTATGTGTGCACAGTTCCAAGCCACTCCTAAGGAGTGTCACTTGACGGCCGTTAAGCGGATTCTTAGATATTTGGTACACACTCCTAACTAGGACTTTGGTATCCCAAGGGATCCAAGTTCAATCTCATCGGATACATCGATGCCGATTATGCAGGTTGTAAGGTAGATAGGAAGAGCACGTCAGGGACTTGCCAATTCCTTGGTAGGTCCTTGGTTTCGTGGTCTTCAAAGAAACAAAACTCCATTGCCTTATCCACAGCCGAAGCGGAGTACGTCGCAGCCGGGAGTTGTTGTGCACAACTCCTATGGATGTGACAAACTCTTAGGGACTATGGTTACACTTTGAGCCATATTCCACTCTTATGTGACAATGAGAGTGCCATCAAGATTGCTCACAATCTCGTGGAGCATTCTAGAACCAAACACATTGATATCCGTCACCATTTCCTACGAGATCACTCTATCAAGGGAGATATCGTTATCTCTCATGTTAGGAGTGAGAAGCAATTGGCGGACATCTTCACAAAACCCCTTGATGAGAAACACTTTTGTGACCTAAGGAGTGAACTGAATATCCTAGATTCTCGAAACGTTGCTTGAATTGTGCACATCTGTTTGTTGCTTGTTTATAAACTTCAAAAATCGCATGTTTTCGACATACTACCCTAATCTCTCTTACTCTATGAAAACTATGTTCAAAAGGATTCTTTGTCAAATATGGTCATTGTTTGTTTGATGTATGCTTACTGACCATGTTTGCCAAAGGTATTGGCAAAAACTTGTCCAAAAGGATCATATTCTTGAGCTAAAATTCAAATTATATGAATTTCAGCATGTAACCGGACTAGTCCGCCCACGGGCCGGACAAGTCCGAAATATCTAGGTCAGACTTCACAGCGGACAAGTCCAAACTGGACTAGTCCGCTTGGGAGGCCGAACAAGTCCAGCCCCAGAGAAGTCCAGCTCTGGTCCGCCAACCGGACTTGTCCGGGCACCTGGCCGGACTAGTCCGGTCCCTCGGGACTTAACCCCCCAGGGGCGGCCAGACCTCTCTCTTCACACAGACAAGTCCGCTCACGCCCTCACTTAAGCCGGAAGCGCCGCCAAATTGGCGATTTTTGATCTCTTCCACCAAAAATCTCATCCAATCCACGGATTTGAGCCCTAAGAAGTGTGGAAACTCTTTGTCGTGCTTCGTTGCTCAGGCCCCGACTTCGATTTTATCACATTTGAAGATTTGAAGAGGTATTCTTGACCTAACCAAAAATCCCTCCTTTTCTTCATTCTTAGGTCTTTTTCTAGAAACCTCTTCACAATTTTTGTACCTAGTGTCAATGCGATCGTAGCCTAGGAGTATGTTCACAATTGTTAGGGTTAGGGTTCATCCTGTATAACCCGGACTAGTCCGATTTTGGGCGGACAAGTCCGTTCTCGAGCGGACTAGTCTGATCCTCTAACGGACAAGTCCGGTTTACATAGAATAAACTCTAACTTTAGCAATTTTTAGTGAATTCTCTTGCAATATTCCACTTCCTTGACCTCTCATCTCTTGTTTCTCAAGAAATATGTCGAACTCCGACCAAAGCTCTCCTCTTTCAAGTCCTACAACCGAGGAGGCTCGACAATCCCTTCATCGGCGCATTGCCGTAGAAAGGGCGGCAAAGGAGGCCCAAGCAGCTAAAGAAGTCACCCGTCGAGAGGCAAGAACAAAGAAGAAGCATGATCTCAATGAGGAGGCACAGATTGCCCAAGCCGTTGAAGAATCACTGAAGGATCAACGGAGAAAGAAAAGGGTTGAACGTGAAGCATAAAGCTTTCACGCTGCTAGTGTCTCAGAGCCCAAGAGGAAGAGGCTGGTCACCTTGGGAGATAAAGAGCGGGAAAAGGAGATGGAGAAGGAATCCGAGGGTAGGGTTCCTCGTGATCCAAAGAAGGGCAAGGCTCCACTTCCTAAGGAGCCCAAGAACAAAAAGGCAACTGCCAAAGCACCGACAAATAGGGCAGGAGGGATAGTAATCAGGGAGAAAGGGCAACCGAAGCCCATCGGCCTCTTGAAGATGGCTGCCCCTGCTAGAGATCCAAACCGGCAGCCCAACAATCCGGCATTTGTATTCAAAGGAAAGGGGGCTGAAAAGGCGATAAGGCTAAGGATGGATAAAGTCTATGACTATGAGAAGCACACAACCGACCCTAGGTTTTGATGTGACTTCCACTGCGACTACTACCGCTTGGTCTACCTAAATATGAAGACCCCAGTCGCTCAAGCTCAATGGGTAGATTGGGACTACATGGCCAAAAGGGAGCACAAAGCCTTTGATGCAATGATTGAAGCCGCAGAGCGACATGGAATTAAGGAAATCATGAGCTTCAAATATGACTGGAACATTGAGGTAATTGTGCAGTTCTACACCACTGTGTACTTCTCCACCTACGGTGATCGAAAAATCACCTGGATGACTCATGGAGAGCAGTACTCAGTCACCTATGAGAGGTTTGCACATATACTTGGCCTTGAGGAGCACTTGGATCATGAGATTATTATTTCCAACCTCAAGGCAGTAGATAGGGACCAGCTTGACTATATGTATCCTAGCCATGTACCCTATGAGGACGGGCTTGCTAGGAACGTCAAGTCGTTCTATAGCATCCTCAACAGGATTCTGAGGAGGACCATTGCCCCTTAGGATGAAGATGCATGGGTAATTCAAGGAAACTTAAGGCATCTCCTCCTCCTGATAGATGGTGAAGAGAAGTTCAACCTTGATGAGCACATTTATGATGCCATCTTCAACATCTCTCACACTCCCAACCGCTCATGTGGTTATGCACCATACATCATGTGTCTAATTGAGAAGGTGTCGGGGATAGTCTTTGTCAAGGATGTCACTCATCGACCTCTCCGTCCTCAGCTACCCCCCATTGTGCCAGAACCCTCAAGGAGGAAGAATGCTCAACCTCCTTCCAGTTCAGCGACCCCTCCTAGTTCAGCGGCACCACCATCATCTCCTCCTCCGCAGTCCATGAGCGGATTCTTCAAGTGCTTCAACACACTCTTCGACTCCTGTCAGCATGTGGAGGTCCGGACTCGACGCATGGAGAGGCGTCAGGAGAAGTACCTCAAGGCTGTGTGTGACAAGCTTGAGGTACCCATGTCTCCTCCCGAGGAGAGTGATGGGGAACTCACTCCATATCCAGAGTTCACCGCTGATGAGCTCGCCCAGTTCAGGGAAGATGGAAGCTCCTCCAAGGCCGTGCCTCCATCCATCGCCGCCGACGACGAGGAAGAGGATACGGAGGCCACGAAGAGCGATGAAAATGATGAAGAAGAAGACGAAGAAGATGACGAGTAGACTTAGACGTATCTTCTTCCCTATTTTCCTTTTTAGTGCCTTGATGCCAAAGGGGGAGAGATGGGGAGAGGGTCTCTTTTGTTTATCATCTCCTAGTCTTGTAATAGATCTTTTGGACACCTATGTTTTATGTTTTTGGACGTGACTATCTTGTAATAGATCTTTGTACGTGGCTATCTATGTTTTATACATGACTATCTTTTGTGTAACACTACGTGTTGGATTTTATGGTTTATATTTGATCGTTGTTGCTCCTTGCTATGTTTATTGTCTTATCACATTTTTTTAGCACAACACGTAGGCACCCCACCATAACATGTGAATGTATGTCACTGCCCTTCTTTTACTCTTGCATACATTCAGGGGGAGTTTTGCATACGTACACTTGTTATGATAATAAATTTTTTACCTCTTATGTTGAAACATAATATGTTGTCATCGATCACCAAAAAGGGGGAGATTGTGAGTGCATCTAGGTATCCCCATGGGTTTTGGATGATTGATGACAAAAATTAAGAGACTAATGACCTGAGATGATCATAAGCACATGATGTTTCCAAGGCGGACACCTAACCTCTCAAAAATGAAAAGGATGAAAAATGGCGTCGAAGACTCGAAGAGTAGAAATTAGGTTTTCACTTGAGTCTTTAGCGGGCTAGCCATGTAAAAGTGAGAGTATGTGTGTGTCAAGTGCATTGGGATCATCGAAGAGAACTCAAAGTGTTAGAAGTGTCAAAACCGTAGTGGAGAGAGGTAGAGAGGTAAAATTGGGCAGGCTGGACTTGTCCGAGCCAGTGACCGGACTAGTCCGGAAGTCCCCCCGGCTTAGTCCTTTTGGGGCGGACTAAGAGTTCCTGACTGAGTTCGGACTTGTCCATGTTGGGATGGACTAGTCTGTTTCTTTGTTGAAAAGAGTGTTTTGGGACTAAGTCCTGGTAGACCATACTTGTCCGCCTCAATGGCCAGACTAGTCTGGACTAGCCAGACTTGTCCGCTTTCACGCGGACAAAGATTCCCTGTGTGAGTTCGGGCTAGTCCGTTCTGAGGCGGACTAGTCCGTATGGTTGTGAGATGAGAGCTCCCACAACTAAGTCTTGGTGGACCGAACTTGTCCGCCTCAGTGGCCGGACTAGTCCGGGTCATCCAGACTTGTCCGTTCTCACCCGGACAAAGAGTTCCTGTGTGAGATCGGACTAGTCCGGGTCCTGACCGGACTAGTCCGGACTTTTAGTAGGTGGCAACGGTTGGCTTCGGGACTTCTATAAAAGGAGATGCCCCGACCTCATTTAGATATCTCTGGAACCCTAGCGCCGCCATAACCTTTCTAGAACCTCTCCAAGCCTTCTCCATTACCTACTCACCCTCTTGAATCAAATCCTAAGTGAATTTGGGTGTGTGAGAAGAGGAGAAGGAAGAACTTCGTGTTTAAGGCTCTCGGAGTGATCTCGTGCACTTGGTGTGACCTGTGGCTTGTAAGATCGGTGAAGCTTTGTAGAAGTGATCAAGTGGGAGCCTCAGAATGTGAGCAGCCCCAATCTTTGTAAGTTCACCCTTGAGATAGTGAAGAACTGGGTTGGCCTTAGTGGCGACTTGGTGATGAAAGGGTTGTTAGACCCGATCCTTTGTGGACTCCTTAACGGGGACGTAGATTCCTGAGTGGAATCAAACCTCGGGAAAAAATCCTCAGTGTCTCTCTTGCATGTACATTTCTTTGAAGATCAATATTGCTTAGGGTTTGTTTTAATTATCTCATGATTAGAGTATACATCATCAAAATCTTGCAATCCATTTCAATATTCTATCACACTTGTCATATAGGATTGCTAGTTGTTTCATCCACATTTTGTTAAACTAAAATTTGGAGAAAACCCATAAAAACCATGTTTTAAGCCTTTCCGGCAATTTGACCAGACTAGTCCGCACCTAAGGCAGACTAGTCCGGTCCTTTTAGGTTTTTCAGCAAGCAAACCGGACTAGTCCGCCCCTGAGCCAGACTAGTCCGGCCACTGTGTTCTAATTTTATTTAATTAAGTCATTTCAGGTATTTTAGCCTATTCACCCCCCTCTAGGCAATTTCAATGTGATAGGCATGTACCGAAGTTGTTTGATTGGTACTTTTGTAGGTATTTTCTCTCTATCATCGCTCAGAACCTCCACATATCTATATGTATTGCAATGCACACAGTGTGTATTGTTCTTGTGTTCCTTCCAAAACAGAATGCAATTATTCTCGCACACATCAATCTTCTCATAATGCATGCCTAGACCGGCCAAAAGCTTCTTAAATTGGTATAGATCTTTCATCATATTATGATTTGACGGAAGAAGATCACACTGATCAGGTTCAAGATACTATTGTAGCAATTGTTCATAAAATTATACTTGGACTTCATTGCCATAAGTCGTATGACAGCCTGCAGAACGGTCACATTGGTGCACTCATGCAGTTTTTCATTTGAGGCGGCAAGAAGCCTATAAAACATTTGCACCTCCTCCGGCGGTGACTGCTCTTCGTACTCTCTACCAACATCCACTATCATGTCATCTATACGATCTTCATCCTCGTTTCCGACCGACTCACTGACATGCTCCATATCCCCATGCTCGCGCCGCACCAGGTAGTCGGGCAAAAATCCATCCTTGCAAAGGTGCGGCTCCATTTCAGACCTATACAGACATCGACGATTCCGACACTTGCTACATGGATACTTTGCAACACGAGCACCACTAGCAAAGTCTTGACTTACAAAAACATTTGCAGTATGAGCCCGATCCATAGTGTGTGCACCAGTTGTACTCCATCCATCGTACATCGCCTTATGGTTGTCACCCATTTTCAAAACTACAACAAATTGCAGTAATGGAGCTGATTGTAATACGACATTGGAAACTAATGTAAACATAATGTAAACGACATTATATATTGTAAAGCAGTAAACATAATCTAAACATAATGTAAATGCGGTGTTATACTTAAACGACCGCTATGTATTGAAATTGTGGGGACAAAGACTTGTCTTCCTTTTGAAAAAGTATTGCTACACAAAGTTCTAAGAAATATTTTCTAAGAGTTCACCATTTGTCGCAAAACGTGTTCCAACCATAACTCATACGTTTAATGTTTATTGACACCGTTCTTTCATTTTCCTTTACTTTACTTGGACCATGATTATCTACTCAACGTTTTTACGAAATAGCTGGTAGAATACATGTTTCAACCAATGCTTCATTTGCCAGACGATTAGCACTTAATATGACCATAATTTATCTAAGTATTCTCAATTTTATTCAATGCATGTAAGTTATGTACTTTAATTGTGATTTTGAAGGCACGATCTTGAGCGTACCTTGAAACGGGACAGCGGGTGGGCGTTTGAGGTGGGCAGGCGCCGGTGCGGTAGGCGTGGGGCGGCGGGCACGCGTCAGGGCGGGCGGGCGCGGCTACGGGGCTGCCGCAGCGGGGCGGCGGCGACATAAGGCGAGGGCGCTGGCCGGGGCGGGCGGGCGCGCGCGAGGGTGGCCGGCAGCGGCGGGAGGTGCGTTGTCGGGGCGAGCGGGTGGGCCGGGGCAGGTGGATGGCGTGCAGGAGCGAGCGCGTGGAGACAATGTCGAGTGGGCGGGCGGCGGGTGCGGGAGCGGGCACGCGACGAGGCGGCGCGCGCGACCGGGCCGGGTGTTAGTGAAAGTGCATCTAGGGTATCCCTTGTGGGTTTTGGAGAATTGATGACAAGCATATGAGATCCTAATGAAATGATTGCAGGACAAACAAAGTGAACTAGCTCGGTGCAAACAAAAAGGTGAAAAATAGAGTGCTGCCCGAAAAGGAAGACTTTAGTGGAATTTAGAAGAGCAAAGTAGATGTAAATGTATAGGGTGTGTGTGAGAGACACATCCCAAGAGCTCATGACTTTTCGTAAGGGTAAGGGGTTAATAATCAACTAAAATCCACTGGACACCGGACTAGTCCGTTCATGGACCGGACTAGTCCGATCAGCTTACTGGAATGCAACCGGACAAGTCCGGTTTTAGACCGGACTAGTCCGCTCATGTTTCTATTGTCCTCTTTAGAGGACTGCGGACTAGTCCATCCATGCGACAGGACTAGTCTGCTAATCTTTCTGGAACCCCACTTCACATAGCACCAGACAAGTCCGGTTTTAGACCGGACTAATCCGGTTAACCCACTGGAAGTAGACCGGACAAGTCCAATCATATACCAGACTAGTCCGGTATTAGGTTTTACAACGATAACCTTTTTGGAAACCATATAAATGGGTGATCCACGGCCTTCCAACAAAAAGACACGACTCATACTGCTTAAAAAAACCCTAGCGCTGCCACTTGTCCCAAGAGCCCAAAAACACATCTCCCCACACATCTAAGGTGCAAAAAGGTGAAAATCAATCAAACACTTGGATTTGGGATTGGGAGATCGTTGTTCCTTCGTTGTGAGCTCTTGGGGTTTGATCTCTCTACACTCATATTCTACATTGTAATCTTTTTGAGTGTATTTGATCGCTTTCTCATTGTAATTCTTGTGGGAGCCCTCAACGTGTGAGGTTGCCCCACAAACTCGGTGATTACCCGTGCTAGTGGAGTCAAGTTGGCCTTGTGTGGTGACTTGAAGAGGGAAAGGGTTAGAGACCCGACTCTGTGTGAGCTTCCTCAACGAGGACGTAGATCTCTTGGTGAGATCGAACCTCGGTAAAATTTGTGTCTCGCATGCCTCCTTGTTTTTTGTTTATTATAACATCTAGTTGCTAAACTTCATAATTTGAGTTGCTAAGTCTCATTCACGGGCATAATCACACCTCACATTGTAAAATCAAAATAGAATAATTGTTGTTCTTATTTCCACTGCTAAACAAGTTAATTCTCCTGCACAACACTTATACAATCTACACACTTCAGGCACACCGGACTAGTCTGCTCACACAACCAGACTAGTCCGGTCAATCAAGTTTTTGACAACTACTTTAAGTGTGCAGGAAACTCTATAAGGCCTATTCACCCCCCTCTAGGCCACATTCAATTGGTATCAGAGCCAAGTTCTCCATCAACGAGACTCACACCTCGGAGAGATCAATGACCTCTGAGAAGAACAACGATATCCCGAAGACGAACAACAACGATGAGGAGCAAGAAGCCAAAGCCTTCGATGTGCTGAAAGAAAGTCCACATGACGATGAAGAAGTGAGACAGCTAAAGGTACTACTGAGAAAGAAATTAATGGCACAAAAGGGAAAAGAGGAAGAAAAGACGATGGGGAGTGGTCATCACGACTACTCCCGATATCCTTACAACTAAAACCGTCTCAATTCAAATAATCATTATCTCTCCATTCCTATGGGAAGGCCCCCGCAGTTTGACGGAAGTGACTATACCATGTGGAAGTACAACATGAAAATGCATCTAATATCCTTGAATCCCAGCCTTTGGCATATTGTCTGCACAGGAATAGATATCCCAGACACGGATGAAGAACTCACTCGGGAACAAGAACAAGAGATTCACAGAAATGCACAAGCCATTGCAGTAATCACATCGTCACTGAGCAGAGAAGAATCCACCAAGATCGATGGACTAGAGAGTGCAAAAGAAATCTGGGATACACTCAAAACAGCTCATGAAGGAAATAGGTCTGTACGTGAAGCCAAAATTGAGATGCTTGAAGGAGAGTTGGGGGAGATTTGCTATTGAAGAAGGTGAATCACCTCAAGACATGTACAACCGGATGAGGGCACTCATCAACAAAATCCGTGCCTATGGAAGTAAGAAATGGACTGATCACGAGGTGGTCAAAAGGATGATTAGAGCCTTCATGCCAAGAAACGTCACACTTTGCTCAATGATTAGAGAAAGCCCCGAGTTTCACAAAATGACTCCCGATGAGTTATTGGGGAAGATCATAAATCATGAAATGATGGAGAAGGAGGCTCAATACGTCAAAGACTTAGCCGAGCTCACCTCTTCCAAAAAGAAAGAAGTTGCTCTCAAAGCAACGTGCAGACCCAAACTCAAAGAAACTCATGAAGACCAAGATGACGGAGATACAAGCGACGTGAGTACCGACCTAGATGATGAGGAAATGGTACTCTTTATCAAAAAGTTCAAGCGCATGATGAGGAGAAGACATGGGAACAACTCAAATGAAGGGAAAGCAAGGATAAAGGAAAATCCAAGGCTCGACGTAGTTGCTATAATTGTGGAGAGTACGGTCACTTTATGTTGGACTGTACTTATGAAGAAAACAAGAAGAAGAAGGAAATAAAAGCACATGAGAAGAAAAATTTCAGAAAAAGGAGACAAGCTCATCAGGCTCACATTGGCAAGGAGTGGGACTCAAACGATGAGTCCTCCTCCGATGAAGAAGAGAAGATGGCCACCATTTCTGTTAAGAAACCCACCATGAGAGCTACACTCTTCCCAAACATGGGAGGACGGGATATGAACAACCATACTTGCCTTATGGCTAAAGAAGGCAAGAAAAAGGTTCGACTTACTTCTCCTGCGTTAAATACCTCTATTGATGACTTTGATAGCTCTAGTGATAATGAAGAAATGTTTAGAGGATTAAGTAAAATTGCTTTAAAGAAAATGGAAATGTTGTCGAACGAAATCTTTGAAAAGGAGGAACTTGTCAACCGACAAGAAGATATGCTCATCCGTGAAAGGAAGAGATATCAAGAGGTTGAAAAACTTCTTGAGCTTGAAAGAGAGAAGAACAAGTCACTTGAGGTTGAGCTAGCCTTGAGTAAGGAGACTTACTCAAAGCTAGAGGACTCACATATTGCAATCAAGGATGAGCTTGCTAACTTGTCAAGAGTTAACAAGATTCTAGAGGTGCAAGTTGAGTCGCTAAAGCAAAGTGACTCATCTTCCTCCAAGAGCTCTTCCTCC
The DNA here is from genome assembly GCA_030760725.1 of Neostapfia colusana. Classification (NCBI taxonomy): domain Eukaryota; kingdom Viridiplantae; phylum Streptophyta; class Magnoliopsida; order Poales; family Poaceae; genus Neostapfia; species Neostapfia colusana. Next base: position 123,517,818 of record JASWHV010000001.1, on the reverse strand, counting down.
AAAGATATGAGTTCGACAACAATTGGAACATGCACATGCTCTAGTAAGAAAAATATCATTTCTAATACTTCAACTTCTCATGATGTGCATCCTTCCCAAATCGGCATCTTTGATAAGGAGAAGATCAAATATGCACGTAGCGCATATATGGTCACTAGACCTTCCAACGTCAAAGATGGTCTTGGGTTTGACAGGAACAAACACATATCCACTCTTAATCATGCAAAGAAAAGAATCACCTTTGTTAAGGAAAAATCACATGAATCTAATTTACAAATATTGTTTCGTACATTTGATGCTTCCTATGTTCTTATGAAAAACAAATATGGAAAAGTTATTGCTAAATACACAGGGCCACGCCACAGGAACTCGAAAACTTGTGTGTGGGTGCCCAAGACTCTTGTGACTAACCTGAGAGGACCCAAGCAAGCTTGGGTACCTAAAACCAAGGAATAATTCTGTTTTGCAGGCTTACTCCTCTGGTGGATCTAAGTGGGTGCTAGATAGTGGATGCACAAATCACATGACCGGAAAGAGAGATATGTTTGTGGAGTACGAGTACAACGAGGATCCAAGTGAAGGCATATACTTTGGAGACAACAGCCAAGGGAAGGTCCTTGGTAGCGGTAACATTGAAATATCTCCTCAACACACTTTATCTAATGTTTTACATGTAGACTCCCTAGATTATAACCTTTTGTCAGTATCTCAACTATGCGACAAAGGTTATAACTGTTTATTCACTAATGAGGGTGTGACCGTTTTTAGAAGAAGCGATGGCTCGATTGCATTCAAGGGAATGTTGAAGGGAAAGCTTTATCTTGTTGATTTCAACAAAGATAAAGCCGAACTCAACACTTGCTTGGTTGCTAAAACCAACATGGGATGGCTGTGGCATAGACGGCTAGCCCATGTTGGGATGAGAAATCTGCAGAAACTTCTAAAAGGAAGTCACATCCGAGGTCTAAAGGATGTGGTTTTTGAGAAAGACAGGCCGTGCAGCGCTTGCCAGGCGGGAAAACAAGTCGGAGCACCACACCCTGCCAAGAACATAATGACCACTACAAGACCATTGGAACTTCTTCATATGGATCTATTTGGTCCAATTGCTTACATAAGTATCGGCGGTAACAAATACGGTTTAGTAATTGTTGATGATTTTTCAAGATTTACCTAGGTATTTTTCTTGTATGATAAATCAGAAACTCAGGGAATCCTCAAGAAGTTCCTGAAAAGAGCCCAGAACAAATTCTCATCAACCGTGAAGAACATCAGAAGTGACAACGGGACAGAATTCAAGAATACACAAGTTGAAGAGTATCTCGATGAAGAAGGGATAAAGCATGAGTTCTCGGCACCCTACTCTCCTCAACAAAACGGGGTGGCCGAAAGGAAGAACAGAACATTGATTGAAATGGCAAGAACAATGTTGGATGAATATAAGACATCAGATTGATTTTGGGCAGAAGCGGTGAACACTGCTAGTCATGCCACAAATCGGCTGTACCTTCACCGACTACTGAAGAAAACTCCATATGAGCTCCTTACCGGTAAAAAGCCTAATGTTTCTTATTTCAAAGTTTTTGGTTGTAAATGTTTTATTCTGAACAAGAAACCGAGGGCTTCGAAGTTTGCTTCGAAGTCCGATGAAGGGTTCTTGCTCGGCTATGAATCGAATGCCTACGCCTATCGTGTCTTCAACAAGGTGTCCGGCCTTGTTGAAGTAGCACGTGACGTAGTGTTCGATGAAACTAACGGCTCACAAGTGGAGCAAGTCAATAAGTTTATGCTAGATAAAGAGGAAGCTCCATGTGAAACGCTGAAGAAAATGGCACTTGGTGATATTCTACCACAAGAGCAAACGCAAGACTCAAATGCACAAGGTGAACCTCAACAAGGAAGCAATGATCAAGGGAGAGCTTTCACACAAGATCAAGTGGAGGAAGATCAAGAAGATCAAGATAATCATGGAAGCAATGATCTAGGGGGAGACAATGAACATGAAGATGATGAAGAACAAGCAGCTACACAAGTTCCTCACCCAAGAGTACACCAGAGTGTACAAAGAGACCATCCTATCAACAATATCATTGGTGATATTGCTAAGGGAGTAACTACTAGATCTCGCGTTGCAAATTTTTGTGAATACTATTCTTTTGTCTCTTTTCTAGAACCATACAGGATAGATGAAGCCTTAAGGGATCTAGACTGGGTGATGGCAATGCAAGAAGAATTGAACAACTTCAAAAGAAATGAAGTGTGGAAGCTGGTGGAAAGACCAAGGGCGAACATCGTTGGAACCAAATGGGTCTTTCGGAACAAGCAATATGAACATGGAGTAGTAACAAGAAATAAAGCGAGGCTGGTGGCCAAGGGTTATTCTCAGGTCGAAGGTTTGGACTTCGACAAAACTTTCGCTCCCGTAGCTAGACTTGAGTCCATTCGTATTTTATTGGCATATGCTACTCACCATAATTTCAAGTTGTATCAAATGGACGCCAAAAGTGCCTTCCTCAACGGTCCGATAAAGGAGGAAGTTTATGTGGAGCAACCACCAGGATTCAAAGACCAAGAGTATCCTAACCACGTCTATAAACTGCGTAAGGCTCTCTATGGCCTCAAACAAGCTCCTCGAGCTTGGTATGAGTGTCTTAGAGATTTTCTAACTCAAAATGGATTCAAAATTGGTAAAGCTGACTATACACTCTTCACTAAACATTTTGATGATCATCTATTTGTATGTCAAATTTATGTTGATGATATTATCTTTGAATCCACTAACAAGTCTTTCTGTGAGAAATTTAGCAAAATTATGACATATAGGTTCGAGATGTCGATGATGGGCGAATTGAAGTTCTTCTTGGGATTCCAAGTGAAGCAACTGAGAGAAGGCACATTTATAAGCTAAACCAAATACACACAAGACATCCTCAAGAAATTCAATATGGACAAAGCCAAGCCCATCAAGACACCCATGGCAATCAACGGACATCTCAATCTCAATGAAGAAGGTCCAAATGTGGACCAAAAGGTATATAGGTCAATGATCGGCTCCTTACTTTACTTATGTGCATCTAGGCCAGATATTATGCTTAGCGTATGCATGTGTGCAAGGTTTCAAGCCGCACCTAAAGAGTGTTACTTAATTGCTGCAAAAAGAATCCTAAGGTATCTTGTGCACACACCAAACTTGGGCCTTTGGTATCCCAAAGGATCCAAGTTTAACTTGATAGGTTATTCCGATGCCGACTATGCAGGATGCAAAGTTGATAGAAAGAGCACTTCAGGGACTTGTCAATTTCTTTGCAGATCCCTAGTTTCTTAGTCATCTAAAAAGCAAAACTCTATTGCTCTTTCAACAGCGGAAGCAGAGTATGTTGCAGCAGGTAGTTGTTGTGCACAACTACTTTGGATGCGACAGACTCTTAGAGACTACGACTACAATCTAAATCATATTCCACTTCTATGTGATAATGAAAGCGCGATAAAAATTGCACACAACCCAGTAGAGCACTCAAGAACTAAGCATATAGATATTCGTCATCACTTTCTTAGAGATCACTCATTAAAAGGTGACATTGAAATTTCACATGTTAGAACTGAAAAACAACTATCAGATATTTTTACCAAACCATTAGATGAGAAAAGGTTTTGTGAGCTAAGAAATGAACTTAATATTCTTGACTCTTGAAACGTGGCTTGAAACGTTGCATACCTGGTTGCAACCTCAAATGTTACATTTTATTGTAAAAACCGCTCCTCATCTCTTTTTCTTCTAAGAAAACTATTGTAATGAAGAAATCTTGCAAAATATGACCATTGTTTGATTGTTGCTTGCCTACTGGTCGTAATTACCAAGATTATTTGCAAAAATTAGTGTCCTTGGATCACCTCTAAACTCTACTATCTGCATCAAGTCTGTTGGAACCGGACTTGTCCGGTTGTTGACCGGACTAGTCCAGACAGACGACACAATTAGGTTAATTCAGGGGCACCGGACTAGTCCGGTCAGTCGCATATAGAAGCAGTTGGCCGGACCAAACTCCTCCCTCTCCACTCATAAGCACTTTGTCTCACCCCCTCTCCTAAACCCTAGCTCCCAAAGTGATTTTCGAGTTGAGCCCTCAAACTCGGAGTTTTCTCCGTGAAAAAGCCTCTCCTCGACGAGTGGATTCTACTCTCCGGACTCATCCGGATAGACTCTTGCTCCTTCAACGCAAATCTTCAAATCTTGGTAAATTCCCCCCTAAAACCAAAATCTCAACTTTTGTAGTTCTATCTAGTTTCCTTTGATTTCAAAAGGATGTACATTGCCTCAAATGCATTCCTGCCACTTTCCTGCCTTTGTGTCCTTAGATAGGAGATTTGATTCAAATGAAACATTAGGGTTCTTATGCCAGGCCGGACTAGTCCGGCGCACAGATGCGGACAAGTCCGGTCCACCAAACAAGTACGCACTCTGAAACCGGACAAGTCCGGTCTCTGATAGTTGAACCCCTACATTCCCATTTGAAGTCTATAATGAGTCCATTCGCATCTAATCCTTGAACTCCTTATCAGGCACCATGTCTTCAGGCTCAGATGACGGCTCTCTTCACCTTGACGAAGAGGTTCAACGTGAAAGAGTGAGGAGAGCCAATGTCACACCCGGTTTTTCCGAAGAAACAACCAAGTGAATATCACATGTATGCCAGGATCATTTTCTCATACATGTGATGACAAATAGTGAAGCATCATTTATTACAAGCCAGGTGTCGAATATAAATAAGTCTTACATCGCAAATGTCTCAATGGACACTAATGCTTCATCACAAGTAAATAAACTAGCAGCGGAATATTATTCTTTAGGGCTCCATCACAGGCGTTGCCCGGGGTCTTCATGAACCTAAAAACCTTCCTCGGGTCCAAAATCTTGGTCATTATACACCACCTCATTATCTTGACCTGAGCAGCAATATAAACCAACAAATATGCAAGGTTGAGTACCAATGGTACTCAGCAAGTGTGGGAAAATTTTATCATGCATGGCTAGAACAAGGAGAGGTTGAACTCATGGTTAACGCACTACGCAATTAATACCTATCACCTTAGCTTATTAAGCACTTACATTACTACACAGGTGAAATGGTCCCAATCTCCCATCCCGTCATCATAATCCAATAACCATAACATCATTTTCAATGTTAAGCTCCCCGCTTAACATCCACAACTTCCAAAACCATCAATCCTCTAATCATGAATAAGTCCAGGCCGCTCTTAACCGTGAGCACGGCTATCAAGACAGTTTTGACTCTGCAGAGTTTGTACCACTGTACCCACAAGTAGTGATTTCATCCCCCGTTGCCGGGTGGACTAAAAGAACCTCCATTATGCCAGTGGCTACGATCCACATTCACACTTCCCAGATGTGTAGCCAGGAGATCACTACGAAGCCTTTACAAAGGGATTCCCGACGAGCGTGGGCCCACTAAGGTTTCACCCCTAACAGCATACAAGAGGCTCCAACCCCGCTGCAGTGGCCCCCTCTTGAGCCTTGCGGTTCATATGGTAGTCCAGCTGACACCTACTCCCCGCACCATCCAACACGCCGGGGATACACCTAATTAATTGGCCAAGCTGCCCCATCTCAGCATGTGGTTGGCACTGTAAAGCCGGGTTACATGCTCCATGAACCGGTCCTTAGGATCCAGGCAAGTACTAAACACAAACCCAAGTCTCGTGCACCCAGCACACAACCAAAACATCCAACTTGCCTTGATCCCTACCTCTACATAACTCACAATGTCTCTTTCAAGAGTATGGTAATATAAACTGATGATCTCATTTCCTAAATATCCCATTCTAAGCATGGCTAAGCAAACGCATGTAAATAAATGACATGACAAAATAAATCCCAACCCAAGCTACAAGGAAACAAGGTAATGCAATTCTAGGGAAACTTTCCTAGCATGGGTTTCATATTTCTTTTGACAATGCAAATAATTCTATCTACACATCCTAGCATAGGATCAAAGTGGTCAAGGACACTTGCCTCCTTCTTGCTGCTCTTGAAATGGGTAGCCCTGATCTTGGAAAGGGTTAACTTGCTCTTGAACAGGTTCTACTTCATACCATCACACATAGCAAAAGAAAAACAACAATCATAAGACATAGTTCACACTTCTACTTTATACAAACCACACTTTCATATTTATAAAAGTTCTTTACCATTATATGTGTTGTGGTTACTTTATGTGTGTTAAGTTGTGGCTTGCATGCACTTTTAACCATGTATATATGATTCCTACTTTTGTGTCCACATTTATACCTACATACTATTTATATGGGTTTCCAATAAATTTCTTATATTCAACTACTACACCTTTTTACTACCAAGTGTGTATGAAAAGTATTTTTCTTCCCCATATGTGCCTTCATATCTTCTATGAACCCTAAACTGAACTCTTTGTATTTTAGAAACTCCATTTATCATTTACTAGTTGCTATATTTTCAGATTTATATTCCTATGCATAATTGTGTATTTTATTATAAAATTAGTAATACACATCATCTAAACAGATTAGGTTCTGGTCCTAAATAATTTAAAATCATATTTTGACCTTGGCTTACGATGTAGACCATTTCATAATTATTTTCCCTATTTTTCTATAACTATTCTTTACTTAAAAATGTGTCCCTATACTAATAAATGTGAATAATAGATAAAACAGATTTATTTCAGCCCAAAAATATATTTTTATCTCACTCCAAAGTTTTCTAAGTACTGAGAAAGTTTTTAATTAATTTTGACAATTATGTTTTGTCCCCCTTTTTAATTTTTAAACACTAGTTACATATTCAATTTTCTAAATTAAATACTAAATAGGGTTAAAAAGTAAACTCACCCCATTACAGGGTCTATAATATTATTTTCATAATTTCCAGGGGTCTAGCTACACTTATCAGAGGTGTTTTTCTTAATTTCTATTAAGTACAGGGGGCTAAAACTGATTTTTAAATGAATTTACATGATTTTCTGGAGTTCCAGGGGCTAGATCTGAAGTTTCCGGGGCTAGCTCTCAATTCCAGAGAACCCCAGGGGGTAGCACGTAAGAATTCCAGTCTTTATAATGCGGGGCTGAAGTGGACCGTCCGATTTTAAACCGACGGCTGAGATTATAACATCGAACCGGTACACGGGGTTTTAAAGTCTACCGTGCGATTTAAAATAAACGGCGCACAAGCGGCCACGTCGCTTCGATCGAGCGCGGGCGGCGCTGCCGGCGGCGCACGGCGGCGGGAAGCGGCGATCTTGCCGGAAAGTTTCGGATCCTCGAGAATTCTGCCTAAAACTGTGATCTTATGGCATAGATCGGTAGAGGGGAGGTCAGGGATCTCACCTCGGGGGTTTTCTCGAGCTCGGGGATCCTGGAAAGTGCTCGGCGGCGAGGTCCGAGGCAAAACCACGGCGAAGCTCGTCGGCGCTGAGTTTACACCGTAAGTCTTCGGGTTTTCTGCACCTGCAAAGTTCCCCGGAGGCGGTGGATCAAGACCAGCGAGTTAGATCAGAGTTTCCGAGCTTAGATCGGCCAGAATTCACCGGCGAAGTCTCGGTGCTCACCGGAGTGAAAATCGGCGATCGCGTGGGAAAAACTGATCGGATCGGGGGTTTTTATAGCCGGGGGAGGGCGGTGGGTCTGTTGTGATCGAGTTGGAGTCCTCTGGGACCAGAATTCGGGCGACGGGACGCGGTTTCCGGTCGGTTGCGATCGCGCGCGCTCGGGGGAAAAGTCCGGGGTCGCGGGGGCTCAGGGTTAGGGATGACATGTGGGTCCCACCCGTCGGTGAGAGGCAGCGCGGCGCGCGCGGGGGCGGGCTGGCGCGGGGAAAGCTGGGCCGGCTGGCGGGTTTCGGCCCACTGGCCGGTTTTTTTCCCGTTTCTCTTTTTCTTTTTCCATTTCTTTTCTGTTTTGAGTATAATTTGAATTCCAGTTTGAATTTGAATTTTTGCAAAACATGCAATACGTCCAAATTTTTTTAAATTCCCCTCTGAACATGGTTTAGTGTTTTGAATCAAAATTTTGGGGTGTTACAGCCAAGGAGGGAGTGATGAAGAAAAGACATGATGTCAATGTCCACTCTTCACCTTCCGACAAAAAATTGCCTAAGAAGAGGAAAGTAATTGTGAAGAAGCCTTGAGGGAACGCTATGGCCGAGAGCTCCTCAGGACCTAAGATGACTCTTAATAAAGGGAAGGGGCTTGCTAGTGGCCCCATTGGGCCTCTGAAAATGAAAAATCCCGTTCATCGCAATAGGCAACCTTCATATAATGATTACACTGGAAAAGAGGGTGAACTAGCTGACAAGTTCAGAAAAGCAGAAGTGTATAATCAGCCGAGAGAGTCAGCTGACCCCAGATTTTGGAGTAATTTTCATGCTGATTACTATGAACATGTGTATCGGAAGATGAAGCATCCCGTTGTCGAAAGTCAGTGGGTTGATATTGATTATCTACAGTCCAAGAGATGTCAAGCTTATCAGGAGGTTGTGACAGCCCTCGAGCTTCATGGACTAAAAGAACTATTCTCCTTCCAGTGTGAATGGAATGATGAAGTCATCACACAATTCTATTCCACTCTCTACTTCGCTCGTGATGACAACGACGGGATGGTTTGGATGACACATGGGTCTCAGTACAGTGTCACATATGAAGAATTTGCAAGGATCCTTCATCTTGAGGACACCTTAGACAATGAACTTGTGATTCACAACCTGAAACCACTGGAGAAAGATCAGCTGGACTTTCTCTATGATACACGGATGCCATTCAAGCCTCCCACCACCAAATACATGAAGCCATTCTTTGTAGTCCTCAATCGAATATTGAGGAAGACTATAGCTCCCAAAGAGGGAGATGCAGAGACTGTTCAGGGCACCCTCAGAACCTTGATGAAGGTCATAAGCAAGAAGAGAAAATTCAATGTGTTTGAGTACATCTACAATGACATTGTCAATATCTCTATCAATCCCATCCGGTCTTGCGGCTATGCACCCTATATAGTGTTCATGATTGAGAAAGTGACAGGACTGGAGTTCGTAAAGGATGTGCCTAACACTAGACTTAGGCCCCAAAAGCCCACTATATATTCTGCTCCTTCTGCTCCTGCCTCACCCGGAGAAGAAAGAAGATCCAAGAGAGCTCAAGAGGAGCCAAGATCTGAGGCTGCGGCTACCACTCATGCAACCTCCTCTACTCGGGAATCCTCAAGTGGCATCTTCAAGATGCTATCTTCTATCTTTGCCTCTTGCCGCAAAGTTGAAGTTAAGCAACATGAAGAGAGATTGGCCAGGAAGAAGCATCAAAGATATGTAAAAGCCAACATCCAAGCCATCTGTGCCAAACTGGAAATTGAGCCACAAGGGTCACTTGAGGTTTCTGAGGACTCAGCTGAAGACTTCACTGAAATGCCAACCTTCACTGACCAAGAGTTGAGCTCCCTTGGGTTTGGTGGTGGTTCAGCTGCTAACCCTCTACATGGTCAAGATGATGAAGATCAAGGTGAAGAGGAAGATGAAGATAGGACTGAGAGTGAAAGTGGGAACGGCGATGAGTGATTCCACTCGATTTTTCTCTTTTTGGTGTCTTGATGCCAAAGGGGGAGAGATTATCTAGGATAAGTTATTAACGACTTGTGATCGAGGACTTGTACTTATTTTTAAAACTATTGTAATTTGACTATTTACCTTATGTGTGATGCTTACATCTATGGTTGTTATCTTTTATGTCACACCTGGTTTTTCCGAAGAAACAACCAAGTGAATATCACATGTATGCCAGGATCATTTTCTCATACATGTGATGACAAATAGTGAAGCATCATTTATTACAAGCCAGGTGTCGAATATAAATAAGTCTTACATAGCATATGTCTCGATGGACAATAAGAAGTTTATCACAAGTAAATAAACTAGCAGCGGAATATTATTCTTTAGGGCTCCATCACAGGCGTTGCCCGGGGGTCTCCATGAACCTAAAAGCCTTCCTCGGGTCCAAAATCTTGGTCATTATACACCACCTCATTATCTTGACCTGAGCAGCAATATAAACCAACAAATATGCAAGGTTGAGTACCAATGGTACTCAGCAAGTGTGGGAAAATTATATCATGCATGGCTAGAACAAGGAGAGGTTGAACTCATGGTTAAAGCACTACGCAATTAATACCTATCACCTTAGCTTATTAAGCACCTACATTACTACACAGGTGAAATGGTCCCAATCTCCCATCCCATCATCATAATCCAATAACCATAACATCATTTCCAATGTTAAGCTCCCCGCTTAACTTCCACAATTTCCAAAAACCATCACTTTTCTAATCATGAATAAGTCCAGGCCGCTCCTAACCGTGAGCACGGCTGTCAAGACAGTTTTGACTCTGCAGAGTTTGTACCACTGTACCCACAAGTAGTGATTTCATCCCCCATTGCCGGGTGGACTAAAAGAACCTCCATTATGCCAGTGGCTACGATCCACATTCACACTTCCCAGGTGTGCGGCCAAGAGATCACTACGAAGCCTTTACAAAGGGATTCCCGACGAGCGTGGGCCCACTGAGGTTTCACCCCTAACAGCATACAAGAGGCTCCAACCCCGCTGCAGTGGCCCCCTCTTGAGCCTTGCGGTTCATATGGTAGTCCAGCTGACACCTATTCCCCGCACCATCCGACACACCCATACTACGCCGGGGATACACCTAATTAATTGGCCAAGCTGCCCCATCTCAGCATGTGGTTGGCACTGTAAAGCCGGGTTACATGCTCCATGAACCGGTCCTTAGGATCCAGGCAAGTACTAAACACAAACCCAAGTCTCGTGCACCTAGCACACAACCAAAACATCCAACTTGCCTTGATCCCTACCTCTACGTAACTCACAATATCTCATTCAAGAGTATGGTAAAGTAAACTGATGATTCTCATGTCCCAAATATCCCATTCTAAGCATGGCTAAGTAAATGCATGTAAATATATGACATGACAAAATAAATCCCAACCCAAGCTTCAAGGAAACAAGGTAATGCAATTCTAGGGAAACTTCCTAGCATGGGTTTCATATTTAACTTGACAATGCAAATAATTCTATCTACACATCCTAGCATAGGATCAAAGTGGTCAAGGACACTTGCCTCCTTCTTGCTGCTCTTGAAATTGGTAGTCCTGATCTTGAAAAGGGTTAACTTGCTCTTGAGCAGGTTCTACTTCATACCATCACACGTAGCAAAAGAAAAACAACAATCATAAGACATAGTTCACACTTCTACTTCATACAAACCACACATTTCATATTTATGAAATTCATTCACCCTTATATGTGTTGTGGTTACTTTATGTGTGTTGAGTTGTGGCTTGCATGCACTTTTAACCATGCATATATATGATTCCTACTTTTGGTGTCCACATTTATACTTGCATACAATGTGCCTTCATAATTTCTATCAACCCTAAACTGAATTCTTTGTATTTTAGAAACTCCATTTATCATCTACTAGTTGCTATATTTTCAGACTTGTATTCCTATGCATAATTGTATATCTTATTATTAAATTAGTAATACACATCACCTAAACAGATTAGGTTCTGGTCCTAAATAATTTGAAATCATATTTTGACCATGGCTTATGATGTATACTATTTCATAATTATTTTCCCTTTTTTTCTTTAACTATTCTTTACTTAAAAATGTGTCCTTATACTAATAAAATGTGAATAATAGATAAAACAGATTTATTTCAGCCCAAAAATATATTTTTATCTCACTCCAAAGTTTCCTAAGTACTGAGAAAGTTTTTAATTAATTTTGACAATTATGTCTGTCCCCCTTTTAATTTTTAAACACTAGTTACATATTCAATTTTCTAAATTAAATACTAAACAAGGCTAAAAAGTAAACTCACCCCATTACAGGGTCTATAATATTATTTTCATAATTTCCAGGGGTCTAGCTACACTTATCAGAGGTGTTTTTCTTAATTTCTATTAAGTCCAGGGGCTAAAACTGATTTTTAAATGAATTTACATGATTTTCTGAAGTTCCAGGGGCTAGATCTGAAGTTTCCGGGGCTAGCTCTCAATTCCAGAGAACCCCAGGGGGTAGCACGTAAGAATTCCAGTCTTTATAATGCGGGGTTGACGTGGACCGTCCGATTTTAAACCGACGGCTGAGATTATAACATCGAACCGGTACGCGGGGTTTTAAAGTCTACCGTGCGATTTAAAATAAACGGCGCACAAGCGGCCACGTCGCTCTGATCGAGCGCGGGCGGCGCTGCCGGCGGCGCACGGCGGCGGGAAGCGGCGATCTCGCCGGAAAGTTTCGGATCCTCGAGAATTCTGCCTAGAACTGGGATCTTATGGCCTAGATCGGTAGAGGGGAGGTCAGGGATCTCACCTCGGGGGTTTTCTCGAGCTCGGGGGTCCTGGAAAGTGCTCGGCGGCGAGGTCCGAGGCAAAACCACGGCGAAGCTCGTCGGCGCTGGATTTACACCGTAAGTCTTCGGGTTTTCTGCACCTGCAAAGTTCCCCGGAGGCGGTGGATCAAGACCAGCGAGTTAGATCAGAGTTTCCGAGCTCAGATCGGCCAGAATTCACCGGCGAAGTCTCGGTGCTCACCGGAGTGAAAATCGGCGATCGCGGGGGAAAAACTGATCGGATCAGGGGTTTTTATAGCCAGGGAAGGGCGGTGGGTCTGTTGTGATCGAGTTGGAGTCCTCAGGGACCGGAATTCGGCTGCGGGACGCGGTTTCCCGATCGGTTGCGATCGCGCGCGCGGGAGAGAGTCCGGGGTCGCGGGGTTAGGGATGACATGTGGGTCCCACCCGTCGGTGAGGGGCAGCGCGGCGCGCGCGGGGGCGGGCTGGCGCGGGAGTTGCTGGGCCGGCTGGCGGTTTTGGCCCACTGGCCAGTTTTTTCCCGTTTTCCTTTTTCTTTTTTCCATTTCTTTTCTGTTTTGGGTATAATTTGAATTCCAGTTTGAATTTGAATTTTTGCAAAACATGCAACACGTCCAAAAATTTTTAAATTCCCCTCTGAACATGGTTTTGGGTTTTGAATCAAAATTTGGGGTGTTACAGCTCTACCCCCCTTAAAGGAAATCTCGTCCTCGAGATTGGTGTTTCTAAGAAAACAATTCCGGAAATTGTGCCTTGAGCTCATCTTCCCTTTCCCAGGTAGCTTCCTCTTCTGAGTGATGCTTCCACTGCACCTTGCACATCCGGATTCTCTTGTTTCTGGTGAGGCATTCCATCGTCTCCAAAATCTTGTATGGTTGCTCGGCATAAGACAAATCTTCAGCTACATCCACTTCATTCATGGGTAACACCTCTTCAGGCGTCCTCAGGCATTTCTTGAGTTGTGACACATGGAATACATCGTGCACGTCCGATAGATGAACCGGTAACTCTAGTTGGTACGCCACTTCGCCTTTTCTTTCCAAAACTTGAAAGGGTCCGATGTATCGAGGAGACAACTTCCCTTTCACCTTGAACCGACGAAGTCCTCTGATAGGGGACACCTTGAGATAAACATAGTCTCCCACGTTGAAAACGAGTTCTCTTCTTCGTACATCAGCATAACTCTTCTGGCGTGTTTGTGCTATCCTCAAGTTGTTGCGAATCTCCCTCACCTTTGCCTCGGCTTCTTGTAGCACTTCTGGACCAAACACTTTACTTTCTCCTGTTTGGTTCCAAAATAGGGGAGTTCTGCACTTCCTTCCATACAAAGCTTCAAACGGTGACATCTTCATACTGGCTTGATAGCTGTTGTTATAGGAAAACTCCGCATACGGTAAATTCTTGTCCCAACTCCTATTGTTTTTGAGTGCACATGCCCTTAACATATCTTCAAGGATCTGATTGGTTCTCTCCGTCTGCCCGTCAGTTTGGGGATGATAGGCAGAGCTGAAGTTCAGATGGGTTCCCATGGTTTCATGCAACTTTTGCCAAAACCTCGAGGTGAACTGTGTCCCTTGGTCCGACACTATCTTCTTTGGCACTCCATGGTAACACACAATCCTTGACATGTACAATTCTGCCAATTTGGATCCGCTGTAGCTTTCTTTCACAGGAATGAAATGAGCTACCTTGGTTAGCCGATCAATAATGACCCATATTGAATCATACCCGGATTGGGTCCTAGGCAATCCCACGACAAAATCCATGCTGATTTCTTCCCACTTCCATTCAGGCACTTTGAGTGGTTGCAATAATCCCGCGGGTCGTTGATGTTCAGCTTTCACCAACTGACATGTGTCACATAGGGCAACATGTTCCGCGACATCTCGCTTCATGCCATACCACCAATACCTGCCTTTGAGGTCCTGGTACATCTTCGTACTCCCAGGATGAATGGAATAGTCGGAATCGTGAGCCTCCTTCAAAATTAAGTCACGGATCTCCTTTACTTCTGGCACACAGATCCTTTTCCCGTGCCACACCGTTCCTTGTTCATCCTCTCTAAAACCAGGAGCTTTATTTTCCTTAATGAGCTGTCTTATCTCTTGTATCTTCTCATCATTCTTTTGGCCCTCGCGTATGTCTCGCTCGAGTGTGGAGTCCACTTCCATGGCGATGGCTTCACCACTATTTACTAGACATAGATTGAGTCTTATAACCTCGCCCTTCAATTCTGTAGGCATGCCCTTCAAACTCAACTTATTGACCTGCACTTTTTGACTCAAAGCATCGGCCACGACGTTTGCTTTCCCAGGATGATAGTTGATGCCTATATCAAAGTCATTGATTAGCTCTAACCATCTCCTTTGTCTGAGGTTGAGATCTGGTTGTGTGAATATGTACTTCAAACTCTTATGATCCGTATATATCTCTGTCCTCTTCCCCATCAAATAGTGCCGCCAAATTTTCAACGCGTGTACCACTGCAGCTAGTTCTAGGTCATGTGTAGGATAGTTCTTCTCGTGCTTCCGAAGCTGCCGGGATGCATAAGCCACGACATGTCCTTCTTGCATGAGAACACATCCCAACCCATTTCCAGAGGCATCGCAGTACACTGTGAAATTCTTCTGCATATCTGGCATAACCAGCACTGGGGCTGTTGTCAATCTCTTCTTTAGCTCTTGAAAGCTCGTCTCGCACTGTGGCGTCCAGGTGAATGTGATTCCCTTCTCCAACAGTTTAGTGAGAGGTCTCGAGATCTTGGAGAATCCCTCAATAAACCGTCGATAGTATCCATCCAATCCCAAAAAGCTTCGAACTTCCCCGACATTTTCAGGGATTTTCCACTTCTGGATATCTTCGATTTTGGCGGGATCTACGGAGATTCCTCCCTCCGAGATTATATGTCCTAAAAAGGGAACTCTCTTCAGCCAAAACTCACACTTGCTCAACTTGGCATATAATTGGTGTTCTCTCAGCCTCTGTAACACCAACCTTAGATGTTTCTCATGTTCTTCTTCATTTTTGGAGACGACGAGAATATCATCTATGAAAACCACCACAAATTTGTCCAGATATTCCATGAATACCTTGTTCATGAGGTACATGAAATATGCCGGGGCATTGGTTAGCCCAAAAGGCATGACAGTGTATTCATACAGTCCGTACCGAGATACGAAAGCTGTCTTGGGAATATCTGATTGCCTTATCTTGAGTTGGTGGTACCCCGACCTGAGATCAATTTTCGAGAACACACAAGCTCCCCTCAACTGATCAAACAAGTCTTCAATGCGGGGTAATGGGTACTTGTACTCCGTGGTACCACTCTCACGTTGGAGGACATACATGTACTCAGTTTTGTCCAAGTGGCGACGATAGATGTGACTCTGGCAGGTGATGGCCTCCCAAGTGACATCTTTCTCCGCGTCAACTTGTGTTGCTCGACAAGCTGGAGAGTGGTGAATCTTAAGCAGCTGATTCTCGTGTATAATCCTCATCTCCGAACTCCATTCTTCCCTCTTCTCACGGATGGTCCTGGTGGAGTTATAGTGGATAATTAGCTTGCCCGTATTGCCGGCGGCTTCGAGCATACGTCGAAGACGGCGCAACAAGTCTCCTACTGCCAATCCGTAGGAAAGGTACGTCACGGGACGACTCTCCTCTCTTTCGGCAAGGGCAACTACGGGAACTCTCCCTCCCGTGGACTTACGAGCGGTGCGAATCATGCGAACCATCTAAAAACAAAAAGAATTTAAAATTAGGTTAGATAAATTCTCAAACAAAAATCCTGTATTGAATGAAAGTTGGGGTAAGATGAAGAAAATGACTCCTTTAATAACACTTTTCCACCCACACCTTGGAAAATAGTTTTTAAGAAAATAGGGCCCTTAAATACGTCCATTTCTACCTAGGTCCACGTTCCTACGGGCAACCTTGGCTCTGATACCACCTCTGTCACACCCGGTTTTTCCGAAGAAACAACCAAGTGAATATCACATGTATGCCAGGATCATTTTCTCATACATGTGATGACAAATAGTGAAGCATCATTTATTACAAGCCAGGTGTTGAATATAAATAAGTCTTACATAGCATATGTCTCGATGGACAATAAGAAGTTTATCACAAGTAAATAAACTAGCAGCGGAATATTATTCTTTAGGGCTCCATCACAGGCGTTGCCAGGGGGTCTCCATGAACCTAAAAGCCTTCCTCGGGTCCAAAATCTTGGTCATTATACACCACCTCATTATCTTGACCTGAGCAGCAATATAAACCAACAAATATGCAAGGTTGAGTACCAATGGTACTCAGCAAGTGTGGGAAAATTATATCATGCATGGCTAGAACAAGGAGAGGTTGAACTCATGGTTAAAGCACTACGCAATTAATACCTATCACCTTAGCTTATTAAGCACCTACATTACTACACAGGTGAAATGGTCCCAATCTCCCATCCCATCATCATAATCCAATAACCATAACATCATTTCCAATGTTAAACTCCCCGATTAACTTCCACAATTTCCAAAAACCATCACTTTTCTAATCATGAATAAGTCCAGGCCGCTCCTAACCGTGAGCACGGCTGTCAAGACAGTTTTGACTCTGCAGAGTTTGTACCACTGTACCCATAAGTAGTGATTTCATCCCCCGTTGCCGGGTGGACTAAAAGAACCTCCATTATGCCAGTGGCTACGATCCACATTCACACTTCCCAGGTGTGCGGCCAAGAGATCACTACGAAGCCTTTACAAAGGGATTCCCGACGAGCGTGGGCCCACTGAGGTTTCACCCCTAACAGCATACAAGAGGCTCCAACCCCGCTGCAGTGGCCCCCTCTTGAGCCTTGCGGTTCATATGGTAGTCCAGCTGACACCTATTCCCCGCACTATCCGACACACCCATACTACGCCGGGGATACACCTAATTAATTGGCCAAGCTGCCCCATCTCAGCATGTGGTTGGCACTGTAAAGCCGGGTTACATGCTCCATGAACCGGTCCTTAGGATCCAGGCAAGTACTAAACACAAACCCAAGTCTCGTGCACCCAGCACACAACCAAAACATCCAACTTGCCTTGATCCCTACCTCTACGTAACTCACAATATCTCATTCAAGAGTATGGTAAAGTAAACTGATGATTCTCATGTCCCAAATATCCCATTCTAAGCATGGCTAAGCAAATGCATGTAAATATATGACATGACAAAATAAATCCCAACCCAAGCTTCAAGGAAACAAGGTAATGCAATTCTAGGGAAACTTCCTAGCATGGGTTTCATATTTAACTTGACAATGCAAATAATTCTATCTACACATCCTAGCATAGGATCAAAGTGGTCAAGGACACTTGCCTCCTTCTTGCTGCTCTTGAAATTGGTAGTCCTGATCTTGAAAAGGGTTAACTTGCTCTTGAGCAGGTTCTACTTCATACCATCACACATAGCAAAAGAAAAACAACAATCATAAGGCATAGTTCACACTTCTACTTCATACAAACCACACATTTCATATTTATGAAATTCATTCACCCTTATATGTGTTGTGGTTACTTTATGTGTGTTGAGTTGTGGCTTGCATGCACTTTTAACCATGCATATATATGATTCCTACTTTTGGTGTCCACATTTATACTTGCATACAATGTGCCTTCACAATTTCTATCAACCCTAAACTGAATTCTTTGTATTTTAGAAACTCCATTTATCATCTACTAGTTGCTATATTTTCAGACTTGTATTCCAATGCATAATTGTATATCTTATTATTAAATTAGTAATACACATCACCTAAACAGATTAGGTTCTGGTCCTAAATAATTTGAAATCATATTTTGACCATGGCTTATGATGTATACTATTTCATAATTATTTTCCCTTTTTTTCTTTAACTATTCTTTACTTAAAAATGTGTCCTTATACTAATAAAATGTGAATAATAGATAAAACAGATTTATTTCAGCCCAAAAATATATTTTTATCTCACTCCAAAGTTTCCTAAGTACTGAGAAAATTTTTAATTAATTTTGACAATTATGTTTGTCCCCCTTTTAATTTTTAAACACTAGTTACATATTCAATTTTCTAAATTAAATACTAAACAAGGCTAAAAGTAAACTCACCCCATTACAGGGTCTATAATATTATTTTCATAATTTCCAGGGGTCTAGCTACACTTATCAGAGGTGTTTTTCTTAATTTCTATTAAGTCCAGGGGCTAAAACTGATTTTTAAATGAATTTACATGATTTTCTGAAGTTCCAGGGGCTAGATCTGAAGTTTCCGGGGCTAGCTCTCAATTCCAGAGAACCCCAGGGGGTAGCACGTAAGAATTCCAGTATTTATAATGCGGGGTTGACGTGGACCGTCCGATTTTAAACCGACGGCTGAGATTATAACATCGAACTGGTACGCGGGGTTTTAAAGTCTACCGTGCGATTTAAAATAAACGGCGCACAAGCGGCCACGTCGCTCTGATCGAGCGCGGGCGGCGCTGCCGGCGGCGCACGGCGGCGGGAAGCGGCGATCTCGCCGGAAAGTTTTGGATCCTCGAGAATTCTGCCTAGAACTGGGATCTTATGGCCTAGATCGGTAGAGGGGAGGTCAGGGATCTCACCTCGGGGGTTTTCTCGAGCTCGGGGGTCCTGGAAAGTGCTCGGCGGCGAGGTCCGAGGCAAAACCACGGCGAAGCTCGTCGGCGCTGGATTTACACCGTAAGTCTTCGGGTTTTCTGCACCTGCAAAGTTCCCCGGAGGCGGTGGATCAAGACCAGCGAGTTAGATCAGAGTTTCCGAGCTCAGATCGGCCAGAATTCACCGGCGAAGTCTCGGTGCTCACCGGAGTGAAAATCGGCGATCGCATGGGAAAAACTGATCGGATCAGGGGTTTTTATAGCCGGGGAAGGGCGGTGGGTCTGTTGTGATCGAGTTGGAGTCCTCAGGGACCGGAATTCGGCTGCGGGACGCGGTTTCCCGATCGGTTGCGATCGCGCGCGCGGGAGAGAGTCCGGGGTCGCGGGGTTAGGGATGACATGTGGGTCCCACCCATCGGTGAGGGGCAGCGCGGCGCGCGCGGGGGCGGGCTGGCGCGGGAGTTGCTGGGCCGGCTGGCGGTTTCGGCTCACTGGCCAGTTTTTTCCCGTTTTCCTTTTTCTTTTTTCCATTTCTTTTCTGTTTTGGGTATAATTTGAATTCCAGTTTGAATTTGAATTTTCGCAAAACATGCAACACGTCCAAAAATTTTTAAATTCCCCTCTGAACATGGTTTTGGGTTTTGAATCAAAATTTGGGGTGTTACATTTTATCCTCGTTCATCACATTTTTGTTGATCACACATTTGTTAGGCACCCCACCATAAGGTGTGTGTATATGAGAGAAGTTTTTCTTGTTAGTTATTCATTATTCTCATATATGCACACGTTATGAAAAATCAATTTTTTCTCTTAATTGTGATATCTCAAATGGTTGTCATCAATCACCAAAAAGGGGGAGATTGAAAGTGCATCTAGGGTATCCCTTGTGGGTTTTGGAGAATTGATGACAAGCATATGAGATCCTAATGAAATGATTGCAGGACAAACAAAGTGAACTAGCTCGGTGCATACAAAAAGGTGAAAAATAGAGTGCTGCCCGAAAAGGAAGACTTTAGTGGAATTTAGAAGAGCAAAGTAGATGTAAATGTATAGGGTGTGTGTGAGAGACACATCCTAAGAGCTCATGACTTTTCATAAGGGTAAGGGGTTAATAATCAACTAAAATCCACTGGACACCGGACTAGTCCGTTCATGGACCGGACTAGTCCGGTCAGCTTACTGGAATGCAACCGGACAAGTCCGGTTTTAGACCGGACTAGTCTGCTCATGTTTCTGTTGTCCTCTTTAGAGGACTGCGGACTAGTCCATCCATGCGACAGGACTAGTCCGCTAAACTTTCTGGAACCCCACTTCACATAGCACCGGACAAGTCCGGTTTTAGACCGGACTAGTCCGGTTAACCCATTGGAAGTAGACCGGACAAGTCCGATCATATACCGGACTAGTCCGGTATTAGGTTTTATGTCACACCCAGTTTTTCCGAAGAAACAACCAAGTGAATATCACATGTATGCCAGGATCATTTGCTCATACATGTGATGACAAATAGTGAAGCATCATTTATTACAAGCCAGGTGTCGAATATAAGTAAGTCTTACATAGTAAATGTCTCGATGGACAATAATAAGTTCATCACAAGGAAATAAACTAGCAGCGGAATATTATTCTTTAGGGCTCCATCACAGGCGTTGCCCGGGGGTCTTCATGAACCTAAAAGCCTTCCTCGGGTCCAAAATCTTGGTCATTATACACCACCTCATTATCTTGACCTGAGCAGCAATATAAACCAACAAATATGCAAGGTTGAGTACCAATGGTACTCAGCAAGTGTGGGAAAATTTTATCATGCATGGCTAGAACAAGGAGAGGTTGAACTCATGGTTAAAGCACTACGCAATTAATACCTATCACCTTAGCTTATTAAGCACCTACATTACTACACAGGTGAAATGGTCCCAATCTCCCATCCCATCATCATAACCAAATAACCATAACATCATTTCCAATGTTAAGCTCCCCGCTTAACATCCACAACTCCCAAAAACCTTCACTCCTCTAATCATGAATAAGTCCAGGCCGCTCTTAACCGTGAGCACGGCTGTCAAGACAGTTTTTGACTCTGCAGAGTTTGTACCACTGTACCCACAAGTAGTGATTTCATCCCCCGTTGCCGGGTGGACTAAAAGAACCTCCATTATGCCAGTGGCTACGATCCACATTCACACTTCCCAGGTGTGCGGCCAAGAGATCACTACAAAGCCTTTACAAAGGGATTCCCGACGAGCGTGGGCCCACTGAGGTTTCACCCCTAACAGCATACAAGAGGCTCCAACCCCGCTGCAGTGGCCCCCTCTTGAGCCTTGCGGTTCATATGGTAGTCCAGCTGACACCTATTCCCCGCACCATCCAACACACCCATACTACGCCGGGGATACACCTAATTAATTGGCTAAGCTGCCCCATCTCAGCACGTGGTTGGCACTGTAAAGCCGGGTTACATGCTCCATGAACCGGTCCTTAGGATCCAGGCAAGTACTAAACACAAACCCAAGTCTCGTGCACCCAGCACACAACCAAAACATCCAACTTGCCTTGATCCCTACCTCTACATAACTCCCAATAGCTCATTTCAAGAGTATGGTATAATAAACTGATGATCTCATTTCCCAATTATCCCATTCTAAGCATGGCTAAGCAAATGCATGTAAATATATGACATGACAAAATAAATCCCAACCCAAGCTTCAAGGAAACAAGGTAATGCAATTCTAGGGAAACTTCCTAGCATGGGTTTCATATTTAACTTGACAATGCAAATAATTCTATCTACACATCCTAGCATAGGATCAAAGTGGTCAAGGACACTTGCCTCCTTCTTGCTGCTCTTGGAATGAGTAGTCTTGATCTTGGAAAGAAATAACTTGTTCTTGAACAGGTTCTACTTCATACCATTACACATAACAAAAGAAAAACAACAATCATAAGACATAGTTCACACTTCTACTTCATACAAACCACACATTTCATATTTATGAAATTCATTCACCCTTATATGTGTTGTGGTTACTTTATAGGTGTTAAGTTGTGGCTTGCATGCACTTTTAACCATGTATATATGATTCCTACTTTTGTGTCCACATTTATACTTGCCTACAATGTGCCTTCACAACTTCTATCAACCCTAAACTGAATTCTTTGTATTTTAGAAACTCCATTTATCATTTACTAGTTTCTATATGTTCAGATTTATATTCCTATGCATAATTGTATATTTTATTATTAAATTAGTAATACACATCACCTAAACAGATTAGGTTCTGGTCCTAAATAATTTAAAATCATATTTTGACCATGGCTTATGTTGTATACTATTTCATAATTATTTTCCCTATTTTCCTATAACTATTCTTTACTTTAAAAATGTGTCCCTAATCTAAATAATGTGATTAATGAAACAGATTCATATCAGCCCAAAAATATATTTTTATCTCACTCCAAAGTTTTCTAAGTACTGAGAAAGTTTTTAATTAATTTTGACAATTATGTTTGTCCCACTTTTTAATTTTTAAACACTAGTTACATATTCAATTTTCTAATTTAAATACTAAACAGGGTTAAAAAAAATAATCTCACCCATCACAGGGTCTATAATATTATTTTCATAATTTCCAGGGGTCTAGCTACACTTAACCGAGGTGTTTTTCTTAATTTCTATTAAGTCCAGGGCCTAAAACTGATTTTTAAATGAATTTACATGATTTTCTGAAGTTCCAGGGGCTAGATCTGAAGTTTCCGGGGCTAGCTCTCAATTCCAGAGAACCCCAGGGGGTAGCACGTAAGAACTCCAGCCTTTATAACGCGGGGTCGACGTGGACCGTCCGATTTTAAACCGACGGCTGAGATTATAACATCGAACCGGTACGCGGGGATTTAAAGTCTACCGTGCAATTTAAAATAAACGGCACACAAGCGGCCACGTCGCTCTGATCGAGCGCGGGCGGCGCTGTCGGCGGCGCACGGCGGCGGGAAGCGGCGATCTCGCCGGAAACTTTCGGATCCTCGAGAATTCTGCCTAGAACTGTGATCTTATGGCCTAGATCGGTAGAGGGGAGGTCAGGGATCTCACCTCGGGGGTTTTCTCGAGCTCGGGGGTCCTGGAAAGTGCTCGGCGGCGAGGTCCGAGGCAAAACCACGGCGAAGCTCGTCGGCGCTGAGTTTACACCGTAAGTCTTCGGGTTTTCTGCACCTGCAAAGTTCCCCGGAGGCGGTGGATCAAAACTAGCGAGTTAGATCAGAGTTTCCGAGCTTAGATCGGCCAGAATTCACCGGCGAAGTCTCGGTGCTCACCGGAGTGAAAATCGGCGATCGCGTGAGGAAAACTGATCGGATCGGTGGTTTTTATAGCCGGGGGAGGGCGGTGGGTCTGTTGTGATCGAGTTGGAGTCCGCTGGGACCGGAATTCGGCTGCGGGACGCGATTTCCCGATCGGTTGCGATCGCGCGCGCGGGAGAGAGTCCGGGGTCGCGGGGTTAGGGATGACATGTGGGTCCCACCCGTCAGCGGGGGGGCAGCGCGGCGCGCGCGGGGCGGGCTGGCGCGGGGGTTTGCTGGGCCGGCTGAAGGTTTCGGCCCACTGGCCAGTTTTTTTTCCCGATTTCCTTTTTCTTTTTCCATTTCTTTTCTGTTTTGGGTATAATTTGAATTCCAGTTTGAATTTGAATTTTTGCAAAACATGCAACACGTCCAAAAATTTCTAAATTCCCCTCTGAACATGGTTTAGGGTTTTGAATCCAAATTTGGGTTTTGACTAAAAATTTGGGGTGTTACATTTTACAACGATAACCTTTTTGAAACCATATAACTAGGTGATCCACGGCCTTCCAACAAAAAGACACGACTCATACTGCTTAAAAAAAACCCTAGCGCCGCCACCTGTCCCAAGAGCCCAAAAACACATCTCCCCACACATCTAAGGTGCAAAAAGGTGAAAATCAATCAAACACTTGGATTTGGGATTGGGAGATCGCCGTTCCTTCGTTGTGAGCTCTTGGGGTTTGATCTCTCTACACTCATATTCTGCATTGTAATCTTTTTGAGTGTATTTGATCGCTTTCTCATTGTAATTCTTGTGGGAGCCCTCAACGTGTGAGGTTGCCCCACAAACTCGGTGATTACCCGTGCTAGTGGAGTCAAGTCGGCCTTGTGTGGTGACTTGAAGAGGGAAAGGGTTAGAGACCCGGCTCTGTGTGAGCTTCCTCAACGAGGACGTAGATCTCTTGGTGAGATCGAACCTCGGTAAAATTTGTGTCTCGCATGCCTCCTTGTTTTTTGTTGATTATAACATCTAGTTGCTAAACTTCATAATTTGAGTTGCTAAGTCTCATTCACGGGCATAATCACACCTCACATTGTAAAATTAAAATAGAATAACTGTTGTTCTTATTTCTGCTGCTAAACAAGTTAATTCTCCTGCACAACACTTATACAATCTACACACTTCAGGCACACCGGACTAGTCCGCTCACACAACCGGACTAGTCCGGTCAATCAAGTTTTTGACAACTACTTTAAGTATGCAGGAAACTCTATAAGGCCTATTCACCCCCCTCTAGGCCACATTCAGTTAGGTCATATATAACCTTCGGTTTTTGGTGTCGGCCGACGGCATTAAGTAGAGCCGTCCGCCTCGCCTGCTAGGCTGACAACTTTAGTTATAGCCGTCGGCCTAGACTCCAGGGCCGACTGCTTTACTTATAGTCATCGGCCTGGGAGGAAAGACCGATGGCTATAACTCTATGATCGTCGGGTTCGCAAACCGATAGTTTTAAGCCTTCTATGTTTGACGGTCCTGACACCTATAACAAGACCGATGGCGTGTTACCCTTTTCCTGTAGTGGGTGATCACTAATTGACAGCCCAAGCTATGTCATTTGTAAGGATCCAATGGTGCAATTTAGCATGTTTGCAACTGCTGGAGCCGCTTACTCACATACGCTAGGTAGAAAATGGAGTACACTTGTTAATGCCATAGCACACCAACACCGTGGCTCTCTGTTTCTCTCCTTGCTGAACAAACAACAAGTTACATTGGCTTATATAGCCCCGGAGGACAGCCAGCGAGCAATAAACTCAGCTAACTCCAATATACTACAGGGAACACGACCTTTTAAAACATCGTAATTAAGACATATGCCATCGTAAATAACTTAATTACAACGGTAATGGTTTATTTACGACGGTTTCCGGCCATCACAAGTCTCGAGTCGTAAATAACGTAATTTACGACAACCACAGTCCTAAATAAGTTATTAACGACGACCTGGACCGGTTGTCGTAACTTATGGAGACGTGCAAGTGTCATCCTCTGGAAGCTTATTTACGACGGCCAGAAACAGGCCGTCGTAGACAGCACAAGTTTATTTACGACGACCGGAACAGGCTATCATAAATAACACAGGTTTATTGCCATCGTAAATAAGCGATATATACAAAAACACATATATACATTACACACGGTTCACATTATAATAGTTTCAAATATAAAAGGCATGACACTACACACTCCCATCCGCTACCTACGAAGCCCGGAATGTCGTCCTCGTATCGTGCTCTAGGTCCCGGTAGCTACTGCGATGGAGTCTGAGCCTCTGCCATCGATCCCTGTGACGTAAAATTATAGTTAGAACAATTATGGCTATGTTTGAGTAATTATGGCTAAGTTTGAGCAATTATGGCCAAGTTTAGCTTTGTTTGAGCAATTATGGCTAAGTTTGGCTACGTTTAAGCAATTATAGCTAAGTTTGTCTATGATTGACTAATTCTGTCTTGGTTATTTATTGTATATTTATTTTACCGACTCAAACTTATAGGAAAACGAGCTCGGTGAACGACCAAGGGATGTTTAAGTATGGAAGAGAGGTCGCGGGGAAAGTGACCCTTCACAGCTTGACCAGTTATGCATTCCAGTGGCGACATCTCGACTTGCGAGTCCTCGAGTTGCTTTATGTTATTTGTAACTAACATTGCTATTGACACATTTTCATGTATTGTTTGTATTTGTAGGAGAAGTATGGGGGAGGAGGTAGTGAAGATTCATGGAGAAGACTACGATTGGCGGAATGCGCCAATCGACGTGAACACCGTGTATGCGAGCAGTGGCGGGAAAACCTACGGCCGATGAGATGCTAGTTGTTCTTATTTCTGTCAATTCGAGCTACATTATCTTACTCTTAATCTTTTTCTACTTTCACCATTTTGGATGGAGTGGTTGACTCAAGGAGGGAGGCAAGCCTTTCGAGGGGCTTCTCCTCGCAGTCTTTGTCCGCTGGCCCAGCAGGCGGATGTCGCAGAGGGATGTAGAGTTTCAAAGTGTCCAGGGGCAGCTACACCTGACATAGGAGAAGATCCAGGAGCAAGAAACCCTATTGAAGGACACATAAGAGTATCAAGCCAACTATAATGCATAGATACAAGCAGCGATACAGGTAATAACCTAAAATATAAACCAATCATATCATTTCATTACTACTCATGTGCTAATGGTTTGATATGACAGGTCTTAGCCCAGCATAACGAGCAACAGATTGCCGTTCCCTCATGGCAACCGCCAATGCATTCATAGGTGTCGGCGTAGCCACAGGTGCCTTCTTCAACGGCACAGATAAGCAACATTTCTTCAAATTAATATAAATTAAATTACTATAGCAAATAGTTATTTTCCTTACCATTTATCTAGCCAGACATAGATGTCAATTTGGACCATACGTATGGCCTCCAGTAGACCCTCTGCACTGACGGACCCTCTTAGACTTGGCGACGAAGTCCATACTGGACCACAGCCAACCGAAACGGTTGACGTATAGGTTACGTTACTCATATTCATTCAATACCATCGTAAAAAAACTTGTTTATGACGGTTTTCATGTGTTTCAATGCGAGAGAGAGAGGAAAGAAATAGAGAGAGAGGAAAAGGTTACGAGATGGTTAGTGAACGTCTCCTGTACACCGTCATGTTTCAACGAGCGCTTCACGTCCGCATAGGCACCGTTCGCCTGCAAGCCCGGCTCGACAGTTGTCTTACTAATAATTATCGTACTACATGCTCTAACGAAGGTGTATATAGCTAACCGTCGTGAAGCAAATAATTAGCACTAAATTTTCAAACAATTTTCAACTAAATAATCAAATAAAAAATAATTAATAATTAAACACACAACATAATATATTACTTAATATAACATCTAATTAACACCTAACATAGCACTCATTAACAAACTAAATATATTTTACAATTACATAATTAAATAAAACATATAATTAACAATTGAACTAATAAATGCATCCAATTATACAACTAATTAAACAACACAATAAACTAAATTCAATTTACAACTAAAATAATACTAATAATAAAACAAATTACAATTTACATAAAATAAATAACTAATTAACCTCCAAATTCCACTAAATAAACATATAACACATAAAATTAACGATTACACTTACTAATACAACTAATTACACAACTAATTAAACTCCAAATTCCACTAAATTCAATTTATAACTATTAAATACATGTTATCACTAATTAAAGGACAAAAAAATTACTCGCAATCGGGTGGCGGCCGACGAAGCGGGCAAGGTCCGGCGGGGCCGGCGGCGGCGCGGAGTGGCGGCAACGTGCCATTTTCGATCGAGGTGTCGACTCGAGGGTAGCGCGACCTTCGATTGTCACTCCATCGACCGATGCTTCTCCATCGGGCATACAAGTCGTCGTCCCTCACAGAGCCAGATGGATGAGCTCCTTAGGGAGAGAGAAGAGATCCGGAGCGAGAGGGTGGAGCCCCAGAGGGAGAGGGAGCAGCAGGCCACCTATATCGCAAACTACATGGCTCACATGCAGGTGGCGATGGAGATAAGTATTTGAATACAAATTAATTTAAATTACTAACATTGCATCAGTTTATTTGTTTTAATTTTTTGCAATTACAAGCCTTATCTCGACAGAGTGGGCAGCAGATTCCGATCCCGACATGGCAGCCATCAGATTTTGCCCCGCCACAAGTGCCCCCACCACATGCACATTCATATGTCCAGGTAATGTGTTTTTATTTGCCATTTTCTAATATAAGAAAAACTTAGTGTAGTTGAGGGGAGAGAGTGAGAATGAGAGTGAGGGGGAGAGTGAGAGTAAGAGATAGTGGTAGAGAGGGGGAAGGAGAGATAGTAAAGAGGGAGGGAGAGAGACATAGTGGTAGAGATAGGGGTGTGAGAGAGAGGTAGTCATAGAGAGAGGGGGAGGGAGAGGGCGAGGGAGAAAGTGAGAGTGAAAGGGGGGAGAGGGAGGGAGTGAGAGTAAGATATTGTGGTAGAGAGGAGGAGGGAGAGGGAGAGAGAGAGTGAGAGTGAAAAGGGAAAGAGGGAGGGAGAGAGATACAGATTGGTAGAGATAGGGGTGAGAGAGAGAGGGAGTCGTAGAGAGAGGGGGGAGGGAGAGGGCGAGGAAGAAAGTGAGAGTGCGGGGGAGGGAGAGAGAGGGAGTGAGAGTAGTGGGGAAGAGTCGTACAAGCTCAAACTCACTTTATCTATTTGTTTAAATTGCAGAGATCAGTAACAGAGGCTCAAACTCCACCGCCACAGCTATCGGCGCCGGGAGGAGGTCGCGGAGATGGATTCTTCAGCACCAGAGCGAGTGGAGGAGCGACTAGATCCGCGATTGGAAGGGGTAGTGTTTAGGGAGTGGATCTCTTTTTTGTTTAATATTTTGGATGTTGTATGTTTTGCATGTTTATATAAACTGATCTGTGAGCTGACCATCGTGTCAGGTTATCCTAATTCTATTTTTTAAGTTGAAAACCTTATTTACGACGGCCAGCTATACAGACCGTAAGGCCGTCGTAAGTTAACCTAACTAACTTACGACACCGGTACCCTGGCCATCGTAAGTAAGGCGCCCAGCCCGCCATGTGGCGTGGTGATGGGCGATGGCCGTTTACATACGACGGCCGTTGTAAATAATTTTATTTACGACCAAAAACCTGAAACGGATAGAAACCGTTTAAATAAAAGAAAACCATCGTAAATAACTAACTTACGACGGTTTTTCTTTATTTACGACGGTTTCTGTCCGTCGTAAGTGTTCTGTATTCCTGTAGTGCGTGAAGCTCTACCACGTGTTAATCGATGGCGGGGTGGCCATCAGCATCATCAGTCTTGCAGCTTTCAAGAAGTTACAGATCCCTATGTCTCAGCTCGCCCCCTCGAGACCATTCTTGGGGGTAAGTCAGAACCCCATCTTCCCGTGTGGTAGTATCTCCCACCCGGTGACATTTGGGACGCCTGAGAACTACCGAGCGGAGAGCGTCGTCTTCAACGTTGCAGAGGTCAGCCTCCCCTTCAATGCCATAATCGGCAGACCAGCTCTGTACCAATTCATGGCGGTAGCCCACTATGACTATTTGGTCTTAAAGATGCCAACCCGAGTGGCATCCTTAAGATCCACGGTGACCGCACCGCGGCTGTCTCTGCGCTGGAAAAGCCCCAAGCGCCAGCGGCAACACAGGAGGCCGCCTCCGGTTACGCTGAAGCTAGCCGGCTGCCTCCAAGCACACGTCACCGAGGGACGACATCTGCACCTCGTGTGCAGCCCTCAGACGGCGAAGACGTACCAGTCAAGGTCGTCCAAGTCGGTCCTAATGTCGCCTAGACCACTCGGATTGCCGGGGGTCTGGGAGGCAAATAGGAATACGCACCCGTCACTTCCTCCAAGCCAATGTCAACGTGTTTGCTTGGCAACCGTCGGAAATGCCCGAGATCCCTAGGGAGGTGATTGAGCATCAATTGAAGATCCATCCCGATGTCAGGCTGGTCCAACGAAGCCTCAAAAGCATTCCACCGAGCGTCAAGACTTCATCCATGAAGAAATCAAGAAGTTGCTCGATGCCGGCTTCATCCGAGAGGTCCACCATCCACGATGGTTGGCCCCAACCCTGTTGTCGTCCCGAAGGCTGGCGGGAAGCTACGAATGTGCATCGACTACACCACCCTCAATAAGGCATGTCCATAGGACACATTCCCTATCCCCCGTATAGACCAAATAGTCGACTCTACGTCTAGCTGTGATCTACTGTGCTTCCTAGACGCATATTCAGGTTTCCACCAAATACATATGTCTAGGGAAGATGAAGAGCACACTGCGTTCATCATAGTAGACGGTCTATACTGCTATGTGTACATGCCATATGGTCTTAAGAATGCGCTTCCCACTTTTGTGCGCGCGATGCACAAGATGTTCAGGAACCTCATTCGGGACCTCGTTGAGGTTTATGTCGATGACATCTTAGTTAAGGTTAAGATGCGAGCATCTCTGCTCGACAACCTGGCCCTAGTCTTTGACAGACTGTGTTCCACACGCATGAAGTTGAACCTGAACAAATGTGTCTTCGGGGTCTCTGCCGAGAAGATGCTCGGTTTCTTGATCTCACACCGAGGGATCGAAGCTAACCCAGAGAAGATTAAAGCGATAGAACTGATGCGTCCTATTGCCCGCATCAAGGATGTGCAGAAGCTTACCGGATAGTTGGCTGCTCTCAGTCGGTTTATCTATAGACTGGCCGAGTGGGCTTCTGCGTAAAACTGGTCCATTCGTATGTACCAAGGAGGCGGATGAGGCGTTTTAGGAGCTGAAGAAATTCCTCACAACGCTACCCGTCATGGTGGCCCCTGAACAAGGTGAGCCGTTACTCCTCTACGTCGCTGCCACAACTGAGGTCGTAAGCATGGTCTTGGTCGAAGAGCGACTGAAACTCCATCGATCTCAAGTCCCAGGAAAGGTTCTTGACACCGTCGGTCTGAAGCCCCCGGGCCCAGACTCCGTAGGAAGTCCCTGGGAAGGGGAAGTAATCAGGCCCCAAACAGGAGGACCTGATGATCAATGCATATCCGGGTCCAAGCTCCCGGAATGCGGTCCTGAACCCGAGGGCCTGGGGGCCTTGGGTCCCGGATCTCCCCAAGGAGAACTAGTCGGGTCTCAGACATCTAGACCCAGCAAACGGAGTGCGTCTAGGTCCGAGCTTCCGGAATGCAGTCTCAGACCAGGGGGCCAGGGGCCCCCCGAGTCCCAAACCACACCAAGATGAACCAGTCGGGTCCCAGCTACCTGGACCCGACAACAGGCGTGCACCTGGGTCCGAGCTCCTAGTCCCGAGCCTAGGGGCTAGAGGCCCCCGAGTACCGGACCTCTATTAGACAACGCTTCGGACCCCTCCGAGAGGGTCCGAACCATCCAGCGTCCGGTCTACTTCATCAGCGAGGTTCTCCATGATGCCAAGACAAGATATCTGGAGGTGCACAAACTGCTCTATGCAGTCCTCGTTGCATCAAGGAAGCTGCGCCATTATTTCCAAGCTCATAAAATTTTGGTGGTTACCTCGTACCCACTGAGAACCATCCTCCACAGCCCCAACGCCACTGGAAACATAGCTAAATGGGCTGTGGAGTTGGCGGAATTTGAGATAGCTGACTTTGTGGAAGAGTGGACTCCACCACCATACCAGACAGGGGGCCAGGACATCGGTGAACCAGAGCCCAGAGCTCCAGTCTTCACTGGGCCCTACTGGACTCTTTACTTCGACAGTTCCTCGCGGAAGCAGGGTGCCGGAGCGGGGGTTCTGTTCATTACACCAACCAGAGTGCAGTTCAAATACATGGTGCGACTTGACTTCAAGGCGACCAACAACATGGCGGAGTATGAGGCTCTCATCTCCGGGTTGAAAACCGCGGTATCCCTCAGGGTCCAGCAGTTGTTGGTCAAGGGTGATTCTCAGCTGGTCATCAAGCAAGTCAAGGGAAAGTGTAGTTGCAATGACCCACAGCATGCAGCTTATCTCCTCCAAGTACAGAAGTTGGAGAAGGACTTCTTATCCTTGGACTTGTGCCATGTTCCCCGTGCCAATAGCATAATAGCCGACGACCTGTCAACAAAGGCTTCAACCTGGGCTCCGGTGCCTGAGGGGGTCTTTGAAAGGAAGTTGCTACGTCCTACCGCCTAACCGGCCGAACCAGGTGAAGGGGGCGGGACCATCACCTCGAAGCTGGTGGTCCCGGTGGTCATGTTACCATGGCGCCCGCCAAGGATCGTAAGCATCACCGGGGTCTCCGTGCGACCCGATGCTCAAGTAGGTCCCCATGCATGGATCACGGAGATCCGAGACTACTTGAAAGACAATTTCCTTCCCGATGAACGTGTATACGCTGAATGGATCGCTCGGTTGGCTAATAGATACACGCTGGTGGAAGGGGATCTCTACCGGCGTGGCGCTAATGGCATCCTTTTGCGATGTATAACCCAGGAGGAGGGTTGTGACCTGCTCGTAGAGATCCATAGAGGCGAGTGTGGGAACCATGCAAGTTCCCGCACGCTAGTCGGTAAAGCCTTCCGACATGGCTTTTACTGGCCGACAGCTCTCCAGGATGCCATCAACCTGGTCAAGAGATGCAAAGCGTGCCAGTTCCATGCTAAGCCGATCCACACACCAGCGCAGACGCTGCAGATGATGCCGCCCTCATGGCCCTTCACTGTGTGGGGTCTAGACATCATGGGACCATTCCCCAAATCCATCGGAGGGTACCGGTACCTCTACATCGCCGTAGACAAGTTCACCAAGTGGGCGGAAGCTACCCCTGTAGTAACCATCAACAAGCAGTCAGCAGTCAAATTCATCAAGTCAATTGTCTGCCGGTTTGGGGTCCCACATAGAATCATCACCGACAACGGAACCCAGTTCACTAGTGCAGTGTTTCAAGACTGCTGTCATGACCTCGGCATCCAAGTTTGCTATGCTTCCGTTGCTCACCTAGAGAGCAATGGTCAAGTCGAAAGGGCCAATGCCGAGATTCTCAGGGGACTCAAAACGTGCACCTACAACAGCTTGAAAAAGCACGGTGCCAATTGGGCAAAAGAGCTTCCGTGCACACTGTGGGCTAGTAGGACGTCCCTCAATTGCTCGATAGGGAAACACCCTTCTTCCTGGTGTATGGGGCTGAGGTCGTCCCCCCCCCCCCCAGGAAATCACCATGGGCTCATCCCGTGTCCGAGCGTACGACGAAGCCATGCAGGACCAGCTCCAGCGTGAAGATATCAACCTTGTTGATGAGCGAAAGTGACAAGCAGTTGTCCTAAATGCCCGATACCGTCAAGCGCTCTGGCATTATCAGCAGCGGTTCTTGCGGAGTATACAGCTCGAGGTGGGCGACCTGGTGCTACGGCAGATACTTAATCGAGAAGGGGGGGGGGGACAAACTCTCCCCCAGCTGGGAAGGCCCCTTCCGAGTAACACAAGTATGCAGTCCCAGGTGCGTGCGCCTAGCCACAGAGGATGGGGTACCTCTACCCAATCCTTGAAACATAGAACACCTCCGTAAGTTCTATGTTTAGCACAGTAGTAGGGTCCTGTTTTCTCCAAAAAGGGTGTCATAGTGACCAGGAATAGCGCTTAGAACAGCTAAGGCCTAGAAGAGTCCTGTCACTCTCAACATCTGGGGCGGGTCGCAGCCTTCTAAATACAGCCTGATTCCTCCTGTGAAGAATAGTCTAAAGTGAGAAATTTTTGCCTCGCCCTGTGCATTCTCCCTTTACACTTTGTGCTTCCTCAAAACACATCAACTGTAAACGGGCAAAGCCACGTACCATTGGCCCTAAGGTCATTCCTAGGGTTACCGCGTGCACCCGAGCTTTGGAGCTCATACGTGTCGTGAGCTCCGTCCTGAGCCTCTCCACTGAGGAGAGGTCCAGAGCTGCCACGTGTCCCTTGGCTCCGACCTGAGCCTCTCCACTGGGGCTGGCACGTGTCCTGGGCACCGGCCTAAGCCTTCCCGCTGAGATGAGATCCGGGGGTTGACACGTGTCCTCCGGCTTCGAGCCACCTCCCCACTGAGGACAGCTCCGGTGTCGACACGTATCCTGGGTTCTAGTCAGAACTGTCTCCCCGCTGAAGAGGGCTCCGGTGCTCACAAGTGCTCCGGGCTCTGGTTCGAACCTTCCCGCTGAGGAGAAGTCCGGAGATGCCACATGTCCCACAGCATCGAGCCTCCTCCCATTTGAGGACAGCTCTGGAGCGGACACGTGCCCTGAGCTCCGGACTGGGACCTCCCTGCTGAGGTGGAATCCGGAGCTACCGCACGTCACCTGACACGGATCCACCACCCAGCTGAGGGAAACCCCGGAGCAGGCACGCGGGTGAAGCCATATCCCCTTTACAGTTTGTGCTCCCTTAGGCATATCAACTGCAAACGGGTAAGTCACGTAGACAAGGGCCCTAGGTTAACCCTAGGGCTTTCACGTGCACTAGAGCTCCGGAACCAATGCATACCCTAAAGCTCCGGTCCTAAGCCTCCCAGCTGGGCAGAGTCTAGAACTATCACGTGTCCTCAAGCCCCGAACTGCCTTCCCACTGAGAACGACCTTAGAGCTGGCACGTCCCGGGCTACGGGTGGTGAGGCGGACCCGTCAACCGAGACAGGCCACTCGCCCGGGAATCGCATTGGGTGGTGCTGTGTTGTGCGGCACCCAACATCACACATATGAGGAACCATGTATTACATAAAACAATAGCGGAAGCTTACACATTTTTCTTTGTAAATATTTTACATCAAGTAACTACAGCGGAAGTCTATATCAACTCACGTCGAATAACTAAGAGCACTCGAGATGAAGTCCAGCCCGCGGACTCCTCTCGCTAGCAACACGAAGACAACAGCAGCGGCTGGGTTCTCCCTGTGTTAAACGACTCGGAAGTCTCCGAGTCTCACCGGACAACCTTCTTTTCAGCATCGATGTTAACCTGCAAAACCACTTATATAGCAAGCGTGAGCACATAGGCTCAGCAAGTCTGACCCGTCTCTCCTAAGCAAGAAACTCTACATGCACGACGGTTGCAATTGGGTTGGCTAGATTTGCATAAAGGACTCGCCTAAAGTTGATCCTTAACTTTCAAAATTTTAAGCCTCATTGTGCGGACCTTGAGCCGAAAAGCATCGCAACTCCACAATCAAACAAGAAACGCTTTGTTGCGATGATCCTTGCACAAAGTGAAAGTAAAGTTTAATGAGCCTATCTCTAATTCAATCATGGTTGCAATACAAGTTATAGCACAGCCTTATCAAGTTCAACAGAATAACCAGTTCAGTTCTTACTACGTCAATACGCAGTGCGCAAGTATGCTCATATAACCGCGAGCGACGGTGATTCGAATCAGTACACGCCCGGACTACACGACACGTACACCCGTACTCCGAGTTGCCGGCAGCAACCTCGACTGACGTTGTACGCGGCCACCTTTCCCAATATCTTCCACATTGGACGCAGTCCAACTGCCCCGAGTACGCAAGC
This sequence comes from Neostapfia colusana, assembly GCA_030760725.1. Taxonomy (NCBI): domain Eukaryota; kingdom Viridiplantae; phylum Streptophyta; class Magnoliopsida; order Poales; family Poaceae; genus Neostapfia; species Neostapfia colusana. Next base: position 123,482,404 of record JASWHV010000001.1, on the reverse strand, counting down.
TCCCTCAAGGTACGTACCCGCTGTGGTATGTTCTTGAGCGAGGTACCTCCTGCTACCCTGACGCCGAAAGCCTAAGGCAGTTGGAAAAGTTCCACTATGGATCTCCCAAGGTACATCAATTTCCTGGGTCCCATATAGCCAGTATGCGCCCGGTACACAACTCAAACTTGTCCAACAGGGCCAAGCACGGACGGGCCTTAACCGACACAGGCAGGGCTATGCACGCATGGCCTGCAACCTGCTGCATCTAAACCTCCCTGCCCGGTCTCCATTTCTTATGTGTGAACTTTCCTCATCTTCTCTAAATTGGACCCGTTCCAAGTACACCAGCCCTAAACTCGCGAGTAGATTCCAACTACTCGTCTTCTACCGGACCTTTCCTACTAACATTAGCGTAGCCAAATTCCCTCGAGGAGTTGCTATTCTACCCTTTCTCTCTTAGGTGTTTCTGGTCATGCAAGTGGGGTTTTCAGTATCATCTAGACGTAATGCAATCAACGATGCAAAGCTATGATCTCTACAAATGGAAATGCTTTATAAAACTGTTCAAATGCAAACCGGGGCTTGCCTGTTTTGCAGGTGACTACTGTTACAATCAGTTAGTGATGATCACTTGGAGCTTGATCACTTGTTTTCCTCCCTCCTTGATCTTCACTTCAAGTCCTTCTCACCTTCACGTATATGCTACACGATATGATCATGCATATGTATTTAATTGAAAAGCTTTTGCTCATAAGATCTAATGACAGTCTTAAAACTGGAACTCTGTTTAAGAATTTAAAATGACACTGGTGCTAGTGGTTTGGGTTGGGTTTAAACACCATGATCAAGTGTTGAGTGCTTTTCCCACTTAAGTGTTGATCACCTTAAGAGATCACACATGACAGTAGTGATACAGAGCTCTAATGGAGCTGATAATTTTCATGTGAGTTCTTTGTCACAAGAAAGTCCTCTGGACCAAAATTTAGCACTTTTCATAGAGTGGTTTATTCAGAATAATTCTCTAAGGGTTTAGTCAAAGATGAACTAATTCTGAGGTAACACCCATGTTCATGTCAAACTCAGTGAACCAAAATTTCAATTAGAGTTCATAGAGTCTACATGAATTTTCCTAGGATTTTTGGAGCTAAGAATTTCCCAGAACTGAATTTACAAGTTTTGGAAATTCTCTGAAAATGTTTTCTGTATTCATTTGAATACAGGAACTTACAATCTGAATTACCCTGATCAATTCAACTCCAAATGAGCTGAAACTTTTACAGGAGTCTAGTAACACCCTAAGGAATATTCTGGCAAAATTTGAGGATTTGTGGCTAAACTAAACTCCCTCTAAAATTCTTTTGCTGAAAAGCTTTAAAGAATTTTCCAGAATTAAATAAAGACTTTCATACAAATTGGGTTGCATATTTGGATATAGTTTTTCAATATGGATCTAACCCAATTTGAATCACTAATTTTTGAGGTTCCTAGCAAAAGTTACGCTCTTCTAAAGTTTGGGGAAAAATCTGGGATTTGAATAAATCCGGGAAATGTTTAAACTGACCGTGGGACCACGGTTACACGTGTCTGCTGCTGGGAGCGCGCCACACGGGGCCACAGGACCATTTCCCGCGCTGTCACAATTGATCCGGCGCCACAGAGTATCCGGCCCACTGTTGCCGTGCGACTGACGCGCGAGGTCTTCTTCCACCTCCCGCTCCCGCGCGATCCCGCCGCCGGGCTCGCCGGAGCAGCTCCGGGATCAGTCGTCCGGCCACCTCTGTCGATGAAACTCGCCACCAGCCCCTAATTCAACGCGAGAAACATGCTGATGGGGTTTTCTCGAGCTGGCAGGGCCCCCAAACTAGCCCGCGACGGCGCAACGGTTCAGACTAAGTCCGGCGACGTCGCCCCGACGCCCTAAGCCTTCTAGGCTTCGGTTTCCAAGCTCTAGATCACCAGCGGACGCTAGGGATCATCGACGTGGAAAGGAAATGGCTTGGAGATGGATCTAACTTAGGGTTCACCATGCACTCGCATCTTCCCGCCATAGCCGCCTTCGGAAAGCTTGAAATTGCACCGTGCACAGGGTGTTTCATGCGAGGTTTCAAAAGAGAACTGGTGCGCCTACATGTCTAGCCGGTGTGTGTGAAGTCTCGTGGTGTCTAAACTACAATTGATCGGGAATTTTACAGAATCATACCGGAAGGTTGGTTTTCACCGGCCGGAGAGGATCTTCAAAATTTGCCGTTGAGAGGCTGAGGCAGGCTCTGTGCGTCGGGTGGAAGCTGCACGGAGCTCCTGCGCGTCCAAAAGTGGCCTCGCTTGGTCTTTAAACTTTCTGGAGGAGGCTGTCCACGGGAGCACGTCGCCGCCGGGGTGTTCGGCCGCCGTGGAAACTCAAGGTTCTTAGCGTAGAGGGCACGAACACACTGGGTGATGGCTCGAGGAGGTCGTGGGGACGTTGGTGGTGTTGTTTTGCTGCTCAGAGGCGCTGCTCACTAGAATTTCCCGAGCTCCCGATCGATCGAAGCAGGGCGGCTGTGTTTTCTGTCTTCCGGTGCGAGAGAGAGAGAAGAACAGCGCCGTGGCTTCGGTTAAGAGGCGGGAGAGGCGGTGAGGCGGTAGCCACCGACGTCCAGCAGCTCTCCAGCGCGAAGAACCCAGCAGGAGGTGGAGGCGTCGGCCGAGCTCGGTGTCGAGCGGAGGGAAGGCGGCTTCACGTGGGAGGAAAGCAAAACAGAGACTGTGGACTGAGATCTTTTGCAATATCCAGTGCACTCAATGACATGTGGGACCCACTGATCAGTCCCTCCTTATCCCCCTCCAAAATATCTCCCCAATTTGAATATTGATGGAATTCAATTGTGGAAGTTTAAATCTGATATGGATTTGGATAATTGGGCAAGTTTCATCCAAATTCAAACACGCATTTGAATTCTTTGTCTTTTAAAGTCCATTTTGCAAAATGGGTTGCAAACTATTTTCATAAATCATGAAACTCTGCACACCCCCTAATTTGGACCCAAGGAATTCAAATATGAAACCTGATTTTTAATTTGACTGTTGCAAATGAGATTTGTAGCACAACAGTTTGGAAATTCCTAGTGTTGCTCTCATTTGAATTTTATTTTGAACACATTGTTCCAAATCTGATTTTTGTTTTCTCACACATATGGGAACTTCCCATTCATGTTTTAGACCCCTCTAGGGTTCCAAGTTCTCAAATAAACATTTGACTTGTGTGAAGAAAAACCCTCATGTGTGTTATCACATGTGGAAAAGCTTTTAACAAGTCCCAAATTTCTCCCATATGAAACAAAACTTTGCAAACAAGTGTTTCTTTGTATTCATAATTTTTGGGACCTTTACATTCCTCCCCCCTTAAAAGGAATCTCGTCCCGAGATTGAAAAGAAGAACAAGGTGGGAGGTAATTACAAGGTTTATGACAAAAGCTCCGGATAATTCTTGTGGATGTAATCTTTGGTTTCCCACGTCGCCTCTTCCGGGGTATGATTACTCCACAGGACTTTATAAAATTTCAAAGTCCGGTTCCTGGTGGTCCGGGTCTTTTCGTCGATAATCTGTACAGGTTGCTCGACATAGGTGAGATCCGGCTTCAACTCGTCAATGTCTTCAGTGCGGATGGCAGCGGTAAACTTAAGACATTTCCGCAGCTGGGACACATGAAATATGTCGTGAATACCGGCAAGGCTTGCCGGTAGTTCCAGCCGGTAGGCTACAGTTCCGCACTTCTCCGTGATAGTGAACGGACCGATGAATCGGGGAGCAAGTTTCCCCTTGACACCGAACCGATGAATCCCCTTCATCGGAGACACACGAAGATACACGTGCTCTCCGACTTCGAAATGCAGCGGTCGACGTCTCTGGTCCGCGTAGCTCTTTTGACGAGATTGGGCAGCTTTGAGGTTCTCTTGTATTATCCGAACTTTCTCTTCGGCTTCATTGACAAGATCAACCCCGAACGTTACTCGTTCACCGGATTCGCACCAATTCAATGGTGTACGGCACTTCCGGCCGTATAGAGCTTCATATGGTGCCATTTTGATGCTCGTCTGATATCCGTTGTTGTACGAGAACTCCGCCAGTGGTAAGTGATCATCCCAGCTCTTACCGTGGTGGATGGCACATGCTCTTAGCATATCCTCTAGTATTTGATTCACCCTCTCAGTTTGCCCATCGGTTTGAGGGTGATATGCAGAGCTTCTAATCAACTTTGTCCCCAAGGAGGTGTGTAGCTGTTCCCAGAAACGGGCTACGAACAGCGATCCTTTATCTGACACAATGGTGCGGGGAACTCCATGTAAGCACAAGATCCGTGCTATGTACAGCTCCGCATACTGCTTTGCGTTGTACCTAGTATGCACAGGGATGAAATGTGCTGATTTGGTTAATCGGTCCACAATTACCCAAATCGAATCATGGTTGTGGGAGGTCATCGGCAACCCAACGATGAAGTCCATACTCAAGTCTTCCCACTTCCATGCCGGTACTTGCAATGGCTGCAACAGGCCTGACTTCTTCATATGGTCGGCCTTGACTCTTCGACACGTATCACACTCTGAAACGTACTTTGCAACTTCACGTTTCATACGTGTCCACCAAAATTTCTTCCGGAGATCTTGGTACATTTTATTACTGCCCGGATGAATGGAAAACTTGGACAAATGAGCTTCATCCAAAATTTTCTTCCGTTGTTCCATATCCCGGGGTACTACAATCCGGTCGTTGAACCACAAGGTACCTTCATCGTTCTTCCGGAAGCACTTCATTTCTCCGTTGTCTATCCTTCGCCGTATGTGAGACATACCCTTGTCTTTCCGTTGAGATTCAATGATCTCCTCTCGGATGGTAGGAATGAGAGCGAGATTATAGAGAGCTCCATACGGGATGACACGGAGGCTTGGTTCATCATCATCCATTTCAGCAATAGTTAGGTGATGGATATGCGCCTTACGACTGAGCACATCGGCGACCACATTCGCCTTTCCTGGATGATAATGAATTTCCAGTTCATAGTCCTTAATGAGCTCTAGCCATCTTCGTTGCCTCATGTTCAGTTCTTTCTAAGTGAAGATGTACTTCAAGCTCTTGTGGTCGGTGTAGAGGTGTAAAAGATTTCCGAGCAAGTAATGCCTCCACATCTTCAAAGCAAGGACCACGGCAGCTAACTCAAGATCATGAGTTGGATAATGCTGCTCGTGAGTTCTGAGTTGACAAGATCCATAAGCGACCACTCGTCTTTCTTGCATCAGCACGCAGCCAAGACCGATGCCAGATGCATCGCAATAAACGTCGAATGGCTTCGTTGTATCCGGCTGAGCAAGAACTGGGGCTGTTGTGAGATGCTTCACTAAGGTCTAGAAAGCTTGTTCACACGCAGCACTCCACACAAATCTGGTATTCTTCTTTAATAATTCCGTCATCGGTTTAGCAATCTTGGAAAAACTCGGAATAAACCTCCGGTAGTAACCCGCTAAACCGAGGAAGCTTCGGATTTCATGTACTGACTTTGGTGACTCCCATTTCTGCACTTGGATAACCTTACTCGGATCTACAGCGATGCCCTCCGCTGAAATGATGTGTCCGAGAAAATGTACTTGATTAATCCAGAATTCACACTTGCTGAATTTTGCATAGAGCTGATGATCTCGCAATCTTTGTAGCACAATATGCAGATGTTCAGCATGTTCTTCCTCTGACTTGGAGTACACCAAGATATCGTTGATGAAGACAACGACGAATTTATCCAACTCCGGCATGAACACTGAATTCATCAGGTACATAAAGTGTGCCGGGGCGTTGGTCAAACCAAAAGACATAACGAGATACTCATACAGCCCGTATCTCGTTGAGAATGCCGTCTTCGGAATATCTTCTGCCCGGATTTTGATCTGGTGATATCCGGACCGAAGATCCATCTTTGAAAATACCTTCGCACCCACTAATTGATTGAAGAGCATATCAATGCGAGGTAGTGGATACTTGTTCTTGATGGTAACGGCGTTCAAAGGACGATAATCAACACAAAGCCATAGTGTTTCGTCCTTCTTCTTGACAAACAACGCTGAACAACCCCAAGGTGACGAACATGGTCGTATAAAGCCCTTGCTCATTAGGTCATTCAGCTGTGTCTTCAATTCTGCCAGTTCATTGGGTGCCATCTTGTATGGTGTAACACCCCAAAATTTTGTTAAGACCCTAAATCATGTTAAGAGGGGAATTTAAAATTTTTTGGACGTGCTGCATGTTTTGCAAAAATTCAAATTCAAACTGGAATTCAAATTAAACTCAAATCAGAAAAGAAATAGAAAAAAGAAAAAGAGAAAACAGAAAAAAACCGGCCAGTGGGCCGCAACCCACCAGCCGGCCCAACCAGCGCCGCGCCAGCCCGCAGCCGCGCGCGCCGCTTCCTCCCACTGACAGGCGGGGCCCGCCAGCCCTTCTTCTACCTCGCGCCCGCCCCGGGATTCTCTCACCCCGGATCAAAACCGACCCGGATTCCTGCGCATCCCCGCCGAATTCCGTTCGTAGGCGACGCGGACTTGATCTAAACCACCCCGCCGCCTTTCCCCGTCTATAAAACCCCCGGCCTCGTTCTATTTTTCCCACGCGATCCGCCGATTTTCCTCCGGTGAGAACGGAGACTTCTCCGGCGAATTCTAGCCGATCTAAGCTCGGAAATTTCGATCTAACTCGCTGGTCTTGATCCACCGCCTCCGGGGAACCTTGCAGGTGCAGAAAACTCGGAGACTTGCGGTGTAAACACAGCGCCGACGAGCCTCGCCGTGAATTCACCTCGGACCTCGTCGCCGATCACCTTCCAGGACCTCCGAGCTCAAGAAAACCCCCGAGGTGAGATCCCCGACCTCCCCTCCACCGATCTATGCCATAAAATCACAGTTCTAGGAAGAATTCTCGAAGATCCGAAAGTCTCCGGCGAGATCGCCGCTTCCCGCCGCCGTGCGCCGCCGGCAGCGCCGCCCGCGTTCGATCAGAGCGACGTGGCCGCTTGTGCGCCGTTTATTTTAAATCGCACGGTAGGGTTTAAATCCCCGCGTACCGGTTCGACATTATAATCTCAGCCGTCGGTTTAAAATCGGACGGTCCACGTCAGCCCCGCGTTATAAAGACTAGAAATCTTACATGCTACCCCCTGGGGTTCTCGGGAAATAAGAGCTAGCCCCGGAAACTTCTGATCTAGCCCCTGGAACTCCAGAAAATCATGTAAATTCATTTAAAAATCAGTTTTAGCCCCTGGACTTAATAAAAATTCGGAAAAAACACCTCTGTTATGAGTAGCTAGACCCCTGAAAATTCTTAAAATAATATTATAGACCCTGTAGTGGGGTAAGTTTAACTTTTTAGCCCTGTTTAGTATTTAATTTAGGAAATTGAATATGTGGCTAGTGTTTAAAAATTTAAAAGGGGGACAAACATATTGTCAAAATTAAATTAAAGACTTTCTCAGTATTTAGGAAACTTTGGAGTGAGATAAAAACATATTTTGGGCTGAATTGAATCGGTTTAATTTATTATTCATATTTAGAGACACATTTTTAAGTAAAGAATAGTTATAGGAAATAGGGAAAATAATTGTGAAATAGTTTACATTAGAGGCAAAGGTCAAAATATGTTATTAAATTATTTAGGACCAGAACCTATTCTGTTTAGATGATGTGTCTTGTTATTTTCATAAAAAGTACACATTTATGCATAGGAAAATAAATTTGAAAACATAGCAACTAGTAAATGATAAATGGAGTTTCTAAAAATCCAAAAGAATTCAGTTTAGGGTTGGTAGAAATTTTGAAGACACATATGGAGAAGAAAAATACCTTTCATGCATACTTGGTAGCAAAAAGGTGTAGTAGTTGAATATAAGGAATTTATATATATATAGTATGTAAGTATAAATGTGAACACAAAAGTAGGAATCATATACACATGATTAAAAGTGCATGCAAGCCACAAATCAACATACATAGAGTAACCACAACACATATAATGGTGAATGACTTTCATAAATATGAATGTGTGGTTTGTATGAAGTGGAAGTGTGAACCTATGTCTTACGGATTGTTGTTTTCCTTTTGCTATGTGTGATGGTATGATGTAGAACCTGCTCAAGAGCAAGTTATCCCTTTCCAAGATCAGGACTACCCATTCCAAGAGCAGCAGGAAGGAGGCAAGTGTCCTTGACCACTTTGATCCTATGCCAGGATGTGTAGCTAGAATTATTTGCATTGTCAAATGAAATATGAAATCCATGCTAGGAAGTTTCCCTAGAATTGCATTACCTTGTTTCCTTGTAGCTTGGGTTGGGATTTATTTTATCATGTCATTTATTATTATGCACATGCTTAGCCATGCTTAGAATGGGATATTTGGGATATGAGATCATCAGTTTATTTTACCATACTCTTGAATGAAATATTGTGAGTTATGTAGAGGTAGGGATCAAGGCAAGTTGGATGTTTTGGTTGTGTGCTGGGTGCACGAGACTCGGGTTTGTGTTTAGTACTTGCCTGGATCCTAAGGACCGGTTCATGTAGCATGTAACCTGGCTTTACCGTGCCAACCACATGCTGAGATGGGGCAGCTTGGCCAATTAATTAGGTGTATCCCCGGCGTAGTATGGGTGTGTTGGATGGTGCGGGGAATAGGTGTCAGCTGGACTACCATATGAACCGCAAGGCTCAAGAGGGGGCCACTGCAGCGGGGTTGGAGCCTCTTGTATGCTGTTAGGGGTGAAACCTCAGTGGGCCCACGCTCGTCGGGAATCCCTTTGTAAAGGCTTCGTAGTGATCTCCTGGCTACACACCTGAGAAGTGTGAATGTGGTTCGCGGCCACTGGCATAATGGAGGTTCTTTTAGTCCACCCGACAACGGGGGATGAAATCACTACATGTGGGTACAGTGGTACAAACTCTGCAGAGTCAAAACTGTCATGACAGCCGTGCTCACGGTCAAGAGCGGCTTGGACTTATTCATGATTAGAGGATTGATGGTTTTGGAAGTTAAGCGGGGAGCTTAACATTGGAAATGATGTTATGGTTATTGGATTATGATGATGGGATGGGAGATTGGGACCATTTCACTTGTGTAGTAATGTAGGTGCTTAATAAGCTAAGGTGATAGGTATTAATTGCGTAGTGCTTTAACCATGAGTTCAATCTCTCCTTGTTCTAGCCATGCATGATATAATTTTCCCACACTTGCTGAGTACCATTGGTACTCAACCTTGCATATTTGTTGGTTTATATTGCTGCTCAGGTCAAGATAATGAGGTGGTGTATAATGATCAAGACTTTGGACCCGAAGAAGGTTTCTAGGTTCATGGAGACCCCCGGGCAACGCCTGTGATGAAGCCCTCAAGAATAATATTCCGCTGCTAGTTTATTTACTTGCGATGAACTTATTATTGTCCATTGAGACATTTGCTATGTAAGACTTATTTATATTCGACACCTGGCTTGTAATAAATGATGCTTCACTATTTGTCATCACATATATGAGAAAATGATCCTGGCATACATGTGATATTCACTTGGTTGTTCTTTGGAAAAACCGGGTATGACAAGAAGTGGTATCAGAGCCAAGGTTGCCCGTAGGAACGTGGACCTAGGTAGAAATGGACGTATTTAAGGGCCCTATTTTCTTAAAAACTATTTTACAAGGTGTGTGTTGAAAAGTGTTATTTAATGGAGTCACTTTCTTCATCTTACCCCAACTTTCATTCAAAATAGAATTTTTGTTTAAAAGTTTATCTAACCTAAGTTTAAATGTTTTCTGTTTTAGATGGTTCGCATGATTCGCACCGCTCGCAAGTCCACAGGAGGGAGAGTTCCCGTAGTTGCCCTTGCCCAAAGAGAGGAGAGCCATCCGGTGACGTACCTTTCCTACGGATTGGCAGTAGGAGGCTTGTTGCGCCGTCTTCGACGTATGCTCGAAGCCGCCGGCAATACGGGCAAGCTAATCATCCACTATAACTCCACCAGGACCATCCGTGAAAAGAGGGAAGAATGGAGTTCAGAGATGAGGATTATACACGAAAATCAGCTGCTTAAGATCCACCACTCTCCAGCTTGTCGAGCGACACAGGTCGATGCGGAGAAGGATGTCACCTGGGAGGCCATCACCTGCCAGAGTCACATCTATCGTCGCCACCTGGACAGGACTGAGTACATGTATGTCCTCCAGCGTGAGAGTGGTACAACGGAGTATAAGTACCCGCCAGTGCAGCAAGGGACTTCCCATGAGCACATGGACTTGTGCTTGGAGGATGCTGCTATGCTCAGCACTCGACTGCAGGAGTGTCAGCAAGAGCTTCAGGATGTTCGGGACACCCTGAAGGAAACGGAGGCGTTGCTGCGAGCCTGCCTGAGGGCGAGAGAAAGAGGAGATGGGAATGAACTGTGTGTCACCGCGAATGATACATGGACTCCTGACTCCCCAGATCTTCGGGCGATAAGGCGTCGTCGCACTTCTCCACCAGCAGCCTCCCCACCCAAAGCAGAGTCAGAAGGAAGCCGAAATGATGAGGAAGATCCCGAGGAGCCAGCTCAAGAAAACGAGTAGTGTAGAGTCCTTCCCTTAGCTAGCAAGATGTCGAATAGTCGAGTCGTTACGTTAAGTTAATGGTGTGTTAATGCTTGGTGTGTGACGTGAGTTGTGGAAGCCATGAGCAATTGTCCACAGCCTCGTCTTTAGATTGTTTTGCTTTGGTGTGAGAACCCACATGAAATAATATTGCATTTATTTTTGTGTGAAAAATGAACCCTCAGAAAAGTATAACAAAGCCTCAACGCTTCAAAGTACAAACAAATGAAAGTAGTAAGATGATACTAAATGCTTTCAAATTAACATTGGTTGATTCTGCCAGATGGCCGAAAGAGGAAAAGGACGTGCTGCCAACCCCGCCAACAACAATGATGAGGCATGCAACCCTCATCTTTCTGGAGGCCAGGACCGGGGTGGTCGCCGTGAAGGAGTTGATCCCCTCCACCAAATGCTGGAGAATCAGAATCAGCTCATCCAGAACTTGACTCAAGTGGTGGCCAACTTGCATCAAGTTCCACCTCCACAAACTGCACCACGCCAACCAAGGTTGAGTGAGTTTCTAGGAACTCAACCTCCAAAGTTTGCAAGTGCTGCTGAACCTCTGGAGGCAGATGATTGGCTGAAGACCATTGAAAGTAAGATGAGGATCATACAGTGCCAAGGGTATGAGAGGATGCTGTTCGCCTCTCATCAATTGCATGGACCTGCTGCTGATTGGTGGACCGCCTATGTGGCCGCCCATCATGACCCTGAGAACATCACTTGGGAAGAGTTCAAGCGTAGCTTCCGCAACCATTACATCCCACGAGGTGAACTCAAAAACAAGAGGAAGGAGTTCTTGGGACTGCAGCAGGGAAACATGACTGTGAGGGAATACCTCACTAAGTTCACTCAACTATCCCGTTATGCCCCACGGGACATAGAGACTGATGAGCAGAAACAGGATTGCTTCGTGGAAGGACTTACAGCAGAAATGCAGTGTGCAATGTCCTCCAACGAGTATGAAAGTTTCCAAAAGATGGTGGACAGAGCGTTTGTGGTAGAAAGGAAGCTAAAGGCCCTGGAAAATGAGAATAAGAGGAAGGCCGGGTGGTCACATCAAGCCTCAGGGAGCAACACCCGCCCACGTCTGATGCAGCAACCTGCAGGGCAGACGAACCGTGCTGCGGTACCCTACTCAGCACCAAGAGGGTATAACCCGAACTACAGGCCTCCGGCAGCACCAATACAACCACAACGTCAGTTCGTACAGCAGCCTCGCCCTGCATATCCACCTCGACCAGCAGTACAAGGACCCCCAAACCAACCCCAAGACAGCAAAGGCCAGGCACCTAAGGTTGGGGTGCAATGTTTTAGCTGCGGAGAAGTGGGACACTACGCCCATAAGTGCCCAAAGAAGAAGCCCACGCAGCCACAACAGCAGAATGTAATGAGACGACGGGTGAACCACGTCACTATGGAGGAAAGCACAAGAGGCACCCGACGTGGTAGTTGGTAAGTTTCCTGCCAATTTACACATTGCAACCCTGCTGTTTGATTCTGGTGCTACCCACTCATTCATTGCTCAAGGGTTTGTTAAGAAGCATGACCTAGCAACAACACAAATGAACCATATGCTAGCCGTAAACTCTCCGGGTGGAGAAATAAGGACAAGACAAGTGTGTCCCAAAGTGAACCTAGACATTAATGGGGTAGTATTTACTGCTAACCTCATAGTGATAGATTCACAAGGGATAGATATTATTTTGGGTATGGACTGGTTGACCAAACATAAAGGAATCATCCATTGTTCGACCAGAACGGTGGAACTAACTCACCCTAGTGGCACAAGAGTAAAGTTCATAACAATACACGAGCCTAGGAGGGACATTAAATTAAATCAAGTTGAGGTGAAAGTTGAGGAGATCAGGACCATCAGGGAATATCCAGATATTTTTCCGGAGGAGTTGCCAGGTATGCCTCCCGATCGTGAAGTGGAATTTGCAATTGAGCTAGTGCCTGGAACAGCCCCGATATACAAAAGACCTTATCGGATGGACTCCAAGCAGCTAGAAGAACTCAAGGATCATTTAAGAGAATTGACGGAGAAGGGGTATATTCGTCCTAGTTCCTCACCATGGGGAGCTCCGGTGATATTTGTGCCCAAGAAGGACGGAACCCAAAGGTTATGCGTGGATTACCGTGCCTTGAATGAGGTAACTATCAAGAACAAGTACCCATTACCCCGCATTGAAGACTTGTTTGATCAGTTGAGGGGAGCTTGTGTGTTCTCGAAAATTGATCTCAGGTCGGGGTACCACCAACTCAAGATAAGGCAATCTGATATTCCCAAGACAGCTTTCGTGTCTCGGTACGGACTGTATGAATACACTGTCATGCCTTTCGGGCTAACTAATGCCCCGGCATACTTCATGTATCTCATGAACAAGGTATTCATGGAATATCTGGACAAATTTGTGGTGGTTTTCATAGATGACATTCTTGTCTTCTCCAAAGATGAAGAAGAACATGAGAAACATCTAAGGTTGGTGTTGCAAAGGCTGAGAGAACACCAACTATATGCCAAGTTGAGCAAGTGTGAGTTTTGGCTGAAGAGAGTTCCCTTCTTAGGACATATAATCTCGGAGGGAGGAATCTCCGTAGATCCCGCCAAAATCGAGGATATCCAGAAGTGGAGGACCCCTGAAAATGTCGGGGAAGTTCGAAGCTTCTTGGGATTGGCTGGATACTATCGACGGTTTATTGAAGGATTCTCCAAGATCTCGAGACCTCTCACCAAACTGTTGGAGAAGGGAATCACATTCACCTGGATGCCACAGTGCGAGACGAGTTTTCAGGAGCTAAAGAAGAGATTGACAACAGCCCCAGTGTTAGTTATGCCATATATGCAGAAGAACTTTACGGTGTACTGCGATGTCTCTGGAAACGGGTTGGGATGTGTTCTCATGCAAGAAGGGCATGTCGTGGCATATGCATCCCGGCATCTTCGGAAGCATGAGACGAACTATCCTACACATGACCTAGAACTAGCCGCAGTGGTACACGCGTTGAAAATTTGGCGGCACTATTTGATGGGGAAGAGGACCGAGATATATACGGATCATAAGAGTTTGAAGTACATATTCACACAGCCAGACCTCAACCTCAGACAAAGGAGATGGTTAGATCTAATCAATGACTTTGATGTAGGCATCAACTATCATCCCGGGAAAGCAAACGTCGTGGCCGATGCTTTGAGTCGGAAAGTGCAGGTCAATAAGTTGAGCTTGAAGGACATGCCTGCAGAATTGAAGGACGAGGTTATAAGGCTCAATCTATGTCTAGTAAATAGTGGTGAAGCCATCGTCATGGAAGTGGACTCCACACTAGAGCGAGACATACGCGAGGGTCAAAAGAATGACGAGAAGATACGAGAGATCAGACAACTCATCAAGGAAAATAAAGCTCCTGGTTTTAGAGAGGATGAACAAGGAACGGTGTGGCACGGGAAAAGAATCTGTGTGCCAGAAGTAAAGGAGATCTGTGAATTGATTTTGAAGGAGGCTCATGATTCTGACTATTCCATTCATCCTGGGAGTACGAAAATGTACCAGGACCTCAAGAGCAGGTATTGGTGGTATGGCATGAAACGAGATGTCGCGGAACATGTTGCCCTATGTGACACGTGTCAGTTGGTGAAAGCAGAACATCAACGACCCGCGGGATTATTGCAACCACTCAAAGTGCCTGAATGGAAATGGGAAGAAATCAGCATGGATTTCATCGTTGGATTGCCTAGAACCCAATCATGATATGATTCGATATGGGTCATCGTTGATAGGCTAACCAAGGTAGCTCATTTCATCCCCGTGAAAGAAAGCTACAGCGGATCCAAATTGGCAGAGCTGTACATGTCAAGGATCGTGTGTTACCATGGAGTGCCAAAGAAGATTGTGTCGGATCGAGGGACACAGTTCACCTCGAGGTTTTGGCAGAAGTTGCATGAAACCATGGGAACCCATCTGAATTTCAGCTCTGCCTATCATCCCCAAACCGACGGGCAGACGGAGAGAACCAATCAGATTCTTGAAGATATGCTGAGGGCATGTGCACTTAAAAACAATCGGAGTTGGGACAAGAACTTACCGTATGCGGAGTTTTCCTAGAACAACAGCTATCAAGCTAGTATGAAGATGTCACCGTTTGAAGCTTTGTACGGGAGGAAGTGCAGAACTCCCCTATTTTGGAACCAAACAGGGGAAAGTAAAGTGTTTGGTCCAGAAGTACTACAAGAAGCCGAGGCGAAGGTGAGGGAAATTCGCAATAACTTGAGGATAGCACAGACACGCCAAAAGAGCTATGCCGATGTACGAAGAAGAGAGCTCGTTTTCAACGTGGGGGACTATGTCTATCTCAAGGTGTCCCCTATCAGAGGACTTCGTCGGTTCAAGGTGAAAGGGAAGTTGTCACCTCGATACATCAGACCCTTCCAAGTTTTGGAGAGGAAAGGCGAAGTGGCGTATCAACTAGAATTACCGGCTCGTCTATCGGATGTGCACGATGTATTCCATGTGTCACAACTCAAGAAATGCCTGAGGACGCCTGAGGAGGTGTTACCCATGAATGAAGTGGACGTAGCTGAGGATTTGTCTTATGCCGAGCAACCATACAAGATTTTGGAGACAATGGAACGCCTCACCAGAAATAAAAGAATCCGGATGTGCAAGGTGCAGTGGAAGCATCACTCAGAAGAGGAAGCCACCTGGGAGCGGGAAGATGACCTAAAGGCACAATTTCCGGAATTGTTTTCTTAGAACCAACAATCTCGAGGACGAGATTTCTTTTAAGGGGGGTAGAGCTGTAACACCCCAAAATTTTGTTAAGACCCTAAATCATGTTAAGAGGGGAATTTAAAAATTTTTGGACGTGTTGCATGTTTTGCAAAAATTCAAATTCAAACTGGAATTCAAATTAAACTCAAATCAGAAAAGAAATAGAAAAAAGAAAAAGAGAAAACAGAAAAAACCGGCCAATGGGCCGCAACCCCACCAGCCGGCCCAACCAGCACCGCGCCAGCCCGCAGCCGCGCGCGCCGCTTCCTCCCACTGACAGGCGGGGCCCGCCAGCCCTTCTTCTACCTCGCGCCCGCGCCGGGATTCTCTCACCCCAGATCAAAACCGACCCGGATTCCTGCGCATCCCCGCCGAATTCCATTCGTAGGCGACGCGGACTTGATCTAAACCACCCCGCCGCCTTTCCCCGTCTATAAAAACCCCGGCCTCGTTCTGTTTTTCCCACGCGATCCGCCGATTTTCCTCCGGTGAGAACCGAGACTTCTCCGGCGAATTCTGGCCGATCTAAGCTCGGAAATTCCGATCTAACTCGCTGGTCTTGATCCACCGCCTCCGGGGAACCTTGTAGGTGCAGAAAACTCGGAGACTTGCGGTGTAAACACAGCGCCGACGAGCCTCGCCGTGAATTCACCTCGGACCTCGTCGCCGATCACCTTCCAGGACCTTCGAGCTCAAGAAAACCCCCGAGGTGAGATCCCCGACCTCCCCTCCACCGATCTATGCCATAAAATCACAGTTCTAGGAAGAATTCTCGAAGATCCGAAAGTCTCCGGCGAGATCGCCGCTTCCCGCCGCCGGCAGCGCCGCCCGCGTTCGATCAGAGCGACGTGGCCGCTTGTGCGCTGTTTATTTTAAATCGCACAGTAGGGTTTAAATCCCCGCGTACCGGTTCGACGTTATAATCTCAGCCGTCGGTTTAAAATCGGACGGTCCACGTCAGCCCCGCGTTATAAAGACTGGAAATCTTACGTGCTACCCCCTGGGGTTCTCGGGAAATAAGAGCTAGCCCCGGAAACTTCTGATCTAGCCCCTGGAACTCCAGAAAATCATGTAAATTCATTTAAAAATCAGTTTTAGCCCCTGGACTTAATAAAAATTAGGAAAAACACCTCTGTTATGAGTAGCTAGACCCCTGAAAATTCTTAAAATAATATTATAGACCCTGTAGTGGGGTAAGTTTAACTTTTTAGCCCTGTTTAGTATTTAATTTAGGAAATTGAATATGTGACTAGTGTTTAAAAATTAAAAAGGGGGACAAACATATTGTCAATATTAAATTAAAGACTTTCTCAGTATTTCGGAAACTTTGGAGTGAGATAAAAACATATTTTGGGCTGAATTGAATCGGTTTAATTTATTATTCACATTTAGAGACACATTTTTAAGTAAAGAATAGTTATAGGAAATAGGGAAAATAATTGTGAAATAGTTTACATCAGAGGCAAAGGTCAAAATATGTTATTAAATTATTTAGGACCAGAACCTATTCTGTTTAGATGATGTGTCTTGTTATTTTCATAATAAAGTACACATTTATGCATAGGAAAATAAATTTGAAAACATAGCAACTAGTAAATGATAAATGGAGTTTCTAAAAATCCAAAAGAATTCAGTTTAGGGTTGGTAGAAATTCTGAAGACACATATGGAGAAGAAAAATACCTTTCATGCATACTTGGTAGCAAAAAGGTGTAGTAGTTGAATATAAGGAATATATATATATATATATATATATATATATATATATATATATATATATATATATATATATATATATATATAGTATGTAAGTATAAATGTGAACACAAAAGTAGGAATCATATACACATGATTAAAAGTGCATGCAAGCCACAAATTAACACACATAGAGTAACCACAACACATATAGTGGTGAATGACTTTCATAAATATGAATGTGTGGTTTGTATGAAGTGGAAGGGTGAACCTATGTCTTATGGATTGTTGTTTTCCTTTTGCTATGTGTGATGGTATGATGTAGAACCTGCTCAAGAGCAAGTTATCCCTTTCCAAGATCAGGACTACCCATTCCAAGAGCAGCAGGAAGGAGGCAAGTGTCCTTGACCACTTTGATCCTATGCTAGGATGTGTAGCTAGAATTATTTGCATTGTCAAATGAAATATGAAACCCATGCTAGGAAGTTTCCCTAGAATTGCATTACCTTGTTTCCTTGTAGCTTGGGTTGGGATTTATTTTATCATGTCATTTATTATTATGCATATGCTTAGCCATGCTTAGAATGGGATATTTGAGATATGAGATCATCAGTTTATTTTACCATACTCTTGAATGAAATATTGTGAGTTATGTAGAGGTAGGGATCAAGGCAAGTTGGATGTTTTGGTTGTGTGCTGGGTGCTTGAGACTCCGGTTTGTGTTTAGTACTTGCCTGGATCCTAAGGACCGGTTCATGGAGCATGTAACCTGGCTTTACCGTGCCAACCACATGCTGAGATGGGGCAGCTTGGCCAATTAATTAGGTGTATCCCCGGCGTAGTATGGGTGTGTTGGATGGTGCGGGGAATAGGTGTCAGCTGGACTACCATATGAACCGCAAGGCTCAAGAGGGGGCCACTGCAGCGGGGTTGGAGCCTCTTGTATGCTGTTAGGGGTGAAACCTCAGTGGGCCCACGCTCGTCGGAAATCCCTTTGTAAAGGCTTCGTAGTGATCTCCTGGCTACACACCTGGGAAGTGTGAATGTGGTTCACGGCCACTGGCATAATGGAGGTTCTTTTAGTCCACCCGACAACGGGGGATGAAATCACTACATGTGGGTACAGTGGTACAAACTCTGCAGAGTCAAAACTGTCATGACAGCCGTGCTCACGGTCAAGAGCGGCTTGGACTTATTCATGATTAGAGGATTGATGGTTTTGGAAGTTAAGCGGGGAGCTTAACATTGGAAATGATGTTATGGTTATTGGATTATGATGATGGGATGGGAGATTGGGACCATTTCACTTGTGTAGTAATGTAGGTGCTTAATAAGCTAAGGTGATAGGTATTAATTGCATAGTGCTTTAACCATGAGTTCAACCTCTCCTTGTTCTAGCCATGCATGATATAATTTTCCCACACTTGCTGAGTACCATTGATACTCAACCTTGCATATTTGTTGGTTTATATTGCTGCTCAGGTCAAGATAATGAGGTGGTGTATAATGATCAAGACTTTGGACCCGAAGAAGGTTTCTAGGTTCATGGAGACCCCCGGGCAACGCCTGTGATGAAGCCCTCAAGAATAATATTCCGCTGCTAGTTTATTTACTTGCGATGAACTTATTATTGTCCATTGAGACATTTGCTATGTAAGACTTATTTATATTCGACACCTGGCTTGTAATAAATGATGCTTCACTATTTGTCATCACATGTATGAGAAAATGATCCTGGCATACATGTGATATTCACTTGGTTGTTCTTCGGAAAAACCGGGTGTGACATATGGCCTTCGTGATATCGGTGTCGTTCCCAGTATAAATTCAATCTTGAACTCCACGTCTCGTTCGGGCGGCATGCCCGGTAAATCATCGGGAAACACATCTGGATACTCACGTACCACCAGAATGTCCTCTATCTTGACAGCTTCCGTGTGGTTCACTGTTGCAATCTGCTGCCGTCTGGCGCCCAGAATTAATATATGAAGACCGTGCTGTGGGGAGTTGAGCTCAACGGTCCTAGAGCTGATGTTAAGAACCGCTCTGTGGTAATTCAACCACGACATCCCCAAAATGATGTCGATCTTCAGACCCTCCAGAATAATGAGAGTCGTAGGGTATATTCTACCCCCCAAACAAAGAGGTGCTCGGGAGACAACCTCGCTTGCGGTACTACTGCCCCCGGGCGAAGATATGAGGTATTGCCTCTTTGTATAAACGGTTTGGAGCTGATGTTGAGCCACAAAAGATTGGCTAATGAAGTTATGTGTGGCACCAGAATCAAAGAGAACTAAAACCGGTAGCTGATTCAGAGAAAACATCCCTGCCAAAGCGGCTTCTCCTTCCGGAACATCATCAATCACAGTATAGTGAATGTTGCCCCTTATCTGCCCTCCTATCTACAGATTGAGGTACGGGTCGTATTGTTGTAAATATGATGACCCGTAGCCTCGAGTTCCCTCCGGACATTGCCTAGCATAATGGCCCATGTGCCCACAAGTCAAACACGGATGTCTCTCCGGTTTGACTCGCGGTGGACTGCTAGGTACATATGGCTGCAGCGATGGAGCACAAACCACCGTCTGATGCTGCGGCAGTGGAGGTGGTGCAAGTTGTAGAACTTGACCAGTAATCAATCTCTGAGGAGTTGATCGTACA
The DNA here is from genome assembly GCA_030760725.1 of Neostapfia colusana. Classification (NCBI taxonomy): domain Eukaryota; kingdom Viridiplantae; phylum Streptophyta; class Magnoliopsida; order Poales; family Poaceae; genus Neostapfia; species Neostapfia colusana. The sequence continues at coordinate 123,462,674 of JASWHV010000001.1, read as the reverse complement.
GGTGGCCTCCATCTTTCACCGGATGGCGTTTGATACACCAAACGGTACTTCTGGGGCACATAACTTGTGCTAGCCTGCTCAATCTCACTTATCTTTCTCTTCTCCGCTTGCCACTCAAGTGTTGGCTTCTCTTGAATGAAAGCCGCATCGACCATGTCGGTGTAACTGCCGTTATTGTGTACGGCCAGCTTTTCCCGTAATATGGCACTCAGGCCATGGAAGAATAGGTCACACCGTGCCTCTTCTTTCACCACATACTCGGGAGCATAGTGGGCCAAAAGATTAAATCTCCTGACATACTCGAGGACACTCATGTCCCCTTGCTTCAAGCCCAAAAATTCCTCTCGCTTTGCCTTGACAATACCTAGTGGTATGTAACGTGTACGAAAGGCTTCACGAAACTCCCTCCATGTCACTTGATGGCCCTCCGGAATGGTGGCAATATGATCCACCCACCAGTTTCCGGCGGCTCCATGGAGTTGTTGAACGGCAAACTTTGTCTTCTGGTATTCATCACACTCGAATACTCCAAATTTGGACTCCATGACACGAAGCCATTGATCTGCTTCCACAGGTTCGGTGGCTTCAGTAAAAATTGGCGGTTGAGTCGCCAAGAAATCCAGATAAGCGTCCCGAGATGGAACGACTTGTTGCGTGTTCTGGAGTACGCCTTGCTGTACCAAAGCTTGGAGTAAGCGTGTGTGTTCTTGTGTTGCTTCTTGGAGTAGCCTAGCGTTCTCTTGGTTAGACTCGACGACTCGAGTCATAAGATCCATCCATCCTATGGATGGTGGTTCCAGCGGTGGAATAGAAGCATCACCGCCTCGACGAGAACTTCCGGCCCTACCCCTAGAGCGAGTACGAACCATACTGCAAAATATCGTTGAGATGAGTTAAACAAGAACTCAGCAGTATGTGAGACTAATGGAAACATGATCATGTCAAAACTTTACAAAAGCAGTAACAAAATTCATGTTTACACAACTCCTTAGTAGGCATAGCTATTCAGCCTATCTGTACAGGACAGACCTTTATGCACTATCTCCAGATTTTGATCTAGTTAAGAGCATTTTCATAACTCCAGTTGAATACCAAAGTTAAAGTTAACTCCAGTATATTTCCAACGAGTACTCATATGCCCCCATATCATCTCCGGATTAAAAGTTACGATTTGTCCAAAGTTGGCAGAATTCCGGGATAAATTTTGCCAGCACCTCCTTTGTATGTGGCGGATTTTATCACAGTTGTATATGTAAATACAATAAGAACCTGAACAAACTTTGAACTACAACAATGTTGCACATTTCATAACCTTTCCAATGGTGTACCATAGGCTTATTAAGGGGTTTTCTACAGAAAGTTATGGCTTAAAAACAGAAAGGTCCAGCGAGGTTTTGTTGCTGTCCTGGTTCTGGACAGTTTACCTGCCTCTGAACTTTCTACCCATATGATTTGGCTCTGGAGGTCTACAAAGCAGTTGTAGAGATCTTGAAGACCTTTTAAGAACTGTACCATACACCTTAATTGGGTCAAGCTACTCAGAGTTATGCTCTGTTAAAGTCCAGCAAGAATTCCTGCTGAAAACAGAGCACTCTGTTTTTGCAATCTTTGAAGCCTAGTCTTCCTCTCATTTGAATCTTAGCTCAAAATAAGAGTTCAGTAACTAATATTTGTTTCAAACTTCCATTTTTAGTTGAAAGTTAGTTCATGAGTCATTTCTTCTAAGGAAAGGGGTTATTAAGTTTAGTACGGCGTCGATGCACCGTAAGAAGCATGTCGGTACTACGTAGCCTCACCAAAAGAAAATCCTAACCGGATTATACCGGCATAAACGTATCTTAGGTGGCACTAAACGGTCACTCACAAACGTGTACTATTTGTACTACGGTTTCGTGGTTAATCCTGCATAAGTCACACTCAATCGTCAGGTCCGGCTGCACACCGAACCCGGTATCCATACAGTCCTTACACCTGTCCGTCATCACTCGCACAGGTGTTCTCAAGCCAAACACGCCTTGAGTTACGTGTTCACGTTACTAACCACGTGACAGGGTTTCCCAAATTGCACCACGCACGCCTGGGACAGACGTTGCTCGAGTACCCCAAACGACATGAAGCGTCGTAGAGGATACTAAAGCGGATCGGGTTACCTGCCACCCGTGGGGCTCCACCCTTCAGCTTGTGCGCACTGGTGGACAGCGCTTACGTGCACCCCCAAGACATAACTCATCCCGAGATGCACGATTTTCCGACATAACAAATAAGTTAGCTTGCCACCCTCATATTATTCTAATAGTAATCCTTATGTGGGCCTAGTACCGTATCCTCACCGTAACCTAAATTTTTGTCGTAATACCTTCCTTATTACGTGTGCTATTACCAATGCGGCTCTGATACCAGCTGAGACGGACCCGTCAACCGAGACAGGCCACTCGCCCAGGAATCGCATTGGGTGGTGCCGTGTTGTGCGGCACCCAACAGCACACATATGAGGAACCATGTATTACATAAAACAATAGCGGAAGCTTACACGTTTTTCTTTGTAAATATTTTACATCAAGTAACTACAGCGGAAGTCTATATCAACTCACGTCGAATAACTAAGAGCACTCGAGATGAAGTCCAGCCCGCGGACTCCTCTCGCTAGCAACACGAAGACAACAGCAGCGGCTGGGTTCTCCCTGTGTTAAACGACTCGGAAGTCTCCGAGTCTCACCGGACAACCTTCTTTTCAGCATCGATGTTAACCTGCAAAACCACTTCTATAGCAAGCGTGAGCACATAGGCTCAGCAAGTCTGACCCGTCTCTCCTAAGCAAGAAACTCTACATGCACGACGGTTGCAATTGGGTTGGCTAGATTTGCATAAAGGACTCGCCTAAAGTTGATCCTTAACTTTCAAAATTTTAAGCCTCATTGTGCGGACCTTGAGCCGAAAAGCATCGCAACTCCACAATCAAACAAGAAACGCTTTGTTGCGATGCTCCTTGCACAAAGTGAAAGTAAAGTTTAAAGAGCCTATCTCTAATTCAATCATGGTTGCAATACAAGTTATAGCACAGCCTTATCAAGTTCAACAGAATAACCAGTTCAGTTCTTACTACGTCAAGACGCAGTGGGCAAGTATGCTCATATAACCGCGAGCGACGGTGATTCGAATCAGTACACGCCTGGACTACACAACACGTACACCCGTACTCTGAGTTGCCGGCAGCAACCTCGACTGACGTTGTACGCGGCCACCTTTCCCAAGATCTTCCACATTGGATGCAGTCCAACTGCCCCGAGTACGCAAGCTCCCTCAAGGTACATACCCGCTGTGGTATGTTCTTGAGCGAGGTACCTCCTGCTACCCTGACGCTGAAAGCCTAAGGCAGTTGGAAAAGTTCCACTATGGATCTCCCAAGGTACATCGGTTTCCTGGGTCCCATATAGCCAGTATGCGCCCGGTACACAACTCAAACTTGTCCAACAGGGCCAAGCACGGACGGGCCTTAACCGGCACAGACAGGGCTATGCACGCACGTCCTGCAACCTGCTGCATCTAAACCTCCCTGCCCGGTCTCCATTTCTTATGTGTGAACTTTCCTCATCTTCTCTAAATTGGACCTGTTCCAAGTACACCAGCCCTATACTCGCGAGTAGATTCCAACTACTCGTCTTCTACCGGACCTTTCCTACTAACATTAGCGTAGCCAAATTCCCTCGAGGAGTTGCTATTCTACCCTTTCTCTCTTAGGTGTTTCTGGTCATGCAAGTGGGGTTTTCAGTATCATCTAGACGTAATGCAATCAACGATGCAAAGCTATGATCTCTACAAATGGAAATGCTTTATAAAACTGTTCAAATGCAAACCGGGGCTTGCCTGTTTTGCAGGTGACTACTGTTACAATCAGTTAGTGATGATCACTTGGAGCTTGATCACTTGTTTTCCTCCCTCCTTGATCTTCACTTCAAGTCCTTCTCACCTTCTTCACGTATATGCTACACGATATGATCATGCATATGTATTTAATTGAAAATCTTTTGCTCATAATATCTAATGACAGTCTTAAAACTGGAACTCTGTCTAAGAATTTAAAATGACACTGGTGCTAGTGGTTTGGGTTGAGTTTAAACACCATGATCAAGTGTTGAGTGCTTTTCCCACTTAAGTGTTGATCACCTTAAGAGATCACACATGACAGTGGTGATCCAGAGCTCTAATGGAGCTGAGAATTTTCATGTGAGTTCTTTGTCACAAGAAAGTCCTCTGGACCAAAATTTAGCACTTTTCATAGAGTGGTTTATTCAGAATAATTCTCTTAAGGGTTTAGTCAAAGATGAATTAATTCTGAGGTAACACCCATTTTCATGTCAAACTCAGTGAACCACAATTTCAATTAGAGTTCATAGAGTCTACATGAATTTTCCTAGGATTTTTGGAGCTAAGAATTTCCCAGAACTGAATTTACAAGTTTTGGAAATTCTCTGAAAATGTTTTCTGTATTCATTTGAATACAGGAACTTACAATCTGAATTACCCTGATCAATTCAACTCTAAATGAGCTGAAACTTTTACTGGAGTCTAGTAACACCCTAAGGAATATTCTGGCAAAATTTGAGGATTTTTGGCTAAACCAAACTCTCTCTAAAATTCTTTTGCTGAAAAGATTTAAAGAATGTTACAGAATTAAATAAAGACTTTCATACAAATTGGGTTGCATATTTGGATAGAGTCTGTCAATCTGGATCTAACCCAATTTGAATCACTAATTTTGGAGGTTCCTAGCAAAAGTTATGCTCTTCTAAAGTTTGGGGAAAAATCTGGGATTTGAATAAATCCGGGAAATGTTTAAACTGACTGTGGGACCACGGTTACACGTGTCTGCTGCTGGGAGCGCGCCACACGGGGCCACAGGGTCATTTCTCGCGCTGTCACAATTGATCCGGCGCCACAGAGTATCTGGCCCACTGTTGCCGTGCGACTGACGCGTGGGGCCGGCGAGGTCTTCTTCACCTCCCGCTCCCGCGCGATCCCGCCGCCGGGCTCGCCGGAGCAGCTCCGGGATCAGTCGTCCGGCCACCTCTGTCGATGAAACTAGCCGCCAGCCACTAATTCAATGTGAGAAACACGCTGATGGGGTTTTCTCGAGCTGGCAGGGCCCCCAAACTAGCCCGCGACGGCGCAACGGTTCGGACTAAGTCCGGCGACGTCGCCCCGACGCCCTAAGCCTTCTAGGCTTCGGTTTCCAAGCTCTAGAGCACCAGCGGACGCTAGGGATCATCGACGTGGAAAGGAAATGGCTCGGAGATGGCTCTAACTTAGGGTTCACCGTGCACCCGCATCTTCCCGCCATAGCCGCCTTCGGAAAGCTTGAAATTGCACCGCGCACAGGGTGTTTCATGCGAGGTTTCAAAAGAGAACTGGTGCGCCTACATGTCTAGCCGGTGTGTGCGAAGTCTCGTGGTGTCTAAACAACAATAGATCGGCAATTTTACAGAATCATACCGGAAGGTTGGTTTTCACCGGCCGGAGAGGATCTTCAAAATCCGCCATCGAGAGGCCGAGGCAGGCTCTGTGCGTCGGGTGGAAGCTGCACGGAGCTCCTGCGCGTCCAAAAGTGGCCTCGCTTGGTCGTGAAACTTTCTGGAGGAGGCTGTCCACGGGAGCACGTCGCCGCCGGGGTGTTCGGCCGCCACGAAAACTCAAGGTTCTCGGCGTAGAGGGCACGAACACACTGGGTGATGGCTCGAGGAGGTCGTGGGGACGTTGGTGGTGTTGTTTTGCTGCTCAGAGGCGCTGCTCACTAGAATTTCCCGAGCTCCCGATCGATCGAAGCAGGGCGGCTGTGTTTTCTGTCTTCCGGTGCGAGAGAGAGAGAAGAACAGCGCCGTGGCTTCGGTTAAGAGGCGGGAGAGGCGGTGAGGTGGTAGCCACTGACGTCCAGCAGCTCTCCAGCGCGAAGAACCCAGCAGGAGGTGGAGGCATCGGCCGAGCTCGGTGTCGAGCGGAGGGAAGGCGGCTTCGTGTGGGAGGAAAGCAAAACAGAGACTGTGGACTGAGATCTTTTGCAATATCCAGTGCACTCAATGACATGTGGGACCCACTGATCAGTCCCTCCTTATCCCCCTCCAAAATATCTCCCCAATTTGAATATTGATGGAATTCAGTTGTGGAAGTTTAAATCTGATATGGATTTGGATAATTGGGCAAGTTTCATCCAAATTCAAACATGCATTTGAATTCTTTGTCTTTTAAAGTCCATTTTGCAAAATGGGTTGCAAACTATTTTCATAAATCATGAAACTCTGCACACTCCCTAATTTGGACCCAAGGAATTCAAATATGAAACCTGATTTTTAATTTGACTGTTGCAAATGAGATTTGTAGCACAACAGTTTGGAAATTCCTAGTGTTGCTCTCATTTGAATTTTATTTTGAACACATTGTTCCAAATCTGATTTTTGTTTTCTCACACATATGGGAACTTCCCATTCATGTTTTAGACCCCTCTAGGGTTCCAAGTTCTCAAATAAACATTTGACTTGTGTGAAGAAAAACCCTCATGTGTGTTATCACATGTGGAAAAGTTTTTAACAAGTCCCAAATTTCTCCCATATGAAACAAAACTTTGCAAACAAGTGTTTCTTTGTATTCATAATTTTTGGGACCTTTACAGGTGGAGCCTTCTTTCAAGGGAAGAAGACTGAAACTTCCACGTGTTTCCCTGGGAAGAGCTAGGGACAAGGGTCGAACCTCCTTCAAGTCCTTTCACTGCCAAGGATCTGGAAGGGGTGGTAGCTACACTTCCGAAGTACCCTGGGCCCTTACGCTATTAAGGACCCAAAAGAACAAGCTCGAGGTACCGGCAAAGGAGCTACCCATGTTGGCTAAGTCATCCCGGACCCTTGCGCTGCTAAGGGTCCGAAGTCTACACCCACGACATAGAACAATGAGAGGATTGAAACAAAGATGCTTTCATTGATAAAGGATTTCTGGCATACAAAAGGGGATACAAGACAACTAAGGAACTCAACAGCTACAATTTGAGTAATCTCCTACTCCGTGGCCTGCCTGGTTGTCTCCCGAGCCAATCTCTGCACAGTAAGACGATCACCTTCTATAAGACCGAGGGCGGCAGGAACGCATGCTGGACCGAGGCAACGAAGACCTCCAGTATCACGTGGGCCAAAGCTCCACCTATGGCAGGTTTGTTGTTCACAATAGTACCAGGAGGAAGGCCAGATCACTCTGGACTTAGCCTTCCTCTAGTACTGGCAGGAAGTCCTCCTTCGGCGAGGCGACTAGAGGACATGCCCCACACGACACTGGCGCAGGGACTCACTGCGAGTCGAGGACCCTGTCCCCGATGGCCTCCCCTGCCACCGGCTCACTGTCAGGATGGCATGTGCTTCTATGTGAGGCCGTCAAGGGGGAGGGATGTACCAGAGAACCTCACCGAACGCCGCACTCACATGAACATCTCGCAAAAGTGGACGAAGACAGCGACCAGTGTGATGGCGTCTAGGGGGCGAGAGTGCTGGGAAGCACAAACTTCCAGCGCACAAGAGGAGAGCAAATGGCACATGGTGTGTGAGGATGCGATCCAGCATCGGAAGGCCTCCTTTTATACTCAGCCGTGACCTTTGATAGGGCAATAGGCATGGCGATTTGGCTTCACCTCTACACGCTGCGAGTTGTTTGCCTCCCCCAACGATGGGTAGGAACCAGGTCCACCCGTCAGACATTGGAGGCGGAGGGGATAACTTTTCGAGAATGTCCGGTGGTTCCCGAGGTAAGCGGTGCGACCAGGTCATCTGTTGCCGCAGTAAGTGACCCGAGGCAGTCCCTCGGGCACAACACCTCAAAACTCACCTCCCCCTTTCGATGGGTAGGACCCAGGTCCACCCGTCAGACACTGGGGGCCAGGTGAGTAACATCTTGGGGATGTCCGGCGGTCCCCGAGAAAAGATGTGTGGTGGAGTTGCAGCAACCAACCAAGTTGGTTGCCGTAGTAAGTGCACCGAGGCAACCCATCGAGCATGTCGCCTTAGCTTTTGACCCCGCCAATGATAGGTAGGACCCAGGTCCACTGGTCAGGCACTGGCGGGATAGGCGAGTAGAACCTCGGGAATGTCAAGCGGTTCCCGAGGGAAGCATCGCGGTATTCTTGCGACTCATGGGCTGTTGCAGTAATTTCCCCGAGGCAGCCCCTCGAGTGTATCGTCGTGACCTTTCAAATCATATGTAAACGTGACGTACATAGCTGCTTCGATTAAAAGTGCCCACTATGCCGAGGTCGTGCAGCCTTTTCGACTCCCAGGTACAACCACTCGTCCACAACGCGCAAATCTTACCACCACTTCAGTTTCCAAAGTACAGGTTCAAAACCACCACGCGGAAGAAATGGGGGCCCACCTATGGGCTCAGTGCCTCCCCTGAGATGGGCCCGGGGGCCACTATCGGTACTCTGCAGACCGGGTACCCCGCGTAGTGGGTAAAAGACAGCCAGGGCCCGCCTCCGTGCTGGGGCGGGTCCCAACAAGGGTCACGTACCCTGGGACCCATGGTCGACCCTAGGGCTGCTGCGTACACCTGAGCTCTGAGCTGGCATGTTTCCGGGCCCCGTCCTGAGCCTCCCCGCTGAGGACAGGTCCGGGGCTGCCACGTGTCCCCAGCTCTGAGTCACCCTCCTAAAGAGGACAACACCGGGGCTGACATGTGTCCCGAGCTCCGACCTAAGCCTCCCCGCTGAGGAGGGGTCCGGAGCTGACACATGCCTCGGGCTCCGGTTCGGGCCTCCCTGCTAAGGTAATTTCCAGAGCCGCCACGTGTCCCCACACACCAAGCCCGACGATAAGGGCTCCAGAGCCACCACGTACCCCATGATTCGTCGTGGGCAGTGGGTCGACGAAGTCAAGAAGGAAGTGTGCTGTCAGGCTTCACATTCAAGGCTCGCGCCTTCCCTAGAAGCATGGCGCACGACACAAGCCTCCGTCCCTTACCCGTTTGCCATAACGGTGATAGGACAAGATGAAGAGGCATGACAGTAGAACAGTGCTGCCCAACGGCATGCAGCCACCCAAGCAGGGTGAGGAGATGCGGTGACAAGACGTCGTCTTCTTCATCACCTGACACACGGTCAGGGCGCTCAGTGTGCCGTACGGGGGGACTTAACTCCCCTGCCGGCGACTCTACTCAGATGAGGGAGCCCTAGACCGTGTATAGGACACTCAAAGCTCTGAGGCCACCTGTCGGGCCCCAAGCCTCATTGTAACCACCCCGGCCTTGAACTATAAAAGGACTGGGGTGACCATCCTACAAAGGGTTCCGACTCCCCACACTTAATATCACTCAACGCACAGGCGCTCGCGCTCAAGCAATAGAACAAGCACACCCGTGGACGTAGGGTATTATGCTTTGGCGGCCCAAACCACGTAAATCCTCGTGTTCACCTGCTCCCTCGAGCCCAGGTCACGAAGGGTGCCAAGCCCGCTCCGACAAGGTCCATATTTGAAATTAAATACATACGCCCGTATCACTGCCATACAGTCATCCTTGAGTGAAGGCACGTCTCAAGGTACATGGTCGGGTTATTCACCACCCGATGGAGGGCTCCACACCTTAGCAATTAAGCACACCAGTGGACCAGCGTTTTCAAATGCCCCATAGAACATGAAAAATCCTAGAGAACATACTTCGTGTTACAAACCACACGATGGGGTCTTCTCCTCTTACCCCTGGGTTTGCGCACTGGAGGCTAGTGCAGTTCATATGTCTCTAAGACATGACGAGTCTTAGAAAACATATTCACTTTTTGTTCGGTGCTGGAGGCTAGTGAAGTTCGGTGCTGCCACGTGTATCAAGGCTTTGAACCTCGTCCCCACTGAGGAAGGCTCCGGAGCCAACACGTGCCCTTGGCCCCGGACCAAGCCTCCCCAATGAGGTGAGGTCTAGAGCTGCCACATCTATCCGGGCTCCGAACCTCCTCCCTGCTGAGGAGGTCTCTAGAGCAGACATGTGCCCTTGGCCCCGGACCAAGCCTCCCCACAGAGGTGAGGTCCAGTGCTGCCATGTGTATCGGGGATCTGAACCTCCTCCCCACAAAGGAAGGCTCCGAAGCCACCACGTGTCCCACGATCCATCATGGGCCGTGGGTCGAAGAAGTTGAATGTAGCCTAGAGGGGGGGTGAATAGGCTTTTCGACGCTTTGTTGAAACCTGAAACACTTAGTAGGTTTATCAAATACAGGGAAATCGGACTAGTCCGGTAGGGTGCGAACCAGTCCGTTTTCTAAACAGAGAAAAATCGGACTAATCCGGTACCGTGCGGACTAGTCCGGTATTCGTGGACTAGGGAGATCAAGATTGATCAATGTTCACTTCTAGTACTCTATGCAGCGGAAATAAATTGATAACTTAGGTGTATTGCAAAAGTGATACAGTGAATGATAGGAATCAACTTTAATTCTAATGTTTGGACGTGAATTTCAAAGGATTGATTATACACTAGAAAATGATGAACAATTAATGAACAAGAGTAGGAGACAAGTGTTTATCCTGAGGTTCCATTCCACGAAGGAAATCTACGTCCCCGTTGAGGAGTCCACTAAGGACCGGGTCTTCACCAACCCTATCCTCATCGAATCGCCACAAAGGCTGATTCTCTTCCACTAATCACAAGGGGAAATAAATCGTTCAAGGGGCCTTGTCACAAGTTGAGGGCTTCCCAAGAATTACAATGAATTAACACAACCAAACACACTCAACAGATGAACAATTAACAAACAAGAGTGTGCGAGAGATCAAACCCAAGAGCTCAAGATGTGTAGAACAAGTCTCTCCTTTGATCAATTGCTAATCCCCAAAGAATTGATCCTTCTAAGGTTAGAATGTGTGGAGAGATGTGAATTTTGGGCTCTTGGGAGGTGTGACGGCGCAGGGGGTTCAAGAGATGTGTTGGTATGGCCGTACACCTCTTTTTATAGTAGGGTTTCCAATGGTTACGTTAGGGCCGTGGTTGACTCTGGACTAGTCCGGTGTGCGGTGTGTAGAAAACCCTAAGTGTTGTGATATATTGGACTAGTCCCTAGTAGTGCGGACTAGTCCATTTTCTATCCAGAGATATATCGGACTTGTCCGGCTGATATCGGACTAGTCTGTTTTCTAGTCAGAAAGAAAATCGGACTAGTCCGGTTGATATCGGACTAGTCCGCACATGCTGAAATTGTGCAGTAAGTTTGATTTCTTCCACTCGAGCTCTTGGGATGTGTTTCTCCAACACACTCTATACTAAGTGATCTAATCTTCTCATTTCTTGAGTTCTTATCAATTTTGATCCTCCTTCTCCTTTCTTTTTGTGCCTTCTTCTTAATTTCTTTGAGAACCTACGCTCATTCTCAACAATTTTGTTAGGGTCTCATTTATTTGTCATAAATCAACCAAAATCCACAAGGGATGCCTAGATGCACTTTCAATCTCTCCCTTTTTTTGTGATTGATGACAAATAATTGAGATCTCACAAATATGACAATAAGAATTCAGATTTTCATAAAGTGTGCACATATGAGCTTTGGACAAAATAGGCAATTTAGACATAAGACATATGTGCACTCTTTATGGTGGGGTGCAAAACTATGTGTGTGAGCAATAATTTTGATGTGAATATCATAATGAGCATAGTCATAACATCATCAAGAGTCTCAATCCTTCATAGCAGTTTTAAACATACATCATTAATCAAAAGCATAACATAGTCATCGCACAAAAAGCATAATGCTAACATAAGTCTTACAAAAGCATAATGGTAGTTTAAGTCTTACAACAGCATAATAATAGCATAATATTATAAGTCTTACAAAACTCATTTCTCAAGCTAGGACATGAAAAGAAAGACCTACGACCTAATACTCCCCCTCAATCTCTCCCCCTTTGGCATCAAGGCACCAAAAAGAAGGAGAGGAGGGATCTACTTGTCATCACCGGCTCACTCCTCGCCGTCGGTCCTTTCTTCATCTTCATCATCAACCTGAGGAAGAGGAGGAGAGGAACCACTTGTTGTGCCAAAGTAGGCACGCTCTGATGGAGAGAGAGGAGGAAGCTCTGTAAACTCAGTTGCAAAGTCCTCTAAGATGACCGGGGATCTAACGGGCTCAATCTCTAGTTTTTGACATATTTCTTTGACATTAGCCTTCATGTATCTCATTTCTTCTTTTCTTGCCTTGTTCATCTTATGAAGCTTCACCTCAGTTTTGCGGCAAGGACTGAAAATAGCAGCCAAAATCTTCATAACTCCACTAGAGGAACCTTTGTGTGGAGAGGCCCTGGTCTTGGATGAAGGCCTTGCATCATCTTGAGCTCTCTCTAGATGCTCTTCAGGTGATCCAGGAGAGGAGGCAGCTGGGAGGGAGGCCTGAGGAGGCTTCTGAGGCCTTAGAGCAGTGTGCTCCACATCCTTCATGAACTCAATTCCTGTGACTCTTTCAATCATGAACATCAAGTAAGGTGCATAGCCAAAGGAACGGTTTGGTGTGCAGGATATGTTCACCATGTCATTCCAAATATAATCGAAGATATTAAATATTCTCCTCCTGTTGATTACTTTCATCAAGGTTCTCAGATAACCTTGGACGCTCCCAACATCTCCATCCTTTGGAGCAATGGTCTTCTGGAGCACTCTGTTGAGAACAATGAAGAAGGGCTTCATGTTCTTGGTTGAGGGAGGGTTGAATGGAAGTCGAGTATCATAGAGAAACTCCATCTTGTCCTTCTCCACAACTCCCAGATTATGAATCACAATCTCATCATTGCCGGTGTCCTCAAGGTGCAGTAGTCTGGCAAACTCAGTGTAGGAAATTGTGTACTTGGATCCATGTGTCATCTAAGTCACTTTGTCTTCTCCATCATGAGCAAAGTGGCAAGTTGAGTAAAACTGGGCAATGATCGCATCATTCCAGTTGTATCTGAAGGCGAGCAGGTCCTTGAGTCCATATCTCTCTGCAGCCTCTATGACCTCCTCAAAGGCTTCACAACTATTCGTTTCAAAGTACGTCCAGTCGATCCATTGACTTCGGACCACTGGAGTCTTCATTTCGAGGTACACCGAACTGTAGTAGTCCGAGTGAAAGTTGCTACAAAATCTCTTGTCGGCTGCCTTTTTGCCGGAGCTATAGGCATCAACCTTCCTCAGGTTCCATGCCACATCACTCCCCTTTCCATTGAACTTCTGCTCTCAGGGATCCCTATTTCCCTGCCTTGGAGCTGTCATCTTGAGGGGACCAATTGGGCCAGAAGCAAGTCCCTTTCCCTTGCCCTTGGTTTGGCATTGAGCCGCCAAGCTAGAACTAGCCACATTTTCTTTTGAAGCTGGTCTCTTGATTGTAACCTTTTGACTCACCCTAGGTGGGGTGAGCGAAGGCTCGACAGAACGCTCTTTTCTCTTGTTGGAGCAAGACTCCGGAGGATGAGACATTATATCTTGATCCATCTCGGCCTCAAAGTCGGAGAGACTCTCATTTGATCCTGACATGATTTCTGACAAGGAAGATAAAGTGGGTATGAATAATCAAGGATGACAAAGGATTTGCACTGAATTGACATAAGCTAGGATTCCCTGATCAGGGGCATACCGGACTAGTCCGGTGTTCAGGGTCGGACTAGTCCGGAGCACCAGACTTGTCTGTTACGAGGCTGCTCAAGCCCTAATTTGTTGAAATTTGAGATTATTCAATGAAAATATGATCTAGGGTACATGGAATACATCAATAGAGCATGCATTAACTAAAGGAGCTAAGATATTTGAGTAAAAGCAAGGAAAATCGAAGGTTCTAGGGTTTGGAGCGAAGTTTACCAAATTCTTAATTTCGAAGCGTTGAAGGAGTTCTTGATCCGGACTAGTCCGGGGTCTTTGATCCCTTTGCAGTAGGGATCGATTCCCATGGAAATTTGAGAGGTTTTGATGGAGGACTTGCAAATTCACCTTGGGAGCACTTGAGTTAGGAGAGAGAGAGTGGGGAGGGTTGTGAGGATGAAGGATATTAGGTTTGAGCCGTCCTTAGGATTATGGAGGCGAAATATCGGACTAGTCCGGACCATATCAGACTAGTCCGTTTTCTGGTCAAAGAGAAAATCGGACTAGTCCGTGGTTGTCCGGACTAGTCCGGACTAACGGACTAAGTGCGGACTAGTCTGCCAGTGCGGACTAGTCCGGGGTGACCATGGACTAGTCCGTGGTCCCTTGTACAGAAGTGTACAAAACATATATATATATATATATATATATATATATATATATATATATATATATATATATATATATGTATTCAAGTGTTCCTATTAAGTGATAAGGGACAAAGGCACACAGAAATTCTTGATGAATACGATCAGTAAATATACAACAATGAAGCTATGACCATGATTCACCAAGATCAAGTAACTAACATAGTTTTTAGGAGGAAAAATAGAGAGAGATGATTTTTCAATATAATTAACATGATTTTGAGGATGGCATACAGGTATGCAAGTTTTCAAGCCACGTTTCGAGCATCAAGGATATTTAATTCATTTCGGAGCTCACAAAAACGTTTTTCATCAAGTGGCTTGGTAAAGATATCGGCTAGTTTTTTTCAGTGTTGACATGGGAAATGGCTATATCTCCTTTCATTGAGTGATCTCTCAAAAAATGATGTCGGATATCTATGTGTTTAGTTCTAGAGTGCTCAACAGGGTTATGGGCAATTTTAATAGCACTCTCATTGTCACAAAGGAGTGGAATACGGCTCATATTGTAACCATAATCCCTTAGAGTTTGTCGCATCCAAAGGAGTTGTGCACAACAACTCCCGGCTGCAACATACTCCGCTTCGGCTGTGGATAGAGCAATTGAATTTTGTTTCTTGGAGGACCAAGAAACTAGGGATCTACCTAGGAATTGGCAAGTACAAGAAGTACTTTTTCTATCTACCTTGCATCCGGCATAATCTGCATCGGAGTATCCAATGAGATTGAATTTTGAACCTTTGGGATACCAAAGGCCTAGGTTGGGTGTATGAACTAAATATCTCAAGATCCTCTTAACGGCTGTCAGATGACATTCCTTAGGATTGGCTTGAAATCTTGCACACAAACATACACTCAACATGATATCAGGCCTAGATGCACATAAATAGAGTAGGGAGCCAATCATGGAACGATATACCTTTTGATCCACGTTTGGTCCGTCTTCATTTAGATCTAAGTGTCCATTTGTGGCCATGGGAGTCTTTATGGGCTTTGCCTTGTCCATTCCAAACTTCTTGAGAATATCTTGAGTGTACTTTGTTTGGCTTATGAACGTCCCGTCCTTTTGTTGCTTCACTTGAAATCCCAAGAGGTAACTCAACTCTCCCATCATGGACATCTCGAATCTATCTGTCATAATCTTGCTAAATTCTTGACAAAAGGATTTGTTAGTTGAACCAAATATAATATTGTCAACATAGATTTGGCAAATGAAGAGATCATCATCAGAGTGTTTAGTAAACAAGGTGTAATCAGCTTTTCCTATCTTGAAGTCATTTTCAATCAAAAAATCTCTAAGTCACTCATACCAAACTCTAGGAGCTCGTTTGAGGCCATAGAGAGCCTTATGCAGTTTGAACACATAGTCAGGGTACTCTTGATCTTCAAAACCGGGTGGTTGCTCCACGTACACCTCCTCCTTGATCGGTCTGCTGAGAAAAGCGCTTTTCACGTTCATTTGATAAAGCTTGATATCATGGTGAGTAGCATATGCAAGTAATATTTGAATCGATTCAAGCTTAGCTATGGGAGCAAAAGTCTCATCGAAATCCAAAACTTCGACTTGTGAGTAACCTTTTTCCACAAGTCGTTCCTTGTTCCTTGTCACCACTCCATGTTCGTCTTGCTTGTTGCGGAAGACCCATTTAGTGCCAACGACATTGGACTTGGGTCTTTCAACAGGCTCCCACACTTCATTCCTTTTGAAGTTGTTCAATTCTTCTTGCATCGCCATCACCCAGTCCGGATCTTTTAATACATCCTGAACCCTGTATGGTTCCAAGGAAGATACAAAGGAATAGTGTTCACAAAAATTAGCTATGCGAGATCGAGTTATTACTCCCTTTCGGATGTCACCGATTATGTTGTCAACGGGGTGATCTCTTTGGATGCTTTGGTGTACTCTTGGATGTGGCACTTGTGGTCTTGAATATTCATCATTATCTTCTTCTCCCCCTGGATAGTTGCTCTCATTGATGTTTTGGTCTTCTTGATTTTCTTGAGGTTGATCTTGTATGGAAGCTCCCCCTTGATCATTTTCCTCCATCTGTGGTTCATTTCAAGGTGGCACTTGTGGTCGGACATCGCCCAATGCCATTCTTCTCAATGCTTGACATGGAGCTTCTTCTCGATCTAGCTTACACTGATCAACATGCTCTTCTTGAGAGCCGTTAGTTTCATCGAACACTACGTCACGTGCGACTTCAACAAGTCCGGAGGTTTTGTTGAAGACACAATAAGCGTAGGAGTTCGAATCATAGCCAAGTAAGAAACCTTCATCGGACTTTGAAGCAAACTTCAAGGCCCTTGGCTTCTTATTTAAAATATAACATTTGAACCAACAACTCAAAAATATGAAATGTTTGGCTTGTTACCCGTGAGTAATTCATAAGAGGTTTTCTTGAGCAATCGATGAAGATATAGTTGATTTATGGCGTGACAAGCGATGTTAACCGCTTCAGCCCAAAACCTGTCCGAAGTCTTGTATTCATCGAGCATTGTCCTTGACGTCTCAATGAGAGTTCGGTTCTTCCTTTCGGCTACTCCGTTTTGTTGAGGAGTATATGTTGCTAAAAATTCGTGCTTTATCCCTTCTTCGTCTAGATACTCCTCAACTTGGGTGTTCTTGAATTCTGTCCCATTGTCGCTTCGTATGTTCTTGATCTTCAATGAGAGTTAATTTTGGGCACGCTTGATGAACTTCTTGAGGGTTCCTTGAGTTTCTGTCTTATCATGCAAAAAGAAAACCCACGTGAAGCATGAAAAATCATCAACAATGACTAGACCGTATTTATTACAGCCGATGCTTATGTAGGCAACTGGACCAAATAGATCCATGTGAAGGAGCTCAAGCGGTCTTGTTGTAGTCATGACATTCTTCATGGGATGGGATGCTCCTACTTGCTTCCCTGCTTGACACGCTCTACATGGCCTGTCTTTCTCAGAAACAACATCCTTTAAACCTCGAATGTGATTGCCTTTGAGTAGTTTTTGAAGATTCCTCATACCAACATATGCTAGCCGTCTATGCCACAGCCAACCCATGTTGGTCTTTGCAATCAAGCATGTGTCAAGTTCGGATTTATCTTTGTTGAAGTCAACTAGATAAAGTTTTCCCTTCAACACACCCTTGAATGCAATTGAGTTATTACTCCTTTTAGAGACAATCACACCCTCATTAGTGAATAAATAATTATAACCCTTGTCACATAATTGAGATATGGACAAAAGGTTATAATCCAAGGAGTCAACGTGTAAAACATGAGAGAGAGTATGTTGTGATGAAATTGCAATTTTACCGGTACCAAGCACTTTTCCTTGACTATTATCACCAAAATAAATGCCATCGTTTAGATCTTCGTTTTCTTCATATTCCATGAACATTCTTCTTTCTTCGGTCATGTGATTTGTGCATCCACTATCTAGCACCCGTTTTGCTCCACCGGAGGAATAAGTCTGCAAAAACAATTTATGCCTTGGTCTGAGGTACCCAAGCTTGTTTGGGTCCTTTGAGGTTAGTCACAAGTGATTTGGGCACCCACACATTAGACTTGGTGTTCCCATGGCGTGGCCCAACATATTTAGCATAAACTCTTCTAAGATTACTTTTCATAAGTACATATGAAGCATCAAAAGTTCTAAGTAGAAGTTGTTGTTCAAATGTGTTCACAGTGTTAAATTTATCAACATTATTAAGTTTTCTAACTTGAGAAGAGTTTACCTTAACAAAGGCAATGCAACTCTTGTTATTCCTGTGGCTTCTAGGGTTTTGCTTTTCACCATTAGAATATCCAATGCCATATTTGACATTAGGAGGCCTTGTGACCGAGTATGCATTGCCTGCATACTTGATCTTCTCCTTGTCAAATATGCCACTTTGAGAAGATTGCTTGTCCTTTGTCAAGTTTGGCTTTATCTTCATGTTAGTGTCACTTTTGGCACAAGTACAAGTAATACTAGTTTCAGTTTATGTGTTGAGAAGGTGAGCTAGAAGTTGATGAAAAACCATTTTTCTTGAGTGACTCAACTTGTACCTCAAGGATCTCGTTAACTTTGGTTAAGTTAGCACGTTCATCCTTGATGATGGTGTTTGAGGCTTTTAACTTCAAGCAAGCTTCCTTGCTTGAAGCCAACTCAAGCTCTAGTGATTTATTTTGTTCCTTTTCAAGTTCAAGAAACTTTTCAATCTCAAGATATTCCTCCTTTTGGGAGATGATCATATCTTCCTGACGATTGACTAACTTCTCCATATCAATAAGCTTATCAAGTAGAAATTTCATCTTAGCAGCTGTCTTTTTGTCTAAACCCCTAAGCATATAATCATTTTCATCAATGCTATCGTCCTCACTAGAAGTATCACTATCAGTAGTAAAAGAGTGCGAGAAGGAAGATTTCGATGGTACCTTTCGTTTACCTTCCTTTGCCATTAGACAGGTGTTGTCGGTGTCCTTCCATGCGCCCATGGTTGGGAAGAGAGCGGATTTCTTGGTAGTCTTCTTAATGGCTATGGTGGTCATCTCCTCTTCTTCTTCGGATGAGGATTCATCATTGGAGTCCCACTCCTTCCCTAGATGGGCTTGGCCATATTGCTTCTTCTTCTTGACCATTTTCTTTGGTTGAGGCTTGTTGTCTTTAGTCTTCTTCTTGTTTTCATCATATGGACAATCTACTATGAAGTGATCGTATTCTCCGCAGTTATAGCACACCCGTCTCATCTTGGGTCTTTGTTTGTCCCTTTGCCTTCCTTCATTTGAGCTGCTACCCTTTCTTCTTCTCATCATTTTCTTGAACTTCTTCATGAACAAGATCATGTCTTCTTCATTGATATCACTACTTTCATCATCGCTGTCGTCTTCTCCATAAGCTTCTCGAGCTTCCATTGATACGGGTTTACAAGTTGACTTCAAAGCAACTCCTTTCTTCTTTGCCGAGGTGAGATCGGCAATTTCCTTGACATGCTTAGCTTGCTTCTCCATCATCTCAAAGTTGATGATTGTCGGTACCTGAGATATGGGGTACCTCCGCGCACAGGGTAAAATGCCTAAGGTGCTCGCCCTTCTCCGCAGGGAGAGCTCCGAAGGCGCCACGCGTCCGGCGGGGCCGGACCTCCCTCTCCTCAGAGGAGAGCTCCGGGCCCGCCACGTGGCATACAGAAGCCGAACCTCCCCCTCCGCGGGAGAGAGGTCCGAGGACGCCACGTGTCCAGCGGGGCCGGACCTCCCTCTCCTCACAAGAGAGCTCCGGGCTCGCCACATGGCATACAAAAGCCGGACCTCCCCCTCCGCGGGAGAGAGGTCCGAAGGTGCCACGCGTCCAGCGGGGCCGGACCTCCCTCTCCTCAGAAGAGAGCTCCGGACCCGCCACGTGGCCAGAAGAACGGTGCTGCCTGCCCCCGAGCGGTAGGCAGCGGGCATAAAGGCGCCCCACACCTTGCTTGTACAAGGTATTCAAGGCCCGCGTCTTCCCAAGACGCGGAAACGCGGAGCACGCGCCTGTCAGGTGCCGTTGCGCCCAGTCGCATCACAGACTGGCGCGCGGTGTCAGAACCTGCCAGGTAATAAACGCTGCGACAAGACATCCCATGCCGCCTGCGCCGTCATCAACCACTACGACTAGCGTGCGGCATGGGCAGGGCGGCAAGATGAAGACTCAGAAGCCTTCGACCAGAGGCAACTACCGGCGTAACTACAGATACGGCAGATAATAGACAATCTTCCCGGGACCACCTGTCAGGTCCCGGCACCCCTTGTAAGCCGCCCGAGTCTTGGACTATAAAAGGCTCGGGTAGGCGTCGATAGCAAGGGTTCGCATTTTGCAACTCATACGCTAGCCATACACTCTCAAGCTGTAACTCACCCCCAAGCTCAGGCCCCCCGGCCCTGAGCAGCAAGCAATACAGCGAGCTCCATAGCTCGCCGTGGACGTAGGGTTTTACGCTCCGGCGGCCTGAACCACGTAAAACTCTCCGTGTCAAGCTCTCACCAACTCGTCCATCCGCGCAAGCTCTCCGCTAGGAACTAGCCCCTCCGAAAAAAGAACCTCCGCGGGCTGCCCAGTGCAGGCCCGGGGGAAGTGTCGACCGAACACTTCGACATTTGGCGCCAGGAAGGGGGCTTTTCCCCTAGCGCGACGAGTTTCCGCCGATGAAGATGACCAAGCTCCCTTCAGCGGCAAACTCTCCCCCCCCCCACGTTCGCGGCAAACCGTGACCAGGGGAAAGTACATGATGACACACTCAGGACGGAGTGTGACAGGGCAAGCTGGGAGCCAGCAACCGGCTCTAGCAGCGCCGACCCCGGCAATGCAGGCTCCATCCAGCGTCAGGCCTTCAGTAGCGCCGGGCGTACCCGGTGGGGGTGTGCTAGCCGCAGCAACGGCGCTACTGTGCAATCCGCCTGCTGGGGACGCGCCTCAGGCAGCGACCCAGCCGTGGATTTGCAAGGTAGACCGTCTTGTCGTCGCCGCCGCAAACCATTGGCTTCGGCGGGGACGACGCTCCGACCAACCGGCTGTGTCGCTGACGCGCACGCCAACGGTTTACGGCCAGACGACGGGATTCCAGCTCCACCAAGCTTCCGTCGACGGACCTGAGGACAGAGCTGGAACGGTGCCACTTAGGCCAAGATGCCTGAGTGTTCCTCGAGCGACGTCAAGAAAGGCGTCGCACTCAAGAGGCTAACGACAACATGACGTCGGCCTCAACCCAGCCTGAAGGGCAGACCTTCGCTACGCGAGCTCTGCCCCAGGCATACGTCGCGCAGCATATGCCACCACCATATGCTCTGCAAACGGCGTCCCGGGTCTATGGAGCGATCTTGTCCATACCGGGGCACATTGTGCCAGCGGAGAACCAAGCGTTCACGGCACCGATACCTGCACTGGGAGCCAGCAACCGGCTCTGGCAGCGCCGACCCCGGCAATGCAGGCTCCGACCAGCGTCAGGCTTTCAGTAGCGCTAGGTGTACCTAGTGAGGGTGCGCTAGCCGCAGCGAAGAGCGGGCACTGGAGCGTATGCCCCCGGTTGCCGGGGCATGCGGTGCTCAGCGCGAACCAAGCGTTCGCGGCATCAGAACCTGCGGCAACACAAGCAGGGTGTGCGGCCCACGCGCCCCGCCTTCGCTTCACAAAATGGCCGTGCAAGTTTCGACCGCACTTGCCTGAGAAGTACGACGGCAGCATCAACCCGGCGGAATTCCTCCAGATGCCGGGAAATCCAGAAGCTCGCGGAGCGCTTCCGGAAGGGGAAGCAGCCCCTAACTGATGCCCCACCCTATAGTCAAAGGGAGGGTAAGCAGAAGGTCGAGGCCCGAGACGGTGACGACCGCCAAGTGGAGTTCCAGGAGCTCCCGCGCGCCGTAAAGGCAGTGCGCAGTCATGGGAGCTCCAGCTCCAGTGACGACAAGCACTGGAAGATGCCCTGTGGCATCTTCGGGGGGTCCGCTGACCCCCTGTCCAGAAGCATGACTAAGGCCTTGCGCCGAGCGGTAGCGTCGGTGGCTCCCCTTCCGAGTGCAGTACCGCACCTCAGGTGGATGGGAACCCCCATCAGCTTCAATGACACCGACTGCCCCAGGAACATGGCTGGGGCCGGCCAACTGCCGCTCGTGGTGGCCCTTACCATCGCCAACGTGAAGATGTACCACGTTTTGGTGGATGGTGGGGCTGGACTGAACCTCATCAGTCACGCAGCCTTCCAGAAGCTGCAGATCCCGATGGCCAAGCTCACCCCGTCAAGCCCGTTCTCAGGGGTAGGGCCGGGACAGGTCGTTCCCTACGGCCACAACAGCCTCTCGGTGACCTTTGAGGCACCGGACAGCTACCGGACAGAGTACATTCTGTTCGACGTGGCCGAGATTGACCGCCCCTTCAATGCCATAATCGGTAGGCCAGCCCTGTACCGATTCATGGCAATAGCCCACTACGGCTACCTTGTCTTGAAAATGCCTACACCAACAGGCGTCCTCAAGGTTTGTGGAGACCATGCTGCCGCAGTATTAGCCTTGGAAAGGCTTCGGGCGCTTACAGCAACTAGAGCGCCAGCCCTCGGCAGTACAGAACCAAACCAGCTCCACCTAAGTGCATGCCACCGTGCCTCTACCACCGCACCCCGCGTGCAACCCCTTGATGAGGACGACGTCTCCACAAGGCTCGTCCAAATCAGCGCCGACGCCACCCAGGCCACCCGGGTAGCCGGGGGCCCGGGTAGTATATAGGAAGGCGCGCTCGTTGCCCCCCTCCGGCATGAGGTCGATGTGCTGCATGACAGCCGTCACCGAGGCCATAGATCCCTAGGGAGGTGATGGAGCACTACTTGAAGGTCTTTCCCGACGTCCAGCCGTCCGACCAGACGGAGAGTCCGCCGCTCCCGGCGCTTGGCAAACCGTGTTATTATCCCGAGGGCCAGCGAGAATCTCCGGAAGCGCATCCACTACACCAGTCTCAATAAGGCATGCCCTAAAAGACCTATTTTCTCTTCCTATGATAGAGCAAATAGTAGACTCGATACCAGGCTGTGATATGCTGCGCTTCCCAAATGCTTGCTAGGGCCCCCATCAGACCCCTGTGTCTGAAGTAGTTGAAGGGCGCCCCCTACCTGCTAATCCCGGCGTAAGCTGACTCGGCATGGCTAGGGGTCCCACGAATTTCTGGTTTTCGCGCAATGGCTTTAACCCCATACCACAGTAACCTGTTCCGCTACCAAGAAGCAAGCAGCAGAAGACCAGACCTCGGATCCCCGACACAACCTCCCGGAGGACCAGCCGTACCTCCCGGAACTCCCGGGACGACAGCGGAGCTTCCCGCTAGGTCCAAAGCAGCCTGAGGACCCCCGGGTGTCGGGCACCCGGCGGTCTCCCCAGGATAAAAGCCATCCCCTTCAGCTCCACGCGGCGGGTGATGCCGCCAAATGGGCGTCGGAGCTACTGGAGTTTAATCTAGGTTCCCTTTCCCATCATACAGACATTAACAGAATATTAGTTCACTTGTGGCTGAAGTAGACGCACGCTCAGGGGGCCACGAAGACGATGAAACAGGACCCAGAGCCCTGACCTTCACCAGGCCTTATCAAATGATGTTCATCAACGGCTCCTCGCGAAAGCAGGGGGCCGATGCTAGCGTACTGTTCCTCACGCCATCGGGGGAGCAGTCTAGGTATGTGGTGCGTTTCAATTCCAAGGCAGCCAACAACATAGCAGAGTATGGGGTGCTCACCCTTCTCGTTAGTCGTTGGCTCGGGGCAATCCCCAGTCTGGTTATCAACCAAGACGGCGGAGACAGACCCCCTCGCCTTGGACCTGCACCACGTACCGCGCGCTAGCAAGGCCGCAGCTGACGACCTTTCAACGAGGGCCCCCACTGCCACCAGAGCCACTGTGCCTGAAGGGGGCCTCGAGAGGACGTTGCCGCGACCCACAGCCCGGCCCGCCGAGCCGGGCGAAGGGGGCTAGACCAGCACCTCGAAGCTGGCAGTCCCGGCGGCCATGAGCGCCGCCAAGGATCATAAGCGTCACTGGGGACTCCGTGCAACCCAGCGCTCAAGATCCAGATGCTCAAGTCAGACCAGATGCATGGATCACGGAGGTCCGGGACTACTTGAAAGACAATATCCTCCCTGATGAACGTGTATCCGCTGAACGGATTGCGCGTATGGCTAAGAGACACATGGCGGTAGAGGGGGATCTCTACCGACGTGGCGCCAACCACATCCTATTGCGGTGCATAACCCAGGGAGAAGGCTGCGACTTGTTCGCTGAGATCTATGGAGGCGAATGAGGAAGTCATTCTTCCTCACGCACGCTTGTCGGTAAAGCCTTTCGGCATGGCTTCTACTAGCCGGCAACACTCCAGGATGCCGTCGAGCTGGTCGAGAGCTGCTGGGCGTGCCTGTTCCACGCCAAGCAGATCCATACACCGGCTTGGACGGTACAGGTGATCCAGCTCGCATGGCCTTTTGCCGTGCTGGGGCTGGACATCCCGGGCCTGGGACCATTCCCCAGAACCGATGACAGGGACCCGCTCCCGAACCTTCGGGACACGGAACACCGCTGTAAGTTCTACCCCTAGAGCAACGATAGGGCAGGCCTTTCTTTTTGTAGTAATTTCCATAAAAGTCCGTGAACAGGGCTTGGAGCAACTAAGCCTCAGGGGACGGTCCAGGACTACGTTCAGCTTCGCCTGGTTCCGACCCCAAGCGCGTAGAGTCTTGCTTCCCTTGAGGTGGGTCGTGGCCTACATATGCGGCCCGCCTTCCCCCGTATGGAAATTTATATGAAAAGAAACCTAACCTACGTTGCTCTTCTTTGGTACTCATTTAATTTATTTGTTAAATTTTTATGATTACCCTACTAACGCGTGCTCACTATGCGTTCAACTCCCTCTTCTCATTTTCATCTTTAGTCGGAGTTTGCTGCAGATACGACTAAGGAATAGAGGGGGGAGCCCCCAAGGAGAATTACTTTTTCCTTACTTGTGTGCAGGACTTCTCAGCCTAGCTCCCCGCAGGAGTATGGTAGGCGCATCCACCCAATAGAACGCACCTACCAGGGGGCCGCTACGGGATCGCGGTAGGCCAAAAACCCTAAGGTAAGATCAAAAGGGCTAGCCCTCACAGGGGCGAGGTCCGAAGGCCCCACGTGTCCAGCAGGGCCGGACCTCCCACCCCTTTGAGGGGAGCTCCGGGACCGCCGCGTGGTCTACAGAAGTCGGACCTCCCCCCCTCTGCGGGGAGAGGCCCGGGGTCTCCACGTGCCCTGCGAGCCCGGACCTCCTCTCAGGCGGGAGCTCCGAGCCCGCCACATGACCAACAGGCTTGGACCCCCCTCCGATCTCGTGAGGCGGGTCCTGGAGACCTCCGGAACCCTTAGTATACAGTGGGGACCCGGACAGGGTGTCTATGCAGAGCTTCGAGATTGGTCAAGGCCTCCGAGTCCTTGCGGAGCTAAGGGCTCGGTCAGGAAAGGCCAAGAAGAAGACTAGGGCATGCAGACACAGAAAGAAACAGGAGTCTGTCCATACAAAGGCTCCACGAGCTGGGCTACAGGCTCAACAAAAATAAAAAAGGAAGTACAGGGCCTTGTGGACACGAGGGTGGATGCCTAAGGGTCCTCGGACTCCCGATGAAACCTAGAGGCCACGAGGGCAGCTAAGTCCTCGACTTCGGCCCTGGCAGCTTCCTCCTGGTCGGCGATGGGTCCTAAACGGACCGGCCCCAGGGAAAAGGAAGGGTCTCGGATAACGAAGCACGACAGAACGTGCATCACAACCTCCTTCGCAAGGCCCCGACCTTCCGCTTCCAGCTCGTCGGCGATCACTGATTCGAGCCGACCTAGCTCGTCGCCGAGAGACTCAAGGGCTGGGGCCGCTTCGGACACCGGCCGTGCTGGGGTCTCCACCTGCACAGGGCTAAAACCAAGAGGAGCCAAGGCGGATCCCGCCTTAGCAATGAAGCACCAGACCGCCTGGGCCTCGGCAGTCCGCAGGGACTGGAGCCTCTCTACCTCTTGGCGGGCCGCTAGCTCGCGATCCATCGCCGCCTGAAGCTCCTTGGAAGACTGCTCCTCCCTCGCGGTGACAGCCGACTCACGGAGCTCCAACTCCTCAGTCCGAGCCCTTAGCTCCTCCACCTTGGCCCTCAGCCGAGCGGTGGTCTTCTCCTCCTCGTCCGCAGCAGCGCGTTCCCGATCAGCAACGGCATGCTCCCGACGGGCTACCTGCAGCTGCAACTCCTCCGCGGCGGTGGAACACTCCTTGGCTTTGGCTTCAGCTTTGGCCAGAGCCTCGCGGTAGGTGGCACGAACCCGCTGGGCCTCTAACTCCAAGCGGCTAATGGCCTTCTTCTGGGTGCCAAGCAGAGCACTCATGGCCTCAAGCCTTGACTGCCTTGAGTCGAGGTCCGCCCGGGCCCGCTGCTGCCAGCTGAGAAGGCGTTCCCTCTCGCCGGCCAATGCCTTCCGCTCCTGCTCAAAGGCAGATTGGAGCTGCCGGGTGCTGGTCTGGGCACGCTCCATGGCGTCCCATATGGGCACCGGAGCAGGGGGAGCAGGAGTCGCGCCGCTGGACCCCCCGGACGAGTCCAAGACCGGCGGGAGCGCCGGCGCCTCGGTAGCTACGGGGGGGGGGGGGGGGGGGCGCTGTCCTAAGCAGGCCAGGGGGCCAGCAGGCACACCTACAGCGGCCCTCCCGGTCTCAAGACCTGGCTTCTGGGCTGGTGAAGGAGGGCGGGTAGGAGCAGATGCGGCCACTGAGGCCACTGCCCCCGTCGATTTGGGAGCTATGGGGGCCGCCGCGGCCCCCAGGTGCCGAGGCACGGAGCCCCCGCTGGTTGAAGGCGGCCGGATAAGAGGCCCGCCCCTGGCAGCTGGTCGGTCCCTGCAAAGAAGAAGAAGCCCTCAGAATAAGAGAAGAGGCAGGAGCTCTGCTCCTATAAGTCAGAAAAAATAACACTTACTGGGCGGCATGAGCGCTCCAGCGAGCTTGTAGCACTGGCCTCTGGGCTGTAGCTGAACCGCCAGGACCAGCGGCTGGAACGGTCGCGGAATGGGACGCCTGGACCTCCAGCGCACTTGCCGGCGTCGCCCCACCAACATCCGTCCTGGGAGCCCCGCCGCTCAAGGGAGGATGGCGAGATACTTGGGCTGATTCGGACGGCTGCTGTCTAGGGAGAGACCCGCCGGGGAGGGACACTCGGGACCTCTTCGGGTCGCCACCTGATGGACCAGCACCTCCGGGAGATGGAAGCAAGGTAGCTCCGGCACCCTGGCTTGGCACAGGCGGCACCCTCGGAGGAGACCGAGCGTGTTTTTTCTCTAGATGCCCGGGGGCCGGCTCTTTTCCTTTCCCTTTATCAGCGGCTTGGGTTCTGTCGGCTCTGGGGAAAGGTTTGGCAGCAGTGGATGCCTCATACCCTGATCCGGAGTGCTCGGTTCCTGGAATGGTGATGCCCCGGAAGGCATCCCCGACCTGACAAACGGCAATCCCGATATCATCAAGGTTCGGCATCTTCCGCAGGAGCTCTGACCTCCTCTGAGGCTCCAAGAAGAGGGGGGTGGCAGCAGGCGGAAGGACGGGGACGCCGCTGGGAATGTAGTCACCGCTCACCTTGCTCACCATCTCCTCCAGCTCCTCGTCGGAAGGGACAGAGCCGGGGCCTCTCTCCAGCCTGGTACAGTCCTGCTCACCGGTGTAGTACCACGCTGGGCGGCTGCGTTGCTGCAAGGGAGCAATGCGGCGTGACACAAAGTCCATCAGCACCATTAGAGACGTCAGCCCCTCGTTGGCCAAGAACCGGATCCGCTCCAAGACCGGAGTGTACTCCTGCTCCAGCTCAGGGATCTCCTCCCAGAAGCGGCGATCGGTGGTTGGGCTGGCGGTTGGGAGTTGTAGGCGATCGTGCTCGTCGGTCTGCACTACCACCCAGCTCTCCCTCCAATTCTCCCACCTTGATGCGCTGAAGGGCAGGAGGTATCCGGAGACCTTGGGGTCTTTGCAGCGATGCTGGAAGTAATACGCCCCCATCTGAGTCTTTGAGCCGCGTCCGGTCGTACGCAGCACAAAGAAGTGGCGGAAGAGCGTCACGGAGGCGTGCACCCCCACGAACATCTCGCAGAAGTGGACAAAAACTGCCGCCATTGCGAGGGAGTTGGGGGAGAGATGGTGGAGCTGGAGACCGTATGTCTCCAGCAGGGTGACGAAGAAGGAAGAAATCGGCGGAACGAACCCCGCCAGAGCATAAGCGGTGAAGAAGACTATCTCCCCCTTTTCCAGGACCAGGGGGAGAGATCCTCGGCGAAGCCGATGCTTCTGCTCTTCCGAGTGCCAGCCCAGCAGCCTGCGCACTGGCCCGAGCTCGGAGGAGCGAACGAGGCGCGTCGGAAGCAAGTTGGAAGCCATAGCGAAAGAAGGCGCAAGGGCAGGAGAGCCGGGGCGCAAGAGTTCAAGGGAAGTACGAGCGCAATGCGAAGGGAAGCCGCGATGCGGGTGAGATCACCTTTTAAAACTTTCCAGGGATGGTTCGAGGTAATTCGAAAACCTCCGGAAACATCGCATCGGCGACCTCGCCGGCTCCGAGACTGGGCGCCAATGAAAGATGGGCCCAAGCCGCTTAACTAAAGCGGTGGGGTCAAGGAGTCAGTTTCCTGAGAAGACAAGCCGGCAAGGCACTTCGGCGGTTCCCGAAGAAAGCGCCGCAATGTGCGGAAGTGGCAGCCTTGGGAACCACTGCAGTAAAAGCAATCATCAAGTGAGCGCACGCTCTCACGACCCCGCGGCCGTTCGTGCTCCAGCAGCGGTCAAATCGGGACTTAGAGAAAGTGCGCGGATCGGAAGAGACGGAGGTCCCACCTCAGGCTCGCTATCTCCCCCGAGATGGGCCCGGGGGCCACTGTCGGTACCTGAGATATGGGGTACCCCCCGCACACAGGGTAAAATGCCTAAAGTGCTCGCCCTTCTCCGCAGGGAGAGCTCCGAAGGCGCCACGCGTCCGGCGGGGCCGGACCTCCCTCTCCTCAGAGGAGAGCTCCAGGCCCGCCACGTGGCATACAGAAGTCGAACCTCCCCCTCCGCGGGAGAGAGGTCCGAGGACGCCACGCGTCCAGCGGGGCCGGACCTCCCTCTCCTCAGAGGAGAGCTCCGGGCCCGCCACGTGGCATACAGAAGACGGACCTCCTCCTCCGCGGGAGAGAGGTCCGAAGGCGTCACGCGTCCAGCGGGGCCGGACCTCCCTCTCCTCAGAAGAGAGCTCCGGACCCGCCACGTGGCCAGAAGAACGGTGCTGCCTGCCCCCGAGCGGTAGGCAGCGGGCATAAAGGCGCCCCACACCTTGCCCGTACAAGGTATTCAAGGCCCGCGTCTTCCCAAGACGCGGAAACGCGGAGCACGCGCCTGTCAGGTGCCGTTGCGCCCAGTCGCATCACAGACTGGCACGCGGTGTCAGAACCTGCCAGGTAATAAACGCTGCGACAAGACATCCCATGCCGCCTGCGCCGTCATCAACCACTGCGACTAGCGTGCGGCATGGGCAGGGCGGCAAGATGAAGACTCAGAAGCCTTCGACCAGAGGCAACTACCGGCGTAACTACAGATACGGCAGATAATAGACAATCTTCCCGGGACCACCTGTCGGGTCCCGACACCCCTTGTAAGCCGCCCGAGTCTTGGACTATAAAAGGCTCGGGTAGGCGTCGATAGCAAGGGTTCGCATTTTGCAACTCATACGCTAGCCATACACTCTCAAGCTGTAACTCACCCCCACGCTCAGGCCCCCCGGCCCTGAGCAGCAAGCAATACAGCGAGCTCCATAGCTCGCCGTGGACGTAGGGTTTTACGCTCCGGCGGCCTGAACCACGTAAAACTCTCCGTGTCAAGCTCTCACCAACTCGTCCATCCGCGCAAGCTATCCGCTAGGAACTAGCCCCTCCGAAAAAAGAACCTCCGCGGGCTGCCAAGTGCAGGCCCGGGGGAAGTGTCGACCGAACACTTCGACAATGATCTTGCCAAGAAGTTCGTCTGGGGTCAATTTCCGGTACTCGAGGCTTTCTCTAATCATAGAGCAAAGAGTCATGTTGCGAGGCATGAATGCTCTAAGAATCAACTTCACGACCTCATGATCATTCCACTTCTTGCTGCCATAAGCTCGGACTTTGTTGATAAGATTCTTCAGTCGATTGTACATATCTTGTGGTGATTCATCTTCTTCTATCGTGAATCTTCCCAATTCACCTTCAATCATTTCTATCTTGGCTTCGCGTACGTGACGATCACTTTCATGTGCAGTTTGTAGTGTGTCCCATATCTCCTTGGCAATTTCGAGTCCATCCACCTTGGTGAACTCATCTCGGCTTAGTGATGACGTGATCACAGCTGCAGCTTGAGCATTCCGATGAATGGCTTGTTCTTGGTTTGGGGTCAGCTCTTCATCATCATCCGGGATATCTATCCCTGTACACACTATGTGCCACAAACTTGGGTTACGAGATATAAGGTGCATTTTCATGTTTTGTCTCCAGATTGAATAATCATTGCCATCAAAGTAAGGTGCTTTCCCTAGAGGAATTGTTAAGTAATGACCGTTGTTAGAATTCAAACGCTCATAATCAAAAGGATATTGGGAGTAGTCTGTGTGACTACCCCCTTTCTTCTTCTTTTCATCATCGGTGTTCTTCTTCCCTTTTGGGGAGATTGCCTTCTTTCGTAGAAGGGCCTTGAGTTGGAGCACCTCCTCATCATCGTCCTCACTATATTGAATGGCGTTGAGTAGCTTCTTTAGCTTTTGCGTCCTTTCATCATTACTCTTTTCGTCGTCGATCTTCTTGTGTACATCCTTGACGTCCATATCGTCTCTTCGAGCGGTGAGTCTCTTTTGAAGAGTTTGGCTCTAATACCAATTGAATGTAGCCTAGAGGGGGGGTGAATAGGCTTTTCGACGCTTTGTTGATTCCTGAAACACTTAGTAGGTTTATCAGATACAGGGAAATCGGACTAGTCCGGTAGAGTGCGGACTAGTCCGTTTTCTACTCAGAGAAAAATCGGACTAGTCCAGTACTGTGCGGACTAGTCCGGTATGCGTGGACTAGAAAATCAAGATCGATCAATATGTTCACTTTTAGTTATCTATGCAGCGGAAATTAATTGATGACTTAGATGTAATGCAAAAGTGAGACAATGAATGATAGAGATCAACTTTGGTTTCAATGCTTTAATGTAAATTTCACAAGATTAATTAAACACTAGAATATGATGAACAATGAATGAACAAGAGTAGGAGACAAGTATTTATCCCGAGGTTCAATTCCAGAAGGAAATCTATGTCCCCGTTGAGGAGTCCACTAAGGACCGGGTCTTCACCAACCCTACCCTCGTCGAATCGCCACGGAGGCCAATTCTATTCCACTAATCATAAAGGGTAAATAAATCGTTCAAGGGGCCTTCTCACAAGTTGAGGGCTCCCCAAGAATTACAATGAATGAACACAACCAAACACACTCAATAGATGAACAATTAACGAACAAGAGTGTGCAAGAGATCAAACCCAAGAGCTCAAGATGTGTAGAACAAGTCTCTCCTTTGATCAATTGCTAATCCCCAAAGATTTGATCCTTTTTGTATTAGAATGTGTGGAGAGATGTGAATTTTGGGCTCTTGGGAGGTGTGACGGCGCAGGGGGTCAAAGTGTTATGTTGGTATGGCCGTACACCTCTTTTTATAGTAGGGTTTCCAATGGTTACGTTAGGGTTTGCGATGTCCGGACTAGTCCGTGGTTCACTCCTACGGACTAGTCCGGTGTGCGGTGTGTAGAAAACCCTAAGTGTTGTGAGATACCGGACTAGTCCGTAGGAGTGCGGACTAGTTCGATGTTGTCACACCCGGTTTCTCCGAAGAACAACCGAGTGAATATCACATGTATGCCAGGATCATTTTCTCATACATGTGATGACAAATAGTGAAGCATCATTTATTACAAGCCAGGTGTCGAATATAAATAAGTCTTACATAGCATGTGTCTCGATGGACGATTGTCGAAGTGTTCGGTCGACACTTCCCCCGGGCCTGCACTGGGCAGCCCGCGGAGGTTCTTTTTTCGGAGGGGCTTGTTCCTAGCGGAGAGCTTGCGCAGATGGACGAGTTAGTGAGAGCTTGACACGGATGGTTTTACGTGGTTCAGGCCGCCGGAGCGTAAAACCCTACGTCCACGGCGAGCTATGGAGCTCGCTGTATTGCTTGCTGCTCAGGGCCGGGGGCCTGAGCTTGGGGGTGAGTTACAGCTTGAGAGTGTATGGCTAGCGTATGAGTTGCAAAATGCGAACCCTTGCTATCGATGCCTACCCGAGCCTTTTATAGTCCAAGACTCGGGCGGCTTACAAGGGGTGCCGGGACCCGACAGGTGGTCCCGGGAAGATTGTCTATTATCTACCGTATCTGTAGTTACGCCGGTAGTTGCCTCTGGCCGAAAGCTTCTGAGTCTTCATCTTGCCGCCCTGCCCATGCCGCACGCTAGTCGTAGTGGTTGATGACGGCGCAGGCGGCATGGGATGTCTTGTCGCAGCGTTTATTAGCTGGCAGGTTCTGACACCGCGCGCCAGTCTGTGATGCGACTCGGGGCAACGGCACCTGACAGATGCGTGCTCCGCGTTTCCGCGTCTTGGGAAGACGCGGGCCTTGAATATATTGTACGGGCAAGGTGTGGGGCGCCTTTACGCCCGCTGCCTACCGCTCGGGGGCGGGCAGCACCGTTCTTCTGGCCACGTGGCGGGTCCGGAGCCCTTCTCTGAGGAGAGAAGGGTCCGGCCTGCGGGGCACGTGGAGCCTCCGGACCTCTCCCCGCGGAGTGGGAGGTCCGGCTTCTGTATGCCACGTGGCGGGCCCGGAGCTCTCCTCTGCGGAGAGGGAGGTCCGGCCCCGCAGGACGCGTGGTGTCTTCAGACCTCTCTCCCGCGGAGGGGGAGGTCCGGCTTCTGTATGCCACGTGGCGGGCCCGGAGCTCTCCTCTGAGGAGAGGGAGGTCCGGCCCCGCCGGACGCGTGGCGCCTTCGGAGCTCTCCCTGCGGAGAAGGGCGAGTACCTTAGGCATTTTACCCTGTGCGTGGGGGTACCCCATATCTCAGGTACCGACAGTGGCCCCCGGGCCCATCTTGGGGGAGATAGAGAGCCTGAGGTGGGACCTCCGTCTCTTCCGATCCGCGCACTTTCTCTAAGTCCCGAATTGACCGCTGCCGGAGCACGAACGGCCACGGGATCGTGAGAGCGTGTGCTCACTTGATGATTGCTTTTACTGCGGCGGTTCCCAAGGCTGCCACTTCTGCACGTTGCGGCGCTTTCTTCGGGAACCACCGAAGTGCCTTGCCGGCTCATCTTCTAAGGAGACTGACTCCTTGACCCCACCGCTTTAGTTAAGCGGCTTGGGCCCACCCGTCATCGGCACTTGGTCTAGGAACCAAAGCGGTTGCGGGTGCGTGGTATTCGAAGAGTTCCGAATCGCTTGGAACTGCACCGGGAAACTTTTTAGAGGGGGTCTTACCCACATTGCAGCTTCCCTTCGCACTTCTCTGCGTCTCTTCTCGGACTCTTGTGCTTTTGCTCTCTTGCCTTTGAGTTCTCCCTTGCCATGGCTTCCAACCCGCTGCCAGAGAAGAAACGCGCTCGATCTCCTTCAGCACGGCGTCGGTGCCAAGTCGGGATTCTGGGGTGCCTGACACTCCCTCCGGTGGCGACTCGAAGAGGCCCCGGGCTGATGCGCTGGGGGAAGCCTCTGGGGTGTCCCCTGTTCCGCCAGTCCAAGCGACTGCGGAGCGGCCGTCGGAGACGGTAGCGGGCTCTGGACATCCTACCCCGGCTCGGAAGTCGGGGTTCAGAGCCCGCTGGAGTGTCCGTGCTTCTCGGCCTTCCCCGTCTTGCGGGGAATCTGTGCCGATGCGCTCGGAGCCAGGGGCAACTGCCGCGGCCCCCAGGCCAGCGCGGACTTCCCCTGTTCCGGTGTGCCCGGACTCCGCGGCGGCGTCGTCTCTTCCTGCCGAGACGGCCACCACGGCCCCCGAGCCAGCACAGGTTGATCCTGCACTAGGCGGCCTGGCTTCTTCTCCAGCACCGCCTTCCCCGGCTCGTCCCTCTCCTCAGGTCAAGGAGCCAGAAGCTGAAAAGAGTCCGGCTGGCCTGGCTGCCAGAGCCGCGGAGCTAGCTTCTCCTGATCGGCGTCTCGTCTCGGCTGCTGGTGCATCGGCTCTTCCTGAGGACGAGGTAATGGAGGAGGTCGGAGGGGCTGCCCCAGCCTCTGTTGCTCCATTGCCTCTGCAGACGCCTTCGCGCTTGCCGAGTCGAGCGTCCGACAGGTCTTGGCTGCGCTAGGGCGCGAGCGGGAGGAGTATACGGTTGAACGGGACCGCCTCTTCATCTGGGGGAACCTTTTGCGGGAGAGGACCGCGAAGGTTAAGAGCGAGCTTGACTCCAGGCGGGAGTTGCTCGACTTCAGGGAAGCGCTCGTCGACCGGATGAAGCGGGCTGTTGACCGCATGGACACCCAGTCGCGGCGGATCAACAGGGAGGCCCTGGAGGCACACGCCCGGGCCGAAGAGAGCCTCTCTGCTGCTGTGGAAATACGGCAGCGGTTGGAGCGCCGCGAACTCGCCGTTGAGGAGCGGGAGCGTTCCGTGGCAGCTGAGGCAGAGAGGGTCGCCGCGCAGCTGGCCACGGGCGAGGATGACCTCCGAGCTCGGATGGAGGAGCTGGAGATTCTGAAGGCAGACCTTGACTTGAGGGAGGAACAGATCTCCCATGATCGCCGGGCGATCTTGGACCGGGAGTTGACTGCCGGCTTCAAGGCCGCCGAGTTGGAGCGGCTAGCCGAGACTCTCCACCTTCGGGAGAGTTCCCTGGCCGCCAAGGAGAAGGAATTCTCCGAGAGGAACCTGGAGGCTCTGCAGGCGGCCCGCCGCGAGGTGGCGGAGCTCTCAGCCTTACGGTCCTCCGAGGCCCTTGCGGTCTCAAGCTTCGTGGATCGAGTGGGGTCCGCCCTGATCCCTCTTGGCTTCAGTCCGGTGAGGGCCGCAACTCCCGCATTGAAGGTGGCAGAGGTGATCCCTGCATTGGAGTTGATCGGCGCCAAGCTGGACAGACTCGACTCGGTGGTCGCTAGTGAGCTCGAAGCCGAGGGCCGCGGCTTAGCTTTAGAGGTCGCCTCGCATGTGCTGGCATGCTTCAAGAGCCGTGACCCCTCTTTCTCGCTGGAGCCAGCGAGAGAGGGCCCAGCCGCGGAGAGGGAGGAAGCTGCCAGGGCTGAAGTCGAGGATGTGGCCGCCCTTGTAGCCGCAAGGTTCCGGCGAGAGCCGGGAGGTCCTTAGGACTTGTTTCTCCCTTTTTTATCGAGTCTGTAGTCCATCTCATGGAGCCTTGCTTAATTTGACTCTCTTGGATACTTGTGTCTGTGATGCTTTTTCCCTCCTTCTTGCCTTTGCCTGGCTGAGTCCTTAGCTCCGCAAGGTACTCAGAGGCCATTTCCAATCTCAGAGCTTCGCACAGACACCCTCCCCGGGTCCTAACTGTGTTAGGGGCCCCCGGTGGTCTCCGAACCTCGCCCTATGGGGGGCTCCAAATCTGCCGGCCACGTGGTGGGTCCGGAGCTCCTCCTCAAGCGACGGGAGCTCCGGTCATGTTGGACACGTATGGCTTTCGGAGCCCTCCCGCTGAGGGGGGAGGTCCGGTTCCTGCCTGCCACGTGGCGAGCCTGGAGCCCTACTCAAGGAAGGAGAGAGTTCCGGGCCCGCTGGACACGTGGGGCCCCCGGGCCCCGCCCCTGCTGGAGGGGCAGGTCCCGGTCCTTCCAGTCCCAGGCCGGTGTAGCTGGTAGCTCCTTTCCCCCCGCTTCATGCAGTTCCTGTTGCCGTAACCTGAAGGTCCTGCACACAGGTAGAGGAAACGTAATTCTCCTCGGGGGCTCCCCCCTCTATTCCTTAGTCGTATCTGCAGCAAACTCCGACTAAAGATGAAAATGAGAAGAGGGAGTTGAACGCATAGTGAGCACGCGTTAGTAGGGTAATCATAAAAATTTAATAAGTAAATTAAATGAGTACCAAAGAAGAGCAACGTAGGGTAGGTTTCTTTTCATATAAATTTCCATACGGCGGAAGGCGGGCCGCATATGTAGGCCACGACCCACCTCAAGGGAAGCAAGACTCTACGCGCTTGGGGTCGGAACCAGGCGAAGCTGAACGTAGTCCTGGACCGTCCCCTGAGGCTTAGTTGCTCCAAGCCCTGTTCACGGACTTTTATGGAAATTACTACAAAAAGAAAGGCCTGCCCAATTGTTGCTCTAGGGGTAGAACTTACAGCGGTGTTCCGTGTCCCGAAGGTTCGGGAGCGGGTCCCTGTCATCGGTTCTGGGGAATGGTCCCAGGCCCGGGATGTCCAGCCCCAGCACGGCAAAAGGCCATGCGGGCTGGATCATCTGTACCGTCCAAGCCGGTGTATGGATCTGCTTGGCGTGGAACAGGCACGCCTAGCAGCTCTCGACCAGCTCGACGGCATCCTGGAGTGTTGCCGGCTAGTAGAAGCCATGCCGAAAGGCTTTACCGACAAGCGTGCGTGAGGAAGAATGACTCCCTCATTCGCCTCCATGGATCTTAGCGAACAAGTCACAGCCTTCTCCCTGGGTTATGCACCGCAATAGGATGTGGTTGGCGCCACGTCGGTAGAGATCCCCCTCTACCGCCATGTGTCTCTTAGCCATACGCGCGATCCGTTCAGCGGATACACGTTCATCAGGGAGGATATTGTCTTTCAAGTAGTCCCGGACCTCCGTGATCCATGCATCGGGTCTGACTTGAGCATCTGGATCTTGAGCGCTGGGTTGCACGGAGTCTCCAGTGACGATTATGATCCTTGGCAGCGCTCATGGCCGCCGGGACTGCCAGCTTCGAGGTGCTGGTCTAGCCCCCTTCGCCCGGCTCGGCGGGCCGGGCTGCGGGTCGCGGCAACGTCCTCTCGAGGCCCCCTTCAGGCACAGTGGCTCTGGTGGCAGTGGGGGCCCTCGTTGAAAGGTCGTCAGCTGCGGCCTTGCTAGCGCGCGGTACGTGGTGCAGGTCCAAGGCGAGGGGGTCTGTCTCCGCCGTCTTGGTTGATAACCAGACTGGGGATTGCCCTGAGCAAACGACTAACGAGAAGGATGAGCACTCCATACTCTGCTATGTTGTTGGCTGCCTTGGAATTGAAACGCGCCACATACCCAGACTGCTCCCCCGATGGCGTGAGGAACAGTACGCTAGCATCGGCCCCCTGCTTTCGCGAGGAGCCGTTGACGAACATCATTTGATAAGGCCTGGTGAAGGTCAGGGCTCAGGGTCCTGTTTCATCGTCTTCGTGGCCCCCTGAGCGTGCGTCTACTTCAGCCACAAGTGAACTAATGCTCTGTTAATGTCTGTATGATGGGAAAGGGAACCTAGATTAAACTCAGTAGCTCCGATGCCCACTTGGCGGCATCGCCCGCCGCGTGGAGCTGAGGGGGATGGCTTTTAGCCTGGGGAGAACGCCGGGTGCCCGACACCCAGGGGTCCTCAGGCTGCTTTGGACCTTGCGGGAAGCTCCGCTGTCGTCCCGGTAGGTTGTGTCGGGGATCCGAGGTCTGGTCTTCTGGTGCTTGCTTCTTGGTAGCGGAACAGGTTACTGTGGTATGGGGTTAAAGCCATTGCGCGAAAACCAGAAATTCATGGGACCCCTAGCCATGCCGAGTCGGCTTACGCCGGGATTAGCAGGTAGGGGGCGCCCTTCAACTACTTCAGACACAGGGGTCTGATGGGGGGCCTAGCAAGCATTTGGGAAGCGCAGCATATCACAGCCTGGTATCGAGTCTACTATTTGATCTATCATAGGAAGAGAAAATAGGTCTTTAGGACATGCCTTATTGAGACTGGTGTAGTGGATGCGCTTCCGGAGCTTCTCGCTGGCCCTCGGGATAATAACACGGTTTGCCAAGCGCCGGGAGCGGCGGACTCTCCGTCTCGTCGGACGACTGGACGTCGGAAAAGACCTTCAAGTAGTGCTCTATCACCTCCCTAGGGATCTCTGGCCTCGGTGACGGCTGTCATGCAGCACATCGACCTCATGCCGGAGGGGGGCAATGAGCGCGCCTTCCTATATACTACCCGGGCCCCCGGCTACCCGGGTGGTCTGGGTGGCATCGGCGCTGATTCGGACGAGCCTTGTGGAGACGTCATCCTTATAAAGGGGTTGCACGCGGGGTGCGGTGGTAGAGGCACGGTGGCGTGCACTTAGGTGGAGCTGGTTTGGTTCTGTACTGCCGAGGGCTGGCGCTCTAGTTGCTGTAAGCGCCCGAAGCCTTTCCCAGGCTAATACTGCGGCAGCACGGTCTCCACAAACCTTGAGGACGCCTGTTGGTGTAGGCATCTTCAAGACAAGGTAGCCGTAGTGGGCTATTGCCATGAATCGGTACAGGGCTGGCCTACCGATTATGGCATTGAAGGGGCGGTCAATCTCGGCCACGTCGAACAGAATGTACTCTGTCCGGTAGCTGTCCGGTGCCTCAAAGGTCACCGAGAGGCTGATGTGGCCGTAGGGAACGACCTGTCCCGGCCCTACCCCTGAGAACGGGCTTGATGGGGCGAGCTTGGCCATCGGGATCTGCAGCTTCTGGAAGGCTGCATGACTGATGAGGTTCAGTCCAGCCCCACCATCCACCAAAACGTGGTACATCTTCACGTTGGCGATGGTAAGGGCCACCACGAGCGGCAGTTGGCCGGCCCCAGCCATGTTCCTGGGGCAGTCGGTGTCATCGAAGCTGATGGGGGTTCCCATCCACCTGAGGTGCGGTACTGCACTTGGAAGGGAAGCCACCGACGCTACCGCTCGGCGCAAGGCCTTAGCCATGCTTCGGGACAGGGGGTCAGCGGACCCGCCGAAGATGTCACAGGACATCTTCCAGTGCTTGTCGTCACTGGAGCTGGAGCTCCCATGACTGCGCACTGCCTTTACGGTGCGGGGGAGCTCCTGGAACTCCACCTGGCGGTCGTCGCCGTCTCGGGCCTCGACCTTCTGCTTTGCCCTCCCTTTGACTATAGGGTGGGGCATCAGTTAGGGGCTGCTTCCCCTTCCGGAAGCGCTCCGCGAGCTTCTGGATTTCCCGGCATCTGGAGGAATTCCGCCGGGTTGATGCTGCCGTCGTACTTCTCAGGCAAGAGCGGTCGAAACTTGCGCGGCCATTTTGTGAAGCGAAGGCAGGGCGCGAGGGCCGCACACCCTGCTTCTGTCGCCGCAGGTTCTGATGCTGCGAAAGCTTGGTTCGCGCTGAGCACCGCATGCCCCAGGTACACCCAGCGCTACTGAAAGCCTGACGCTGGTCGGAGCCTGCATTGCTGGGGTCGGCGCTGCCAGAGCCGGTTGCTGGCTCCCAGTGCAGGTATCTGTAAGGGCCTCAGTTTTTGACACACATTTGCAGTGTTCATCACCACACCACACACCTCATTTGAGGAAGAATGATGAACACAAATGAAGAGCAAGTAACAATTATCAACATGCTCATTAGAGAACAAACTTACACAATGCAAAAGTGGTATTTCCCACATGTGATATAGATGGGCTGGACATATGAAAACTCCTACACTTTGCTAAGGATGTCCATGCCAAGGTTCACCCAAATTCAAAACCTTTTTGAGGTCATTTTGGGTATAGATAGGAAGGGGGCAGTTTGAAACCATATTCAAATTCAAACTGTTTTTATCCCATGAATTTAAAAGTGGAAGGCATATTCTTACTCAGCACATTTTTGTGAGCTCACACACCAATTTTCACTCCATTTGGAGTTGATCTTGACATGAGCTAAGGTGGAGAAATTCAAACTTTGTTTGAATTTCAAACTGAACCTATGCTGAAATTCATTCAAACCAAACCTCGTTTGAACTTGGGTCAATTCAAATGGTTCATGGGTGAATAATTTGAATTGCCAAGGGTAGTATGGGGTTCACTGTTTACAACAGTGATTAGGAGTAAATTTCAGAGGTTAAAACTGGAGGTGGGACCCACATGTCAGCCACTGCTCAGATCAAACCGACTGAGACTTTTTCACTCGGGTCGCCGAGCCGCAGCGGTGATCGCCACCGAGGCCAGCCGCCGCGCCACCAGCTGCTTGCCCACGCGCGGGCGTGAGGCGGTGCAGAGCCTTCTTAAGGCGCCTGCCCCCTCCTCGGCCGAGGTACCGCCGTTCTTCCCCGCAAGAACTCAGCGCCGGCCGAAAACTTCCGCAGTTCGGACTTGATCGGAGAACGCCGATCGCAGCTTCCTCCTTCCACTCCAGAGCCCCAGCAAGGTACTAGAGACCTTCCTCCATCCTCCCCGTTGCTAGAATTCGGTTAAAACCGATTGATATCGGCTGTGCCGAAAGAACAAACTCGGAACTTGGAACCGCCGCACCTCGGGCTCTCGTGGACAGCCCAACCAGGGCGTTGTCACGCCCGAGCCAAGGCACCCTTGGACGCGCAGGTGACCGGTGCTGCTCATCCCCGAGCCACAGCTCGAGTGGTTGCTCACCGGCGGCGAATTTCCACTTTTCCCCTTTCTGTGTGCAGAACGACCTTCGGGTACGATTCTGTTTAATTCATGCTCTAGAAAGGATTAGAGGGCCTCAGGCCGCTCTCACACGATCTAGACACGGTAACGCACAAGTTGTCTTCACAACTCTGGGCCGGAGAACCTCTGTGCCCGGCGTAATTTGAGGTCTACTAATGGCGGAACGAACGGGCGGCATCGGGCGCACGGTGAGGACCTATTTCGGTCCTTCCCCGAGCTACCTCGAGCTCATGTCGACCTTCTCTGAGGTCCACTGATGCTCCCCGACCGATTTCCCAAGTAGCTGAGGTGCTAGGGTAGTCAGCCGACATGACCGAAGTCGTTCTGAGGTGGCGGCTCGTCGCCGACCATGCTCCGGCCATTGTCATAAGCAGCTGACCCTCGGATCCTGTTCCCCGAGTAAAAGTAGGCAGGGGCGGCCAGGATCGAGAAGTTTGGAGCTGTACAGCGGCCGGCGGCGAGCTCTCCGACGAGATCCCTCGGCGGCGGGGCGCGGGTGTCGCGAGGTTGAAGAAGGGGGTGGACCCCAGCTGTCAGCGGGAGATATTTTGAATCGGGATCTGGCTGCGGCCGGAATCGGGTTTGCTGGCGCGTAAAATCATTGTGGGCCGCGGTGTGCTGTCGCCTCGGCGTGCGACGCGTGTCCCCTGGGCCCACGCGCGAGTTTAAACTTTTCCCCGATTTTCAGATTTCCTTCAAACTTCAAATCCTCATAACTTTGGCTAGAAAGCTCCAAATTGAGTGAACCAAATTTTGCTGGATTCACCTCTCTGAGTACTTTCCAGAAAATCAAGTTTCACTTCATGAAAACCCTTAATTTTCCAGAATTAATTGCTCAAAGTTTAAACTGTTAGGAATTTTAACTGGAGAATCCTGTGGAGGAAAATCCTGAAATTTTGCTGCGATATTCACCAAAATATCCCTGAACTACCATAAAAATTTCAGATCCATTTGAGCTCATTTAATCCACCTAATGGTGTGATTAGTGAAACTGTTCCAGAGAAAATAGAAAATGTTCAGAAACATTTTCAGAATTTTCTCTGAAATTGTTTAGCTCATATCTTTAGTTAGGGACTTCCAAATTAAGTGAGACCAAATCCATTAGAACCCTCTGAAAATCTAGTTTTCAGAAAGTCATAGTTTGTCGCATGAAAATTCCTAGAACACCCTAAGAGTTCCAATTAAGGTCAAGGACATAATTATTTGTGGAGGGCTCAAATGAGCTTTGCTGCAACTAAAACTTGACCAAGTCTCTGTTTAGGTTGTAACCAAGCCACAGTAAAAGTTTCACAGTCATTAGGTCTATCTATCAAAGGTTATAGACTTCACAACTTCAAACTTAATGCAAATGCATTAAATTAATACATGTATTGTTTCTATCATGTAGTCGCTAAGGTCGAGGAGGAACCCGAAGTCCTAGACTTCATTACTCCGGAGGAACAGCTAGCCTACGACCAAGAGCAGCAAGGCAAGCTCCGGTTTGCATTAACCATTTTTACAAATTTTTATTGTTTTGAGCACATACTTGTTTCCTTTATTCTGTGCATTAGAGTCTTGTTTGGAAACCCCACTGCATAGCCAAGAAAACCATGGGTTGGGGTTTAGGATTGCAAACCCCGTTAGCCACTGCATTGCTAGGATAGAGTAGGATTCGGTACAAGTCGAGTAGTTGGAACTACTCGCGAGAATAGGCTAGAGGCACATTGCTTGGGTAGAGATAGCACATGATACACATGGCAAGAAAATGAGACTGAGCGGAGAGTAAGGGCAGCAGGACTTTGGGGCCTGTGTGCTGTAGCTCCGCTTGTGTCGATTGAGGACCGAGCCGTGTGCGGGCCTGTTGAACAAGCTAGAACAGTACCGAAGACCTACCGGCTATATGGGAACCGGGAAACTGATGTAACTCGGGTAGCTGGTTATTGAGGCATTGCCCGTCGTTCAGAGGGTAGGTTGAGAGCTTGAGGTGTAAATCGGCTGGCGGCACGGAGATGCGCGTGCAGAGACCTCTTGCTCGGGACGATGGGACCGGTTCAATATTTGGCTAACGGGTGAAAGGTAGTCGCGTACGGCGTCCGTGATGGTTGTTGTAGGCAACATCGAGTACGGGCGTACGTGACGGGTTGTTCGGGTAACCCTGCAGGTGTAAATCGATTATAATCGCCGTCCCTCGCGGTCAGGGAGTACCACTTGTTCACTGTACCGTGACGTAGAAAGAACAGGCTAGTTACATGTTAAAATGTTGCTGATTGAAAGCTGGACAGTGATTGTTAATGATATGCTGTAGCTTAGAGCTAATTAAAGTTCTTTTCAACTTTGGGCAAGGTACATGAGAGAAATGCGTTTCTTGTTTGATTGCGGCTCTCTCATGTGCCTTAGCGTAAGGTTCTCCACAACCTGCTGCTAAAACTTGAAAGTAAGGTTCTACTAATTAGGCGAGTCCTTGCAAATGATTTTTACCTCATGCAACCATTACCCTCATGTAGAAGTTCCATGTTTAGGTGAGACGGGTCAGACTTGCTGAGCCTTCGTGCTCACTGCTTGTGTTTGAAGCTTTTGCAGGGTTCTATGAGGAAGGGACTCCCGAAGAGGAGACGGAACCCCAGGAGGGGAACCCCGTCGAGTGGGAGCCGTGCACGCCGCAGAGTTAGTGTGCGTGTGTGCTAGCAAGGACACGTTCGAGGGCTGAACGTGCACTTGATGCTTAGTCTACGCCCGCGAGTGTAGACTGAACTTATTTTGATGTAAACATGTTCATAAACTTGTTTATGTAATAAAACTTCCGCTTCCGCTTTGCACCTTTGACATGTGTTATACGGTGCTGTGCAACGCAGCACCCCTCAGCGTGATCCTGGCTCGACAGGACCAATGGGGTCGTGTCAGCGTGGTATCAGAGCTCGTGAGGTTTAACACAGTACAAAGGTCTTCTTTTTCAAAAATCCAGTGAGGAACGAGTTAGTAGCCCGTATAAGGATGTTATTAGCATATAGAAAGTGGCATATTAACCTATTTGTTATGTCGGAAAATCGTGCATCTCGGGACGTTCATGTCTTGGGGGGTGCACGTAAGCGCTGTCCACCAGTGCGCACAAGCTGAAGGGTGGAGCCCCACGGGTGGCAGGTAACCCGACCCGCTTTGATATCCTCTACGACTCTTAATGTCGTTTGGGGTATTCCAGCAACGTCTGTCCCTGGCGTGCGTGGTGCAACATGGGAGACCCCGTCACGTGGTCTGAAACGTGAACACGTAACTCAAGGCGTGTTTGGCTTGAGAACATCCGGGCGAGTGATGACGGCCGGGTGTACGAACTGTATGGATTCCGGGCTCGGTGTGCAGCCGAGTCTGATGATTGTTTGAGTTTCTGCAGGTAGCCTGACCACGAAACGGTAGACGTGTAGCATCCGTGTGCGAGTGACGAGTAGTGCCACTGAAATAACGAAGCCGGCTAAGTCCGGTATAGGTTTTTCTTTGTGAGGACGTAGTACCGACATAATCTGGTGATGCATCGACGTCACACCCAACTAAATGAACAACTTCATTTAAAAACTTGAAGGTTTTGATCCAAAGTAGTAAAACTTGATGTAACTCCTTTCCTTGAACAGGATATTCAAAGTTAACAAGTTTTCAACTTATAGGTTGTTAAGGACAGAGCACTCTGTTTTCAGCTGAATCAAGGCTGAAGTTAATCAGAGGCTAGAGGTTGAGTTCTTTCGAGATTGGGGTCGTATGATACATTTCTGGAAAGCTTTGGAAGAGCTTTACAACTTTTCTGTTGAGGTCCAGAGGTGTTTCATCCCTTGACCACTCGAAAAATGCAGTAGAGTTGGAACTGTCCAGAAAACAGGACAGGGTAAAGACTCTCTGTAGACTCTCTGTAAATTAAGCATAATTTCCTGCATAAAAATCCAAAAATAGGAAATGAGGTACTTCTGGAAAGCTTATGAGATGGGTTACGACTTTGTAACAGAAAGTTTTGTCAGATTGGGAACAAGAATTAACTGGGATTCTTGGATCAATTCAGTACCTAAAGCAGAGAGGTGCTGTCCAATTGTTCCCAGAAATTCTGTTAACTTTGACATCTCATAACTTTTGAACCAGGACAGATCTTAGGCCAAGCAAATACTGGCTGGAAAGCTATTGAAGTTAGCTTCAACTTTGATGATTGAGCTCCAGGACTGGTCTTGCTTTTAACCTGGCCTGAATCAGGTTGAAATGGAAACTGGTCAAGGCTGTCATGGGAACAGCAGATCAGCAGTCAAATTTGTTTAAAAATTTGAACTATGTTTCCAAGTGTTATGAGTTCAAGGACATATCTTTTGTTATAACTCAATGGTTTACTGTTAAAATAAATATTTGACATTTCTCAAATATATTTTTACAGATGGCAGCAGATAAACGGTTGGAGAACGGGTGGGTAGTTTCCCACTGCTCTGGCCGTAGCGG
Organism: Neostapfia colusana; assembly: GCA_030760725.1. Taxonomy (NCBI): domain Eukaryota; kingdom Viridiplantae; phylum Streptophyta; class Magnoliopsida; order Poales; family Poaceae; genus Neostapfia; species Neostapfia colusana. Next base: position 123,417,918 of record JASWHV010000001.1, on the reverse strand, counting down.
CTACCCGGGAGCATTGTGGCAAATGCTCCAATATTTCGGGTACAACCAGATGCCGCAATACTTCACCAAGGAAGAAGGCGAAGAGGGGAACAAGACATGGACGATCCATGTCGAGGTTCCTGCAGGGCCTACGCCACCCGGTTGGGTGCCATTCACCGTCACGGTGAGAGGAAGACAACCGGAAGGGATGTGGCAAGTGGCAGCCCGTGGCACTATGTCACGTTTCTGCCAACTACACGTGCAGGCTATGGAGGGAACTCCATACGCACTCGTTCCGGTGGAGGGACGAGCTCAGCATGTGTGGGAGGAGAGGTACCTGGAGGCAACAGACCCGAATTGCCCAAGGTACGACCCCGCGGAGGCAAACGTCAGCCTCCAAATGAGGGCGGGAAACGCTGTGATGGACAGCCAAGCTGTTCATACGGAGCATCTCGCCACCAAGCTCAAGGAGAGCACAAGCCGTGGAGATCATTTCGAGAGTGCTCACAGCGCACTCCGCAATGTGCTTCTTCCGACGATCAAGCGACTGAATGAACAATACAATCAGTTGTGTCGTCTGAAGAAGGCAAAGAAGAAGAGCCGTGTTGACATCGCGGCGTTGCAAGAGCTGGTGCAGACCCTAACCCAGCAGAATGAGGACCTTGCTCAAGAGCGGGACGACGCTATTGAGGAAGGACAAGGCTGGGAACAGGACTACAACCAGGCTATGGACGAGGTGCATGCATTGCAGGACCTCGTGCCCCCGGTATTGGGCGTACCGGTAGTCTTGGGTCTTCCAGCCATGGGAGAACCCGGAATGGGAGAAGAGGTGGTAGACCCCGAGCCACCAGCAGAGGTACCGGAGGAGGACGACCCACAGGAGGTCGAGTTCTACTCCGAGTAGGGGGTTACGGTTGCCAAGTAGGGCAGCTAGGGTAGCGTAACCCAACTTTTGTAATCGGTGACATGTCGTGTAGACAGTAGCGTATGTATAGGTAGTGACAACATGAGCACGACTTCTCGGAGATCCGAGAATAATGTATCTTGTATAAAGTTTATGCTTTATCAATATATGTGAATGTTGTGCAAGTTAATCATGCGTCGCTTCAATACCTACTGCTGTTTATGGAATTTTGAGTAAGACATGTGCTAATTGCTGCTGTGTTGAATTTTAGAATGACGCGTACTCGTGCCAACCCTGATGTTGGAGGTACTAGCCAAGGGGGAGAGACCTCCCAACCACCTCCCGAGGACTCCTCGGGACAGCAGCAGCAACAGCAACAGCAAACACCGCCACCGCCACTACCAACGGTTACATTGGCCGACATTGTCGCGGCAATGGCGGGCTCGCATCCGCAGCACACAGAGTTGCTGCAGACTCTCATCGCCAATACGTCTCGCCCAGAGAGACGTCAAGATCGTGAGGAGCGCCAACAGAGCTCCTACTCCGACTTCCTGGCGACTCATCCCCCTGTATTCTCAAGGGCGGATGAACCACTTGACGCGGACAACTGGCTCCGCGCCATAGAGATGAAGTTCGGGCTGCTCCAAATCAGCGAGCAGCGCAAGACTCAGTTCGCGGTCCAGCAGCTCCAAGGATCCGCGAGCGCGTGGTGGGCCAACTTCTGTGCTTCCCAGCCCACCGACCGAGTGATGACCTGGGCGGAGTTCCGGACGGCCTTCAGGGCCTATCATATACCGCCCGGTTTGATAAAAAGGAAGACGCAGGAGTTCCTACACCTGCAACAAGGGAGCCGGAACGCGCTGGAATACTCCAGAGCGTTCAACGATCTCGCGCTCTACGCATCGTATCACGCGGATACAGACGAGAAGCGGCGAGACCATTTTTACCAGGGGCTTAACCCGCTCCTGAAGGACAAGTTGGCGATGTTCAATCGCTGCAGCCTCAACGACATCATTGATGCTGCGATTGTTCAGGAGGACTCCGGCAAGGAGTTGGCGGCGGCTGAGCGAAAGCGAAGCGCGCCACAGAGCAGCGGAGAAGGAGGCGGTCCTTCTCAGAAGTTTCGGATGGTGAATCGCCCACCATCAGGTCCACGCTGGCAGCCACCACAGCGGTCGATGCCGTTCCGCAGTCGGCCGTACTCTTCACCGGCATTCCGGCCGGCACTGCCAGTACCACCGCAACAACAACAACAGCAGCGGGCGATGCCGCCTGCGTTTGCACCTCAGCAACGCATGCCAGGCTTTCGTCCACCAAGTACTCCACCAGCAGCGGCCACATGTTACAAGTGTGGTCGTCCAGGACACTTCGCGAGCAGTTGCCCGGAGAGGCAAGGCGGCGGAGTGGCACCACAGTTTCCGGGGAGGAATCAACCCCGGAACCCTACCAATGCGCGGCGGGCAAACCCTAGGCCCCGCACTGTCCACCAACTTGCCATTGAGGACGTGCCGGAGGGTGAGCCAATCCTTGCAGGTATGTTCCAACTCCACCAGCATCCCGCTATAGTACTGTTTGATTCAGGCGCCACGCATAATTTTATTAGCCAAGCTTTTATTGCTAAACACAGTTTGCCAATACTACCCACCGATAGTCCATATTTAATTTGTTCACCGGGTGGGAAGATTTCAGCAAGCGTAATGGTCTCCAAAGCACCATTATGCTTAGCGGGTAGAGTGTACCCCACGTCTCTCATTATCTTAGAGGGACAGAAGGTCGATGTCATCCTAGGGATGTCGTGGTTAACCCGCCACGGCGCTGTTTTAGACACCGTCCTTCGAGTCGTGCACTTAAACTCAGAAGTGCACGGTTCTCACTCATTATTTCTGGGCAGTCCAGAAATAAAACTTCCAAGTGTCTATCAAGCCACAACCATCAGATTGGAAGACATTCCAGTGGTCCGAGAGTTCCCTGATGTATTCCCGGACGATTTGCCGGGGATGCCACCCGATAGAGAGGTGGAGTTCAAAATTGAACTCGCACCGGGAACCATGCCAATATCCCGAAGGCCGTACAAGATGACGCCCAAGGAGTTGGCTGAACTGAAGACTCAGCTCACGGACCTTCTGGAGAAGGGTTTTATTAGGCCGAGCTCCTCGCCATGGGGCTGTTCGGCATTATTTGTCAAGAAAAAGGATGAAACGTTGTGGCTTTGCGTGGACTACCGTCCATTAAATGCCGTAACCATCAAAAACAAGTACCCGTTGCCACGGATCGACATGTTGTTTGATCAGTTGGTCGAAGCGAAGATCTTTTCCAAGATGGATTTAAGATCCGGGTACCATCAGATTAAGATAAGGGCGGAGGACATTCCAAAGACAGCTTTCTCGACAAGGTACGGACTTTATGAGTACCTGGTCATGTCCTTCGGCCTCACCAATGCTCCAGCTCACTTCATGTACTTAATGAACTCGGTGTTCATGCCGGAGCTGGACAAGTTTGTCGTGGTCTTTATCGACGACATCCTGGTATATTCCAAGTCGGAGGAAGATCACAAGAAACATCTGCGTATAGTCTTGCAACGGCTGCGGGATCACAAGTTATACGCAAAATTCAGCAAATGCGAGTTTTGAATATCGCAAGTGCCTTTCCTCGGGCATATCATCTCAGCGGAGGGTATCGCTGTGGACCCGAGCAAGATCACGCAAGTGCTGAATTGGAAATCCCCGAGAACTGTTCATGAGGTACGGAGTTTCCTCGGACTCGCGGGATATTATCGGAGGTTCATTCCGAACTTCTCGAAGATTGCCAAGCCAATGACAGAGCTGCTGAAGAAGGCTACCAAATATGTTTGGAGTCCAGCATGTGAAGCAGCATTCAAGGCTTTAGTCAAGCACCTGACATCAGCACCGGTTTTGGCGCAGCCAGACACAACAAAACCGTTCGATGTGTACTGTGACGCATCCGGCATTGGGCTCGGGTGTGTGCTGATGCAAGACCGAAGAGTGGTCGCGTATGGATCACGGCAGCTTAGGAACCATGAGCAGAATTATCCAACTCACGACTTGGAGCTCGCTGCCGTGGTACTTGCACTGAAGATGTGGAGGCACTACCTACTCAGTAACCTCGTACATTTATATACCGACCACAAAAGCCTCAAGTACATATTCACTCAGAAGGAGCTGAATATGAGGCAACGAAGATGGTTAGAACTGATAAAGGATTACGAGATAGAAATCTATTATCATCCGGGCAAGGAAAACGTAGTGGCAGATGCGCTGAGCCGCAAGTCACACGTCAATACTCTGACCGTCACACCGTTGGAAGAGAGCAAACCACCACTACATGTGATTCCACACGGAGCTCTCTACAACCTAGCTTTGATCCCCACCATCCGTGAAGAGATAGCGGCAGCCCAGAAGAATGACAAGGGCATGTCACATTTACGGAGACGTGTAGACAGTTGGGAGTTGAAATGTTTCCGGAAGGACGGAGACGGCGTCCTATGGTTCAAGGACCGGATTGTCGTACCCCGAAACCTGGAGTTAAAGAAGAAAATCTTTGATGAGGCTCACTTATCAAAATTTTCTATTCACCCCGGCAGCAACAAAATGTATCAAGAACTCAGAAGAAAGTTTTGGTGGACACGGATGAAGCGAGAGACTGCAAAATACGTGTCCGAGTGTGATACATGTCGAAGGGTGAAGGCAGACCACATGCGGAAACCGGGACTGCTGCAACCACTGGGCATTCCTGCCTGGAAGTGGGAGGACGTGAGCATGGATTTCGTCGTCGGTTTACCCACCACCTTACAGAAACATGATTCTGTGTGGGTGATCGTCGATCGGCTCACCAAAGTTGCCCATTTCATCCCGGTCAACACCAACTACAACGCCAAGAAGTACGCTGAACTGTACATCTCACGGATCCTATACTTATACGGCGTACACCGTACCATCATATCGGACTGGGGCACTTTATTTGTGTCCCGTTTTTGGGAGCAGCTACACGCTGCCTTGGGGACGAAGCTGATCCGTAGTTCAGCCTACCACCCGCAGACGGATGGACAAACCGAGCGGGTAAATCAGATTCTAGAAGACATGCTACGAGCTTGCGCTATCGACCACGGCAAGAATTGGGATGATCACTTGCCGTTAGCCGAGTTCTCGTACAACAATGGGTACCAAGCCAGCATCAAGATGGCGCCCTACGAGGCGCTATATGGGAGAAAATGCCGCACACCATTGAACTGGTGTGAGTCTGGCGAAAGGGTTACCTTCGGGATTGACCTTGTCAACAACGCGGAAGAAAAGGTTCGACTAATTCAAGCGAACCTAAAAGCCGCTCAATCCCGTCAGAAACAGTATGTGGACCGGAGAAGGCGCCCATTACAATTCGAAGTTGGAGATCACGTATATCTACGGGTGTCTCCAATGAAGGGTGTAAACAGATTTGGGGTGAGGGGAAAGTTAGCACCCCGCTTCATCGGTCCATTCCAGATTACCGAAAGATGTGGATTGGTGGCATACCGGCTGAAATTACCAGAAGTACTTTCCGGTGTGCACGACGTCTTTCACATTTCCCAGCTGAGGAAGTGTCTCAAGCTATCAACTACCGTTCAGCTGGAAGACATTGAAGAACTGCAACCGGATCTCACCTATCGGGAGGAACCGGTGCAGATTATTGATGAAAAGGCCCGAACCACACGCAACCGTACGTTGTGCTTCTACAAGGTTCTATGGAGTAATCACTCCATGGATGAAGCGACATGGGAGAGCGAAGAATTCCTTCGCACTAACTACCCCGACTTTTTCACGTCGCATATCCGGTAATTTTCCACCGTCCTCTCTCTCATTTTCACCTTATAATCTCGGGACGAGATTCTTTTAAGGGGGGAGGAATGTAAGGGCCTCAGTTTTTGACACACATTTGCAGTTTTCATCACCACACCACACACCTCATTTGAGGAAGAATGATGAACACAAATGAAGAGCAAGTAACAATTATCAACATGCTCATTAGAGAACAAACTTACACAATGCAAAAGTGGTATTTCCCACATGTGATATAGATGGGCTGGACATATGAAAACTCCTACACTTTGCTAAGGATGTCCATGCCAAGTTTCACCCAAATTCAAAACCTTTTTGAGGTCATTTTGGGTATAGATAGGAAGGGGGCAGTTTGAAACCATATTCAAATTCAAACTGTTTTTATCCCATGAATTTAAAAGTGGAAGGCATATTCTTACTCAGCACATTTTTGTGAGCTCACACACCAATTTTCACTCCATTTGGAGTTGATCTTGACATGAGCTAAGGGGGAGAAATTCAAACTTTGTTTGAATTTCAAACTGAACCTATGCTGAAATTCATTCAAACCAAACCTCGTTTGAACTTGGGTCAATTCAAATGGCTCATGGGTGAATAATTTGAATTGCCAAGGGTAGTATGGGGTTCACTGTTTACAACAGTGATTAGGAGTAAATTTCAGAGGTTAAAACTGGAGGTGGGACCCACATGTCAGTCACTGCTCAGATCAAACCGAGTGAGACTTTTTCACTCGGGTCGCCGAGCCGCAGCGGTGATCGCCACCGAGGCCAGCCGCCGCGGCACCAGCTGCTTGCCCACGCGCGGGCGTGAGGCGGTGCAGAGCCTTCTTAAGGCGCCTGCCCCCTCCTCGGCCGAGGTACCGCCGTTCTTCCCCGCAAGAACTCAGCGCCGGCCGAAAACTTCCGCAGTTCGGACTTGATCGGAGAACGCCGATCGCAGCTTCCTCCTTCCACTCCAGAGCCCCAGCAAGGTACTAGAGACCTTCCTCCATCCTCCCCGTTGCTAGAATTCGGTTAAAACCGATTGATATCGGCTGTGCCGAAAGAACAAACTCGGAACTTGGAACCGCCGCACCTCGGGCTCTCGTGGACAGCCCAACCAGGGCGTTGTCACGCCCGAGCCAAGGCACCCTTGGACGCGCAGGTGACCGGTGCTGCTCATCCCCGAGCCACAGCTCGAGTGGTTGCTCACCGGCGGCGAATTTCCACTTTTCCCCTTTCTGTGTGCAGAACGACCTTCGGGTACGATTCTGTTTAATTCATGCTCTAGAAAGGATTAGAGGGCCTCAGGCCGCTCTCACACGATCTAGACACGGTAACGCACAAGTTGTCTTCACAACTCTGGGCCGGAGAACCTCTGTGCCCGGCGTAATTTGAGGTCTACTAATGGCGGAACGAACGGGCGGCATCGGGCGCACGGTGAGGACCTATTTCGGTCCTTCCCCGAGCTACCTCGAGCTCATGTCGACCTTCTCTGAGGTCCACTGATGCTCCCCGACCGATTTCCCAAGTAGCTGAGGTGCTAGGGTAGTCAGCCGACATGACCGAAGTCGTTCTGAGGTGGCGGCTCGTCGCCGACCATGCTCCGGCCATTGTCATAAGCAGCTGACCCTCGGATCCTGTTCCCCGAGTAAAAGTAGGCAGGGGTGGCCAGGATCGAGAAGTTTGGAGCTGTACAGCGGCCGGCGGCGAGCTCTCCGGCGAGATCCCTCGGCGGCGGGGCGCGGGTGTCACGAGGTTGAAGAAGGGGGTGGACCCCAGCTGTCAGCGGGAGATATTTTGAATCAGGATCCGGCTGCAGCCGGGATCGGGTGTGCTGGCGCGTAAAATCATTGTGGGCCGCGGTGTGCTGTCGCCTCGGCGTGCGACGCGTGTCCCCTGGGCCCACACGCGAGTTTAAACTTTTCCCCGATTTTCAGATTTCCTTCAAACTTCAAATCCTCATAACTTTGACTAGAAAGCTCCAAATTGAGTGAACCAAATTTTGCTGGATTCAGCTCTCTGAGTACTTTCCAGAAAATCAAGTTTCGCTTCATGAAAACCCTTAATTTTCCAGAATTAATTCCTCAAAGTTTAAACTGTTAGGAATTTTAACTGGAGAATCCTGTGGAGGAAAATCCTGAAATTTTGCTGCGATATTCACCAAAATATCCCTGAACTACCATAAAAATTTCAGATCCATTTGAGCTCATTTAATCCACCTAATGGTGTGATTAGTGAAACTGTTCCAGAGAAAATAGAAAATGTTCAGAAACATTTTCAGAATTTTCTCTGAAATTGTTTAGCTCATATCTTTAGTTAGGGACTTCCAAATTAAGTGAGACCAAATCCATTAGAACCCTCTGAAAATCTAGTTTTCAGAAAGTCATAGTTTGTCTCATGAAAATTCCTAGAACACCCTAAGAGTTCCAATTAAGGTCAAGGACATAATTATTTGTGGAGGGCTCAAATGAGCTTTGCTGCAACTAAAACTTGACCAAGTCTCTGTTTAGGTTGTAACCAAGCCACAGTAAAAGTTTCACAGTCATTAGGTCTATCTAGCAAAGGTTATAGACTTCACAACTTCAAACTTAATGCAAATGCATTAAATTAATACATGTATTGTTTCTATCATGTAGTCGCTAAGGTCGAGGAGGAACCCGAAGTCTTAGACTTCGTTACTCCGGAGGAACAGCTAGCCTACGACCAAGAGCAGCAAGGCAAGCTCCGGTTTGCATTAACCATTTTTACAAATTTTTATTGTTTTGAGCACATACTTGCTTCCTTTATTCTGTGCATTAGAGTCTTGTTTGGAAACCCCACTGCATAACCAAGAAAACCATGGGTTGGGGTTTAGGATTGCAAACCCCGTTAGCCACTGCATTGCTAGGATAGAGTAGGATTCGGTACAAGTCGAGTAGTTGGAACTACTCGCGAGAATAGGCTAGAGGCACATTGCTTGGGTAGAGATAGCACATGATACACATGGCAAGAAAATGAGACTGAGCGGAGAGTAAGGGCAGCAGGACTTTGGGTCCTGTGTGCTGTAGCTCCGCTTGTGTCGATTGAGGACCGAGCCGTGTGCGGGCCTGTTGAACAAGCTAGAACAGTACCGAAGACCTACCGGCTATATGGGAACCGGGAAACTGATGTAACTCGGGTAGCTGGTTATTGAGGCATTGCCCGTCGTTCAGAGGGTAGGTTGAGAGCTTGAGGTGTAAATCGGCTGGTGGCACGGAGATGCGTGTGCAGAGACCTCTTGCTCGGGACGATGGGACCGGTTCAATATTTGGCTAACGGGTGAAAGGTAGTCGCGTACGGCGTCCGTGATGGTTGTTGTAGGCAACATCGAGTACGGGCGTACGTGACGGGTTGTTCGGGTAACCCTGCAGGTGTAAATCGATTATAATCGCCGTCCCTCGCGGTCAGTGAGTACCACTTGTTCACTGTACCGTGACGTAGAAAGAACAGGCTAGTTACATGTTAAAATGTTGCTGATTGAAAGCTGGACAGTGATTGTTAATGATATGCTGTAGCTTAGAGCTAATTAAAGTTCTTTTCAACTTTGGGCAAGGTACATGAGAGAAATGTGTTTCTTGTTTGATTGCGGCTCTCTCATGTGCCTTAGCGTAAGGTTCTCCACAACCTGCTGCTAAAACTTGAAAGTAAGGTTCTACTAATTAGGCGAGTCCTTGCAAATGATTTTTACCTCATGCAACCATTACCCTCATGTAGAAGTTCCATGTTTAGGTGAGACGGGTCAGACTTGCTGAGCCTTCGTGCTCACTGCTTGTGTTTGAAGCTTTTGCAGGGTTCTATGAGGAAGGGACTCCCGAAGACGAGACGGAACCCCAGAAGGGGAACCCCGTCGAGTGGGAGCCGTGCACGCCGCAGAGTTAGTGTGCGTGTGTGCTAGCAAGGACACGTTCGAGGGCTGAACGTGCACTTGATGCTTAGTCTACGCCCGCGAGTGTAGACTGAACTTATTTTGATGTAAACATGTTCATAAACTTGTTTATATAATAAAACTTCCGCTTCCGCTTTGCACCTTTGACGTGTGTTATACGGTGCTGTGCAACGCAGCACCCCTCAGCGTGATCCTGGCTCGACAGGACCAATGGGGTCGTGTCAGTATCGGTGCCGTGAACGCTTGGTTCTCCGCTGGCACAATGTGCCCCGGTATGGACAAGACCGCTCCATAGACCGGGGACGCTGTTTGCAGGGCATATGGTGGTGGCATATGCTGCGCGACGTATGCCTGGGGCAGAGCTCACGTAGCGAAGGTCTGCCCTTCAGGCTGGGTTGAGGCCGACGTCATGTTGTCGCCAGCCTCCTGAGTGCGACACCTTTCTTGACGTCGCTCAAGGAACACTCAGGCATCTTGGCCTAAGTGGCAGCGTTCCAGCTCTGTCCTCAGGTCCGTCAACGGAAGCTTGGTGGAGCTGGAATCCCATCGTCTGGCCGTCAACCGTTGGCGTGCGCGTCAGCGACACAGCCGGTTGGTCGGAGCGTCGTCCCCACCGAGGCCAATGGTTTGCAGCGGCGACGACAAGACGGTCTACCTTGCGAATCCACTGCTGGGTCGCTGCCTGAGGCGCGTCCCCAGCAGGCGGATTGCGCAGTAGCGCCGTTGCTGCGGCTAGCGCACCCCCACCGGGTACGCCCGGCGCTACTGAAGGCCTGACGCTGGATGGAGCCTGCATTGCCGGGGTCGGCGCTGCCAGAGCCGGTTGCTGGCTCCCAGCTTGCCCTGTCACACTCCGTCCTGAGTGTGTCATCATGTACTTTCCCCTGGTCACGGTTTGCCGCGAACGTGGGGGGGGGGAGAGTTTGCCGCTGAAGGGAGCTTGGTCATCTTCGTCGGCGGAAACCCGTCGCGCTAGGGGAAAAGCCCCCTACCTGGCGCGCCAAATGTCGAAGTGTTCGGTCGACACTTCCCCCGGGCCTGCACTGGGCAGCCCGCGGAGGTTCTTTTTTCGGAGGGGCTAGTTCCTAGCGGAGAGCTTGCGCAGATGGACGAGTTAGTGAGAGCTTGACACGGAGAGTTTTACGTGGTTCAGGCCGCCGGAGCGTAAAACCCTACGTCCACGGCGAGCTATGGAGCTCGCTGTATTGCTTGCTGCTCAGGGCCGGGGGCCTGAGCTTGGGGGTGAGTTACAGCTTGAGAGTGTATGGCTAGCGTATGAGTTGCAAAATGCGAACCCTTGCTATCGACGCCTACCCGAGCCTTTTATAGTCCAAGACTCGGGCGGCTTACAAGGGGTGCCGGGACCCGACAGGTGGTCCCGGGAAGATTGTCTATTATCTACCGTATCTGTAGTTACGCCGGTAGTTGCCTCTGGCCAAAGGCTTCTGAGTCTTCATCTTGCCGCCCTGCCCATGCCGCACGCTAGTCGTAGTGGTTGATGACGGCTCAGGCGTCATGGGATGTCTTGTCGCAGCGTTTATTAGCTGGCAGGTTCTGACACCGCGCGCCAGTCTGTGATGCGACTGGGCGCAACGGCACCTGACAGATGCGTGCTCCGCGTTTCCGCATCTTGGGAAGACGCGGGCCTTGAATATCTTGTACGGGCAAGGTGTGGGGCGCCTTTACGCCCGCTGCCTACCGCTCGGGGGCGGGCAGCACCGTTCTTCTGGCCACGTGGCGGGTCCGGAGCCCTTCTCTGAGGAGAGAAGGGTCCGGCCTGCGGGGCACGTGGAGCCTCCGGACCTCTCCCCGCGGAGGGGGAGGTCCGGCTTCTGTATGCCACGTGGCGGGCCCGGAGCTCTCCTCTGCGGAGAGGGAGGTCCGGCCCCGCAGGACGCGTGGCGTCTTCGGACCTCTCTCCGGCGGAGGGGGAGGTCCGGCTTCTGTATGCCACGTGGCAGGCCCGGAGCTCTCCTCTGAGGAGAGGGAGGTCCGGCCCCGCCGGACGCGTGGCGCCTTCGGAGCTCTCCCTGCGGAGAAGGGCGAGTACCTTAGGCATTTTACCCTGTGCGCGGGGGTACCCCATATCTCAGGTACCGACAACGATAATAAGTTCATAACAAGTAAATAAAATAGCAGCGGAATATTATTCTTGTGGACTCCGTCACAGGCATTGCCCGGGGGACTCCATGAACCTAGAAACCTTCTTCGTGTCCAAAGTCTTAATCATTAAACTCCACTTCATTTATCATTTTCTAGTTATTCATACCTAGTTGCTATATTTTCAGATTTACTTCCTATGCCTAAATGTGAACTTTATTATGAAAATAGTAAGACATCTCATCTAAACAGAATAGGTTCTGATATAAAATATTAAATAATATATTTTTGAACTTCTCCTCTGATGTGAACTAATTTAAATCTATTTTACCCATTTTCAAAATTATTTACTAACCTAAAAATGTGTTCCTAGAACTAGTAAACATGAACACACCCAAACAGATTTCATTTCAGCTTAAAATTTATTTTTAGTTCATTCTAAAGTTTTCCAAGTGTTAGTTGAGTTTAAATTTTGATTTACAATGTGTTTGTATTTCCTTTTCAATTTAAATCCTAGTCCCATCTTTTAAATTTTAAATACTAATCACATATTCAAATTCCTAAATTTAATATCACATAGGGTTAAAAAGGTAAACTCACCCCACTACAGGGTCTATTATATTATTTTAAGAATTTCCAGGGGTCTAAATACACATAACAGAGGGGTTTTCCTAATTTTTATTAAGTCCAGGGGCCAAAACTGATTTTTAAATGAATTTACATGATTTTCTGAAGTTCCAGGGGCTAGATCAGAAGTTTCCGGGGCTAGCTCGCATTTTCCGAGAACCCCAGGGGGTAGCACGTAAGAATCCTGGCCTTTATAACGCGGGGCTGACGTGGACCGTCCGATTTAAAACAGACGGCTGAGATTATAACGTCAAACCGGTACGCGGGGATTTAAATTCTACCGTGCGATTTAAAATAGACGGCGCACAAGCGGCCACGTCGCTCTGATCGAGCGCGGGCGGCGTTGCCCGGCGGCGCACGGCGGCGGGAGGCGGCGATCTCGCCGGAGAGCTTCGGATGTTCGTCATTTCTTCCTAAAACTGTGATTTTATGGCATAGATCGGTAGAGGGAGGTCGGGGATCTCACCTCGGGGGTTTTCTTGAGCTCGGAGGTCCTGGAAAGCGGTCGGCGACGAGGTCCGAGGTGAATTCACGGCGAGGCTCGTCGGCGCTGTGTTTGAAGCGCAAACCACCGAGTTTTCTGCACCTGCGCGGTTCCGCGGAGGTGGTGGATCAAGATCAGCGAGTTAGATCAGAAATCCCGAGCGAAGATCGAGCGAAATTGGTCGGGGAAACTCGGGTTCTCACCGGAAGGAAAAACGGCGGATCGTGGGGGAAAAACGCGGAGATGCCGGGGTTTATATAACCGGGGAAGGGCGGTGGGTTTGTTTAGATCAAGCTGGAGCCTTCTGGGACCGGGAGTCGGGCTGAGGGACGCGGAAATCCGGTCGGTTACGATCGCGCGCGCGCGGGGAACAGTCCGGGGTCGGCGCGAGCGGGAGGTCGGGGATGGGTCCCGCTTGTCTGCGAGAGATACGCGGGCGCGCGGCTGCGGGCTGGCGCAGGGGTGAGGTGGGCCGGCTGGTGGGTTTCGGCCCACTGGCCGGGGAGGTTTATTTTTTCCTTTTCTTTTTCTTTTTCATTTCTGTTTTGAGTTTAATTTGAATTCCAGTTTGAATTTAAATTTTTGCACCACATGCAATACGTCCAAAAATTTTTAAATTCCCCTCTTAACAGATTTTGGGGTGTTACAGCTCTACCCCCCTTAAAAGAAATCTCGTCCTCGAGATTGGTGGTTCTAAGAAAACAATTCCGGAAATTGTGCCTTAAGCTCGTCTTCTCGCTCTCAGGTGGCTTCCTCTTCCGAGTGATGCTTCCACTGCACCTTGCACATCTGGATTCTTTTATTCCTTGTGAGGCGTTCCATTGTCTCCAAAATCTTGGATGGTTGCTCGGCATAAGACAGATCCTCAGCTACGTCAACCTCATTCATGGGTAACATCTCTTCAGGTGTTCTCAGACATTTCTTGAGTTGTGACACATGGAATACATCGTGCACATCCGATAGGCGAGCCGGTAATTCTAGTTGATACGCCACTTCACCTTTCCTCTCCAGAACTTGAAAGGGTCCGATGTATCGAGGTGACAACTTCCCTTTCACCTTGAACCGACAAAGTCCTCGGATAGGGGACACCTTGAGATAGACATAGTCTCCCACGTTGAAAACGAGCTCTCTTCTCCGAACATCGACATAGCTCTTTTGTCGTGTCTGTGCTATCCTCAAGTTGTTGCGAATTTCCCTCACTTTCGCCTCGGCTTCTTGTAGTACTTCGGGACCAAACACTTTACTTTCCCCCGTTTGGTTCCAAAATAGGGGAGTTCTGCACTTCCTCCCATACAAAGCTTCAAACGGTGACATCTTCATACTAGCCTGATAGCTGTTGTTATAGGAAAACTCCGCATATGGTAAGTTCTTATCCCAACTCCGATTGTTTTTGAGTGCACACGCTCTTAGCATATCCTCAAGAATCTGATTGGTCCTTTCCGTCTGCCCGTCAGTTTGGGGATGATAGGCAGAGCTGAAATTCAGATGGGTTCCCATGGTTTCATGCAACTTCTGCCAGAACCTTGAGGTGAACTGTGACACCCTTGCCTCGGGTGTCAGCATATGTTCATGATAAGAGGAAACATGTTAATGAAAAATAAGGAAACAGAGACAAATATCAAAAGGATAGCCAATAAAGCCCTCAGAGAGCACCGAAGGCAACTTCCGCGGCCAGCAGGCCACGCGGCGTGTTCGGAGCTCGTCCCTGCGAGGTAAAGAGAGGTCCGCCGCTAAACTGGTTACGTGGAAGGCTCGGGGGTCACCTCCGTAATTGGAAAAAGGTTCGACCCTGTTGGACACGTGTCGCCCACGGAGCTAGCCGCTGCGGAAGAAGCAAAGGAATTTTTCGTAGGACACATGTCATCCTCGGAGCTAGTCCTCGCGGAAATCAGAGGACCCATCGTGCAGGATACGTGTCGATCTCGGAGCTCATCTCAGAGGAATCCGGATCTATCGAACACGTGTCGCCACCGGAGCTTATCTCCGGAAGGTCTTTCGTTGCTAGACACGTGTCGACCTCGGAGCATGTTCCTGAGGAGGGAAGAGAGGGAAGACCGGCGCCAACACGTGGCGTGCACGGAGCTCACCTCCAAAAAAAGGGGGAGGTCTCGGTCGATTGACACGTGGCACAACCGGAGCTCGTCTCTGCGGAGAAGTAGATACCAGGCCCCGGAAGGACACGTGGAGCCTCCGGAGCTCATCACCATGAAGGTAACGAGTCTGGAGCGGTTTTACGTGTAAGGATACCGGTGCGCAACAGAAACCTATCTAAATTTCCACGATGTTACCAAAGATAAGACGATTAGGATTCAACAAAGATCTGAATAAGACTCTTATTCGAGATCCAATCAGATTAGGACTCTTCTCTTCCCAATTATAAATAGAACCCAAAACCTCTGGCCGAAACCACAAACTTCTCTTTCAACTCCTGAGCCGACGACATAGAGCCCTAGCCCTAACTCGCCGAGCAAAATATCGCCGAAGCACAACAAGGGAGATCATCGGAGAAGAACCAAGCGGTCTGAGGAGGACCTCAAAGACAAGAAGAGCGTGAGGTAGGACTTCAATACCACCTTACGACATCATTGTGTTCATCTCTTGCATCTGTTCTTCAATTCCTTTCGAACAGAAGCCTTCTCGTGGGCAGATCACTCGATGATCAGACAAGATCATCGCCACGTCCACCTTTGATCTGAACACCTCTGCCCATGTAAGGCCATGCAATAACGCGTACAGATCAATCTAATAAAACTAATCATGAGACAACATGCATATGCATCATCGCATCTAGTTTAAGGTTTGTGCATAAATATTGATTGCTGTGAATCCTGTATGCACGTGATCCTACCTTGCAGGACAAGCTCAGGGAGCTGTCTACGACAAACTGCAGCAACAAGGTTTTGAGAATCAAGAACAACCGGAACCGCAAGAACAAGGCAAGTGCTCCTTGACCATATTGATCCTATACTTTGGGAAAAACTGTTTGTTTTGCGAAAAGGTGTGCGTACTGAGTCAAACATGATAGGAAACCCTTTTATAGGAGTTTACTAGTTTTGATTAAACCACCCTTGTCGCCTGGGAAGTTTATGAGTCGGGTATGGTTTTTGATTTATGCTTCGCTGAGTCCATGGGATTGGGAAGCGAGATAGATGTGTCTAGCTAACTGCACTCGTACTGATAATAAGTAACTGATGAGGTTAATGAACATGGATCGGAGGGAGATCTAGGCAAGCCTGGGTTTGAGAATGAGGTAGCATGAGATGTTGGTTTTACTTGCCGTAGATCTAAGGACCGGTTCATGCATGCACATGCCAGGATAACAGTGCCACCACAAGGCCAAGTATGGGTGTGGCTTAGCTGAGTAATTAGGTAAGTTGCTAGAGTGTTATGGACTGTGGAAGGCGCGGAGAAAGGGAGTCGAGTGAGGACTGCCCTGGGAACTGCATGACACAAGAGGGGGCCCGTGGGTGGGAGAATTGGAGATTCTAGCCTGCCGGTGAAACCTTAGTGAGTCCATACATCTAGTAACCCCTTTGTAAAGGCTATTTTGTGATCTCTTGACCATACACCGACGGTTGTGTACTGGTATAATGGAGGTTCTGCAGTCCCCGACGGGTGACAAAATCATAAACTTGTGGGTAAAGAGGTGCAAACTCTGCAGAGTTATTAAAACTATCATGATAGCCGAGCTTACGGTCACGAGCACCTGGCTAAACTGCCATGATTAGATGGAATGGTTATTGGGATTGTTATTGAGAGGGTTCTTGGTTATATTTATTGGTTTGGAATTGTTGAGTCCGGATGATGAGATGGTTGCATGACCGTTGAGACATGACATGAGATTGATCTCGGTGTGAGACAAGGTTGTTTTACGAAGTGAGATGGTAGCGAATACGAGGAGGTATTCGTGAGTATGAATAAAGGATTGGTTAATGTTTGGATGGAACACGGGAAGTGATGGAGGTATGTTGGTAATTTAATTCATGCTGGGATTACATTCATCTAAAGTTAAGTTGCTGTTTTATCATGGATTTACAAGTTTACTTTTCTGCAAATAAGTCTTTTTATACCTACCTTGTTTATGAGCTGCATATCATGTGTTTTCCCGCACTTGCTGAGTACATCATTGTACTCAAACTTGCATTATTATTTCTTCATCAACAGCAAGAGAAGGCTACTATGAAGACCAAGTAGAGCTTTATGGCGTGTGATCTATTCTCAACCTTGCCTGTGGAGGGAATATAGATGGAGCCACTTCTGCTTAGTTTTGCTTCCGCATTAGTTTTTGCTTCCGTATTTAAATAAGGACTTCCGCTGCATAGAAATAAGACTTCCGCTGTAAGCATGAGTCCAAGACTCATGAGGTATTGTAATAAACTCTGTTAATCGTGGTAATATATAATCTGAATTCAGTTTGTGGAACGTATGTGTATGTGTGATGAACATCCTGGGCACACATATGCATTAGTTCTCGGTTCCGTGGTTTTCCCACAGAATTGAGGGCGTCACGGATTGGTATCAGAGCCACGGGTTGACAGTAGGTTACACGCCTAGATAGAAAGCCTTAGATAGATAATAGAGCTATGGGTTACACCCCTAAATAGGAGTCACAAGCGCCCTAGGGTGAATAGCTTAGATTGGCCTCTAAAACCCACCTTGACATAGAAACCATCCTTGAATAGGAGTCGTGTGAGCCCTTGTGATGATTATTTGTGACTATGTGCTTAGTGTGAGTTGTGGGATGTCTCAAAACGTTGTCCATATCCACACGTAAGAAGAAAGAGGTGTGAGATGTTTCGGCACTGCTCACATCCTCATAAGGGCTAATATATACATAGTCCAACTCACCTTGATGCATATAGTTAAAGGGAATCTAACTAACCTTCTAACCTTCTATTCTATTTTGACCTCTCTCACAGATGGTGAGAGGAAACGCCGGCCGAAGGAACGTCCGTGACAACCAAGAGGATGATCACGAGGAAGTTCCCGTTATTCCCGGAGCTGGCGAGAACAACCTAGAAAGGTTGATGGCCATGCAAAACCAGCTTATGCAAACCATGATCCAAACTTTGGGTCAGTTGCAGGCCAACCAAAACCCCGTTCCGGCACCACCGCCACCACCACCGCCGGCTCATAACAGGTTGGGAGAGTTCATGAGGACTCGACCACCCACCTTTGCTCAATCAAGCGATCCAATGGAGGCCGATGATTGGTTGAAATCCATGGAGAAGAAGCTCGCCATTGTTCAGTGCAACGACCGAGAGAAGGTTCTCTTTGCGTCGCACCAACTTATGGGAGCTGCCGCTGACTGGTGGGATGCCTTGAGCAACGCCCATGCTAACCCGGAGACAATCACTTGGACTGAGTTCAAGGAAAGTTTCCGCTCCCACTACATCCCTGTTGGTGTAATGATGCTCAAGAGGCAGGAGTTTGAAGGTCTCCGCCAAGGACAGAAAAGTGTGAATGAATATCTTAACAAGTTCATACAACTGTCCCGGTACGCCCCCGAAGATGTCAACTCAGATCAGAGGAAGCAGTACCTGTTCATGAGAGGATTGAACAATGAGATCCAAGTTCAGCTCCTCAACAATGACTACGTAAGCTTCCAGAAGCTAGTTGATAAGGCTATTGTGGTGGAAAACAAGATCCGAGAGATCGAGCGAGAGTGCAAAAGGAAGATGCCATACCAGCCCCAAGGGAGCAACGTATGACCTAGGTACATGCCCCCTGCACCGTAGTATGGATCGACCACTCCTGCGTACCGCCCTGATCAGCCACCACAGCAACGATTCGTTGCACTGGCACCTCGTGTGCCCATGCCTCCTGCGCCCCGGCCTAATAATGGCGCTCCTGTTCAAAACCCCTGCCCCAACGTACCTGCTGCCATAGGCAACAGGGCATGCTTTGCATGCGGGGAAGTAGGCGACTTCGCTAACCAGTGCCCGAGGAGAGGCCCTGGACAGCAAGGTAACGTGCCCAAGTAGAACCAGCGACCAAACGGATGGAACAACCAAGGGAACCGTGGACCGCATAACTATGCTCGTGGCCACGTGAACCATGTCACTGCTGAGGAAGCACAACAGGCTGAGGACGTCACAATTGG
The DNA here is from genome assembly GCA_030760725.1 of Neostapfia colusana. Lineage (NCBI taxonomy): Eukaryota > Viridiplantae > Streptophyta > Magnoliopsida > Poales > Poaceae > Neostapfia > Neostapfia colusana. Next base: position 123,399,007 of record JASWHV010000001.1, on the reverse strand, counting down.
TATGTTCCTTGCCAACTCCAACCCAGCCACCATTTTATTTGATTCTAGAGCATCACATTCCTTAATATCATCCGAATATGTTGCCAAACATCATCTACCCGTATCCCACTTAGAATGTGCTATGTTAGTTAATTCTCCCGGAGGAGAAATGAGGACTAATGTAGTATGCCCTAAAGTAAGCCTTAAAATAAGGGGGGTAGACTTTCTTGCCAACCTTATTGTTTTGGACTCCCACGGGATTGACATCATACTCGGAATGGATTGGTTAAGCAAGCACAATGGAGTAATCCAATGTGCTGAAAGGAGCGTGCAGTTGACAAACGAACACGGTATTCGTGTCGAGTTTGAGTCAGCCCAGCAAGCAACCAAACGGGCAGGTTTGAACCGTGTCGAAGGAACAACATTGGACAGCATTCCAGTGGTTCAGGAATTTTCGGACGTGTTTCCGAAAGAGCTTCCAGGAATTCCACCTGACCGGGACATCGAGTTTGCCATAGATTGGTACCCGGAACTGCACCTATAGCTAAGAGACCATATAGGATGCCCGTCAACGAGTTAGTTGAACTCAAGAAGCAAATTCAAGAACAGTTGGAGAAGGGTTTTATCCGTCCAAGCTCGTCGCCATGGGGAGCTCCGATACTCTTCGTGGAAAAGAAGGATGGGACCCAAAGAATGTGCGTGGACTATAGGTCTCTCAATGAGGTAACAATCAAGAACAAATACCCTCTGCCCCGTATAGAGGACCTGTTCGATCAAATGAAAGGAGCCCGAGTGTTCTCCAAGATTGATCTTCGGTCGGGATACTTCCAGCTGAAGATTAAGCCCTCCGATATATCTAAGACAGCCTTTCGGACACGGTATGGTTCGTATGAATATACCGTTATGTCTTTTGGATTGACGAATGCACCCGCATACTTCATGTACCTTATGAACAAGGTTTTCATGGAATACTTGGACAAATTTGTCGTGGTTTTCATCGATGACATTATGGTGTATTCGAAAAGTAAGGAGGAGCATGAAGAACATCTGAGATTGACCTTGCAGAAGTTGCGCGAGCATCAGTTGTATGCCAAGCTCAACAAGTGTCAATTTTGGCTAAAAGAAATATCTTTCCTAGGCCACATCATCTCCAAGGAAGGGGTATCGGTTGATCCTGGAAAGGTGAGAGATGTTCTGAAGTGGGACCAACCGAAGAGCGTGAGGGATATTCGAAGTTTCCTTGGGATGGCAGGATACTATCGGCGCTTCATTAAAGACTTCTCTAAAATAGCAAAACCCATGACGGAGTTGCTAATGAAGGGAAAAATCTTTCAATGGACACAAGCCTGCCAAGAAAGTTTTGAGGAACTCAAGAAAAGGCTAACCACAGCACCAGTTCTAGTATTGCCAGACGTAAGCAAGAGCTTTGACATATATTGTGACGCATCCAGACAAGGGCTCGGATGTGTGCTCATGCAGGAAGGACATGTAACACCCCAAAATTTTGATTTAAAACCTTAAATCATGTTAAGAGGGGAATTTAAAAATTTTTGGACGTGTTGCATGTTTTACAAAAATTCAAATTCAATCTGGAATTCAAATTAAACTCAAATCAGAAAAGAAATGGAAAAAGAAAAAGAGAAAACAGAAAAAAACCGGCCAGTGGGCCGAAACCCACCAGCCGGCCCAACTTACCCCGCGCCAGCCCGCAGCCGCGCGCCCGCGCTCTCTCACACTGACAGGCGCGACCCACCGATCTTCGTCTACCTCGCGCCGCGCCGAACTCCCCCGCGCCCGAATCGAAACCGATCGGGATTTCGACGTAAACCCCGCTGAGTTCTGTTCGTAGCCGACGCGGACATGATCTAAACCACCCCGCCGCCCTCCCCCGTCTATAAAAACCCCGGCCTCGTTCTGTTTTTCCCACGTGATCGCCGATTTTTACTCCGGTGAGAACCGAGACTTCTCCGGTGAATTCTGGCCGATCTAAACTCGGAAACTCCGATCTAACTCGCTGGTCTTGATCCACCGCCTCCGGGGAACCTTGCAGGTGCAGAAAACTCGGTGACTTGCGGTGTAAACACAGCGCCGATGAGCTTCGCCGTGGTTTTGCCTCGGACCTCGCCGCCGATCACCTTCCAAGACCTCCGAGCTCAAGAAAACCCCCGAGGTGAGATCCCCGACCTCCCCTCTACCGATCTATGCCATAAGATCACAGTTCTAGGCAGAATTCTCGAGGATCCGAAAGTTTCCGGCGAGATCGCCGCTTCCCGCCGCCGTGCGCCGCCGGCAGCGCCGCCCACGCTCGATCAGAGCGACGTGGCCGCTTGTGCGCCGTTTATTTTAAATCGCACGGTAGGGTTTAAATACCCGCGTACCGGTTCGGCGTTATAATCTCAGCCGCCGGTTTAAAATCGGACGGTCCACGTCAGCCCCGCGTTATAAAGACTGGAAATCTTACGTGCTACCCCCTGGGGTTCTCGGGAAATAAGAGCTAGCCCCAGAAACTTCTGATCTAGCCCCTGGAACTCCAGAAAATCATGTAAATTCATTTAAAAAATCAGTTTTAGCCCCTGAACTTAATAAAAATTAGGAATAACACCTCTGATAAGTGTAGCTAGACCCCTGGAAATTTTGAAAATAATATTATAGACCCTGTAATGGGGTGAGGTTATCTTTTTAGCCCTGTTTAGTATTTAATTTAGGGAATTGAATATGTAACTAGTGTTTAAAAATTAAAAAGTGGGACAAACATATTGTCAAAATTAAGTTAAAGACTTTCTCAGTGTTTACGAAATTTTGGAGTGAGATAAAAACATATTTTGGACTGAATTGAATCTGTTTAATTTATTATTCACAATTAGGGACACATTTTTAAGTAATAAATAGTTTTAGAAAATAGGGAAAATAATTATGAGATAGTTTACATCAGAGGCAAAGGTCAAAATATGTTATTAAATTATTTAGGACCAGAACCTATTCTGTTTAGATGACGTGTATTACTAATTTCATAATAAAATACACAATTATGCATAGGAATATAAATCTGAAAACATAGCAACTAGTAAATGATAAATGGAGTTTTTTAAAATCCAAAGAGTTCAGTTTAGGGTTGGTAGAAATTATGAAGGCACATATGGGGAAGAAAAAAAATACTTTTCATACATACTTGGTAGTGAAAAGGTGTAGTAGTTGAATATAAGAAATTTATTGGAAACTCATATATATATTATGTAAGTATAAATGTGAACACAAAAGTAGGAATCATATACACATGATTAAGAGTGCATGCAAGCCACAACTCAACACACATAAAGTAACCACAACACACATAATGGTGAAGAACTTTCATAAATGTGAATGTGTGGTTTGTATGAAGTAGAAGTGTGAACTATGTCTTATGATTGTTGTTTTTCTTTTGCTATGTGTGATGGTATGAAGTAGAACCTGTTCAAGAGCAAGTTATTCCTTTCCAAGATCAGGACTACCCATTTCAAGAGCAGCAAGAAGGAGGCAAGTGTCCTTGACCACTTTGATCCTATGCTAGGATGTGTAGCTAGAATTATTTGCATTGTCAATTGAAATATGAAACCCATGTTAGGAAGTTTCCCTAGAATTGCACTACCTTGTTTCCTTGTAGCTTGGGTTGGGATTTATTTTATCATGTTATTCATTATTATGCATATGCTTAGCCATGCTTAGAATGGGATATTTGGGATATGAGATCATCAGTTTATTTTACCATACTCTTGAATGAGATATTGTGAGTTATGTAGAGGTAGGGATCAAGGCAAGTTGGATGTTTTGGTTGTGTGCTGGGTGCACGAGACTCGGGTTTGTGTTTAGTACTTGCCTGGATCCTAAGGACCGGTTCATGGAGCATGTAACCTGGCTATACAGTGCCAACCACATGCTGAGATGGGGCAGCTTGGCCAATTAATTAGGTGTATCCCCGGCGTAGTATGGGTGTGTTGGATGGTGCGGGGAGTAGGTGTCAGCTGGACTACCATATGAACCGCAAGGCTCAAGAGGGGGCCACTGCAGCGGGGTTGGAGCCTCTTGTATGCTGTTAGGGGTGAAACCTCAGTGGGCCCACGCTCGTCGGGAATCCCTTTGTAAAGGCTTCGTAGTGATCTCCTGGCTACACACCTGGGAAGTGTGAATGTGGTTCGTAGCCACTGGCATAATGGAGGTTCTTTTAGTCCACCCGGCAACGGGGGATGAAATCACTACATGTGGGTACAGTGGTACAAACTCTGCAGAGTCAAAACTGTCATGACAGCCGTGCTCACGGTCAAGAGCGGCTTGGACTTATTCATGATTAGAGGATTGATGGTTTTGGAAGTTGTGAATGTTAAGCGGGGAGCTTAACATTGGAAATGATGTTATGGTTATTAGATTATGATGATGGGATGGGAGATTGGGACCATTTTACCTGTGTCGTAATGTAGGTGCTTAATAAGCTAAGGTGATAGGTATTTAATTGCGTAGTGCTTTAACCATGAGTTCAACCTCTCCTTGTTCTAGCCATGCATGATATAATTTTCCCACACTTGCTGAGTACCATTGGTACTCAACCTTGCATATTTGTTGGTTTATATTGCTGCTTAGGTCAAGATAATGAGGTGGTGTATAATGACCAAGACTTTGGACCCGAAGAAGGTTTCTAGGTTCATGGAGACCCCCGGGCAACGCCTGTGACGGAGCCCTCAAGAATAATATTCCGCTGCTAGTTTATTTACTTGTGATGAACTTATTATTGTCCATCGAGACATTTGCTATGTAAGACTTATTTATATTCGACACCTGGCTTGTAATAAATGATGCTTCACTATTTGTCATCACATGTATGAGAAAATGATCCTGGCATACATGTGATATTCACTCGGTTGTTCTTCGGAAAAACTGGGTGTGACAGGACAAGTGGTAGCCTATGCCTCACGATAATTAAAGAAGCACGAGCTTAATTATCCTACACATGACTTGGAGTTAGCAGCAGTGGTGCATGCATTGAAGATTTGGAGACATTATATTCTTGGTCATCGATGTGAGATCTATACAGATCATAAAAGCCTCAAGTACATATTTACCCAAACGGATTTGAATTTGAGGCAACGTCGATGGTTAGAACTCATCAAGGATTATGATGTGGGAATCAACTACCGCCCCGGGAAGGCAAATGTAGTAGCTGACGCATTGAGCAGAAAGGGAGCATGCCACCAACTCATGATTTGGGAGCTACCACCCGAACTACGTAAGGAGTTCGAACGGTTACACCTCGGATTCTTGAATAACATGGAGATAATAGAGATCCACTCCCCGTTGGAGCAAGAAATAAGAAAGGGCCAAGCAACGGACGAGGGGATCAAGGAGATCAAGGAAAGAATCCGACAAGGGATAGAGAAGGATTTCAAGGAGGATGAAAAGGGTACGCTTTGGCTAGGAAAAAGGATTTGTGTGCCAAACATAAGACACCTTCGCGACATGATATTGAAGGAGGCACATGATTCACCCTATTCCATACATCCAGGGAGCACCAAAATGTATAAGGATTTGAAAACTTGCTATTGGTGGGATGGTATGAAGAGGGATATAGTCGAATACGTTGCCCTATGCGACACATGCCAACGGGTAAAAGCCGAACATCAAAAACCCGCTGGATTGCTGCAACCTTTGAGAATACCCGAATGGAAATGGGAGGACATCATTATGGATTTCATCGTCGGATTACCACGTACTCAGTCAGGATACGACTCCATCTGGGTCATTATGGACCGGTTGACGAAAACTGCCCATTTTCTTCCGGTAAAGACCAGTTACAACGTTGCACAATTGGCAGAGTTGTACATGGAGCAGATCGTGTGCCATCACGGAGTTCCGAAGAGGATAGTCTCAGATTGAGGTTCTCAGTTTACCTCTAGATTCTAGAGGAAGCTGCAGAAAGCCATGGGTACACGACTGGATTTTAGCTCCGCCTATCACCCACAAACAGATGGACAAACCGAAAGGACGAACCAAATTTTGGAGGACATGCTGAGAGCTTGCGCCTTGAAACATGGGCGTAGTTGGGATAGGAGTTTACCGTATGCCGAGTTCTCCTATAACAACAGCTATCAAGTTAGCTTGGAGATGTCGCCTTTCGAAGCCTTATATGGTAGACGGTGTAGAACGCCGCTGTTCTGGAACAAAACTGGAGAGAACCAGGTGTTTGGACCCAAAGTACTACAAGAAACTGAAAAGGAAGTCCAAACGATACGGGAGAACTTAAAAGCTGCTCAGTCACGACAGAAAGGCTATGCGGACAATAGGCGTAGGAAGTTGACCTTTGAAGTAGGAGACTTCGTATACCTTAAGGTATCGCCTATCCGAGGCCAACGACGTTTCAACGTCAAAGGCAAGCTAGCACCTCGCTACATCGGACCCTTTAAAATTTTGGACAAGCGAGGAGAAGTAGCCTATCAACTAGAGCTCCCAAACCATCTCTCCGACGTACATGACGTGTTTCATGTATCCCAGCTCAAGAAGTGCTTGAGAGTACCAGAGGAACAAGTGTCAATGGGGGAGCTTGAACTTCAAGAGGACCTGACTTACGCAGAACACCCTGTCTGAATCTTGGACGTAAAGGAAAGGGTCACCCGAAACAAGGTGATTCGATGGTGCAAGGTACAATGGAGCCATCACACTGAAGCTGAAGCCACATGGGAGCGTGAAGAGGATATTAAGGCAGAATTCCCCCATCTATTTCCTACTAACGAATCTTGAGGGCGAGATTCAATTTAAGGGGGGGGGGGTAGATTTGTGACACCCTCGCCTCGGGTGTCAGCATATGTTCATGATAAGAGGAAACATGTTAATGAAAAATAAGGAAACAGAGACAAATATCAAAAGGATAACCAATAAAGCCCTCAGAGAGCACCGAAGGCAACTTCCGCGGCCAGCAGGCCACGCGGCGTGTTCGGAGCTCGTCCCTGCGAGGTAAAGAGAGGTCCGCCACTAAACTGGCTACGTGGAAGGCTCGGGGGTCACCTCCGTAATTGGAAAAAGGTTCGACCCTGTGGGACACGTGTTGCCCATGGAGCTAGCCTCTGCGGAAGAAGCAAAGTCATTTTTCGTAGGACACATGTCATCCTCGGAGCTAGTCCTCGTGGAAATCAGAGGACCCGTCGCACGGGGTACGTGTCGATCTCGGAGCTCATCTCAGAGGAATCCGGATCTATCGAACACGTGTCGCCACCGGAGCTTATCTCCGGAAGGTCTTTCGTTGCTAGACACGTGTCGACCTCGGAGCATGTTCCTGAGGAGGGAAGAGAGGGAAGACCGGCGCCAACACGTGGCGTGCGCGGAGCTCACCTCCAAAAAAGGGGGAGGTCTTGGTCGATTGACACGTGGCACAACCGGAGCTCATCTCTGCGGAGAAGTAGATACCAGGCCCTGGAAGGACACGTGGAGCCTCCGGAGCTCATCACCACGAAGGTAACGAGTCTGGAGCGGTTTTTACGCGTAAGGATACCGGTACGCAACAGAAACTGATCTAAATTTCCACGATGTTACCAAAGATAAGACGATTAGGATTCAACAAAGATCTGAATAAGACTCTTATTCGGGATCCAATCAGATTAGGACTCTTCTCTTCCCGATTATAAATAGAACCCAAAACCTCTGGCCGAAACCACAAACTTCTCTTTCAACTCCTGAGCCGACGACTTAGAGCCCTAGCCCTAACTCGCCGAGCAAAATATCGCCGAAGCGCAACAAGGGAGATCATCGGAGAAGAACCAAGCGGTCTGAGGAGGACCTCGAAGACAAGAAGAGCGTGAGGTAGGACTTCAATACCACCTTACGACATCATTGTGTTCATCTCTTGCATCTGTTCTTCAATTCCTTTCGAACAGAAGCCTTCTCGTGGGCAGATCACTCGATGATCAGACAAGATCATCGCCACGTCCACCTTTGATCCGAACACCTCTGCCCATGTAAGGCCATGCAAGAACACGTACAGATCAATCTAATAAAACTAATCATGAGACAGCATGCATATGCATCATCGCATCTAGTTTAAGGTTTGTGCATAAATATTGATTGTTGTGAATCCTGTATGCACGTGATCCTACCTAGCAGGACAAGCTCAGGGAGCTGTCTACGACAAACTGCAGCAACAAGGTTTTGAGAATCAAGAACAACCGGAACCGCAAGAACAAGGCAAGTGCTCCTTGACCATATTGATCCTATACTTTGGAAAAACTGTTTGTTTTGCGAAAAGGTGTGCGTACTGAGTCAAACATGATGGGAAACCCTTTTATAGGAGTTTACTAGTTTTGATTAAACCACCCTTGTCGCCTGGGGAGTTTATGAGTCGGGTATGGTTTTAGCTTTATGCTTCGCTGAGTCCATGGGATTGGGAAGCGAGATAGATGTGTCTAGCTAACTGCACTCGTACTGATAATAAGTAACTGATGAGGTTAATGAACATGGATCGGAGGGAGATCTAGGCAAGCCTGGGTTTGAGAATGAGGTAGCATGAGATGGTGGTTTTACTTGCCGTAGATCTAAGGACCGGTTCATGCATGCACATGCCAGGATAACAGTGCCACCACAAGGCCAAGTATGGGTGCGGCTTAGCTGAGTAGTTAGGTAAGTTGCTAGAGTGTTATGGACTGTGGAAGGCGCGGAGAATGGGAGTCGAGTGAGGACTGCCCTGGGAACTGCATGGCACAAGAGGGGGCCCGTGGGTGGGAGAATTGGAGATTCTAGCCTGCCGGTGAAACCTTAGTGAGTCCATACATCTAGTAACCCCTTTGTAAAGGCTATTTTGTGATCTCTTGACCATACACCGACGGTTGTGTACTGGTATAATGGAGGTTCTGCAGTCGCCGACGGGTGACGAAATCACAAACTTGTGGGTAAAGAGGTGCAAACTATGCAGAGTTATTAAAACTATCATGATAGCCGAGCTTACGGTCACGAGCACCTGGCTAAACTGCCATGATTAGATGGAATGGTTATTGGGATTGTTATTGAGAGGGTTCTTGGTTATGGTTATTGGTTTGGAATTGTTGAGTCTGGATGATGAGATGGTTGCATGACCGTTGAGACATGACATGAGATTGGTCTCGGTGTGAGACAAGGTTGTTTTACGAAGTGAGATGGTAGCGAATACGAGGAGGTATTCGTGAGTATGAATAAAGGATTGGTTAATGTTTGGATGGAACACGGGAAGTGATGGAGGTATGTTGGTAATTTAATTCATGCTGGGATTACATTCATCTAAAGTTAAGTTGCTGTTTTATCATGGATTTACAAGTTTACTTTTCTGCAAATAAGTCTTTTTATACCTACCTTGTTTATGAGCTACATATCATGTGTTTTCCCGCACTTGCTGAGTACATCATTGTACTCAAACTTGCATTATTATTTCTTCATCAACAGCAAGAGAAGGCTACTATGAAGACCAAGTAGAGCATTATGGCGTGTGATCTATTCTCAACCTTGCCTGTGGAGGGAATAGAGATGGAGCCACTTCTGCTTAGTTTTGCTTCCGCATTAGTTTCTGCTTCCGTATTTAAATAAGGACTTCCGCTGCATAGAAATAATACTTCCGCTGTAAGCATGAGTCCAAGACTCATGAGGTATTGTAATAAACTCTGTTAATCGTGGTAATATATAATCTGAATTCAGTTTGTGGAACGTATGTGTATGTGTGATGAACATCCTGGGCACACATATGCATTAGTTCTCGGTTCCATGGTTTTCCCACAGAATTGAGGGCGTCACATGAACTGTGTCCCTCGATCCGACACTATCTTCTTTGGCACTCCATGGTAACACACGATCCTTGACATGTACAATTCTGCCAATTTGGATCCGCTGTAGCTTTCTTTCACGGGGATGAAATGAGCTACCTTGGTTAGCCTGTCGATGATGACCCATATTGAATCATACCCTGATTGGGTCCTAGGCAATCCCACTATGAAATCCATACCGATTTCTTCCCATTTCCATTCAGGCACTTTGAGTGGTTGCAATAATCCTGCGGGTCATTGATGTTCTGCTTTCACCAACTGGCATGTGTCACATAGGGCAACATGTTCCGCGACATCTCGCTGCATGCCATACCACCAATACCTGCTCTTGAGGTCCTGGTACATCTTCGTACTCCCAGGATGAATGGAATAGTCAGAATCGTGAGCCTCCTTCAAAATTAATTCACGGATCTTCTTTACTTCTGGCACACAGATTCTTTTCCCGTGCCACACCATTCCTTGTTCATCCTCTCTGAAACCAGGGCCTTTATTTTCCTTGATGAGTTGCCTGATTTCTTGTATCTTCTCGTCATCCTTTTGACCCTCGCGTATGTCTCGCTCTAGTGTGGAGTCCACTTCCATGGCGATGGCTTCACCACTATTCACCAGGCATAGATTGAACCTTATAACCTCGTCCTTCAATTCCATAGGCATGTCTTTCAAGCTCAACCTATTGACCTGCACCTTCCGGCTTAAAGCATCTGCCACGACGTTTGCTTTCCCAGGATGATAGTTGATGCCCACATCAAAGTCATTGATTAGCTCTAACCATCTCCTTTGTCTGAGGTTGAGATCTGGCTGTGTGAAAATGTACTTTAAACTCTTATGATCCGTATATATCTCTGTCCTCTTCCCCATCAAGTAGTGCCGCCAAATCTTCAACGCGTGTACCACTGCGGCTAGCTCTAGGTCATGTGTAGGATAGTTCTTCTCGTGCTTCTAGAGCTGCCGGGATGCATAAGCCACGACATGCCCTTCTTGCATGAGAACACATCCCAACCCGTTTCCAGAGGCATCGCAGTACACCGAAAAGTTCTTCTGCATATCTAGCATAACTAGCACTAGGGCTGTTGTCAATCTTTTCTTTAACTCCTGAAAACTCGTCTCGCACCGTGGCGTCCATGTGAATGTGATTCCCTTCTCCAACAGTTTGGTGAGGGGTCTCGAGATCTTAGAGAATCCCTCAATAAACCGTCGATAGTATCCAGCCAATCCCAAGAAGCTTCAAACTTCCCCGACATTTTCAGGGGTCTTCCACTTCTGTATATCCTCAATTTTGGCGGGATCTACGGAGATTCCTCCCTCCGAGATTATATGTCCTAAGAAGGGAACTCTCTTCAGCCAAAACTCACACTTGCTCAACTTGGCATATAGTTGGTGTTCTCTCAGCCTCTGCAACACCAACCTTAGATGTTTCTCATGTTCTTCTTCATCTTTGGAGAATACGAGAATGTCATCTATGAAAACCACCATAAATTTGTCCAGATATTCCATGAATACCTTGTTCATGAGGTACATGAAGTATGCCGGGGCATTAGTTAGCCCGAAAGGCATGACGGTGTATTCATACAGTCCGTACCGAGATACGAAAGCTGTCCTGGGAATATCGGTTTGCCTTATCTTAAGTTGGTGGTATCCCGACCTGAGATCAATTTTTGAGAACACACAAGCTCCCCTCAACTGATCAAACAAGTCTTCAATGCGGGGTAATGAGTACTTGTTCTTGATGGTTACCTCATTCAAGGCACGGTAGTCTACGCATAACCTTTGGGTTCCGTCCTTCTTGGGCACAAATATCACTGGAGCTCCCCATGGTGAGGAACTAGGACGAATATACCCCTTCTCCGTCAATTCTCTCAAATGATCCTTGAGTTCTCCCAGCTGCTTGGAGTCCATCCGATAAGGTCTCTTGTATATCGGGGCTGTTCCAGGCACTAGCTCAATTGCGAATTCCAGTTCACGATCGGGAGGCATACCTGGCAACTCCTCCGGGAAAATGTCTGGGTATTCCCTGATAATCCTGATCTCCTCCACTTTCACCTCAACTTGATTTAATTTTATGTCCCTCCTAGGTTCTTGTATGGTTATGAACTTTACTCTTGTACCACTAGGGTGAGTTAGTTCCACCGTTCTGGTCGAACAATGGATGATTCTCTTATGTTTGGTCAACCAATCCATGCCCAAAATAATATCTATCCCTTGGGAATCTATCACTATGAGGTTGGCAGTGAATACCACCCCATTAATGTCTAGATTCACCTTGGGACACACTTGTCTTGTCCTTATTTCTCCACCTGGAGAGTTTACTGCTAGCATATGGTTCATTTGTGTTGTTGCTAGGTCATGCTTCTTAACAAACCCTTGGGCAATAAATGAGTGGGTAGCACCAGAATCAAATAACAGGGTTGCAATGTGTAAATTGGCAGGAAACTTACCAACTACCACGTCGGGTGCCTCTTGCGCCTCCTCCATGGTGACGTGGTTCACCCGTCCTCTCATTACATTCTACTGCTGCGGCTGCGCGGGCTTCTTCTTTGGGCACTTATGGGCGTAGTGCCCCACTTCACCACAGTTAAAACATTGCCCCCCAACCTTAGGTGCCTGGCCTTTGTTGTCTTGGGGTTGGTTTGGGGGTCCTTGCACTGCTGGTCAAGGTTGATATGTAGGGCGAGGCTGCTGTACGAACTGACGTTGTGGCTGTATTGGTGCTGCCGGAGGCCTGTAGTTCAGGTTGTACCCTCTTGGTGCTGAGTAGGGTACCGCAGCACGGCTCGTCTGCCCTGCGGGTTGCTGCATCAGACGTGGGCGGTTATTGCTCCCTGAGGCTTGGTGTGACCACCCGGCCTTCCTCTTGTTTTCATTTTCCAAGGCCTTCAGCTTCCTTTCTACCACAAATGCTCTGTCCACCATCTTTTGGAGGCTTTCATACTCGTTGGAGGACATTGCACACTGCATTTCTGCGGTAAGTCCTTCCACGAAACAATCCTGTTTCTGCTCATCAGTCTCTATGTCCCGTGGGGCATAACGGGAGAGTTGAGTAAATTTAGTGAGGTATTCCCTCACAATCATGTTTCCTTGCTGCAACCCCAAGAACTCCTTCCTCTTGTTTTTGAGTTCACCCCTTGGTATGTAATGGTTGTGGAAGCTATGCTTGAACTCTTCCCAAGTGATGTTCTCAGGGTCATGATGGGCGGCCACGTAAGCGGTCCACCAATCAGCAGCAGGTCCATGCAATTGATGAGAGGCAAACAGCACCCTCTCATAACCTTGGCACTGTATGATCCTCATCTTGCTCTCAATGGTCTTTAGCCAGTCATCTGCCTCCAGAGGTTCAGCAGCACTTGCAAACTTCGGATGTTGAGTTCCTAGAAACTCACTCAACCTTGGTTGGCGTGGTGCAGCTTGTGGAGGTGGAACTTGATGCAAGTTGGCCACCACTTGAGTCAGGTTCTGGATGAGCTGATTTTGATTTTCAAGCATTTGGTGGATGGGATCAACTCCCTCACGGCGTCCACCCCTGTCTTGGCTCCCAGAAAGATGAGGGTTGCAGGCCTCATCGTTGTTGTTGGCGGGGTTGGCAGCACGACCCTTTCCTCTTCCGGCCATCTAGCATGATCAACCAAATGTTAATTTAAAGCATTACGTATTATCTTACTACTTTCACTTGTTTTTACTTTGAAGTGTTGAGGCTTTGTTGTATTTATATTTTCTGAGGGTTCATGTCTCACATAAAAATAAATGCACTATTATTTCATGTGGGTTCACACACCAAAGCAAAACAACCTGAAGACGAGGCTGTGGACAATTGCTCATGGCTTCCACAACTCACGTCACACACCAAGCATTATCACACCATTAACTAAAGTAACTACTTGACTACTCGGCATCCTGCTAAACTAAGGGAAGGACTCTACACTACTCGTATCACGGAGCTGGCTTCTCGGGATCTTCCTCATTATTGCGACTGCCTTCTGACTCTGCTTTGGGTGGGGAGGCTGCTGGTGGGGAAGTGCGACGACGCCTGATCGCCCGGCGATCGGGGGAGTCAGGAGTCCATGTGTCATTCACGGTGACACACAGTTCATTCCCATCTCCTCTTTCTCTCGCCCTCAAGCAGGCTCGAAGCAACGCCTCGGTTTCCTTCAGGGTGTCATTAACATCCTGAAGCTCTTGCTGACACTCCTGCAGTCGAGTGCTGAGCATAGCAGCATTCTCCAAGAACAAGTCCATGTGCTCATGGGAAGTCCCCTGCTGCACTGACGGGTACTTGTACTCCGTTGTACCACTCTCGCGCTGGAGGACATACATGTACTCAGTCCTGTCCAGGTGACGACGATAGATGTGACTCTGGCAGGTGATGGCCTCCCAGGTGACATCCTTCTCCGCATCGACCTGTGTCGCTCGACAAGCTGGAGAGCGGTGGATCTTAAGCAGCTGATTTTCATGGATAATTCTCATTTCCGAACTCCATTCTTCCCGCTTCTCCCGAATGGTCCTGGTGGAGCTATAGTGTATGATTAGCTTGCCCGTATTGCCGGTGGCTTGGAGCATACGTCGAAGACGGTGCAACAAGCCTTCTACTGCCAATCCGTAGGAAAGGTACGTCACCGAACGGCTCTCCTCTCTTTGGGCAAGGGCCACTACGGGAACTCTCCCTCCTGTGGACTTGCGAGCTGTACGAATCATGCGAACCATCTAAAACATAAAGCATTTAAACTTGAGTTAGATAAACTTTTAAACAAAAATCCTATTTTTAATAAAAGTTGGGGTAAGATGAAGAAAGTGACCCCATTAAATAACACTTTTCAACCCACACCTTGTAAAATAGTTTTTAAGAAAATAGGGTCCTTAAATACGTCCATTTCTACCTAGGTCCACGTTCCTACGGGCAACCTTGGCTCTGATACCACTTTTGTCACACCCGGTTTCTCCGAAGAACAACCGAGTGAATATCACATGTATGCCAGGATCATTTTCTCATACATGTGATGACAAATAGTGAAGCATTATTTATTACAAGCCAGGTGTCGAATATAAATAAGTCTTACATAGCATATGTCTCGATGGACGATAATAAGTTCATAACAAGTAAATAAAATAGCAGCGGAATATTATTCTTGTGGGCTCCGTCACAGGCGTTGCCCGGGGGACTCCATGAGCCTAGAAACCTTCTTCGGGTCCAAAGTCTTGATCATTAAACACCATATTATTCTCTTGACCTGAGCAGCAATTTAAACCAACAAATATGCAAGGTTGAGTACCGATGGTACTCAGCAAGTGTGGAAAGATTATGTCATGCATGGCTTGAACAAGAAGAGGTTGAACTCATGGTTAAAGCACTACGCAATTATTGCCTACCACCTTAGCTTATTAAGCACCTACATTACTACACAGGTGAAATGGACCCAATCTCCCATCCCATCATCATAACCGTAACATCATTTCCAATGTTAAGCTCCCCGCTTAACATCCTCAACTTCCAAAACCATCACTCCTCTAATCATGAATAAGTCCAAGCCGCTCTTGACCGTGAGCACGGCTGTCATGACAGTTTTGACTCTGCAGAGTTTGTACCACTGTACCCACATGTAGTGATTTCATCCCCCGTTGCCGGGTGGACTAAAAGAACCTCCATTATGCCAGTGGCTACGAACCACATTCACACTTCCTAGGTGTGTAGCCAGGAGATCACTACGAAGCCTTTACAAAGGGATTCCCGACGAGCGTGGGCCCACTGAGGTTTCACCCCTAACAGCATACGAGAGGCTCCAACCCCACTGCAGTGGCCCCCTCTTGATCCTTGCGGTTCATATGGTAGTCCAGCTGACACCTACTCCCCGCACCATCCAACACACCCATACTACACCGGGGATACACATAATTAATTGGCCAAGCTGCCCCATCTCAGCATGTGGTTGGCACGGTAAAGCCAGGTTACATGCTCCATGAACCGGTCCTTAGGATCCAGGCAAGTACTAAACATAAACCCGAGTCTCGTGCACCAAGCACCAACCAAAATATCCAACTTACCTTGATCCCTACCTATACATAACTCATAATATCTCATTCAAGAGTATGGTAAAATAAACTGATGATCTCATATCCCAAATATCCCATTCTAAGCATGGCTAAGCATATGCATAATAATAAATGACATGATAAAATAAATCCCAACCCAAGCTACAAGGAAACAAGGTAATGCAATTCTAGGGAAACATCCTAGCATGGGTTTCATATTTTCAATTGACAATGCAAATACTTCTATCTACACATCCTAGTATAGGATCAAAGTGGTCAAGGACACTTGCCTTCTTCCTGCTGCTCTGGGAATGGGTAGTCCTGATCTGGGAAAGGAAGAACTTGCTCTGGGGCAGGTTCTACATCATACCATCACACATAGCAAAAGAAAACAACAATCCATAAGACATAGTTCACACTTCCACTTCATACAAACCACACATTCATATTTATGAAAGCCATTCACATTTGTATGTGTTGTGGTTACTCTATGTGTGTTGATTTTGGGCTTACATGCACTTTTAAACATGTGCATATGATTTCTACTTTTGTATTCATATTTATGTTGGCATACTATATATGAATTTCCAATTTAAATAAATTCCTTATATTCAATTGATACACATTTTAGCTACCAAGTATGCATGGAAGGTATTTTCCTACTCCATATGTGTCTTCAAACCTTCTACCAACCCTAAACTGAATTCTTTGGATTTTGGAAACTTCATTTATCATTTTCTAGTTATTCATACCTAGTTGCTATATTTTCAGATTCATTTCCTATGCCTAAATGTGAACTTTATTATGAAAATAGTAAGACACCTCATCTAAACAGAATAGGTTCTGATATAAAATATTAAATAATATATTTTTCAACTTCTCCTCTGATGTGAACTAATTTAAATCTATTTTACCCATTTTTAAAATTATTTATTAACCTAAAAATGTGTTCCTAGAACTAATAAACATGAACACACCCAAACAGATTTCATTTCAGCTTAAAATTTATTTTTAGTTCATTCTAAAGTTTTCCAAGTGTTAGTAGAGTTTAAATTTGGATTTACAATGTGTTTGTATTTCCTTTTAAATTTAAATCCTAGTCCCATCTTTTAAATTTTAAATACTAATCACATATTCAAATTCCTAAATTTAATATCACATAGGGTTAAAAAGGTAAACTCACCCCACTACAGGGTCTATTATATTATTTTAAGAATTTCCAGGGGTCTAACTACACATAACAGTTTCCTAATTTTTATTAAGTCCAGGGGCCAAAACTGTTTTTTAAATGAATTTACATGATTTTCTGAAGTTCCAGGGGCTAGATCAGAAGTTTCCGGGGCTAGCTCGCATCTTCAGAGAACCCCAGGGGGTAGCGCGTAAGAATCCCGGCCTTTATAACGTGGGGCTGACGTGGACCGTCCGATTTAAAACAGACGGCTGAGATTATAACGTCGAACCGGTACACGGGGATTTAAATTCTACCGTGCGATTTAAAATAGACGGCGCACAAGCGGCCACGTCACTCTGATCGAGCGCGGGCGGCGTTGCCCGGCGGCGCACGGCGGCGGGAGGCGGCGATCTCGCCGGAGAGCTTCGGATCTTCGTCAATTCTTCCTAAAACTGTGATTTTATGGCATAGATCGGTAGAGGGGAGGTCGGGGATCTCACCTCGGAGGTTTTCTTGAGATCGGAGGTCCTGGAAAGCGGTCGGCGACGAGGTCCAAGGTGAATTCACGGCGAGGCTCTTCGGCGCTGTGTTTGAAGCGCAAACCACCGAGTTTTCTGCACCTGCGCGGTTCCCCGGAGGCGGTGGATCAAGATCAGCGAGTTAGATCAGAAATCCCGAGCAAAGATCGAGCGAAATTGGCCGGGGAAACTTGGGTTCTCACCGGAAGGAAAAACGGCGGATCGTGGGGGAAAAACGGGGAGATGCTGGGGTTTATATAGCTGGGGAAGGGCGGCGGGTTTGTTTAGATCGAGCTGGAGCCTTCTGGGACCGGGAGGCGGGCTGAGGGACGCGGAAATCCGGTCGGTTACGATCGCGCGCGCGCAGGGAACAGTCCGGGGTCGGCGCGAGCGGGAGGTCGGGGATGACAGGTGGGTCCCGTCTGTCTGCGAGAGATACGCGGGCGCGCGGCTGCGGGCTTGCGCGGGGGTGAGGTGGGCCGGCTGGTGGGTTTCGGCCCACTGGCCGGGAAGGTTTATTTTTTTCCTTTTCTTTTTCTTTTTCATTTCTGTTTTGAGTTTAATTTGAATTCCAGTTTGAATTTGAATTTTTGCACCACATGCAATACGTCCAAAAAATTTTAAATTCCCCTCTTAACAGGTTTTGGGGTGTTACAGATGTCTACTCAGAGATATATCGGACTAGTCTGGTCCATATCGGACTAGTCCATTTTGTGGTCAGAAAGAAAATCGGACTAGTCCGGTTGATATCGGACTAGTTCGCACATGCTGAATTTTTGCAGTTAGTGTGATTTCTTGCACTTGAGCTCTTGGGGTGTGTTTCTCCAACACACTCTATACTAAGTGATCTAATCTTTTCAGCTTTTGAGCTCTTACCAATTTGGATCCTCCTTCTCTTTTCTTTTTGTGCTTTCTTCCTAGTTTCTTTGAGAACTGCGCTCATCTCAACAATTTTGTTAGGGTCTCATTTGTTTGTCATAAATCAACCAAAACCCACAAGGGATGCCTAGATGCACTTTCATAGGCGCTCAACGTGCCAGGCGGCGGGACTTAACTACTGTGCCAACTGCTCTAGACATAGCTTTAAAGACCCTAGATCGTGTATAGGGTTCAGACGGCCTCGAGGTCACCTGTCGGGCCACTGGGCCACGTTGTAACCACCCCGGCCTTGGACTATAAAAGGACCGGGGTGTCCACCCGACAGCGGGACATTCAGTTCTGGGTCGCACCTTGCCAACACACACACATACGCACAAGCAATACAACAATCGCCCCCGTGGACATAGGGTTTTATGCTCCAGCGGCCCGAACCACGTAAATCATCGTGTTCACCTTCTCCCTCAAGCTTGATCGCTCTGGGGACGTCAAGCCCCTCCGATCAAAGAACCTCCGCTGGCTGCTCCAGTAGCAGACCAGGGGAAGTGTCGTTGCAGCACTTCAACATTTGGCGCGCTAGGAAGGGGGCTTTTCCCGCTCTCTAGGCGACCAAGCTTCACCATCATGGTGAACATCACCTCTCTCGCCAAGACTTCTCGCCCCACTCGCTAATGTCTCCAGGCGGGACGAGGCCACCTCCCGCTCTAGGGCGGGCAGGTCTGGCCAGGTCAGCGACCAGACGGTCGGCATGCCTGCAGTGCCCTCAGCACCCAGGTCTTTCCGAGCCGGCGACCGGACGGTCGGCATGCCCACGGCGCCTCCAACGGCCGCTTCTTCATGGCAGCCCTCTACCCTGTTGGTGGTGATTATGCCAACACATCCAAGCCCAGAGAGCGTTCTGGCAGAAGCACGCGCCCTTCTCCACAATCCTTCGGGCAAGTGCGCTACTCTAGAGGAGGCAAAGTAATGGCGACACGATGTCGACCGCCTTGTCGCCGCTGCCATGAACACGCCCGCCTATAGAAGGCAGTGGGCTGAGCCCTCGAAGGCCCAGTCGCGTACGCCAACAATGGCCCACGGGACGGCTGCCACGTGTACAACGACCACAGTCAGATAGGCCAAGGTCGACCTCAGGATCGAGCTAAACCTTCGTCACGTGAACGAAGATGGACGCATCACCATCGAGCAACACAACGAGAGGCGTCGCAACCTCAAAGAAGAGTACGGCTCCCCGAGCATCGTACTAGTGAGACGCTCCCCTCAGACCTCTGCCTCTCCATGAATAGGCGGGGGCTGCATGGCACTCGCCCCGCACCTTTGCATGGTGGTTTGGCCACCCAAGTTCCGGCCTCACTTGCCGGAGAAATACGACGGGACTGTCAACCCACCGAGTTCCTGCAGATCTACTCCACCTCCATTCTAGCTACAGGAGGGGATGAGGCCGTCATGGCCAACTACTTCTTCGTGACCCATAACGGCACTGCCCGGTCATGGCTCATGAACCTTCCCCCAGGCTCCATCTCGTACTGGGAAGAGTTGTGCTGGAGATTCACAACCAACTTTGGGAGTTCCTACACGCGCCCCGACACCAAGCTCGACGTGCATCAGCGCCAGGGGGGGTCGCTGCGATCATTCATCCAGCGGTTCTCCCAGGTCAAGAACACCAACCCCCGCATCTCCAACGCCTCTGTAGTCGTCGCCTTCCGGCAGGGCGTCCGCGACAAGAAGATGCTCGAGAAGTTAGCCACGTATGACGTGCAAGACATCTCCGAGCTCTTCAACCTGGCGGACAAGTGCGCCAGGGCGGTGGAAGGCACAGACTAGCACTCATGATCCGCCTCCGTGGCGGGGAGTGCCGGTGAAGCCGCTGCTCAGAGCAGCAGCAAAAAGAAGAAGAATGTCAAAGGCAAGGACAAGCCTCTGGCCGGGGCACCTACCGCCACCCTTGCAGTGGCCGGTGGGGGCCGAGCCCCGCACACC
This sequence comes from Neostapfia colusana, assembly GCA_030760725.1. NCBI lineage: Eukaryota > Viridiplantae > Streptophyta > Magnoliopsida > Poales > Poaceae > Neostapfia > Neostapfia colusana. Next base: position 123,378,665 of record JASWHV010000001.1, on the reverse strand, counting down.
AACAAGCGCCCGCGACCGCCGTACGTCGGCGACAACAGCCTGGGGGCCTGAAAGTGCATCTAGGCTAAATCCCCATGGGTTTTGATGATTAATGACAACACTTAAGGTACTAATGAGCATTGCAAGTGTAAGTACAGGCGATTAAGAAATCAATGAAGATGGATGCACTCAAAAAGGAAAAGAGGAGAAAAAGGCACACATACAAGAAGAGTAGAATTTAGGGATTTAAATTCTCTTGTGTTGAGTTTAGCCTTTAAGTATGACTGTGTTCATAGAGTCAAGTGTTGAGAATCATCTAAGAGCTCCTAGTTCGAGTCTAGGTTGAGTGGAGTGAAGAATTGAGACAGCCCTAACAATAGGGCCGGACCTGTCCGGGCGGGAAGTCCGGACTAGTCCGGAGCGTCGGACTAATCCGATGTAGAACGGAACAAGAGGTTCTGTGTGAGTTCGGACTTATTCATTTGGGACGTACTAGTCCGTGGATAATGTGTTTGAGCTCTTCAGGAGCTAAGTCCTGAATGACCTGACTAGTCCGCCCTTTGAGGCCGGACTAGTCCACAGAGTCAAACTAGTTTGCTTCCAACCGGAACAAGAGGTTCTACGTGAGATCGGACTAGTCCTCTGTGAGTCAGACTAGTTCGTTTGAAACTTGGAAATAGCTGCAGAGACTAAGTACTGGGTGGCCGAACTTGTCTGCCCCTTGAGGCCGCACTAGTCCGGTCCAGACTTGTTCGTTCTCAACCGGAACAATTGTTTCTGTGTGAGATCAGACTAGTCCGTTGTGGACCAGACTAGTCCGTAGTGCTGTGATGATTTTAACTCAAAAGGAGGCGTGCGACCGTTTAGTTGGTAGGATATGACCATTTAGTTGGTGAAGAGTGATGTCATCGGTCCCTGCAGGCCGGACTAGTCCGGGGTTAAAGGCCGGACTAGTCCGACCCTTTTCTGGTGGCAACGGCTAGCTCCCAGGACCTCTATAATAAGGGGATGCCTGGGTCTCACAGCAAGTGAAAAGAACCCTAACGCCGAAATAGCCTTCCTAGAGCTTTTCTAGTCCCCTCTCTTCAAATTCTTGGAGCCCTAAGAGCGAGTCTTGAGGGTTTGGGAGTTTTTGGGAAGAGGAGAAGAATGGAAGTGAGCAGCATTGAGCTCTTGGCTGATTCTCTCGCGCTGAGTGGGAAGTGTGTTGTTGAGGGTACTGATTTGTAAGTGCTTTGAGCTGAGATCTTGTGGGAACCTCAAGTTGTGAGTCGCCCCATGAATTTTTGTGAAGTCTTTGTGATATAGTGGAAGAACAAACCAACCTTTGTAGTGGCTTGGTGAGGAGAAGGTTGAGAGCAACCTGGTCCTTTGTGGACTCCTCAACGTGGACGTAAGCTTCTTTGTGAAGCTGAACCATGGGATAAATCTCGTGTTCTCGTTCTTGAGTTAAATTTCTCTGTGACCGGACTAGTCCGCCCTTGGGACTGGACTAGTCCACACTATGTGAACTGATCAGTTTTGTTAAGCCGTATTTCAGATTTTCTGCCTATTCACCCCCTCTAGGCAACTTTCAATTGCTATCAGAGCCTAACTCTCTTAAAGGCTTAACCGCTTGGAGAGGATATGGGGGAAAACAGCAAGGACTTACCGCCCATCGACACCACTGGCGCCGGCAAGAACAGCACCCATGGCAATAAAGGACCTAAGTTCTCACCCCACAAGGCTATCAACCCAAACAAGGACATGCCAAGGTTCCCTCCCTTCGACTTGGAGACCGATGACGAAGATGAAGAAGTGAAGCGTCTTGTAGATCTTCTTCAAAGATCAAAGATGAAGCTAGAAGGAGGAGGAGACTTGAGAAAGAAAAGAAACTCAAGAAGCCCGAAGAGGAGTACACTCGATATCCTTTTAAATATGAGCGCTTAAATTCGCGTACAAATTATTTATCTATTCCCTTAGGCAAACCTTCACATTTTGATGGCACCAACTATACAATGTGGAAACACAAAATGAAATTGCACCTTATTTCTTTCAACCCTACACTTTGGCACATTGTTTACACAGGTGTAGATATCCTTGTGGATGATGAAGAGCTTACATCGGAGCAAGAACAACTCATCCACCGCAATGCTCAAGCGGCAGACGTGCTCAACTCTTCCTTGAGACAAGAAGAATTCAACAAGGTGGATGGGTTGGAACAAGCCAAAGAAATATGGGATACACTCAAAATTGCGCATGAAGGCAACCGCTCTGTCCAAGAAGCAAAGATTGAGATGATTGAGGGGGAGCTTGGGAGATTTGCCATGGAAGATGACGAGACCCCTCAAGAGATGTACAACAGACTCAAGACTCTCATAAACAACAGTCAAGCATACAGTTGAAAGAAATGGCCAGATCATGAAGTAGTCAAAAGGATGATAAGAGCCTTCATGCCTCGCAATGTGATTCTTTGCACTCTCATCCAAGAGAGTCCAAACTTCCACAAAATGACTCTGGATGAGGTGATTGGCAAAATTATCAATCATGAGATGATAGAAATGGAAGCACGCCACGTAAACGATCTTGCCAAAGTTACATCCACCAAGAAAAAGGGAATTGCTCTCAAAGCATCACCCAAGGCCAAGAATAAAGAGGTACAAGTCTCAAGTGATGATGAGGAAAGTGAAGAAGAAAGCACCAATATGGATGATGAGGATTTGGTCTTATTCATCAAGAAATTCAAAAGAATAATGAAGAAAAGAAGAGGACCAAGCTATGAGAGCAGAGGCAAGGACAAAAGCAAGTCAAGAACCCAGAAAGCTTGCTACAATTGCGGCGAGTATGGGCACTACATCGTTAATTGCCCATACGAAAGGGAAGAAGACAAGAAGAAGAGGAACAAGGACGAAAAGTTGCAAGAGAAGAGGATATTAAAGAAGAAGAAGGCACATGGGCACGCTCATTTTGGCAAAGAATGGGACTCCAATGATGAGTCCTCCTCCGATGATGAAGCGGAGGTGGCAACCGTCGCCATCAAGAAGCCAACAATGAAGAAGAGTCTCATGCCTAACAAGGGAGAATGGAAGAGCTCAAACTACACATGTCTCATAGCAAAGGTGGGAAAGCGAAAGGTAAAAACTAAACTCTCCTTGCGTTCTATTAAAGATGAAGATTTTGATAGTGATAGTGAAAATGAATATATGTTTTAAGGATTAAGTAAAAATGCCCTAATTAAAATGAAGAAGCTCTTCGATGAAATTTTAGATAAAGAGGAACTTCTTAAGAGACAAGATGACTTGCTTTTCGAGGAGAAGAAAAAGAATGTTGACCTTGAGAAGCTCCTCGAGCTTGAGAAGGAAAAAAACATGGCACTTGAACTTCAACTTGCGGAATGCAAGGAGACCTCTTCGTGTCTCAAGAGTTCGAATGTTGTGCTCCAAGATGAGCTTGTGAGTTTGAACAAAGCTCACAAGAATCTTGAAACACAATTCTTAGCTCCCAAGTCAGTGTTATCTCTTCCGCCTCAACAAGCTCAAACTTGTCTAATTTAGAGTTAAACACTAAAATCTGTAAATGTGCAAAACTTGAACCTAATTTAAAATGGAGCTTAACATGGCAAAGAACAAGAGTACACCTAAGAGTGGCATCTTTTACAAGGAGAAGATTAAGTATGCACGCAATGCATACTCAATTGCAAGGTCTCCCTTGATCAAAGATGGTCTTGGTTATTCAAGGAAAGCAAAACAAAATGCAAATATGTGACACCCTCGCCTTGGGTGTCAGCATATGTTCATGATAAGAGGAAACATGTTAATGAAAAATAAGGAACAGAGACAAATATCAAAAGGATAGCCAATAAAGCCCTCAGAGAGCACCGAAGGCAACTTCCGCGGCCAGCAGGCCACGCAGCGTGTTCGGAGCTCGTCCCTGCGAAGTAAAGAGAGGTCCGCCGCTAAACTGGCTATGTGGAAGGCTCGGGGGTCACCTCCGTAAATGGAAAAAGGTTCGACCCTATGGGACACGTGTTGCCCACGGAGCTAGCCTCTGCGGAAGAAGCAAGGCATTTTTCGTAGGACACATGTCATCCTTGGAGCTAGTCCTCGCGGAAATCAGAGGACCCATCGCGCGGGATACGTGTCGATCTCGGAGCTCATCTCAGAGGAACCCGGATCTATCGAACACGTGTTGCCACCGGAGCTTATCTCCGGAAGGTCTTTCGTTGCTAGACATGTGTCGACCTCGGAGCATGTTCCTGAGGAGGGAAGAGAGGGAAGACCGGCGCCAACACGTGGCGTGTGCGGAGCTCACCTCCAAAAAAAGGGGGAGGTCTCGGTCGATTGACACGTAGCACAACCGGAGCTCGTCTCTGCGAAGAAGTAGATACCAGGCCCCGGAAGGACACGTGGAGCCTCCGGAGCTCATCACCACGAAGGTAACGAGTCTGGAGCGGTTTTTACGCGTAAGGATACCGGTACGCAACAGAAACCGATCTAAATTTCCACGATGTTACCAAAGATAAGACGATTAGGATTCAACAAAGATCTGAATAAGACTCTTATTCGGGATCCAATCAGATTAGGACTCTTCTCTTCCCGATTATAAATAGAACCCAAAACCTCTGGCCGAAACCACAAACTTCTCTTTCAACTCCTGAGCCGACGACTTAGAGCCCTAGCCCTAACTCGTCGGGCAAAATATCGCCGAAGCGCAACAAGGGAGATCATCGGAGAAGAACCAAGCGGTCTGAGGAGGACCTCGAAGACAAGAAGAGCATGAGGTAGGACTTCAATACCACCTTACAACATCATTGTGTTCATCTCTTGCATCTGTTCTTCAATTCCTTTCGAACAGAAGCCTTCTCGTGGGCAGATCACTCGATGATCAGACAAGATCATCGCCACGTCCACCTTTGATCCGAACACCTCTGCCCATTTAAGGCCATGCAAGAACACATACAAATCAATCTAATAAAACTAATCATGAGACAGCATGCATATGCATCATCGCATCTAGTTTAAGGTTTGTGCATAAATATTGATTGCTGTGAATCCTGTATGCACGTGATCCTACCTAGCAGGACAAGCTCAGGGAGCTGTCTACGACAAACTGCAGCAACAAGGTTTTGAGAATCAAGAACAACCGGAACCGTAAGAACAAGGCAAGTGCTCCTTGACCATATTGATCCTATACTTTGGGAAAAACTGTTTGTTTTGCGAAAAGGTGTGCGTACTGAGTCAAACATGATAGGAAACCCTTTTATAGGAGTTTACTAGTTTTGATTAAACCACCCTTGTCGCCTGGGAAGTTTATGAGTCGGGTATGGTTTTTGCTTTATGCTTCGCTGAGTCCATGGGATTGGGAAGCGAGATAGATGTGTCTAGCTAACTGCACTCGTACTGATAATAAGTAACTGATGAGGTTAATGAACATGGATCAGAGGGAGATCTAGGCAAGCCTGGGTTTGAGAATGAGGTAGCATGAGATGTTGGTTTTACTTGCCGTAGATCTAAGGACCGGTTCATGCATGCACATGCCAGGATAACAGTGCCTCCACAAGGCCAAGTATGAGTGCGGCTTAGCTGAGTAATTAGGTAAGTTGCTAGAGTGTTATGGACTGTGGAAGGCGTGGAGAAAGGGAGTCGAGTGAGGACTGCCCTGGGAACTGCATGGCACAAGAGGGGGCCCGTGGGTGGGAGAATTGGAGATTCTAGCCTGCCTGTGAAACCTTAGTGAGTCCATACATCTAGTAACCCCTTTGTAAAGGCTATTTTGTGATCTCTTGACCATACACCGACGGTTGTGTACTGGTATAATGGAGGTTCTGCAGTCGCCGACGGGTGACGAAATCACAAACTTGTGGGTAAAGAGGTGCAAACTCTGCAGAGTTATTAAAACTATCATGATAGCCGAGCTTACGGTCACGAGCACCTGGCTAAACTGCCATGATTAGATGGGATGGTTATTGGGATTGTTATTGAGAGGGTTCTTGGTTATGGTTACTGGTTTGGAATTGTTGAGTTCGTATGATGAGATGGTTGCATGACCGTTGAGACATGACATGAGATTGGTCTCGGTGTGAGACAAGGTTGTTTTACGAAGTGAGATGGTAGCGAATACGAGGAGGTATTCGTGAGTATGAATAAAGGATTGGTTAATGTTTGGATGGAACACGGGAAGTGATGGAGGTATGTTGGTAATTTAATTCATGCTGGGATTACATTCATCTAAAGTTAAGTTGCTGTTTTATCATGGATTTACAAGTTTACTTTTCTGCAAATAAGTCTTTTTATACCTACCTTGTTTATGAGCTGCATATCATGTGGTTTCCCGCACTTGCTGAGTACATCATTGTACTCAAACTTGCATTATTATTTCTTTATCAACAGCAAGAGAAGGCTACTATGAAGACCAAGTAGAGCATTATGGCGTGTGATCTATTCTCAACCTTGCCTGTGGAGGGAATATAGATGGAGCCACTTCTGCTTAGTTTTGCTTCCGCATTAGTTTTTGCTTCCATATTTAAATAAGGACTTCCGCTGCATAGAAATAAGACTTCCGCTGTAACGCATGAGTCCAAGACTCATGAGGTATTGTAATAAACTCTGTTAATCGTGGTAATATATAATCTGAATTCAGTTTGTGGAACGTATGTGTATGTGTGATGAACATCCTGGGCACACATATGCATTAGTTCTCGGTTCGGTGGTTTTCCCACAGAATTGAGGGCGTCACAGATTGGTATCAGAGCCACGGGTTGACAGTAGGTTACACGCCTAGATAGAAAGCCTTAGATAGATAATAGAATTACGGGTTACACCCCTAAATAGGAGTCACAAGCGCCCTAGGGTGAATAGCTTAGATTGGCCTCTAAAACCCACCTTGACATAGAAACCATCCTTGAATAGGAGTCGTGTGAGCCCTTGTGATGATTATTTGTGATTATGTGCTTAGTGTGAGTTGTGGGACGTCTCAAAACGTTGTCCATATCCACAGTAAGAAGAAAGAGGTGTGAGATGTTTCGGCACTGCTCACATCCTCATAAGGGCTAATATATACATAGTCCAACTCACCTTGATGCATATAGTTAAAGGGAATCTACCTAACCTTCTAACCTTCTATTCTATTTTGACCTCTCTCACAGATGGTGAGAGGAAACGCCGGCCGAAGGAACGTCCGTGACAGCCAAGAGGATGATCACGAGGAAGTTCCCGTTAACCCCGGAGCTGGCGAGAACAACCTAGAAAGGTTGATGGCCATGCAAAACCAGCTTATGCAAACCATGATCCAAACTTTGGGTCAGTTGCAGGCCAACCAAAACCCCGTTCCGGCACCACCGCCACCACCACCGCCGGCTCATAACAGGTTGGGAGAATTCATGAAGACTCGACCACCCACCTTTACTCAAGCAAGCGATCCAATGGAGGCCGATGATTGGTTGAAATCCATGGAGAATAAGCTCGCCATTGTTCAGTGCAACGACCGAGAGAAGGTTCTCTTTGCGTCGCACCAACTCATGGGAGCTGCCGCTGACTGGTGGGATGCCTTGAGCAACACCCATGCCAACCCGGAGACAATCACTTGGACTGAGTTCAAGGAAAGTTTCCGCTCCCACTACATCCCTGTTGGTGTAATGATGCTCAAGAGGCAGGAGTTTGAAGGTCTCCGCCAAGGACAGAAAAGTATGAATGAATATCTTAACAAGTTCATACAACTGTCCCGGTACGCCCTCGAAGATGTCAACTAAGATCAGAGGAAGCAGTACCTATTCATGAGAGGGTTGAACAATGAGATCCTAGTTCAGCTCCTCAACAATGACTACGTAAGCTTCCAGAAGCTAGTTGATAAGGCTATTGTGGTGGAAAACAAGATCCGAGAGATCGAGCGAGAGTGCAAAAGGAAGATGCCATACCAGCCCCAAGGGAGCAACGTACGACCTAGGTACATGCCCCCTGCACCGCAGTATGGATCGACCACTCCTGCGTACCGCCCTGATCAGCCACCACAGCAACGATTCGTTGCACCGGCACCTCGTGTGCCCATGCCTCCTGCGCCCCGGCCTAATAATGGCGCTCCTGTTCAAAACCCCCGCCCCAACATACCTGCTGCCATAGGCAACAGGGCATGCTTTGCATACGGGGAAGTCAAGGTATGAAGATTATGAAGAAACCAATGATCCAAGTCAAGGTATTTATTTCGGTGACAATAGCCAAGGAAGGGTACTAGGTATGGGTAAAATCTCCATTTCTCCACAACACACCATTTCAAATGTCATGCATGTTGAGTCACTTGATTATAATATTTTATACATATCTCAATTATGTATCAAAGATTTTAATTGCTTATTCACTAACGAAGGCGTAACTGTCACTAGAAGAGTAGATAACTCAATTGCCTTCAAGAATGTGCTCAAAGAAAAGCTTTATCTTGTGGACTTCTCTACGGATAAAACTCAACTAGACACATGTTTGATGGCAAAGACTAACATGGGTTGGCTGTGGCATCGTAGGCTAGCCCATGTTGGTATGAGAAATCTCCAAAAACTTCTAAAAGGTAATCACGTCCGAGGTCTTAAGAGTGTTGTTTTTGAGAAAGATAGACCTTGTAGCGCATACCAAGCCGGGAAACAAGTTGGAGTAGCTCATCGCTCCAAGAATGTGATGACAACAACAAGACCACTAGAGATGCTTCACATGGACTCTTTGGTCCTATTGCTTACATAAGCATTGGCGGTAATAAATATGGTCTAATTATTGTCGATGATTTTTCTCGCTTCACTTGGGTATTTTTCTTGCATGATAAGGGTGAAACTCAAGGTGTCCTCAAGAGTTTCTTGAGGAGAGCTCAAAATGAGTTCTCCTTGAGAACCAAGAAGATAAGAAGCAACAACGGCACCAAATTCAAGAACACCCAAGTAGAAGAGTACTTGGACGAGAAGGGCATCAAGCATGAGTTTTTGGCACCTTACACAACCGAACAAAATGGGGTGGCCGAAAGGAAGAACCGAACTCTAATAGAGATGTCAAGAACAATGCTTGATGACTACCAAACATCCAACCTATTTTGGGCGGAAGCAGTTAACACCGCTTGCCATGCCACAAACCGTCTCTACCTCCATCGTCTCTTGAAGAAGACTCCCTATGAACTCCTAACAGGTAACAAACCAATATCTCCTACTTTAGAGTCTTTGGTAGCAAGTGCTATATTCTTAAAAAGAAACCTCGAGTTTCAAAGTTTGCCTTGAAATCCGATGAAGGGTTCTTGCTTGGTTATGACTCAAATACTTACGCCTATCGTGTATTCAACAAAACCTCCGGTTGTGTGGAAATTGCATGTGACGTAGTGTTTGATGAAACTAATGGCTCCCAAAGGGAGCAAGTTGATCAATGTGCACTAGATGAAGAAGAGGCACCTTGCATATCATTAAGGAGGATGGCACTTGGTGACATACGACCACAAGAGCTACAAGACCCAATTGACCCATCCTCGTCACAAGAAGTGACCCAAACACAAGATCAAGCACAAGATCCCCTATATGAAGAACAAGATCATGATCACCATGTTCAAGACAACAAAGTCCACGATTGTGATAGCGATCAAGGGGGATAAAGAGGAAGAAGAAGTTCACTCAAGACCAAGTGTGCCACACCCTAGAGTCCATCAATGTGTACAACGGGATCATCCCATTGACAATATACTTGGAGCTATCTCCAAGGGGGTAATGACTCACTCTCGTATGGCTAACTTTTATGCTCACTACTCTTTTATGTCTTCTTTGGAGCCTTTCAAAGTCGAAGATACCCTTCGAGATCTGAATTGGGTGATGGAGATGCAAGAGGAGCTCAACAACTTTAAAAGAAACAAAGTATGGGAGCTTGTGGAAAGACCAAATGCAAACGTAGTAGGCACCAAGTGGGTCTTTCGCAACAAGCGAGATGAGCATGGAGTAGTAACAAGAAGCAAAGCTAGACTTGTGTCCAAGGGATACTCACAAGTCAAAGGTTTGGACTTCGACGAAACCTTTGCTCCCGTAGCTAGACTTGAATCAATTCGTATGTTATTAGCCTATGCTACTCACAATGATTTCAAGTTGTATCAAATGGACATGAAAAGCGTCTTCCTCAACGGACTGATCAAGGAGGAAGTGTATGTGGAGCAACCACCCGGCTTTGAAAACGATATGTATCCTAACCATGTTTTTAAGCTTCGCAAAGCCCTCTAAGACCTCAAACAAGCTCCTAGAGCTTGGTATGAGTGTCTTAGAGATTTCCTTATTGACAATGGTTTTAGAATAGGAAAGTCCAACTATACACTTTTCACGAAAAACTTGGACAATGACTTATTTGTATGCCAAATTTATGTCGATGACATAATATTTGGTTCTACTAATAAATCTTTTTATGAAGAATTTAGCAAAATCATGATGGTGAGGTTTGAGATGTCGATGATAGGAGAATTGAAGTTCTTTCTAGGTTTCCAAGTGAAACAACTCAAGGAAGGTACTTTCATATGTCAAACAAAGTACACTCAAGACATACTTAAGAAGTCTGATATGCAGAAGGCCAAGCCCATCAAAACGCCAATGGCAACAAATGGACACGTCGACCTCAATCAAGACAACCCTAGCGTGGATCAAAAGGTATATAGTTCCATGATTGGATCCCTTCTTTATCTTTGTGCATCTAGGCCCGATATTATGTTAAGTGTATGCATGTGTGCAAGGTTTCAAGCCACACCTAAAGAGTGTTATCTAACAGCCGTAAAAAGAATCTTGCGCTATCTACTTCATACACCTAACCTAGGTCTGTGGTATCCTAAAAGGTCCAAATTCAATCTCATCGGATACTCCGATGCTGATTATGCTAGATGCAAAGTGGATAGGAAAAGTACCTCGGGCACCTGTCAATTTTTGGGCAGGTCCCTAGTGTCATGGTCATCCAAGAAACAAAATTCCATTGCCCTATCCACAACCGAAGCAGAGTACGTTGCAGCCGGGAGTTGTTGTGCACAACTTCTTTGGATGCAACAAACTCTAAGAGGCTATAGTCTCAATATGAACCATATTCCACTCCTATGCGACAATGAGAGTGCTATTAAGATTGCCCATAACCCTGTTGAACACTCTAGGACCAAACACATTGATATCAGGCATCATTTCCTGAGAGATCACTCAATAAAGGGAGATATAGTCATTTCACATGTTAGAACTGAAAAACAACTAGCCGATATCTTAACGAAGACACTAGATGAAAAACGCTTTTGCGAACTTAGGAATGAGCTAAATATCCTTGACCTCTCAGAATGTGGCTTGAGATGTTGCACATTTGTTTGTTACTTGTCTAATTTCTTCAAAACTGAGTATGTTTTTTTCAAAAATTGTCTCTCTTAATTTTCTGTCAAATTATTTTCGATTATCATCTCCTTGAATCATGGCCATTGTATGATTTTTTGTGTGCTCTACTGGCCATGTTCATTAAGAATACTAGTGAAAAATTAGTCTATATGGATCATTCTCTGCATATCTCTTCGTATATATGACAGTGTAGTGCCAAGGGCCGGACTAATCCGCCTGAGTGGCCGGACAAGTCTGGAGTACTAGAAAAGTTCGACTAGGTTTAGACAAGTCTATATCGGACTAGTTCGTTCCTCACCGGACTAGTCCACACATTCAGACCAGTCCGGACCTGGTCCAGCAACCGGACTTGTCCGATATCTACGACCGGACTAGTCGAGACGGTTGGCACTTCACTCATAACACATCTCAACATGCGTCGGCGCTCAAGACTCGCCCCCATTGGTGATTTTTGAAAATTTCCACCAAAAACTTCAAAGGATCCGAGTCCTCTACCCCTTGGAACCTCGGGAAGTCAATCTTTAGACTTCTATGCACTTCAATCCAGCTATTTCATCGGACTTGAACAACCAAGGTGCGTTCTTGGGGCCAAACCTAATCTCTTCAAATCTCTCGATTTAAGAATGTTTCTCCCATAAACCAGTATATCTTGTGCTTCATAACCTTCATGCGATGCCTCGCTAGGATTACTGCAAACTATTGTTCGGATTTGCAGAAAATTAGCATAGCTAGGGTTTAACACCACGTAGTCCGGACTAGTCCTGACAAAAGGCGGACAAGTCCATTCCTGACCGGACTAGTCTGGTCAAGGACCGGACAAGTCCGGCCAAACCTTCAAGTTAACCCCTAACTTAGTGTTTCTTGCTGCACCTCTATCGCGATAATCTTTTGTTCTCAACTCATATCCTTGCTCGTTTGTTCTTCCAGCATGTCTCAACACGACAACTCTCCACCTCTCTTCGACCCGGAGCGAGAAGCAGCTCGACAAGAGCTTTACGGCCGTCATGAGGAGGAGGACGCAGCACTTGCGCAAGAGTTAGCTCGTCGTGAAGATCGAACCAAGAAGCGACACGAAAGAGAGGCAGCTCAAGCTCAAGCTGAAGAAGAGCGGTCTAGACAAAGAAAGAGGATAGTCTCCTTAGGAGAAAAAGAAAGGGCCCAAGCGGCCGACAAAGGAAAAAGACCCATGAATGAAGGAGAAGCGATAAAGAGAAAAGGCAAAGCCCTGATTCAGAAGGTGCCCTTCAACAAGACAGCACCAAGGAGAAGGGCACCTGCTAGCGGGGGAGTTGTCATTCGAGACCATCCCATGGGGTTAAGTGCTCCCCCACAGGGTCCCTTTGGGCCCTTGGTCATGACACCTCCCATGAATAACCCCAACCGACAACCAGAGCTTTCAAGCAACATCTTCCATGGGGAAGGCTCTGAAAAGACGAGGAGATTTAGGGAAAAGGATCCCTACAAGTATAAGAAGGCCACACCTGATCTTCGTTTTTGGTGTGAATTCCATTACGACTACTATCTTGTCTACTTGAGAATGAAGACACCAGTTGCTGATGCTCAGTGGGTTGATTGGTCCTATATGGAAAAGAAAAATCATCAAGCCTTCAATGCAGTTGCACAAGCCGCTGAGCATCACGGTCGGAAGGATCTTCTGGCTTTTCAATATGACTGGAACACAGAGGTGGTGGCTCAGTTTTACACCACGTGCTATTTATCCACCTTTGGGGATAGGAAGATCTCATGGATGATGGACGGAGTCAAATACTCCGTCTATATAGAGAGTTTGCATGGATTATTGGTCTTGAGGAGTTCCTGAGCCATGAGTGGATCATTCACAATCTTACGATAATAGACTTGGGGGAGATGGAATTCATGTATGATGTTGGCTTTTATAATCTCCCTACAACCAAAATCCTCCATCCATTCTTTAGTGTGCTAAACGGATCTTGAGAAAGACTTTGGCACCTAAAGATGGAGATGCGGGGATGATCCAGGGCCACCTCCGCCACCTGTTGAAGCTGATTTGTGAAGATGAAAAATTCAATGTGTTTGACTACATCTAAAATGACATCTTCAACATATCCCACACCCCCAATCGCTCATGTGGTTATGCTCCATTCATCATGTGCCTCATTGAGAAGGTGTCGGGACTGGAGTTTGTGAAGGACGTCAAGCATAGACCCCTTCACCCTCAAATTCCTCCTATTGTGCTAAAGATTGGTGGAGCTTATAGGAGGGGTGCTCCTGATGCACCTCCTCCTCCACCCGCTCCTGCCTCTTCCTCTTCCGGAGACTCTTCCAGTGCCATCCTAAAGTTCTTGAAGTCTATCTTCACCTCTTGCCAAAAAGTTGAAGTCAAAACTCAGAAAATGGCTAAAAGGCAAGAAAAGTATCTGAAGAAGCTCTGTGAGAAGGCGGACATTGCTATGTCTTTGGAGGTTTCCGATGACGAGGAGCTCACACCCTTCTCGGTTCTCACGGTAGCGGAGGCTGCTTTCCTTGGGGTTGGCCCCTCTAGTGCTGCTCCCGCCGTTGAGGAAGAAGAGGAAGATCAAGATTATGAGGAGGAAGATGAAGAAGCAATCCAAAGAGATGAAGATCGTGGTGAGGAGAGTGAGAGCGATGACGACTAGACTTAGGCTCTCTTCTTTTTCTTTTTGGTGTCTTAATGTCAAAGGGGGAGAGATTGAGGGGGAGTAACTATGTCAACTCTCTTTGGTTGTAATACTGCTACACTTTGATATTTGGATTGTAATAACTTTATGCTATGTTACTCTATGTTAACTTTATCGAATATCACTCTACTTTGGATTACGTATGTGTGATGATCTTTAATTTCAATCTGAGATGCATGTTTCACTTCTATTTATCACATCTCAACATTTGCATCACACGTAGGCACCCCACCATAACACACAACTCTATAAATCTCCCATATAGTTCACTCTCGTGCATTACTTTTATTGCAAATTATTCATGCATATACTTAGGGGGAGCTTTTTATACACTTGTGTGTTATGAAAACCAACTCATTTACATTTTTATCAAAAACCTCAATGTGTTGTCATCAAATCACCAAAAAAGGGGAGATTGAAAGTGCATCTAGGGTAAATATCCATGGGTTTTGACGATTAATGACAACACTTAAGGGACTAATTAGCATTGCAAGTGTAAGTATAGGCGATTAAGAAATCAACAAAGATGGATGCACTCAGAATGGAAAAGAGGAGAAAAACAAACATACAAGAAAAGTAGAATTTAGGGATTTAAATTCTCTTGTGTTGAGTTTAGCCTTTAAGTATGAGTGTGTTCATAGAGTCAAGTGCTGAGAATCATCCAAGAATTGTGAAGCTGAACCACGGGATAAATCTCGTGTTCTCGTTCTTGAGTTAAATTCCTCTGTGACTGGACTAGTCCGCCCTTAGGACCGGACTAGTCCGCACTCTGTGAAATGATCAGGTTTGTTAAGCCGTATTTCAGATTTTCTGCCTATTCACCCCCCTCTAGGCAACTTTCAGGGCCCAGTGAAACAACTCCCACTGTCACGGTGCTAGTGAGTTCTGTGAGATCAAGAAGCTCGCGGAGCGCTTCCGTAGCTGCAGCAGCAGCGGCCACGCCAAGACGGCGCGCCTTCCCGCCAGCGGGAGGGCAAACAAAAGGCTGAGCCTGAGACCGGCACCGAGCAAGAGATGGAGTATCAAGACGCCAAGCAGGCATTGAAAGCCGTCGACGGCCACTCCAACTCCGACTCCAGTGCTGACAACGAGCAATGCAAGGCGCTCCATGTCTAACCAGACGTCCCTCCGTCATGCCACACGGTAAACACCCTACAACACTGGTGTGTGGGGCTGAGGCCGTCCTCCCCCAGGAAATCACCATGGGCTCATCCCGTGTCAATAACGACGAAGCTCGGTTAAGGACCGTAGCTCGGCTAAGGACCGCAAGCCACATCAAAACTAGGAGCAGGAAGGAGGGACCAGAGAGCAAGACCATTGCCATTTCTCTGCCATGTCTGCAGGTCTGAACAGGTCTTAGCGTCCCGAACCTCCCAGGAGGTCCAGTGCTGACGTCTTGCCTCATCCAGTCTGCTTGGTAGGTGCGCCCCAACTCAAGGGCCACAACTACCATGGGGCCATCACGGTGAACCACTTAGGCAGGACGTCGGATAACTACCACGACAGGCAAAGAACTTGGAGCTCTAGCTGCAACAAGTTGTAGGTGCAGGCCAAGGTTCATTTGGGTCCTTGCACTGCCAAGGACCCGAGAGGATGAGTTAGCCACACTGCCGGAGCGTTCTGGATCCTTATGCTGCTAAGGACCCGTAGGAACAAGCTCGGGACATCGGCATAGTGCTATCCACCTCGGCTAAGTTATTCCGGGCCTTTGCGCTACCAAGGGTCCGAAGTCTACATCAACAACTCAAGACACACATACTTTAAACAAAAAAGTCTTTATTCAAGGCAGAACTCCGGCATACAAAGGAGGATACAAGGCGAGCGGCAAACCTAGAAGCTACCCGCACTAGAACCTAGCAGCTACAAGTTGGGCGACCTCCTCCACGGCAGACTTGGCTGCCTCTGACACCTCCGCGATGTGGCCCTGCGCCACAGGTTCCAAGGAGATATTGGGGTCGCAGCTCCGAAGGCATGAGAGCACATGCTCTGCCACCTGTTGGGCCAGGGCCTTGCCTTTTGTCTCTAGCTACTCCCCCATGACATTCTCCAGTGCTAGGAGCTTCACTCCGACCGAGTCCAGGGCAGGGAGCACTTGTCTCACCTCCTGGGCCGGACCACCGGAGCGCAGGGGATTGAAGCCGAAGGGTTCCAGCGCCGCCTCCGCGTGGCCAAGGAAGTCGCAGACCTTCTCTGCCTAACGGCACGAGAGGCCGGAGTTCTTCAGCCATCTTGACGGTGGAAGCCAGCTCCCCCGCCAAGTCCCTGCTCGCCAACTCCTGCTTCTGAGCATCCAGGACCTGCTCCTTGGTGGCCAGCCACGTAGGCATCTCATCCAGGTCAGACTCCCTGGTTGCGGCGGCGAGCTCCCAGTCATAGACGCCCTAAAGTCACTTCTTCAGGTGCTCCCGCTCCTCCTCGTGAGCGGCCAAGCGATCGGAGAGCTCCCTCTCCTTGGCCTCCGCTTCCTTCTCCCACCAGAGAAGCGTGTCCCGAAGCTCTAACAGAGCTGCAAGACGTGCTTCGGCGGAGGCATGGAGGTCCTTGGCCTCAGCCAGGAGGCTCACAACCCTCTAGTTGAGCTCGGAGACAACTGCCTCCTTCTCCTTGAGGACCTCCTCCCTCACCTCCAGCCGCTCCTCTCGCGCCTGCGCCTTCTCCCTAGCAGACTGGACCCACACCTTCAACAGGTTGTCCCAGTCTCGGAGACGCTCCCGCTCTGACCTTAGCTCGACCCACTTTTGCTCGAGTACCTCCTACATCTGGTCCAGGATCGAGCGGATTGCTCACACGGCCCTGGGGAGTGGGATGACCGTCGGCATAGGCAAGCAAGGAACGGCCTCGATCCCATCTGGATCTTCATCTTCCGGTGGGGCTACCACCATGGCAACATGCAGAAGAGAAGGAAGAGGACTGGCAACTCGCCCCGCAGCGGCTTCGCCGCTACCAGAGACGTCCGTGCCTGCTAGTTGTCTAGCCTCGGGGGCCCGTGTGTCAACATCCAGAGCCAGCCGAGGCATAGGCTTAGACCCCGCCACCGTCGTTGGAGCTTCGGCGGAGAAGGAGCTCTGGCTCCTGGGCTGCTGCGAAGGAGGAGGAGTGTTCTTATGAGAAGCCCTGCAAAAAGGAGCATCAAGAATCAAACAGAAAATCTAGCGGCTCAGTACACAACCTAAAATAAAAGGTTGAGCCGTACCTAGAAAATTGGAAGTTCCACCCCGCGCGGAGCTTCTTACGCGGAGGGCTAGAGCCATTCGCCCGCGCTGGTGTCGAGGCCGCCCCCGTCGTCTTTGGGGCCGGCAGGACCTCAGGGGCCTTCATCGCAGAAGACGACGTAGAAGGAGCCTTCCCTGCTGCTGGCCTCGACGCTGATGATGCGCCCTGTACTGGGGCTGCCTTGACGGCTAGGGAGACGACAGCACTGCAGGAACCCTCGTTGTCGCTGACGCCGCTTCAAGAGTCTTCCCTGTCGACGGCTTTCAAGCTGGCGACACGCCGCAGGACTTCTTCTGCATTGTAGGCGCCTCAGGGGCCCTCCTCCAAGCTCTAGCAGCTCCAGGCCTTCTCTCTGCTCCCATCGGGGCTGCTCCGGCAGCGGCAGCTCCAGAGCTGCCACCAGCATCAGCCGCCGAGCCTGGTGCAGGAGCACGGGAAGCCCAGGAACCTCCCACCTGGGGGCCCGAGACGAAGCTTCCATCAGGACGGACCAGCTCCCTCTTCGGCGCTCTGCTCGACTCTGGGGCGTCTTGGGCAGTGAGCGAGGGCACGCCACAGGTGCAGGTCCACCGGTCGGCTCCTTCCCTCTGTTTGGGAATGAGTTCGGGTAGGCCCCGCCTAACCACCACCACCGTCTGCTCCGGGAATCTCCACACCCCGAGAAGCATCACCAACCTGCCGCACTGTGACATTGATGTCATCCAGTGTCGGCAGCTCCCTCAACAGCCTCGACCGCGCCTGCTGGTTGAGGAAGACAGGCTGGCAGCTTGCCGGCAGGGTGATGGAGTCGCCAGTGATCGGGTCACAGGAGAGCTTCTGCAACATCGTGCTCAACATCTCTCGATTCGGCGATGACCCAACTCCACATGCTAACCGAGTCATGTCACCCTCCCCGGTGTACTGCCAGGTGGGCCGATACGCTGCTGGAGAGGAGCGATCCAGCGTGACAGGAAGTCGGCCAGCACCATCAGCGATGTCAGGCCTTCCTCCGCCAAGTACTTTATCCTCTCCACCACCGGCTTGTAGGCACCCTGCAAGTCAGGGATCTCGTCCCCGACGGCTTCCTCAGCAACCGGGGGACCACCCGACAGCTCCAAGCGGTTGTGGACGTCAGTATGGGAGACCACCCAATCCTCCCTCCAGTGCCCCCACTTCCCGGAAGAGAAGGGCACGATGTACAGTGCGGAGCTTCTCCCTCGGTGCTGGAGGTAGTTGTCCCTCAGGTGGCTTGTGCTTCTCCCCGAGGCCCTCAAGGAGAAGAACACCCTGAAGAGCCGGACCAAAGGCCGCACGCACACAAACATCTCACAAAAGTAGATGAAGACGGCCACTAATGTGAGGGCGTGCGGCATGAGGTGCTGGAGCTGGAGCCCATACACCACCAGCAGGGTGAGGAGGAAGGACGACGCCAGGAACGTGAACCTGGATAGCACGTACGAGGCGAAGAGTACCACCTTTCCAAGCTGCAAGTAGGTCAGCGGGACTCTCCCACGACGGATCTTTTCGTCGAACGCGGCTGACTGCTAGCCGAGCAGGTGCCTCATGCGCCCAAGGTCATCGTTGGTGCGAAACCGAGAAGAACAAAGGCCGAAAGCCATGGCGGCGAAAGAAGGTTGAGAGTGTGACGGGACCCCAGCCCGTGTCACGGGGCCATGCCGCTCGCCCGGGAATCACATTGGGTGGTGCCGTGTTATGCGGCACCCAACAGCACACATCTAAGGAAAACTATATTACATAAATCAAAAGTGGAAGCTTTCAAATGTTCTTTGTAAATAATTTACATAAAATAGCTACAGCGGAAGTCTATAAACAGCTCAAGTCGAATAACTAATGAGCACTCGAGAAGAGGTTCAGCCCACGGACTCCTCTCACTAGCAACACGAAGACATGGCAGCGGCTGGTTTCCCAAGTGTTACATGACTCGGAGTTTCCAAGTCTCACCGGACAACCTTCATCATAAGCATCGATGTTAACCTGCAAAACAACTCATATAGCAAGAGTGAGCATGGCTCAGCAAGACTTAGCTATCTCTCCTAAGGCATGCAACTCTACATGAAAGAACTTAAGACCTAAACATGTAAGTTGCAAAAAGACTCGCCTACGAGTTCATCCTTAACTTTCAGATTTTAGCCATCATAGTAGTGACCTTGTGCCCAGCAACATTGGAACTCCACAATCAAACAAGAAACACTTCATTCCAATGTTACTTGTCCCAAGGTGAAAATTAACTTTAATTTGCTCTATCTCTACTTCAAACAAGGTTTTCATGCAATTCCAATAATCATAACAGCAATTAAAACTTGCAAACTGTTATCACACAACTTGCTTACTACGTCACAACACAGTGAGCAAGCGGTACTCATAACCGCGAGGGACGGTGATTCGAATCAAACACTGCCCGGATAACTCAACACATACGCCAGCCTCTGAAGACCCAAATCTGGTGTCCTTCATTATGTCGTATGGCAACCTTTCGCAGGACACTCGACTGTAGAACTGTTCATACCGTCTCGGGATCATAGGTCTAACGAGACGATGTGGTATGCCTCTACAATCCAGTTAACCTGGTACATCGCTTTCCTGAGTCCCATATAGCAGTAAGCATCCGGTACACAACTCAATACTTGCTCATGGGTGCCGCACACATATCGGTCCTGAACCGACACAGCCAGAGCTACTCGACCAAGACCTCGTCTTGTCGCTGCCTAACCCTCCTGCCCGGTCTCATCTTTAGAAATATAAACTTTAGTTTGCCTTTTTCAACTGCACCCATGTAAATCCGAACTGTAGCTCGCGAGTAGATTCCAACTACTCGACTTCTACCGGATGTCATAACCTATTTAGCATGGCAACCTTCTACAGCAGGGAAGCTATATTCTACCATTGACTCCAGGGTTCTTTTGTGTAACACCCCAAAATTTTGATTTAAAACCCTACATCATGTTAAGAGGGGAATTTAAAAATTTTTGGACGTGTTGCATGTTTTGCAAAAATTCAAATTCAAACTGGAATTCAAATTAAACTCAAATCAGAAAAAAAAATAGAAAAAAGAAAAAGAGAAAACAGAAAAAAACCGGCCAGTGGGCCGAAACCCACCAGCCGGCCCAGCCAGCGCCCGCGCCAGCCCGCAGCCGCCCGCCCGCGCTCTCTCTCTCAGAAAGGCGGGACCCACCTGCCAGTGGATGTTAAGTGGGGAACTTAACATCGGAAATAATGTTATGGTTACTTGATTTTGATGATGAGTTGGGAGATTGGGACCATTTCACCTGTGTAGTAATGAAGGTGCTTAATAAGCTAAGGTGATAGGTATTAATTGCGTAGTGCTTTAACCATGAGCTTAACCTCCCCTTGTTCTAGCCATGCATGATATAATTTTCCCACACTTGCTGAGTACCATTGGTACTCAACCTTGCATATTTGTTGGTTTACATTGCTGCTCAGGTCAAGATAATGAGGTGGTGTATAATGACCAAGACTTTGGACCCGAAGAAGGTTTCTAGGTTCATGGAGACCCCCGGGCAACGCCTGTAATGGAGCCCTCAAGAATAATTTTCCGCTGCTAGTTTATTTACTTGTGATGAACTTATTATTGTCCATCGAGACATTTGCGATGTAAGACTTATTTATATTCGACACCTGACTTGTAATAAATGATGCTTCACTATTTGTCATCACATGTATGAGAAAATGATCCTAGCATACATGTGATATTCAATCGGTTGTTCTTCGGAAAAACCGGGTGTGACAGAGGTGGTATCAGAGCCAAGGTTGCCCGTAGGAACGTGGACCTAGGTAGAAATAGACGTATTTAAGGGCCCTATTTCCTTAAAAACTATTTTACAAGGTTTGTGTTGAAAAGTGTTATTTAATGGAGTCACTTTCTTCATCTTACCCCAACTTTCATTCAAAATAGGATTTTTGTTTGAGAGTTTATCTAACCTAATTTTAAATTCTTTTTGATTTAGATGGTTCGCATGATTCGCACCGCTCGCAAGTCCACGGGAGGGAGAGTTCCCGCAGTTGCCCTTGCCGAGAGGGAGGAGAGCCGTCCGGTGACGTACCTTTCCTACGGATTGGCAGTAGGAGGCTTATTGCGCCGTCTTCGGCATATGCTCGAAGCCGCCGGCAATACGTGCAAGCTAATCATCCACTACAACTCCACCAGGACCATCCGTGAGAAGAGGGAAGAATGGAGTTCAGAGATGAGGATAATACACGAAAATCAGCTGCTTAAGATTCACCACTCTCCAGCTTGTAGAGCGACACAGGTCGATGCGGAGAAAGATGTCACCTGGGAGGCCATCACCTGCCAGAGTCACATCTATCGTCGCCACTTGGACAAAACTGAGTACATGTATGTCCTCCAGCGTGAGAGTGGTACCACCGAGTACAAGTACCCGCCGGTGCAGCAAGGGACTTTCCATGAGCACATGGACTTGTGCTTGGAAGATGCTTCTATGCTCAGCACTCGACTGCAGGAGTGTCAACAAGAGCTTCAGGATGTCCGGGACACCCTGAAGGAAACGGAGGCGTTGCTGCGAGCCTGCTTGAGGTCGAGAGAAAGAGGAGATGGGAATGAACTGTGTGTCACCGCAAATGATATATGGACTCCTGACTCCCCAGATCGTCGGGCGATAAGGCGTCGTCGCACTTCTCCACCAGCAGCCTCCCCACCCAAAGCAGAGTCAGAAGGAAGCCGAAATGATGAGGAAGATCCCGAGGAGCCAGCTCAAGAGAACGAGTAGTGTAGAGTCCTTCCCTTAGTTAGCAAGATGTTGAATAGTCGAGTCGTTATGTTAAGTTAATGGTGTGATAATGCTTGGTGTGTGACGAGAGTTGTGGAAGCCATGAGCAATTGTCCACAACCTCGTCTTTAGATTGTTTTGCTTTGGTGTGTGAACCCACATGAAATAATATTGCATTTATTTTTTTGTGTGAAAAGTGAACCCTTAGAGAAGTATAACAAAGCCTCAACACTTCAAAGTACAAACAAATGAAAGTAGTAAGATGATACTAAATGCTTTCAAATTAACATGGGTTGATTCTGCCAGATGGCCGGAAGAGGAAAAGGACGTGCTGCCAACCCCGCCAACAACAACGATGAGACATGCAACCCTCATCTTTCTGGAGGCCAGGACCGGGGTGGTCGCCGTGAAGAAGTTGATCCCCTCCACCAAATGCTGGAGAATCAGAATCAGCTCATCCAGAACTTGACTCAAGTGGTGGCCAACTTGCATCAAGTTCCACCTCCACAAGCTGCACCACGCCAACCAAGGTTGAGTGAGTTTCTAGGAACTCAACCTCCAAAGTTTGCAAGTGCTGCTGAACCTCTGGAGGCAGATGATTGGCTGAAGACCATTGAAAGTAAGATGAGGATCATACAATGCCAAGGGTACGAGAGGGTGCTGTTTGCCTCTCATCAATTGCATGGACCTGCTGCTGATTGGTGGACCGCCTACGTGGCCGCCCATCATGACCCCGAGAACATCACTTGGGAAGAGTTCAAGCGTAGCTTCCGCAACCATTACATCCCAAGAGGTGAACTCAAAAACAAGAGGAAGGAGTTTTTGGGACTGCAGCAGGGAAACATGACGGTGAGGGAATACCTCACTAAATTTACTCAACTATCCCGTTATGCCCCACGGGACATAGAGACTGATGAGCAGAAACAAGATTGTTTTGTGGAAGGACTTACCGCAGAGATGCAGTGTGCAATGTCCTCAAATGAGTATGAAAGCTTTCAACAGATGGTGGACAGAGCGTTCGTGGTAGAAAGGAAGCTAAAGGCCTTGGAAAATGAGAATAAGAGGAAGGCCGGGTGGTCACACCAAGCCTCAGGGAGCAACACTCGCCCACGTCTGATGCAGCAACATGCAGGGCAGACGAACCGTGCTGCGGTACCCTACTCAGCACCAAGAGGGTACAACCCGAACTACAGGCCTCACGCAGCACCAGCACAGCCACAACGTCAGTTTGTACAGCAGCCTCGCCCCGCATATCCACCTCGACCAGGAGTACAGGGACCCCCAAACCAACCCCAAGACAGCAAAGGCCAGGCACCTAAGGTTGGGGTGCAATGTTTTAGCTGCGGTGAAGTGGGGCACTACACCCATAAATGCCCAAAGAAGAAGCCCACACAGCCACAACAGCAGAATGTGATGCGAGGACGGGTGAACCACGTCACTATGGAGGAAGCGCAAGAGGCACCCGACGTGGTAGTTGGTAAGTTTCCTGTCAATTTACACCTTGCAACCCTGCTGTTTGATTCTGGTGCTACCCACTCGTTCATTGCTCAAGGGTTTGTTAAGAAGCATGATCTAGCAACAACACAAATGAACCATATGCTAGCCGTAAACTCTCCGGGTGGAGAAATAAGGACAAGACAAGTGTGTCCCAAAGTGAACCTAGACATTAATGGGGTGGTATTTACTGCTAACCTCATAGTGATAGATTCACAAGGGATAGATATTATCTTGGGTATGGATTGGTTGACAAAACATAAAGGAATCATCCATTGTTCGACCAGAACGGTGGAACTAACGCACCCTAGTGGCACAAAAGTAAAGTTTATAACAATACAAGAGCCTAGGAGGGATGTTCAATTAAATCAAGTTGAGGTGAAAGTGGAGGAGATCCGAATTATCAGGGAATATCCAGACGTTTTTCCGGAGGAGTTGCCAGGTATGCCTCCCGATCGTGAAGTGGAATTCGCAATTGAGCTAGTGCCTGGAACAGCCCCGATATACAAGAGACCTTATCGGATGGACTCCAAGCAGCTAGAAGAACTCAAGGATCATTTGAGAGAATTGACGGAGAAGGGGTATATTCGTCCTAGTTCCTCACCATGGGGAGCTCCGGTGATATTTGTGCCCAAGAAGGACGGAACCCAAAGGTTATGCGTGGATTACCGTGCCTTGAATGAGGTAACCATCAAGAACAAGTACCCATTACCCCGCATTGAAGACTTGTTTGATCAGTTGAGGGGAGCTTGTGTGTTCTCGAAAATTGATCTCAGGTCGGGATACCACCAACTCAAGATAAGGCAATCTGATATTCCCAAGACAGCTTTCGTATCTCGGTACGGACTGTATGAATACACTATCATGCCTTTCGGGCTAACTAATGCCCCGACATACTTCATGTATCTCATGAACAAGGTATTCATGGAATATCTGGACAAATTTGTGGTGGTTTTCATAGATGACATTCTCGTCTTCTCCAAAGATGAAGAAGAACATGAGAAACATCTAAGGTTGGTGTTGCAGAGGCTAAGAGAACACCAACTATATGCCAAGTTGAGCAAGTGTGAGTTTTGGCTGAAGAGAGTTCCCTTCTTAGGACATATAATCACGGAGGGAGGAATCTCCATGGATCCTGCCAAAATCGAGGATATACAGAAGTGGAAGACCCCCGAAAATGTCGGGGAAGTTCGAAGCTTCTTGGGATTGGCTGGATACTATCGACGGTTTATTGAGGGATTCTCCAAGATCTCGAGACCTCTCACCAAACTGTTGGAGAAGGGAATCACATTCACATGGACGCCACAGTGCGAGACGAGTTTTCAGGCGCTAAAGAAAAGATTGACAACAGCCCCAGTGTTGGTTATGCCAGATATGCAGAAGAATTTCACGGTGTACTGCGATGCCTCTGGAAACGGGTTGGGATGTGTTCTCATGCAAGAAGGGCATGTCGTGGCATATGCATCCCGGCAGCTTCGGAAGCACGAGAAGAACTATCCTACACATGACCTAGAACTAGCCGCAGTGGTACACACGTTGAAAATTTGGTGGCACTATTTGATGGGGAAGAGGACAGAGATATATACAGATCATAAGAGTCTGAAGTACATTTTCACACAGCCAGATCTCAACCTCAGACAAAGGAGATGGTTAGAGCTAATCAATGACTTTGATGTGGGCATCTACTATCATCCTGGGAAAGCAGACATCGTGGCCGATGCTTTAAGTCGGAAAGTGCAAGTCAATAAGTTGAGCTTAAAAGACATGCCTGCAGAATTGAAGGACGAGGTTATAAGGCTCAATCTATGTCTAGTAAATAGTGGTGAAGCCATCGCCATGGAAGTGGACTCCACACTAGAGCGACACATACGCGAGGGTCAAAAGAATGATGAGAAGATACAAGAAATCAGGCAACTCATCAAGGAAAATAAAGCTCCTGGTTTCAGAGAGGATGAACAAGGTACGGTGTGGCACGGGAAAAGGATCTGTGTGCCTGAAGTAAAGGAGATCCGTGAATTGATTTTGAAGGAGGCTCACGATTCCGACTATTCCATTCATCCTGGGAGTACGAAGATGTACCAAGACCTCAATAGCAGGTATTGGTGGTATGGCATGAAGCGAGATGTCGCGGAACATGTTGCCCTATGTGACACATGTCATTTGGTGAAAGCAGAACATCAACGACCCGCGGGATTATTGCAACCACTCAAAGTGCCTGAATGGAAATGGGAGGAAATCAGCATGGATTTCATCGTGGGATTGCCTAGGACCCAATCAGGATATGATTCGATATGGGTCATCATTGATAGGCTAACCAAGGTAGCTCACTTCATCCCCGTGAAGGAAAGCTACAGCGGATCCAAATTGGCAGAGTTGTACATGTCAAGGATCGTGTGTTACCATGGAGTGCCAAAGAAGATTGTGTCGGATCGAGGGACACAGTTCACCTCAAGGTTCTGGCAGAAGTTGCATGAAACCATGGGAACCCATCTGAATTTCAGCTCTGCCTATCATCCCCAAACTGACGGGCAAACGGAAAGAACCAATCAGATTCTTGAAGATATGCTGAGGGCATGTGCAGTAAAAAACAATCGGAGTTGGGATAAAAACTTACCGTATGTGGAGTTTTCCTATAACAACAGCTATCAAGCTAGTATGAAGATGTCACCGTTTGAAGCTTTGTACGGGAGGAAGTGCAGAACTCCCCTATTTTGGAACCAAACGGGGGAAAGTAAAGTGTTTGGTCCAGAAGTACTACAAGAAGCCGAGGCGAAGGTGAGGGAAATTCACAACAACTTGAGGATAGCACAAACACGCCAAAAGAGCTATGCCGATGTACGAAGAAGAGAGCTCGTTTTCAACGTGGGAGACTATGTCTATCTAAAGGTGTCCCCTATCATAGGACTTCGTCGGTTCAAGGTGAAAGGGAAGTTGTCACCTCGATACATCGGACCCTTTCAAGTTCTGGAAAGGAAAGGCGAAGTGGCGTATCAACTAGAGTTACCGGCTCGTCTATCGGATGTGCACGATGTATTCCATGTGTCACAACTCAAGAAATGCCTGAGGATGCCTGAAGAGGTGTTACCCATGAATGAAGTGGACGTAGCTGAAGGTTTATCTTATGCCGAGCAACCATACAAGATTTTGGAGACAATGGAACGCCTCACCAGAAATAAAAGAATCCGGATGTGCAAGGTGCAATGGAAGCATCATTCAGAAGAGGAAGCCACCTGGGAGCGGGAAGACGAGCTCAAGGCACAATTTCCGGAATTGTTTTCTTAGAAACACCAATCTTGAGGACGAGATTTCTTTTAAGGGGGGTAGAGCTGTAACACCCCAAAATTTTGATTTAAAACCCTACATCATGTTAAGTGGGGAATTTAAAAATTTTTGGACGTGTTGCATGTTTTGCAAAAATTCAAATTCAAACTGGAATTCAAATTAAACTCAAATCAGAAAAGAATAGAAAAAAGAAAAAGAGAAAACAGAAAAAAACCGGCCAGTGGACCGAAACCCACCAGCCGGCTCAGCCAGCGCCCGCGCCAGCCCGCAGCCGCGCGCCCGCGCTCTCTCTCTCAGACAGGCGGGACCCACCTGTCATCCCTAACCCCCGATCGTCCGAAACTCGGACTGTTCACCCGCGCGCGCGCGATCGCAACCGACCGGATTTCCGGCCGAATTCTGGTTCCGGAGGACTCCCACTCGATCTAAACAAACCCGCCGCCCTTCCTCGTCTATAAAAACCCCGGCCTCGTTCTGTTTTTCCCACGTGATCCGCCGATTTCCCTCCGGTGAGAACCGAGACTTCTCCGGCGAATTCTGGCCGATCTACGCTCGGAAATTCCGATCTAACTCGCTGGTCTTGATCCACCGCCTCCGGGGAACCTTGCAGGTGCAGAAACCTCGGTGACTTGCGGTGTAAACACAACGCCGACGAGCCTCGCCGTGAATTCACCTCGGACCTCGTCGCCGAGCACCTTCCAGGACCTCCGAGCTCAAGAAAACCCCCGAGGTGAGATCCCCGACCTCCCCTCCATCGGTCTATGCCATAAAATCACAGTTCTAGGAAGAATTCCCGAAGATCCGAAAGTTTCCGGCGAGATCGCCGCTTCCCGCCGCCGTGCTCCGCCGACAGCGCCGCCCGCGCTCGATCAGAGCGACGTGGCCGCTTGTGCGCCGTTTATTTTAAATCGCATGGTAGGGTTTAAACCCCCGCGTACCGGTTTGGCGTTATAATCTCAGCCGTCGGTTTAAAATCGGACGGTCCACGTCAGCTCCGCGTTATAAAGACTGGAAATCTTACGTGCTACCCCCTGGGGTTCTCGGGAAATAAGAGCTTGCCCCAGAAACTTCTGATCTAGCCCCTGGAACTCCAGAAAATCATGTAAATTCATTTAAAAATCAGTTTTAGCCCCTGGACTTAATAAAAATTAGGAAAAACACCTCTGATAAGTGTAGCTAGACCCCTGGAAATTCTGAAAATAATATTATAGACCCTGTAATGGGGTGAGTTTACCTTTTTAGCCCTGTTTAGTATTTAATTTAGGAAATTGAATATGTGGCTAGTGTTTAAAAATTAAAAAGTGGGACAAACATATTGTCATAATTAAATTAAAAACTTTCTCAGTATTTAGGAAACTTTGGAGTGAGATAAAAACATATTTTGGGCTGAATTGAATCTGTTTAATTTATTATTCACATTTAGGGACACATTTTTAAGTAAAGAATAGTTCTAGAAAATAGGGAAAATAATTGTGAAATATTTGACATCAGAGGCAAAGGTCAAAATATGTTATTAAATTATTTAGGACCAGAACCTATTCTGTTTAGATGATGTGTCTTACTATTTTCATAATAAAGTACACATTTATGCATAAGAAAATAAATATGAAAATATAGCAACTAGTAAATGATAAATGGAGTTTCTAAAATCCAAAGAGTTCAGTTTAGGGTTGGTAGAAATTATGAAGACACATATGGAGAAGGAAAATACCTTTCATGCTTATTTGGTAGTGAAAAGGTGTAGTAGTTGAATATAAGGAATTTATTTAAATTGGAAACTCATAAATGTAGTATGTAAGTATAAATGTGAACACAAAAGTAGGAATCATATACACATGATTAAAAGTGCATGCAAGCCAAAAGTCCACACACATAGAGTAACCACAACACATATTGGTGAATGACTTTCATAAATGTGAATGTGTGGTTTGTATGAAGTGGAAGTGTGAACTATGTCTTATGGATTGTTGTTTTTCTTTTGCTATGTGTGATGGTATGATGTAGAACCTGCTCAAGAGCAAGTTATCCCTTTCCAAGATCAGGACTACCCTTTTCAAGAGCAGCAGGAAGGAGGCAAGTGTCCTTGACCACTTTGATCCTATGCTAGGATGTGTAGCTAGAGTTATTTGCATTGTCAATTTAAATATGAAACCCATGATAGGAAGTTTCCCTAGAATTGCATTATCTTGTTTCCTTGTAGCTTGGGTTGGGATTTATTTTATCATGTCATTTATTATTATGCATATGCTTAGCCATGCTTAGAATGGGATATTTGGGATATGAGATCATCAGTTTATTTTACCATACTCTTGAATGAGATATTGTGAGATATGTAGAGGTAGGGATCAAGGCAAGTTGGAAGTTTTGGTTGTGTGCTGGGTGCACGAGACTTGGGTTTGTGTTTAGTACTTGCCTGGATCCTAAGGACCGGTTCATGGAGCATGTAACCTGGCTTTACAGTGCCAACCACATGCTGAGATGGGGCAGCTTGGCCAATTAATTAGGTGTATCCCCGGCGTAATATGGGTGTGTTGGATGGTGCGGGCAATAGGTGTCAGCTGGACTACCATATGAACCGCAAGGCTCAAGAGGGGGCCACTGCAGCGGGGTTGGAGCCTCTTGTATGCTGTTAGGGGTGAAACCTCAGTGGGCCCACGCTCGTCGGGAATCCCTTTGTAAAGGCTTCGTAGTGATCTCCTGGCTACACACCTGGGAAGTGTGAATGTGGTTCGTAGCCACTGGCATAATGGAGGTTCTTTTAGTCCACCCGGCAACGGGGGATGAAATTACTACATGTGGGTACAGTGGTACAAACTCTGCAGAGTCAAAACTGTCATGACAGCCGTGCTCACGGTCAAGAGTGGCTTGGACTTATTCATGATTAGAGGATTGATGACTTTAGAAGTTGTGGATGTTAAGTGGGGAACTTAACATCGGAAATAATGTTATGGTTACTTGATTTTGGTGATGAGTTGGGAGATTGGGACCATTTCACCTGTGTAGTAATGAAGGTGCTTAATAAGCTAAGGTGATAGGTATTAATTGCGTAGTGCTTTAACCATGAGTTTAACCTCCCCTTGTTCTAGCCATGCATGATATAATTTTCCCACACTTGCTGAGTACCATTGGTACTCAACCTTGCATATTTGTTGGTTTATATTGCTGCTCAGGTCAAGATAATGAGGTGGTGTATAATGACCAAGACTTTGGACCCGAAGAAGGTTTCTAGGTTCATGGAGACCCCCGGGCAACGCCTGTAATGGAGCCCTCAAGAATAATTTTCCACTGCTAGTTTATTTACTTGTGATGAACTTATTATTGTCCATCGAGACATTTGCGATGTAAGACTTATTTATATTCGACACCTGGCTTGTAATAAATGATGCTTCACTATTTGTCATCACATGTATGAGAAAATGATCCTGGCATACATGTGATATTCACTCGGTTGTTCTTCGGAAAAAACGGGTGTGACATTTTGGTCATGCATTTGGAGTATAAAGCATACTTGACCTAATGCACATATAAACTCTAACCGTAGTAGTGAACAAAGTAAAAATTTTATAAACAACTTAAATACAAACCAGTGCTTGCCTTGGTTTTGCAGGTGTTTGAGTATCTATTCAGTTAGTGAAGACCACTTGAGGCTTGATCACTCGCTTTACTCCCTCTTTGATCTCCACTTTGATTGCTTCACAATTCTCCACGTAGATACTACACGTTATGAACATGCATATGTGTTTAATTGCAAAGCTTTTGCTATCAAGTTCTAATGACAAGTTTAAAACTGGAACTCTGTTTAAGAATTTAAAATGACAATGGTGCTAGTGGTTTGGGTTTGGGTTAAGCAACATGATCAAGTGATAAGTGCATTTCATCACTTGTGTGTTACTCATCAAAATAGGTTGAACAGAAAAGTACTGACCCAAAGCTCCAATGGAGATGAAAATTTTTATGTGAGTTCCTTGTCACAGGAAAGTGATCTGGACCAAAATTTTGAATTTTTCAATGAGCAGATCACTCAGAACAATTCCCTAAACATTTAGGTAAAAATGAATTAATTATGAATAAATTTGCACTTTAATGCAAATTCAAGTGAATCAAAATTTCAAACATATCTCAGGGAGCGTGCATGAATTTTCCTAGGATTTTTGGAGCTAAGAACTGGCCAGAACTGAATTTCCAAGTTTTGGAAATTCTATGAAATTGTTTCTGTATCCATATGAACACAGCCGCTTAGAATATGGATTCTCCTAACCAAATCAACTCCAAAAGAGCTGAAACTTTTAAAGGAGTTATCTAGCATCCTAAATAATACTCTAGTAAAATTTGAGGATTTTTGGATGAACCAAACTCCCTCTAAAATTCTTTTTATGAAAAGCTTTAAAGAATTTTCCAGAATTTAATAATGACTTTCATACAAATTGGGTTGCATATTTGGATAGAGTTTTTCAATCTGAATCTATCCCAATTTTAATCACTAAATTTGGAGCTTCCTAGAAAACGTTATGAGGTTCTAAAGTTTGAATTGAATTTGGGGATTCAAATAAACCGGAAATGTTTAAATCCTGCGTGTGGGTCCAGGGCACACGTGTCACTCGCTGGAGTCAAGCCACACGGGGCCACAGGTTTATTTCCCGCGCTGTCGCAGATGATCCAAGTCCACAGACGATCCCACACCGGTTTTCTTCCCACTGACAGCGGGCCCGGCGCCATCATCTTCAACCTCCGGTCTCCCGCGATACCCCGCTGCCGGAGCTCGCCGGAGTACATTGGAACTCGGTCGTCCGTCCATCTCCCGTGGTCAAACTGACCGCCAGTGCCTAAAATCGTGCGAGGAACACGGTGTGAGGGTTTTCCCGGACCGACAAAGCCCCCAACCTATCTCTCCACGGTGCAGCGGCTCGGGGAATGTTCGGCAACCTCGCCCGGCTCTTCTAGCCCACCAAAAGCTCGACCAAACCGCTCTAAAGCACCAGTGAGGGATGGGCTAGCTCGGCATGGCCTGAACATGGCTCGGAAATGGCAGCAAGTTGGTGTTCACCGTGCGCCCGAAGAGTTCCGCCATGGTTGAGCTCGGGAAAACTTGAAATGGGCCGCTAACACCGGGTTTCAAGCTAGGATTGTGAAGGATATTGAATCGCCAACAGGTCTAGCTCATTTGTGCACAATTTAGTGAACTAAGGACTAGAATTGAGTGGGAATTTTGAGGTTTCATACCGAGAGGTCCGTGGAGGTGCACCGGAAGAAGAACGCCGAATTCGCGCACGACGATTCACGGCCTGAGCTGAGGTTTGGGGAGGAGCAACGTGAAGTCCCGGCGCGTCTCGGACGGTGCTCGCTTGGCCATGAAAAGCCTTGGTACGAGCTGTCCATGGTGAGTCGAGTTGAACTTTCGCCGGTGAGCTTCGGTTCTTCGCGCCAATTTTTAATTTGTGCGCACTACAAGCTAGGAATGTCGGAGTTGTGGGGCTAGCATGGTAGAGCACACATGGGCGCTGCTTTTCTGTGTGGCAAGCGCGAGCAACCGAGGCTCGGTTGGGGGCCGGTGATCGGAAGACACTGAGCGGCCGGGGCGGTCGTGTTGTCGTGGGAGCAGCCCACCGAGGGGGAGAGCGAGCTGGGAGAGGCGAAGTCACGCTGTTGCACTCGCGGTGGAGTGATTAGAACGAGTAGACTCGAGGGAAACCAGGAGGTGGCGCCAGAGGACTCGGGAGTGGATTGCACCGGCGCTCTCTCAGCTGTTTCAGTCGGTTTGGGTGAGAAAACAGATATTACCCGATGACTTCAGAAGCAAGTCTACCCCTCTCAATGACAAATGGGTCCCACTGCTTTTCCCCTCTTCAAATATCTCCAATTCTTGGCACATTGCAACTTTAGTCATGAGGTGCCTAAATTTGAAAACCATTTGGCGAGTTGACAAAGTTTACCTCGGTTTCAAATTTGAATTCAAATTCGAAATAAATTCAAAGCCCCTTTGACATACATATCAAAGCAACTCCAAACTTTCTCAAAATTTGCATTCCCCCTAATTCGAACCTGAAGAATTTGAATATACCATCTGATTTTTGAGTTGGCCACTGCAGATAAGAATCTTTGAACCAACAGTTTAGAATTCCTATTTTGAAATGGCCACCTTATGATTGAAGTGAACAATTTAGTTCAAAGACTGATTTAAATCCTTTTGCACATGACCACATTCACATGTTTATAAAAGTTTTTGCAAGTCCCATTTCTTGAAATTGAACTCAACTTTATTCACAACTCAAGTTTTCCATTTACAAGTTTTTGGGACTTTTACATTCGTCCCCCACTTAAAAAGAATCTCATCCCGAGATTCATAATTAAGAACAATGTGGGGAGGACGACTATCAAACATAAGACTCTAATAACTCTGGATGATTACGTTGTAAATACTCCTCGCTTTCCCATGTAGCTTCGACGGACGTGTGATTTTTCCACAGCACCTTGAAAAATCGCAGCGTCGGGTTTCTGGTCTCGCGAGTCTTTTCATCAATTATCCGGGTTGGATGCTCAACATAAGTGAGGTCCGGCTTCAAATCGGTTATGCCTCCCGTGAGAATCTCCGTTGGAACTTTCAAACACTTCCGCAAGTGAGATATGTGGAAGACGTTATGAACTCCGGCTAAGGCTGCTAGTAACTCCACACGGTATGCCACGGGTCCACATCTTTCGATGATGACGAAGGGACCGATAAAACGCGGAGCTAATTTTCCTTTCACTCTGAATCGGTGAATTCCCTTCATAGGAGATACACGGAGATATACGTGGTCTCCAACTTCAAATTCTAGAGGACGACGTCTCTTATCCGCATAGCTCTTTTATCTGGACTGAGCGGCTTTCAGATTTGCTTGAATAAGCCTTACCCGCTCTTCTGCTTCATTTACGAGATCAATCCCGTAAGTAACCCTCTCGCCAGATTCACACCAGTTCAAGGGTGTGCGGCACTTCCGGCCATAGAGAGCTTCATAAGGTGCCATTTTGATGCTCGTTTGATAACCATTGTTATACGAGAACTCTTCCAACGGTAAGTGATCATCCCAGCTCTTACCGTGGTGGATGGCACATACTCTTAGCATATCTTCAAGTATTTGATTCACCCTCTCAGTTTGCCCGTCAGTTTGAGGGTGATACGCGGAGCTTCGAATCAATTTGGTTCCCAAGGAGGCGTGTAGCTCCTCCCAGAAACAGGCTACGAACAGCGATCCTCTGTCGGACACAATGGTACGGGGAACTCCATGTAAGCACAAGATCCGTGCTATGTACAACTCCGCATACTGCTTGGCGGTGTATCTGGTATGCACGGGGATGAAGCATGCTGATTTGGTTAACCGGTCAACGGTTACCCAGATCGAATCATGGTGGTGGGAGGTCATCGGCGACCCGACGATGAAATTTATACTCAAGTCTTCCCACTTCCACGCTGGTATTTGCAGTAGTTGCAGCAGGCCTGATTTCTTCACATGGTCGGCCTTAACTCTACGACACATATCACATTCTGAAACGTACTTGGCAACTTCACGTTTCATACGTGTCCACCAAAACTTATTCCGGAGGTCTTGGTACATTTTATTGCTGCCTGGATGGATGGAAAATTTGGACAAATGAGCTTCATCCAAAATTTTTTTCCGCAGCCTCATATCACGGGATACGACTATCCGGTCCTTGAACCATAAGGTATCTTCATCATCTAACTGGAAACATTTCATTTCCCCGTTCTTCAACCTCCTTTTAATATGAGACATGCCATTCTCTCGCTTTTGAGATTTCATAACCTCCTCTTTTAATGTGGGTATGAGAGCTAGATTATGTAGAGCTCCATATGGAACCAAGTAGAGACTTGGTTCTTCCCCTTCTATCGGCATAATGGTCAGATTATGAATATGAGACTTCCGGCCGAGTGCATCGACAACCACATTTGCCTTGCCCGGATGATAATGAATTTTTATCTCATAGTCTTTGATCAGCTCCAACCATCGCCGTTGTCGCATATTCAACTCCTTTTGAGTGAATATGTACTTTAAGCTTTTGTGGTCGGTGTAGAGATGAACCAGATTTCCCAATAGGTAATGTCTCCACATCTTCAAAGCTAGCACCACGATAGCAAGATTGAGATCGTGAGTTGGATAATGTTGTTCATGATTCCGTAATTTACATGATCCATATGCGACCACACGTCCTCCTTGCATGAGTACACAACCAAGTCTGATGCCGGACGCATCATAATAAATATCAAAAGGCTTGGTTGTATCCGGTTGACCTAGAACTGGGGCTGTTGTGAGGTGTTTCACCAACGCTTGAAAGGCTTCCTCACATGGCTTGCTCCAATCATATTTGATGCCCTTTTTTAGTAGCTCCGTCATAGGTTTAGAGATTTTTGAGAAGCCCGGGATGAAACTCCGATAATATCCCACCAAACCCAAGAAGCTACGAACTTCATGGACTGATGTTGGAGACTTTCATTGCAGCACTTGTTCAATCTTGCTTGGATCAACAGCGATGCCTTCCGCTGAAATAATATGTCCAAGAAACGGCACTTGGTTGATCCAGAATTCACATTTACTAAACTTTGCATAGAGCTTGTGATCTCTCAGTCATTGGAGCACAATATGCAAATGTTTACCGTGTTCCTCCTATAGAGGGAATAGACCAAGATATCATCGATAAACACCATGACAAACTGATCGAACTCCGGCATGAACACCGAGTTCATAAGATACATAAAGTGAGCCGGAGCATTGGTCAATCCAAATGACATGACAAGATACTCGTAGAGTCCATATCTTGTCGAGAATGCTGTTTTCAGGATATCCTCCGCTCAAATCTTGATTTGATGATTCCACGACCTTAAGTCCATCTTGTAGAAGACTTTAGCACCCACTAGTTGATCGAAGAGAATATCAATTCTTGGTAGTGGACACTTATTCTTTATCGTCACATCATTTAACAGATGGTAATCGACGCATAGCATAAGCGTCTCATCCTTCTTCTTCACAAATAAAGCCGAGCAACCCCATGGCGATGAACTTGGACGAATAAACCCCTTGTCCATCAGATCTTTGAGTTGCTCCTTCAGTTCAGCTAATTCATTCGGAGCCATTTTGTATGGTCTCCGAGAGATCGGCGTGGTTCCCGGTATCAACTCTATTTTGAATTCCACCTCACGCTCAGGTGGTAAGCCTGGAAGATCTTCAGGAAACACGTCCGGATATTCACGGACTACCGCAATTTCTTCTAACTTGCAGGCTTCGGCATTACATACTTCCGGGACTTTGGAAACAGCTTTGCCGAGATACAATGTATGACGCCCATGAAGTGGAAGTCCAAACGAACACTCCTGTTCTTCATATCCAGAACAGCCCTATGTAAAGTTAACCATGATATTCCCAATATGGCATCAATTCCTTGATCTTCAAGAATAATGAGGGTGGTAGAATAAAATTTTCCATCCAAACAGAGTGGTGCTCGAGAAACGACTTCATTAGTCGATATGTCTCCACCTGGCGAATAAACAAGGTAAGAACCTTTGTTGATAATTGTGGAGATCTGATCCCGGATCACTGTCGCCTTGCTAATGAAGTTACGTGTTGCACCAGAGTCGAATAGAATGACAACCGTCTTGTCATTTAAGGTGAACCTGCCCTCGAGAACCGGTCCTCCTTTGGACAGATCATCGACTGACACATAATTAACAGTTCCCACTTTGGACATGGCTTTTCTTTTCTGTCCAAGATCATTATTTAGCACTGGACCCGCAGACATCATGTTGCTGCTCGGTTCACTTGCTTCATTGACGTTGTGTTCTGTAAAATCCCCAAAAGTGGTAGCAAGAAAATTCTGCTCATGTGCACTTATGAAAAATGAGGAGAATTAAAACTTTGAATTATAATGGGGTAAGTTCAAAGTGAGGGTTTAGACTTCCCAAAACTTCCAAACATGGGGATCGAAATGCACAGCTTGGATCTTCATAGTCCAAATATTCACCCTTCCAAATTTCAGATCATTTGGAGGAGTTTCAATATTTGTTTGGGATTAAAAGGAAGAACCCTCTAATCTGAATTTCAAATTCAGTTTCAAATTCCAATTCCCACAATTTGAAAATTGGGTTTCACAAATGTGTTCTCCATCTTTGAATGAGCAGCCATGCCAAAAATTGGAAATTTTGGAACTGGTTTGCTATATTTTTGAGGCAATATAAAGTGGAGAATTCAAACTCCTTTTCAAATTCAAATGATCAAACCCCATTCAAATTCTACACCAGAATTCAAACCATTTGAATTCTGCAAATTCAAACTTAACTTTAAGGTGAAGTAAAGCATTCAATTTGGAGTAGCTGTGGTGAAAAGATCAGTGAAAAAGTTGATTAAGAAAATGAGGTGGTGGGACCCAGCAGTCAGTCTCACAGTTTCATTTTCCTCTCTGGTTTTTCCCTCGGGCGTTCACCGAGCTGCCACCGCGCTGTGATTTTCCTCCACCGAGCAGCTTTCAATTACTTCCTCTCGAAGGCAGCATCGGGCGTGGTTTATCCAGAGCTAAAGCAGCAGCACGGTGGAGTTTCTTCTCTTCTCCACAGCCTCTGCTCGAGCTCTCACCAAGAACAGCCGCTGCCGTTCTGTGCTCATGGGTCAGCAGCCCTCCCAGCAGTGGTTGATCGCCCCAGGAGCTGCGCCAGTGACTCCTCGACGAGCTACACCGCTCCTCAGCTCACCCCCGAGCTCCCCTCGCAGTGCCCAAGCTGTTCTTCACCGGGAGAACACAGAGCACGCTGTACCTCGCTGCACCTCGTCTTCCGGCCGCTCCAACGCCTCTCCCGCACGTCCAACACCTCCCTAAGGTGCGTCAAGGTGTGTAGATCAAGCTACCACAGTCCCCTTGCCCTTCCCCATCACTGTCTCGCCGGAATTTAGGTTTTGGCGCCGGTACACGTGAAGAACCGACCCACACCAAAATTGGAAATTCGTCCAACGTGGTTGATCATCAGTTCTACAATTCAAGCCACAGAAACTAGTGACCTAGCGCCCTCCCACGCCAAATACCGCAGCAAACCATCCACCACATGCCCCGGGCGACGAGAAATCGCCGGCGGCGGCAAAAACGGGTCAGTCCTCCGGTGAACCCTATGTTCCGGCCATTTGCTGCAAGGTAGAGCCTGCGTTCCATGTTCCCCGATCATTGGTGATGCTTTAGGGCAAGGTAGCTCGCCGGGAGAAGCTTCGGACGCGCCAGAACGCGTTGATGCCGAGCTCCCGAGCCGCCCCACCGGTGCCAGCCTGTTTTCGGCCGTTTTCATGCGTGGAAACCTTGCCCGGCAGCTGCCCATGTTCCCAGGAGCATGTAGGGCGAAACCGGAGCTAATTTGGTGGAGAAATGAAGGAGAACGAGCCATGCCATGATTTGAACTGGTGTGCACGCGCGCCTCTGGCGGGAGGTTGAAGAAGGACCTGACCAGTGGGCCCCCTGTCAAGTCTCTGTGTAGATTTTAAACAGAGAGCTATCACAGTTTGAAAAATTCATAACTTTGTGTAGACAGCTCCAAAAGGGTGAGACAAATTTTGTCTGAATCCTTAGGAGGAGTACTTTACATAGGAACAAATTGCATGCTATGAAAATGCCCAGGAATTTCTGTAGAATTGTTTTTAGTAAATCTTTAGGGATTTATTACAGGAGCAATTCTTTATGAAATATTCCCAAATTTGGGAAGCTAGTCCTTTTCATAGTGCCTGACCTCCAGTAAAAATTTTAGGATTTTTGGAGCTTATTTGGAGGGCTTAATCAGTAGGTTATCTCAGGATTAAATAAATTAGCTAAAAATCATAGAATTGATTTCCAGAAAATGGTTCAACCTTCATACCTCCATAACTTTCTGTAGGGATGTCCAAAATTTGTGAAACAAATTTTGTTGGACTTCTCTCAGTCAGTACTTTGCAGAAATGCAAATAAATTGATTTGATGATCTCTGGATATTTCTCCAAGATTCCTCAAGATTAAATCTTTGGGAATTTAGTCCAGAATATCTCTGTTATGGGATTTCTTCAAATTTAGCCAGGAATTTCCTAATGATATTACTGATCTCCAGTAAAAATCTTAGCTTCATTGGAGTTCGTTTGCTAGGTCAAATTACCTTCCCAAGTTCAGCCTGTATTTGGAAATTCAAATTTAAACAGAAACTTTTCAGAACTCCTGTCCAACTTCAAAAATTCATATCTCTCTGATGGTAGCTCCAAAAATGGTGAAACAAATTTTGTTAGAAACATGGAGACTTACCCTAATCAGATCTTCTACTATTAGCTATGTCAAAGCTCCTGAATTTTGAGC
Source organism: Neostapfia colusana (assembly GCA_030760725.1). Taxonomy (NCBI): domain Eukaryota; kingdom Viridiplantae; phylum Streptophyta; class Magnoliopsida; order Poales; family Poaceae; genus Neostapfia; species Neostapfia colusana. The sequence goes on along the minus strand of JASWHV010000001.1, from coordinate 123,339,606 downwards.
CCAATTCAGGAGCTTTGACATGTCTCCAAATTTGACTCAAATCATCCTTAGAGAGTCTAAGCCAATTAAGGATCCTAAATAGCAATAGCTATGAATAGTAGTTTAATTCTTATAAATCCTTAATACTTACACATGTATTTTATTACATTTCATAATAGTGACCGAAGTTGAGGACGCACCGGAGCCCTTGGACGTCCTGCCACCTGAAGTTGACTTCCCATCTAACTTGCAACCAGGCAAGCCCTGGTTTGCACTTAAGTACCTTTTATAAAATTCTTTATTTGTATCACTTATGTCTAGGGTGAATGTTTGCATTAGAGTTAAGGTGTTTGAAACCGCACTTGCATAACCTTTTAAATCCTATAAAGGGTTGGGTAGCTTACAGAGCCGACGAGTAGACAAGGCCCCGCTAATATGCTTAGGACCTCGGTAGAAGTCGAGTAGTTGGAATCTACTCGCGAGGTAAGGTTTATCACACGGTTTGGTCAGAATAGAAAATGGCTTAAGAGTGGTAAAAATGAGACCCAGCAGGGGGTAGGAAGCAGTGAGCGGAGGTCTCACGTGCGTAGCCCTGTTGGTGTCGATTGAGGACCGAGTCGTGTGCGGGCCTGCTGAACAAGTATCGAACAGTACCGGATGGCATACTGACATAAGCAGGAAACCGATATAAATGGTTAACCTGGGTGCCGAGGCTTACCCAACCGTAAACAGGAGTGAGTTGAGGGTAGCAAGGTGTAAATCTGCCGGTGGGCATAGTCACGCTCCACGCGGGGACCTCCTACCCGTTACGGATGGACCGGTTCGGTGTTTGGGTTGCCTTTGAAAGGTGGTTGCATACAACAGAGTAGGAAGGGGTGTGGAATCACGCTTCTGAAAGTGGGTGTATGCAACGTGTTGTCCTGGTGTCTCCTGATTGCAATCACCGTCCCTCGCGGTTATTTGAGTACCGCTTGTTCACTGTTTCGTGACGTAGTAAGAAGTGAAGTAAGCCAGTTCAATGATAATATGCTGTGATGATATATTAATGTTTTGGAAACCATGTTTTCTGTAGATGTAGAGCTAATTAAGTTTACTTTCCGCTTTGGGCATCACCACATCGGAGGAAAGCGTTTCTTGTTTGATTGTGGACTTCCGATGTGAGGGCTGCCTAAGGCACATGAATTTGCTGCTATAAAACTCAAAGTAAGGATCAACTTATAGGCGTGTCTTTGTCGCAAATTCCTTTTTCCTATCACACACCTCCCTGCATGTAGAGTTTCATGCCTAGGCTAGACGGTTAAGCCTTGCTGAGCCATCGTGCTCACAGTTGCAATATTTGAGCTGTATGCAGGTGAGAGCTATGAGGAGGGTTCCGAGGACGAGGCGATGCCCCCGTCAGGGTACACGGCCGAGATGGAACCCTGCACGCCGTCGTGATCTCCGGTTTCATGCTGCTAGCGTGTAGCGTCCCCAGGCTGGATGGCTGCACTTTTGCATAGTTAGGATGAGAGGCTACTATTGTACATTACTTCCGTTGTATAGTTATATTTTGTAAAAAGACTTCCGCTGTTTTATAACAAATAAAAGTTTGTATGTTGTTCTTTATTCTTTTCGTGTGTGCTGTTGGGTGCCACATCGTACGGCACCACCCTATGCGATCCTGGAGTGGGTGAACCATGGGATGGTCCCCACAGACGTGGTATCAGAGCCGCATTGGGAATAGCACGCTCGAAAAGAGCTTATTTTGAAAACTTAGAAGTAGTCGAGTGAGGATTAGTCATTAAGCCCACATAAGGTCTATGATAGTACTAGTTATGATGGTGGAAAGCTAACATATTTGTTATACATTCTGTAACGACGCTCCAACGTCAGGTAAGAGGTAAGGTACGCCACCGCAGGCGGATCAATTGCGGTAACTCGCCATACGAGTAATAGTATGGAATGATATACCGTGGCTTGGCACGGTAATGAATATGAGTCTCTGGACCTCTCTATGGTTCTGAGAGCATATGAAAACGCTGATCTCCAGCGTGCTTTAGGCAAAAGTGAGAATATCCCATCGTGTGGTAAGCAACACGATAGTATGCAACTCTTGAACGTTCAATGTTCAAAGGGCCATACGCAGCGCTCGCCATCGGCGTGCCTCAACGGTCATGAGGCAGTAGGTGGTATCCGTTGGGTTGATAAAATTCCCAACCGTGACGACCCGTTCGCGCTCTACTCGGGTTCCCCGTCGTGTGGTGTGAAAACACGACCATGTACCTTGAGACGTGGCTTGACTCAAGGACGCTCCGTATGGCAATGATACGGACCGTATGTTTTTACTTTGATATGGAACTGCCTGCAATGTTAAAACCTTTGTGTGCATCATTATTATGTGTTTTTCTGCAGGTACACTAACCACGTTAGTGCATGACGTGTAGAAACCATTTGTGAGTGACGACTTTAGTACCACCATTTAACACGTATATGCCGGAATACCGGTTTAGGATTTTTCTTTGGTGAGGAAACGTAGTACCGACTGCATAAAAGTTTATTTTCAAAGAAAAGAGTCACAATGAAGTTTAGAAATTCATTTAGGGGTTAGTAAACGCCTATATTGAACTAAGAGTCAATTGGGAGTATATATTCAATCTCAAAAACTTAGGAACAATCTCCCCTGTTTTCGGCAGAAATTTTGCTGAAATTGAACAGGGAATAACTTAATATTGGTTGAACCAATGGAGGTGTGGGATACCATTCTAGAAAGGTTTTGAAGTCCTCTACAATTTTTCTGTAGAGTTCCAGAACAAAATCTCCCTCCAAAGGGATGAAAATCTCAGATGAGTAGGTACTGTCCAAAAACAGGGCAGACCAAATGCTCTGGAATTTTCTGTATTTCAACCAAAACACTTAGTTTCACCGTTTGACGTCCAGTGGCTGTTGTAAAACAGCGAGTTGGAGTCGAAGGGTTTATGCATTTCACATATCACTTCGAGTTAGTACATGTTTGGGTCCAATACAATAGCGAGGAATTACGCATGCTAACACACTTAACATCCCGTGGTGACCCCGATGGTCGAAATGAACTTTTAACCCATAAAGTTCAATACTTTGGAACTCGATCGTATGACACGGTCCAGGGATGTATATGGTGCATAAAGTTTATACTTTATCCATATGTGTGATTGTTATGCGCATTGTTTATCCCATTCTCACATTACTATTGTATAGACTGGATGAGCTAAACCCACATGTGCTGATCGTTTGAATGTATGAATGCAGAATGGTGCGGACACGTTCAACGCAAGAGGAGGGAGGTCCGAGTCAAGTTCGTGGTGATGAGTCTCCACCTCCAGAGCAGACCATGACGCAGCAGCAACCACCTCCTCCACCGCCAGAACTTCCAAAGAATCTTGCGGAGGTTCTCGCCGCAGTGCTCGGCTCGCGCGACGAGCAAACCGAGTTACTGCGGATGTTGGTGCAGCAGAATGCGTCCCATCAGGGAGGACGCCAAGACAATGGGCAACGCCAGCCCCAACAAAGCTCGTATTCAGAATTCATGGCGACCCATCCACCGGTCTTCACGGAGGCCGAAGAACCTTTGGAGGCGGACAGCTTTAGCCACACTCTGGAGGCAAAGTTCGGGCTGCTACGATGCACCGAACATCAGAAGGCGCTGTACGCAGCGCAACAGCTTCAAGGAGAAGCCGGTACCTGGTGGGCGAACTATACCGCCTCCTTACCGGCTGGCCATGCCGTCACATGGACGGAGTTCCGGGAGGCGTTCCGCGCCTATCACATACCTCCCGGTGTGATGGAAATGAAGCTCCAGTAGTTCCTGGCGCTACGACAAGGCGAGAGGAGTGCTCATGAGTACTCCAGGTTATTCAACCGGCTGGCGCAGTATGCGCCAGGATTTGTGGGCACGGAAGACAACAAGCGCAATGCGTTCTTCCGGGGCCTGAACTCCAAGATGAAGGTCCATCTCGCCCAGAGCAATCGTGGCACATTCAACGACCTAGTTAATGCCGCGATTCTACAGGAGAATGCTCAGCGCGAGCGCGGTTCTGACAAGAGGAAACGCAGCGCGCTGACGAGCAGCAGTGGTGGAACGCCACAGAAATACCGCGTGGTATATCGTTCACCATCCGGTCAGAGATGGCAGCCACCGGCGCGACCGCCTCAGTTTCACGGTCGGCAATATAATGTGCCGGGCTTTCGACCGACGTATCCACCACAGCAACAGCAGCAGCAAAGGATGGTCCCGCGTGCACCCCAGTTTCAACAGCGTGCACCGTGATTCCGTCCTCAAGTCGGCAGGACCCCGACACCTTACACGTGCTATACGTGTGGTCGTGTCGGGCACATTTCGAGGGACTGCCCCGAGCCGCGACAGGGCAGGGGTGCAGCACCATATCAGGGTGCTAATCAGCCCTGCAATCATCCCAAGAAACCAGGACCAAAACCCGGCAACGTCCACTACTTAGCTATCGAAGACGTGCCGGAAGGCGAACCCGTCCTCGCGGGTACGTTCTCTTACCTAGATCATCCCGTAGTCATACTTTTTGACTCCGGTGCCACCCATAATTTCATAAGTCAGTCTTATGTTATTAAATATCAACTGCCTATCATTCCCACAAATAATTCATATTTGATATGTTCTCCGGGTGGGAAAATAACAGCTGATAGAATGGTCTATAGAGCACCATTACAGTTGGGTGGGAATCTATATCCGACTTCTCTAATCATGTTAGAGAGTCAAAAATTTGATGTCATTTTAGGAATGTCATGGCTACATCGCCATGGTGCTGTTCTTGACATCATTCCACGTGTGGTTCGTTTAAACTCTCCACTTCATAAACCACATGTTCTTATTCTTGACCGTTTGGTTCAAGAAACCCCAGCCACATATAACACAGAAGCTACGAAACTTGAGGATATTCGTGTGGTCCGTGAATACCCGGATGTCTTTCCGGATGACCTTCCGGGCATGCCACCCGAAAGAGATGTCGAGTTCAAGATTGAACTCGTACCTGGGACGACACCAATCTCACGGAGAGCATATAAGATGGCTCCGAATGATCTGGCTGAACTAAAGGAGCAGCTCAACGATTTGATGAAGAAGGGTTTCATTCGACCGAGTTCCTCGCCATGGGGATGCTCGGCGCTGTTTGTGAAGAAGAAGGATGAAACCTTGAGGTTGTGTGTGGACTACCGACCTCTCAACGCCGTCACCATCAAGAATAAATATCCACTGCCCCACATCGATATTCTCTTCGATCAACTTGTGGGTGCGAGTGTATTTTCCAAGATGGATCTTCGCTCCGGATATCATCAAATCAAGATCCAAGCGGAGGATACCCAAAAGACGGCCTTCTCGACGAGATATGGGTTGTATGAATACCTCGTCATGTCCTTTGGTCTCACCAACGCCCCGGCACACTTCATGTATCTCATGAACTCAGTGTTCATGCCGGAGTTGGACAAGTTTGTGGTGGTGTTCATAGACGACATCTTGGTTTACTCCAAGACTGAAGAAGAACACGCCAAACACTTGCATATCGTACTTCAGCGATTAAGAGACCATAAGCTTTATGCTAAGTTCAGCAAGTGCGAGTTTTGGATCAACCAAGTGCCATTCCTTGGTCATATCATTTCTGCAGAAGGCATTGCAGTTGATCCAAGCAAAATTGAACAAGTGCTGAAATGGAAGTCCCCCCCACATCAGTCCATGAAGTCAGTAGTTTCCTCGGGTTAGCAGGATATTATCGGAGATTCATACCAAATTTCTCCAAGCTTGCTAAGCCGATGACTGAACTGTTGAAAAAGGGGATCAAATATGTTTGGAGCTCAGCTTGTGAAGAAGCCTTCCAAGCATTAGTGAAGCATCTTACAACAGCCCCGGTGTTAGCTCGACCGGATACAACCAAGCCCTTTGACGTATATTTTGATGCGTCTGGCATCGGGCTTGGCTGTGTATTGATGCAAGGAGGAAGAGTGGTCGCCTATGGCTCACGTCAACTTCGTAACCACGAGCAGCACTATCCGACTCATGATCTTGAGCTCGCTGCTGTGGTATTGGCCTTGAAGATGTGGAGCACTATTTGCTTGGGAACTTAGTGCACCTCTACACCGACCACAAAAGTCTGAAATATATATTCACTCAAAAGGAGTTGAATATGCAGCAACGGAGATGGCTAGAACTGATCAAAGACTATGAGATCGAGATTCACTACCATCCCGGGAAGGCAAACGTGGTTGCCGATGCCTTAAGCCGCAAATCCCATGTCAACAGTCTGTCCATCACCCCACTTGAAGAGGAGGAGCCGAGTCTGTACTTGGTTCCATATGGGGCATTGTATAATCTTGCTCTCGTCCCTACAATACGAGAGGAGATTATGGAAGCGCAGAAGAAAGACGTGGGAATGTCGCACATTCAGAGAAGGATGAAGAATGGCGAAATGAAATGCTTCCGAAGAGATGATAACGGTACACTATGGTTTAAAGACCGTATAGTGGTACCCCGCGACATGAAGCTTCGGAGGAAAATATTGGACGAAGCTCATTTGTACAAGTATTCTATTCATCCGGGCAGCAACAAGATGTACCAAGATCTGAAAACAAGGTTTTGGTGGACGCGGATGAAAAGAGAAATCGCAAAGTACGTATCCAAATGTGATACGTGTCGGCGGGTGAAAGCCGACCATATGCGTAAAGCCGGACAGCTGCAACCGTTGAACATTCCGGCATGGAAGTGGGAGGATATCAGCATGGATTTCATAGTCGGATTACCACTCACGTCTCACAAACATGACTCGATTTGGGTGATAGTCGATCGACTAACCAAGTCGGCTCATTTCATTCCCGTACATACTAGTTACGTGACCAAGCAATATGCAGAGCTTTATATTGCAAGAATCTTATGCTTGCACGGTGTTCCCCGCTCCATTATTTCAGATCGCGGTGCGCTGTTTGTCTCTCGGTTTTGGGAACAGCTGCACGCATCATTGGGGACCAAACTGATCCGAAGCTCCGCGTATCACCCGCAGACAGATGGTCAAACTGAATGGGTGAATCAAGTGCTTGAAGACATGCTACGCGCTTGTGCCATTCACCACGGCAAGAATTGGGACGATCATTTGCCGTTGGCGGAGTTTTCTTACAACAATGGCTATCAAGCTAGCATCAAGATGGCGTCGTATGAAGCTCTCTACGGCCGGAAATGTCGCACACCTCTCAACTGGTGCGAGTCTGGCGAGCGAGTCATCTACGGCATTGAACTGGTGAATGAAGCTGAAGAACGAGTGCGAGTGATACAAGCCAACCTCAAGGCTGCTCAATCTCGTCAGAAAAGCTATGCGGATAAAAGAAGCCGTCCTCTCCACTTTAACATCAGGGACCATGTGTATGTCCGTGTGTCTCCGATGAAAGAAGTTCACCGTTTCGGAGTGAAGGGTAAACTTGCGCTTGCGGTTCATTGGTCCGTTCACCGTTATTGAAAAATGCGGACCCGTGGCCTATCGCCTAGATTTACCGGCATCGCTCGCAGGCATTCACAACGTCTTCCACATCTCTCAGCTGAGGAAATGCCTCAAACCCTCAGCTGAAATCCACACTGAAGACATAGAAGTTCTTCAACCAGACCTCACGTACACAGAGTATCCAATCCGGATCATCGATGAAAAGACTCGTGCCACAAGAAACCGGACCTTATGGTTCTACAAGGTCTTGTGGAGTAACCATACCGCTGATGAGGCGACATGGGAAAGCGAGGATTATCTACGAGCGTATTATCCGGACTTGCTATCATCATATACCCGGTAAGGTTTTCCCCACTTTACTTTTCCTTTGGAATCTCGGGACGAGATTCATTTTAAGGGGGGAGGGATGTAAAATCCCCAAAAGTGGTAGCAAGAAAATTCTGCTCATGTGTACTTATGAAAAATGAGGAGAATTAAAACTTTGAATTATAATGGGGTAAGTTCAAAGTGAGGGTTTAGACTTCCCAAAACTTCCAAACATGGGGATCTAAATGCACAGCTTGGATCTTCATAGTCCAAATATTCACCCTTCCAAATTTCAGCTCATTTGGAGGAGTTTCAATATTTGTTTGGGATTAAAAGGAAGAACCCTCTAATCTGAATTTCAAACTCAGTTTCAAATTCCAATTCCCTCAATTTGAAAATTGGGTTTCACAAATGTGTTCTCCATCTTTGAATGAGCAGCCATGCCAAAAATTGGAAATTTTGGAACTGGTTTGCTATATTTTTGAGGCAATACAAAGTGGAGAATTCAAACTCCTTTTCAAATTCAAATGATCAAACCCCATTCAAATTCTACACCAGAATTCAAACCATTTGAATTCTGCAAATTCAAACTTAACTTTGAGGTGAAGTAAAGCATTCAATTTGGAGTAGCTGTGGTGAAAAGATCAGTGAAAAAGTTGATTAAGAAAATGAGGTGGTGGGACCCAGCAGTCAGTCTCACAGTTTCATTTTCCTCTCTGGTTTTTCCCTCGGGCGTTCACCGAGCTGCCACCGCGCTGTGATTTTCCTCCACCGAGCAGCTTGCAATGACTTCCTCTCGAAGGCAGCATCGGGCGTGGTTTATCCAGAGCTAAAGCAGCAGCACGGTGGAGTTTCTTCTCTTCTCCACAGCCTCTGCTCGAGCTCTCACCAAGAACAGCCGCTGCCGTTCTGTGCTCGTGGGTCAGCAGCCCTCCAGCCCTCCAAGCAGTGGTTGATCGCCCCAGGAGCTGCGCCAGCGACTCCTCGACGAGCTACACCGCTCCTCAGCTCACCCCCGAGCTCCCCTCGCAGTGCCCAAGCTGTTCTTCACCGGGAGAACACAGAGCACGCTGTACCTCGCTGCACCTCGTCTTCCGGCCGCTCCAACGCCTCTCCCGCACGTACAGCACCTCCCTAAGGTGTGTCAAGGTGTGTAGATCAAGCTACCACAGTCCCCTTGCCCTTCCCCGTCACTGTCTCGCCGGAATTTAGGTTTTGGCGCCGGTACACGTGAAGAACCGACCCACACCAAAACTGGAAATTCGTCCAACGTGGTTGATCATCGGTTCTACAATTCAAGCCACAGAAACTAGTGACCCTAGCGCCCTCCCACGCCAAATACCGCAGCAAACCATCCACCACATGCCCCGGGCGACGAGAAATCGCCGGCGGCGGCAAAAACGGGTCAGTCCTCCGGTGAACCCTATGTTCCGGCCATTTGCTGCAAGGTAGAGCCTGCGTTCCATGTTCCCCGATCATTGGTGATGCTTTAGGGCAAGGTAGCTCGCCGGGAGAAGCTTCGGACGCGCCAGAACGTGTTGATGCCGAGCTCCCGAGCCGCCCCACCGGTGCCGGCCTGTTTTCGGCCGTTTTCATGCGTGGAAACCTTGCCCAGCAGCTGCCCATGTTCCCAGGAGCATGTAGGGCGAAACCGGAGCTAATTTGGTGGAGAAATGAGGGATAACGAGCCATGCCACGATTTGAACTGGTGTGCACGCGCGCCTCTGGCGGGAGGTTGAAGAAGGACCCGACCAGTGGGCCCCCCTGTTAAGTCTCTGTGTAGATTTTAAACAGAGAGCTATCACAGTTTGAAAAATTCATAACTTTGTGTAGACAGCTCCAATAAGGGTGAGACAAATTTTGTCTGAATCCTTAGGAGGAGTACTTTACAGAGGAACAAATTGCATGCTATGAAAATGCCCAGGTATTTCTGTAGAATTGTTTATAGTAAATCCTTTAGGGATTTATTACAGGAGCAATTCTTTATGAAATATTCCCAAATTTGGGAAGCTAGTCCTTTTCATAGTTCCTGACCTCCAGTAAAAAGTTTAGGATTTTTGGAGCTTATTTGGAGGGCTTAATCAGTAGGTTATCTCAGGATTAAATAAATTAGCTAAAAATCATAGAATTGATTTCCAGAAAATGATTCAACCTTTATACCTCCATAACTTTCTGTAGGGATGTCCAAATTTTGTGAAACAAATTTTGTTGGACTTCTCTCAGTCATTACTTTGCAGAGATGCAAAGAAATTGATTTGATGATCTCTGGATATTTCTCCAAGATTCCTCAAGATTAAATCTTTGGGAATTTAGTCCAGAATATCTCTGTTATGGGATTTCTTCAAATTTGGCCAGGAAGTTCCTAATGATATTACTGATCTCCAGTAAAAATCTTAGCTTCATTGGAGTTCGTTTGCTAGGTAAAATTACCTTCCCAAGTTCAGCCTGTATTTGGAAATTCAAATTTAAACAGAAACTTTTCAGAACTCCTGTCCAACTTCAAAAATTCATATCTCTCTGATGGTAGCTCCAAAAATGGTGAAAAATTTTTTGTTAGAATCATGGTGACTTACCCTAATCAGATCTTCCACTATTAGCTATGTCAAAGCTCCTAAATTGGGCTCAAAATTCAGAGAAGCATTGTACTTGTGGGAATTTTAAAGACTACATTGTGCAATGACATGTCTCCAAATTTGACTCAAATCATCCTTAGAGAGTCTAAGCCAATTAAGGATCCTAAATAGAAATAGCTATGAATAGTAGTTTAATTCTTATAAATCCTTAATACTTACACATGTATTTTATTACATTTCATAATAGTGACCGAAGTTGAGGACGCACCGGAGCCCTTGGACGTCCTGCCACCTGAAGTTGACTTCCCATCTAACTTGCAACCAGGCAAGCCCTGGTTTGCACTTAAGTACCTTTTATAAAATTCTTTATTTGTATCACTTATGTCTAGGGTGAATGTTTGCATTAGAGTTAAGGTGTTTGAAACCGCACTTGCATAACCTTTTAAATCCTATGAAGGGTTGGGTAGCTTACAGAGTCGACGAGTAGACAAGGCCCCGCTAATATGCTTAGGACCTCGGTAGAAGTCGAGTAGTTAGAATCTACTCGCGAGGTAAGGTTTATCACACGGTTTAGTCAGAATAGAAAATGGCTTAAGAGTGGTAAAAATGAGACCCAGCAGGGGGGTAGGAAGCAGTGAGCGGAGGTCTCACGTGCGTAGCCCTGTTGGTGTCGATTGAGGACCGAGTCGTGTGCGGGCCTGCTGAACAAGTATCGAACAGTACCGGATGGCATACTGACATAAGCAGGAAACCGATGTAAATGGTTAACCTGGGTGCCGAGGCTTACCCAACCGTAAACAGGAGTGGGTTGAGGGTAGCAAGGTGTAAATCTACCGGTGGGCACAGTCACGCTCCACGCGGGGACCTCCTACCCGTTACGGATGGACCAGTTCGGTGTTTGGGTTGCCTTTGAAAGGTGGTTGCATACAACAGAGTAGGAAGGGGTGTGGAATCACGCTTCTGAAAGTGGGTGTATGCAACGTGTTGTCCGGGTGTCTCCTGATTGCAATCACCGTCCCTCGCGGTTATTTGAGTACCGCTTGTTCACTGTTTCGTGACGTAGTAAGAAGTGAAGTAAGCCAGTTGAATGATAATATGTTGTGATGATATATTAATGTTTTGGAAACCATGTTTGCTGTAGATGTAGAGCTAATTAAGTTTACTTTTCGCTTTGGGCATCACCACATCGAAGGAAAGCGTTTCTTGTTTGATTGTGGACTTCCGATGTGAGGGCTGCCTAAGGCACATGAATTTGCTGCTATAAAACTGAAAGTAAGGATCAACTTTAGGCGTGTCTTTGTCGCAAATTCCTTTTTCCTATCACACACCTCCCTGCATGTAGAGTTCCATGCCTAGGCTAGACGGTTAAGCCTTGTTGAGCCATCGTGCTCACGGTTGCAATATTTGAGCTGTATGCAGGTGAGAGCTATAAGGAGGGTTCCGAGGACGAGGCGATGCCCCCGTCAAGGTACACGGCCGAGATGGAGCCCTGCACGCCGCCGTGATCTCCGGTTTCATGCTGCTAGCGTGTAGCGTCCCCGGGCTGGACGGCTGCACTTTTGTATAGTTAGGATGAGAGGCTACTATTGTACATTACTTCCGCTGTATAGTTATATTTTGTAAAAAGACTTCCGCTGTTTTATAACAAATAAAAGTTTGTATGTTGTTCTTTGTTCTTTTCGTGTGTGCTGTTGGGTGCCGCATCGTACGGCACCACCCTATGCGATCCTGGAGTGGGTGAACCACGGGATGGTCCCCACATGTTCATTGTCAATTTGAAGTGGGATACCACTTAGTTCCGCTAAGAAATCACCGTGATCATCTTCAACCTCTTGAGGGAAATAACCTTCTGGTGCACCTTGTTGGTACTTGGGTGCATAAGAAATAGTTTGTTGCTATGGTGGAGGTAAATAAAACCTCTGTGGAGTATAAGAGTTCGTCATACTCCAAGAATGACTGCACCTTATGTGGAACCTCTCGACTGAAAGGGGAACGGATTACCAACCGATACTTCTGAGGCAGATGATTGCATTCATCCTGTGATGAGTCCCTCTCCCTCTTTTCTTTAAGGTAGAGATTGGAATAATATTCCTGAGTGATAGTACAGCTAACAAACTCATCAAAATTCTTTTGGCTAACTTGAGCCAACTCACATCGTAGCCTAGCAGTTAGCCCTTGATAAAAATGATAACTCTTCATGGCTGGTGATTTCACATAATCAGGAACATATTGAGCTAGGCGATTAAATTTCTTCGCATACTCAATAACACTCATCTCTACTTGTTTTAGATTCCATAATTCATCAAGACTTGTTTGCATTATGCCTGCAGGAACGAAACGAGCACGAAATGCATCCTGGAACTCCGTCCATGTGACTCGATGCCCTTCTGGTTGGATAGCAAGGTATTCTGCCCACCATGCTCCAGCAAAGCTGTGAAGCTGCTGAGCGGCAAATATAGTCTTATGGAATTCATCACATTGAATCAACTCAAACTTGGGCTCAATGACACGTAACCAGTGATTTGCTTCACAATGGTCAGCCGCTTCGGAGAATACCGGCGGTTGTGTCGCCAAGAAATCCAGATAAGTGCTTGGGGTTGGCATGTGATGTTGAGCTTATTTATTTATTCCTTGCTAAACTATAGTTTGGAGAGTTTCGGTTATCTTCGCCATAATCTCCGCCAATCCAGTTGGCGATGGCTCTTGTGATGAAGTTGAGTCATTCCCACCTCGACTCGAACCTCCAATCTCCATTTGAGAATGTGCGCGTACCATACTGCACGAAATAAATTTTGAGTCAATCAAAATTCCATCTCAGTAGTAACTAAAGATAAGCAAAACATGAACATGTCATGAACTTTATGAAAGCATAACCACATTCATGTTTAGACAAATCTTAAGTACGATAAACTAATCAGCTGGACTATCCTGACCAGTTCACACAAACTCCAAACTTTACTCAAGTTAACTACAGATTCGTGACTTGAGTTAAATACCAAAGTTTTAGTAGACTTCAGTATATTTCCTATTCTTATTAATATGCCTCTAGATCATTTCACGATCAAAAGTTAGGATTTTCCAAAGTTGACAGAATTCCTGGATAAAATCAGCCAGCATCTCCTTTGTATGTGGCTAACTTTATCACAGTTGTATATGCAAATACAATTAGAATCTGAACCAACTTTGAACTACAACAATGTTTTGCATTTCATAACCTTCCCAATGGTATATCATAGGCTCCTTAAGGATTTTTCTACAGAAAGTTATGGCTTAAAAACAGAAAGGTCCAGAGAGGTTTTGCTGCTGTCCTGGTTCTGAACAGTTTGCCTTCAACTGGACTTTTCACCAACTAAACGTGTGATTTTGCTCTGGAGGTCTACAAAGAAGTTGTAGATCACTTGAAAATATTTCTATAACTGTATCATACACATTAATTGGGTAAATCTACTCAGAGTTATGCTCTGTTAAATCCAGCGAGAATTCCTGCCAGAAAACAGAGCACTCTGTTTTTGAAATCTTTGAAGCCTAGTCATTCTCTCATTTGAATCTTAGCTCAAAATAAGAGTTAAGTAACTAATATTTGTTTCAAACTTCCATTTTTAGTTGAAAGTTAGCTCATGAATTATTTCTTCAAAGGGAAGAGGTTATTAAGTGTAGTACGGTGTCGATGCACCGTAAGAAACATGTCGGTCCTACGTAGCCTCATCAAAGAAAATACTAACCGAATTATACCGGCATATCCATATTATCAGTGGCACTAAGACGGTCACTCGCAAACGTGTGCTACTCAGAATACATACGTGGTTAGTACCTGCAGAAGAACACTCAATAGTGATGCACTCAAGGGTTGTTGTCATTTCAGGCAGGTCCAAATTTGAAAGTAAATACATACGCCCGTATCATTTCCATACGGCCGTCCTTGAGTTAAGCCACGTCTCAAGGTACGTGATCGTGTTTTCACACCACACGACGGGGAACCCGAGTAGAGCGCGAACGGGTCGTCACGGTTGGGAATTTTATCAACCCAACAGATACCACCTAATGCCCTGCAGGGCACGCCGATGGCAAGCGCTGCGTATGTCCTTCTAGGCTATTTCCAGAAGAACACACTATCACGTTACCGACCACACGATGGGGCTTCCACTTTCTTGCCTAATGCACGCCAGGGACCAGCGTTTCATATGAACTCAGGAACATGAAGAGTCCAAGAGTTTCATATTGACGTCTCACACCAAGCTGTGAGACCTACCCCTGAACCACATTTCTCGTCAGGGGAGCTAACCGAAATTGAACCGCTTTTGGTGGCGTTCCTTACCATTTTTACCTGAGCGCAGGTGCGTCATTACATAATCAAAATTCAGAATTATAACAAGTATGTTAGTCATGTCACTTTAAGTAACTATACTACTATAGTCCTTATGTGGGCCTAATATTGTTTCCTCACCGTATCCTAAGTTTTTGTCATAATACGATCCTTATTCCATGCGCTATTACCAATGAGGTTCTGATACCACGCTGACGGGACCCCAGCACGTGTCACAGGGCCGTGCCGCTTGCCCGGGAATCGCATTGGGTGGTGCCATGTTATGCGGCACCCAACAGCACACATATAAGGAAAACTGTATTACATGAATCAAAAGTGGAAGCTTACAAATGTTCTTTGTAAATAATTTACATAAAATAGCTACAGCGAAAGTCTATAAACAACTCACGTTGAATAACTAATGAGCACTCGAGAAGAGGTCCAGCCCACGGACTCCTCTCGCTAGCAACACGAAGACATGGCAGCGGCTGGTTTCCCAAGTGTTACATGAGTCGGAGTTTCCGAGTCTCACCGGACAACCTTCATCATAAGCGTCGATGTTAACCTGCAGAACCACTCATATAGCAAGAGTGAGCACAAAGGCTCAGCAAGACTTAACTGTCTCTCCTAAGGCATGCAACTCTACATGAAAGAACTTAAGATCTAAACATGTAAGTTGCAAAAAGACTCGCCTACGAGTTCTATAAAAGACCAAGAAAGTGACTTGCAAAAAAATGTTCATCACCTCACAACACCACAGCTCATGTGGTGGATATCTCATGAACACTTGTGAAGAGCAGGTAAACACCATCAAAAGGGTGATTAGAGGGGAAAGCCCTAACGTCAAAAAGTAGAAGTCATACACATAAACATGAAAGGTTGAGCTCACCCCTAGACCTTAAATAGTATTGGAAAGGCTCAGACCAAATTTCATGCAAATCCAATACTTTTTGAGGCACTTTTGGAGACATTTGAAAAAGGGGCCAATTTGAATGCAAATTCAAATTGTAGCTACTTTCATCAGTTGAATTCAAAAGTTGACTTCATATTCAAACTAAGCACATTTTTCTGAGTTAGTCCACCAATTTTCATCCCCATTGGAGTTCATCTTGTCGGGAGCTAAATTTGCAATAATTCAAACTGAATTTGAATTTCAAATTCAAATGGGCAGCAAATTTATCCCAAACAATTTCAGTTGAAGAAATCAAATTCAAACCATAACTCTATGGCTAAGTCTTTCATTCAATTGTGAGTAGCTGGGATCTTTTCAGTGAAAACAGAAATGAAAAAAACAGAAAAGAATTAGAGGGGAGGGACCCACTTGTCAGTAACCTTCACACAGAAGTCTTCTCAGCTTGATCTTTCACTCGACCGAAGCTGCGCGCGTGCCAGCTCTCCAGCGCCGGCGCCCGACCGCCTTTGCTGTCGCCACCTCCTGCTCGAGGGAAACGCCGAGTGCAGCTCGTGATCAGCACGCTGGGCCACGTGAATCTTCACTCCCTTCTCCACCGTCTCCCTCGCGCACCGAAGCACAAACTCGCACCAGCGCCGACCCCCTCTGCTCCCCGGCATCTGAGAGCTAGAAGCCGCTTCGTGCCCGACGAGCTACACGAAAAAGGTCCGCTCCAAGGTGCTTAACACGCTCGTGCCGACCGCTCCTTCTCTCATGCCTCGCCGGGGTAGAATTCGTCCGGTTATCCATTCGGTGTTCAAAGAGCCGATTAGTTCAAAACTCTGAAATTCATAATGGTTAGTCCACCACAGAGGATTCTGAGCTACACATACGTTCTGCACCTGTCCACGGCCACCTAGGATAAAAAACCGGCAAAAACCATAAACTAGGGTTGCTGTTCTTCAAAATTTTCCGATCACCGCCGTTTTCGCCCTAGGTCGACGGTGAGGTCCTAGTTGCGGCCGTTATCACGAGGATCAGTGCTCATATCTGTGATCAGCAACTCTCAGCGGAGCTCTCCGAGCAAACCGCATCGAAAAAGGTGTAGAGGACACCGAGTTCGACGTCGCCGATGAGCTCCCGGCCGCTGTCACCGTCGCAAGCACTATTCCGGTCATCGCCGAGCTCCGTTGAGTGCACCAACGTTTTCCTCAGGCGGAAATGTGCACAGGCGGCGAGTTTCTTCGAAGGTCGGGCAGCAGAACACCCGGCAGCGAGCTCTCCGGCGAAGGTGGCGGCGGTGAGCCGTGGGAGCGCGAGGTAGACGAAGCTCCGTGGGCCCTACGTGTAGGCCTCTGTTAAAACAGCGCTGGATCAATGATCTATTGTGGTGCCGGGATTTCGTGTGACTACGCGGGAGACTATGCGGACTCCCGTGTGGTTTGGCTGTGGTGCTGACACGTAGCCCGGGGACCCCACCAGCCGGTTTAAACTTTTATTTGAATTTCACAATTTGGTTCAAACTTCAACTAGCTATAACTTCTGCTAGGAAGCTCCAAATTCCAAATTCAGTGAACCAAATTTTGTTGGATTCATCTTTTGAGTACTTTCCAGCAAAACAAATTTCAGCTCATGAAACTTATTAGTATTCCAGAATTAATTCCCTAAACTTTAAACTGTTGGGAATTTTATCTGGAGAATTACTTTATGAAAAATTCTGAAATTTGGCTAGGAGGTTCATTGGAAAATCCTTGAGTCACAGGAAAAATTTTCAGACCCATCCAAGTTCATTTAGTCACCCTAATGTGTGATTAAGTGAACTGCCCTGAGAAAATAGAAAAATGTACAGAAACATTTTTCAGATTTGCTCGAATCTTGATTAGGGCATAACTTCATCTAGAATTCTTCAAATGACATGAAACAGATTCCATTAGAACTATTTCAACTTCTAGTTTCCACAAAATAAGGGTTTGAGCCATGAAAGTTCTTAAAAATCCTTAGAGGTTATACTAATGACCAAATAGGTTTTTATTTGTACAAAGCTCAAATGAACTTTGTTTCAAATAAAACTTGGTCAAGACTCTTGTTAGGACCCTATCAAGCCACCATAAAAATTTCAGAGCCAAAGGGGAGGGCTAGCTAGAGTTATGGGAGTTACATAGTCATTTCTAAACATTGCATTTAAATTGACATGTAGTATATTGCTTACGTGTAGTCGCTGAAGGCGAAGAAACTCCGGAAGTGCTGGACTTTCTTCTTCCGGACGAAGCCCTAACATCTGACCAACAGCAACAAGGCAAGCCCCGGTTTGCATTAACAAAATTTCCAAAGTTTCTCTTTATATACACTTAGCATGAAGCATGTTTGTGCATTAGGTGTAGGATGGATGAAACCCAAGTGCATAGCCAGATTATTCCCACAAGAGTGAGGGTAGTGTATAAGTCCTCGAGTAGTATACGCTGTGCTTAATGCTCATAGAACTTCGGTACAAGTCAAGTAGTTGGAATCTACTCGCGAGTATAGGAGTCGGGACACACGGGATTGGTTCGAGTGATGTGAGATCACTTTAGCAAGGAAATGAGACTAGGCAGGGGCTAGGGCGCAGCAAGAGGAATTCTTGTGGGCGCAGCCCTGTCCGTGTCGATTGAGGACCGATCCGTGTGCAGCCCTGCTGAACAAGTATTGAACGTACCGAAGGCATAACGGATATATGGGCCCCGCTAAACCGATGTAACCTAAAGCTCCAGGCGTCGAGGCATAACGCACCGATTTATAGGTGTAGGTTGAGGGCAGCAAGGTGGAAATCTGCTAACGGGCATAGAGAGATGCTCCATGTAGGGAACCTCCTGTCCGTTTCGGTGCGACCGGTTCGACGTTTGGGCTGTTGGGTGAAAGGTTGTCCCGTACGACATCGAGTGAGCGTGCTGTGCAGCTCCACGGGTGTGCGTATGTGACGTGCTCTTCGGGTATCCCTGCAGGTGTATATCGAGTCGATTCGCCGTCCCTCGCGGTGATGAGTACCGCTTGTTCACTGTGTCGTGACGTAGATAAACTATGGAATGTTATGATTTATTCTGCTGATATGTATAATTGTATTGCTACATGTGTGCCAACAAATATTGCTTACTAAATTTCAGATTCATGAACTGTTAACTTGTGGCTAAAAGATGAAATAAGGATGAACTTGTAGGCGTGTCCGTTTTCTATGAATTACCATCCCATGTCCATTGTAAACTGCATGTAGAGTCTCATGCCTAGGTGAGTCGGTTAAGTCTTGTTGAGGCATCGTGTTCACTGTTGCTGCTGTAAGTGTTTTTCAGGTGATGACTACCCCACGGACTCGGGTTACGAGTCCACCGGCGAGGGCTACCCTCCGTCAGGGACCACGGCTGAGTGGGAGCCGTACACGTCGCGCTGAGCTGAGGAGTGCAGATAGTGTGGGTTGCCCATAGGGATGGGCAACCGACTTTTGCTAGATAGATGGGCGTGAGTTGTATAAACTTAGCTTCCGCTGTTGTAATTTCCATACTTAGTTTGTAACTGAAGTCTTGTACTACTTTGTACAATTCAGTTGATTTTCTATGTAATACAATGTTGTTCTTATGATGTGTGCTGTCGGGTGTCGCATCGTGCGGCACCACCCTCTGAGATCCTGGATGAGCGGATTCCGATCCGCCACAGGCTGGTATCAGAGCCGCATTGGGGATAGCACACTAATTAAGGATTGTATTACGGGAAAACTTAGATGTATGGTGAGGATTCGCTAGTTTGCCCAAGTAAGGACTATATTAGCATAGTTATTTAAAGTGGCAAGACTAACGTATGTGTTATAATTCTGAATTTTAATTATGTAACGGCGCACCTACACTCAGGTAAGAATGGTAAGGAACGCCACCGAAAGCGGTTCGATTTCGGTTAGCTCCCCTGATGAGGAATGTGGTTCAGGGATAGGTCTCACAGCTTGGTGTGAGACGTCAATATGAAACTCTTGGACTCTTCATGTTCCTGAGTTCATATAAAACGCTGATCCCTAGCGTGCATTAGGCAAGTAAGTGGAGACTCCATCGTGTGGTCAGTAACGCGATAATGTGTTCGTCTGGAAATAGCCTAGGAGGACATACGCAGCGCTTGCCATCGGTGTGCCCTGCAGGGCAGTAGGTGGTATCTGTTGGGGTGATAAAATTCCCAACCGTGACGACCCGTTCGCGCTCTACTCGGGTTCCCCGTCGTGTGGTGTAAAAACATGATCTACCTTGAGATGTGGCTTAACTCAAGGACGGCTATATGACAATGATACGGGTGTATGTATTTACTTTCAAATATGGACCTACCTGAAATGAAAATAACCCGTGAGTGCATCATTATTGTGTGTTCTTTTGCAGGTACTAACCACGTATGTATCCCGTGTAGTATACGTGTGCGAGAGACCATTTAGTGCCACAATTGAGACGTATATGCCGGTATAATCCGGTTAGGATTTTCTTTTTGTGAGGAATATAGTACCGACATATAATAGGCATTTGCATGAAAGATAATGGTAACAAGGAACCAAAATCACCAAGTTTCAACATTTAGGACCCTGGTTGGGTAGAAAAATTCAATAGTTGATCAGTTAAGCTCAAAGGGATTGAAAAACAGAGTGCTCTGTTTTGGCAGCAAGTCTGCTGAAATTTAACAGAGCATAACTCGCAGAGCATTTAGCCAATGGATGGGTGGGATATAGTTCTGGAAAGGTGGTTAAGTACTCTACAGCTTTTTTGTATACTTCCAGAGCAGAATCACACATTAAGATGGTTTAAATCCCAGAGGAATGTAAACTGTCCAGAACCAGGACAGATTTAAAATACTCTCTGGACTATTCTGTTTTTCAAACGCAACTTACTGTAGAAAAATCTAAAATTTTCATATGATACATATTTGTAAAGGGTAGGAGATGCATTACATCTTTGTAATTTAAAGTTTCTGCAATTGCAGCATGGAATTCAGGGGAAATTAGAAGTGAAAACAGCAACTTCCAAAGGAGGTGCTGTTGAAATTCTTCGAGAAATTCTGTTGACTTTGAATTATCATAACTTTTTAACCAGAGCCCATCTGAGGGCAAATAAATACTAGTTGGAAAGATACTTAAGTTAACTTTAACTTTGGTATTCATCTTGAGTCATTAAAATGTTCAGCACCAGATCAAAATCTGTAATATATAGAAACTGGTCATTCTGGCAGAGGGATGACAGTAGAACTCATTTGAGAGATTGTTGTACCCTTGGGGGTTTAAGTACTCCCAATGGGGTAGAACATACTCATGAGGGGTTATCTTCAACTAGTGAAATATTTGAGTATATGTTCTACTCAAGTTTCTTTTGCTCGAGACCATGTTTATGTCGTATTGAAGATAAAAGGGTAGTATACGTGATGACAAAGCGATATTAACGTCTCGTAGTGACCAAACCTAGTTGAGA
Source organism: Neostapfia colusana (assembly GCA_030760725.1). Lineage (NCBI taxonomy): Eukaryota > Viridiplantae > Streptophyta > Magnoliopsida > Poales > Poaceae > Neostapfia > Neostapfia colusana. Next base: position 123,318,634 of record JASWHV010000001.1, on the reverse strand, counting down.
TGAACTTCCAAAGAGGAAGTCCGTTAATTTGGATTTAACTAGCTTTTATTTGGTCTGGTAATGGTGTAGCTTGTGCAAATTTATTACATTATATGTATACGAGATGTATCGCATGTTTTACTGTCATTATGTTTTATGCCTATTTTATTGGACAGCATGAAGTATGTTGCGGGACTGATTTTTATTGTCGTATGGTTGCAGATGGTTCGCACTCGGGCCATGCATGAGGTCGGTGGCTCTTGCCAGCAGGGGGGTGATGACTCCCAGCCACCTGCCTACGACAGCACCCCGCAGCAACAACCACCACCGCCGCCTCTGCTTACACTAGCGGATGTGATCGCGGCCCTGGTGGGTAATCGTGAGGAGCAGACCGACCTGCTCCGTACGATCGTGCAAAATACGTCCCAAGCGGGGGAGCGTCAAGAGAGGGGGCCTCGTGAGCCCCATGTTGTGACGTACTCGGACTTCAGGAGTACGCACCCTCCGGTGTTCACTGAAGCAGAAGAACCCCTGGAGGCCGACAACTAGCTGCGGACAATGGAGTCCAAGTTCGGGCTGCTCCAATGTACGGAGCGGCAGGAGACTCTGTTCACGTCGTAGCAGCTTCACGGTGCCGCTGGTGCATGGTGGGCAAATTATATCGCCTCACTGCCGGCTGGCCACGTCGTGGAGTAGGAAGAATTCCGGGAGGCGTTCCGCACCTACCATATCCCTCCCGGGATAATGAAGAGGAAGTTCCAAGAGTTCTTGGAGCTGAAGCAGGGCGGGAGGAGTGTCCATGACTACTCCCGTACCTTCAACCATCTGGCGCAGTATGCGTCGGGTTATGTCTCCACCGAGGAGAAGAAACGAGAGCATTTCTACCGGGGGTTAAATCCCGAGATGAAGACGCATCTCGCCCAATGCAATTGCGGCACGTTGAACGATCTCGTCAACACCGCGATCATGCAAGAAGACGCTCAGCGTGAATTGGCAGCTGAGCAGCGAAAGCGCAGCACTCCACCCAGCAGTGGGGGTGGAGCTCCCCAAAAATACCGCATGGTGTATCGGACACCATCCGGTCAGCAGTGGCATCCACCGGCGCGACCTCAGCAGTTCGGGGGTCGTTCTTTCCAGCCACCGTCGTTCCGACCGCTGATGCCACCACCGTGACCGCAACAACAGCAGAAGCAGATGGTACCCCGGGCGTTTCCACCGCCACAACGCGTACCGGGTTTCCGTCCGCCGATCAGCGGAGGACCGCCTCGCTACACTTGCTTTACGTGTGACCAGGCGGGCCATTTCTCGAAGGACTGTCCCCAGGGGCAGCAGAGCAGCGAGCAAGCCCAATATCAAAGCGGTGCTTGAGGCCGACCTCCGGTCAAGAAGGTTGTTCAGCGAACCGGGGGCGTTCGCAACCTCAACAATGAGGACGCCCCAGAGGGAGAAAACATGCTGGCGGGTACATTCACTCTCAACGATCAAACAATCATCATATTATTTGATTTTGGTGCAACCCACAACTTCATAAGTGCATCATATGTGGTTAAGCATCAACTAGAAGCCTTTCCAACCAAGTGCTCTTATATGATCTGCTCACCGGGAGGAAGGATTTCAGCAACTATGATGATTCCAAAAGCACCACTGTGCTTAGGTGGGAAGATATATCCCACCACTATGATTATTTTTGAGGGGCAGAAGATTGATGCAATCTTAGGAATTTCATGGCTAAGTTACCATGGCGCTGTCCTAGCAACATTATCATGGACGGTTCACCTCAACTCCCCACTACACCGTCCGCAGTCCCTCATACTAGACCATCCATTCCGGGAAGTTTCAGCCGCCTATACTATTGAAGCTTCCAAGCTAGAGGACATCCCCGTAGTCCGGGAATACCACGATGTGTTTCTGGATGATCTTCTGGGCATGTCACCTGAGCGGGAGGTGGAGTTCAAGATTGAGCTTGCACCCAGGACTACTCCCATTTCACGGAGACCCTACAAAATGGCTCCGAACGAGCTGGCTGAATTAAAAGAACAGCTCAATGATCTGTTGAGCAAAGGTTTCATTAGGCCGAGTTCCTCGCCTTGGGGATGCTTGGCGCTGTTCGTCAAGAAGAAGGATGAAACCTTGAGGCTGTGTGTGGATTACCCGCCGCTCAACGCCGTCACCATCAAGAACAAATACCCACTGCCATGCATTGACATCCTGTTTGATCAGCTTGTGGGTGCAAGTGTGTTCTCCAAGATGGACCTTCGCCCGGGTATCATCAAATAAAAATTCGGGCGGAGGATATCTCGAAGACGGCCTTCTCGATGAGATATGGCTTATACGAATATCTCGTCATGTCTTTTGGTCTCACTAATGCTCCGACACATTTCATGTATCTCATGAACTCGGTGTTCATGCCGGAGCTGGACAAGCTCGTTGTGGTGTTCATTGATGATATCTTGGTTTATTCCAAGACAGAAGCAGAACACGCCGAACACTTGAGAATCGTTCTTCAACGATTGAGGGACCATAAACTCTATGCCAAGTTCAGCAAATGTGAGTTTTGGATCAGCCAACTGCCATTTTTGGGTCATATCATCTCAGCGGAAGGCATTGCGGTTGACCCAAGAAAAATTGAACAAGTGCTGAAATGGAAAGCTCCCACTTCTATTCATGAAGTCAGAAGCTTCCTCGGTTTAGCAAGATATTACCGGAGATTCATTCCAAGCTTCTCCAAGCTTGCTAAGCCAATGACAGAATTATTGAAAAAGGGAACAAAATATGTTTTGAACGCAGCATTTGAAGGGGCGTTCCAAGCATTGGTGAAGCATCTCACAACAGCCCCGGTCTTAGCTCAACCGGATACGACCAAGCCCTTCGACGTGTATTGTGATGCGTCGGGTATCGGGCTCGGCTGCGTGTTGATGCAGGAAGGACGTGTGGTCACATATGGCTCACGCCAACTTCTAAACCATGAGCAGCACTATCGGACTCATGATCTTGAGCTCGCTGCTGTGGTTTGGGCGCTGAAGATGTGGAGGCACTATCTCCTAGGGAATTTGGTGCATCTCTACACCGACCACAAGAGCTTGAAGTATATCTTCACTCAGAAGGAGCTGAATATGAGGCAAAGGAGGTGGTTAGAACTAATCAAAGATTATGAGATTGAGATTCATTACCACCCCGGCAAGGCGAATGTGGTTGCCGACGCGCTGAGTCGGAAATCACATGTCCATAACCTCACCATTACACCGGTGGAGGAGGAAGAGCTGAGTTTATACTTGGTTCCTTATGGATCACTCTACAATCTTGCCCTCATCCCTACCATTAGGGAAGATATCATTGCAGCTCAAAAAGTCGACAAGGGCATGGCACATCTCCAGAGACGGATAGACAACGAGGAAATCAAATGTTTCTGGAAAGATGAGGAGGGGACGCTGTGGTTCAATGACCGCATAGTCGTACCCCGGAATATGGAGCTGAGGAAGAAGATACTTGGTGAAGCTCACTTGTCTAAATTCTCCATTTATCCGGGTAGCAACAAAATGTACCAAGATTTGAAGAGAAAATTTTGGTGGACACGGATGAAGCGGGAAGTGGCAAAATACGTATCCGAGTGTGATACGTGTAGACGAGTGAAAGCAGATCACATGAGGAAATCAGGGCTGTTGCAACCCCTGAAAATCCCGGCATGGAAGTGGGATGATGTGAGCATGGATTTCATTGTGGGATTACCCCTGACTTCCAACAAGCATGATTCCATTTGGGTAATCGTTGACCGATTAACCAAGTCGGCTCACTTTATTCCCGTGCATACACGTTATAATGCTAGCAAGTATGCGGAGTTGTACATTGCAAGGATTCTATGCTTACATGGAGTACCCAAGACCATCATCTCAGGCCGAGGGGCACTATTTGTATCTCGTTTCTGGGAGCAGTTGCACGCTGCATTGGGTACTAAGCTGATTAGAATCTCCGCCTACCACCCTCAGACAGATGGGCAAACTGAGAGGGTGAACCAAGTACTAGAAGACATGTTGAGAGCGTGTGCCATCCACCACGGTAGAAACTGGGATGATCATCTACCATTGGAGGAATTCTCGTACAACAACGGTTATCAGGCGAGTATCAAGATGGCACCATATGAGGCTCTCTACGGTCGCAAATGCCGCACCCCATTGAACTGGTGCGGGTCCAGTGAAAGGGTCACATTCGGGATTGATGTGGTGAACGACGCCGAAGAGCGCGTTCAGATGATTCAAGCCAACTTGAAGGCCGCTCAATCCTGACAGAAAAGTTACGCTGATAAGAGGCGTAGGCCGCTGCACTTTGACGTCGGGGAACACATGTACCTCCGTCTGTCTCCGATGAAAGGTGTGCACCGATTCGGCGTGAAGGGGAAGCTCGCTCCCCAATTTATTGGACCCTATGCTGTCACCAAGAAGTGTGGACCAGTGGCGTATAGACTGGAGCTACCGGTATCTCTCGCTGGTGTTCACAACGTTTTCCATGTTTCACAACTACGGAAATGTCTGAAGTATACGGCTGCTGTTCCCACCGAAGACATTGGCGAGCTGCAACCGGATTTGACGTATGCTGAATATCCGTTGGCAATTATTGATGAGAAGGCTCGGACCACACGTGGCCAAATGTTGTGGTTCTACAAGATATTGTGGAGCAACCACACCGCTGAAGAAGCGACGTGGGAGAGCGAGGAATTCCTTCGCTCAAACTACCAGGATTTCATGGCGTCTTATCACGGGTAATCTCCTCTTACATCGTTGTCTCTTCTTTTATAATCTCGGGACAAAATTCTTTTAAGGGGGGAGGGATGTAAAAGCCCAAGAAAGTGACTTGCAAAAAAATGTTCATCACCTCACAACACCACAGCTCATGTGGTGGATATCTCATGAACACTTGTGAAGAGCAAGTAAACACCATCAAAAGGGTGATTAGAGGGGAAAGCCCTAACTTCAAAAAGTAGAAGTCATACACATAAACATGAAAGGCTGAGCTCACCCCTAGACCTTAAATAGTCTTGGAAAGGCTCAGGCCAAATTTCATGCAAATCCAATACTTTTTGAGGCACTTTTGGAGACATTTGGAAAAGGGGCCAATTTGAATGCAAATTCAAATTGCAGCCACTTTCATCAGTTGAATTCAAAATTTGACTTCATATTCAAACTCAGCATATTTTTTTGAGTTAGTCCACCAATTTTCATCCTCATTGGAGTTCATCTTGTCGGGAGCTAAATTTGCAATAATTCAAACTGAATTTGAATTTCAAATTCAAATGGGCAGCAAATTTAGCCCAAACCAAATTCAGTTGAGGAAATCAAATTCAAACCATATCTTAATGGCTAAGTCTTTCATTCAATTGTGAGTAGCTGGGATCTTTTCAGTGAAAACAGAAATGCAAAAAACAGAAAAGAATTAGAGGGGAGGGACCCACTTGTCAGTAACCTTCACACAGAAGTCTTCTCGGCTTGATCTTTCACTCAACCGAAGCTGCGCGCGCCCCAGCTCTCCAGCACCGGCGCCCAACCGCGTTTGCTGTATCCACCTCCTGCTCGAGGGAAACGCCGAGTGCAGCACGTGATCAGCACGCTGGGCCACGTGAATCTTTACTCCCTTCTCCACCGTCTCCCTCGCGCACCAAAGCACAAACTCGCACCAACGCCAACCCCCTCTGCTCCCGGCGTCTGAGAGCTAGAAGCCGCTTCATGCCCGGCGAGCTACATGAAAAAGGTCCGCTCCAAGGTGCTTAACACGCTTGTGCCGACTGCTCCTTCTCTCATGCCTCGCCGGGGTAGAATTCATCCGGTTATCCATTCGGTGTTCAAAGAACCGAGTAGTTCAAAACTCTGAAATTCATAATGGTTAGTCCACCACAGAGGATTCTGAGCTACACATACGTTCTGCACCTGTCCACGGCCACCTAGGATCAAAAACCGGCGAAAACCATAGACTAGGGTTGTTGTTCTTCAAAATTTTCCAATCACCGCCGTTTTCGCCCTAGGTCGACGGTGAGGTCCTAGTTACAGCTGTTTTTACGAGGATCAGTGCTCATATATGTGATCAGCAAGTCTCAGCGGAACTCTCCGAGCAAACCGCGTCAAAAAAGGTGTAGAGGACACCGAGTTCAACATCGCCGATGAGCTTCCGGCCGCTGTCACCTTCGCGAGCACTGTTCTGGCCATCGCCGAGCTCCGTTGAGTGCACCAACGTGTTTCTAAGGCGGAAATGTGCACAGGTGGCGAGGTTCGCCGAAGGTCGGGCAGCAGAACGCCCGACGGTGAGCCCTCCAGCGAAGGTGGCGGCGGTGAGCCGCGGGAGCGCGAGGTAGATGAAGCTCTGCGGACCCCACGTGCCGGCCTCTGTTAAAACAGCGCTGGATCTATGATCTATTGTGGCGCCGGGATTTCATGTGACTACGCGGGAGACTATGCAGACCCCCGTGTGGTTTGGCTATGATGCTGACACGTAGCCCGGGGACCCCACCAGCTGGTTTAAACTTTTATTTGAATTTTAGAATTTGGTTCAAACTTAAACTAGCTATAACTTCTGCTAGAAAGCTCCAAATTCAGTGAACCAAATTTTGTTGGATTCATCTTTTTGAGTAATTTCCAGCAAAATAAATTTCAGCTCATGAAACTTATTAGTTTTTCAGAATTAATTCCCTAAATTTTAAACTGTTGGGAATTTTATCTGGAGAATTACTATATGAAAAATTTTGAAATTTGGCTGGGAGGTTCATTCAAAAATCCTTGAGTCACAGGAAAAATGTCAGTCCCATCCAAGTTAATTTATTCCACCTAATTGTGTGATTAAGTGAACTGCCTGAGAAAATAGAAAAATGTACAGAAACATTTTCAGATTTTCTCAAATCTTGATTAGGGCATAACTTCATCTAGAATTCTTCAAATGACATGAAACCAATTCCATTAGAACTATTTCAACTTCTAGTTTCCATAAACTAAGGATTTGAGCCATGAAAGTGATTAAAAACCCTTAGAGATTATACTAATGACCAAATAGGTTTTTATTTGTACAAAGCTCAAATGAACTTTGTTTCAAATAAAACTTGGTCAAGACTCTGGTTAGGACCCTACCAAGCCACCATAAAAATTTCAGAGCCAAAGGGGAGGGCTAGCTAGAGTTATGGGAGCTACATAGTCATTTCTAAACATTGCATTTAAATTGACATGTAGTATATTGCTTACGTGTAGTCGCTGAAGGCGAAGAAACCCCGGAAGTGCTGGACTTTCTTCTTCCGGACGAAGCCCTAACATCTGACCAGCAGAAACAAGGCAAGCCCCGGTTTGCATTAACAAAATTTCCAAAGTTTTTCTTTATATACACTTAGCATGAAGCATGTTTGTGCATTAGGTGTAGTATGGATGAAACCCAAGTGCATAGCCAGATTATTCCCACAAGAGTGAGGGTAGTGTATAAGTCCTCGAGTAATATACGCTGTGCTTAATGTTCATAGAACTTCGGTACAAGTCAAGTAGTTGGAATCTACTCGCGAGTATAGGAGTCGGGACACACGGGATTGGTTCGAGTGATGTGAGATCACTTTAGCAAGGAAATGAGACTAGGCAGGGGCTAGGGCCAGCAAGAGGAAGTCTTGTGGGCACAGCCCTGTCCGTGTCGATTGAGAACCGATCCGTGTGCGGCCCTGCTGAACAATTATTGAACGTACCGAAGGCATAACGGATATATGGGCCCCGAGAAACCGATGTAACCTAAAGCTCCAGGCATCGAGGCATAACGCACCGATTTATAGGTGTAGGTTGAGGGCACCTAGGTGGAAATCTGCTAACGGGCATAGAGAGATGCTCCGTGTAGGGAACCTCCTGTCCATCTCGGGCTCATAGGTCTAACGAGACGATGTGGTATGTCTCTACAATCCAGTTAACATGGTACATCACTTTCCTGGGTCCCATATAGCAGTAAACATCCGGTACACAACTCAATACTTGCTCATGGGTGCCACACACGCATCGGTCATTAACCGACACAGGCAGAGCTACTCGACCAAGGCCTCGTCTTGTCGCTGCCTAACCCTCCTGCCCGGTCTCATATTTAGAAATATAAACTTTAGTTTGCCTTTTTCAACTACACCCATGTAAATCCGAACTATAGCTCGCGAGTAGATTCCAACTACTCGACTTGTACCGGATGTCATAACCTATTTAGCATGGCAACCTTCTACAGCGGGGAAGCTATATTCTACCCTTGATTCCAGGGTTCTTTTGGTCATGCATTTGGAGTATAAAGCATACTTGACCTAATGCACATACAAACTCTAACCATAGTAGTGAACAAAGTAAAAACTTTATAAACAACTTAAATGCAAACCGGAGCTTGCCTTGGTTTTGCAGGTGATTAAGTATCTATTCAGTTAGTGAAGACCACTTGAGGCTTGATCACTCGCTTTACTCCCTCTTTGATACTGGACGTTATGAATATGCATATGTGTTTAATTGCAAAGCTTTTGCTATCAAGTTCTAATGACAAGTTTAAAACTGGAACTATGTTTAATAATTTAAAATGACACTGGTGCTAGTGGTTTGGTTTTGGGTTAAGCAACATGATCAAGTGATAAGTAAGTTTCATCACTTGTGTGTTACTCATCTAAATAGGTTGAACAGAACAGTACTGACCCATAGCTCCAATGGAGCTGAAAACTTTTATGTGAGTTCCTTGTCACAAGAAAGTAATCTGGACCAAAATTTAGAATTTTTCAATGAGTAGATCACTCAGAACAATTCCCTAAGCATTTAGGTAAAAAGGAATTAATTCTGAATAAATTTGCACTTTCATGCAAATTCAGGTGAACCAAATTTCAAACATAGCTTAGAGAGCATTCATGAATTTTCCTAGGATTTCTGGGGCTAAGAACTGCCCAGAACTGAATTTCCAAGTTTTTGGAAATTCTCTGAAATTGTTTCTGTATCCATTTGAACACAGCCACTTAGAATCTGGATTCTCCTAATCAAATCAACTCCAAAAGAGCTGAAATTTTTACAGGAGTTAACTAACATCCTGAAGAATACTCTGACAAAATTTGAGGATCTTTGGATTAACCAAACTCCCTCTAAAATTCTTTTGCTGAAAACCTTTAAAGGATTTTCCAGATTTTAATAATGACTTCCATATAAATTGGGTTGCATATTTGGATATAGTTTTTCAATATGAATCCATCCCAATTTTAATCACTAAATTTGGAGCTTCCTAGCAAAAGTTATGAGGTTCTAAAGTTTGAATTGAATTTGGGGATTCAAATAAACCGGAAATGTTTAAATCCTGCGTGTGGGTCCAGGGCACAAGTGTCACTCGCTGGAGTCAAGCCACACGGGGCCTCAGGTTTATTTCCCGCGCTGTCGCAGATGATCCGAGTCCACAGACGATCCCACGCCAGTTTTCTTCCCACTGACAGCGGGCCCGGCGCCATCGTCTTTAACCTCCGGACTCCCGCACGACCCCGCCGCCGGAGCTCGCCGGAGTACATCGGAACTCGGTCGTCCGTCCATCTCCCGTGCTCAAACTTGCCGCCAGTGCCTAAAATCGTGCGAGGAACACGGTGTGAGGGTTTTCCCGGACCGGCAAAGCCCCTAACCTATCTCTCCACGGTGCAGCGGCTCGGGGAATGTTCAGCAACCTCACCCGGCTCTTCTAGCCCACCAAAAGCTCGACCAAACCGCTCTAAAGCACCAGTGAGGGATGGGCTAGCTTCGCATGGCCTGAACATGGCTCGGAAACGGTGGCAAGTTGGTGTTCGCCGAGCGCCCGAAGAGTTCCACCATGGTTGAGCTTGGGAAAACTTGAAATGAGCCGCTAACACCAGGTTTCAAGCTAGGATTGTGAAGGAGATTCAATCGCCAACAGGTCTAGCCCATTTGTGCACAATTTAGTGAACTAAGGACTATAATTGAGTGAGAATTTTGAGGTTTCATACCGAGAGGTCCGTGGAGGTGCACCGGAGGAAGAACGCTGAATTCGCTCACGACGATTCACGGCCTGAGCTGAGGTTTGGGAAGGAGCAACATGAAGTCCCGGCGCGTCTCGGAGGGTGCTCGCTCGGCCGTGAAAAGCCTCGGTACGAGCTGTCCACAGTGAGCTGAGTTGAACTTTCGCCGGTGATGTAAACAGTTCTGATACCAGCTGTAACGGGCCTCCCGATACCAACTGTAAACAGCCCTGATACCACGCTGTGAGGTACAGGATCTCGTTGGGTGGTGCCGTGATATGCGGCACCCAACAGCACATGGGTCGAAGAAACTCATCATATTACATAAATAGTTTGCGGAAGCGTACAAGAATGTTTTACAAATAGTTATATCAGAGTAAGCTACAGCGGAAGACTATCACTCTCATAATTCATTTCTAACTAGCAACAAAGAAACAATACAGCCCGCGGACGTTTCTTACTAGCAACACGAAGACAATCTGCAGCGGCGAGGATGCTCTTTGAGTAAGCACTCAGAGGTTCCCGAGTCTCATCGGCATCCCTTCTCATAAGCATGGGGTCAAATACCTGCAAAACAACTCGGATAGCATCCATGAGCATAACGTTCAGCAAGACTTAACCGTCACCCTAAACATGAAACTCTATGTGAGGTTATGAACCTAAAATAGGATGGCATAAGCATAATTAAACTCGCCTAAAAGTGAATCCTTAATTTCAGGTATTAATTGCAGCATTTTAAGTAACCTTGGGCACGCCACATCGGGAGTCCACAATCAAACAAGAAACGCTTTCCCCCGATGTAAATTGCTCATGGCATAAAAGAATCGAGTTTGCACTAGCCTATTCATCAAGATCCAATACAAAGCTAGTATGAAACTTCAAACCAATGTGATTAGTTCCTTTCTCATGCAAGTTCTTACTACGTCACGACTGTGAGAACAAGTATGCTCGGTCCAATCCGCGAGCGACGGTGATTCGAATCAATAACACCCGGACTACACGACACGTACGCCCGTACTCGACGTTACCTACAGCAACCATCACTGACGTCGTACGCGGCAGCCTTTCTCCCGTTTCACTCCCGTTGAATCGATCAAGTCACCCCGTACAGTAGCCACTCTCATGGTGCACCTACCGACATGAGATGTCATGAGAATGTTCCCCACATACTGCACACCGGCCCTCCGCCTGAGGCGACCCGAAAAGTCCCAACGACAGCTTCCCGAGGTACATCGGTTTACTGGGTCCCATAATACCAGCATGAGTCCGGTACACAACTCAAACTTGTTCAACAGGACCGCATACGGATCGGTCCTTGACCGACACAGACAGGTCTATAGCACCCAGGCCCCTATGTCCTGCTGCCCCTACAACCTTCCGGTCTCAACTTTAACTTGCTAATTCATTATTGAACCAATCCCATATGCCCCTGTTGTTCCTGAACCTGCGAGTAGCATCTCACCACTCGACTTTTACCGAACCGTACTTAAGCATGGCCGTTCTACACGGTGAAAGACACCTACCCAATACTCCAGGGGTCATTTGGCAATGCAAGGGGAGTATCAAACTCTAGACCTAATGCACAATTCATATCTTAACCGAAAGTGAATACAAAATAAAAACTTAACAGTTATTAAATGCAAACCGGAACTTGCTTGTTTTACAGGGTAGTCGTATATAATTAGTTAGTGTCCTTGCTTATCAACCCTTGATTCTCTGGGGCTTGATCCACTTCAATGAATCGCTCCTTTGAATCCCCTTCGTTGTGGTTCCTATTGAAATGCATATGCTCATGTTTTATAGAATGTACTGGAAAGAAGTTATAGAATTGAGTTCTTAGGAACAGAGGTTGTGTGGAAAAGCCAAGAATGGCTTGGTTTGCCTCTGTTGTGCAAAGGAACAGAAATGAACTAAATTGACCTTAAATTTGTAGCTATACACTAACTACCTTCCCTAATGAACATAATAGATGAGATGAAAAGATTTGAATGCAACTGAAGAACAAGAACTCCAATGGCCTCAAAACTTTTACAGCAGGTTCTATACTACCTAAGGATTTAGCTTGCTAAATTGCAGCTAATGTGGAGTTAAATTGTGTTCTCCATACTTATCATAATGTCCCTCATGTATTTCCACATATACATAAGTATGGAGAACAAGCACAAGGAGTTCCAGGGCTCAACTTGAGCTGATAATTTACATGTGAGTTCTTGGTCACATTAAAGTAATCTGGTCCTAAATTCAGCCCTTTTACTTGAGTAGCTCTCCCAGAACAATTCTTCAAGCATTTCTACTTAATGGAATTAATCCTGTAGTACTGTGCATTTTCATGCCCAATTAAGTGAACTAAAATTTCAAGTATGTCTCAGAGAGATTACCTAAATTTTCCTATGATTTTTGGAGCTATGGATTGCCCAGAATAGATTTTACAAGTGGGAAACATTTTCTGAAAATGTTTCTGGACCCTTATGAAAACAGCATCTTGTATTTAGCAAATTCCTACTCAAATGATCTTCAAATGAGCTGAAACTTTGCTAGAAGGTCAACACTATGCCAAAGAATACTCTGGCAAAGTTTGGGGATTTTCGGATAACCCAAACTCCCTCAGTAATTCTTTTTCAGAAATATTTCAAAGAATTTTCCAGAATTATTTATTGACTTTCATACCAATCTGAGTTCATATTTGGATAGATCTCTGAAAGATGAATCCAATCCAATTGGAATCACTCAATTTGGAGGTCTCTACAGAGAGCTATGAATTTCTAAAGTTTGAGCCATCACTGGAATTGTTTTCCTATTGAAAACTCCATTGGGCCCGCTTATTTAAATGCCAGCCAATCAGATTGAAGCCACACCGGGGTCACGGGGTTTTTGCGCACCAGCACACCGGATCCCGGCCACAGCCGATCGGGGATTTAAATTCTGAGCTGCTGACAGCCGGGGCCCACCCCTTCGTCTTCCTCCTCCGGCTTCTTTCCCGCGCCCGTGCGTTCCTCCTCGCCGGAGCACGTCGGTGCTTGCCAGTTGGTCGTTCCCGGCCGCAGCCCGAGCTAAAACTTGCCGCCAGTGTGTGATTTTCATCGAGGAACAGGTTGTGGGGTTGTCTCGGGCTGCCGGTGATCGGAAGATGGCCGGCGACGTGCAGCGGCTTCTGTTGAGGTTCGGCGCCGTCGCCCGAGGTTCCCAACCCGCCAAAACCTGTACCGACGAGCTATACAGCACCAGTGCACCTCTAGGAAGCTCGGCACAACCTCAAAGTAGCTCGGGAGTGGCTGCAAATATGGTTTCACCGTGCGACCAAATGGGTCCGCAGCGAACACCCCCAGTAGAGCTCGAAATCCGTCGCTCTGAGGCGTTTTCATGCGATGGATGCAAAAGGGATTTTGATCGCCGGCTAGTTCAGCTTCTATGTGCCAAGTTTGATACCCTAAGAAGGATTGGAGAGGGGGAATTTGTAGAAATTGTACCGGATGCTCGCTGTGAAGCTGTCGGGACAAAATCTTCAAATTGGTCGTTGATGCTTCACGGCACGGCTGGAGCTTTGGTTGAGAGAAGCACCTACCCAGCTCGCGTCCGTGGCCGTGCTTGATTGATCTTGAAAACCACCGTAGTGGTCTGTCCACGTGAAGTTGATCGCCGCCTTTGAGCTAGGTCACGGCGGACGGCGTTGATCACGGGAACAGAGGCCGAAGCTCAGTGGTTTAGGCGTCGTGGGAGTGGAGTCCGAGCTCAGAGCGCTGTCTAGCAGCTCGGGGAGGAGAGGGGCGCGATGTTTTGCCGTTCTTACGATCGGCCAAGCAGCGAGGGGAAGAAAACGGCTCTGTTTCGTGTCGCTCGCGAGGAGGAGAAAACGAATGGGCTTTGCTTCGGCCAGGGGGGTGATCAAGCCGCTGGAACCGTCTCTGGGCGCCGGTGCTTGGGAGAACACAGCAAGAGGTGGCGCGGTGGATTTCCCTCGGTGGCACCTGAGCAGCCCTCGTGGCTTCGAGCAGAACAGAGGCAAAAATTCATTTGCTTCATGTGCAAGTCTTGAGTCCCCAGCTCAATGACATGTGGGTCCCACCCCACAACCTCCTTCCAAAATATCTCTTTAAGTTGATCTTTCCCAACTCCACAATTCTGAGTTTGAAAGGTGGGCTAGAATTTGAATTCTCCAAATTCAGTTTGAATTTGCATGAGAATCTTTGAATTTAGTTAGAACTTGCAATTGCTTCTCTTTAACTCCTTTTTGAGCCCACACTACAAATGAAAAGTTGGTGATCCATATTTCCCAATAATTCCATCTATAGGCTGCATGTTTATTCACAGTTTTGGTTCAAAATGTGAACTTGAATTTTAAATCTGATTTTTAAGCTTGCATGCAAAGAGACATTTAAATCCCTATTGGTTCAACACTTTCAATTAAGGATGTGAGCCTCATTTTGGACAATCATCCATGTATCACTTTGCATGAAGAAAAGTTTTAGAAGTCCCGTTTTTCATGTCTTTGCCACACATATGAACTCAACCCTCGGTTGTTATTCATATACATTTTTAGGACTTTTACAGGTGAGCTTCGGTTCTTCACGCCAATTGTTGATTTGTGCGCACCACAAGCTAGAAACATCGGAGTTGTGGGGCTAGCATGGTAGAGCACACACGGGCGCTGCTTTTCTGTGTGGCAAGCGCGAGCAACCGAGGCTCGGTTGGGGGCCGGCGATCGGAGGACGCCGAGCGGCCGAGGCGGTCGTGTTGTCGCGGGAGCAGCCCACCGAGGAGGAGAGCGAGCTGGGAGAGGGGAAGTCACGCTGTTGCACTCGCGGTGGAGTGATCAGAACGAGTAGACTCGAGGGAAACCAGGAGGTGGCGCCAGAGGACTCGGGAGTGGATTGCACCGGCGCTCTCTCAGCTGTTTCAGTCGGTTTGGGTGAGAAAACAGAGATTACCCGGTGAATTCAGAAGCAAGTCTACCCCTCTCAATGACAAATGGGTCCCACTGCTTTTCCCTCTCCAAATATCTCCATTTTTTGGCACATTGCAACTTTAGTAATGAGGTGCTTAAATTTGAAAACCATTTGGCAAGTTGACAAAGTTTACCTCAGTTTTGAATTTGAATTCAAATTCCAAATAAATTCAAATCCCCTTTGACATACATATCAAAGCAACTCCAAACTTTCTCAAAATTTGCATTCCCCCTAATTCGAACCTGAAGAATTTGAATATACCCAAAACACCAAAGAGAAGAGTGATCGGAATGAAAAACTGCTAATCTGGTTTTTGAGTTGGCCACTGCAAATAAGAATTTTTTAACCAACAGTTTAGAATTCCTATTTTGAAATGGCCACCTTATGATTGAAGTGAACAATTTAGTTCAAAGACTGATTTAAACTCCTTTTGCACATGACCACATTCACATGATTATAAAAGTTTTTGCAAGTCTCATTTCTTGAAATTGAACTCAACTTTATTCACAACCCAAGTTTTCCATTTACAAGTTTTTGGGACTTTTACAGAGTGCTGGGGAGCGGAGGCTTCAAGCGCGAAATTGGAAGGCGAAGATTGCAAGAGGCAGGAACGAAAGGAACCGCCCTTCTCCGGAAGGCTTCCTTTTCTATGCTCGCTGCTTTTGGCAGGGCAACGGGCGTGACACTTGAGTTGCCACCGCTGCGCGGCGTTCGCGTCCCCAATGATAGGTGGGACCCAGGTCCACTCGTAAGACACTGGGGGCCAGGCCAGCCGCGTATCAGGAATGAGGCCCCGACAGTTCTCGATAAAAGTGGCATGGTGGAACTGCAGCGGTCGACCCGAGAGCTGCTGCAGTAAATACCCCGAGGTGCCCTCTCGAGCACGTCGCCATGACCCACTAGTCAAGAGCAGACACGCGTCCATTATGCCGATGACGTGCTGCCGTTTTGACTGTCGAGTACGCCCATTATGCCAAGGACGTGCATCCTTTTCGTCTGCCAGGTACAACTGCACACTCACTATGCTAGAATCTCGCTGCCACTTCAGCTTCCAAAGTACAGGTTCAAAGCTACCATGCGGGAAATATGGAGGCCCCACCTGCGGGATCATTGCCTCCCCCGAGTTGGGCCCGGGGGCCATTGTCGGTACCCTGCAAACCGGGTACCCCCGCGTGGAGGGTTGGAGACAGCCCAGACCCTGCCTCCCTGCTGAGGCGGGCGCTGGCGCGGCCACGAGTCCTTGGCTCCGAGGTCGGTCCCGGGGCTGTCATGTGTGCCTAGGCTCTGGAGCCGAAACGTGCCCTTGGCCCCCGACCGAGCCTCCCCGCTAGGGTGAAGTTCGGTGCTGCCACGTGTATCGGGGCTCTGAACCTCCTCCCCGTTGAGGAGGGCTCCGGAGCCAACACGTGCCCTTGGCCCCGGACCAAGCCTCCCTGCTAAGGTGAGGTCCGGAGCTGTCATGTGTATCCGGGCTCCGTACCTCCTCCCTGCTGAGGAGGTCTCCGGAGCAGACACGTGCCCTTGGTCCCGGACCAAGCCTCCCCACTGAGGTGAGGTCCGGTGCTGCCATGTGTATCGGGGCTCTGAACCTCCTCCCCACAGAAGAGGGCTCCGGAGCAGACACGTGCCCTTGGCCCCGGACCAAGCATCCCCGCTGAGGTGAGTCCAGAGCTGCCACGTGTATCCGGGCTCCAAACCTCCTCCCTGCCGAGGAGGGCTCCGGAGCAGACATGTGTCCTTGTCCCCAGACCAAGACTCTCCACTGAGGTGAGGTCCAAAGCTGCCACGTGTATCCGGGCTCTAGAGCAGACATGTGCTGCTGGCCCAGGACCAAGCCTCCCAGCTGAGGTGAGGTCCGATGCTGCCACGTGTATCGGGGCTCTGAACCTCCTCCCCGCAGAGGAGGGCTCCGGAGCAGACACGTGCCCTTGGCCCTGGACAAGGCCTCCCCGCTGAGGTGAGGTCCAGAGCTGCCATGTGTATCCGGGCTCCAAACCTCCTCTCTGCCAAGGAGGGCTTCGGAGAAGACACGTGCCCTTGGCCCCGAACTAAGCCTCCCCGATGAGGTGAGGTTCAGAGCTGCTACATGCATCCAGGCTCCTGAGCAGACATGTGCCCTTGGCCCCGGACCAAGCCTCCCCACTGAGTTGTGGTCCGGAGCTGCCACGTGTATCCGGGCTCCAAACCTCCTCCCTGCTGAGGAGGCTCCAGAGCAGACCGTGCCCTTGGCCCCAGACCCAAGCATCCCCGCTGAGGTGAGGTCCGGTGCTGCCACGTGTATCGGGGCTCTGAACCTCCTTCCCGCAGAGGAGGGCTCCGGAGCAGACACGTGCCCTTGACCCCGGACCAAGCCTCCCCACTGAGGTGAGGTCTGAAGTTGCCGCTTGTATCTGGGCTCCGAACCTCCTCCCGTCGTCCTTCTTCCGTTTACCATTACGGTGACAAGACATGACAGCGACGCCTGACAGTGGCACAGTGCCGCCCAGCAGAGAGAGAGGACGCGGCGACAAAACAGCGTCTTCATCATCACCAGCTGCCCTGTCAGAGGCGCTCAGCGCGCCAGGTGGCGGGACTTAACTCCTCCGCCAGCTGCTCTAGACATAGCTGTAAAGACCCTAGATCGTGTATAGGGTTCAGACAGCCTCAAGGCCACCTGTCGGGCCCCGGGCCACATTGTAACCACCCCGGCATTGGACTATAAAAGGACCGGAGTGTCCACCCGACAGCGGGGCGTTCAGTTCTGGGTCGCACCCTGCCCACACACACATACGTGCAAGCAATACAACAATCACCCCCGTGGACATAGGGTTTTACGCTCTGGTGGCCCGAACCACGTAAATCATCGTGTTCACCTTCTCCCTCAAGCTTGATCGCTCTAGGGACGTCAAGCCCCTTCAATCAAAGAACCTCCGTGGGCTGCTCCAATAGCACACCGGGGGGACGTGTCACTGCAACACTTCGACAGCATACTATTGACTTCTCACCGTAATCCTAAGTTTTTCTCGGAATACTGTCCTTATTTAGTATTCTATCCCCGAAGCAGCTCTGATACCAGGCTTTGACAGACTGAAATCCATACATTCCAGGATCACAGAGGGTTGTGTCGCGCGATGCGACACCTGACAACACATCCGATAAGGAAATGCGTACTACATTCAAACTTACTGAATTTGTACACAAGTAGTACAAACTTATTCAGATTACATATAATTTAAAGAGTTATTACTGCAGCAGAAGAAACTATACAACTCACGCCTACAGCCTAACAAGCAAAAGTCGGTTGTCCACCCTATGGACAACCCACACTAGCAGTACCCACTATCTTCACGGTGGCGTGCACGGCTCCCACTCGGCCGTAGTTCCCGAAGGAGGGTAAACCTCTCCGGTGAACCCGTACTGCATAGGAGTGGGGTACTCCTCACCTGCAAATACTTATAAACAGCAACCGTGAGCACGATGACTCAGCAAGACTTAACCGGCTTCCTAGATATAAAACTCTACATGCAAGTGTACTGACAATTGGATAAACTTTGCAGCAAAAGACGCGCCTACTAGTTCATCCTTAGTTCAGCTTTTAGCACCAAGTTAAATGTTCATGAATCTGAAATTTAGTGAGCAATTTTTGGTGGCACACATATTGCAATATAATTTAAGCATAATAGCAATTTTTATCATCACAATCATCTCCCATATTTACTGTGTCACGATATAGTGAACAAGCGGTACTCATGACCGCGAGGGACGGTGAATTGACTCTATATACACCTGCATGGATACCTGAATAGCACGCCACATACGCCCATCCTCGGGGCTGCGATGGCATGCTCAACCGATGTCGTACGGGACAACCTTTACCCCGACAGCCCAAACGTCGAACCAGTCATACCGAAATGGGCAGGAGGTTCCCTACACGGAGCAACTCTACGCCCGTTAGCGGATTTCCACCTTGCTGCTCTCAACCTACACCTATAAATTGGTGTGTTATGCCTCGACGCCCGGAGGTATAGGCTACATCAGTTTATCAGGCCCCATATATCAGATATGCCTTCGGTACATTCAAACTTGTTGAGCGGGGCGGCACACGGATCGGTCCTCAATTGACACGGGCAGGGCTACGCATACAAAGACTCCATCTTGCTGCATCCTACACCCCTGCCTGGTCTCATTTTTCATACTAAGTGTATCTCATATCTCGAACCATTCACGTATGTGGCTAACACTATACTCGTGAGTAGATACCAACTACTCGACTTGTATGGAATCCTATAAGACATTAAGCATGGCATATTCTACTTGAGTACTTAGACACTAGCCTCGCTCTCTTCAGGAGGATCTGGTTATGCAAGTGGGGTACCAAACATTATAAACCTAATGCACATGGTACCTCACACTATAGTGATACAAATCAAAAACTCTTTAAAACTGTTAAATGCAAACCGGGGTTTGCCTTGTTGCTGGAAGTCAGTAGGGTCAGTGTCTGGAGGAATCACTTCCAAGGCCTCCGGTGCTTCCTCGAGATTGGCAACTAATCGAAATACAAACAATGCACATGATTAAGTATTAATCATATAAAAGTAGTTATAAAGATTTAAATGAATTCTATATAAATATAACTCTAATGGACTTGAGATATTTACAGAGAATCCTACATGACAATCAGATGTTGCTAGCAAAAATTCAGACAAAATTAATTGTGTGCTCTAAAGAATTCCCTAAGCCATTTTCCTTATCTGAATTAATAAGCCAAACCTAAAAGTTTGTCATGCTACAAACTTGGATTCAGAAACTTCAGAGTTTTCTGAGTCTCTGAAAATTGGTCTCACTAAATTTGAAGCTTCCTAGAGAAAGATATGGACTTCCTAAGTTTGGATAAAAGCTGAAATTGAATTCTACTGTTTTTCCAAATTTTCTTGGAACAGAATCAATTGGAACACCATTAGACCTAGTAGATTAGGTCCAATGCTGCTCAAATTTTTACCGAAGATCAGTAGATTTATGAAAGACATTCTATCCAAAATTGGGCAACTTCCATACACAGGGATCTTCTGAAATTAAATCCCCAATATTTAACTTTGAAAATTTTTGGAGAAAATTCCAGGGATTTTCATACCAATTTCTTTGCATCACTGCAAAGTACTGGTGGAGAGGAATCCTATCAAAAGTTATGGCTTCTCAGAGTTTGACCAAAATCTGGAAATTCAACCCAAAATTCAGAAAGTTTAAACTTTGGTGGGCCCCAGGGCTACGTGTCAACACGTCAGCGAAGCCACACGTTGGCCCACACGCTTACCCGTGTAGCCACACAGAGTCCCCGCGCCACAGCAGATCCCGGCCACGTATTTCAATCACTGACACACGGGACCCCCGGCCTTCTTCCTCCCCGAGATACCTACGGAACCCGCGGCGGCGCCTCGCCGGAGAGCTCGCCGCTGGCAGTTCCTGTGCGAAACCTTCGGCCAACTCACCGCCTATGCTCAACTTCACGTGGGGAATATGCTGGTGCACACCCCGGAGCTCAGCGGTGGCCGGAACAGTGCACGTGACGGCGACAGCTGGCGGCAGCTCATCACTGACGTCGAACTCG
Source organism: Neostapfia colusana (assembly GCA_030760725.1). Taxonomy (NCBI): domain Eukaryota; kingdom Viridiplantae; phylum Streptophyta; class Magnoliopsida; order Poales; family Poaceae; genus Neostapfia; species Neostapfia colusana. The sequence goes on along the minus strand of JASWHV010000001.1, from coordinate 123,298,161 downwards.
GTGATCTCTACACATTTTTCAACGCGGTTTTGCCGGAGAGCACCATGCTGATGGGCTGATCATGATTTTGAACTCTGATAATTTTTAAAACGACCGCAACTATGACCTCACCGGTGAGGTACCCTGTTTTCGGCCGCCGGCACGAAAAACTTGGATAGCTAGGGTTCTAGTGGATGAAACTCGATGCTTCTTGATCGAGGAGGTTAGCTAGATGATCTACAACATGTTCGGTGCACAGCTCGAGCAAGGGTTGAACGTGGGAAGAGAATCTCCCAGAGGATTGAGCTCGGCTCCTAATGTGCACCGTGGAGGAAAATGGGAAATACTCGCTCGACATGGCATGAAATGGCACGAGGCTTTACCCTAAAGCTTCAGCAAATACGGGCGCATTTTTTCTTCTTCGGAAGCGGCGCGTCAAAACGGCTGGATCCGCTGGTCGTCGGTGAGCAGTGGGAGGCGGCAAAGAACTCGCGTGCGATTGAGGAACCGAGAGCGTGCGTGGGCGGTGTTCAGTTCGGGGGCGATGAGGACGGCGAGAGCTGTTCGGTGTGCTAGACTTTGAGGCAAGAATTTCGCCTTGAGGTGGAGCGATCGGGGGCTGAGCACCTCACGTGGCCGCGTGGTGATCGAGCGAGGAACCCAAGCTCGGAAGGTGGAGTCGGATGAATTTTTCAGTCACTTGCATGTGGGCCCCACTCTCACCTAATTGTTTCCAAATTAGCTGCTGATATTTTCATTCTCCCCTCCAAATTAAAAGCTATACTTCCTTCCAAAGTCATGGATTCAATTTGAATTCACACTGAATTCAGTTTCGGATGGTGGGATTCGAATTGCATTTGGACACTTGAATTCGAATTGGGATTTTAATCCCTCCTCTTTAATTGATCCAAATACATAGCAACCAAAGTCCAAAATGTATGAATTTTAGCAGAGGTGATAATTCAAATGTGGTGAACACCTTGGTGAAATTCAATATGCAATTTGAGAAAATTTGAGGGAAGTTCATATTTGAATTTGCACTATATGTGTATGGCTAGCTGCAAATGAGTTTGGAAAATTTGAATCCCCCAAATTGTTGTACTAAACCAAATATGTTAAAAGTGAGGTTTCTCAAATAACCCTTAGCTTAGATTATAGGTCTTGATCACATTATTTTCTCTAGCAATATGTATTATACTTTTTGTTTAAAAAAGCGGTCACCTAGGCCGCTTAAGCGCCGCCTAGGCGCTGAGCGGCACCGGACCGCTTCGCTTTTCCCTAGGCGGCGGCATTAAGCAGTTGGACCGCTTTTTTCCGCTTCGGTCCACTTTTTTCTGCTTTCTTCCGCTTAATTCCGCTTCTCACCGCTTTGTGTGTCCATATAAAAGAACAACTAACTCTAATTTCTTTTTTCATCCCTACCGGTGGCGGTTGCTGTTAGCAAGATGGTAGTGCCATGTCTTAGTGTCTTGCTGCCTACACAATATAGTGTCACACTCTATCTCATATCATTTTATTGATTGAATATTTTTAAATTTAAAAAATATACATAGATATATAATATATTATATGGATTTAACTTCGCTTTTTGCGAAACATCTAGAAACGCCTAGGCGCCGCCTAGGCAGCCTAGGCGCTAGGCGGAGCTCCCCCGCTCGCTTTTTTCTACCATTTTTTAAACACTGATTATACTCACTTTTAATTGTGTGAATTAGAGAATAGAAAGAACACTCCTAGGAATGCTCTCCTAGTCGAGTCAAGGCGCATGCTCAGCCATGCATCACCTACGTCATTGGTCAGCTGAAATCTCGCCCCAAGGCTAGCGTTAGTGTGGCTTACTTTCTGTAAAAAATTTTGTGACATACCAATGTTGCGCAGCCAAGGCAATTATTATTGATCATGACACGATACTACCTAGGTTTTTGAGATGAGGTACCAAGTTGTGTTTTAATTAAGGGTGTTAATCTTTAATCTATCATTCAACACACAACCTTCTTCTCTTCTTCCTTCACCCATTATTCTTCAAGTAAAAAAATTCAACTAGTGTGAATGGAGTCAGGAAAAAAGATGAGAGTATCCGACGAGGTGTGCTCATACTTGACCACGTTATATATGTTGCTTTATTTGAATTGATAAAACTATTATGACCAATTTTTTAATTGTTCCGATTATATTTTCCTTGCGTTTATTTTCAACCTTGTTGTTGTGTTGCCCATGGTCGTCAAGATTCCTCTTTGCATCGCTGCTTCTAGCTGCACTCTTTCTCCACTGTAGCCACAACAAGTTGTACCCATAGGCTTTTAACCTCGCTGATGCCATGCTCACTAAAGCCATCCTCGACGTGGATGGCGCTCAGGGTGTCCTACAAGAGGTCATATCAGTCAGCATTGCTTTTGTCAGCATCTTCATTGTTCCAGATGAGGACCATCACCATGATAGCATCATCGAGAATCCCTAGTGATCGATGGTTTGTTTCATGAACAACTAGCGAGTGAATGCTTCATCGCACATGGTCTCTAGCTTTCCCTATAGGTTGACAACCTTTGACGGGTCTGGAGCTGGATACATGGGAGGGAGATTGTAGATCTCTGCAATAGAAGGAAGAGCCATCATCGACGTAGAAGGACCCACCTTTGGGGCCTGCGTTGGAGGAGTTGGCTCTACTGTAACAGAAGGATATTGGAAACTAGAGAATGAAAAATGAGACACATCAGAACAGCCCTGGTTGAGCCACCGATACACATGTTTGATGAACTATTTTTTGCTCATGACAGTCCTAAGGCTGCCAGCACCAGCGCCCTGTAAGCACCCCTGGCCAGCGGCGCGGAGGTTAGCGGGCGCCCGCAGCGGCACCGCTACCTGCGCCTGGGAAGTAGCGGCTGCCACAGCCAGCCGCTATATGTGAAGCTTCCCTGTAGCGCCTGTACACAGAGAGAGAGAGGGGGGAGAGAAAAAGAAAGAAGAGAAGGAAAAAAAGAGAAAAGGAAAAAAAGAAGAAAGAAGGAAAAAGGGAGAAAAGAAAGGAAAAAAAGAGGAGAAGGGAAAAGGAAAAATAAGAAGAATAGCGAAGAAAAAGAAGTGAAAATAATGTGGTGATTTTATAGGTTTTAAATATAATATTATGGATATAATAGTAGTTATATAAAATATTTTAAATATGATATAATTATATTATCTAATAAAAGATGATAGTTGATATAGGGATCTGATTTAGAGGTCAACGAGTGCATAGAATTGAACTGCAAAAGTATGAATCTTTTAGAGTTTACTGTAAAAAGGTAGGAATATTCTTTTAGAGGTCCGATATAGAGGTTGACGAGTGCGAGCAGCCTAAGAGGGACATAAAAACGGTAGTTGATACTCCATTATCTCGGAAAATCCCTCTTTTTATAACCTAGAGGCGACCCTTTGTGAACCCAAGAGGCGTCAATGTGAAATCCCTTCTTTATTCAAAGGATCCCGCAAAACTTAGGAGATGATACAACTTCTAAGCCAATACATGTCATAATGGTGAAGCTTGCACAATTAAGGGAAAATCTAATGTGGCATCAAGGCTTTTCATATAAGCACATTCCTCAATACTAGTTAGGTCCTTATTCACAAGGCTAGTTTGAACAAACATTTCTAGGTCCTAGGAATAGCCTAAAGATGGCCACAAACACCTAAAAATGGCTATCACAAAAGTTAGCAGGAATCCAAAGATGGCATAGACGAGAGATATGCTCAGAGGCTAATGACAACACCATATATTTTTGGGAGTCCGATATTTAGTATGTTTAAAGGACTCTTCAACTTGACGTGTTGTCCAAGAAAATTGTAGATAGACTTAAAGTCTATTATTATAAATTAGGCTGAGTAGAACTCTTACCATTCTTAAATGGTGGCTATCCTGACTATAAATATGTAATCATAATTAACCTTCATAAGGGGCATCAAGTGTCCATTATAAACCATAGCAATTAATGAATCATCTCAAGTGATACTAAAACAACTAAACATAAGAGCTTTGACGGGGTAACATACCTTTATCGGCAACTTCCAGGGCACCTGCATGCGTCCTGGGATTTCGTGGGACCTCAAGGCATGCCAACTTCCAGGGCACCTACATGCGTCCAAGAAGTGCAACGATCTCCACAACTTCGTCGATGCGGACGTAGTCGTAGCCTTCCTCTCCGGGACAAATTGCAAGTCCCTGGTGCATAAGCTCGGTTGCATCAAGCCAAGGACAAACCAAGGAACTACTTGACATCGTTACCAACCATGCCTCGGGAGAAGAGGCGGTCGGGACGTTCTTTGACCAGGCAGCGCCAAGGACGGCCGACCAAAGGAGGCATGCCACGCCTCGTCAAAAGGATGAGAGGAGAAAAGGGTCGGCACAAACAAACGGCGACATCAAATGGAGGAAGTCGCGGACCTGGATGCGACATCCGAGCGTTGCGATGGCAAAAAGCCAGCCCAGATGCAAGTCGATCACTTCAAGAAATTGCTGAGAAAGCCATGCACCAACCACGTCTTCCCAGTCACACACGCCCTCAAAGACTGCGCCCTCCTCAAATGATTATTGGTAAGGGAGTTGGGTCCATCGAACAACAAAGGGAGAAAACCTATACAGGCGGCCGCCGAGCCCGAGGAGGAGCACCCCTTCCCTAAGCCAGTTGGCTGCCTCATGGTCTTCGGTGGACCGATACTCATCGACTCAGAGACACAGTCAAACAGGTGGAGGCGGATAGAGGATGTACAACCTATGGCAAAGGAAAAGCACGACACCCGCCATTCGATTTCTGCCCCTAAGAGAAAGGGAGAGCCCTACTCCGGACTCAAGCCCGTGCACATCACCACATCACGTAGGCTAGAACTCGTAACCTCAAAAAGCTCAAACAGACCGAGTGATTCAAGTACCACATGGCATATCAACTAGCTCGGACGACATGTGGTACCCGGGGGCTACACACCCACCAAGGGCGGAATGACCGGAATCCTTAAAGCATTTGTGAAGACCTCTCGTAATGCCTCTCCCATGCTTCCGAGCAAAGGCGTGTTTCTCGCCATAAGATCAACGCACGCTTGGCACAAGGAGGAAAACAGACGCACATGTCGCAAAAACACGTTGGTTCCTTACATAAAGGGGGATCGCGAAGGGCCGAGACTCCCGCGTTACAGATAAAGAATAGAGAGAAAGATGTAAGGGACCTAGCTCTTGTCGACATGCCCTAGAATGGAATTCGGCATAACCACCTTGGCCAAGGAGAGGGCGGCAGGATCGACCCAGGTATCGATGGCCTGGAGGTCTTCTTCGAAGCGGCCAGCAGCAAAGCCCTCCCTGATGGCCGGAATGTCGACCCCATCGTAGTGGGAGATGACCGTGGCCAAGGCCAACTGCGCCCCAAGCTGATCTCCTGCAGATACCAATCGGTCCAAGCATGTCCTCAGTCGTTCCGGAAGATGCGTCAGCTGCACGTCCAAAGGGGCAGCCAGGCTCCCCGGTACCACGTCATTGGCGACTTGACCCGTGGCACGGAGGTCTTCAATCTCTTTATTGAGGGTTCCAAGACCTTGACTGTGTCATCAAGCCGGGATGTCACCGCTCCGGACCCCCCTCCGGTCACAAGCTCCGAGGCCCCTAGCACGGCGTCGCAGACCTCCGCACCGGCCTTCTCAAGCTTCACGAGTTCAGCTTTCTGGGTGGCAACCTGATCCTTCGCCACGACAAGAGAGCGCTTCACCTCTGCAAGCAAGAAGCAAAACAAAGGGCTTAGGGTCGGAGAAGAAACAAGTGTGGCAAAAGCCCGGTGAAGGGACTCATGATCGAGCTCTTTGGCCAAGGCATCCTTAGCGGCTTTGATGGTCCCATCCGCCCCAGCTTTGACCTTCTCAGCTTCTTCCTGGGAGGCTCTCGCCACTGCACGTGCCTTGGTGACCTCCCCGGCGGCCTCCATCATAATCATCGCCACGAGCTCCTCCCTCGCGCGAACAGCTTGGGAAGGTTCCACCTAGACGGTAGCGGCCACCTCACGAAGCCAACCCACTTTTTCCTGGGAAGCAGCGATTGCGGTACGGAGGCGGTCCAATTCCTATCGGGTAGCCACAGACTCAGCTTGGGTCCTCTCGGCTTCCCCTCTCCACCTAGCCACCTCTAGCCTTTGGCGGTCAGGGGACCCCTCAAGGAGCCACTCCCGTTCAGCCTCTCGCTCAGCAGTCCCCTAGCAAAAAGAAGTCAAAGATGTGGTCACATGCAAACCCTGGGACGACCCGTGTTGAAGAAATTTGGGAGAACAAGACTCACCGCGCTCCGAAGAAACCCGCGGCCGAGCCTCTAGAGCACGTCCGCAAGACGATCTTGGCCGGAGCAAAACAACTCTGCAACTATGGCGAGTCGAGGATAGGAAAAGGAAACGTCACCCTCCTGGCCTGCTACGCTGCTAGAACCAGAAGGTACGTGGCCCCCGGAGGAAGCTCTGACCCCTCCAGGGCTTGGCCCGAAGCCGTGGTAAGAGTCACCCCACTAAAGCCCTAGGCTCCGAAGTCAAGAAGTAACAGCGACCGAGGGAGGAGCTACTCCTTCCACAAGCGCCTCCTGCATCGTCCGGCTCCTTGACCTCCTGTGAACCAGCGGCACCTCTAGGGACGATTCCACCCACTCCTCAACGGCAATTGGCCCCATTCCAAGGAAAGGAATCTCGCCCCCAGCATACTGAACCTCCATGGTTGGGGCCGGCTCGACGGTAGTCGGGACTGGCGAAAAAGGCAGAAATGACCCCGCCCTTGTGACACCCTCGCCTCGGGTGTCAGCATATGTTCATGTTCTATGAAGAGGAAACATTTTAATGAAAAATAGGAACATAGAGAATTATCAAAAGAATAGCCAATAAAGCGCTCAGAGAGCGCCGAAGGCTACTTCCGCGGCCAACAGGCCACGTGGCATGTTCGGAGCTCATCCCTACAAAGCGGGGAGAGGCCGTCACCAAGCTGGCTACGTGGCAGGGGCTCGTCTCCGCAAAGGGGAGAGGTCCGATCCTATGGGACACGTGTTGCCCACGGAGCTAGCCTCTGCAGAAGAAGCAAAGGCATTTCCGCAAGACACGTATCATCCTCGGAGCTAGTCCTCGCAGAAATCAGAGGACCAGTCGCGCGGGATACGTGTCGATCTCGGAGCTCATCTCCGGGAAAGTCCGGTTCTATCGAACACGTGTCGCCACCGGAGTTTATCTCCGGGAGGTCTGTCGCTGCTGGACACGTGTCGACCTCGGAGCCGTCCCTGAGGAAAGAAGAGAGGGAAGACCGGCGCCAACACGTGGCGTGCGCGGAGCTCACCTCCGAAGAAGAGGGAGGTCTCGCTCGTCTGACACGCGGCACAACGGGAGCTCGTCTCTACAGGAAAGAAGACACCAGGCCCCGGAGGACACGTGGAGCTTCCAGAGCTCATCATCGTGGAGGTAACGAGTTCTGGAGCGGTTTTTACGCGTAAAGATACCGGTACGCAACAGAAACCGATCTAAATTCTATTATGTTACTAAAGATAAGACGTTATGATCCAACAAAGATCTGAATAAGACTCTTATTCGGGATACAATCAGATTAGAACTCTTCTCTTATCGATTATAAATAGAACCCACAAACCTCTGGCCGAAACCACAAACTTCTCTTTCAACTCCTGAGCCGACGACTTAGAGCCCTAGCCCTAACTCGCCGAGCAAACCATTGCCGAAGCGCAACAAGAGAGATCATCGGAGAAGAACCGAGCGGTCTGAGGAGGACCTCGAAGTCAAGAAGAACACGAGGTAGGACTTCAATACCACCTTACGACATCATTGTGTTCATCTCTTTGCATCTGTTCTTTAATTCCTTTCGAACAGAAGCCTTCTCGTAGGCAGATCACTTGATGATCAGTTTGATCTAAAGACAAGATCATCGCCACGTCCACCTTTGATCCGAACACCTCTGTCCATGCAAGCCATGCAAGAGCACACCAATCTAATAAAAATCATAGGATAGCATGCATGTGCATCATCGCATCTAGTTTAAGGTTTGCGCATGATATTGATTGCTGTGAATCTTGTATGCACGTGAATCCTACATAGCAGGACAAGCTCAGGGAGCTGTCTACGACGAGCTGCAGCAACAAGGTTTTGAGAATCAAGAACAACCGGAACCGCAAGAACAAGGCAAGTGCTCCTTGACCATGTTGATCCTATGTTTTGGGTAAAACTGTTTTGTTTTGCGAAAAGGTGTGTGTGCTGAGTCAAACATGATGGGAAACCCTTTTATAGGAGTTTACTAGTCTTGATTAAACCACCCTTGTTGCCTGGGAAGTTTATGAGTCGGGTATGGTTTTTGCTTTATGCTTCGCTGAGTCTATGGATTGGGAAGCGAGATAGATGTGTCTAGCTAACTGCACTTGTACTGATAATAAGTAACTGATGAGGTTAATGAATATGGATCGGAGGGAGATCTAGGCAAGCCTGGGTTTGCGAATGAGGTAGCATGAGATGGTGGTTTACTTGCCGTAGATCTAAGGACCGGTTCATTCATGCACATGCCAGGATAACAGTGCCACCACAAGGCCAAGTATGGGTGCGGCTTAGCTGAGTAATTAGGTAAGTTGCTAGAATGTTATGGACTGTGGAAGGCGCGGGGAATGGGAGTCGAGTGAGGACTGCCCTGGGAGCTGCATGGCACAAGAGGGGCCCGTGGGTGGGAGAATTGGAGATTCTAGCCTGCCGGTGAAACCTTAGTGAGTCCATACATCTAGTAACCCCTTTGTAAAGGCTATTTTGTGATCTCTTGACCAAACACCGACGGTTGTGTACTGGTATAATGGAGGTTCTGCAGTCGCCGACGGGTGAAGAAATCACAAACTTGTGGGTAAAGAGGTGCAAACTCTGCAGGGTCTAAAACTATCATGATAGCCGAGCTTACGGTCACGAGCACCTGGCTAAACTGCCATGATTAGTTGGGGTGGTAATTGGGATGGTTATTGGGAAGGTTCTTGGTTATGATTATTGATTTGGATATGGTTTGGTTTGGGACTGTTGAGTCTGGGTGATGAGATGGTTGCATGACTGTTGGGTCATGACATGAGATTGGTCTCGGTGTGAGACGAGGTTGATTTGTGAAATGAGATGGTAGCGAATACGAGGAGATATTCGTGAGTATGAATAAAGGATTGGTTAATGTTCAGATGGAACACGGGAAGTGACGGAGGTATGTTGGTAATTTAATACATGCTGGGATTACATCTAAAGTTAAGTTGCTGTTTTATCATGGTTTTACAAATCTGCTTTTCTGCAAATAAGCCTTTTATGCCTACCTTGTTTATGAGCTGCATATCATGTGTTTTCCCGCACTTGCTGAGTACATCATTGTACTCAAACTTGCATTATTACTTCATCATCAGCAGCAGGAGAAGTCTACTATGAAGATCAAGTGGAGCATTATGGTGTGTGATCTATTCTCAACCTTGCCTGTGGAGGGAGTAGAGATGGAGCCACTACTGCTTAGTTTTGCTTCCGCATTAAAATAAAGACTTCCGCTGCGTAGAAATAAAGACTTCCGCTGTAAGCATGAGTCCAAGACTCATGAGATATTGTAATAAACTCTGTTATTCGTGGTAATATATAATCTGAATTCAGTTTGTGGAATGTATGTGTATGTGTGATGAACATCCTGGGCACACATATGCATTAGTTCTCGGTTCCGTGGTTACCCACCGAACTGAGGGTGTCACAGACTGGTATCAGAGCCACGGGTTGACAGTAGGTTACACGCCTAGATAGAAACCTTAGATTGATATTAGAGCCACGGGTTAACAGCAAATTACACCCTAAATAGGAGTCAGAGGTAGCTAAGACACGCTGACCAAAGGAAGCATCCTAAGGTGAATAGCTTAGATTGGCCTTTAAACCCACCTTGACATAAGAAACCATCCTTGAATTGGAGTTGTGTGGGCCCTGGTGATGATTATTTGTGATTGTGTGCTTAGTGTGAGTTGTGGGACGTCTCAAACCATTGTCCATATCCACACGTAAGAAGAAAGAGGTGTGAGATGTCTCGGCACTTGCTCACATCCTCATAAGGGCTAATATATGTAGTCCAACTCACCTTGATGCATATAGTTGAAGGGACCTACCTAACCTTCTAACCTTCTATTCTATTTCGTTCTCTCTCACAGATGGTGAGAGGAAACGCCGGCCGAAGGAACGTCCAGGAGGATGACCATGATGAAGTTCCTGCTAACCCAGGAGCTGGAGAAAACCATCTAGAGAGGTTGATGGCCATGCAAAACCAGCTTATGCAAACCATGATCCAAACTTTGGGTCAGTTGCAGGCCAACCAAAACCCCGTTCCGGCACCACCGCCACCACCACCGCCGGCTCATAACTGGTTGGGAGAGTTCATGAGGACTCGACCACCCACCTTTGCTCAAGCTAGTGATCCCATGGAGGCCGATGATTGGTTAAAATCCATAGAGAAAAAGCTTACCATTGTTCAGTGCAATGATCGAGAGAAGGTTCTCTTCACGTCGCACCAACTTATGGGAGCCACTGCTCACTGGTGGGATGCCCTGAGCAACGCTCATGCCAACCCGGAGACAATCACTTGGACTGAGTTCAAGGAAAGTTTCCGCTCTCACTACATCCCTGCTGGTGTAATGATGCTCAAGAGGCAGGAGTTTGAGGGTCTCTGCCAAGGACAGAAGAGTGTGAACGAGTATCTCAACAAGTTCATACAACTGTCCCGGTACGCCCCCGAAGATGTCAACTCAGACCAGAGGAAGCAGTACCTGTTCATGAGAGGGTTGAACAATGAGATCCAGGTTCAGCTCCTCAACAATGACTACGTAAGCTTCCAGAAGCTGGTTGATAAGGCTATTGTGGTTGAAAACAAGATCCGAGAGATCGATCGAGAGTGCAAGAGGAAGATGTCATACCAGCCCCAAGGGAGCAACGTACGACCTAGGTACATGCCCCCTGCACCGCAGTATGGACCGACCACTCCCGCGTACCGCCCTGGTCAGCCACCACAGCAACAATTCGTTGCACCGGCACCTCGTGTGCCCATGCCTCCTGCGCCCCGGCCTAACAATGGCGCCCCTGTTCAAAACCCCCGCCCCAACGTACCTGCTGCCGTAGGCAACAGGGCATGCTTTGCATGCGGGGAAGTAGGCCACTTCGCTAACAAGTGCCCGAGGAGAGGCCCTGGACAGCAAGGTAACGTGCCCAAGCAGAACCAGCGACCAAACGGAGGGTACAACCAAGGGAACCGTGGACCGCAGAACTATGCTTGTGGCCACGTAAACCATGTCACTGCTGAGGAAGCACAACAGGTTGAGGACGTCGCAATTGGTATGTTCCTTGCCAACTCCAACCCAGCCACCATTTTATTTGATTCCGGAGCATCGCGTTCCTTCATATCATCCAAATATATTGCCAAACATCATCTACCCGTATCCCACTTAGAATGTGCTATGTTAGTTAATTCTCCCAGAGGAGAAATGAAGACTAACATAGTATGTCCTAAAGTAAGTCTTAAAATAAGGGGGTAGACTTCCTTGCCAATCTTATTGTCTTGGACTCCCACGGGATTGACATCATACTCGGAATGGATTGGTTAAGCAAGCACAATGGAGTAATCCAATGTGCTGAAAGGAGCGTGCAGTTGACAAACGAACACGGTATTCGTGTCGAGTTTGAGTCAGCCCAGCAAACAACCGAACGGGCAGATTTGAACCACGTCGAAGGGACAACATTGGACAGCATTCCAGTGGTTTACGAATTTTCGGACGTGTTCCCGAAAGAGCTTCCAGGAATGCCACCTAACCGGGACATCGAATTTGCCATAGATTTGGTACCTGGAACTGCACCTATAGCTAAGAGACCATATAGGATGCCCGTCAACGAGCTAGTTGAACTCAAGAAGCAAATTCAAGAACAGTTGGAGAAGGGTTTTATCCGTCCAAGCTCGTCACCATGGGGAGCTCCGGTACTCTTCGTGGACAAGAAGGATGGAACCCAAAGAATGTGCGTGGACTACAGGTCTCTCAACGAGGTGACAATCAAGAATAAATACCCTCTACCCCGTATAGAGGACCTGTTTGATCAAATGAAAGGAGCCCGAGTATTCTCCAAGATTGATCTTCGGTCAGGATATTTCCAGCTGAAGATTAAGCCCTCCGATATACCTAAGACAGCCTTTCGGACACAGTATGGTTCATATGAATATACAGTTATGTCTTTTGGATTGACGAATGCACCCGCATACTTCATGTACCTTATGAACAAGGTTTTCATGGAGTACTTGGACAAGTTCGTCGTGGTTTTCATCGATGACATTATGGTGTATTCAAAAAGTTAGGAGGAGCATGAAGAACATCTGAGATTGACCTTGCAGAAGTTGCGTGAGCATCAATTGTATGCCAAGCTCGACAAGTGTCAATTTTGGCTAAAGGAAATATCTTTCCTAGGCCACATTATCTCCGAGGAAGGAGTATCGGTTGATCCTGGAAAGGTGAGAGATGTTCTGAAATGGGACCAACCGAAGAGTGTGAGGGATATTCGGAGTTTCCTTGGGATGGCAGGATACTATCGGCGCTTCATTAAAGACTTCTCTAAAATAGCAAAACCTATGACGGAGTTGCTAATGAAGGGAAAGGTCTTTCAATGGACACAAGTCTGCCAAGAAAGTTTTGAGGAACTCAAGAAAAGGCTAACCACAACACCAGTTCTGGTATTACCAGGCGTAAGCAAGAGCTTTGACATATATTGTGACGCATCCAGACAAGGGCTCGAATGTGTGCTCATGCAGGAAGGACAAGTGGTAGCCTATGCCTCACGACAACTAAAGAAGCACGAGCTTAACTATCCTACACATGATTTGGAGTTAGCAGCAGTGGTGCATGCATTGAAGATTTGGAGACATTATATCCTTGGTCATCGATGTGAGATCTATACGGATCATAAAAGCCTCAAGTACATATTTACACAAACGGACTTGAATTTGAGGCAACGTCGATGGTTAGAACTCATCAAGGATTATGATGTGGGAATCAACTACCACCCCAGAAAGGCCAATGTAGTAGCTGATGCATTGAGCCGAAAGGGAGCATGTCACCAACTCACGGTTCAGGAGCTACCACCCAAACTACGTAAGGAGTTCGAACGGTTACACCTCGGATTTTTGAAAAAACGTGGAGATCATAGAGATCCACTCCCCATTGGAGCAAGAAATAAGAGAGGGCCAAGCAACGGATGAGGAGATCAAGGAGATCAAGGAAAGAATCTGACAAGGAATAGAGAAGGATTTCAAGGAGATGAAAAGGGTACGCTTTGGTTAGGAAAAAGGATTTGTGTGCCAAACATAAGACACCTTCGCGACATGATATTGAAGGAGGCACATGATTCACCCTATTCTATACATCCCGGAAGCACCAAAATGTACAAGGATTTGAAAACTTGCTATTGGTGGGATGGTATGAAGAGGGATATAGCCGAATATGTTGCCCTATGCGACACATGCCAACGGGTAAAGGCCGAACATCAAAGACCCACTGGATTGTTGCAACCTTTGAAGATACCCGAATGGAAGTGGGAGGATATCAGTACGGATTTCATCATCGGACTGCCACGTACTCAGTCGGGTTATGACTCCATCTGGGTTATCATGGACTGATTGACGAAAACCGCCCATTTTCTTCCGGTAAAGACCAGTTACAACGTTGCACAATTGGCAGAGTTGTACATGGAGCAAGTCGTGTGCCGTCATGGAGTTCCGAAGAGGATAGTTTTAGATCGAGGTTCTTAGTTTACCTCTAGATTCTGGAGGAAGCTGCAGAAAGCCATGGGTACACGACTGGATTTTAGTTCCGCCTACCACCCACAAAGAGATGGACAAACCGAAAGGACAAATCAAATTTTGGAGGACATGTTGAGAGCTTGCGCCTTGAAACGTGGGCGTAGTTGGGATAGGAGTTTACCGTATGCCGAATTCTCCTATAACAACATCTATCAAGCTAGCTTGAAGATGTCGCCTTTTGAAGCCTTATATGGTAGATGGTGTAGAACGCCACTGTTCTAGAACGAGACTAGAGAGAACCAGGTGTTTGGACCCGAAGTACTACAAGAAGCTGAAAAGCAGGTCCAAACGATACAGGAGAACTTAAAATCTGCTCAGTCACGACAGAAAGGCTATGCGGACAATAGGCGTAGGAAGTTGACCTTTGAAGTAGGAGACTTCGTATACCTTAAGGTATCGGCTATCCGAGGCCAACGACGTTTCAACGTCAAAGGCAAGCTAGCACCTCGCTACATCGGACCATTTAAGATTTTGGACAAGCGAGGAGAAGTAGCCTATCAACTAGAGCTCCCAAACCACCTCTCCAACGTACATGACGTGTTTCATGTATCCCAGCTCAAGAAGTGCTTGAGAGTACCAGAGGAACAAGTGTCAATGAGAGAGCTTGAACTTCAAGAGGACCTGACTTACGCAGAACACCCTGTCCGAATCTTGGACGTAAAGGAAAGGATCACCCGAAACAAGGTGATTCGATGGTGCAAGGTACAATGGAGCCACCACACCGAAGCTGAGGCCACATGGGAGCGTGAAGAGGATATCAAGGCAGAATTCCCCCATCTATTTCCTACTAACGAATCTCGAGGGCGAGATTCAATTTAAGGGGAGTAGACTTGTGACACCCTTGCCTCGGGTGTCAGCATATGTTCATGTTCTATGAAGAGGAAACATTTTAATGAAAAATAGGAACAGAGAGAATTATCAATAGAATAGCCAATAAAGCCCTCAGAGAGCGCCGAAGGCAACTTCCGCAGCCAACAGGCCACGTGGCATGTTCGGAGCTCATCCCTGCAAAGCGGGGAGAGGCCGTCGCCAAGTTGGCTACGTGGCAGGGGCTCATCTCCGTAAAGGGGAGAGGTCCGATCCTATGGGACACGTGTTGCCCACGGAGCTAGCCTCTGCAGAAGAAGCAAAGGCATTTCCGCAAGACACGTGTCATCCTCGGAGCTAGTCCTCGTGGAAATCAGAGGACCAGTCACGCGGGATACGTGTCGATCTCGGAGCTCATCTCCGGGAAAGTCCGGTTCTATCGAACACGTGTCACCACCGGAGTTTATCTCCGGGAGGTCTGTCGCTGCTGGACACGTGTTGACCTCGGAGCCGTCCCTGAGGAAAGAAGAGAGGGAAGACCAGCGCCAACACGTGGCGTGCGCGGAGCTCACCTCCGAAGAAGAGGGAGGTCTCGCTCGTCTGACACGCGGCACAACCGGAGCTCATCTCTGCAGGAAAGGAGACACCAGGCCCCGGAGGACACGTGGAGCTTCCGGAGCTCATCATCGCGGAGGTAACGAGTTCTGGAGCGGTTTTTACGCGTAAAGATACCGGTACGCAATAGAAACCGATCTAAATTCCACGTTGTTACTAAAGATAAGACGTTAGGATCCAACAAAGATCTGAATAAGACTCTTATTCGGGATACAATGAGATTAGGACTCTTCTCTTCCCGATTATAAATAGAACCCAAAAATCTCTGGCCGAAACCACAAACTTCTCTTTCAACTCCTGAGCCGACGACTTAGAGCCCTAGCCCTAACTCGCCGAGCAAACCATTGCCGAAGCGCAACAAGGGAGATCATCGGGGAAGAACCGAGCGGTCTGAGGAGGACCTCGAAGTCAAGAAGAACGCGACGTAGGACTTCAATACCACCTTACGACATCATTGTGTTCATCTCTTTGCATCTGTTCTTCAATTCCTTTCGAACAGAAGCCTTCTCATAGGCAGATCACTTGATGATTAGTTTGATATAAAGACAAGATCATCGCCACATCCACCTTTGATCCGAACACCTCTATCCATGCAAGCCATACAAGAGCACATCAATCTAATAAAAATCATAGGATAGCATGCATGTGCATCATCGCATCTAGTTTAAGGTTTGCGCATGATATTGATTGCTGTGAATCTTGTATGCACGTGAATCCTACATAGCAGGACAAGCTCAGGGAGCTGTCTACGACGAGCTGCAGCAACAAGGTTTTGAGAATCAAGAACAACCGGAACCGCAAGAACAAGGCAAGTGCTCCTTGACCATGTTGATCCTATGTTTTGGGTAAAACTGTTTTGTTTTGCGAAAAGGTGTGTGTGCTGAGTCAAACATGATGGGAAACCCTTTTATAGGAGTTTACTAGTCTCGATTAAACCACCTTTGTTGCCTGGGAAGTTTATGAGTCGGGTATGGTTTTTGCTTTATGCTTCGCTGAGTCTATGGATTGGGAAGCGAGATAGATGTGTCTAGCTAACTGCACTCGTACTAATAATAAGTAACTAATGAGGTTAATGAATATGGATCGGAGAGAGATCTAGGCAAGCCTGGGTTTGTGAATGAGGTAGCATGAGATGGTGGTTTATTTGCCGTAGATCTAAGCACCGGTTCATGCATGCACATGCCAGGATAACAGTGCCACCACAAGGCCAAGTATGGGTGCGGCTTAGCTGAGTAATTAGGTAAGTTGCTGGAATGTTATGGACGGAAGGCGTGGGGTATGGGAGTCGAGTGAGGACTGCCCTGGGAACTGCATGGCACAAGAGGGGGCTCGTGGGTGGGAGAGTTGGAGATTCTAGCCTGCTGGTGAAACCTTAGTGAGTACATACATCTAGTAACCCCTTTGTAAAGGCTATTTTGTGATCTCTTGACCATACACCGACGGTTGTGTACTGGTATAATGGAGGTTTTGCAGTCGCCGACGGGTGACAAAATCACAAACTTGAGGGGTAAAGAGGTGCAAACACTGCAGAGTCTAAAACTATCATGATAGCCGAGCTTACGGTCACGAGCACCTGGCTAAACTGTCATGATTAGTTGGGATGGTAATTGGGATGGTTATTGGGAAGGTTCTTGGTTATGATTATTGATTTGGATATGGTTTGGTTTGGGACTATTGAGTCCGGGTGATGAGATGGTTGCATGACTGTTGGGTCATGACATGAGATTGGTCTCGGTGTGAGACGAGGTTGATTTGTGAAATGAGATGGTAGCGAATACGAGGAGGTATTCGTGAGTATGAATAAAGGATTGGTTAATGTTCGGATGGAACATGGGAAGTGACGGAGGTATGTTGGTAATTTAATACATGCTGGGATTACATCTAAATTTAAGTTGCTGTTTTATCATGGTTTTACAAATCTGCTTTTCTGCAAATAAGCCTTTTTATGCCTACCTTGTTTATGAGCTGCATATCATGTGTTTTCCCGCACTTGCTGAGTACATCATTATACTCAAACTTGCATTAGTACTTCATCATCAGCAGCAGGAGAAGCCTACTATGAAGATCAAGTGGAGCATTATGGCGTGTGATCTATTCTCAACCTTGCCTGTGGAGGGAGTAGAGATGGAGCCACTACTGCTTAGTTTTGCTTCCGCATTAGTTTTTGCTTCCGCATTAAAATAAAGACTTCCGCTGCGTAGAATGTAACACCCCAAATTTTGATTCAAAACTCTAAACCATGTTCATAGGGGAATTTAAAAATTTTTGGACGTGTTGCATGTTTTGCAAAAATTCAAATTCAAACTGCAATTCAAATTATACTCAAAACAGAAAAGAAATGGAAAAAGAAAAAGAGAAACGGGAAAAAAAACCGGCCAGTGGGCCGAAACCCGCCAGCCGGCCCAGCTTCCCCGCGCCAGCCCGCCCCCACGCGCGCCGCGCTTTCTCTCACAGACAGGTGGGACCCGCCTGTCATCCCTAACCCCGCGACCCCGGACTCTCTCCCGCGCGCGCGATCGCAACCGACCGGATTTCCGCGTCCCGCAGCCCGAATTCTGGTCCCAAACGACTCAAACTCGATCGCAACAGACCCACCGCCCTCCCCCGGCTATAAAAACCCCAGCCCCGATCGGTTTTTCCCACGCGATCGCCGATTTTCACTTCGGTGAGCACCGAGACTTCGCCGGTGAATTCTGGTCGATCTAAGCTCGGAAACTCTGATCTAACTCGCTGGTTTTGATCCACCGCCTCCGGGGAACTTTGCAGGTGCAGAAAACTCGGAGAGTTACGGTGTAAACCCAGCGCCGACGAGCTTCGCCGTGGTTTTGCCTCGGACCTCGCCGCCGATCACTTTCCAGGACCCCCGAGCTCGAGAAACCCCCGAGGTGAGATCCCTGACCTCCCCTCTACCGATCTATGCCATAAGATCACAGTTCTAGGCAGAATTCTCGAGGATCCGAAACTTTCTGGCGAGATCGCCGCTTCCCGCCGCCGTGCGCCGCCGGCAGCGCCGCCCGCGCTCGATCAGAGCGACGTGGCCGCTTGTGCGCCGTTTATTTTAAATCGCACGGTAGGGTTTAAATCCCCGCGTACCGGTTCGATGTTATAATCTCAGCCGTCGGTTTAAAATCGGACGGTCCACGTCAGCCCCGCGTTATAAAGACTGGAATTCTTACGTGCTACCCCCTGGGGTTCTCTGGAATTGAGAGCTAGCCCCGGAAACTTCAGATCTAGCCCCTGGAACTTCAGAAAATCATGTAAATTCATTTAAAAATCAGTTTTAGCCCCTGGACTTAATAGAAATTAAGAAAAACACCTCTGATAAGTGTAGCTAGACCCCTGGAAATTATGAAAATAATATTATAGACCCTGTAATGGGGTGAGTTTACTTTTTAACCCTGTTTAGTATTTAATTTAGAAAATTGGATATGTAACTAGTGTTTAAAAATTAAAAAGTGGGACAAACATAATTGTCAAAATTAATTAAAAAATTTCTCAGTACTTAGAAAACTTTGGAGTGAGATAAAAGTAATTTTTGGGCTGAAATAAATCTGTTTCATCTATCATTCACATTTATTAGTATAGGGACACATTTTTAAGTAAAGAATAGTTATAGAAAAATAGGGAAAATAATTATGAAATGGTCTACATCAGAAGCCAAGGTCAAAAGATGTTATTAAATCATTTAGGACCAGAACCTATACTGTTTAGATGATGTGTATTACTAATTTCATAATAAAATACACAATTATGCATAGGAATATAAATCTGAAAATATAGCAACTAGTAAATGATAAATGGAGTTTCTAAAATCCAAAGAATTCAGTTTAGGGTTGGTAGAAATTCTGAAGGCACAAATGGAGAAGAAGAAAAAATACTTTTCATACATACCTGGTAGTGAAAAGGTGTAGTAGTTTAATATAAGGAATTTATTTAAAACTGAAACACAACACATATAATGGTGAATGAATTTCATAAATGTGAATGTGTGGTTTGTATGAAGTGTAAGTGTGAACTATGTCTAATGGATTGTTGTTTTTCTTTTGCTATGTGTGATGGTATGAAGTAGAACCTGTTCAAGAGCAAGTTATCCCTTTCCAAGACCAGGAATACCCATTTCAAGAGCAGCAAGAAGGAGGCAAGTGTCCTTGACCACTTTGATCCTATGCTAGGATGTGTAGATAGAATTATTTGCATTGTCAAATGAAATATGAAACCCATGCTAGGAAAGTTTCCCTAGAATTGCTTTACCTTGTTTCCTTGTAGCTTGGGTTGGGATTTATTTTGTCATGTCATTTATTTACATGCATATGCTTAGCCATGCTTAGAATGGGATATTTGGGATATGAGATCATCAGTTTATGTTATCATACTCTTGAATGATACATTGTGAGTTATGTAGAGGTAGGGATCAAGGCAAGTTGGATGTTTTGGTTGTGTGCTGGGTGCACGAGACTTGGGTTTGTGTTTAGTACTTGCCTGGATCCTAAGGACCGGTTCATGGAGCATGTAACCCGGCTTTACAGTGCCAACCACATGCTGAGATGGGGCAGCTTGGCCAATTAATTAGGTGTATCCCCGGCGTAGTATGGGTGTGTTGGATGGTGCGGGGAATAGGTGTCAGCTGGACTACCATATGGACCGCAAGGCTCAAGAGGGGGCCACTGCAGCGGTGTTGGAGCCTCTTGTATGCTGTTAGGGGTGAAACCTCAGTGGGCCCACACTCGTCGGGAATCCCTTTGTAAAGGCTTCGTAGTGATCTCCTGGCCACACACCTGGGAAGTGTGAATGTGGATCGTAGCCACTGGCATAATGGAGGTTCTTTTAGTCCACCCGGTAACGGGGGATGAAATCACTACTTGTGGGTACAGTGGTACAAACTCTGCAGAGTCAAAACTGTCTTGACAGCCGTGCTCACGGTTAAGAGCGGTCTGGACTTATTCATGATTAGAGGATTGATGGTTTTGGAAGTTAAGCGGGGAGCTTAACATGGGAAATGATGTTATGGTTATTGGATTATGATGATGGGATGGGAGATTGGGACCATTTCACCTGTGTAGTAATGTAGGTGCTTAATAAGCTAAGGTGATAGGTATTAACTGCGTAGTGCTTTAGCCATGAGTTCAACCACTCCTTGTTCTAGCCATGCATGATATAATTTTCCCACACTTGCTGAGTACCATTGGTACTCAACCTTGCATATTTGTTGGTTTATATTGCTGCTCAGGTCAAGATAATGAGGTGGTGTATAATGACCAAGACTTTGGACCCGAAGAAGGTTTCTAGGTTCATGGAGACCCCCGGGCAACGCCTGTGATGGAGCCCTAAAAGAATAATATTCTGCTGCTAGTTTATTTACTTGTGATGAAGCATTAGTGTCCATTGAGACATTTGCGATGTAAGACTTATTTATATTCGACACCTGGCTTGTAATAAATGATGCTTCACTATTTGTCATCACATGTATGAGAAAATGATCCTGGCATACATGTGATATTCACTTGGTTGTTTCTTCGGAAAAACCGGGTGTGACATAGGTGGTATCAGAGCCAAGGTTGCCCGTAGGAACGTGGACCTAGGTAGAAATGGACGTATTTAAGGGCCCTATTTTCTTAAAAACTATTTTCCAAGGTGTGGGTGGAAAAGTGTTATTAAAGGAGTCATTTTCTTCATCTTACCCCAACTTTCATTCAAAATAGGATTTTTGTTTGGGAATTTATCTAACCTAATTTTAAATTCTTTTGTTTTAGATGGTTCGCATGATCCGCACCGCTCGTAAGTCCACAGGAGGAAGATCCCGAGGAGCCAGCTCAAGAGGACGAGTAGTGTAGAGTCTTTCCCCTAGCTAGCAAGAGGTCGAGTAGTCGAGTCGTTACGTAGTTAATGGTGTGATGATGCTTGGTGTGTGACGTGAGTTGTGGAAGCCATGAGCAATTGTCCACAGCCTCGTCTTCAGATTGTTTTGCTTTGGTGTGTGAACCCACAGGAAATAATAGTATATTTATTTGGTGTGAGATATAAACCCTAGTAAAATTTTAACAAAGCCTTAACACCTCAAAGTACACACAAATGAAAATAGTAAGATGATACTAAATGATTTCCAATTAACATTGGTGGATTCTGCCAGATGGCCGGAAGAGGAAAGGGACGTGCTGCCAACCCCGCCAACAACAATGATGAGGCATGCAACCCTCATCTTTCTGAAGGCCAGGACCGGGGTGGTCGCCGCGAAGAAGTTGATCCTCTCCACCAAATGCTGGAGAATCAAAATCAGCTCATCCAGAACTTGACTCAAGTGATGGCCAACTTGCATCAAGTTCCACCTCCACAAGCTGCACCACGCCAACCAAGGTTGAGTGAGTTTCTAGGAACTCAACCTCCAAAGTTTGCAAGTGCTGCTGAACCTCTGGAGGCAGATGATTGGCTGAAGACCATTGAAAGTAAGATGAGGATAATCCAATGCCAAGGGTATGAGAGGGTGCTGTTTGCCTCTCATCAATTGCATGGACCTGCTGCTGATTGGTGGACCGCCTACGTGGCCGCCCATCATGACCCTGAGAACATCACTTGGGAAGAGTTCAAGCGTAGCTTCCGCAACCATTACATCCCAAGAGGTGAACTCAAAAACAAGAGGAAGGAGTTTTTGGGACTGCAGCAGGGAAACATGACGGTGAGGGAATACCTCACTAAATTTACTCAACTATCCCGTTATGCTCCATGAGACATAGAGACTGATGAGCAGAAACAAGATTGTTTTGTGGAAGGACTTACCGCAGAGATGCAGTGTGCAATGTCCTCCAATGAGTATGAAAGCTTTCAAAAGATGGTGGACAGAGCGTTTGTGGTGGAAAGGAAGCTAAAGGCCCTGGAAAATGAGAATAAGAGGAAGGCGGGATGGTCACATCAGGCCTCAGGGAGCAACACCCGCCCACGTATGATGCAGCAACCTACGGGGCAGACAAGCCGTGCTGTGGTACCCTATTCAGCACCAAGAGGGTACAACCCAAACTACAGGCCACCCGCGGCACCAGCACAGCCGCCACGTCAGTTTGTGCAGCAGCCTCGCCCCGCATATCCACCTCGACCAGCAGTGCAAGGACCCCCAAACCAACCCCAAGACAACAAGGGTCAGGCATCTAAGATTGGGGTTCAATGTTTCAGCTGTGGTGAAGTGGGGCACTACGCCCATAAGTGTCCTAAGAAGAAGCCTGCGCCGCCACAACAGCAGAATGTAGTGAGAGGACGGGTGAACCATGTCACTATGGAGGAAGCACAAGAGGCACCCGACGTGGTAGTTGGTAAGTTTCCTGCCAATTTACACCTTGCAACTCTGCTGTTTGATTCTGGTGCTACCCACTCGTTCATTGCTCAAGGGTTTGTTAAGAAGCATGGCTTAGCAACCACACAAATGAACCATATGCTAGCGGTAAACTCTCCAGGTGGAGAAATAAGGACAAGACAAGTGTGTCCCAAAGTGAGCCTAGACATTAATGGGGTAGTATTTACTGCTAACCTCATAGTGATAGATTCACAAGGGATAGATATTATTTTGGGTATGGATTGGTTGACCAAACATAAAGGAATCATCCATTGTTCGACCAGAACGGTGGAACTAACTCACCCCAATGGCACAAGAGTAAAGTTCATAACGATACACGAGCCTAGGAGGGACATTAAATTAAATCAAGTGGAGGTGAAAGTTGAGGAAATCAGGACCATCAGGGAATATCCAGATGTTTTTCCGGAGGAGTTGCCAGGTATGCCTCCTGACCGTGACGTGGAATTCGCAATTGAGCTATTACCGGGAACAGCCCCGATATACAAGAGACCTTATCGGATGGACTCCAAGCAGCTAGAAGAACTCAAGGATCATTTGAGAGAATTGACGGAGAAGGGGTATATTCGCCCTAGTTCCTCACCATGGGGAGCTCCGGTGATATTTGTGCCCAAGAAAGACGGAACCCAAAGGTTATGCGTGGATTACCATGCTTTGAATGAGGTAACCGTCAAGAACAAGTACCCATTACCCTGCATTGAAGACTTGTTTGATCAGTTGAGGGGAGCTTGTGTGTTCTCGAAAATTGATATCAGGTCGGGATACCACCAACTCAAGATAAGGCAATCTGATATTCCCAAGACAGCTTTCGTATCTCGGTACGGACTGTATGAATACACTGTCATGCCTTTCGGGCTAACCAATGCCCCGGCATATTTCATGTACCTCATGAACAAGGTATTCATGGAATATCTGGACAAATTTGTGGTGGTTTTCATAGATGATATTCTCGTCTTCTCCAAAAATGAAGAAACATGAGAAATATCTAAGGTTGGTGTTACAGAGGCTGAGAGAACACCAACTATATGCCAAGTTGAGCAAGTGTGAGTTTTGGCTGAAGAGAGTTCCCTTTTTAGGACATATCATCTCGGAGGGAGGAATCTCCGTAGATCCCGCCAAAATCGAGGATATCCAGAAGTGGAAAACCCCTGAAAATGTCGGGGAAGTTCGAAGCTTTATGGGATTGGCTGGATACTATCGACGGTTTATTGAGGGATTCTCCAAGATCTCGAGACCTCTCACTAAACTGTTGGAAAAGGGAATCACATTCACCTGGACGCCACAGTGCGAGACGAGCTTTCAGGAGCTAAAGAAGAGATTGACAACAGCCCCAGTGCTGGTTATGCCAGATATGCAGAAGAATTTCACAGTGTACTGCGATGCCTCTGGAAATGGGTTGGGATGTGTTCTCATGCAAGAAGGACATGTCGTGGCATATGCATCCCGGCAGCTTCGGAAGCACGAGAAGAACTATCCTACACATGATCTAGAACTAGCTGCAGTGGTACACGCGTTGAAAATTTGGCGGCACTATTTGATGGGGAAGAGGACAGAGATATATACGGATCATAAGAGTTTGAAGTACATATTCACACAGCCAGATCTCAACCTCCGACAAAGGAGATGGTTAGAGCTAATCAATGACTTTGATGTGGGCATCAACTATCATCCGGGGAAAGCAAACGTCATGGCCGATGCTTTGAGTCGGAAAGTGCCGGTCAATAAGTTGAGCTTGAAGGACATGCCCGCAGAATTGAAGGACGAGGTTATAAGGCTCAATCGATGTCTAGTAAATAGTGGTGAAGCCATCGCCATGGAAGTGGACTCCACACTCGAGCAAGACATACGCGAGGGCCAAAAGAATGATGAGAAGATACAAGAGATCAGACAGCTCATCAAGGAGATCCGTGAATTAATTTTGAAGGAGGCTCACGATTCTGACTATTCCATTCATCCTGGCAGTACGAAGATGTACCAGGACCTCAAAAGCAGGTATTGGTGGTATGGCATGAAGCGAGATGTCGAGGAACATGTTGCCCTATGTGACACATGTCAGTTGGTGAAAGCAGAACATCAACGACCTGCGGGATTATTGCAACCACTCAAAGTGCCTGAATGGAAATGGGAAGAAATCAGCATGGATTTTGTCGTGGGATTGCCTACGACCCAATCCGGGTATGATTCAATATGGGTCATTATTGATAGGCTAACCAAGGTAGCTCATTTCATCCTTGTGAAAGAAAACTACAGCGGATCCAAATTGGCAGAATTGTACATGTCAAGGATTGTGTGTTACCATGGAGTGCCAAAGAAGATAGTGTCGGACCGAGGGACACAGTTCACCTCGAGGTTTTGGCAAAAGTTGCATGAAACCATGGGAACCCATCTGAACTTCAGCTCTGCCTATCATCCCCAAACTGACGGGCAGACGGAGAGAACCAATCAGATCCTTGAAGATAT
Source organism: Neostapfia colusana (assembly GCA_030760725.1). Lineage (NCBI taxonomy): Eukaryota > Viridiplantae > Streptophyta > Magnoliopsida > Poales > Poaceae > Neostapfia > Neostapfia colusana. Next base: position 123,273,116 of record JASWHV010000001.1, on the reverse strand, counting down.
GTTAAGGGCATGTGCACTCAAAAACAATAGGAGTTGGGACAAGAACTTACCGTATGCGGAGTTTTCCTATAACAACAGCTATCAAGCTAGTATGAAGATGTCACCGTTTGAAGCTTTGTATGGAAGGAAGTGCAGAACTCCCCTATTTTGGAACCAAACAGGAGAAAGTAAAGTGTTTGGTCCAGAAGTGCTACAAGAAGCCGAGGCGAAGGTGAGGGAGATTCGCAACAACTTGAGGATAGCACAAACACGCCAGAAGAGTTATGCTGATGTACGAAGAAGAGAACTCGTTTTCAACGTGGGAGACTATGTTTATCTCAAGGTGTCCCCTATCAGAGGACTTCGTCGGTTCAAGGTGAAAGGGAAGTTGTCACCTCAATACATCGGACCCTTTCAAGTTTTGGAAAGAAAAGGCGAAGTGGCGTACCAACTAGAGTTACCGGTTCATCTATCGGACGTGCACGATGTATTCCATGTGTCACAACTCAAGAAATGCCTGAGGACGCCTGAGGAGGTGTTACCCATGAATGAAGTGGATGTAGCTGAAGATTTGTCTTATGCCGAGCAACCATACAAGATTTTGGAGACGATGGAACGCCTCACCAGAAACAAGAGAATCCGGATGTGCAAGGTGCAGTAGAAGCATCACTCAGAAGAGGAAGCTACCTGGGAACGGGAAGATGAGCTCAAGGCACAATTTCCGGAATTGTTTTCTTAGAAACACCAATCTCGAGGACGAGATTTCTTTTAAGGGGGGTAGAGCTGTAACACCCCAAATTTTGATTCAAAACTCTGAACCATGTTCAGAGGGGAATTTAAAAATTTTTGGACGTGTTGCATGTTTTGCAAAAATTCAAATTCAAACTGGAATTCAAATTATACTCAAAACAGAAAAGAAATGGAAAAAGAAAAAGAGAAACGGGAAAAAAACCGGCCAGTGGGCCGAAACCCGCCAGCCGGCCCAGCTTCCCCGCGCCAGCCCGCCCCCGCGCGCGCCGCGCTGTCTCTCACAGACAGGTGGGACCCGCCTGTCATCCCTAACCCCGCGACCCCGGACTCTCTCCCGCGCGCGCGATCGCAACCGACCGGATTTCCGCGTCCCGCAGCCCGAATTCTGGTCCCAAACGACTCAAACTCGATCGCAACAGACTGTAACACCCCAAATTTTTAGTCAAAACCCAAATTTGTATTCAAAACCCTAAACCATGTTCAGAGGGGAATTTAGAAATTTTTGGACGTGTTGCATGTTTTGCAAAAATTCAAATTCAAACTGGAATTCAAATTATACCCAAAACAGAAAAGAAACGGAAAAAGAAAAAGGAAATCGGGGAAAAAACTGGCCAGTGGGCCGAAACCTTCAGCCGGCCCAGCAAACCCCCGCGCCAGCCCGCCCCGCGCGCGCCGCGCTGCCCCTCGCTGACGGGTGGGACCCACATGTCATCCCTAACCCCGCGACCCCGGACTCTCTCCCGCGCGCGCGCGATCGCAACCGATCGGGAAATCGCGTCCCGCAGCCGAATTCCGGTCCCAGCGGACTCCAACTCGATCACAACAGACCCACCGCCCTCCCCCGGCTATAAAAACCACCGATCCGATCAGTTTTCCTCACGCGATCGCCAATTTTCACTCCGGTGAGCACCGAGACTTCGCCGGTGAATTCTGGCCGATCTAAGCTCGGAAACTCTGATCTAACTCGCTAGTTTTGATCCACCGCCTCCGGGGAACTTTGCAGGTGCAGAAAACCCGAAGACTTACGGTGTAAACTCAGCGCCGACGAGCTTCGCCGTGGTTTTGCCTCGGACCTCGCCGCCGAGCACTTTCCAGGACCCCAGAGCTCGAGAAAACCCCCGAGGTGAGATCCCTGACCTCCCCTCTACCGATCTAGGCCATAAGATCACAGTTCTAGGCAGAATTCTCGAGGATCCGAAAGTTTCCGGCGAGATCGCCGCTTCCCGCCGCCGTGCGCCGCCGGCAGCGCCGCCCGCGCTCGATCAGAGCGACGTGGCCGCTTGTGTGCCGTTTATTTTAAATCGCACGGTAGACTTTAAATCCCCGCGTACCGGTTCGATGTTATAATCTCAGCCGTCGGTTTAAAATCGGACGGTCCACGTCGACCCCGCGTTATAAAGGCTGGAGTTCTTACGTGCTACCCCCCTGGGGTTCTCTGGAATTGAGAGCTAGCCCCGGAAACTTCAGATCTAGCCCCTGGAACTTCAGAAAATCATGTAAATTCATTTAAAAATCAGTTTTAGGCCCTGGACTTAATAGAAATTAAGAAAAACACCTCGGTTAAGTGTAGCTAGACCCCTGGAAATTATGAAAATAATATTATAGACCCTGTGATGGGTGAGATTATTTTTTTAACCCTGTTTAGTATTTAAATTAGAAAATTGAATATGTAACTAGTATTTAAAAATTAAAAGTGGGACAAACATAATTGTCAAAATTAATTAAAAACTTTCTCAGTACTTAGAAAACTTTGGAGTGAGATAAAAATATATTTTTGGGCTGATATGAATCTGTTTCATTAATCACATTATTTAGATTAGGGACACATTTTTAAAGTAAAGAATAGTTATAGGAAAATAGGGAAAAATAATTATGAAATAGTATACAACATAAGCCATGGTCAAAATATGATTTTAAATTATTTAGGACCAGAACCTAATCTGTTTAGGTGATGTGTATTACTAATTTAATAATAAAATATACAATTATGCATAGGAATATAAATCTGAACATATAGAAACTAGTAAATGATAAATGGAGTTTCTAAAATACAAAGAATTCAGTTTAGGGTTGATAGAAGTTGTGAAGGCACATTGTAGGCAAGTATAAATGTGGACACAAAAGTAGGAATCATATATACATGGTTAAAAGTGCATGCAAGCCACAACTTAACACCTATAAAGTAACCACAACACATATAAGGGTGAATGAATTTCATAAATATGAAATGTGTGGTTTGTATGAAGTAGAAGTGTGAACTATGTCTTATGATTGTTGTTTTTCTTTTGTTATGTGTAATGGTATGAAGTAGAACCTGTTCAAGAACAAGTTATTTCTTTCCAAGATCAAGACTACTCATTTCAAGAGCAGCAAGAAGGAGGCAAGTGTCCTTGACCACTTTGATCCTATGCTAGGATGTGTAGATAGAATTATTTGCATTGTCAAGTTAAATATGAAACCCATGCTAGGAAGTTTCCCTAGAATTGCATTACCTTGTTTCCTTGAAGCTTGGGTTGGGATTTATTTTGTCATGTCATATATTTACATGCATTTGCTTAGCCATGCTTAGAATGGGATAATTGGGAAATGAGATCATCAGTTTATTATACCATACTCTTGAAATGAGCTATTGGGAGTTATGTAGAGGTAGGGATCAAGGCAAGTTGGATGTTTTGGTTGTGTGCTGGGTGCACGAGACTTGGGTTTGTGTTTAGTACTTGCCTGGATCCTAAGGACCGGTTCATGGAGCATGTAACCCGGCTTTACAGTGCCAACCACATGCTGAGATGGGGCAGCTTAGCCAATTAATTAGGTGTATCCCCGGCGTAGTATGGGTGTGTTGGATGGTGCGGGGAATAGGTGTCAGCTGGACTACCATATGAACCGCAAGGCTCAAGAGGGGGCCACTGCAGCGGGGTTGAAGCCTCTTGTATGCTGTTAGGGGTGAAACCTCAGTGGGCCCACGCTCGTCGGGAATCCCTTTGTAAAGGCTTTGTAGTGATCTCTTGGCCGCACACCTGGGAAGTGTGAATGTGGATCGTAGCCACTGGCATAATGGAGGTTCTTTTAGTCCACCCGGCAACGGGGGATGAAATCACTACTTGTGGGTATAGTGGTACAAACTCTGCAGAGTCAAAAACTGTCTTGACAGCCGTGCTCACGGTTAAGAGCGGCCTGGACTTATTCATGATTAGAGGAGTGAAGGTTTTTGGGAGTTGTGGATGTTAAGCGGGGAGCTTAACATTAGAAATGATGTTATGGTTATTTGGTTATGATGATGGGATGGGAGATTGGGACCATTTCACCTGTGTAGTAATGTAGGTGCTTAATAAGCTAAGGTGATAGGTATTAATTGCGTAGTGCTTTAACCATGAGTTCAACCTCTCCTTGTTCTAGCCATGCATGATAAAATTTTCCCACACTTGCTGAGTACCATTGGTACTCAACCTTGCATATTTGTTGGTTTATATTGCTGCTCAGGTCAAGATAATGAGGTGGTGTATAATGACCAAGATTTTGGATCCGAGGAAGGCTTTTAGGTTCATGAAGACCCTCGGGCAACGCCTGTGATGGAGCCCTAAAGAATAATATTCCGCTGCTAGTTTATTTACTTGTGATGAACTTATTATTGTCCATCGAGACATTTACTATGTAAGACTTACTTATATTCGACACCTGGCTTGTAATAAATGATGCTTCACTATTTGTCATCACATGTATGAGCAAATGATCCTGGCATACATGTGATATTCACTTGTTTGTTTCTTCGGAAAAACTGGGTGTGACAGAGGTGGTATCAGAGCCAAGGTTGCCCGTAGGAACGTGGACCTAGGTAGAAATGGACGTATTTAAGGGCCCTATTTTCTTAAAAACTATTTTCCAAGGTGTGGGTGGAAAAAGTGTTATTAAAGGAGTCATTTTCTTCATCTTACCCCAACTTTCATTCAAAATAGGATTTTTATTTGAGAATTTATCTAACCTAATTTTAAATTCTTTTGTTTTTAGATGGTTCGCATGATTCGCACCGCTCGTAAGTCCACGGGAGGGAGAGTTCCCGTAGTTGCCCTTGCCGAAAGAGAGGAGAGTCGTCCAGTGACGTACCTTTCCTATGGATTGGCAGTAGGAGACTTGTTGCGCCGTCTTCGACGTATGCTCGAAGCCGCAGGCAATACGGGCAAGCTCATCATCCACTATAACTCTACCAGGACCATCCGTGAGAAGAGGGAAGAATGGAGTTCGGAGATGAGGATTATACACGAGAATCAGCTGCTGAAGATCCACCATTCTCCAGCTTGTCGAGCAACACAAGTTGATGCGGAGAAAGATGTCACTTGGGAGGCCATCACCTGCCAGAGTCACATCTATCGTCGCCACTTGGACAAAACTGAGTACATGTATGTCCTCCAACGTGAGAGTGGTACCACGGAGTACAAGTACCCACCGGTGCAGCAAGGGACTTCCCATGAGCACATGGACTTGTGCTTGGAGGATGCTGCTATGCTCAGCACTCGACTGCAGGAGTGTCAACAAGAGCTTCAGGATGTCCGAGACACCCTGAAGGAAACGGAGGCGTTGCTGCGAGCTTGTTTAAAGGCGAGAGAAAGAGGAGATGGGAATGAACTGTGTGTCACCGTGAGTGATCCATGGACTCCTGACTCCCCGGATCACCGAGCGATCAGGCGTCGTCGCACTTCTCCACCAGCAGCCTCCCCACCCAAAGCAGAGTCAGAAGGTAGCCGAAATGAGGAGGAGGATCCTGAGGAGCCAGCTCAAGAGGACGAGTAGTGTAGAATCTTTCCCTTAGCTAGCAAGAGGTCGAGTAGTCGAGTCGTTACGTAGTTAATGGTGTGATGATGCTTGGTGTGTGACGTGAGTTGTGGAAGCCATGGGCAATTGTCCACAGCCTCGTCTTCAGATTGTTTTGCTTTGGTGTGTGAACCCACAGGAAATAATAGTGCATTTATTTGGTGTGAGATATAAACCCTCGTAAAGTTTTAACAAAGCCTCAACACCTTAAAGTACCAACAAATGAAAGTAGTAAGATGATACTAAATGGTATCAAATTAACATTTGTTGATTCTGCCAGATGGCCGGAAGAGGAAAGGGACGTGCTGCCAACCCCGCCAACAACAATGATGAGGCATGCAACCCTCATCTTTCTGAAGGCCAGGACCGGGGTGGTCGCCGCGAAGAAGTTGATCCTCTCCACCAAATGCTGGAGAATCAAAATCAGCTCATCCAGAACTTGACTCAAGTGGTGGCCAACTTGCATCAAGTTCCACCTCCACAAGCTGCACCACGCCAACCAAGGTTGAGTGAGTTTCTAGGAACTCAACCTCCAAAGTTTGCAAGTGCTGCTGAACCTCTTGAGGCCGATGATTGGCTGAAGACCATTGAAAGTAAGATGAGGATAATCCAATGCCAAGGGTATGAGAGGGTGCTGTTTGCCTCTCATCAATTGCAGGGACCTGCTGCTGATTGGTGGACCGCCTACGTGGCCGCCCATCATGACCCTGAGAACATCACTTGGGAAGAGTTCAAGCGTAGCTTCCGCAACCACTACATCCCAAGAGGTGAACTCAAAAACAAGAGGAAAGAGTTTCTGGGACTGCAGCAGGGAAACATGACGGTGAGGGAATACCTCACTAAATTTACTCAACTATCCCGTTATGCTCCACGAGACATAGAGACTGATGAGCAGAAACAAGATTGTTTCATGGAAGGACTTACCGCAGAGATGCAGTGTGCCATGTCCTCCAATGAGTATGATAGTTTTCAAAAGATGGTGGACAGAGCATTTGTGGTAGAAAGGAAGCTAAAGGCCCTAGAAAATGAGAATAAGAGGAAGGCCGGGTGGTCACATCAAGCCTCAGGAAGCAACACCCGCCCACGTATGATGCAGCAACCTACGGGGCAGATGAGCCGTGCTGCGGTACCCTATTCAGCACCAAGAGGGTACAACCCAAACTACAGGCCTCCCGCAGCACCAGCACAGACTCAACGTCAGTTTGTGCAACAGCCTCGCCCCGCATATCCACCTCGACCAGCAGTACAAGGACCCCCAAACCAACCCCAAGACAACAAGGGCCCAGCACCTAAGGTTGGGGTGCAATGTTTCTGCTGTGGTGAAGTGGGGCACTACGCCCATAAATGCCCGAAAAAGAAGCCGGCGCCGCCACAACAGCAGAATGTAGTGAGAGGACGGGTGAACCACGTCACCATGGAGGAAGCACAAGAGGCACCCGACGTGGTAGTTGGTAAGTTTCCTGCCAATTTACACCTTGCAACTCTGCTGTTTGATTCTGGTGCTACCCACTCGTTCATTGCTCAAGGGTTTGTTAAGAAGCATGACCTAGCAACCACACAAATGAACCATGTGTTAGCGGTAAACTCTCCAGGTGGAGAAATAAGGACAAGACAAGTGTGTCCCAAAGTGAGCCTAGACATTAATGGGGTAGTATTTACTGCTAACCTCATAGTGATAGATTCACAAGGGATAGATATTATTTTGGGTATGGATTGGTTGACCAAACATAAAGGAATCATCCATTGTTCGACCAGAACGGTGGAACTAACTCACCCCAGTGGTACCAGAGTAAAGTTCATAACAATACACGAGCCTAGGAGGGACATTAAATTAAATCAAGTGGAGGTGAAAGTTGAGGAAATCAGGACTATCAGGGAATATCCAGATGTTTTTCCGGAGGAATTGCAAAGCATGCCTCCCGACCGTGACGTAGAATTCGCAATTGAGCTAGTACCGGGAACAGCCCCGATATACAAGAGACCTTATCGAATGGACTCCAAGCAGCTAGAAGAGCTCAAGGATCATTTGAGAGAATTGACGGAGAAGGGGTATATTCGCCCTAGTTCCTCACCATGGGGAGCTCCGGTGATATTTGTGCCCAAGAAAGACGGAACCCAAAGGTTATGCGTGGATTACCGTGCCTTGAATGAGGTAACCATCAAAAACAAGTACCCATTGCCTCGCATCGAAGACTTGTTTGATCAGTTGAGGGGAGCTTGTGTGTTCTCGAAAATTGATCTCAGGTCGGGATACCACCAACTCAAGATAAGGCAATCTGATATTCCCAAGACAGCTTTCGTATCTCGGTACGGACTGTATGAATACACTGTCATGCCTTTTGGGCTAACCAATGCCCCGGCATATTTCATGTACCTCATGAACAAGGTATTCATGGAATATCTGGACAAATTTGTGGTGGTTTTCATAGATGATATTCTCGTCTTCTCCAAAGATGAAGAAGAACATGAGAAACATCTAAGGTTGGTGTTACAGAGGCTGAGAGAACACCAACTATATGCCAAGTTGAGCAAGTGTGAGTTTTGGCTGAAGAGAGTTCCCTTTTTAGGACATATAATCTTGGAGGGAGGAATCTCCGTCGATCCCTCCAAAATCGAGGATATCCAGAAGTGGAAGACCCCTGAAAATGTCGGGGAAGTTCGAAGCTTTTTGGGATTGGCTGGATACTATCGACGGTTTATTGAGGGATTCTCCAAGATCTCGAGACCTCTCACCAAACTGTTGGAGAAGGGAATCACATTCACCTGGACGCCACAGTGCGAGACGAGCTTTCAAGAGCTAAAGAAGAGACTGACAACAGCCCCAGTGCTGGTTATGCCAGATATGCAGAAGAATTTCACAGTGTACTGCGATGCCTCTGGAAATGGGTTGGGATGTGTTCTCATGCAAGAAGGACATGTCGTGGCATATGCATCCCGGCAGCTTCGGAAGCACGAGAAGAACTATCCTACACATGACCTAGAACTAGCTGCAGTGGTACACGCGTTGAAAATTTGGCGGCACTATTTGATGGGGAAGAGGACAGAGATATATACGGATCATAAGAGTTTGAAGTACATATTCACACAGCCAGATCTCAACCTCAGACAAAGGAGATGGTTAGAGCTAATCAATGACTTTGATGTGGGCATCAACTATCATCCTGGGAAAGCAAACGTCGTGGCCGATGCTTTGAGTCGGAAAGTGCAGGTCAATAAGTTGAGTTTGAAGGACATGCCTGCAGAATTGAAGGACGAGGTTATAAGACTCAATCTATGTCTAGTAAATAGTGGTGAAGCCATCGCCATGGAAGTGGACTCCACACTCGAGCGAGACATACGCGAGGGCCAAAAGAATGATGAGAAGATACAAGAGATCCGACAGCTCATCAAGGAAAATAAAGCTCCTGGTTTTAGAGAGGATGAACAAGGAACGGTGTGGCACGGGAAAAGGATCTGTGTGCCTGAAGTAAAGGAGATCCGTGAATTGATTTTGAAGGAGGCTCACGATTCCGACTATTCCATTCATCCTGGGAGTACGAAGATGTACCAGGACCTCAAAAGCAGGTATTGGTGGTATGGCATGAAGCGAGATGTCGCGGAACATGTTGCCCTATGTGACACATGTCAGTTGGTGAAAGCTGAACATCAACGACCCGCGGGATTATTGCAACCACTCAAAGTGCCTGAATGGAAGTGGGAAGAAATCAGCATGGATTTTGTGGTAGGATTGCCTAGAACCCAATCCGGGTATGATTCAATATGGGTCATTATTGATAGGCTAACCAAGGTAGCTCATTTCATCCCTGTGAAAGAAAGCTACAGCGGATCCAAATTGGCAGAATTGTACATGTCAAGGATTGTGTGTTACCATGGAGTGCCAAAGAAGATAGTGTCGGACCGAGGGACACAGTTCACCTCGAGGTTTTGGCAAAAGTTGCATGAAACCATGGGAACCCATCTGAACTTAAGCTCTGCCTATCATCCCCAAACTGACGGGCAGACGGAGAGAACCAATCAGATCCTTGAAGATATGTTAAGGGCATGTGCACTGAAAAACAATAGAAGCTGGGACAAGAACTTACCGTATGCGGAGTTTTCCTATAACAACAGTTATCAAGCCAGTATGAAGATGTCACCATTTGAAGCTTTGTATGGAAGGAAGTGTAGAACTCCTCTATTTTGGAACCAAACAGGAGAAAGTAAAGTGTTTGGTCCAGAAGTGCTACAAGAAGCCGAGGCGAAGGTGAGGGAGATTCGCAACAATTTGAGGATAGCACAAACACGCCAGAAGAGTTATGCTGATGTACGAAGAAGAGAACTCGTTTTCAACGTGGGAGATTATGTTTATCTCAAGGTGTCCCCTATCAGAGGACTTCGTCGGTTCAAGGTGAAAGGGAAGTTGTCACCTCGATACATCGGACCCTTTCAAGTTTTGGAAAGAAAAGGCGAAGTGGCGTACCAACTAGAGTTACCGGTTCATCTATCGGACGTGCATGATGTATTCCATGTGTCACAACTCAAGAAATGCCTGAGGACGCCTGAAGAGGTGTTACCCATGAATGAAGTGGATGTAGCTGAAGATTTGTCTTATGCCGAGCAACCATACAAGATTTTGGAGACAATGGAACGCCTCACCAGAAACAAGAGAATCCGGATGTGCAAGGTGCAGTGGAAGCATCACTCAGAAGAGGAAGCTACCTGGGAACGGGAAGATGAGCTCAAGGCACAATTTCCGGAATTGTTTTCTTAGAAACACCAATCTCGAGGACGAGATTTCTTTTAAGGGGGGTAGAGCTGTAACACCCCAAATTTTTAGTCAAAACCCAAATTTGGATTCAAAACCCTAAACCATGTTCAGAGGGGAATTTAGAAATTTTTGGACGTGTTGCATGTTTTGCAAAAATTCAAATTCAAACTGAAATTCAAATTATACCCAAAACAGAAAAGAAATGGAAAAAGAAAAAGGAAATCGGGAAAAAAACTGGCCAGTGGGCCGAAACCTTCAGCCGGCCCAGCAAATCCCCGCGCCAGCCCGCCCCGCGTGCGCCGCGCTGCCCCTCGCTGACGGGTGGGACCCACATGTCATCCCTAACCCCGCGACCCCGGACTCTCTCCCGCGCGCGCGCGATCGCAACCGATCGGGAAATCGCGTCCCGCAGCCGAATTCCGGTCCCAGCGGACTCCAACTCGATCACAACAGACCCACCGCCCTCCCCCGGCTATAAAAACCACCGATCCGATCAGTTTTCCTCACGCGATCGCCGATTTTCACTCCGGTGAGCACCGAGACTTCGCCGGTGAATTCTGGCCGATCTAAGCTCGGAAACTCTGATCTAACTCGCTAGTTTTGATCCACCGCCTCCGGGGAACTTTGCAGGTGCAGAAAACCCGAAGACTTACGGTGTAAACTCAGCGCCGACGAGCTTCGCCGTGGTTTTGCCTCGGACCTCGCCGCCGAGCACTTTCTAGGACCCCAGAGCTCGAGAAAACCCCCGAGGTGAGATCCCTGACCTCCCCTCTACCGATCTAGGCCATAAGATCACAGTTCTAGGCAGAATTCTCGAGGATCCGAAAGTTTCCGGCGAGATCGCCGCTTCCCGCCGCCGTGCGCCGCCGGCAGCGCCGCCCGCGCTCGATCAGAGCGACGTGGCCGCTTGTGTGCCGTTTATTTTAAATCGCACGGTAGACTTTAAATCCCCGCGTACCGGTTCGATGTTATAATCTCAGCCGTCGGTTTAAAATCGGACGGTCCACGTCGACCCCGCGTTATAAAGGCTGGAGTTCTTACGTGCTACCCCCTGGGGTTCTCTGGAATTGAGAGCTAGCCCCGGAAACTTCAGATCTAGCCCCTGGAACTTCAGAAAATCATGTAAATTCATTTAAAAATCAGTTTTAGGCCCTGGACTTAATAGAAATTAAGAAAAACACCTCGGTTAAGTGTAGCTAGACCCCTGGAAATCATGAAAATAATATTATAGACCCTGTGATGGGTGAGATTATTTTTTTAACCCTGTTTAGTATTTAAATTAGAAAATTGAATATGTAACTAGTATTTAAAAATTAAAAGTGGGACAAACATAATTGTCAAAATTAATTAAAAACTTTCTCAGTACTTAGAAAACTTTGGAGTGAGATAAAAATATATTTTTGGGCTGATATGAATCTGTTTCATTAATCACATTATTTAGATTAGGGACACATTTTTAAAGTAAAGAATAGTTATAGGAAAATAGGGAAAAATAATTATGAAATAGTATACAACATAAGCCATGGTCAAAATATGATTTTAAATTATTTAGGACCAGAACCTAATCTGTTTAGGTGATGTGTATTACTAATTTAATAATAAAATATACAATTATGCATAGGAATATAAATCTGAACATATAGAAACTAGTAAATGATAAATGGAGTTTCTAAAATACAAAGAATTCAGTTTAGGGTTGATAGAAGTTGTGAAGGCACATTGTAGGCAAGTATAAATGTGGACACAAAAGTAGGAATCATATATACATGGTTAAAAGTGCATGCAAGCCACAACTTAACACCTATAAAGTAACCACAACACATATAAGGGTGAATGAATTTCATAAATATGAAATGTGTGGTTTGTATGAAGTAGAAGTGTGAACTATGTCTTATGATTGTTGTTTTTCTTTTGTTATGTGTAATGGTATGAAGTAGAACCTGTTCAAGAACAAGTTATTTCTTTCCAAGATCAAGACTACTCATTTCAAGAGCAGCAAGAAGGAGGCAAGTGTCCTTGACCACTTTGATCCTATGCTAGGATGTGTAGATAGAATTATTTGCATTGTCAAGTTAAATATGAAACCCATGCTAGGAAGTTTCCCTAGAATTGCATTACCTTGTTTCCTTGAAGCTTGGGTTGGGATTTATTTTGTCATGTCATATATTTACATGCATTTGCTTAGCCATGCTTAGAATGGGATAATTGGGAAATGAGATCATCAGTTTATTATACCATACTCTTGAAATGAGCTATTGGGAGTTATGTAGAGGTAGGGATCAAGGCAAGTTGGATGTTTTGGTTGTGTGCTGGGTGCACGAGACTTGGGTTTGTGTTTAGTACTTGCCTGGATCCTAAGGACCGGTTCATGGAGCATGTAACCCGGCTTTACAGTGCCAACCACATGCTGAGATGGGGCAGCTTAGCCAATTAATTAGGTGTATCCCCGGCGTAGTATGGGTGTGTTGGATGGTGCGGGGAATAGGTGTCAGCTGGACTACCATATGAACCGCAAGGCTCAAGAGGGGGCCACTGCAGCGGGGTTGAAGCCTCTTGTATGCTGTTAGGGGTGAAACCTCAGTGGGCCCACGCTCGTCGGGAATCCCTTTGTAAAGGCTTTGTAGTGATCTCTTGGCCGCACACCTGGGAAGTGTGAATGTGGATCGTAGCCACTGGCATAATGGAGGTTCTTTTAGTCCACCCGGCAACGGGGGATGAAATCACTACTTGTGGGTATAGTGGTACAAACTCTGCAGAGTCAAAAACTGTCTTGACAGCCGTGCTCACGGTTAAGAGCGGCCTGGACTTATTCATGATTAGAGGAGTGAAGGTTTTTGGGAGTTGTGGATGTTAAGCGGGGAGCTTAACATTGGAAATGATGTTATGGTTATTTGGTTATGATGATGGGATGGGAGATTGGGACCATTTCACCTGTGTAGTAATGTAGGTTCTTAATAAGCTAAGGTGATAGGTATTAATTGCGTAGTGCTTTAACCATGAGTTCAACCTCTCCTTGTTCTAGCCATGCATGATAAAATTTTCCCACACTTGCTGAGTACCATTGGTACTCAACCTTGCATATTTGTTGGTTTATATTGCTGCTCAGGTCAAGATAATGAGGTGGTGTATAATGACCAAGATTTTGGACCCGAGGAAGGCTTTTAGGTTCATGAAGACCCCCGGGCAACGCCTGTGATGGAGCTCTAAATAATAATATTCCGTTGCTAGTTTATTTACTTGTGATGAACTTATTATTGTCCATCGAGACATTTACTATGTAAGACTTACTTATATTCGACACCTGGCTTGTAATAAATGATGCTTCACTATTTGTCATCACATGTATGAGCAAATGATCCTGGCATACATGTGATATTCACTTGGTTGTTTCTTCGGAAAAACTGGGTGTGACACAGACCCACCGCCCTCCCCCGGCTATAAAAACCCCAGCCCCGATCGGTTTTTCCCACGCGATCGCCGATTTTCACTTCGGTGAGCACCGAGACTTCGCCGGTGAATTCTGGCCGATCTAAGCTCGGAAACTCTGATCTAACTCACTGGTTTTGATCCACCACCTCCGGGGAACTTTGCAGGTGCAGAAAACTTGGAGAGTTACGGTGTAAACCCAGCGCCGACGAGCTTCGCCGTGGTTTTGCCTCGGACCTCGCCGCCGATCACTTTCCAGGACCCCCGAGCTCGAGAAAACCCCCGAGGTGAGATCCCTGACCTCCCCTCTACCGATCTATGCCATAAGATCACAGTTCTAGGCAGAATTCTCGAGGATCCGAAACTTTCCGGCGAGATCGCCGCTTCCCGCCGCCGTGCGCCGCCGGCAGCGCCGCCCGCGCTCGATCAGAGCGACGTGTCCGCTTGTGCGCCGTTTATTTTAAATCGCACGGTAGGGTTTAAATCCCCGCGTACCGGTTCGATGTTATAATCTCAGCCGTCGGTTTAAAATCGGACGGTCCACGTCAGCCCCGCGTTATAAAGACTGGAATTCTTACGTGCTACCCCCTGGGGTTCTCTGGAATTGAGAGCTAGCCCCGGAAACTTCAGATCTAGCCCCTGGAACTTCAGAAAATCATGTAAATTCATTTAAAAATCAGTTTTAGCCCCTGGACTTAATAGAAATTAAGAAAAACACCTCTGATAAGTGTAGCTAGACCCCTGGAAATTATGAAAATAATATTATAGACCCTGTAATGGGGTGAGTTTACTTTTTAACCCTGTTTAGTATTTAATTTAGAAAATTGGATATGTAACTAGTGTTTAAAAATTAAAAAGTGGGACAAACATAATTGTCAAAATTAATTAAAAACTTTCTCAGCACTTAGAAAACTTTGGAGTGAGATAAAAGTATATTTTTGGGCTGAAATAAATCTGTTTCATCTATCATTCACATTTATTAGTATAGGGACACATTTTTAAGTAAAGAATAGTTATAGAAAAATAGGAAAAATAATTATGAAATGGTCTACATCAGAAGCCAAGGTCAAAAGATGTTATTAAATCATTTAGGACCAGAACCTATACTGTTTAGATGATGTGTATTACTAATTTCATAATAAAATACACAATTATGCATAGGAATATAAATCTGAAAATATAGCAACTAGTAAATGATAAATGGAGTTTCTAAAATCCAAAGAATTCAGTTTAGGGTTGGTAGAAATTCTGAAGGCACAAATGGAGAAGAAAAAAAATACTTTTCATACATACCTGGTAGTGAAAAGGTGTAGTAGTTTAATATAAGGAATTTATTTAAAACTGAAACACAACACATATAATGGTGAATGAATTTCATAAATGTGAATGTGTGGTTTGTATGAAGTGTAAGTGTGAACTATGTCTTATGGATTGTTGTTTTTCTTTTGCTATGTGTGGTGGTATGAAGTAGAACCTGTTCAAGAGCAAGTTATCCCTTTCCAAGACCAGGAATACCCATTTCAAGAGCAACAAGAAGGAGGCAAGTGTCCTTGACCACTTTGATCCTATGCTAGGATGTGTAGATAGAATTATTTGCATTGTCAAATGAAATATGAAACCCATGCTAGGAAAGTTTCCCTAGAATTGCTTTACCTTGTTTCCTTGTAGCTTGGGTTGGGATTTATTTTGTCATGTCATTTATTTACATGCATATGCTTAGCCATGCTTAGAATGGGATATTTGGGATATGAGATCATCAGTTTATGTTATCATACTCTTGAATGAGACATTGTGAGTTATGTAGAGGTAGGGATCAAGGCAAGTTGGATGTTTTGGTTGTGTGCTAGGTGCACGAGACTTGGGTTTGTGTTTAGTACTTGCCTGGATCCTAAGGACCGGTTCATGGAGCATGTAACCCGGCTTTACAGTGCCAACCACATGCTGAGATGGGGCAGCTTGGCCAATTAATTAGGTGTATCCCCGGCGTAGTATGGGTGTGTTGGATGGTGCGGGGAATAGGTGTCAGCTGGACTACCATATGAACCGCAAGGCTCAAGAGGGGACCACTGCAGCGGGGTTGGAGCCTCTTGTATGTTGTTAGGGGTGAAACCTCAGTGGGCCCACGCTCGTCGGGAATCCCTTTGTAAAGGCTTCGTAGTGATCTCCTGGCCGCACACCTGGGAAGTGTGAATGTGGATCGTAGCCACTGGCATAATGGAGGTTCTTTTAGTCCATCCGGCAACGGGGGATGAAATCACTACTTGTGGGTACAGTGATACAAACTCTGCAGAGTCAAAACTGTCTTGACAGCCGTGCTCACGGTTAAGAGCGGCCTGGAATTATTCATGATTAGAGTATTGATGGTTTTGGAAGTTAAGCGGGGAGCTTAACATGGGAAATGATGTTATGGTTATTGGATTATGATGATGGGATGGGAGATTGGGACCATTTCACCTGTGTAGTAATGTAGGTGCTTAATAAGCTAAGGTGATAGGTATTAACTGCGTAGTGCTTTAGCCATGAGTTCAACCACTCCTTGTTCTAGCCATGCATGATATAATTTTCCCACACTTGCTGAGTACCATTGGTACTCAACCTTGCATATTTGTTGGTTTATATTGCTGCTCAGGTCAAGATAATGAGGTGGTGTATAATGACCAAGACTTTGGACCCGAAGAAGGTTTCTAGGTTCATGGAGACCCCCGGGCAACGCCTGTGATGGAGCCCTAAAAGAATAATATTCCGCTGCTAGTTTATTTACTTGTGATGAAGCATTAGTGTCCATTGAGACATTTGCGATGTAAGACTTATTTATATTCGACACCTGGCTTGTAATAAATGATGCTTCACTATTTGTCATCACATGTATGAGAAAATGATCCTGGCATACATGTGATATTCACTTGGTTGTTTCTTCGGAAAAACCGGGTGTGACATAGAAATAAAGACTTCCGCTGTAAGCATGAGTCCAAGACTCATGAGATATTGTAATAAACTCTATTATTCGTGGTAATATATAATCTGAATTCAGTTTGTGGAACGTATGTGTATGTGTGATGAACATCCTGGACACACATATGCATTAGTTCTCGGTTCCGTGGTTACCCACGGAACTGAGGGCGTCACAGCCCTGGTCGGGGGAGAAGCCACCTCCTTCGTCACCGGCTTCGCACCTTATGCCACCAATGGTGCGAGCCCAACAGAAGGTGGTGAAGCTCCCAGCAAAGCCAAGACGCTCGGCTGGTACGCCCTGTGGTGTACAACGGAAGAAGAAATTAAGAAAGCCAAAGTGGGGGTGACCTAAACAAGGAAAGGAAATGAAGACTAAGGGACGAATCTCTTAGAATGGGGCGAATTGGAGGCACGGCCACCCGAGGCCTAGCACCCAGAGGAATAGCCAGGGTAGCCCAGGGCTTAACCGCCAAACCTGCTGAGCCTCCCGCATCCGGTCGTCCCACCTTAGCCTGAGCCGCGGAGGCCCGGGCGTCAGGCACTAACGGGGCCCCCACCGGAACATGGCCCGCAAAAGCCCGGGCGACGTGCTTCTGGCCCTTCGACCGGTCCTCCAAGAACAGGGTCGCCGAAGGTCCAGTCTTGGCCGAGCCCACAGAAGCATGGACGGAGGGTAAGGAGGAACCACCTCCTTCGATCACTCGGGCTTTCTTCTCCGTCGGGGCGTCACCACCTGCCATCCTCTTCCGCCACACCGTCAGCGTCGAAGAATCATACAACATAGAGGAAGATGATACCAACTCCAAAAGTGAGGGAGGTGTCACCTCTCCATCAGCCTGTGTGGCCCATACCTTCTTCTGGTGCTACTCTAGCCTCCTCTGACGACGAAGACCGCTGGCCTTGCGATCATCTTTTTTTCCTTCAGGGCAGCATCATGAGCAGCCCTCTCCTCTCTAACCGACTTGTCCTCAGGCAGCTTTGGCAGACTAACCATGCCTCCGAGCCCCTAGACAAAACATCGCGGCATCAGATCAGGTTGGATCCCCAGAAGAAGTTGCAATGATGATATGAGACGAAGATCAGACGCTTAGCCGAGTAGAAGGATAGTCCGCAGAAAACGGTGAGGGTGGCACCCACCGACCTCCGCATCTTTCCCGGTGAGGTCACGAAACCTTCGCTGGACTTCGGAGTCAAGCACCTCTTTCACCGAACCACGCGTGGGATCACCAAGCCCGGTGTATTGCCACATGGCATGGATGCGCGCGTGAAGGGGTTGGATCCTTTGCTCGAAGAAGATCCGCAAGATGACATCCCCGGTCAGCACCTTTGTCTGCAGCGCCTCGACCTGCTCCAAAATGACGGCGACCCGCTGCATGTGCGCCTCCGCGACTCTTCACTACCACTGCTCCCGAACGGCATGCGGTTGGCTGGTGAAGGATGCAAGGGCCGGACTGTCATTGAAAATGTAGAACCAGTCCTAGCGCTAGTTCTTCATGGACTTAGGGAGAGAGAGGTTGAAGTACCGTGGCTGGCACCGTTGGAGTTGAATACAAGCACCACCAACCGCTGGGATCGGAGAGCCCGCGCAGGACGGTCGCACCAAGAAGAAACTCCTCCACAACTCGAAGTGGGGATCAATCCCTAGGAATGCCTCGCACAGTGTGCATAAGAGGGCAGCGAGAAAAACTTGTGCGCCAAAAGTCCCAGCCCTCGGAGGAGGAAGTCAACAAAGCTGGTGACCTCGCCTTCACGTGGCTTGAGCACCGTCTCCTTAGACTGAATGTGAATCCGCTAGAGATCCCACGCCGAAAGGATCCCTCGCAATCCTAGGAAGGAGAGGCGGTCGACGGTAACACTGGACTTCATCCAATCCAACATGGTCGATGACGAAGAAGATGAACAAGGGGAATCGCTTGTACTCTCCCTTGAACTTTTTCGCTCTTCTCACTTGCTTACAGAAACCTGGAGGAACGTTGGGGCGCGGGATGGATGGAGAAAAAGGGCGCAACGGTAAAAGTAAGGACTTGCGCTATGAGGGCAGCTTGTGTAGTGTGCCCGTGACGATAATGAGGAAGGGAACCGGGGCCCACAGATGCGACTGCCATGCAATAATGCCGCCCACTCGTAGAGAACGAGCACGCCTCTCAAAAAATTTCAGGGACGCGACGCCCGCCATAAATTCACCCAGACACGCCTTCTTTTTGATATTCACGATGATTCTGAGAGTCGCGCGTCATTTCTTTTTCTCCAACCGCCCTTATCACCATGCCCCATCGACTACCTTCGGCGCAGCATCGACGGGCTGCACGAATCAAAAGGCTCAGGTAACTAGGTAAGTTTTTATGGCCCACTTTGGGGGCTCGATCGAAGTTTTGGGTTATAAGGTATAACTAACATTTTAGGTCGAAAGGACCGCCTAGAACGAACCAGAGTGAGGGACAGGCGATGCGAGATGGCAATCAACAATGCACTCGGGGCTTCGGCGCCCTTGACATCTCCAAGTCTGATATCCGAGTCTTATCGTAGCGACTCCCCAGCAGCCCCACTGACGGGCCGGCATCGAGCCGCCCGGGCCCACGAATGGTCCGACATCCGTGCGAGTGTACTAAGAGGGATCTTATGGAATGCGGGCATCGAGCCTCGGTTAGGTCAACTAATTCCCCCGTCCTTGCGGAAAGGCAGTGTGGTTCTACTTGGATTTTTCCGTTAGCCAGCCCACCGAGCCCGGGAACTCTACAACAGAGGTAATGTCCCGTCTGGCTCAACCCCTCCAAACCCATGGACGGTTTGCGGACAAGGAGTGAAGCGTATTCACTGATTGAACCGAGTCTGACCCAGGAGGCTCGGCCCCTGAGGCTTTGAGCTCGGACGTAGCCACGAACCGAAACTAAACAACGATGTCACACAACTTTCATTTTTTATAATCCTTTCAGGTCCTTCACCGTGCGCAAAGATATGCCTCCAACCGACTCAGACAAGAGCTCGGGTGAAGGCCCGGGGGCTACTGACGGGGTAACATACCCCGGGTACCCAAGAAGCAGTCAACTGACCAGCCACACGAAGACAGGTTGCTTCACGGGCCACCACCAGGGGTGCACGCTCAAAGGGACGCTATCGTAGACCGACCCACGGGACGGGAGCGACGATCGACCTTTAAGCTCGGACGGTGAGGCCGAAAGACCGAAAAAGTCCAGGCAAGAGCCCGAACTGAGAGCTGGCGGAACACTTAAGTGCCGACGTGACGGAACGACAGAAGGGATTTAAGACGGAGTGAGAAGACACACGTGACAAGACAAGCATGACGCTGGGCCATCATCACCACCCGTCCCGTCCTGCTTGGCGCGGGTGTAAGGGACAGAAAGTAGATGTAGACCGTAGACTAGACGGGAATAGGTGTACTCATCGCCCCTGTACCGCTTTGGGCCGCCTTAGACACTGAGACACCATGTAAACTCCCACCCTATTTATGAGGAGCCGACGGGTAGTATAGGCGTCCGGGCTATAAAAGGGGAGGCTCGGAACTTCCCCTCGCACAGCGAACACAACTCACGCATATGCTCAACACTTAGTCTTTCTCTTCGTTCTCGCACGCGGGACAGTCTCGCTTGTCTGAACCAATATAAACACTTATCTTTGTTAGCTAGCCATTCAGACATAAAACGCGAAGCATTCGATTACTAGCCGGTGATAAAACCACCGACAAATTTTTATCCGCTGCAGAGGTCCAAACCAGTTTAAAACCCGTCGTGTTTGAGATCGCTCTCAATCAGCTTGTTTCTTTGAATCTAAGTATTTGTCGGTCATCTCATACCCTAGGATCATCTAAGTACAACATGCTACACACATAGATTATTTTTCCTCTTGCATAGGTATTTACGTGAAATGAAATCGGAATCTTACATTCTGTTGATTACAAAGTATTGATGTTGATCAAACATTCACAAATGGCAAGTAGTTTCCTTGCGAGAATTTACCCGCAAGACACAAATTGTTTGAGATAAAAACATAAAAGAAAATGTTTAAGCTGTTAACCTGTTTGCAGCTAATCAACAAAAAAACGCTTGCAGCTACTTCGCATAAAAGAAAGAAAAAAGACACTTGTTTGTAGCTACTCCGTATGTGAAAAAGGAAACAGAGTTAAAGTCGACTCACAGATTCACAGCTGGGCCCGAATGTAGCTGTGAGTAGGCCTATTGCTATTGGACCCGCAAAGATCCGAGAAATCACATCGATAAGACCGTAGGGTTGCAACAATGCGTAGCTGACAAATCTCATACTACCATATATCAGCGATTTTTCAGTTACAAATAGAAGCAGATAAAAAGTACGATGCACCCAGCAAAGTAGGAAGGTCCCTCGTGGATCACCAGCATCTAACCGGTAAACAAGATTATCTCCCGGCGGCATCTATCCACGGCCAGGATTAGCAAGGAAGAAGGTGAGGCCGAGATAACTAGAATTTACTTGCTGACACCCCCGTAGGCCCCACCGGCAAGCACCTAGGAACGGCCACGACCGACAGGGGCCCCGGCACGTCACAGATCGCAGCGGAAAATTTAAAAGCGGCTGCACTGATGGATCGCAAATGTGCAATGCCGACATGGCAAACGTAATCGCTCTCTGTCCTACTAGCTTAAAAGCGTCTCCCCAAATCTCTCTCCTTTCCCGTCTGGTCCATCCTCCGATCGCTTTACCAGACAACTTGACTTCGTTTTCCTGGCTTTGCTTCGCATGACGCATCGATCGGCTGTCTCTGGTACCCGCGAAAACTCAGTAGAAGTCGCAGTTGCATTCTATCACAACATACTCCACACACACGACATTAACACACGCACACACATGCACACGCGCAAGCAGAGAGAGATTAAGTATTTCGTGGCTGAAGAGCATTTGGCTTACTCTTCTGCAGATTACCGATCACGTCGAGATCGACTTGGCACGGCGTGGACTCCACCTCAGCAGCACTTTGGCATTTGACTTCAGCCGCGCTAAAGGTCAGGTGAAACAGTGGTAGTAGTAGGGCAAGCAGGCATGTTGTGGCGACATGAGAAGCTAGCAGACGTGACAAGACAAGTACGATACCAGCCATCATCACCATCCGTCCAGTCCCGCCGGGCGCGGGTGTACAGAGACGGAAAGTAGACGTAAACCGTAGACGAGACGGAAGCAGGTATACTCATCGCTCGTGTATCACATTGGATCGTCTTAGACGCTGACACACCATATAAACCTCCGCCCCATTTATGAGGAGTCGGTGGGTAGGTGGAAGCGTCCGAGCTATAAAGCAGGAGGCCCGGAACCTCCCCTTGGACGACTTCATGCCCACACATTCGACATTTAGGCTCTCTTGCACCCTCGCGCACGAGGAAGCCTCGCCTATTATCCGGTTCCACGAACCGCTGAGCTAATACAAGACTGTCAAACACCCCGAACTGGACGTGGGAAATTTTGTCTGAACCGGTATAAATCTTTGTCTTTATTAGCTAGCCATCCGGACATAAAAAATGAAGCATTCGATTACTAACCGGTGAAAAAAACACCGATAGACACAAAAGTAGTTGCTAGTACTCTACTATCTAGGAAAAACTCTCTATTTATAGCCTCGAGGGAACCTTAAGGGGCATCAATGTGAATCCTTTCTTTATTCCAAGGACCTCCAAAACTATTAGAGGAATAATTGTGGCTGTATTGGATGATCAGAATAATGAGGGTACATGAATGATTATATAGAGGGATTAGGTGAGGGAAAAGACTAAACTAGCACTAACCCTAATCCCTCACTAATGACTAATATGCCCCTGTGACACACACAATTATAGTGTCTAACACCCCTCCGCAGTCACAACATCTAGCCACTACAGATGTTGAGACTGGATCGAAACTCAGAGAACAGCGACGACGGGAGGCCCTTCGTGAAGATGTCGGCGAACAGCGTCGTCGTTGGTACATGGTGTACCTGAACCTCGCCATGTGCAACCCGCTCTCGAACAAAGTGAAGGTCGATCTCCACATGCTTTGTGCGCTGATGCTGGACCGGGTTGGTGGAGAGGTACACGGTGCTGACGTTGTCGCAGTAGATCAGGATGCTCTTGGTGATGGGAGTGTAAAGCTCCTGAAGCAGCTGCTGAAGCCAATAGGCCTCAGCCACGCCGTTAGCCATGGCACGATACTCCGCCTCGGCACTCGAGCGCGACACCACGGGTTGTCGCTTCGAGGACCAAGAGACGAGGTTACCGCCTAGGAAGACCGCGTACCTAGAAGTAGAACGTCGTGTGTACGGGGAGACTGCCCAGTCAGCGTCGGTGTACACGACCAGCTCGGAGGCCGCGTCACATCGAAGAAGGAGGCCGTAGTCGAGGGTACCTCGTAGGTACCGAAGAATCCACTTCACAGCTGTGAGATGCGGATCCCTCGGGTCATGCATGTGGAGGCACACCTGCTGAACCGCATACGAGATATCTGGCCTGGTGAAGGTAAGGTACTGAAGAGCACCTGCAAGACTACTGTCAGCAGTGAGGTCAAAGACGGGTGTCCCGTCGGTAGCGGAGAGCTTCGCCTGAGTATCCACTGGAGTGGAGCATGGCTTGCACTCAGCCATGCCCGCTCGCTGGAGGATATCCAGGCAGTACTATCGTTGGTGAAGGAATAAACCGCCTGGTCGTTCGTCGACCGCAATACCCAAAAAGTGGTGGAGACGGCCCAGGTCCTTCATAGCGAACTCCTGCTGTAAAGCAGAAATGGTGCGCCAAGCAGAGCTGGACTAGAGTGTCAGTACAATGTCATCGACGTACAGTAAAAGGTAAGCAGTGTCACTGCCACATCGATAGACAAACAACGAAGTCTCCGACTTAGTTTCGACGAACCCCTGTGAGACCAAGAAAGATGCGAACCGGCTACACAAGGCTTGCGGTGCCTGCTTCAGTCTGTACAAGGATTTGTTCAGCTTACAGACCATGTCTGGGTGACCTAAATCAACAAATCCTACCGGCTGACTGCAGTACACCGTCTCGGTCAGTGTACCGTGGAGGAAGGCATTCTTGACATCCAACAGGTGGACAGACCAAGAACGCGAGAGAGCCAGCGACAAAACGGTACGAACCGTCGCTGGCTTCACCACCGGGCTGAAGGTCTTGTCGTAGTTGACTCCAGGGCGCTGAGTGAAACCCCGAAGTACCCACGAAGCCTTGTACCTCTCCAAGGTACCGTCCGCCTTCTTCTTATGTGTGAACACCCACTTGCCTGTGACAACATTGCCACGACCGAGGCGGGGAACCAGGTCCCAGGTCTGGTTGGCAAGTAGGGCCTCATACCGTGACACCCTCAATTCTGTGGAAAACCAAAGAACCGAGAACAAATGCATATGTGTGCCCAGGATGTTCATCACACATACACATATGTTCCACAAACAGAATTCAGATTATATATTACCACGAATAATAGAGTTTGTTACAATATCTCATGAGTCTTGGACTCATGCTCACATCAGAAGTCTTTATTTCTATGCAACGGAAGTCTTTATTCTAATGTGGAAGCAATTTAACTAATGTGGAAGCAAATCTAAGCAGCAATGGCTCCATCTCTACTCCATCCTCACAGGCAAGGTTGAGAACAGATTACGCGCCTAATGCTCCACTTGGTCTTCATAGAAATCTTCTCCTCTCGCTGATGATGAAATAATAACGCAAGTATGAGTACAATGATGTACTCAGCAAGTGCGGGAAAATATGGTATGTAGCTTATAATAAGGTAGGTATAAATGGTTCATTGCGGAAAGAAAAGTTTATAAAACCACGATAAAACAACAACTTAACTTTAGGTGAATGTAATCCCAGCATGTATTAAATTACCAACATACCTCCATCACTTTCCACGTTCCACCCGAACATTAACCAACTTTATTCTTGCTTACGAATACCTCCTCGTATTCGCTACCATCTCACGAATACCTTCTCGTATTCGCTACCATCTCATCTCATAAACAACTTCGTCTCACACCGAGACCAATCTCATTGCCATGATTCAACAGTCATGCAACCCATCTTATTACCCAGACTCAACAGTCCCGGAAAACCAAAACCATAATCAAAACCATAACCAAGAACCATCCCAATAATCATCCCAACTAATCATGGCAGTTGGCCAGGCGTTCATGACCGTAAGCTCGGCTATCATGATAGTTTTAAGAACTCTTCAGAGTTTGCACCTCTTTACCCACAAGTTTGTGATTTCGTCACCCATTGGCGACTGCAGAACCTCCATTATACCAGTACACAACCGTCGGTGTATCGCCAAGAGATCACAAAATAGCCTTTACAAAGGGGCTACTAGATGTATGGACTCACTAAGGTTTCACCGGCAGGCTAGAATCTCCAATTCTCCCACCCACGAGCCCCCTCTTGTGTCATGAAGTTCCTAGGGAAGTCCTCACTCGACTCCCATTCCCCGCGCCTTCCACAGTCCATAACAATCTAGCAACTTACCTAATTACTCAGCTAAGCCGCACCCATACTTGGCCTTGTGGCGGCATTGTTATCCTGGCATGTGCATGCATGAACCGGCCCTTAGATCTACGACAAGTAAACCACCATCTCATGCTACCTCATTCACAAACCCAGGCTTGCCTAGATCTCCCTCCGATCCATGTTCATTAACAACATCGGTTTCTTATTATCATTACGAGTGCAGTTAGCTAGACACATCTATCTCGCTTCCCAATCCCATGGACTCAGCGAAGCATAAAGCAAAAACCATACCCGACTCATAAACGTCCCTGGCGACAAGGATGGTTTAACAAAAGCTAGTAAACTCCTGTAAAAGGGTTTCCCATCATGTTTGACTCAGCACTCACACCTTTTCGCAAAACAAAACAGTTTTCCTAAAATATAGGATCAATATGATCAAGGAGCACTTGCCTTGTTCTTGCGGTTCTAGTTGCTCTTGGATTTCGAAACCTTGTTGTTGCAGCTCGTCGTAAACAGCTCCCTGAGCTTGTCCTTCTATACAGGATCGCGCACATACAAGATTCACAGCAATCAATATCATGCACAAATTTTAACTAGATGCGATGAAGCATATGCATGGCTTTATGATGAACAGGGGTGTTCGGATCATATGTGGACATGGTGATGACCTTGTCTTTTAGATCAACCCGATCAACAAGTGATCTGTCCACGAGAAAGCTTCTGTTCGAAAGGAATCAAAGAACAGATGCAAAGAAAACACAACAATGTCGTAAGGTGGCATTGGAGACCTACCTTACGTTCTTCTCGGTCTCGGGTCCTTCTCAGATCGTTGAGCTCTCTTCCGACGATCTTCCTTGCTGAACTCCATCGATGGCTTACTCGGCGAGTTGGGGCTAGGGCTCTAAGTCGTCGGCTTAGGAGTTGGAAAAGAAGTTTGTGGTTTCGGCCAGAGGTTCTAGGTTCTATTTATAATTGGGAAGAGAAGAGTCCTAATCTGATTAGACTTTGAATAAGAGTCCTATTCAAATTGTTGTTGAAGCTTAACAACTTATCTTTAGTTGATTTGGTGCGGTAACCTTGTGGAATTCGGGTCGGTTTCTTCTCCGTACCGGTATTTCTACGCGTACAGAATCCAAAAACCGCTCCAGAACTTGTTACCTCCTCGGTGATGAGCTCCGGAAGCTCCACGTGTCCATTGGGACCTGGTCCCCCCCTTTTCCGTAGAGACAAGCTCCGGTTGTGCCGCGTGTCAAGGGAGCAAGACCTCCTTCTCCTTCGGAGATGGGCTCCGTGCATGCTACGTGTCAGTGTCGGACCTTCCCTCTCTCGGAGGTGTCTCCGGGTGTGCCACGTATCCTAACAGCGCCAGACTTCCTTTCTTCTCAGAGACGAGCTCCGAGGTTAACACGTGTCCAATAGTGACGGACCTCCCGGAGATAAGCTCCGGTGGCGACACGTGTCCAATAGAGTCGGACCTCTCGGAGGTGAGCTCCGAGATCGACACGTATCCCGCGCGACTGGTCCTCTGATTTCCGTGGTGACTAGCTCTGAAGGTGACATGTGTCCTGTGAAAATGCCTTTCTTCTTCCGTAGAGGCTAGCTCCGGGGGCAACATGTGTCCCGCAGGGTCGGACCTCTCCCCCTTTGCAGAGATGCTCCCCGAGCTTGCCACGTAGCCAGTTTAGCGGCGGACCTCTCCCCACTTCGCAGGGATGAGCTCCGGACACGCCACGTGGCCAGCGGTCCGTGGAAGTTGTCTTTGGTGCTTTCTCGAAACTTGATTCGGCTCTCATTGGCTATCCTTTTGATGGTGTTCCTACTTCTTTTAAAATGTTTTCTCTTCATAAAACATGAATATATGCTGAAATAAAAAATGAGGGTGTCACAAATCTACCCCCCTTAAATTGAATCTCGCCCTTGAGATTCGTTAATAGAGAACAGATGGGGAAATTTTGTCTTGATGTCTTCTTCACGCTCCCATGTGGCTTCAGCTTTGGTGTGATGGCTCCATTGTACCTTGCACCATCGGATCACTTTGTTCCTGGTGACCCTTTCCTTTACATCCAAAATTCGGACAGGGTGTTCCGCATAAGTCAGGTCCTCTTGTAGTTCAAGCTCTCCCATTGATATTTGCTCCTCTGGTACTCTCAAGCACTTCTTGAGCTGGGATACATGAAACACGTCATGTACGTCGGAGGGGTGCGTTGGGAGCTCTAGTTGATAGGCTACTTCTCCTCGCTTGTCCAAAATCTTAAATGGTCCTATGTAGCGAGGTGCTAGCTTGCCTTTGACGTTGAAACAACGTTGGCCTCGGATAGGCGATACCTTAAGGTATACGAAGTCTCCCACTTCGAAAGTCAACTTCCTTCGCCTATTGTCCGCATAGTCTTTTTGTCGTGACTGAGCAGCCTTTAAGTTCTCCCGTATCGTTTGGACTTGCTTTTCAGCTTCTTGTAGCACTTCGGGTCCAAACACCTGGTTCTCTCCGATTTCGTTCCAAAACAGCGGCGTTCTACACCGTTTACCATATAATGCTTCGAAAGGCGACATCTTCAAGCTAGCTTGATAGCTGTTGTTATAGGAGAATTCGGCATACGGTAAACTCCTATCCCAACTACGCCCACGTTTCAAAGCGCAAGCTCTCAACATGTCCTCCAGAATTTGGTTTGTCCTTTCGGTTTGCCCATCGGTTTGTGGGTGATAGGCGGAGCTAAAATCCAGTCGTGTACCCATAGCTTTCTGCAACTTCCTCCAAAATCTAGAGGTAAATTGAGAACCTCAATCTGAGACTATCCTCCTCGGGACTCCATGACGGTACACGATCTGCTCCATGTACAACTCGGCTAATTGTGCAACGTTGTAATTGGCCCTTATAGGGAGAAAATGGGTTGTTTTCGTCAATCGGTCCACGATAACCCAGATAGAGTCATAACCTGACTGAGTACGTGGCAATCCGACGATGAAATCCATACTGATGTCCTCCCACTTCCATTCGGGTACCTTCAAAGGTTACAACAATCTAGCGGGTCTTTGATGTTCGGCCTTCAACCGTTGGCATGTGTCGCATAGGGCAACGTATTCGGCTATATCCCTTTTCATACCATCCTACAAGTAACAAGTCTTCAAGTCCTTGTATATTTTGGTACTTCCGGGATGTATGGAATAGGGTGAATCATGTGCCTCTTTCAATATCATGTCGCGGATGTGCTTTATGTTAGGCACGCAAATCCTTTTTCCTAGCCAAAGCGTACACTTCTCATCTTCTTTGAAATCCTTCTCTATTCCTTGTCGGATCCTCTCCTTGATCTCATTGATCTCCTCATCCGTTGCTTGGCCATCTCTTATCTCTTGCTCCAATGAAGAGTGGATCTCCATCATTTCCATGTTGTTCAAGAATCCGAGGTGTAACCGTTCGAACTCCTTACGTAGTTCGGGTGGTAGCTCCCGAACCGTGAGTTGGTGACATGCTCCCTTCCGACTCAATGCATCAGCTACTACATTGGCCTTCCCAGGGTGGTAGTTGATTCCAACATCGTAATCCTTGATGAGTTCCAACCATCGGCGTTGCCTCAAATTCAAGTCTGTTTGTGTAAATATGTACTTGAGGCTTTTATGATCTGTATAGAACTCACATCGATGACCAAGGATATAATGTATCCAAATCTTCAATGCATGCACTACTGCTGCTAGCTCCAAGTCATGTGTAGGATAATTAAGCTCATGCTTCTTTAATTGTCGTGAGGCATAGGCTACCACTTGTCCATCTTGCATGAGCACACATCTGAGCCCCTGTCTGGATGCGTCACAATATATGTCAAAGCTCTTGCTTACGTCCGGCAATACCAAAACCGGCGTTGTGGTTAGCCTTTTCTTGAGCTCCTCAAAACTTTCTTGGCACACTGGTGTACATTGAAAGGCTTTTCCCTTTGTTAGTAACTCCATCATGGGCTTTGCTATTTTAGAGAAATCTTTGATGAATCTTCGATAGTATCCAGCCATCCTAAGAAACTCCGAATATCCCTCACGTTTTGTGGTTGGTCCCATTTCAGGACATCTCTCACTTTTCCGAGATCAACCGATACCCCTTCTTTGGAGATAATGTGGCCTAGGAACGATATTTCCTTTAGCCAAAATTGACACATGTTAAGCTTGGCATACAATTGATGCTCACGCATTTTCTGCAAGGTCAATTTCAAATGTTCTTCATGCTCCTCCTCACTTTTTAAATACACCATAATATCGTCGATGAAAACCACGATGAACTTATCCAAGTACTCCATGAAAACCTTGTTCATAAGGTACATGAAGTATGCAGGTGCATTTGTTAACCCAAAAGACATGACGGTATATTCATACAAACCATACCGTGTTAGAAAAGCAGTCTTGGGTATATCGGAGGGCTTAATCTTCAGCTGGAAGTATCCCGACCGAAGATCAATCTTGGAGAACACTCGGGCTCCTTTCATTTGGTCGAATAGTTCCTCTATACGGGGCAGAGGGTATTTGTTCTTGATTGTTACCTCGTTGAGAGACCTATAGTCTACGCACATCCTTTGGGTTTCATCCTTCTTGTCTACAAAGAGCACAGGAGATCCCCATGGTAACGAGCTTGGATGTATAAAATCCTTCTCCAACTGTTCTTGAATTTGCTTCTTGAGTTCCACTAGTTCATTGGCGGGCATCCTATAGGTTCTATTTGCTATGGGTGCGGTTCCGGGTACCAAATCAATGGCAAACTCAATGTCCCAATCAGGGGGCATACCTGGAAGCTCTTCCAGGAATACGTCCGAGAATTCTTGAACCACTGGAATGCTGTCCAATGTTGCTCCTTTGACGTGGTTCAAGATTGCCTTCTCAGTGGTTTGTTGGGCTGACTCAAACTCGACACAGATACCGTGCTCATTTGTTAATTGCACGCTTCTTTCAGCAAATTGGATTACCCCGTTGTGCTTTCTTAACCAATCCATCCCGAGTATTATGTCAAATCCTTGGGAATCCAAGACAATGAGGTTGGCAAGGAAGTCTACCGCCCTTATTTTAAGGCTTAATTTCGGACATACTATATTAGTCCTCATCTCTCCTCCGGGAGAATTAACTAACATAGCACATTTTAAGTGTGATATGGGTAGATTATGCTTGGCAACAAACTTGGATGATATGAAGGAATGTGATGCTCCAGAATCAAATAAGATGGTGGCTGGGTTGGAGTTGACAAGGAACATACCAATTACGACGTCCTCAGCCTGTTGCGCTTCCTCAGCAGAGACATGGTTCACGTTGCCGCGGGCATAGTTCTGCTGTCCACGGTTTTCTTGATTGTCCCCTCCGTTCGGTCGCGGGTTCTGTTTGGGCACGTTGCCCTGCTGTCCAGGGCCTCTCCTTGGGCACTGGTTCACGAAGTGTCCTATTTCCTCGCATGCAAAGCATGCCCTGTTGCCTACGACAGCAGGTACGTTGGGGCGGGAGTTTTGAACATGAGTGCCATTGTTAGGTCGGGGCGCAGGAGGCGTGGGTACGCGAGGTGTTGATGCAATGGGTGACTGACTAGGGCGATATGTAGGAGCGGTCGGTCCATACTGTGGTGCAGCTGGGGGCACGTACCGAGGTCGCCGTTGCTCCCTTGGGGCGGGTATGGCATCTTCCTCTTGTACTCGCGCTTGATCTCTCGGATCTTGTTTTCGACTACTATAGCCTTGTCAACCAGCTTCTGAAAGCTTCCGTAGTCATTGTTGAGGAGCTGAACCTGGATTTCATTGTTCAACCCTCTCATAAATAGGTATTGCTTCCTCTGGTCTGAGTTGACATCTTCGGGGGCATGCAGGACAGTTGTGTGAACTTGTTGAGATACTCATTCACACTTCTGTGTCCTTGGCGGAGACCTTCAAACTACTGTCTCTTGAGCATCATTACACCAGTAGGGATGTCATGAGAGCGAAAACTCTCCTTGAACTCAGTCCAAGTGATCATCTCCGGGTCAACATGAGTGTTGCTTAGGGCATCCCACCAGTCAGCGGCAGCTCCCATGAGTTAGTGCGACGTAAAGAGAACCTTCTCTCGGTCATTGCACTGCACTATAGTAAGCTTCTTCTCCAAGGATTTCAACCAGTCGTCGGCCTCCATGGGGTCGTTAGGTTGAGCAAAGGTGGGTGGTTGAGTCCTCATGAACTCACCTAGTCTGTTATGAGCCGGTGGGGGGGGTGGCGGTGGTGCCGGAACGGGGTTGTTTTTGTTATTGGCCTGCAACTGACCCAAAGTTTGGATCATAGTTTGCATAAGTTGGTTCTACATGGCCATCAACCGTTCCAGGTTGTTCTCACCATCTCCGGGGTTAACAGAAACTTCATCGTGGTCATCCTCTTGGTTGTCACGGATGTTCCTTCGGCCGGCGTTTCCTCTCACCATCTGTGGGAGAGAACGAAATAGAATAGAAGGTTAGAAGATTAGGTAGATCCCCTATATGCATCAAGGTGGGTTGGATTATATATATTAGCCCATATGAGGATGTGAACAAGTGCCGAAACATTTCACATCTCCTCCTACTTATGTGTGGATATGGACAACGTTTTGAGACGTCCCACAACTCACACTAAGCACACATTTCACAACAATCATTACAAGGACTCACACAACTCCTATTCAAGGTTGGTTTCCTATGTAAAGGTAGTTTCGAGGCCAATCTAAGCATCCTAGGGTGCTCCCTATGGTCAGCGTGGCTTAGCTACCAATCTATGTCTGATACCAATCTGTGATTGTATCTAGGTGTGTAACCTACCCCTATCCATGGCTTTTGATACCAATTTGTGTTTTCTATTTAGGTGTGTAACCCACTGTCAACCGTGGCTCTAATATCAATCTGAGATTTCTGTCTAGGCGTGTAACCTACTCTCAACCCGTGGCTCTGATGCCAATCTGTGATGCCCTCAATTCTGTGGAAAACCACGGAACCGAGAACTAATTCATATGTGTGCCCAGGATGTTCATCACACATACACATATGTTCCACAAACGGAATTCAGATTATATATTACCACGAATAACAGAGTTTGTTACAATATCTCATGAGTCTTGGAATCATTCTCACCGCGGAAGTCTTTATTCTAATGCGGAAGCAATTTAACTAATGCAGAAGCAAATCTAAGCAGCAATGGCTCCATCTCTACTCTATCCCCACAGGCAAGGTTGAGAACAGATTATGCGCCTAATGCTCCACTTGGTCTTCATAGAAATCTTCTCCTGTTGCTGATGATGAAATAATAACGCAAGTTTGAGTACAATGATGTACTCAACAAGTGCGGGAAAATATGATATGTAGCTTATAACAAGGTAGGTATAAATGGTTCATTGCGGAAAGCAAAGTTTATAAAACCACGATAAAACAACAACTTAACTTTAGGTGAATGTAATCCCAGCATGTATTAAATTACCAACATACCTCCATCACTTTCCACGTTCCACCCGAACATTAACCAACTTCATTCTTGCTTACGAATACCTCCTCGTATTCGCTACCATCTCACGAATACCTTCTCGTATTCGCTACCATCTCATCTCATAAACAACTTCGTCTCACACCGAGACCAATCTCGTTGCCATGACTCAACAGTCATGCAACTCATCTTACTACCCAGACTCAACAGTCTCGTAAAACCAAAGCCATAATCAAAACCATAACCAATAATCATAACCAAGAACCATCCCAATAACCATCCCAACTAATCATGGCAGTTGGCCAGGCGCTCGTGGCCGTAAGCTCGGCTATCATGATAGTTTTAAGAACTCTGCAGAGTTTGCACCTCTTTACCCACAAGTTTGTGATTTCGTCACCCGTCGGCGACTGCAGAACCTCCATTATACCAGTACACAACCGTCGGTGTATGGCCAAGAGATCACAAAATAGCCTTTACAAAGGGGCTACTAGATGTATGGACTCACTAAGGTTTCACCGGCAGGCTAGAATCTCCAATTCTCCCACCTACGGGCCCCCTCTTGTGCCATACAGTTCCCAGGGCAGTCCTCACTCGACTCCCATTCCCCGCGCTTTCCACAGTCCATAACAATCTAGCAACTTACCTAATTACTCAGCTAAGTCGCACCCATACTTGGCCTTGTGGCGGCACTGTTATCCTGGAATGTGCATGCATGAACCGATCCTTAGATCTACGGCAAGTAAACCACCATCTCATGCTACCTCATTCACAAACCCAGGCTTGCCTAGATCTCCCCTCGATCCATGTTCATTAACAACATCAGTTTCTCATT
Source organism: Neostapfia colusana (assembly GCA_030760725.1). Lineage (NCBI taxonomy): Eukaryota > Viridiplantae > Streptophyta > Magnoliopsida > Poales > Poaceae > Neostapfia > Neostapfia colusana. The sequence continues at coordinate 123,239,735 of JASWHV010000001.1, read as the reverse complement.
ATCATTACAAGTGCAGTTAGCTAGACACATCTATCTCGCTTCCCAATCCCATGGACTCAGCGAAGCATAAAGCAAAAACCATACCCGACTCATAAACGTCCCTGGCGACAAGGATGGTTTAACCAAAGCTAGTAAACTCCTATAAAAGGGTTTCCCATCATGTTTGACTCAGCACTCACACCTTTTCACAAAACAAAACAGTTTTCCCAAAATATAGGATCAATATGATCAAGGAGCACTTGCCTTTTTCTTGCGGTTCTGGTTGCTCTTGGATTTCGAAACCTTGTTGTTGCAGCTCGTCGTAAACAGCTCCCTGACCTTGTCCTTCTATACAGGATCGTGCACATACAAGATTCATAACAATCAATATCATGCACAAATTTTAACTAGATGCGATGATGCATATGCATGCTATCCAATGATCAACTTTATTAGATCGGTTTGTACGTGTTCTTGCATGGCTTTATGATGAACAGGGGTGTTCGGATCAGATGTTGACGTGGTAATGACCTTGTCTTTTAGATCAACCCGATCAACAAGTGATCCGTCCACGAGAAAGCTTCTGTTCGAAAGGAATCAAAGAACAGATGCAAAGAAAACACAACGATGTCGTAAGGTGGTATTGGAGACCTACCTTACGTTCTTCTCGGTCTCGGGTCCTTCTCAGATAGTTGAGCTCTCTTCCGGCGATCTTCCTCGCTGAACTCCGTCATGGCTTACTCGGCGAGTTGGGGCTAGGGCTCTAAGTCGTCGGCTTAGGAGTTGGAAAAGAAGTTCGTGGTTTCGGCCAGAGGTTCTAGGTTCTATTTATAATTGAAAAGAGAAGAGTCCTAATCTGATTGGACTTCGAATAAGAGTCCTATTCAAATTGTCGTTGAATCTTAACAACTTATCGTTAGTTGATTTGTTGCGGTAACATTGTGGAATTCGGGTCGCTTTCTTCTTCGTACCGGTATTTCTACGCGTACAGAATCCAAAAACCGCTCGAGAACTCGTCACCTCCTCGGTGATGAGCTCTGAAAGCTCCACGTGTCCATTGGGACCTGGTCCCCCCCTTTTTCCGTAGAGACGAGCTCCGGTTGTGCCGCGTGTCAAGCGAGCAAGACCTTCTTCTCCTTCGGAGATGGGCTTCGCGCATGCTACGTGTCAGTGCCTGACCATCCCTCTCTCGGAGGTGGCTCCGGGTGTGCCACGTGTCCTAACAGCGCCAGACTTCCTTTCTTCTCAGAGACGAGCTCCGAGGTTAACACGTGCCCAATAGTGATGGACCTCCAGGAGATAAGCTCCGGTGGTGACACGTGTCCAATAGAACCGGACCTCTCGGAGGTGAGCTCCGAGATCGACACGTATCCCGCGCGACTGGTCCTCTGATTTCCGCGGTGACTTGCTCCGAAGGTGACATGTGTCCTGTGAAAATGCCTTTGCTTCTTCCGCAGAGGCTAGCTCTGGGGGAAACATGTGTCCCGCAGGGTCGGACCTCTCCCCCTTTGCGGATATGAGGCCCGAGCCTGCCACGTAGCAAGTTTAGCGGTAGACCTCTCCCCACTTCGCAGGGATGAGCTCCGGACACGCCACGTGGCCAGCGGGCCGCGGAAGTTGTCTTTGGTGCTTTCGGGAAACTGGATTCAGCTCTCATTGGCTATCCTTTTGATGGTGTTCCTACTTCTCTTAAAATGTTTTCTCTTCATAAAACATGAATATATGCTGAAACCAAAAATGAGGGTGTCACACATACTCTTCCTCCATAGCACGGCGTCAGTGAGGGTCGGCGAGGGCGCTACTCACGGAAGTAAGTATGGGTGAGATCAAAGAAGAGTCAGTCGGTGGAGATGTCGTCGACGAGAAAGCGGCCCCGTTGAAATGCTCAATTGGCCAAAGACTCCCGGACGCACATCGAGTCACCATCGGATGGACGTGACCTGGATCCCTGTGGAGAAGAGGAGGGTTGTACACCGGTCGCTCGGGTACAACCACCTCCTCTCGTCGTGGGTAGACGAGAGTGGGTCTTGAGGCAGAGTGTGGCGCAGCAGGTGACGTCGGAGGCGTCGATGCCGCACGTGGTGCAGCTGGTGACGCCGGGGGCACCTGAGGTACAGCGGGTGACGTTGGGGAAGCCGAGGCCGCGTGTGGTGCAGCGGGTGACGCCGGAGGCGTCGATGCCGCACGCGGTACAGCAGGTAGCGTTGGGTGCACCTAAGGCGTAGCATGTGTCGAACCTGCAGAGGAAAGAGGCCAAGGCAGCTGGGAGGCAGCCTCGGGGTCAGAGGGAAAAAAGAGAGTCCAGCTCTGTGGTGGAACCGGAAGAGGTGGTGGAGAAAGTAAAGGAGGACTCGTCGAAGACGACGTGCCGAGAGATCAAAAGACGATGAGTAGTGAGATCTAAGCACCGGTAACCCTTATGATCAAGGGAATACCCAAGAAAAACACACCGTGTCGAGCGGGGCGCAAGCTTATGTGGGGCAGTGGCGGAAAGGTTAGGATAGCAAGCGCACCTGAAAACTCGAAGGTGATCGTAAAGAGGATCGGTGCCATATAGAGCAAAGTAGGGGGTGGAGGCACGAATCGCCTTGGTGGGAAGATGATTAATCAAAAGTGTGGCAGTATGGAGAGCCTCCACCCAGTATCGGGCTGGAATAGATGCCTGGAACATCAGGGAGCGCATGACATCATTGGTGGTGCGAATCATGCGCTCCGCCTTACCGTTTTGAGGAGAGGTATACGGATAAGACATACGTAGTTGTACCCCATGTGCCTGGAACATCAGGGAGCGCATGACATCATTGGTGATGCGAATCATGCGCTCTGCCTTGCCGTTTTGATGAGAGGTATACGGACAAGACATACATAGTTGTACCCCATGTGCGGAGAGAAAATTACGAAACGCAGAGTTATCAAACTCGCGTCAGTTATCGCACTGGACAGCTCGGATGATGCGCCCAAACTGAGTAGAAATTCAAATGAAGAAGTGAGAAAGGGTGACGAAAGTCTCAGACTTCAATCGTAATGGAAAAGTCCAGAAAAAGTGAGAAAAATCATCAATGATCACCAAGTAATAATTAAAGCCCGATACACTGGTAATGGGAGATGTCCACAAATCACAATGTATAATATCAAACGCATGCTCAACATGAGTCACAGAAGTGGGAAAAGAAAGCCGAACATGGCGACCAAGTTGACAAGCATGACATAGGAAGTCATGTGTGCCCCTAGAACACGAGATAACAGAGCTACTGAACAACTTTGACATAGCATCTGCACCAGGATGGCCAAGCCGGCGATGCCAAATGGTGGATGAAGCTGTCAAAGTCAAAGAAAAGGCGATGATGCAGCGAAAGTAGGAAGCCGAAGTGTGTATAGGGGCCCCGAGCTATCACATCGAAAAAGAGGTCGTCGGGTAGAAAGATCCTTCACAAACAAACCAAAAGGATCAAACTCAATGGAAATATTGTTGTTAGTGGTAAAACGATGAACAGAAAACAAGTTTTGAATGATGTCCGGAGCGACAAGAATGTTTTTAAGCTGGAAAAAACCCGGAAGACCGGGATCACCTACTAAGGTGACTGGAAGAACAGACCCATTCCCAACAACGATAGATGAAGTAAAAGAGGGATTGGTAGGGTGGGTGGAAGATAGTACACCAGCATTAGGTGTGGTATGGTATGACGCTCCGGAGTCGACTACCTAGTCAGCACCTGGTGGAGTAAGGTGCATGGTGATGAAGGACGAAGCCAACGACTGTCGATCCCACGTCGAGGGTTGCTCCTGGAGAGGAGCTGATGGCTCCGAGTACCCAACAGGATAGTCGGTGCCTCCGTAGGTCGAGGCTGACTGTCCACCAGAACAGTATCCAGGCCTACCATAGGCCTGAGCCGGTGGCCCACCAGCACTGTAGGCTAGTCCACTGTAGCCCGGGGTGGCCATGAACGTCGGCTGGGACGTGGTGGTCGTGGAGGCTGAGAACCCGGAGTTGGCCCAGGCCACATGTAGATCTGGCCAGTCCACGGGTTGTAGGGTGTGGTCCAGGGTGTGCCTCCCCGACCGGTACCACCGCTACCACCAGTAGTCGGAGCAGTGGGTGTAGGAGTGCCGCCTGCACTGCTACCACCACCGCGGCCGCCGTTCTTGCCTCGGCGGCGACGGTTTCCACCTCCAGTACTGGCAGGAGTGCCTGGAGTGGAAGGTGGTCGTGACGGCGGTCCACCAGCAGCTGGTAAGGGTGGACGAGGGGACTGCCCAGAGCCATAAAAGGTTGTGGCAGATCCGGAGCCAGTAGAGCCTCCTGCAGTGATCTCCTCAAGTTCAAGATCAGACCATACCTTCTCGAAGTTAGTTAGTGTCTCCAGTCGGAGTAGCCAGGTCTATAGGTGACAATAGCGCTCATTCAGGCCCTGAAGGACCCGAAGAACAAGGGCGCTATCAGTGATCGACTCACCAAGGTCACGTAGGGCATCCGCCATGCCCTTCATCTCTCGGCAGTAGGTGGAGACAGAACGGTCACCCTGGATGGTGTTCTGGAACCGAGTGCTGATGTGGAGGGCTCGAGTTGTGCGGTTCCCTAGAAACTGCTACTCAAGGACCAGCCAGGCCCGTCGAGCAGTGCCGCTGCCGCGCTGCCTGACAATGTCCTGTAGCTCCTCCGTCAAGGCGCCAAGGATCCAAGATAGGACCAGGCTGTCCATGCTGATCCAGGACACCAGTAGAGCGGCCACAAGTGAAGCTGAGTACGTACCAGCGTCCGAGGGAGGCTCGTGGGCAGCACTCATCGGTCGGTGAGCACTCTCCACGAGTTGGTGGGATAGAGCTGCCACGGAGGCACACTCCTGCTCTAGGGTGAGAGCGAGTGCCCGCTCGCCCTCGCGTGAGGCAGCCAGTGCTGCGGCGATGTCGGAGGTTTCCGCCGTGTCGGTGCCATAGGAAGAAGCTGCATTATCAGCAGCGGCATAGGTGACTGGAAACGGAATCGGCGGGACAGTAGTCGTGGTGCTCCCGTCGATAGAGTCGCGTGGACCGGAGGTACCTGTCATGAAGACTACAGCGGTGGTGGATTTACCGGTGGTACCTACAAGAGGTATGCCGGCGGCCGGACCGGTCCTCGGAGTCATAGGAGGGGCGGTAGATCCGGGAATGGAGGTAGGCGCGCCATCCTCTCCGGCGGCGGCGGCTGCAGACCAGGAGGTAGAGGGCCTGGGAGCTCTAGATGCGGCGATGGCGGCTGCTGGCCAGGGGGCGGCGGCTGCTGGCCAGGGGCGCCTGTCAATCAAGCCCAAATTCGGGCGGCCCGGGCATGCGTCGGCTCTGCCCGAAATCGAGCGACCCGGGCGCGGATCCGGCGGCAGCCCAAAGCGCTGCGGCCCAGGGTGCGGCGGCGCGGACTGGAGGCGCGCCGGCGGTGGCGGCGGCCCCTCCGGGTGGCGCGGCTGCGTGGGCAGGATGCGCGCCAGTGGGGGCGGCGCGGCTACGCGGGCGCGCGGCGCATCGGCGGCGGCGGCTCCGGCGGGCGGCGCGCCGGCGAGGACGGCGGTGGCTCCGGCAGGCGGCACGCCAGCGAAGGTGGCGGCGGCGACTGGGTCATTAGGGTTAGGGTTTTCCCTAATCCTAACCAATTCCTAGCTGATACCATATTAGAGGAATAATTGTGGTTGTATTAGATGATTAGAATAATGAGGGTACAGGGATGATTATATAGAGGAGTTAGGTGAGGGAAAAGACTAAACTATCCCTAACCCTAATCTCTCACTAATGACTAATATGCCCTTGTGACACACACGCAATTATAGTGTCTAACAAAAACTAAGCAGGTGATACAACTTCTAAGCCAATGAAGGTCATGATGGTGAAGGTTGCACAACTAAGACAGAACTTAATGTGGTGTCAAGTCTTTTCATATAACCACATCAATCAATGCTAGTTAATTCCTTATCCGCAAGAATAAGTTGGCAGGAACATTTCTAGGTCCTAGTAATAGCCAAAAGATGGCTAAATACTGATGAAGTTAACAGGAACCCAAAGACAACATAACCGAGAGATATGCTCGAAGGCTAATGACGACAACACATATTTTTTAGAGTCTGATATTCTGTATGTCTAAAGGACTCTTTTCAACTTGACGTGTTGTCCAATAAAGTTATCGATAGACTCTATGTCTATTATTATAGATTCAACCGATTAGAACTCTTACAGATCTTAAATGGAGGTTATCCTAACTATAAATATGTAATCATAACCTCTGTAAGGGGCATCAAGTGTCCATTGCAAACCCTAGCAATTGGTGCATCATCTCAAATGATACAATCACAACTAGAAGTAGAGTTTTTATTTCCCGAGAGACCCAAATCAATTTAAATCTTGTCATGTTTGCGATCGCTCTCAATCACCTTGCTTATTACAAACCTAAGTATTTGTCAATCATGTCAACATCGACAGAGCTAGGATCCATCTCTGTACAACATGCTACACACATCCGTCTGAGACATTGATTATTTTCCCTCTTGCATATATAATTACGTGAAATGAAATCGGACTCTTTCATTTTGTTGATTACAAAGTATTGATGTTGATCAAACATTCACAAGTGACAAGTAGGTTATTTACGAGAATTTGCCCACAAGTCATAAAATTGTTTGGGCAAAAAGTTAAAAAATGTTAAATGTATTAGATATCTGCAACTAAAAGTGACAACACGGTGCATGTAGCACTTGCTTGCGCAGAGTTAAAAAAAAAAGGCCCGAGCAAGTTTTGATCTTTTGTACATAACCTTTCTATATATTTCTGCAAGATGCTGTTTAACGCAATAACTTGTTTGCAGCTACTTGGCATAAAAGAAAAAAAAAGACACTTGTTTGTAGCTACTCCGCATGCGGAAACAGAGCTCAGGCAGATTCACAGCTGGGCCCGAATGTAGCCGTGAGTAGGCCTACTGCTGTTGGGGCCGCAAAGATCCAAGAAATCACATCGATAAGACCGTAGGGTTGCAAGAACTGCGTGGGTGACAAATCTCGTACTCCCTCTCTTCTGTTTTATTTGACGTTGGGAGAACTAAACTTAATTCTCCTAACATCAAATATTATAAAACGGAGGGAGTACTACCATATATCAGCAATTTTTCGGTTGCAAAATAGAAGCAGATAAAAAGTACGATGCACTCAGCAAAGTAAAAAGGGCCCTCGTGAATCACCAGCATCTAACCGGTAAACAAGATTATCTCCCGGCGGCATCTATCCACGGCCAGGATTAGCAAGGAAGAAGGTAAGTCCGAAATAACTAAAATTCACTTTGCTGACATCCCCGTAGGCCCCACCGGAAAGCACCTAGAAACGGCCACGACCGACTGGGTCCCCGGCACGTCAGAGATCGCCGCGCAGAATTTAAAAAGCGGCTGCACCTGCACTGATGGATCGCAAATGTGCAACATGGCAAACGTAATCGCTCCCTACCCTACTAGCTTAAAGCGTCTCCCCAAATCCTTCTCCTTTTTCGTCTGGTCCATCCTCCAATCGCTTTACCAGACAACTTGACTTCGTTTTCCTCGCTTTGCTTCGCATGACGCATCGATCGTATGTCTCTGGTACCCGCGAAAACTCAGTAGTAAGTCGCAGTTGCATTCTGTCACGCCATGCTCCACACATGAGATTAACCCACACGCGCAAGCAGAGAGAGAAAAGAAAGATTAAGTGTTTCGTGGCTGAAGAGCATCAGCCTTACAATTTTGCAGATTACCCGTCACGTCGAGATCGACTTGGCACGGCGTGGACTCCACCTCAGCAGCACTTTGGCATTTGACTTCAGCCGCGTTAAAGGCCAGGCGAAACAGTGGTAGTAGGGCAAGCAAGATCATGTCCCAGTCCCGGCGACGAGGAGAAGCTGGCCGGCGTCCCCTTTTCTGCGTCCTCTTTTCATGATCTGATCCGTTGATCCTTTCCTCTCCCATGCGTCCAACAACACAGGAGCATATATACCTATATTAGCAACAGCGCAGGATATAGCTGGCTATTTGGATGTCAAATCTGTCCCATTTCTCCTCCTCGACAGGCAAAGGATACCACTGCGCCTAGTCCAGAGTTGACAGGCTCTGAAGAGACATAAAAAAAAAACTGACCAAATACAGCGGAGATAGATTGGCGCAGGCAAAGCTGGGACCTGCTGCGGCTGCTCGCCTTGCCATGGTGGACGCCCTCCATGGCTTTGGCAATGCCAATGCAATTCGAGAACAGTGGGCCGTGATTCACGAGTAGTAGATCTTTTTTTTCCTTTCGATTTTCTTTTGCGTGACAGAAGAGAGACAACGAAATAAGAAGTACAGAGCTCAAGACGGAAAAGAGGAGGGGGCCGGAGATATATGCTACTAGTGCCTAATCTCTTATCCGATCTGTTGATCATCTTGGACGCTTTACACGGCAGCAAGTGTGTGCCGGGGTTGGTGCGCCCGTCGTTCCTTTTGCTTCCGTCTGAAGACATGGGAAGTCGTTCATCGGAGGAGTCAGGACTGTTCAGCTTAATATTTGCAATGCATGGATGCATGCATGTAACTGAATGTGGCTGTTTCATGTCCCCTCATGATGCTTCGATACGATTATGCGGGCCGTTCAGCATTATTCACCAATAGGTAGGACTAATCTCTGCATTTCAGGGAACACTAGATCCGAGCGTTGATTAAATTGTACTTCTGTGTGTGCGCGCGCGCGCGTGTGAGAGAGACTGAGAGAGGGAGAGAGAGAGACGAAGGAAAATAATTAGGTGACTGGAAAGAACTGGGAACTGAATTTTGCTGTAATCTTCTCTATGTAACTCGATCTTCAGGGTGGGACAGAAATATATTGTTTCACGCGAAAAAGTAAGACCCGTAACTCTTCTGGATATCTGGAACAAGCATTCAGGTTACTGAGCAAGTACACGGGGTCGAACTTAAAACCAGTTTAGAGAGTTTCTAAAATACTATTAGGAGTAAAAAATCATATTCTCTAACGATTTCTAATATATAATTTATGAATATTATATAAGAGCTGAAATGGGTAGGTGTAGGTCCTAGTATATAGAATTTTAGGATTGTGAGTACTCACCCATAACGAAAACCCATAATGCAAATCTTACAATCGAGATGGTTATTTTTTGGAGTGCGTAAATTAGGAAAGTGAATATTAAGAACTGTCTGTGGAGAAGTTTTACAGTGTGGTTCTAAAATTTAACTTTTAGGAGCGGATTGGAAATTGTTGTAGCATCCGCTAGAACGATCCCGCGGGTTTACCGCTGCTCTGGAATGCGGAAATGTTCAACGAACCTTGGATACTGTTCCTGAAAGCGGAGTCCAAAGTGATGTCTACTACCGGCAATCCTGTCCCCTGCAGCCGACGCTAAACCAAATCTCGTATTCTCACTCACATATGTTTACTGCCTTCGTGGCATTATCAGAAAATCAGAATGCGTTCCTTCAAATAAAAAAAAGAAGAAAGTGGAATGCAAGCTTCAGGGAAACCAGAGCTGAAGCTATAAAATGCTAAACCGGTGCTCCCGTCATCCAGTGTACGGTGAACAAACCGACGACGGACCGCGCCGGCGCAAAACGCCGCGACAAGCCGGCGCCATGGCGAGAGCAAGGGATCGCCACGCCGGAATGGAACACGGTGCAGCAGAAGACGCCCGTGGCCGTTCTTTCAAAAAAAAAAGCGAGAGAAGAAAAAAAAATAGGACGCCCATGGCCGTTCTCTCAAAAAAATGGAAAGAAGAAAAAACTGACGCGCCATGGCCGTGAAATCGCCTTGCTGACCATTGATCGCGAGTTGCCACCATCACCGGTCGGATGAACGGACGGACAGGGCCCATCAGCACTGCCATTCCCACGAAACATGGATGGCAGTACTAACCAAGTTCCAGTATTCTCTGTTTTGTTCCGTTCCAAAACAAAAGCCTAAATTGTCCTGGAGAGCGATGGAATACGTGAGAGAGAAGGTAAAGTTGCGAGAAATTCTGGGTTGCACGTTCATTGCACGGCCATCGATACATCCATGTTCACCATGAGGACGGAAAGGAACCGCTGCTGACGTCAACGCGAGTTATATAAACGGCCAGGCGTGCGAGCGAGCCAGCACGCCTCCTCCTCCAGAGCCAGAGCCCGACTCACTCGGCACGAACCTGGTGGTCGTGGCGGCTTTCTTCTCCAGCTTCGTTCACCTCCCTAACCACCACTCCTACTTGCCCCATATAGTTAACTGAAACCGCCGCTTCACGAACATCTCGGCCCCTCTCGCCATAATCGACCATACCTCCTCCTCATATTCATTGCTTGCTACAACTAAATTCGGAATTTGCTGTTGTTCGTTTGGCTCAATGGCTTCTTTGATCAGTTTATCAGCATCATCTGTTAGTCTGGCGTTCGTAATTCTATCGTTCTTTCAAGGTATTCTCTCATTGGCAATGGTGAATCAGTTTTGGTTTCTTGATGAGTTTTTTTTGTTTTAGTAACGAAGGGGAACGGATGGTTGATTTGTGGTGCGTGTGTGCAGGGGCGGTGGCCGGCGTAACGTTCACGTTCACGAACCGGTGCGGTGGCACGGTGTGGCCGGGGGTGCTGGCGAACTCGGGGAGCTCGCCGCTGCAGACGACGGGGTTCGAGCTAGGCCCCGGCGAGACGCGGTCGCTGACGGCGCCCGCGGGGTGGTCGGGCCGGTTCTGGGCGCGCACGGGGTGCGCGTTCGACGGGTCCGGCAAGGGCGCGTGCGCGACGGGGGACTGCGGCTCCGGCGAGGTGGAGTGCCACGGCGCCGGGGCGGCGCCGCCCGTCACGCTGGTGGAGTTCACGCTCAGCGGCAGCGGCGGCAAGGACTACTACGACGTGAGCCTGGTGGACGGGTACAACCTGCCCATGGTGGTGGAGGCTGCCGCGCCGGGGTGCCCCGTGACGGGCTGCCCCGTGGACCTCAACGAGCGGTGCCCCGCGGAGCTGCGCGCCGGGCAGGGCCAGGCGCAGGCGTGCGGGAGCGCGTGCGAGGCGTTCGGCCGGCCCGAGTACTGCTGCAGCGGGCAGTTCGGCAACCCGGACTCGTGCCGCCCGTCCGTCTACTCGCAGATGTTCAAGACGGCGTGCCCGCGCTCCTACAGCTACGCCTACGACGACGCCACCTCCACCTTCACCTGCACCGGCACCGACTACTCCATCACCTTCTGCCCTCGCGCTGGCAACAGGTAACACACGCACGCCCTGGTCTGCGTGTGCATTGCTGTCTCCAATCTTCCTTTTTCCCTGGGCAAACATGATTTTCTGAGCTTAAAGAATCTTATCCATCTGACTGAAAAAAAAACTGAGCATTGATTCACATTACAACGAAGAACAGTTCGGAGTCGTCTTTTGCATTTTGAGGGTGGCGTGGCAGAAGCTCGGAGCCGAAGCTGACGGACGTGATGGACGGAGAATATGAGCATCTTCCAGATGTCTTACAAAATACAATTTTTCACAAAAGAAGCATCAAACTGAGATGGACAAAAAGGAGAGGGCGTAGAGAGAGACAAGGACAAATAAGCCGAGAGCGAGCTAGAGGGAGGAAAAAAATCGGGATCCGCTTTAAATTGTTCTTCGCACTCCTTTTGCCTCGTTAGCATTTGTTCCTTGCCCACCTTGTATGGTCACCAGTCCCCGCGCTAGTGATTGTTGACTTAAAAGCAACCCATGTCTAGTTGGCACATCAAACCATCAATAACCCAAGGAAAGCTTGGAATATCTCACAGCTTCAGTGCTCAAATTAACTAACCATACACAATGTATCCACCTTTTTTGTTTTATGAACGTATTACATTATCTCTAATCAGAACAATGGTGACGTTTCTGCAGCCTGAAGTCAATCAAGGACATATTTCCAAAGCCGAAAGACGTACAGCTCGAGAGCGACTCGTGGCTGGCGAGCCTGGCGACCGGCGAGATGGACGGTGCAGCGACGGCGTCCACCGCGGCGGCGTTGCTGATCCAAGTCGCATTAGCAGCGGCAGAAGTCATGGCCTTGCTTCTATGATAGCAGACAGTACTGTGTCGGTTCGGCAAGTTGGCGCTCCTTCATCGGCAGAAGTGACTGGAGTTGCTTTTGGATTGAAATCAGGATTGGAGCAAGTAGGATGAGCAAGTAGCATTTTGTTTTGTGGATAGCTACAATTTCTAGTGCTACTGTGATGGTGTCGGTCAACAAAGCACTCTTTGCTTTAGTTTATTGCCTTTCAGAAGAAAAACTTGTTTCACCTGATTCCTTTTTTGTATATACATTGTTTCTATTTTCGCATATATATATATATATTCGTATTTAATTTCCAGCGGTGAGAAAATTTAGGTGGGTAAAACCCCACTGTAGTCCCTAAAAAACATATACATTTATATCGCCTGTAGTGATCTTATCTTTAGCTTCAGTAAGAATATTTCAGGTACCTGGCAATACAATGTCGCCTGCAGAACATAGTTTCCTCTCAAGTGATCACCCGTTACAACGATTTGCCACGGAGTGCATTCAACATTGGTGGGCTGTGGCCAATTGATTTTAATTGTTGCCTTAAGGACTGAAAGGTTCCACCAGGTTTTTCTTGCTCGTAACACGGAAATATCTTCTGAAAGTGTGAGATCTGCTGATAGATACCCTAGATGGAGTGATCAACAGAACTCACTATCATGACGTGAGACCAATTGTATGGAAAAGTGTTTCTGGGGAATGTAAAAAAGAAACTGAAGATATGGTGAGTCAGAGTAAAGGAAGATGGGGAGCAGATGTTAACTTAAAAAGGTTCTGGATGGCCCAAGGAGATATGGTCGTCAGAATGACAAGAGAGAATAGTAAAAACTCTCAATAGTGACAGTAGGACCAATATTTTGACAGTATATGAGTGAAATAAGTATGGTAATTCAACTTAAAACTCTCGACCTCGCTAGGAAGCTATTACCAGGCATACAAAATGGTCATTGCCCGAACAGATTAGCCATCCTTAATTTGGGTTGCAGCACTCTAATACCGGTGATGAAGAAAGAGGCAGTCATTGGGGATGGCTGGCTGGTAAATGAGAGGCTGGTGTGAGCAGTTGGGTTGGAAGAAAAGTGTCCTCTCCTGCACATGTTCAGAGAGCGAGAGAGATACGCAGTGAATGGACTCTCGTCATTTAACGTCTGCTGCATTTGCACGTTCTAATGATTTATTGACGAATCTCGATAAACCATCCGACGGTGTGACTCCTTGAATACCTAGGAAATCCGCACTCATATGTCATATAAGGTTTTACAGAGTTTGCAGATTCGTGGATATAATACATGCCTCACGACAGAAATGACTAGATTTTGGAGAAGGCAAACGTCTAAGTTTATCAAAGGTTCTTTTGACATTTTATCTTCCATGTCATGGTTGATTATTCTATAAAATGTTTAGGGGAATAAGGCTTCTTTCAGATAAATAGGTTCTATATATTCACAAAACTGTCATTGCCAAATCGACAGGTTTTAATTTCAGTGTTACATCTTCTGAAAACTTCAATAATGCGTGGTATGTTTTAAACTTGCACTTTATGGTGAGTTGCCATTGATATGCCTATCTGGAATAAAGAGAATGAAAAGATGACGCTAACAACAGCTGAGAATTACGAAGTTGACCTGTTGTAGCCTTAAATTTTGTGAATGGTTTCAAAAAGAATATGGTATTACTCACTATGGACCATCCTAACAGTTATGCTTCTTCATCATATCAGCATTAATTTACACGAACCTTGTTAAAAAATAGCACCAAAAATTTCAACAGCATCCATGTTAAAGTCCAGATATACATATTCCCCTTGCAATGGAAAATGACTAGTTGCACTGAGGATTGAGGAACAATGAGGTGTTAATTCTGAGAAGTTTGGATCTGAACTTGTGTGCTTAATTGCTTCAGTCTAATTCTTATCTCATGTGTCAATTCAATCATTAAACTATACTTAATCTAATTGTATTAGTGATTAAACTTACGCACACGTACCTTCGTTTGCAGAGGTGTTTACTGTCATTAATGTTTGCTCTTCGCCGAAGAGGGAAAACCTTCCCGGAGCTTTCTCCTCTCTGATGATCAACTTTTCTCAGGTGATGTCTAATCTATTGTGTTTTTTGCTTCTTTTCTTGCACACCCCGATGAGGCAAAAGCCTATGCTTTTATAGATGAGAAGACGCCCCAGGGGGCCTCCTAACCGGATCGGTTGAGGAGTCTTTGATCAAGACTTCTTAGAGATTGAGTCGGTTGCGATCGCAACCGATTCAATCTCTTTTTTCCTTTCGTGGTCAAATCTCCAACATTCTCCCCCTTGACCACGGTCTAAGAACTTATTAACCTTTTTGCTTAATTTTACACATATTTCACTATGCTCCATGTGAAGAGTACGACGCATCGATAACAGTCATTTACGCACTGCTTGACTCGACGACTACGTCACATTTTACACTTAGAAATATGTTCTTATCCTTAGTTTGGCCCCTAAGTATCCAGGAAATCATAGGTTCTCGCTTAAACCCATATCGGTCACGTGCTCTCTAAACACGCTGGGTGGAAGACCTTTTATTAACGGATCCGCGAGCATTTGCTCAGTTCTAATATGCTCAAGACTAATAGTATGATCCTGGATCCGATCTTTCACAACATAAAACTTAATGTCGATGTGTTTGGCAGCTCCACTCGACTTGTTGTTATGAGAGTAGAATAATGTTGGTTCATTATCGCAGTATAGCTTAAGTGGTTTTTCAATGCTGTCTACCACTCTAAGTCCAGGTAAAAATTTCTTAAGCCAAATTGTCTGCCCAGTGGCCTCATAACAAGCAACAAACTCTGCATACATTGTGGACGATGCAGTAACAGTTTGTTTAGAATTTTTCCATGAAATGGCTCCTTTTGCGAGAGTGAATATATATCCCGACATGGATTTATTAGTATCTACATAACCCGCAAAATCTGAGTCTGAATATCCCACTACTTCAAGTGAATCTGATTTTCTATATGTCAACATGAGACCCTTAGTACCTTGTATGTATCTTAAAGCTTTCTTTACAGCCTTCCAGTGATCCACACCTGGATTGGACTGATATCTGCCAAACATCCCGGTGACATAAGCTAAGTCAGGGCGAGTGCATACTTGAGCATATATTAAGCTTCCGACAGCTGAAGCATATGGGACTACTTTCATCTGATCAATCTCACACTGATTCCTAGGACATCTAAAATTCCCAAACTTATCACCCTTGACTATAGGAGCAGGTGATGGCTTACATTTGTGCATACAATATTTCTTTAGCATATTTTCTAAGTATGTTTTCTGAGAGACTCCTAATACCCCTTTGGATCTATCTCGATGAATTTCTATGTCCAAAACATACGAGGCCTCACCAAGATCTTTCATATCAAAGTTAGAGGATAAAAAATTCTTAGTCTCTATTAGTAGATGAGTATCACTACTAGCCAATAGTATGTCATCTACATATAAGACAAGAAAAATGAATTTTCCATTCTTAAACTTAGCATATATGCAATTATCTTCCTCATTTTCTTTGAATCCAAACTGTTTAATTGTGTCATCAAATTTGAGATACCATTGTCTCGAGGCTTGCTTAAGTCCATAGATAGACTTTCTTAAATGACATCCCATATGTTCTTTTCTCTTAGTGACAAAACCTTTTAATTATGTCATGTAAACGTCCTCATACAAATCTCTATTGAGGAACGCTGTTTGTACATCCAGTTGATGCAATTCTAAGTCATAATGTGCCACTAATGCCATAATAATTTTGAATGAGTCCTTAGTTGAGACAGGTGAAAACGTCTCATTATAATCTATTCCTTCTCTTTGAGTGAATCCTTTCGCTACAAGTCTGGCTTTAAATTTATCTATTTTTCCGTTGGAGTCACGCTTAATTTTGTAGACCCATTTGCAGCCTACCGTTTTAGCTCCTTTGGGAATTTCCACTAATTTCCAGACTTTTTTAGCATCCATAGACTTCATCTCGTCTTCCATGGCTTTATGTCATTCAGTCGACATAGGACTTTTCATAGCTTCTTCATAAGAGGTGTGATCACCCTCTATTTTAACTTCTTCCCTCATATAGACCTCATAGTCGTCTGGTATGGCCGGTCTTCTAACTCTATGAGATCTTCTAAGTTGCGCACCATCTTTAGTTTGAGGCAATTGTTGTTCTTCACCATTTATAGCAATATTATCATTTTGCTCTGAATGCTGAGGTGATTCTTGTAGGACAGGAATCTCACTAATTTTAGTTGCTGGTGTAGAACTAACAACAGGTGTAGGATCAAAATCACATGATTTTGATCCTGCAGCAGTAGGCAGAGTGAAATATGGTTCTTGAATCATTGGAATGGGCACAAAGACCCTTTTCTCCTCAAAATTGATTTCTCGTCTTGCCTTACTCCCCCTAATCATATCGTCTTCTAAGAGATTTGCATGTCTTGTTTTCACAAACTTAGTATGTCTATTAGGACAATAGAAACAAAATCCTTTGCTCTTATCTGGGTAGCCAAAGAAATAGCAACTCTCAGTTTTAGTATCTAACTTTCCAATATTTGGATTACAGATTTTAGCCTCAGCGTGACAACCCAAATATGTAGGTAACTAAGCGACAGTTTGCGTCCCGTCCACATTTCATATGGAGTTTTAGGCACAAATTTTGAAGGGATTCTGTTTAGTAAATGAATGGCGATTTTTAGCGTCTCCATCCATAAATTAACAGGCAATTCTGAGAAGCTAAGCATGGATCTAACCATATCCATTAATGTATGGTTCCGTCGTTCCGCCACTCCGTTTTGTCGAGGCTCTCCTGGAGTTGAGTATTGGTCAACTATGCCATGTTCTTGTAAAACCGTGCAAAAGGTCCAGTAACTTGGCCATATGGGGTATGACAACCGTAGTACTCTCCCCCCACGGTTGGATCTTACCACTTTGATTTTAATGTCATGCTGATTTTGAACTTCAGCTTTAAATATCTTAAACTTGTCCAATGCTTCGGAACGATCTTTAATTGAAAAAATATAGCCATAACGAGTATTGTCATCCATGAAGGTTATGAATGAATCAAAACCGTCTATTGAGACCGTGGGAAAAGGACCGCAAATATCCGTGTGGACCAATTCTAATATTCTCGTACCGTTTGGCGTTTTTCTTAATTTTCTTAGTGAATTTTCCTTTTATGCAATCTATGCACTCTTCTAATTCAGAATATTCTAAGTTAGGAAGAATTGATTGTGAAACTAAGTTTTCAATTCTCCCCCTCGAAATATGGCTTAAACGACAATGCCATAATTTCGAACAAGTTTCGCAATTTATTCTTTCTGTTTATTAAAACTTAAGTTATTATGTGAGTAATTTTGAATATCACTTATTTCATTAATATTATCATGTATAGACAAAAGGTAAAGATTGTCTTGCCTGATGGCAAGACCTACAATTTTATTATTGATCTTTATGACACACTTGTCATTGCCAAAATGACATACAAACCCATAATCGTCTAAACATGAAACTGAAATTAAATTCCTCCTAACTGATGGAACATAAAGAACGTAATGAAGTGTGAGAGTAAAGCCACTTTTGAATTCTAGTGAGAAGTCTCCTATGGCTTCAACTTGTGCTTCATGACCGTCTGCGACTTTAATTTTCCTTTCTCCTCTTTGAAGTGTCCTCCTCGTACTTAACCCCTGTAACGAATTACAAACGTGCACAGTGGCATCTGAGTCAATCCACCACATGGATGAATAATCTTTTAAGTGCATGGATTCATCAAAATGACTAATGAAACCATTACCTTTCTTGTTGCACCATTTGAGAAAACCTATGCAGTCCTTCTGACGGTGTCCTTTCTCCTTGCAGAATAGACATTGACTTTTGACACCTTAATTTCTTTTGAAAGTTACTCATTGAAAACCTTGCGCTTTCCTTTATCATTTTGAGGAGTATAGAAATTCCTTGTTGCGGGTTTATTAAAGTTTTTCTTTTCTTTTTCTTTCACGTAGTTGACAGTGTCACTTCCGCGGAAGGTCTTAATTCGCTCCTCCTCTTGAACACACATAGCAATGAGCTTCTCTAAATTCCATTCTTCTGGCTGTGAGTTATAGTTGATGACAAAATCTTCAAATTCTCTAGGAAGAGCGGCAAAAATGAGATGAACCAAAAATTCATCTTTGATCCCCAAGTCCATAGGTTTGAGTTTTGAAGCCATGTTTGACATCCTAAGTATATGTTCACGAACTCCACCTCCAGTGTATTTCTCAGTAACAAGTCTCTTAATTAGAGTACTTGTCGTTGCCTTAGAGGAGCCGATGAACTGACTTTGAATCTTTTGAAGATACTCTATGGTTGTCTCACAGTCGGGAATGGCTCCCCTAATTGGCTCAATAATAGTGCCTTTAATAACCATAAGACACTTCCTATTGGAAGTGTTCCATTTGGCACGAGCCTCATAAAAGTCTCTGAGTTCTTTATGAAAGGCATTCATCCTTTCATTTATTCTTCTTGAGATTCCATTGTCCCACGAGAAGGTGGGACCTTAGGCTCAGTAGGATGAGGTGTCACAATCACAAGATCGATCTCTGAGATAGCTAATGCTATTTCTAATTTCTCCCTCCATGAACCATAGTTGTTGCCATTCAAATGTTCAATGGAGGAGATGTAACTAAGTGAATTGTTGATCCCGGAGGAACCTTCGTTTATGCAAAAGGAATACATAAAAAGTAAGTGCATAGAAAAATTAAATTAAGACATGTTTTTGCTTTTCACGTTGGCTACTAAGCAAAAGCATGTATCTTGTTAACTTAAATATGCAAGGAATGTTGTATTTCATTTTTCACGTTGGCTACTTAATAAAATGCAACATGATCTCTTTATAAAATGTGATAATCTCTTTATTTTAAACATTGGCTACTAAATAAAGAAATTACCACAAGACATAGTAAATAGAGTTTTTCACGTTCGCTACTAAACATTTATTTACTATGAAAACTGAATTATAATAAAATTTGTTGTTCACTTTGGCTACTTAACAATAATTTTATTATACTTCACTTAATTACAGCGGAAGCTAAATTAATCTTGGGCATTTTTCTAAAATTTCTTTTAGGCAAATTTCACAATTTAATCAAGTTTATGGCATAGAAATGCTAAAATATTATTCAAAGTAACAGAATACCAATGCATAATTTTCTGAAATTTTCATATGCCAAGAACTTATTTTTAGTGAGTTTTAACTAACTTTAATAGCCTCTTATTTATTTTTTCTGAAAAAAAATGCTTAATGAGAAAAAACCCTAGCTGATTTGGCCCAGAAAACCCTTAGTGATGGCCCAGCCCAAAACTAATTCGGCCTATAAGCCTTTTTCTAAATTTCTACAAAATTCCAGGAAAAAGAAAAGAAAAAATTGACATGTTTTTACAATTCGGCCCATAAGCCCGCTAATTAATTCCCAGAAATTCTTTAAAAATCAAAAGGGCAGCCCATCAGTCCCATTACTCGCCCGCCTGGGCCGGGCACGGCCCGCTCGAAGCACCGCACGCTCTAGAGCGTTAGATCTTCGGTGAACGGTTCGGATTAATCAGTACACGTCCTCAAATTTTTCTCAGGCGTCGGTTCTTGATTGAACGGCTGAGAGTGAATTGGTCACAGTATAAAAAACCCGAATTCTCTAAACCCTAACTCATTTGCTTTCTCCCCCGATTGCTTCTCCTCGCGCCGCGACTGAGAGTTCGAGTGGGGAAAGGGGCCGAGTGCTGGCGGCGGCCCGAGCCTTGCTCCGGCGACGGGGGGGGGGGGGGAACCGAACTCCGGCAGATGGCCGAGCCCACGCGCAGGCGGCGAGCCACACACAGATCCGAGCGCCGGTGGTCAGGCTGAGCACCCACGGCGCCGGTGGACGGCGACTAGGGTTTGGTGGTGGCGGGGCTGAGCACCGATGGCGGAAGGGGGTCAGGCGCTGTGCCGGCGGCGGTCCCTAGTCCCCGTGCCGGTGGCGAGAAGACCCGCACACGGAGAGAGACCAGCGCCTCTTGTGTTGGCGGCGGTTCCTAGGCCGTGCGCCGTGGTTAGGGTTCCTCAACCCTAGTTTCTGATGGATTTCTTCAGCGAGCTAAGTGGAGTTTTCTATGGCGGTCCCTTTGGTGCCGACAAGAATCGGGAAAACAGATAAGATCCCATTCTAATCCCCTTTGGTTTTCTAAGTTTGCTTAAGGTTTTAAATCGAGATCTTATCAATTTGATCTCTGTTGGGATGCGGATTGATCTGATTTGAGGTGTACAGATCCTAATCCTGATTTGACTTTCTAATTATTTCCGAGAGCAATTAGCAAAATAAGTTGGCTCTGACGCCATTGTTAGATTCTGAGAAGTTTGGATCTGAACTTGTGTGCTTAATTGCTTCAGTCTAATTCTTATCTCATGTGTCAATTCAATCATCAAGCTATACTTAATCTAATTGTATTAGTGATTAAACTTGCGCACACGTACCTTCGTTTGCAGAGGTGTTTACTGCCATTGATGTTTGCTGATGATCGTTGCTCTTCGCCGAAGAGGGAAAACCTTCCCGGAGCTTTTTCCTCTCTAATGATCAACTTTTCTCGGGTGATGTCTAATCTATTGTGTTTTTTGCTTCTTTTCTTGCACACCTCGATGAGGCAAAAATCTCTGCTTTTATAGATGAGGAGACGCCCCAGGGGGCCTCCCAACCGGATCGGTTGAGGAGTCTTTGATCAAGACTTCTTAGAGATTGAGTCGGTTGCGATCGCAACCGACTCAATCTCTTTTTTCCTTTCGTGGTCAAATCTCCAACATGAGGGTCCATCAGGTAAAGGGAAGGAACTTGGAGATTCACAACCAAATAGCTTGCTCGCCAAAAACGAAAAGTAGAATACAAATTTAAAGCTTCATTAAGAACATCTTACTGAACATGTATTAAGGACAGAGGAGCAGCTGTATAGCATAAAAAACTTACCAGAATCATCGTCATCCATAAATCAAGATAATTTGTTAAGCACCGCCAAGTCACCAATGTCAGACACCAGTTGCTTCTAGTATCAGAAAGCAGTGCCAGCACTCATCTATCCCACATAGAAAATGGACTATGATCGGGGATGCAGTGGGGAATTCAGTGAAAAGCTAGACAAGGAGTCAGGAGGTAAACTGGAGTGCAAACACAGCTTCACTTTTCCTCGCGTGCAGCAGTTTTCCCCACGGCCACCACCCGCCGCATCCAAGAAGAGCTTCCTCTCGCCTCCGCCGGCGGCACGCCGAACCCCCACCGTTGCCACAGCTCAGGCGCCACCGAAAATCAACAAACCGTTTGGAATGTATGGGACCCAGCAAAATGCAAAACCTTCGCCCGGTTACGGGGACATAATGTGGACTGCGGTGCGCTTGCAAGTTTGGGATAGCCGAACCAATATTTTTGTCCGATGTGCTATGAAATTTGGAGACAGTATCACATCTATTTGCGGAATGTAATTTTTCACGCGCCATCTGCGACTGGATCTCCGAGTGGACAACACTTTGGACACTCAACCCTTATCGCTGGAGGGCTCAAATCCTCTACAGTACTGCACATGCAGTAGCAGTCGCTGACATGTGGACCCGTGGATGACATATAGTAGCAGTCGCTCAAATCCTCTACAGTACTGCACATGTCAGCGACTACTACTGCATGTGCAGTACTGCAGAGGATATGCACCCATCGCTGGAGGCAAACAAATGAGATTGACCACTGGTTTTAAGAACTTTCAGCAGGAGGGAAAAAAGATGCAGCACGCAGCGCAGGCTCAGTGGTCATACTGACATGCTGGCCAATCTTGAAAGAAAGAAATGTAAGAGTTTTCTAAGGAACAGAAAAATTGTTACTACAGCTTACCTCGGAGATTAAGGAGGACGCTCGACTATAGACTCAAGCGGGGGCCAAGATCATTATAGCAAGGGCGCAATAGGATGGTGCGGGCCGAGGACAACTGACTTAAAAATTAGTAACTACAAGTACCGCAGCCGAGCGCCTCAAATTAAAAAGGGTCTGCTGCGATGTTTGTAGCTGCGAATGCTCATATACTCACGTGCTAGTTTCTTTGTCACTAACCGGTGACAGCTTTGTAATTAAAAAACTTGCTTTCTCTACTTAATATATCGCCATACGGCCTTTCCTAGAATATAGACAAACGGTTTCGATAGGGAAGATTGTGATCTGAGCCTCAGAAGTCCATTATGACGCTTGCAGGCCCACATTTTAAGTTCAGAACCAAGGCCGAGTTCAGATTGCTGACCACGGCTTTGCCCTAGGTCTCGCCCACGAGTGGGCTTGTGTAACTCCTAGCCCAGTAGCTACCATGCCCGGCCCGGTGCGGCCACCTTTGACCTTTCCCGTTACTCTTGTCGAACCGCTGACACGGGTTCCTGCGTCTTCCTGAGAATTTTCGACACATGAAAGGCAGGATCACTGACAAGATACTGCGAAAACATACATGCGCGGTGCTACGATGCACCTGACCTGGCATCGGCAGGGCACTCCACCAGGCTCCGACGGCGGCACATGAGTGTTCTGACTTGAATCAAGCTCTCTCATGCCGGTGAGGTTGCTGGAAATACATGTATTTTTTCTTAGAAAGATCCGGCAGGGCCGGCATGTATTAATAAGCAGGGAAGCATAAGTGATCTAGTACAGAGGTGGTGAGCACCGGTGGTGCGTCTTAACAAAAACGATATGGCTGAGTAGAGCGCCAACCAATGTCCATGGCCTACAGGAATCACAAATCTACTGTTATAATCGAAGTCCTTTAGCGCCCGCCAGTGTCCAAAGCTTACAAGTCTCCCACACGTCAAATAGGAGTTGTTGCATTGTTTTTTCTCTCTGTTCAAAAATCCGGGTGTTTCTTTCCCGCCATAATACCCAGCAGACAAGCAGCACTAGCGATCTTGATCCTCTGGCCTTATCCGATTTGCCCAAGGTGCTCATCTGCTGAAACCAGAGCTCTATATCCTCAATCGAAGTCCAGTTAACTAGATTCATTTCCTGAAGTCCCACTTGATCGGCAACCTGGTTCCAAAGCCAGCGGGATATAGGGCAATCAACGAATAGATGCGTCACTGTCTCAACATTCCGGAAGCAGAGACAACATAAGTAATGGTTAGGCCACCCCCTACACCGCAGTCTTGCTGCTGTCCAGAGTCTATCCTGAACCAAAAGCCAACTGAAGAACTTGCACTTGGGGGTGCCCATGAGTTCCAAATTCTGACAGTGTACCAGGACCGGAGAGCACCCTCAAATTGCAGCCTATAAGCCGATCGCGTTGTGTACTCCCCATTTGTGGAGAAAATCTAGGTGATCTCATCATGCTGATCTAGCTCGTCGCTCAAAACCACCTCCTGCAGCATCTCCCAAAGTTGAACAAATTCGGTGAGGATCTGTAGTGTCATCTGGTGGACTACATCCCGAATCCAATTGTTGTTGGCAAGCGCATCGGCCACAGTCCGGTTTTTCCTCCTGCTATGGCGGTACAGTAATGGGAAGGCCACTGCAAAGGATCGTCCACTGCACCAGTTAGCTGTCCATAACTTAGCACTCTGACCATTATGAATTGTAACTCTTGTGGCTGCTGTGAAGAGGTCTAGATCAGCAGCATCAATAGGTATGTCCATGCCAACCCATGGTTTCCATCGAGAGCGCCATTGCTGCCACAGCCAACGGAGACGGAGTGCTCTAGTAAAGTGGCCGAGATACCCAATCCTCCACATTCAATAGGTCTACAAATCTTTGCCCAGTTGACCTTACATTTAGCTCCATTGAGCTCTTGTGAGCCAGCCCAAAGAAAACAGCGCTGTACCTTATCCATCAACCTGAAGAACTTCCTTGGTAGCTTGAGAACTGACATTGCATAGACTGGGAGGGTGCTAAGGACCGAGCGCACCAGTTCTCTGCGACCTGCAATAGAGAGGAGGTTGGCCTGCCAGCCGGCGAGACATTTATGTGCTCGGTCAAGAATCGGCTACAGCTGCATCAAGGATTGTCTAGCAAGAGCGAGAGGGAGTCCTAGATATTGGATCGGAAGTTCAGAAATCTGTCCACCAAAATCTTGGAGAATATCCTACAGAGCAATGTCATCGCACCGAATCGGAGAGACCGAGCTCTTCTGCATATTGACCTGTAGCCCCGTGGAGGCTCCAAAGCCCTCCAAGATTTGCAAGACAGCAGTAACATCAGATCGTATGGGGTTGACAAAAATGATCACGTCATCGGCATACAAAGAAACTCTGAATTTTGCTGCACTTGCTGTCAAGGGTGTAAGGAGCCCTTCTGTAGTGGCTACTTCAAACAACTTCTGTAACACATCGATGCCTAAGATAAATAGGTAGGGTGAAATAGGATCTCCTTGACGTAATCCTCGATGATGTTGAATCCAATGACCAATACTGCCATTCAGTTTAACAGAAGACGCTGATGAAGTCCAAAGCAAACAGAGCCAATCAATCCACCGTTGCGGGAATCCCCTGGCCACCATCATTTCCACCAAGAACTCCCATGAGATGGTGTCGAAGGCTTTGGTGATATCAAATTTGAACATCAATAGAGGCTGCCCCGTCCTGTGGTACAAGCTGGCTAGATTCCTAACATAAAGAAAATTATCGTGTATGCATCGGCCCCGAACAAAAGCGCTCTGCGCCGGCGAAATTAGATCCTCTAATATTGCATGCATCCTGTTAGCTAGTACTTTGGAGATCAGTTTGGCAAATGAATGTATTAGGCTAATGGGCCGAATGTCCCCAGGATGGTCAGCCGGGTCACATTTTGGGATTAGTGTAATGTACGCTCCGTTTAACCTCCATAGAGAGCCGATGCGAAGCTGAAACATACATCTGAAAGCTGACAGTATGTCTTGCTGGATAAGATCCCAACAGCAGCGATAAAAGTCCATTGTGAAGCCATCCGGTCCAGGGGCCTTCTCCACCGGTAGCTCCTTTAACGCTGTAAGAACTTCCTCCTCTGTGAACTCTCGATCTAGGTTGGCTGCCATAGGGAGCTGCGAGATGCTAAGGGCATGCCATTGCAAAGTCAGCAACCTTTGGACTTTAATCCCTTGTAGACGTTGGAAGTGCTGATCAACTACTACAGACATTTCCTCTTGCGATGAAACATATATACCCGTTGGATCCTTGAGACGTGGCACAAATAACTTGCGAGCTCTGGCATTGGCCTTCAGGTGAAAGAACTTTGTGCAAGCATCCCCCACTTTGATCCAAGTGACCCGTGATGCTTGTCGCCTTCTGACTCTTTCAATGGCTGCTAGGCCTAAAACCCTCACTGAGTTCGTTGCGCAACTGAAATTCTTCTGTTGATAGCGCTCTGTAGTCTTGCGCCCTGTCAAGCTGCATGATGATATCATTAGCCATTGCAAGCTGTATCTTAACCTTTCCGAAGGCCGATCTACTCCAGGCCTTTAATGCAGTTGCCACTGCACTCAACTTCCTGTGAACCGAACTGAAGGATGATTGTGTCTGCTGGCTGGATGATTGTGTCTGCGGAGTGGAGGTCCATGCTTCCTGAACAACTTCGAGAAATCCCGGAATCACAGAAGACTGCAGACATGCTTTATAGTACTCCCTCCGTTTTAAATTGTTTGACGCTGGCTAGTTTAATTTTAAACTAATCAACGTCAAATAATTCGAAACGGAAGGAGTACCTGTTTTTATTCGGAACATCAAACACAGAAGGGTTAAAAAAAATTTGCACTGGTTTGGAGATCCGTATGCCGTACAGTCTGTCGTACAAGCACACTGTTTTTTTCTGAGACAATTAAATGCCACCACAGCTTCTATAGGGTACATCACCGCATTTCACCACAGCTTCTATAGGGTACATCACCGCATATAAACTGAAGGGAGACAAACAAAATATGCAGCCCTCATTGTCGTTAATGTCGATGCTTTAAAGTTGACGGATATTTAGATTCAGTGAGAGTTGCTTAAGTAAAAATAATCCTGCAGAACATGATGGGTTTGTACTAGTTTATGCTCCTATTCAGATAATAGCTCTACGTTTATTTACGATTTGCATTGCTGTTAGCTTACAACCTCGCATCTCTTTGCCTGGAGAGGTAGGCCTAGTTTTATATCCGAGGGTAAACACATCCAGGATCTTAGTCGAGATACATCTAAATTCCTACTCGGACATAAAATTAAAGATACCTTATAATCTATTTACTGATACATTATATTTTAAGAATCCTATAGAAGGACTATTCTAATTAGGTGGCATTGCCAAGTAATACTACACAGACAAAACTAGCTAAAAAGACCGGCCATTTCGAAATTCCCGTGACAGAGCACTGCACCAACTGAATCGATGCATCAACCTCGTCGAAAGAATCAAGACATGAATCCCCTTATTTATACACACACATATAAAATTACAGGACCTGTTTCTCCGGAGCGCTAATGGCGGCGAGCTGTTCCGTTGAGTTTCCAACAGACCAGCGGCTAACTCACCCTCTGCACCACTGCCGCCGACTTGTTAGATTTTTTACTCTCGTGGATCTTGGCGTACACACGCTTCGTCCTGACGCAGAGGAGTACGTCCAACCCGAACCCGATGACGCAGGCGATCGCCATGATCAGGAACACGAGGCGGTAGCAGTGCGCGCCAACGCAGGTGTTGCCGCCACCCGGCACTGCGGTGGCCTGCGCGTCGTAGAGGAGGCCGGCGAGGAGGCCCGAGAAGAGGAAGGAGCCGAGGGGCAGGTTCAGGATTAGGATGTTGTAGATGAGGCCGTAGTACTTGAGCCCAAACAGCTCCGACGCCGTCGGCACGGTGACCGCCAGCCGCACGCCGTAGCAGGCGCCGACGACGACTGAGCCGATGAAGAGAGAGCCCGGCATGGCGAGCGCCATCACGACGTAGCCCACGGCCATCACGACCTGCGAGGCTGCGTTCCAAAATGGGCGTGGAATTGCTCTCGTGCTGAAAATTTTGAGATGTTAACGTCAGTCAGACGACTCAGACTTCACCAGAACAAAACAAAATGCTCGCCGAATTGCACTGTTCTTCAGACAAATCAAGAAGCTGAACTGCTCGTCTAAAGCGGGATATTGAAAATGCCATGCTCCATATAAATCAAAGCACGTCAAAAAGTGACACCGACATATGACAGTGGCACATTATACAGCCGAAACAGAAATGCAGGTCACTACTTGTTTATAACGGCATTCGATACTGAATCCATTGACTCGCCTGAGCTAACATGCTTAGAAAAGGGAGATCGAACCGATACAAAGGGAATGTATCGCCAAGCTACTTGACGAATTATGCCGCTATCACGAGAAAATGACATGCTATTTTTACTGCCGGGGTGCTTTACTTCTCCTTGTCAACAATACGACTACGAAAAGAATGAATTCACTAGTGGCGCACCCCGTGACGGCAGTATTTGTGCTTATATGACTGTCGCAGTTTCTAGATGCAACTAAACCACATGAAAACAAGGAAAGTTGTCTATACAATTGGCCACTTATGTGGAGATGAACAAACCGACTCGCAATGTTGCCCGAAGAAAGGCTCATCTCGCTTCAGAGTCGCCACGTTATCTTTTATGGTGGGCCCTGCAACCGCAACCCACCGGCTCCGTAGTACGGAACGACGGATCTACGGTGAACAAAGGCATGGGGAATCCAAGTTGTTCTATGATCGTGATCGTCATCATGATCCGGATCCTACCTCCTTTGGGAACGGATAATTCAAGTTCTTTGATTCCAATCTCATTTTGGCATATGCTGAATTACTGACGGGGATTGATGCATGGGGAGGTGAGGAAGATGACAACCAACGTACTTGATGAAATGCTCCGAGATAGTGCCGGAGGCGATGCGGCCGAAGAATCCCCAGATGCTGGTCATGGAGACGAAGATGGAGACGTCGCTGTAGCCCATGGCGACGCCCATCTGCCCGAGGTTGTTCATAACGGCCAGCCCCGTGCCCACGCCCATCAGGAACGACGCGAACATGAGCCAGAAGTCCAGCGATGACAGCGCCTGCGCGATCGTGTGCTCCTCCCCGAGCCGCGGCCGCTCGCCAGGTCCCCGCGCCTCCTCGGCCTCCGCCTCATTCCTCCCCGCTGCCTTCGCTTCGAGGAGGAGCGGCGCCGTCGCGGCGCCCGCATCCTCGAGGTCGTCGTTCGCGGCCTTCCGCGCCTCGAGCCACGACTTCCACCCCACGTGCGCCGGCACGGCGACGGGGGACGCGAGGAGCACCACGAGCACGGCCACGAAGACGCCCGAGACGACCCCGCCGCCGCCGCCGACGCCCGTGAGGTCGGCGGCGAGGAGGTACAGCGCGATGGCCACGGCGAGCGAGTTGATCGCCGCGAAGCAGTGGCCGTCCTCCTCCTCGTCCCCGGCGGGCACGCCCGCGGCGCCGGTAGCCGGTACCTCGCGGAGGAAGACAATGGCGACGGCGCAGACCGCGGCCGGCACGACGGCGAGCATGACGAGGAAGGACGCCGGGTCGTCAGCGAATAGCGCGGAGCAGACGTCGGTGAAGATGGCGGTGCTGAGGCCGACGTACCCCTTGAGCAGGCCGGAGACGGGGCCCCTGCTCCGGCGAAAGTTGCGGATGCAGGTGACGAGCACGGCGGTGTTCATCCAGGTGCTGCTGTTCCCGCCGAGGCAGAGGAAGACGCACATCTTCCAGTAGGAGACCGGTGCGACGGTCCCGGAGACGACGAGCCACTGCGCGCCGTAGCCGAGGAGACCCTCGAGCGAGCCAATGGCGAGGAGGAGCCACGTTGGGACGCGGTCGGAGGCGAGGCCGGCGAGGAGGCCGAACGCCTTCCCGACGTCCTTGGCGACGGAGAGGCCGTTGAGCTGCAGCTGCGTGAGGCCCATGAGCGTCTTGAGCGAGTCGGAGTAGTTGGAGAAGGTGTAGTTGTTGCCGGAGATGCACTGCACCCACACCGCCGTCACCAGGCCCAGCCATCGCCCCCACCGCGTCGCGGACATTGCGTCCAGCGCCGCCGCCACCATTTCCCCCTCTCCCTCGCTTTCACACGCTTTGGATACCAGACAAGTAACGCGGCTCAGTCGGTCGCTTGATTGCTTCAAGGTTGCGCGCTGCCCGGCGCCGGATTGCTTGGGTTTGGGCGCTTGTTGCTTGTCCGCGTCTGGGGAGGAGGAGGACGAGGCGGCGGTATGGGAGGAAGGCCGGAAGTAGGGGCGGTGGAGGCGCGTCGCTTTCCGTGCCTGCCAACAGCGTCACTCGTTGTTTGGGTTTAGGAGAGGTGTAAGCAAAAGGAAAGAGAGGCGTAGCAAAAGTCGACCAGGGGGCGGCGTTTTTATAGGCCCCTCGTAGAGCATTGTACCGGATGCAGTAGAGCATTTGTACATCCTGCGTAGATTCCCGCCACGTGGAAAGCTCACCAATCTCAAAGCATCTTGGACCCAATATGATCAGCGCTGGCTCGATCTCTCCGCTGACCTCGCGCGCGCGGCTCACGAGCTGGCTCGATCTCTCCACTAACCACGCTCGCGGCTCAGCGCGGCAGTTTCAGCTTCGCTACCTGAAGTTTCTGGCCGCTGCACCAAGTAAACGACACAGCATTCGTTCATCATGAGCACGCTTCTCGAATCCATGGAGATTCTTCTGCTGAAAGTGCCGTCCGCTCAGCGGCGTCGTCATCGGTGCTGCAACTCGTCTATCTTTCCATTGGAACCAGAGTGGCAGTGCTGGACAGGTAATCAATCCGGGGTAAACCGAATCGAACACGCATTACAGCGACGCCATCGATCAAACAGACAGCGTGCGTGTTAGTCAGCAGCCGTCCACCTACAAGTGATGTCTTTCAGGCTTTGCTCCAGAGAGTAGTAGCTGCTCCTGACGAAACGCGCGAGAGGTGGTCGGCGTCGGGCCACCGAATCGCGCGGCACTGACGAGAGCTTCTAGATTCTGCAGAAAGTCGTACTTGCAGCTCGGTGAGACGACGGTGATGCATTCAACTTGATGAGGAGGAGGCTCCTCACACCCTAGCGGCTACCGGCAGCAAGGATGTGGCAGAGGCGCGCGTGAGCCGAGCTGGGCGAGCCAACCTAGGCGACGAGGCGCGCGTGAAATGACTGGACGACTGAGGCGGCGCGCGTGAGCCGGCGTGGAGAGCTCGACCCAGCGCTGATCATATTAGGTCCAAGATTCTTTGAGATCGGTGAGCATTCCACGTGGCGGGAATCTACGCAGGGATGTACAAAGGCTCTGCTGCATGCGGTATGCAGAGAATTTGTTTCCTGCGCGGTCTAGTCGTACGGTGTCATCTGCCATCGTAACACTGAAGGCAGAGGCCTGCCGTTGTTCAACAGGGGCTCTTGTTCATGGCTTCTTCTTGGAATAAATTGTTAGTCGGCATGAGGGCTTCTTCTAGGCTGGGAGTACATGGTTTTCTCTTTTCTGATGATGATTGGGTGTAGGACAGATGAGACACTTGTCTCCATTAGCTGGTTGCTGACTCTCTGTAGGCTCGAGTGAGATTTTTGTTATAGTCGGCACGTCATGCGTGTAGCTGTGCTCTACAGGGTCACGGCGGTGAATATAGAACTAGTTGGATGGTTTGCACATTTGCAGGGCTATAAAATGGTCAAATGGACGAGAGAGAGGTGGCGGCCAAACGAAGGGAGAGGAGCACCTGCGCGTCATTGTTATAAAAATGATTTGTCGTGACTAGTGACCGCATCAAGCCAATGCGCTAAAACTCGTCATATAAAAGCGAGTCACACATACAACTTGCCACTAAGAGAACTACGTTCAAAGGCGAGCGGAAGCCCGCAATTAAAAAGGCATAATTTACAGTGACTGACCTCTTAAAGCCTCGTCGTTGTAAAAGATGATTTCTCAGAATCAAATAAACCTTGGGCCATTTTAAAAGCCCAATCTTGCCTTTCTGTTTGAATCTTTCTTGAGCTGGTTTACAGGTGATCGAGTTAGGGGTTTATCAACGTCTGTGGTCGACATTTCAAGGATGCGCTCAATCGCATCTTGAGAGTTCGGCCGTGTGCGTAGCAGATTATTCTCGATTAAAGAGGGAGTGCTTGGAGAGAAGATCTCATGGTGCGACACGGTGGATTACCTAGGTTTAGGCCCACCGGAGGCTAATAACCCTGTGATATATCTTATGTTGTATTGGATGATTGTTGTGTACAAGCACCCTTCCTTTAGGCCCAGGGACTCCCCTTTTATAGTCCAAGGGTAGTTGTCGGTACCCTCCAGAACGGGTACCCCACATAGTGTATAAAAACAACCTAGGCCCCGCCTTTCCAGCTTAGGCAGGCCCCAGCATAAGCCACGTGCCCTGGGCCCCATGAGCAGTCCCGGGGTTGCCACGTGTCTTCAGGCCCTGAGTCTGACTATCGGTCGAGGGAGGCTCAGGAGTCGCCACGTGTCCCGTGGTGCCGGGCCCGATCTTCCGTCAGGGAGGGCTCCGGCGCTGCCACGTGCCCGGAACCTCCGAGCCACACCCTCCGTCACAGAGAGCTCCGGAGGTGCCACGTGTCCTACGACTCCGGATCTGACCTCCAGCATGGGAGGGCTCCGGTGCTGCCACGTGGGCTACGACTCCAATGTGTACCTTCCCCCAAGGAAGGCTCCGGATGTGCCACGTATCCTGCGGCCCCGGGCCCGGCCTCCAGCCTGGAAGGGCCCCGGTGCTGCCACGTGTCAACCGGCTCCGGACCACCCACTACTCCGTAAAGCAGCTTCGGTGGAGATGCGGGTCCTGGGGGCCAGTCGCCCGAACATCACATCGACGAGCAACGGGTAGATGGCAAGGACTAAAGAGGAAGGTACGCTGTCAGGCCGAGCATTCAAGACTCGCGCCTTCCCTAGAAGCATGGCGCACGGCGCACGCCTCCATTCCGCGTCTGCGCACCATTACGAGGAAAGACAGGGTAGCAAGGCGTGACGGCACAACAATGCCGCCCAACAGCACAGAGCCGCCTAGCAATGCGAGGAGACGCGGCGACAAGACGGGGGATTCATCATCACCGGCCACCCGGTCAGAGGTGCCCGGCGTGTCAGGCGACATGCCATAACTCCACCGACAGAAACAATGCATATAGCTGTAAATGCCTATAGCTCATGTATAGGAGACATATAGCCGCGGGGCCACCTGTCGGGCCCCGGGCCACCTTGTAACTTCCATGGCCTTGGGCTATAAAAGGACCAGGGCAGCCTCCGGGCAAGGGGTTCGCAACCCAGCCAACTCATATACTCACACGCGCAAGCAATACAACAAGCACTCCCGTGGATGTAGGGTTTTACGCTCCGGCGGCCCGGACCATGTAAATCCTCGTGTCTCTCTTCGCCATTGTGCTCCAACCTTCGAGATCCACTAGCCCCTCAAAAAAAGAACCTCCGCAGGCTGCTTCCGAGCAGACTTGGGGAAGTGTCACAGGAAAACACTTCGACATTTGGCCCGCCAGGTAGGTGGTTTTTGGTTCTTGAAGTTGATCGTGAAGCCCACAATGGTGAACATCCAATCTGTCGGAGGTTCTTCCCACCCCTCGTGCCACCAGCGGCAGAGGGAGCGGGAAGTGTCCTGTGGTCCTAGAGCGGGACCGTCTCCACCGGCGCTAGTCCCTATGACAACGGTACCAGTTCCCTCCTGGCAGCCTTCGGTTGCGACGACGTTGCAAGCGCCAACCGAGGCCAGCCCGGGGAGCGCGTTGCTAGCAGCCCGCGTGCTCCTTCACAACCCCCCGTGCGTGGGAGCTTCCTTGTTCGCTGCTGAGCAGTGGCGCAATGACGTCGACCACCTGGTCGTCGCCGCGCTCAACTCGCTAGCGGCTGCTGGGGATCGGGGGCCGCGCATTGCCAAGCGCCTGCGATAGCAGCTCGACAGCGACGGCGGCGACCGATGGTGCCTGGTCCACAACTCCAAATGGCACAGTGCCAGTGAGTGACGAGAGATACAGAAGTTAGCGGGGCGCTTCCGAGAAATCCGACAGCAGCGCCAGGATGGCGCACCCTTCCGCGAGCGGGAGGGCAAGCAAAGAGCTGACCCGGAGGTCAGCAATGGTCAGGAGACGGAGTACCTAGACGCCGAACAGGCGTCGAAGGTCGTCTATGACCAGGGAGAGGGCTCTGACCTTGGACACATCCCGGATGGGTGTCGAAAAACGCTCCACGTGATGTACGGAGGTTCGTGGGACATCACATCCCAACAAGACGTTAAGACCCTCCGGCGAGAGGTCATGGCAGTATCGCCTACCCCCAAGCCGGCTCCCTACCGCAAGTGGATGAAGACGGAGATCAGCTTCACCGCCTCCGACTGCCCCAAGAACATGGCGGGAGCCGGGCAACTGCCGCTCATCGTCTCCCCGACCATAGCTAACGTGAATCTCTACCACGTATTGGTTGATGAAGGAGCGGGACTCAACCTCATCAGTCTTGCAGTCTTCCAAAAGCTGCAGATCCAGACGAGAAAGCTGGCCTCGTAGCGCCCATTCTCTGGAGTGGGCCGGGGTCCATCCTTCCACGCGGTAGCATCTCCCTCCTGGTGACATTCGGGACGCTTGAGAACTACCGCACCAAGAGCGTCGTCTTCGACGTGGCGGAGGTCAACCTCCCCTTCAACGTCATCCTTGGTAGGTTGGCGTTGTACCAGTTCATGGCTGTAGCTCATTACAGCTACCTAGCGCTGAAGATGGCGACCCCGAGTGGCGTCCTTAGGGTCCGAGCAGATCGGACCGCTAGAGTCGTGGCACTAGAGAAGCTCTAGACACTGGCAGCTTCAAAGGAGGAGGCCTCTGGGAGTATCGGGGCAAGCAAGGAGCCACCAAGCACATGACAGTGTGGCTCATCATCTGTGCCCTGAATTCAGCCTTCGCGTGCGGAGGAGACCCTGGTCAAGGTCGTCCAGATAGGCGAGGATGCTGCCCAGACCACCCGCGTCGCGGGAAACTTGGGTAGCAAATAGGAACGTGCGCTCATCACCTTCCTTCGAGCTAACATCGATGTGTTTGCTTGGCAACCATCGCAAATGTCCGGGATCCCTAGGGAGGTGATCGAGCACCATCTCAAGATCCACCCCGACGCTAAGCCGGTGATGCAGAAGCCTTGGAAGCAGTCCGTCGAGCGGCAGAACTTCATTCGTGAAGAAATCAAGAAGCTGCTCGACGCTGGCTTCATCCGGATAGTTGACCACCCAAGATGGTTGGCCAACACCGTCATGGTACCCAAGGCTGACGGGAAGCTACGGATGTGCATCGACTACACCAGTCTAAATAAGGCATACTCTAAAGACCCCTTTCCCCTCCCACGAATAGATTAAATTGTAGATTCTACTTCTGGTTGTGATTTGCTCTGCTTCTTGGATGCTTATTCCGGTTTTCATCAAATACTAATGTCTAAGGAAGATGAAGAGCACGCTTCTTTTATAACAGTAGACGGCCTTTATTGTTATGTCTCTATGCCTTATGGTCCTAAAAATGCCTTGCCCCCCTTCGTGCGTGCCATGCATAAGACATTCAGGGATCTAATAAGGGATTTAGTGGAAGTGCATGTTGATGACATCGTGGTGAAAGTCAAGTCGCATACATCTCCGTTGGACAACTTAGCCTTAGTCTTTGACAAGCTATGCACAACACGGACAAAGTTAAACCCAGATAAGTGTGTATTCGGAGTCCCTGCCGAGAAGCTCCTCGGTTTCTTGGTCTTGCACCGAGCAATCGAAGCAAACCCCGACAAGATGAAGGTTATAGAGATGATGCGACCCCCCACCCGAGTTAAGGATGTCCAGAACCTTACGGGATGCCTGGCAGCACTCAGTTAGTTTATCTCTGGATTAGCAGAGCGTGCTCTCATATTCTTTAAGCTTCTACAGAAGTCCGGACCCTTTGTCTGGACTCGAGAATACGACAAGGTGTTCCAAGAGTTGAAGCAGTACCTCACCTCGCTACCAATTATTGTTGCCCCAGAGTCGGGTGAGCACCTGCTGCTCTATACTTCTGCAAAGGAAGAAGTCGTCAGCACGGTCCTCGTCGCTGAACGGCCAGAGCCTGAGCGACTCCAAGCTTCAGGCAAAGAGCCTGTTGCTAGTCACGAGTCTTAGAACCCGGGCCTCACAGGGGAGCTTGGCATAACTCCGACACAGGGTGTTCCCGGATCCTAGCTCCCGGAGGCCGGATACCAAGACCAAGGAGCTATAGACATCCTGCCGATGGAGGAAGATGTTCCGGACCCCTCCGGGAGGGTCTGGACCACCCAGCGACCGATCTACTACATCAGCGAGGTCCTCCACAAAGCCAAGACGCGGTATTCAGAGGTCCACAAGTTGCTCTACACAGTGTTGATCACGTCAAGGAAGCTACGCCACTACTTCCAAGCTCACAAGATCTCGGTGGTAATGACCTAGCCACTGAAGATGGTGCTCCACAGCCCCCACGCAATGGGGAACATAGCGAAGTGGGCAGCCGAGCTGGCGGAGTTTGACCTTGACTTCTTACCGCGCCATGCCGTCAAGAGCCAGGCACTGGCGGACTTCGTAGCGGAATGGACCCCGCCTCCATGCCATACAGGGGGTCAAGACGACAACGACCTGGAGCCCAGGCCTCTGGTGCTCACCGGACCCCACTGGACACTCTACTTTGACGGCTCCTCACGTAAGCAAGGAGCCGGAGCGGGGGTTCTGCTCATCTCACCAGCGGGAGAGCAGTTCAAGTACATGGTGCACCTCGACTTCAAGGCTACAAACAACATGGTGGAGTATGAAGCCCTCATATTTGGAATGGGTACTGCCCTGTCCCTGGATGTGCGACAGATGCTAGTTAAAGGAGACTCCCAGCTCGTCATCAAGCTAGTCAGGCGTGAGTGCTCCTGTAATGATCCTCAACTAGCTGCCTATCTTATCCATGTGCAGAAGATGAAAAAAGAGTTCCACGCCTTGGAGTTGTGCCATATCCCCCGCGCCAACAACGCGGTGGCAGATGACCTTTCAACAAAAGCCTCTACATGGGCCACGATCCCCGAAGGCGTGTTTGAAAGGAAGCTACTGCGTCCAACAGCCTGACCTGCCAAATCAGGCGAGGGGGGCGAGTCCAACACCTCGAAGCTGGCAATCCCAGCGGCCCTGCAACCATGGCGCCCGCCAAGGATCAGTGCAACTAGGCGCCCAAGATCCAGATACTCAAGTAGGACCCGATGCATGGATCACGGAGATCTGAGCCTACTTGAAGGACAATATCCTTCCTGATGAACATGTATCCGCTAACGGATCGTTCGTATGGCTAAAAGATACGCACTGGTGGATGGGGATCTCTACCGGTGTGGCGTCAACAACGTTCTATTGCGGTGCATAACTCGGGAGGAGGACTACGAGCTGCTTGTAGAGATCCATGGAGGTGAGTGCGGCAACCATGCTTCGTCCCGCAGACTGGTCGGTAAAGCCTTCCGGCATGGCCTCTACCGGACAACAACTCTTCTAGATGCCAGCTGGTGAAGAGATGCAAGACGTGCCAATTCCACGCCAAGCAGATGCACACACCAACACAGACGCTGTAGATGATCCCGCCCTCATGGCCATTTGCGGTTTGGGGGCTGGACATCCTAGGGCCATTCCCCAGGGCCGTCGGAGGGTACTGGTACCTCTACGTCGCTGTAGACAAGTTCACCAAGTGGCCGGAAGCAACCCCTGTAGTCACCATCAACAAGCAATCCGCAGTAAAATTCATCAAGTCAATCGTCTGCAGGTTCGGGGTCCCGAACAGGATTATCACCAACAACGGGACCCAGTTCACCAGTGTAGCATTCCAAGAATACTGTGAGTACCTTTGTATCCAGGTCTGCTATGCTTCCATTGCTCACCCAGAGAGCAACGTCTAGGTCGAGAGAGCCAATGCTGAGATATTCAGGGGCCTAAGGACGCGCACTTATGCTGCCCTGGAAAAGCAAGGCGCCAACTGCATTGATGAACTTTCGTCCGCACTGTGGTCCAACCGGACGTCACCTAGTCGATCCACACGGGAGACTCCTTTCTTCTTGGTTTACGGAGCTGAGGTCGTCCTCCCTCCGGAGATTACCTTGGGCTACCCTCGTGTCAAGGCATATGACGAAGCCATGCAGGACAAGATCCGGTCTGAAGATCTCGAGCTCGTCGATGGGCACAGATGGCAGGCTGCAATTGGGAATGCACGATACCGCCAGGCGCTCCGTCGCTATCACCAACGGTCCGTACGGAACAGAGAGCTACAGGTTGGCAACCTAGTGCTCCGGCAACTACTTACTGAAAGTGCATCTAGGTAATCCCCGTGGGTTTTGGATTATTGACGATGACAATTAAGATACTAATGAGTTTTACTAAGTATGAGCACAGGTCCCTAACATAGGAATGAGTGTGGAGTCTCTCAAGAAGCAAAAAAAAAAGGAAAAGAAGAAGACTTGCAAGAGTAGAAAATAGAATTTTTCTATTGAGCTTCACATTTTCTAGTTGTGTACAGGGTCTTCTCTTTTAGAGTGCTTGAGAATCATTAGAGAGCTCAAAATTTTAGTTATAATCTTGGGAGGAAATAGTCATAGGCATGACTGAGGACGTAGACCGGACTTGTCCGGACACAAGGCTGGAATAGTCCATTTCCAGCCGGAGTACTCCATTTCTGACCGGACAAGAAGTCTGTGAGTGAGTTCGGACTTGTCCCTTTTAGGCCAGATTAGTCTGTTTTTGAGTGAGTCTATGCCTTTCTGAGACCAAGTCCCAGAAGGCCGGACTAGTCCGCTAAGCGGACTAAGCCGCTTAGGTCCGAAGAAATAGTCTGTGAGTGACCTCGGACTAGTCCACTCCTCTGGCCGGACTAGTCCGGTTCCTTTAGACTAGTCTGGTTTAGGACGGAATAAAGGTTCCTGTGTGAGCTCGGACTAGTCCAGATAAGGCCAGACTAGTCCGCAATCTGAGATTAGAGAGTTATCGAGACTAAGTTTGGTAAGACCGGACTAGTCCGCCTTTGAGGTCGGACTAGTCCGCTCTTTGCCAGACTAGTCCGTTCTCATCCGGAACAAAGATTCCTATGTGAGATCGGACTAGTCCGCTGCTTAGCGGACTAGTCCATGAAATTCTGACCGTTTGAATTCAAAGTTCACGGGACTTTAGTTGGTAGCTTTTGTGACGTAAGTGGTCCCCCAAGAACGGACTAGTTCGGGGTTCTGACCGGACTAGTCTGGACTTTAGTAGGTGTAAAGGCTAGATGCCAGAATCTCTATAAAAAATGGACCCCCGGCTTCTAATGAGAAAAACTGAAACCCAAGCGCCGAAAAGTCTTCCCTTGAGCTCTTATAAGCCTCTCTCCTCACCTTCTTGACCCCTAAGATTGGATCTTAAGGGGTTTGTGGATTTGTGAGAGGAGAGACGTGGTGATCGACGTTTGAGCTCTAGGTTTGAATCTCTTGCACTCTAATTATTAATTTAAGTTTTTGGCTGTTGTATTTTGATTCCTAGAACTGCTAGATTGTTGTAGGGAGCCTCAAATTGTGAGTAGCCCCTAAGAATATTGTATTCACACTTGATTGATAGTGAAAGAGTCTAGGCTTGATCTTGGTGATCGCTCGGTGAGGGAAGGGTTGGAAAAGACCCGGTCCTTTGTGGACTCCTCAACGGGGACGTAGATTCCTGTGTGGAATCGAACCTCGAGATAAATCGTATCTCTTGGTTCCTTTATCTTCTCGCTCATTCACTAAAGTTACTTGTTAGGATTTGTCTCGCTCAAACATGTAAATTGCAATATGGTTGTGAGTCTTGCAATCTAATCAGTCTTTCATTCACAAATTAGTTGGTTAGATTGTTAGACTACTTACATACCTTCCACTTAAACAAACTTGAAAAGAAATCTGTAAAATGCAATTTCTATACCTAGATCGGACTAGTCCGCCCCCAGATCGGACTAGTCTGGCCCCTTCAGGTTTAATCCGCTGTTTTTAGTAGTTTCAGCTTTTATTAGCCTATTCACCCCCTCTAGGCAACTTTCAATTGGTATTAGAGCCTAACTCTCCAAAAAAGCTTAGCCGCTTGGAGAGGAGATGGGGGACAAGACCGGTAGCCAAATTGATCTTATCAAGGGAAAAGGAGCAAGTCCGAGCAACTTCGAAGAGCAAGTTTCTAACCCGCCTCCAGCGGTTACTCCTCCACAAGACGTCTCAAGCTTGGAAGAAGATGAAGAAGTTCTTCGTCTCATGGCTCTTCTCAAGAAGAAGAAGGAGGAAGCTAAGAAGAAAAAGAAGGAGAAAATGGAGAAGAAGCTCAAGAGTAGTCAACAAGACTACTCGCAATATCCTTTTAATTATGAAAGTCTAAATTCTCATTCTAGTTATTTGTCAATTCCTTTGGGCAAACACCTCACTTTGATAGAACTAACTATACCATGTGGAAGCACAACATGAAGTTAGATCTAATTTCCTTAAACCCAAGTCTTTGGCATGTTGTTTGTACAAGTATAGATATCCCCGAATTCGAGGATGAACTCACCCAAGAGCAAGAACAACAAATCCACCGCAATGCACAAGCGGCGGCCGTGCTCAACTCATCCCTAAGCCTTGAAGAATTCAACAAGGTGGCTAGGTTAGAGCTCGCCAAAGATATTTGGGACACCCTCAAGATTGCACATGAAGGAAATCGATCCGTGAGGGAAGCCAAGATCGAGATGATCAAAGGAGACCTTGGAAGGTTCGCCATAGAAGAAGGCGAAACACTTCAAGAAATGTACAACCAGCTCAAAACTCTCATCAACAAGAGTCGGGCATACGGATGCAAGAAATGGAATGATCATAAGGTGGTCAAGAGAATGATAAGAGCTTTCATGCCTCGCAATGTGACCCTATGCACTTTAATCCGGGAAAGTCCAAACTTTCACATGATGACTCCGGATGAAGTGTTAGGGAAGATCATCAACTACGAGATGATGGAGAAGGAAGCCCAACATGTCAACGACCTAGCAAAGATCACCTCATCCAACAAGAAGGGCATTGCTTTCAAGGCCACATCCAAGTCCAAGGGAAAAGAAATGCAACTCACAAGTGATGATGAAGAGAGTGATGATGAGAGCACAGACATGGATGATGAAGAAACAACCTTCTTCATCAAAAGATTCAAAAGGTTGATGAGGAGATGAAGAAGCCACCACTATGAGAACAAGAGCAAAGACAAGGGCAAGTCAATAACAAAGAAGACTTGTTACAACTACGGTGAATACGGGTATTTCATTGTGAATGGCCCCCATAGCAAGGAAGATGAAAACAGGAAGAAGAAGGATGGGAAGCCTCAAGACAAGAAGATCTTCAAAAAGAAGAAGGCTTATGGACAAGCTCACATTTGAGAAGAGTGGGACTCAAACGAAGAATCCTATTCTGAAGATGAAGAAAAAGTGGCAACCGTCGCCATCAATAGGCCAACCATGAATAAATCACTCTTGCCAAACAAGGGTGATTGGAAGAGCCCAAGCCACACATGTCTCATGGCATAGGAAGGAAAGCGTACGGTAATATCCAAACCTTCCAAGTTACATACTGTAGATGATGATGGCTTTGATAGCAGTAACGAAAATGAATTCATTTTTAAGGGCTTAAACAAAAATGCTATAGCTAAAATGAAAATGCTATCAGATGAAATACTTGAACAAGAAGCGCTTCTCAATCAACAAGAAGAATTGCTTGTCCTTAAAAAGGAAAGAAACCTTGAGATTGAGAAACTTCTTGAACTTGAGAGAGAGAAGAGTAGAGCACTTGAAAGCGAACTTGCCATAAGCAAGGAAGCTTGTGTTGAACTTAAGAGTAAGAATGTAGTACTTCAAGATGAACTTGTGAGTTTGACCAAGACTCACAAGAATCTTAAAGCACAACTCAACTCACTTAAGTTGAGTGTCTCAACTACTTCATCCTCCAAGAACTCCTTCTCAACAAATATGGAATCCAACACTAAAACTTGCAAATGTGCTAATCTTGTTCTAAACTTGAAAAATGAGCTCAAAGAGGAACAAAGCAAGAATACAGACAAAAGTGTGATCTTTGATAAGGAGAAGATCAATTATGCACGTAGTGCATACTCAATCACAAGATCTCCTCTTATCAAAGATGGACTTTATTATACTAGGGGAGGAAAGCAAAACGCTAGAATCCTTAAAAATAATAACAAGTGTGGAGCTTTTGTCAAAGAAAACTCAACTCAAGTCAAGAATAACAACCTTGCATCTACCTCACATGAAATTGTCAAAAATATAAACTCTACCATATTTCATAATTTTGATGCATCTTATGTTATTATGAAGAGCAAGTATGGTAGAGTATATGCTAAATATGTTGGGCCACTCCACAAGAGTCCAAGAACTTGTGTGTGGGTGCCCAAATGCCTTGTGACTAACCTCAAAGGACCCAACTGAGTTTAGGTACCTAAGACCAAAGCTTAAATTCTTTTGCCGGCCTACTCCTCCGATGGCACTAAATGGGTGCTAGATAGTGGGTGCACTAATCATATGATCGGAGAGAGAAAGATGTTCGTTGAGTATGAAGAAAATTATGATCTAAGTGAAAGGCATCTACTTCGGCGATAATAGCCAAGGAAGGGTGCTCGGTATTGGTAAAATTGCAATCTCTTCTCAACACCCTCTTTCTCATGTTCTACATGTTGAATCACTAGATTATAACCTATTGTCCATATCTTAACTATGTGAGACAGGTTCTAATTGATTGTTTACTAACGAGGATGTGACCGTCTCTAGAAGAAGTGACAACTCGATTGCCTTTAAGGGTGTGTTAAAGGGAAAGCTTTACTTAGTGGATTTCTCCACGGATAAAGCTCAACTTGACACATGCTGAATAGCAAAAACCAACATGGGATGGTTGTG
Source organism: Neostapfia colusana (assembly GCA_030760725.1). NCBI lineage: Eukaryota > Viridiplantae > Streptophyta > Magnoliopsida > Poales > Poaceae > Neostapfia > Neostapfia colusana. The sequence goes on along the minus strand of JASWHV010000001.1, from coordinate 123,197,887 downwards.
GCATAGGAGACTAGCCCATGTTGGCATGAGGAACTTACAAAAACTTCTAAAGGGGGGTCACATCGGTGGACTAAAAGATGTTGTTTTTGAGAAAGATAGACCATGTAGCGCGTGTCAAGCAGGAAAACAAATTGGAGCAGCTCACCTCGCCAAGAATGTGATGACGACAACAAGACCATTGGAGATGCTTCACATGGACCTCTTCGGCCCTATCACCTACATAAGCATTGGCGGTAACAAATACGGATTAGTAATTGTTGATGACTATTCTCGTTTCACTTGGATGTTTTTCTTGCATGATAAGTGAGAAACTCAAAGTGTCCTCAAGAAGTTCTTGAGGAGAGCTACAAACGAGTTTTGTTTAAGAACAAGAAGATAAGGAGTGACAATGGCTCCAAATTCAAGAACACTCAAGTGGAAGAATACTTGGATGAAGAGGGCATCAAGCATGAGTTTTCGGCCCCCTACTCCCCCGAACAAAATGGGGTGGCCGAAAGGAAGAACCGTACACTCATAGAGATGGAAAGAACCATGCTTGATGAGTACAAGACTTTGGATCGGTTTTAGGCGGAAGCGGTCAACACCGCTTGCCACGCCACAAACCACCTCTATCTCCATCGACTTTTGAAGAAAACTCCATACGAGCTCCTAACCGGTAATAAACCCAACATCTCTTACTTTCATGTTTTTGGAAGTAAATCATATATTCTCAACAAGAAGCCTAGAACTTCAAAGTTCGCTTTGAAATCCGATGAAGGTTTCTTATTTGGTTATGACTCAAACACCTACGTCTATCGTGTTTTCAACACCGCCTCCGGTTGTGTTGAGATTGCACGTGACGTGGTGTTTGATGAAACTAATGGCTCCCAATGGAGCAAGTTGATCAATGTGTGTTAGATGAAGAAGAAGCACCATGTGTAGAACTAAGAAGAATGGGGCTTGGAGATGTCCGTCCTCAATAAGATGTAGGACAAGATGCTCCAAGTTCATCACAAGTGGCGCCTCTCACACAAGATGAAACTCAAGAACTCCAAGATCAAGACAGTCAAGTTCAAGAAGGAGAAATCTGAGATCTTGACATTGATCAAGGGCGAGATGAAGAAGAAGACCACTCAAGAACTCAAGTGTCTCACCCAAGGGTTCATCAAAGCATTCAACGGGATCACCCAATCGACAACATCCTTGGAGATATCACAAAAGGGGTAACAACACGTTCTCGAATGACTAATTTTTGTGCACATTACTCTTTTGTGTCTTCCTTGGAACCATTTAGGGTGGAAGAAGCACTCAAGGATCCATATTGGGTGGTGGCCATGCAAGAAGAGTTGAACAACTTCACAAGAAACCAAGTGTGGGAGCTGGTGAAAAGACCAAATGCAAATGTGGTAGGCACCAAGTGGGTGTTCCGCAACAAACAAGATGAACATGGAGTGGTGAAAAGAAACAAGGCCCAACTTGTGGCAAAGGGATATGCTCAAGTCAAAGGTTTGGACTTCGATAAAACCTTTGCTCCCGTAGCTAGGCTTACGTCAATTCGTATTCTGATGGCCTATGCTACTCTCCATGATTTCAAGCTTTATCAAATAGATGTGAAAAGTGCCTTCCTAAACGGTCCAATCAAGGAGGAGGTGTACGTTGAGCAACCACCTAGGTCTGATCTTATACTAATTATGTGTTTAAATTGTATAAAGCTCTCTATTGTCTCAAACAAGCCACTAGAGATTGGTATGAGTGTCTTAGAGACTTTCTTATTAATAATGGTTTTAAGATAGGCAAGGCAGATTACACTCTTTTCACAAAAAATGTAGATGATGATCTCTTTGCGCGCCAAATATATGTCGATGACATTATATTTGGTTCAACTAACAAATCTTTTTTAATGAGTTTAGTAATATAATGACGGATAGGTTTGAGATGTATATGATGGGAGAGTTGAAGTTCTTTCTAGGATTTCAAGTCAAGCAACTCAAGGAAGGCACGCTCATTAGTCAAACGAGGTACACACAAGATATACTCAAGAAGTTTGATATGGACAAGGCCAAACCCATCAAGATACCAATGGCAACAAACGGGCACCTTGATCTCAATGAAGATGGACCAAGCGTGGATCAAAAGGTATATCGCTCTATTATTGGTTCATTGCTTTATCTTTGTGCATCTAGGCCCGATATCATGCTTAGTGTATGTTTGTGTGCAAGATTTCAAGCATCACCTAAAGAATGTCATTTAACTATCGTTAAAAGAATCTTAAGATATGTAGTTCACACACCTAACCTAGGATTGTGGTATTCAAAGGGGTCTAAGTTTAATCTCATCGGATATTCCGATGCGGACTACGTCGGATGTAAAGTATATAGAAAAAACACCTCAACGACTTGTCAATTTTTGGGTAGGTCCCTAGTATCATGGTCATCCAAGAAACAAAATTCCATTGCCCTTTCCACAGCCGAAGCGGAGTATGTTGCATCCGGAAGTTGTTGTGCTCAACTTCTTTATATGCGACAAACTCTAAGGGATTATGGTTACAATATGAACCATATTCCACTCCTATGCGACAATGAGAGTGCCGTTAAGATAGCCCATAATCCCATTGAGCACTCTAGAACCAAACAAATAGACATCCGGCATCACTTTTTGAGAGACCATTCTATAAAGGGGGACAAGCTATCTCACATGTAAGAACCGAAAAACAACTAGCCGATATATTCACCAAGCCACTAGATGAAAAACAATTTTGTGAACTTCGAAATAAGCTAAATATCTCAGACTCTAGGAATGTGACTTGAAATGTTGCGCATCTGAATACTAGTAATTAGGAATCTTTAAAAATTTAAAAACTTAAAAAATATTCACGATTGTGAGAAACATGTTTCCCCTCTAATTTCTCTTTCATATTATTTTTGGCTAAATTATGGTCATCATCTAATTGTGTGCTTTGATATATATTGAGCATAGATATCTAATAGAATGTGCAAGTAAATTCACCGTAATCACTCTTGGCGAAATTCTAATATATAAGAATTTTCCAGCCTTCAAGAACCGGACTAGTCCGCCCCACAGGCCGGACAAGTCCGGATATCTTGAACAGTCCAGGATGCAGCAGACAAGTCCACAACGGACTAATACGGTCTGCATCTGGACAAGTCCGGACAGCAGACTAGTCCGGACCCAATCCGACATACCGGACTAGTCCGGACAATAAACCGGACTAGTCCGGCCCGTGGAGACATAACCTAGGGTCAGGGCCGAACCGCCTCCCTCTCTCATTCACTTCTACACCTCTCCTCTCCTCCAAAACTCGCTCCCATTGGCAATTTTGGAGCTCTCCCTCAAATCCCTCGAAGGAATCCTCGATTCAAATCTTTTGGAGTGCGGGGAATCCTTCTTCGACCATCTCCGCTCCTTTGATCCGCGGATTTCATCAAATTTCTTTGCTCTAAGGTACTTTTTAACCTAACTTCAATTTTTTATAAATCCCTTATTTCTAGGTCATGCTTCTAGTGCCTTAGGACTTCCCTGATGTCCTTACGCCATATCGTTGCAATTCCTCGTAGTATTGCGTCTACTTTGTTAAATTTGTGCTCAAATCGCTTAAGTTAGGGTTTAAAACTGTAGAGTCCGGAATAGTCCGGACACCAACCGGACAAGTCCGGCCAGGGCGGAGTAGTCCGCCTCGGGCCCGGACAAGTCCGGCTGATGTAGTTTTAGCCCCTAACTTTAGGGATGGGCACTAATTCAAATGCAATACTCTCACATCTAATCTTTCCCTTTCATCTATCACCAGATCATGTCACGATCCGGAGACAGACTGTCGAAGTGTGCGGTCGACACTTCCCCCGGGCCTGCACTGGGCAGCCCGCGGAGGTTCTTTTTTCGGAGGGGCTAGTCCCTAGCAGAGAGCTTGCGCAGATGGAACGAGTTAGTAAGAGCTTGACACGGCGAGTTTTACGTGGTTCAGGCCGCCGGAGCGTAAAACCCTACGTCCACGGCGAGCTATGGAGCTCGCTGTATCGCTTGCTGCTCAGGGCCGGAGGCCTGAGCTTGGGGGTGAGTTACAGCTTGAGAGTGTATGGCTAGCGTATGAGTTGCAAAATGCGAACCCTTACTATCGACGCCTACCCGAGCCTTTTATAGTCCAAGACTCGGGCGGCTTACACGGGGGGCCGGGACCCGACAGGTGGTCCCGGGAAGATTGTCTATTATCTATCGTATTTGCAGTTATGCCGGTAGTTGCCTCTGGCCGAAGGCTTCTGAGTCTTCATCTTGCCGCCCTGCCCATGCCGCATGCCAGTCGTAGCGGTTGATGACGGCGCAGGCGGCATGGGTTGTCTTGTCACGGTGTTTATTGGCTGACAGGTTCTGACACCGCGCGTCAGTCTGTGATGCGACTGGGCGCAACGGCACCTGACAGAAGCGTGCTCCGCGTCTTGGGAAGATGCGGGCCTTGAATACCTTGTACGGGCAAGGTATGGGGCGTATTTACGCCCGCTGCCTATCGCTCGGGGCAGGCAGCGTCGCTCTGCTGCCACATGGCGGGCCCGGAGCCCTTATCAGAGAAGAGAAGGGTCAGTCCCGCGGGGCACGTGGAGCCTCCGGACCTCTCTCCGCGGAGGGAGAGGCTCGGCTTCTGCTGGCCACGTGGCGGGCCCGGAGCTCTCCTCTAAGGAGAGGGAGGTCCGGCCCCGCTGGACACGCGGCGCCTTCGGACCTCTCTCCCGCGGAGGGGGAGGTCCGGCTTCTGTATGCCACATGGCGGGCCCGGAGCTCTCCTCTGAGGAGAAGGAGGTCCGGCCCCGCCGGACGCGTGGCGCCTTCGGAGCTCTCCCTGCAGAGAAGGGCGAGTTCCTTAGGCATTTTACCCCGTGCGCGGGGGTACCCCATATCTCAGGTACCGACAGTGGCCCCCGGGCCCTGCTCGGGGGAGATAGCGAGCCCGAGGTGGGACCTCCGTCTCTTCCGATCCGCGCACTTTCTCTAAGTCCCGAATTGACCGCTGCCGGAGCACGAACAGCCACGGGATCGTGGGAGCGTGTGCTTACTTGATGGTTGCTTTTACTACGGCGGTTCCCAAGACTGCCACTTTTGCGGCGTTTTCTTCGGGAACCGCCGAAGTGCCTTGCCGGCTCATCTTATTAGGAGACTGACTCCTTGCCCCCACCGCTTCAGTTAGGCAGCTTGGGCCCACCCGTCATCGGCATTCGTTCTAGGAACCGAAGTGGTTGCCGGTGCCGGATATTCGAAGAGTTCCGAATCGCTTGGAATTGCACCGGGAAGCTTTTTAGAGGGGGTCTTACCCACATTGCAGCTTCCCTTCGCACTTCTCAGCGTTTCTTCTCGGACTCTTGTGCTTTTGCTCTCTTGCCTTTGAGTTCTCCCTAGCCATGGCTTCCAACCCGCCGCCAGAGAAGAAACGCGCTCGATCTCCTCCAGCAACGGCGTCGGTGCCAAGTCGGGATTCTGGGGTGCTTGACACTCCCTCCGGTGGCGACTCGAAGAGGCCCCGGGTTGATGCGCTGGGGGAAGCTTTTGGGGCGTCCCCTGTTCCGACAGTCCAAGCGACTGCGGAGCGGCCGTCAGTGACGATAGCGGGCTCTGGGAGTCCTACCCCGGCTCGGAAGTCGGGGTTTAGAGCCCGCTGGAGTGTCCGCGCTTCCCGGCCTTCCCCGACTTGCGGGGAGTCCGTGCCGCTGCGCTCGGTGCCAGGGGCAACTGCCGCGGCCCCCAGGCCAACACGAACTTCTCCTGTTCCGGTGTGCCCGGACTCCGCGGCGGCGTCGTCTCTTCCTGCCGAGACGGCCACCGCGGCCCCCGAGCCAGCGTAGGTTGACCCTGCACTAGGCGGCCTGGCCTCTTCTCCAGCACCGCCTTCCACGGCTCGCCCCTCTCCTCAGGTCAAGGAGCCAGAAGCTGAAGAGAGCCCGGCTGGCCTGGCTGCCAGAGCCTCGGAGCCAGCTTCTCCTGATCGGCGTCTCGTCTCGGTTGCTGGTGCGTCGGCTCTTCCTGAGGACGAGGTAATGGAGGAGGTCGGGGGGACTGCCCCGGCCTCTGTTGCTCCATTGCCTCTAGCGGACGCCTTCTCGCTTGCCGAGTCGAGCGTCCGACAGGTCTTGGCTGCACTAGGGCACGAGCGGGAGGAGTATACGGTTGAACGGGACCGCTTCCTCATCTGGGGGAACCTTTTGCGGGAGAGGACCGCGAAGGTTAAGAGTGAGCTCGACTCTAGGCGGGAGTTGCTCGACTTCAGGGAAGCGCTCGTCGACCGGATGAAGCGGGCTATCGACCGCATGGACACCCAATCGCGCCGGATCAACAGGGAGGCCCTGGAGGCACACGCCCGGGCCGAAGAGAGTCTCTCTGCTGCTGTGGAGATACGGCAGCGGTTGGAGCGCCGTGAACTCGCTGTTGAGGAACGGGAGCGTTCCATGGTAGCTGAGGCGGAGAGGGTCGCCGCGTTGCTGGCTGCGGGCGAGGATGACCTTCGAGCTCGGATGGAGGAGGTAGAGATCCTGAAGGCAGACCTCGACTTGAGGGAGGAACAGGTCTCCCGTGATCGCCGGGCGGTCTTGGACCGGGAGCTGACCGCCGACTTTAAGGCCGCTGAGTTGGAGCGGCTCGCCAAGACTCTCCACCTTCGGGAGAGCTCCTGGCGGCCAAGGAGAAGGAATTCTCCGAGAGGAACCTGGAGGCTCTGCAGGCGGCCCGCCGCGAGGTGGAGGAGCTCTCAGCCTTGCGGTCCTCCGAGGCTCTTGCGGTCTCAAGCTTCGTGGATCGAGCGGGGTCCGCCCTGATCCCTCTTGGCTTCGGTCCGGTGAGGGCCGCGACTCCTGCATTGAAGGTGGCGGAGGTGATCCCTGCGTTGGAGTCGATCAGCGCCAAGCTGGACAGACTCAACTCGGTGGTCGCCAGCGAGCTTGAGGCCGAGGGCCGCGGCTTAGCTTTAGAGGTCGCCTCGCATGTGCTGGCATGCTTTAAGAGCCGCGATCCCTCTTTTTCGCTAGAGCCAGCGAGAGAGGGCCCAGACGCGGAGCGGGAGGAAGCTGCCAGGGCTGAAGTCGAGGATGTTGCCGCCCTTGTAGCCGCAAGGTTCCGGCGAGAGCCGGGAGGTCCTTAGGACTTGTTTCTCCCTTTTTATCGAGTCTGTAGTCCAGCTCATGGAGCCTTGCTTAATTTGACTCTCTTGGATACTTGTGTCTGTGATGCTTTTTCTCTCCTTCTTGGCTTTGCCTGGCTGAGTCCTTAGCTCCGCAAGGTACTCAGAGGCCATTTCCAATCTCAGAGCTTTGCACAGACACCCTCCCTGGGTCCTAACCGTGTTAGGGGCCCCCGGAGGTCTCCGGATCTCGCCCTATGGGGAGCTCCAGATCCGCCTGCCACGTGGCGGGTCCGGAGCTCCTTCCTAATTGTCGGGAGCTCCGGCCATGTTGGACACGTAGGGCTTTCGGAGCCCTCCCACCGAGGGGGAGGTCCGGCTTCCGCCCACCACGTGGCGAGCCCGGATCCCTCCTCAGGGGAGGAGAGAGTTCCAGGCCCGCTGGACACGTGGGGCCCCCGGGTCCCGCCCCTACTGGAGGGGCAGGTCCCGGTCCTTCCAGTCCCAGGCCGGAGTAGCTTGTAGCTCCTTTCCCCCCGCTTCATGCAGTCCCTGTTGCCGTAACCTGGAGGTCCTGCATACAGGCAGAGGAAACATAATTCTCCTCGGGGGGTCCTCTCCCCTCCCGTCTCCTAGTCTTATCCGTCTTATGATCCTGATCCGCTATACGGGGCTTGGGCAATTCTGTGCGCGAGGTGCCGGAGCTTCGGCTCCCTCCGAGGTCCGGGTACGGCCGTCCGATCCCTAGTACCGGGCCATGCGCTGGGGAAGCAGAGTGCATGCGCTTTGGGTTCATGACCAGGCAAAGCGGACGTACTCCCCTGGACCTCCGGAGGGCAGGATGCGCATGCTTTGGGCTCTGGGCCGGCTAAGCTCGATACGCACCCTGGACCCCCCATGCACAACGCAGGCCTTTCCTGGAGGTAACCAACTGGCACCGCAACACCTGACTGGGGGAGGCCCGAGAGACTCACTCGGCCATCGGCAGGTGCCTCAAGCGCAGCCGTCTTCGGTAGGATAGCAAATGCAGACTATGGATGAGCGCAGGAGAGGGGGAGCTAGATGTACGATGAACATACAGAGATAGTGCGATCATAAAAATTAATGCATAATTTAAATGAGCGCATGAGAGAGAGCTAAGTAGAACAGGGCTCTGTATTCGTACCCATAGGTGGAATTCTGGCTGTACAGGGAGGCAATGTTCCGCCTTGTCTTCAAAGGAAGCAAGACTATGCGCTTAGGGTCAGAACCAGGCTAAACTGGACGTAGTCCTGTACCGTCCCTTGAGACTTAGCTGCCCCAAGCGTTGTTCCTAAATTCTATGGGATCTATTACAGAAGGGAATAACCCTGTCCTACTGATGCTCAGGAAGTAGGACTTACAGTGTTGCTCCATGGCAAGGATTTTTGGGAACGGATCCCACTCTCGGTTGAAAGGCATGTGTACCTGGGGCGGCATCTTTCATGATTCGGAAGGGACCTTCCCTGCTGGGGGAGAGCTTATGGGTCCTTCTTGGAATAGAGTGTGCCGTTTCACCAGGTTGCCCTCCTGCAGGCCCCCGACGTGTTTGGTTCTTTGGCGGTAGTGCTTAGAGCATTAGCCGAGACCGTGCGTTGCGGGGTGTTCGCTGCAGTCGAGTCTTGTCGATGAGGTTGTTATCTTCGCGCTGGATCAGGTCCTGCGCGGCTTCTCCTGGGATCCCCCGGGGAGTTCTCCCCTTCTGGCTAAGGCCTTCAAGGGGTAGGTAGGCCCGGGCTCGTCTTGGATGACCTAAGGCGTCTTCCCCTTCTGGCAAGGCCTTCAAGGGGTTGACAGACCTTAGGCGGCCCCCGAGAGGTATGTTCGAGGCACGGAGGCGCGCCGCAGTTGGCTAACGCCCTGGCCTGTCACCGTCGGAACTGGAGTCCTCACCGTCATGCACTGTCTTTATGACACGCTGAGGCTCCTGGAACCCCACCTGGTGGGTAGCAGTGACTGGGGCATCGACCTTCTGTTTGCCATCCCTCTGAGGGTAGGGTGGCGCTTCAGCCCTCTGCTGTCTTTCTTTGCGGAAGCGCTCTGCGAGCCTCTGGATCTCCCAGCACTCGGCGGCAGTATGGTTGCAGGTGCCATGCACGGGGCATAGCCCGCCTTGGCCACTGTCTGGGGCCGGAGATTGCCGCTGCCTTTTGTCGGGGCGTGGCCCCCGAGCTCCACTGGTCGTCGTAGCTGCGGCGACGGGGGCCGTGAATGGTGACTTCATCTTGCCACCCCCCGGTTCTTGGTCTTCTTGCCACCCCCATAGGCAGCAGCACCGGACCCGGGCTGTCCTCCTGACTCGGAGGTCGGCAGAGCGTGCCAGTTCCGCCCTTCAGCTGCTCTGGCGCACTTGTCCTCTATGGTCGCGAGCTTCTCAAGCATTTTCTCGTCCCGGACACCTTGTCGGAACGCCACCACCACATAGACACTTTGGATATGCGGGATGGTGTTGCGTACCTGAGAGAACCGCTGGATGAAAGAGCGCAGCGACTCCCCAGGTTGTTGCTTGACGGCGTGGAGGTCAAGCTCCGTGCCGGGACAGGTGTAGGAGCTGCCGAAGTTGGCGACGAACTGCCGTCAGAGCTCTCCCCAGGAGGTTATGGACTCCTGAGGTAGATTCATGAGCCAAGACCGAGCTGGGCCGTTCAAGGCGACGGGGAAGTAGTTGGCCATGACAGCCTCATCCCCTCCTGCGGCAAGTACGGCGGTGGAGTGGATCTGGAGGAACTCCGCTGGGTTGACGCTACCGTCGTACTTCTCGGGCAGATGCGGGCGAAACTTGCGTGGCCACCTTGCGAAGCGAAGGTGGGGTGCAAGGGCCGCACATCCTGCTCCTGCTGCTGCAGGTACTGGCGCTGCGAACGTTTGGTTCGCACCTGGCACCGCGTATCCCGGCATGGGCAAGGCTGCACCATAGGCCGGGGCCGCTACTTGCGGCGCATATAGCTGTGGCATATGCTGCGCAGCATATGCCTGAGGCAGGGCTCGCGTGGCGAAGGCCTGCCCTTCTGGTTGTGTCGAGGCCGACGACATGCTGTCGCCTGCCTCATGGCTGCGGCGCCTCTCTCGGCGTCGCTCGAGGTACACCCGGGCGTCCTGGCCCAAGTGGCACCGTTCCAGTTTCCTTCGCAGGTCCGTCGACAGGAGCCTGGAGGAGCTGGAATCCGCCGTTAGCCCGTCAACCGTGGGTGTGCGCGTCAGCGACACAGCCGGTTGTCCTGGGCGCCGTCCTCGCTGAAACCGAGGGTTCGCGGCGGCGACGACGAGGCGGTCCACCTCACGGACCCATTGCTGGGTCGCTGAATGGGGTGCATCCCCCGCAGGTGGGTTGCGCAGCAGCGCTCTTGCTGCAGCTAGCGCACCTCCATGGTGTACACTCAGCGCTGCAGAAGATCTCACACTGGTCTGGGCCTGCATAGCTGGAGTCGGCGTTGCCGGAGTCGGCTGCTGGCTACCAGCTTGTGCCGACACACTCCGTCCTGAGTGTGTCGACATGTACTCCCTAGTGGTCACGGTTCGCCATGAACGCGGAGGGGGAGAGTTTGCCGCTGAAGGAAGCTTGGTCATCTTCGTCGGCGGAAACTCGTCGCGCTAGGGGAAAAGCCTCCTACCTGGCGCGCCAAATGTCGAAGTGTGCGGTCGACACTTCCCCCGGGCCTGCACTGGGCAGCCCGCGGAGGTTCTTTTTCCGGAGGGGCTAGTCCCTAGCGGAGAGCTTGCGCAGATGGAACGAGTTAGTAAGAGCTTGACACGGCGAGTTTTACGTGGTTCAGGCCGCCGGAGCGTAAAACCCTACGTCCACGGCGAGCTATGGAGCTCGCTGTATTGCTTGCTGCTCAGGGCCGGAGGCCTGAGCTTGGGGGTGAGTTACAGCTTGAGAGTGTATGGCTAGCGTATGAGTTGCAAAATGCGAACCTTTGCTATCGACGCCTACCCGAGCCTTTTATAGTCCAAGACTCGGGCGGCTTACAAGGGGGGCCGGGACCTGACAGGTGGTCCCGGGAAGATTGTCTATTATCTACCGTATCTGCAGTTATGCCGGTAGTTGCCTCTGGCCGAAGGCTTCTGAGTCTTCATCTTGCCGCCCTGCCCATGCCGCATGCCAGTCGTAGCGGTTGATGACGGCCCAGGCGGCATGGGTTGTCTTGTCGCGGTGTTTATTGGCTGACAGGTTCTGACACCGCGCGTCAGTCTGTGATGCGACTGGGCGCAACGGCACCTGACAGAAGCGTGCTCCGCGTCTCCGCGTCTTGGGAAGACGCGGGCCTTGAATACCTTGTACGGGCAAGGTATGGGGCGTATTTACGCCCGCTGCCTATCGCTCGGGGCAGGCAGCGTTGCTCTGCTGCCACGTGGCGGGCTCGGAGCCCTTCTTAGAGAAGAGAAGGGTCAGTCCCGCGGGGCACGTGGAGCCTCCGGACCTCTCTCCGCGGAGGGAGAGGCTCGGCTTCTGCTGGCCACGTGGCGGGCCCGGAGCTCTCCTCTAAGGAGAGGGAGGTCCGGCCCCGCTGGACATGCGGCGCCTTCAGACCTCTCTCCCGCGGAGGGGGAGGTCCGGCTTCTGTATGCCACATGGCAGGCCCAGAGCTCTCCTCTGAGGAGAGGGAGGTCTGGCCCCGCCGGACGCGTGGCGCCTTCGGAGGTCTCCCTGCGGAGAAGGGCGAGTTCCTTAGGCATTTTACCCTGTGCGCGGGGGTACCCCATATCTCAGGTACCGACACAGCCCTCTTCCCAACCCTTTTGAGGTCGAAGCGGCTCGCTAAGCCGTCTATCGTGCAACAGCCGAAGTCGAAGCGGGTGCGGCTGCAACAAGGGAGGCTCGAACAAAGAAACAGGCTGACAGGGAAGCACAAGCTTCTCAGTCCGTTGATCCTCCAAGAAGGAAGAGGCTGGTGACCTTGAAGGAGAAACAACAAGCTCAGTCACAAAGAACGACCCAAGATAAAGGGAAAGGAAAAGCAGCAGATCCTCCCAGGAAAAAGGCTTTGGCCAATAGGGAACTTGTCATTCGTGACAACCCTAGACGGGGAAGGGAGAATCCCCCACAAAGACCGATTGGGCCACTTGAGAGAGCACCACCAATGCACAATCCAAACCACCAACCAAATTTGGCTAGTGCACCTTTCAAAGGGAAGAGAGCTGAGAAAGCCAGAAGGCTCAAAGAAGAAGAGGTCTACAAGTATGAGAAGGGCACACCAGACCCTTGTTTCTGGTGTGACTTCCATTGTGACTACTACCGACTCGTCTATCTTCGAACGAAGACCACGGTAATCGACGCTCAGTGGGTGGATTGTCCCTACTTGGCAAACAAGAAGCATCAAGCTTTTGATGTAGTGATTGAAGCGGTAGAACGCCATGGGATCAAGGATTTGATGGCTTTTCAGTATGATTGAAACATCGAGGTGATAGTCCAATTCTACACCACCTGCTACTTCCACACCTATGGAAACAGAAAGATCACTTGGATAACAAATAGTATGGTGTACTCGGTGATGTACGATGGGTTTTTTGCGAGGATCCTTGGGCTTGAGGAGCATTTGAACTATGAGATCATAGTTCACAATGAAAGGACCTTGGGAAAGGATGACTTGGACTTTATGTATCCCTCATATCTCACCTATGATCCATCCTCAACTCACAACATCATGCCCTTCTTTGGAGTGCTCAATCGAATCCAGAGGAAGACACTAGCTCTCAAAGATGGCGATGCGGAGATGATACAATGGTACCTAAGAAACTTGTTGAAGCTACTCAATGAAGAAGAGCGGTCCAACGTCTTCGACTACATCTACAACGACATCTTCAACATCTCTTACACCCTAAACAGGTCTTGTGGATATGCGCCATATATCATATGCATGATAGAGAGAGTCACAGGCATGGAATTTGTAAAGGATGTGAAGCACAGGAAGCTACGTCCACAAATGCCGACTCCTCTTCCTCGCCTTCCTGTGTCTTTGGGTAGGAGCTCCTCTGCAGCTTCATCCTCTTCATCTGGGCCATCTGCTCCTCCATCTTCGAGTGGCTCTTCTGGTAGGCTGCTCAAAATATTCAAGACCATCTTCTCCTCGTGCCGGAAGGTGGAAGTTCGCACGCAGAAAATGAAGCAACGCCAAGAGAAGTATCTCAAGGCAATATGCAACAAGATGGAGATACCTATGTCTCCACCGTCATCGGAAGATGAAGGAGTGACAGAGTTTCCCACTCTCACTGAGGACGAGCTTGCCTACTTTGGTGAAGGTGGTTCCTCCTCTGCTGTTCCTCCTACCTCCCACGCTTATCATGAGGATGATGATGAAGACGACGATGAGGATGAGGAAACTCAAAGTGACCAAGCCGAAGATCAAGATGAAGATAATAGCGATTAGACCTTTCTCTCCTTTCTTTTCCTTGTTGGTGCTTTGATGCCAAAGGGGGAGAGAACAAGGGGGAGTAGTCTAGCTCTTTAAAATTATTGTCTTGTCTTGGTTTGTAATAACTATGCCACGTTATGTTATTTTGCAATGACTATGCCACGTATGTTATTTTATAATGACTATGCCACATTATATCTTCATACTATGCCATATTGAGATGATCTTGTTAGTAGATGTTTTTTATACTTCCCTCAATGCATTTTACACTCATTTTATCACATCACACTTAGACACTCCACCATAACACATGTGTGTATGAAGTCCCCATAGAACTCACTCATGTGCATATTTTTCTTGATAAACTCTTGTGCACATATTTAGGGGGAGTGAACTATACACACATGTATTATTAAAATAAACTCTTATATCCATTAATCGAGAGTCTTAATATGTTGTCATCAATCACCAAAAAGGGGGATATTAAAAGTGCATCTAGATAATCCCCGTGGGTTTTGGATGATTGATGACGATAATTAAGATACTAATGAGTTTTACTGGGTATGAGCACAGGTCCCTAACATAAGATTGAATGTGGAGTCTCTCAAGAAGCAAAAAAAAAGAAGAAGACTTGCAAGAGTAGAAAATAGAATTTTTCTATTGAGTTTCACATTTTCTAGTTGTGTACAGGGTCTTCTCTTTTAGAGTGCTTGAGAATCATTAGAGAGCTCAAATTTTAGTTGGAATCTTGGGAGGAGATAGTCATAGGCATGACTGAGGATGTAGACCGGACTTGTCCGGACACAAGGCCGGACTAGTCCATTTCCAGCCGCACTACTCCTATTTTGATCGGACAAGAAGTCTCTAAGTGAGTTCGGACTTGTCCGTTTTACGCCGAATTAGTGTGTTTTTGAGTGAGTCTAAGCCTTTCTCAGACCAAGTAACAGAAGGCTGGACTAGACCGCCCAAGGGGCCGGACTAGTCCCCTAAGCGGACTAAACCGCTTATGTACGAAGAAAGATACTCTGAGTGACCTCGGACTAGTCGGCTCCTCTGGCCGGACTAGTTCGGTTCCTTTAGACTAATCCGTTTTAGGACGGAACAAATGTTCCTGTGTGAGCTCGGACTAGTCCGGATAAGGCCAGACTAGTCCGCAATCTGAGATTAGAGAGTTATCGAGACTAAGTCTGGTAAGACCGGACTAGTCCGCCTTTGAGGCCGGACTAGTCCGCTCTCTGCCAGACTAGTCCGTTCTCATCCGAAACAAAAGTTCCTATGTGAGATCGAACTAGTCCGCTGCTCAGTAGACTAGTCCGGGAATTTATGAACGTTTGAATTCAAAGTTCACGAGAATTTAGTTGGTAGCCTTTGTGATGTAAGTGGTCCCCCAAGAATTGGCTAGTCTGGGGTTCTGACTGGACTAGTCCGGACTTCAGTAGGGTAAACGGCTAGATGTCGGGATCTCTATAAAAAGGGACCCCCCAGCTTCTAATGAGAAAAACTGAAACCCAAGCGCCGAAAACTCTTTCCTTGAGATCTTCTAAGCCTCTCTCCTCACCTTATTGACCCCTAAGATTGGATCTTAAGGGGTTTGTGGATTTGTGAGAGGAGAGATGTGGTGATCGACGTTTGAGCTCTGGGTTTAAATCTCTTGCACTCTAATTGTTAATTTAAGTTCTTGGTTGTTGTATTTTAATTCCTAGAACTGCTAGGTTGTTGTAGGGAGCCTCAAATTATTAGTAGCCCCTAAGAATATTGTATTCACACTTGATTGATAGCGAAAGAGCCCGGGCTTGATCTTGGTAATCGCTCGGTGAGCTAAGGGTTGTAAAAGACCCGGTCCTTTATGGACTCCTCAACGGGGACGTAGATTCCTGTGTGGAATCGAACCTCGGGATAAATCGTGTCTCTTGATTCCTTTACCTTCTCGCTCATTCACTAAAGTTACTTGTTTGATTTTGTCTCGCTCAAACCTGTAAATTGCTCTATGGTTGTGAGTCTTGCAATCTAATCAGTTTTTCATTCACAAATTAGTTGGTTAGATTTTAGACTACTTACATACCTTACACTTAAACAAACTTGAAAAAATCCTTAAAAACGCAATTTCTATACCTAGACCAGACTAGTCCAGCCCCTTCAGGTTTAATCCACTGTTTTCAGTAGTTTTAGGTTTTATTTGCCTATTCACCCCCCTCGAGGCAACTTTCACTTACCCGGAAGGGGTCCAGCAAGCTTTCCCTCCACTGGGAAGGCCCCTTCAGGGTGACATGAGTATGCCGACCAGGATGCGTCCGCCTAGCGACGGAGGATGGCGGCCCAATTCCAAATCCTTGGAACATCGAGCACCTCTGTAAGTTTTACACGTAGCTTAGGGTAAGGTGTTTTTTCCTGTAAAAGGGCCATAGTGCCTAGGACTAGTGCTCAGATCAACCAAACTCCAGGGGACCCGACTACCCTTGCCATTTCAGAGTAAGTCGTTGAAACTCCTGTACAGCCTGACTCCTCCTGTACCACCATTATAAAGGAAACAGAAGCCTCCCTTTCGAGCTTGTGTATATTTTTCAGTACCACTAGAACGTGTACATATTTGTGTTTCTGTGTCTCGCTCTTTGGCCAAAGATGCTTACAAGGCGAAAACGTTGGAAGCACATATGATTGTCTCCGGACTCCCCTAGGTTACCTTCCTGGTCGGGTCCAGTGGTGCCAAAACGACGTCTCTCTCCTCCGGAGTGCGTGGCCAACGGGAGGTCCAGGGTATGTAGCCTTCTTAGACTAGTCCTGCGCCCTAAGCGTGCGCATCCTGCCTCTGCTAGCGCAACACCCAAGTGCGGGGGGCCCGGATGGTATACCACCCCGGGAAGGACGATAACTAGGGTCCGAACACTACTACACTGAATTGTCCAAGTCTTGTAGCTTAGCGGGGGACCATAAGCCATAATGGGGCCATCGAGTAGGTAAAATACAACTGCATGACACAGGACTCCGAACCGTGGGGTTGGAGCCTCATCTTCCTGACGGGGTCACTCGTGGACCCCCAAGGCTGGAGTCTTCCGAAGGGTCCAAAGCTGGTGCCTTGCGCCTTTTGGCAGGTATCCCCAATCAATTGGGCACACATGCCAAGGGGCCATCACGACTGGTCAAGCCAAGCAAGACGCCTGGACCCCTTCGACGCGCAAGAAGGAAGAGGGTACACATATACAACAAGCAACAAGGAAGCATCAACCATTTTGGCAAATCAGAGAGCCTCCGATACTTGCGGCATCAAGGACCAGAAGGCCTCACGAAAGCCAATGGAGGTTCTGCCTACCGGGCCCTGCGCCAAGTGACTGATGGATGGAAGACCAACATAACGACATTCTCATTCATCAACACAGAAATACAAGACAAGACAATGAAAGGCTTGAAACAGAGTTACTTTCATTGATAATAGAGTTTGGCTTACAAAAGGTGATACAAAACAACTAAGGAGCTCAGCAGCTACAAGTCAGGTGGTCTTCCGCTCCGTGGCCTGCTTGGTTGTCCCCCGAGCCCCTTTGTAGTAAGACGGTCACCTGCTGTTAGACCGAGGTCGGCGACGATGCACGCTGGACCGAGGCAATGATGGCAGCCAGTGTCGCGTGAGACAGACGCCACCAGGTTGACAGCAATGCATGCTGGACCAAGGCAACAATGACATCCATTGTCGAGTGGGAAAAATCGCAATCTATGGCAGGTTTTGTTGTCTACCATAGTACCCGGAGGAAGGTTTGATCACTCTGGACCTAGCCTTCCTCCGGTATCGGCAGACAACCCCTCTCGACGCTGGTGTAGGGGTTCACGGTGAGTCGAGGACCCTGTCCCCGACGGCCTCCCCTACCACTGACACGCCATCAGGATGGCTTGTGCCTCTATCCAAGGCCGTCAGGGAGAGGGATGCATCAAAGACCCTCACCGAAACTGCACACACACGAATATCTCGCAGAAGTGGACGAAGATGGCTACCAGTGAGGAAGCATCTGGTGGACGAGAGCGTTTGGAAGCGGCGACTTCCAGCACGCAAGAGGAGAACAAAGGACACATGGTAAGGAGTGGTGTCTTCCTACACCACAAGGTCTCCTTTTATACCCGTCTACAGCCTCAAGCAGCGCGACAGGCGCGGCGGTTGAGTCGCCACTGCTGCACGCCGTGGGCCATTTGCCTCCCCCAATGATGGGCTGGACCCAGGTCCACCCTTCAGCCACTCGGTACTGGGAGGATAACCCCTCAGGAACGTCCGGTGGTTCCCGAGGAGAGCGGTGCGACCGACCCATTGGTTACCGCAGTGAATAACCTGGGGCGACCCCTCGAGCGTGCTACCCTAGCGCTCGCCAACGATAGGTAGGGCCCAGGCCCACCGGACAGGCACTGGCGGGACAGGCGAGTAAAACTCGGGAACTTACGGTGGTTCCCGAGGGAAGCAGCGCAATACCCCATCGGTTCACGGGCGGTAGGAGTAATTGTCCCAAGGCAACCCCTCGCCTGCCACGCCGTGACCGATCAAGTCAGAGTGTACACGACGATCCACTGCCGCTTGGACTGGGTGCACCTACTGCACCAAGGGCAAGCAACCTCTTCGTATCCCAGGTACGGACGCTCGCCCACTACGTGAAAATCTCGCCACCATTTTGATTCTCAAAATCACAAGTTCAAAACCACCACGCAGGGAGAGATAGGGGCCCCACCTGCGGGCTCAATAGCTCCCCCGAGATGGGCCCGGGGCCAACTGTCGATACCCTTCAGACCGGGTACCCTCGCGTAGTTGATAAAAAACAACCTGGGCCCCGCCTTTCCAGCTTAGGCGGGCCCCAGCATAAGTCACGTGCCGTGGGCCCCATGGGCAGTCTCGGGGTTGCTACGTGTCTTTAGGCCTTGAGCCTGACTATCGGTCGAGGGAGGCTCAGGAGCCGCCACGTGTCCAGTGGTGCTAGGGAGGGCTCCGACGCTGCCACGTGCCCGGAACCTCCTTGCAACACCCTCCGCCAGAGAGAGCTCCGGAGGTGCCACGTGTCATGCGGCTCCGGATCCGACCTCCAGCATGGGAGGGCTTCGGTGCTGCCACCTGGGCTACGACTCCAGGTGTACCTTTCCCCAAGGAAGGCTCCGGATGTGCCATGTGTCCTACAGCCCCGAGCCCGGCCTCCAGCATGGGAGGGCTCCGGAGCTGCCACAGGTCCAGTGGCTCCGGACCACCCACTACTCCGTAAGGCCGCTCCGGTGGAGACGCGTGTCCCGGGGGCTAGCCGCCCTGACATCACATCGACGAGCAACGGGTAGATGGCCAAGGAGTAAAGAGGAGGGTACCCTATCAGGCCAAGCATTCAAGGCTCGCGCCTTTCCCAGAAGCATGGCGCACGGCGCACGCCTCGGTTCCGCGTATGCGCACCATTACGGTGAAAGATAGGGTGCCGAGGTGTGACGGCACAACAGTGTCACCCAACGGCACAGAGCCGCCTGGCAGTACGAGGAGACGCGGCGACAAGACGGGGGATTCATCATCACTGGCCACCCGATCAGAGGTGCCCGACGTGTCAGGTGGCACGCCGTAACTCCAACGACGGAGACAATGCATATAGTTGTAGATGCTTGTAGCTCAGGAGACATAGAGCCGTGGGGCCACCTGTCAGGCCCCGGGCCACCTTGTAATTTCCCCGGCCTTGGGCTATAAAAGGACTAGGGCAGCCTGCGGGCAAGGGGTTCGCAACCCAGCCAACTCATATACTCACACGCGCAAGAAATACAACAAGCACTTCCATGGATGTAGAGTTTTACGCTCCGGCGGCCCGAACCATGTAAATCCTCGTGTCCCTCTTCGCCATTGTGCTCCGACCATCGAGATCCACTAGCCCCTCCTAAAAAAGAACCTTCGTGGCCTGCTTCTGAGCAAACCGTGGGGAAGTGGCGCAGGAAAACACTTCGACAATAGTCTTTTTACAATGAAAATTGTATAAGGGAAAAATAACTAGGGTAGTTTTCCGTCATGTCGTGGTAGGACCGTCTTCAAGAGTTTGGTCGAACCATCACGTCATGCCTCAGGGAGGACAGCTTTTAACGCTTGTTAGGCACACGCATAGATGTTTGTTCGCCTTTGCATCGAAGGCAGTTAGAGTGGAGTGGGAAGTTGTGGTGAGCTTCACAACTTGACCCTTGCTTACACCGGGTGCAGTGGTAAGCACAGTTGCAAGTTCCCCATACGCAAGGAGTAATAGGAGTGTGTTGTCTCAACTGTTATCTTGTCCAAGCATGACCCTAGGGTATGCCAAGGTCGTGCTGTCACTTCACCGATCACGTCAAGCCTCTATCTGAGGGTAGGCAATGGGTCTGACACTTCCTACCCCGTCTTGAGTAATTTCCTCGAGACCCTATGCAGGTGAGCAGATACAGTTGTGTAAAGTGATTGGACAAGCTCCGATCTGAGCTAGTCAGGTCAGGGTGTTGCGACATTATGTTAAGTCGAGGGGGCGGGGGACTGGCCCTCGACCTGATCTTGCCAGATGGGGTCTTGGTCTTTAGGCGTTTAGCCTTTTGTGACCTAAACTATGGGTCACACGTTCATCTCCTCAGGCTTTGTGGTCATGGGGCACATAGGTCATCACTGCTTAATGATGGTTAGTGTGAACCTACATTCCCAATACCTTGATAGGAGCCTTCGTCCCAAACCACTGAAACCAGGACTGGAGTGAATGACCGGGGGCAGTCTCTAGAGAGTGCGGGTACCGAACCTTCAAAAATCCACTAATTGCGCCAATGGTTTGGAATGCAAAGGAGAAATCGTCTACTTTGACCGGATCATCGTCATGATAGTGAGAGACAGGGGTCTTCCTGAGGCGTCAGGAGAAGAGCTGACCTTTTGCTTACGCTCCCAAGATGTCAGGACCTTGGGCTTTCCGGCTACAATCTACCTGCATTTAGAATGTTGTTCTCCAGCAATTGGTCCATGATAACATGTGTGTGTCTTCTGCTCCTCCTTAGGTTCCTGCTCCTTCTCCTCAGGTGAGTAAGGGAGTGTGAAACTAGAGGGGTGCTAGAGTTGGTGGAGACACTTTCCTCCGTTGTCTTCGCCTCCACCACTGTCGTAGTTACAGTCGTAGTGCACAATGCAAATTTCAACATTGCTTTTTCACCACGACCACTTGTGTCTCCACCTGTGTCCTGAGGTCTTGGGTTCGAACCAGCCTCTCTACAAAAGCAGGGGTAAGGCTGTCTAAAAATAACCCTTCCCCAGACCCCACATGTGTGGGAGCCTTCGGTACTAGATACGCCCTTTTTTGCCTTTTCACCACGACCACTATGTTCATGGTGGAGATTTCGATGCCCTCTTCAACAATTGGGGGAGGGCTTAGGATGTTTCTCTTTGTTTCATGGGAGGAAGGTGGCACATAATTTTAGTAGTTGATGACCATTGAGGCTCCATGCCCCCGGGATCCCAATAAGAGAGCGGTTTAGCTCTCCATGAATAACTTAGGTGTCGTGGCTAGATCACTTGAAGTATATGACTCGACCTCTTGGTCGATGAACTCTAAGGCTAAACACACTCGTCACACTATGAAAGACGACTCTAAAATAATATTTATACCTCTTTCCAGCACGCTATAAAAGATTCTCTACTTTTCAGCACGTGCGCACTAGAGTAGGCATAAAACCCAGGCCCTAACTACGGTCTCAAAAAAGCCCGAACTCCAACCCGAAAACTGAAACCCAGAATCATTTTTTGGGTAAAGGTTTGTAAAACCCGATAACATTTCGGGTATCTTCGGGTAATGATGTCTGGTATCCGAAATACCCAATCTCGATGTTTGGTTGTGGCTTTTCTGTGCTTGACCCAACACACCTTGTGTTTAGGCCGTGGATTGCATGTAATTATAATATTACAGGGTCACAATAATGTAATTCAAGTATACTTATAAACTTATACTTATTTTGTTGCTAGAATATCAGTTTTATTTTTGTTTTGGCTATTGTATTTTTAGCTATTTTTGGTTGTCCTGCCACTATTTGGGTAATATGGATAATCTCAATCCAAATTTTTGAGTAACCGAATTTTTAGATACCCGGAGATTTGGGTATCATTTCGGGTATTGATTTTGGAAATCCTTTAAAAGCCAAATTTCCCGACTCGAAATTTCGGGTAATCCTGAACGCCCATCGCTATTCCGCACTCATGTAATGTAATCTATATCTCTACTCTATATCAACTACCATCCATTTTATGTTATATCATATAAACATCTTCTATTTTATATTATATCATATGAATACTTCCGTTTCAATAATATTACATGCACTATTTAAGAAACACCCTTTCAAAACTCTTTTTTCCTCTTTTCCCTATCTTTAATTTACTTTTTGCTCCCTTTCTTTTCTGTTTTTCCTTTTTCCTCTCAACCTTTCCTTCTCTTTTCTTCCCTTTTGATCTCCATTTTTCCATTCTCCCCTCTTTCCTTTCCTTTTCTTCCTTTTTCCTTTTTTCTCTCCCTTTTTTCTTTTCCCCTTTTTTGCTATGTTTATTTTTCTCTCTATTACTTATCCCCTCCCTAACACGGTTAGGGTTAATGGGATCACAATTCTCATTCCTTGATACCTTTCAGGAAGTAAGCCGGACATAAGCCTTCCCTTCTCTGATTATGGAAATATTCATCATTGTGGCTTGGGAGATTTAGAATAAAAGAAATATAAAATTTAGAGTTGTTTTATCATCAATTTTAATTCTGAGACGGTTGCTTCGACAACACATTCAAACTATAAGTTCACCAATATAGGCCGGAGTATAGTGAGAACAATATACTGGTTGGACAACATTTACTCTTATCTCTTTTTGTCACGGTCTTTGGCAGTCGTCCGTACAGTTTTCGTTGGTTTTCATTGTCAATTATTTTTTTCTATATATAATATAATACCACCATCAAGATTTTCCCAACTATTCCCTATCAAAAATAAAGTTGACGAAAATCCTATTCTGTTCAACTTTCTATGCATAAAAATCCTCTAAAGTAACTACGCCCCACCAGCAACAGTCCACGCAACTTCATTGTCCAGACGCACAAGCGTTAACGGGCGACACGGTGGTCATTTTGGAAAAATTTGGAATCGGCTGTTTAATAACATTAAATTTGCATATAAAATGTATATTAAAAAAATTCCGTCGCTGTCAAACTACGCGGTCTGTGGATAGCTGTTCTGAGCAGCATGAATGAGGAAAAAAAACTGTTTCAGCATGAAACTGGTTGCTTTCTCTTGTGCCGCGTAAACATTGAAAACATAGATCCTTTTGCATCGCAGCGTGCGTGCTGCGTGCATGAATACCGCTGCCACTCGAGAAGAATGAAATGGGAACAGGAGCGAACAACTCCACCTTTTACCGGGCGTTGTTTTTTCTCCAGAAAAGAGAAGAATCGGAACTCACAGATCGCTTACCCTCACTGTCGCCATATGCTGCCGGCGGCGGACAAAACAGGGAAAGGCACCAGAGCAACATGCCATGGTTGGTAGCTAGCCTGGTCCACATGCTCGCGCCTTACCTGCTCCAATCTAGTTAAGTATTTTAGCAGGTGATGCGAAGCGTGTGGTGTAGAGGGACCGTGCGCACGATCGAGGCTTCCCGCAGCCTGCGCCATCTAGTAGTCTTTCAACTTGTGTTGTGTACAATTGTCTATTGATGCCTAAATATGATAATCATATTACGATTCTGTATGACACGGCTTAAACTTGTTAAAAAAGTAGTTTGTCTGAAAAACTGCTTTTAGTTCATTCTGAGAAACAGTTAAACTAATAAGCTGCTGGAGAAACTGACTGTTTGATACATCCTCAATTTATTTTTATAAAAAAGCAGGTTCTGGCGGTCTACCTCAGCTTCGATGGCAGCGTGTTCAAAAAACCATTCATGTCCCCACAAGACGACATGTATCGGGTATCGACACGCCGTTGCTCTTGCCCACAGACAATTGCCGCGGCGCCCCGGTTTCTGGAGAAAGCAAAGCGCAAGCGGAGTACGCCGGAATTGGGGGCCCGGCGACCGCCGCGCGCGCGGCCATGACTGGAGCGCCAAACCGATGGGCCGTTCGCTCTCGTGCCGTCGGTTCGGAGAACACGGGCGGGACGATGACGATGTTGACCCGGTTACCACCATGGAAGAATCTTTCGCGGCTAGTAACGCTCGCCAGGACCCGGCCAAAAGCCACTCGATCAACTGCTGTCTGTGTACACAACACAGCAGTCACATCGCGCTGGTGGCGAGCCTGTGTGGCTCGATCGGTCCCCGTTACAGCGTCAAATCAAGATGTAATCTGATTCTTCCAGATAGAATTCTCGGCCTGTAAATGATGATCGGCGACTCGCACGGCTGCAGGTTAATAAATGCGACGATAATTTCTTCTCCAGGATCACGTCGGACACGGACACACAACGTGCGCGACAGGGACGGCATGGCGGCGCGCGTCCGGACAACGTGCATGCGTGACAACTGACAAGCTAGGATACTCCAGAGATCTCGTCAGCCGTAACTACACGACGGCGACAGCGGTTCACTGGACTGGAGCTCCGATCCCGTTACTGACGTATACCCACCCAGTCCATCCCGGCTTCGTCGTACGTCCGGCCTTTCGGTGCCTCAACAGCCACCACATATTTCACGTACGGGACGCGTAACCAAGATGAGAAATTTAGTTAACCGGTCTTTCCTCGTTTAGTTTACGTGCTAGTCGGCATCAACCGATGTGACCGTCTTGCAGGTAGCTAGCGGTCTCTCGCAGCTTTGTAAGTTCACATACCCCAGCTTGTGAGAATAGTCCGTCACGCTGCTAGTACAATAACTCTCTTGTCGTGATGAGCTTCTGCTAATACAACAACGACTGATGCGACGCCGTGTTTGACGGCGGGACAATGGCATTAACGTCCGCGCGCAAGATGCCGACGCCGATACGTACGGCGTACATGGTCCCGGCGAGCTTGTACTATCAGTCACCATCAGTACCGCGCGCGGTTAGCCACGTGCAGCTAAACTTGCGTGCCAGTCTTATCAGATCGGTGCTGATGATGAGCCCTCTAGCCCACGAAATACGGTGGCGCCTCACATCGCATGATTTTTTAAGTACTATTGAGAAAAAATGGATTATTAAGAGGTAAATCTTCATAGGCCCCGGCGCATGTGCATTGAACTTGGCTTGACCAGTGGACAAGCCGGCTGCAGTCTCGCTGGCTTGGCCATTTTCCAGTTTACCGCCAGCTTTCAGCATCGTGTTTTCGTCGGCGGCGACATGAAGACAATATCGACACGGCGCGCGGCAGCCTGAAAAGCGCGTTTGTTTTTTTTCCGAAGGGAGAAAAAGCGTATCCTTCTAGGGGGCCTCTAGAACATTGTCTTGGATCTGTACAGTACCTCGGGGCCTTAGCTTCGTGTGAAGTGTTTAGTTTTTTGGGACACGGGGAAAGTTCCTTTTTTATGTCGGTGTGGCATGCTGTTGCTGTGTACCGTCGTGCTGTGTTCTCGTTGATAGAGCTAGCAGTTTCCGCATCGTCCGTGTGTTTGGATTGAACCCTGAGCCAGTGGCTGCCTGCCTCAGGCACCAACGCCAGCCGCAGGCGTCCGAAATTGCGTGCTTGACGGTGGCGCCTGGCTCAAGCGGTTTTCTCACGGTGCAAACCAAACTAGCTCGAAAGACCGGATCGAGCCCATCAGCACCATGATATGACAACTGCTGTAACCTCTTGTTTAATCTCACGTGTTCCTTTTAAAATTCCGAACGATACACCCACGCAAACTGCAGGATTGTAATGACGTGTGCTTTGATCGGGTAGCTTGGGGAAACATTCCCACGTTATTCTTAAGGACTAATAAATATTCCCACGTTAGTTAGTAAAAAATTATGCATCATTATCATTATGAAATATTAGACTAAAATATTTCTAAAAATTATCTATCACTTCTGACATGACAATTGAAGTCACTATATATCTCTAAGGTGACCTAGTATAGATGTCACAACCAAACTGTCGAAGTGTGTGGTTGACACTTCTCCCGGACCTGCTCTGGGCAGCCCGTGGAGGTTCTTTTTCGGAGGGGCTAGTCGCTTGCGGAGAGCTTCAGCGTAAGGGACGAGTGAGGGAGAGGCTTGACACGGTGAGTTTTACGTGGTTCGTGCCACCGGAGCGTAAAACCCTACGTCCACGGTGAGCAGAGGTGCTCGTTGTATTGCTTGTTGCCCAGAACCGGAGTCCTGAGCTTGAGGGTGAGTTATGTCTAGGGTGCGAGTTGCTGGAGTGCGAACCCCTGCTAACATTGCCTACTCGAGCCTTTTATAGTCCAAGGCTCGAGCAGCTTACAAGGGGGGCCCGGGACCCGACAGATGGTCCCGGGGAGATTGCCTGCCGACTATCGTATCTGCAGTTATGTCGGTAGTTATCTCTAACGAAGGCTTCTGATTCTTCGTTCTGCCACCCTGCCCATGCTGCAAGCTAGTCGTAGTGGTTGATGACGGCGGGGGCGGCAGGGGATGTCTTGTCGCTGTGTTTATTGGCTGGCAGGATCTGACATGGTGCGCCAGTCTGTGATGCGACTGGGTGCAACGGCACCTGGCAGAGGCGTGCTCCGCGTATTCGCGTCTTGGGAAGGCGCGGGACTTGAATACCTTGTACGGGCAAGGTATGGTGCGTCTTTACACCTGCTGCCTACCGCGCGGGGGCAGGCATTGCCGTCCTGCTGGCCACGTGGCGGGCCCGGAGCTCTCCTCTGAGGAGAGGGAGGTCCGGCCCCGCGGGACACGTCCAGCCTTCGGACCTCTCCCTGCGGAGGGGGAGGTCTGGCTTCTGTCGGCCACGTGGCGGGCCCGGAGCTCTCCTCTGAGGAGAGGGAGGTCCCGCCCCGCGAGACACGTGGCGCCTTCGGAGCTCTCCCCGCGGAGGGGGGAGGTCCGTCTGCTGCTGGCCACGTGGCGGACACGGAGCTCTCCTCTGAGGAGAGGGAGGTCCGGCCCCGCTGGACACGTGGCGCCTTCGGAGCTCTCCCTGCGGAGAAGGGCGAGATCCTTAGGCATTTTCCCCTTGTGCGCGGGGGTACCCCATATCGAGGGTACCGACAGTGACCCCCGGGCCCATCTCGGGGGAGATAAAGAGCCCGAGGTGGGGCCTCCGTCTCTTCTGTTCCGCCCACTTCCTCTAAGTATCGCATTGACCGCTGCCGGAGCACGAACAGTCGCGGGATCGTGGGAGCGTGCGTCCACTTGATGGTTGCTTTTACTGCGGCGGTTGTAACACCCCAAATTTTGATTCAAAACCCAAAACCATGTTCAGAGGGGAATTTAAAAAATTTTGGACGTGTTGCATGTTTTGCAAAAATTCAAATTCAAACTGGAATTCAAATTATACCCAAAACAGAAAAGAAATGGAAAAAAGAAAAAGGAAAACGGGAAAAAACTGGCCAGTGGGCCGAAACCGCCAGCCGGCCCAGCAACTCCCGCGCCAGCCCGCCCCCGCGCGCGCCGCGCTGCCCCTCACCGACGGGTGGGACCCACATGTCATCCCTAACCCCGCGACCCCGGACTCTCTCCCGCGCGCGCGATCGCAACCGATCGGGAAACCGCGTCCCGCAGCCGAATTCCGGTCCCTGAGGACTCCAACTCGATCACAACAGACCCACCGCCCTTCCCCGGCTATAAAAACCCCTGATCCGATCAGTTTTTCCCACGCGATCGCCGATTTTCACTCCGGTGAGCACCGAGACTTCGCCGGTGAATTCTGGCCGATCTGAGCTCGGAAACTCTGATCTAACTCGCTGGTCTTGATCCACCGCCTCCGGGGAACTTTGCAGGTGCAGAAAACCCGAAGACTTACGGTGTAAATCCAGCGCCGACGAGCTTCGCCGTGGTTTTGCCTCGGACCTCGCCGCCGAGCACTTTCCAGGACCCCCGAGCCCGAGAAAACCCCCGAGGTGAGATCCCTGACCTCCCCTCTACCGATCTAGGCCATAAGATCCCAGTTCTAGGCAGAATTCTCGAGGATCCGAAACTTTCCGGCGAGATCGCCGCTTCCCGCCACCGTGCGCCGCCGGCAGCGCCGCCCGCGCTCGATCAGAGCGACGTGGCCGCTTGTGTGCCGTTTATTTTAAATCGCACGGTAGACTTTAAAACCCCGCGTACCAGTTCGATGTTATAATCTCAGCCGTCGGTTTAAAATCGGACGGACCACGTCAGCCCCGCATTATAAAGTCTGGAATACTTACGTGCTACCCCCTGGGGTTCTCTGGAATTGAGAGCTAGCCCCGGAAACTTCAGATCTAGCCCCTGGAACTCCAGAAAATCATGTAAATCCGTTTAAAAATCAGTTTTAACCCATGGACTTAATAGAAATTAGGAAAAACACCTCTGTTAAGTGTAGATAGACCCCTGGAAATTATGAAAATAATATTATAGACCTGTAATGGGGTGAATTCATTATTTTAGCCTTGTTTAGTATTTAATTTAGAAAATTGAATATGTAACTAGTGTTTAAAAATTAAAAGGGGGACAAACATAATTGTCAAAATTAATAAAAAACTTTCTCAGTACTTAGGAAACTTTGGAGTGAGATAAAAATATATTTTTGGGCTGAAATAAATCTGTTTTATCTATTATTCACATTTTATTAGTATAAGGACACATTTTTAAGTAAAGAATAGTTAAAGAAAAAAAGGGAAAATAATTATGAAATAGTATACATCATAAGCCATGGTCAAAATATGATTTCAAATTCTTTAGGACCAGAACCTAATCTGTTTAGGTGATGTGTATTACTAATTTAATAATAAGATATACAATTATGCATAGGAATACAAGTCTGAAAATATAGCAACTAGTAGATGATAAATGGAGTTTCTAAAATACAAAGAATTCAGTTTAGGGTTGATAGAAATTGTGAAGGCACATTGTATGCAAGTATAAATGTGGACACCAAAAGTAGGAATCATATATATGCATGGTTAAAAGTGCATGCAAGCCACAACTCAACACACATAAAGTAACCACAACACATATAAGGGTGAATGAATTTCATAAATATGAAATGTGTGGTTTGTATGAAGTAGAAGTGTGAACTATGTCTTATGATTGTTGTTTTTCTTTTGCTATGTGTGATGGTATGAAGTAGAACCTGCTCAAGAGCAAGTTAACCCTTTTCAAGATCAGGACTACCAATTTCAAGAGCAGCAAGAAGGAGGCAAGTGTCCTTGACCACTTTGATCCCATGCTAGGATGTGTAGATAGAATTATTTGCATTGTCAAATGAAATATGAAACCCATGCTAGGAAAGTTTCCCTAGAATTGCATTACCTTGTTTCCTTGTAGCTTGGGTTGGGATTTATTTTGTCATGTCATTTATTTACATGCATATGCTTAGCCATGCTTAGAATGGGATATTTGGGACGTGAGAATCATCAGTTTACTTTACCATACTCTTGAATGAGATATTGTGAGTTACGTAGAGGTAGGGATCAAGGCAAGTTGGATGTTTTGGTTGTGTGCTGGGTGCACGAGACTTGGGTTTGTGTTTAGTACTTGCCTGGATCCTAAGGACCGGTTCATGGAGCATGTAACCCGGCTTTACAGTGCCAACCACATGCTGAGATGGGGCAGCTTGGCCAATTAATTAGGTGTATCCCCGGCGTAGTATGGGTGTGTCGGATGGTGCGGGGAATAGGTGTCAGCTGGACTACCATATGAACCGCAAGGCTCAAGAGGGGGCCACTGCAGCGGGGTTGGAGCCTCTTGTATGCTGTTAGGGGTGAAACCTCAGTGGGCCCACGCTCGTCGGGAATCCCTTTGTAAAGGCTTCGTAGTGATCTCTTGGCCGCACACCTGGGAAGTGTGAATGTGGAACGTAGCCACTGGCATAATGGAGGTTCTTTTAGTCCACCCGGCAACGGGGGATGAAATCACTACTTGTGGGTACAGTGGTACAAACTCTGCAGAGTCAAAACTGTCTTGACACCCGTGCTCACGGTTAGGAGCGGCCTGGACTTATTCATGATTAGAAAAGTGATGGTTTTTGGAAATTGTGGAAGTTAAGCGGGGAGCTTAACATTGGAAATGATGTTATGATTATTGGATTATGATGATGGGATGGGAGATTGGGACCATTTCACCTGTGTAGTAATGTAGGTGCTTATTAAGCTAAGGTGATAGGTATTAATTGCGTAGTGCTTTAACCATGAGTTCAACCTCTCCTTGTTCTAGCCATGCATGATATAATTTTCCCACACTTGCTGAGTACCATTGGTACTCAACCTTGCATATTTGTTGGTTTATATTGCTGCTCAGGTCAAGATAATGAGGTGGTGTATAATGACCAAGATTTTGGACCCGAGGAAGGCTTTTAGGTTCATGGAGACCCCCGGGCAACGCCTGTGATGGAGCCCTAAAGAATAATATTCCGCTGCTAGTTTATTTACTTGTGATAAACTTCTTATTGTCCATCGAGACATATGCTATGTAAGACTTATTTATATTCGACACCTGGCTTGTAATAAATGATGCTTCACTATTTGTCATCACATGTATGAGAAAATGATCCTGGCATACATGTGATATTCACTTGGTTGTTTCTTCGGAAAAACCGGGTGTGACAGCGGTTCCCAAGGCTGCCACTTCTGCATGTTGCAGCGCTTTCTTCGGGAGCCGCCGAAGCGCCTTGTCGGCTCGTCTTCTTGGGAGACTGACTCCTTGACCCACCGCTCCAGCTGGGCGGATTGGGTCCACCTGTCATCGGCACTCGGTCTTGGAGCCGAAGTGATTGCCCATGGGGTGTATTCGAAGAGTTTTGAATTGCTTCGAATCATTCCTGGAAAGTTTTAAAAGGGGATCTTACCCGCATCGCGGCTTCCCTTCGCTCTTCCTAGCGCTTGCACTTTCCTTGAACTCTTGCGCCTTTGTCTTCCTATCCTTGAGCTCTCCCCTGCCATGGCTTCCAACCTGCTCCCGACGCGTCTCGTTCGTTCCGCCGAGCTTGGGCCAGTGCGCAGGCTGCTGGGCTGGCACACGGAGGAACAGAAACGCTGGCTCCGCCAGGGATCTCTCCCCCTGCTCCTAGAAAAGGGGGAGATAGTCTTCTTTACTGCTTACGCCCTGGCGGGGTTCGTCCTGCCAATTTCTTCCTTCTTCGTCACATTGCTGGAGACATATGGTCTCCAACTCCACCACCTCTCTCCCAACTCCTTCGCAATGGCCGCTGTCTTTGTCCATTTCTGCGAGATGTTTGTGGGGGTGGATGCTTCAGTGACCCTCTTCCGCTACTTCTTCGTGTTGCAGACGACTAGGCGCGGCTCGAAGACCCAGATGGGGGCGTACTATTTCCAGCATCGCTGCAAGGACCCAAAGGTCTCTGGGTACCTTCTACCTTTCAGTGCGTCGAGGTGGGAAAAATGGAGAGAGAGCTGGGTGGTCGTGCAGACCGACGAGCACGATCGCCTGCAGCTCCCAACCGCTAGCCCAACCAACGAGCGCCGCTTCTGGGAGGAGGTCCCATAGTTGGAGTAGGAGTACGCACCGGTCTTGGAGCGGATCCGGTTCCTGGCCAACGAGGGGCTAACGTTCCTGATGGTGCTAATAGACTTCATGTCGCGCAGCATTGCGCCCTTGCAACAGCGCAACCGCCCAGCATGGTACTACACTGGTGAGCAGGACTGTACCAGGTTGGAGAGGGGTCTCGGCTCTGATCCTTCTGATGAGGAGCTGTACGAGATGGTGGGCAAGGTGAGCAGCGACTTCATCCCCAGTGGCGACCCGCCTTCCCGTCCTCTGCCACTCCCCACTTCTTAGAGCCGCAGAGGAGGTCAGAGCTGCTGCGAAAGATGTCGAACCTTGATGACATCGAGATCGCCGTCCGTCAGGTCGGGGATACCTTCCGGGGCATCTCGATCCCAGGAACCGAGTGCTCCGGATCGGAGTGCGAGGCGTCTGTCGCTGCCCAACCCGCCCCAAGGGCCGGCGGAACTCAAGCCGCCGACAAGGGGAAGGGGAAGGAGCCGGCCCCCGGGCAGCCGGAAAAGAAGCGCGCCCGGTCTCCTCCAAGGGTGTCACCTGCGCCGAGTCAGGGAACCGGCGCACCCTTGCACTCATCTCCTAGAGGCGATGGTCCATCGAGTGGCGACCCGAAGAGACCCTAGGTGTCCCACTCTAGCGGGTCTCTTCCCGGACAGCGGCAGTCCGAAGAACCCCAAGTGTCCCGCCATCCTTCCTCAGGCGGAGGGGCTTCTAGGATGGACGCCGGCGGGGCGACGTCGGGGAGTGTGCCGGGGGTCCAGACGCCACAGCCCGCGACCGTCCCAGCCGCAAGTCCTAGCGGTTCAACTGTGGCCTAGAGGCCGGGGCTACAAGCCCGTTGGAGCGATCATGTCGCCCAGTAAGTGTTGCTCTCTCTGGCTTGTAGGAGTAGCGTTCTCGTCTCCTTTCTTGGCCTGAGAGCTTTCTTTCCCCGCAGGGACCGACCGGCTGCCGGGGGCGGGCCTATCACCCAGCCATCTCCAGTCGGCGGAGGCTCCGTGCCACAACATCTGGGAACCACGGTGGCTCCAATGGCCCCCAAGCCGGCGGGGGCTTCCTTTGTGCCGGCGGGTTCGCACTCTGCAGTGGCTGCGGCCACGCCTGTTCGCCCTCCTTCGCCAGCCCGAAGGTCCGGTGCTGAGGCTGGAAGGGCCGCTATAGGTGCAGTTGTTGGCTCCCTGGTTCCCTCAGGACAACGTCTTGCTCTGGTTGCTGAGGCACCAGCACCTCCGCCGGTATTAGACGCGACAGGGGAGGTCAGGGGCACGACTCCTGTCCCCGCTGTCCTGGCGCCCATGTGGGATGCCCTGGGGCGTGTCCAGACCAGCGCCCGACAGTTCCAGGTCGCCTTTGAGCGGGAGCGGGGGGCGCTGGCCGGAGAGAGGGAACGCCTTCGTAGCTGGGAGCACCTCCTGCAGCATCGGACCCAGGAGGCTAAGGCGGAGCTTGACTCGAGGCAGTCGAGACTTGATGCCATGAGTGCTCTGCTCGACGCTCAGAAGAAAGCCATCAACCGCCTGGACTCAGAGACCCGGCGGCTCCGTGCTTCCTACCGCGAAGCCCTGGCCCAAGTTGAACCCAAGGCCGAAGCGCGCTCTGCTGCCGCGGAGGAGCTGCGGCTGCAGGTAGCTCGACGAGAGTGCGTCGTCGCTGATCGGGAACGTGTTGCAGCGGCCGAGGAGGAGAAGATCGCCGCACGGCTGAAGGCCAGAGACGGCGAGCTGAGGGCTCGGGCTGAGGAGCTGGAGCTCTGCGAGTCGGCTGCCGCTGCGAGGGAGGAGAAATCCTCCCGGGAGCGCCGGGCGGCGTTGGATCGCGAGATAGCGGCTCACCAAGAGGTAGAGAAGCTCCAGTCTTCGCGGTCTGCCGAGGCCCAGGCGGTCTGGGGATTTATTACCGAGGCGGGGTCCGCCTTGGTTCCTATTGGTTTCAGCCCGGTGCGGACGGAGGCTCCAGTGCAGGAGATGTCAGAGGCAATCCCGGCACTTGAGTCCATCGGCGGCAAGCTGGGCCGGCTCGAAGCTGTGATCGACGATGAGCTTGAGGTGGAGGGACGGGGCATGGTGAAGGAGGTCGCTACGCACGTACTGGCGTGCTTCCGGAGCCAGGACCCTTCCTTCTCTCTGGAGCCAGTCCGTCTAGGGCCCGTTGCCGAGCGGGAGGGAGCTGCCAGAGCCGAGGTTGAGGACGTGGCCGCCCTTGTGGCCTCTAGGTTCCAACAGGAGTCCGGGGACTCTTAGGCATCTGCCTCCGTGGCTAAAAGGCCCTGTACCTCCTTCTCCTTCTTTTTTATTTTTGTTGAGTCTGTAGCCCAGCTCATGGAGCCTTTTGTGAATAGACTCTTATTATCTTCTGCGTCTGTGTGCTTTAGTCTTCTTCTTGGTTTTACCTGGTCGAGCCCTTAGCTCTGCAAGGTACTCAGAGGCCTTGACCAATCCCGAAGCTCTGCACAGACACCTTCCTCGGGTCCTTACTGTATTAAGGGCCCCGGAGGTCTCCAGGAACCACCCCATGAGAATGGGGAGGTCCGGACCTGCTAGCCACGTGGCGGGTCCGGAGCTCTCCTCTGAGGAGAGGGAGGTCCGGCCCCACGGAACACGTGGAGCCTTCGGAGCTCTCCCCTCGGGGGGGGGGGGGGGGAGGTCCGGTCTCTTCCGGCTACGTGGCGGACCCGGAGCACCCCCTGAGGAGAGGGAGGTCTGGCCCCACTGGACACGTGGGGCCTCCGGGGCTCGCCCGTGCGAAGGTAGCGAGGTCCGGATTCTTCGGTCTTACCTTGGAGTTCCGGTCTTGCGCGATCCCGTAGCGGCCCCCTGGTAGGTGTGTCCCATTGATTGGGTGCTCCTACCATACTCCTGCGGGGAGCTGAGGCCGAGAGGTCCTGTACACAAGTAAGGGAAACGCAATTCTCCTTGGGGGCTCCCCTTCCCCTATCTCATAGTCTTATTTGGCTTACGGTCCCCATCCACTTGTATGGTGCTCGGGGGCCCCTGGCCATTGACCGGTACCTCCAACGCAACCGCCTTTGGTAGGGCAGCAAATGGCGACTAAAGGTGAGGATGAGAAGAGGGAGCTGAGCGCATGGTGAGCATACGCCGGAAGTGCGGTCATAAAAATTTAATACGTAATTTAAATGAGCACAAAGGAAAAGCAAAGTAGGACATGTTTCTTTTCACATAAATTTCCATAGGAGGAAGGCAGGCTAAACATGGAGACCACGACCCGTCCCATTAAAAAGGGAAGCAAGACTCTACGAGCTTGGGGTCGGAACCAGGCGAAGCTGAACGTAGTCCTGGACCGTCCCCTGAGACTTAGCGGCTCCGAGCGCTGCTCCTGGGCTCTATGGAATCTATTTCAAAAGGAAGAGGTTGTCCTACAATTGCTCTAGGGATAGAACTTACGGAGATGCTCTATGTTCCAAGGGTGCGGGAGCGGGTCCCCGTCCTCGGTGGAAAGGCGTACACACCCGGGATGGCACACTTTTGTGACTCGGAAGGGACCTTCCCAACTAGGGGAGAGTTTGTGGGTACCTTCGCGAGAAAGTATGCGCCACAGCACCAGGTCGCCTTCCTGCAGCTCCCGGACACGCACAGACCTCTGGTGGTAGCGGCGGAGCGCTTGTGTGTACCGTGCGTTACGGAGTGCTGCATGCAATCAGACCTCGTCGACGAGGTCGATGTCTCCACGCCGGAGGTTGTCCTGCTCGGCTTCGTCGTAAGCTCGGACACGATGAGACTTCATGGTGATCTCCGGGGGAAGTACAGCTTCGGCCCCATACACCATGAAGAAGGGTGTCTCTCCGGTGGCCCGACTCTGGGATGTCCGGTTAGCCCATAGTGTGCTCGGAAGCTCATCCACCCAATTGGCACCATGTTTCTTTAGGCTTGCATAGGTGCGGGTCTTGAGGCCCCGAAGAATCTCGGTGTTGGCCCTCTCGACTTGCCCATTGCTCTTTGGGTGAGCAACAGAGGCATAGCACACCTGGATGCCGAGGTCTTCGCAGTAGTCTTGGAACGCTGTGCTGGTGAACTAGGTCCCGTTGTCGGTGATGATTTTGTTCGGGACCCCGAACCGGCAGACAATCGACCTGATGAACTTTACTGCGGATTGCTTGTTGATGGTGACGACTGGTGTGGCTTCCGTTCACTTGGTGAACTTGTCGATGGCGACATAGAGGTACCGGAATCCCCCGACGACTCTGGGGAATGGTCCCAGGATGTCCAACCCCCATACGGCAAACGGCCATGAGGGCGGGATCATTTGTACCGCCTGAGCTAGTGTATGGATCTACTTGGCGTGGAACTGGCACGCCTTGCAGCTCTCGACCAGTTTGACGACATCCTGGAGTGCTGTTGGCCAGTAGAAGCCATGCCGGAAGGCTTTACCGACAAGCGTGCGTGAGGAAGAGTGACTCCCACATTCGCCTCCATGGATCTCAGCGAGCAAGTCGCAGCCTTCTCCCTGGGTCATGCACCGCAATACGACGTGGTTGGCGCCACGCCGGTAGAGATCCCTTTCTACCAGCGCGTATCTCTTAGCCATGCACACGATCCGTTCAGCGGATACACGTTCATCAGGGAGGATGTTGTCTTTCAAGTAGTCCCGGATCTCCGTGATCCATGCATAGGGTCTGACTTGAGCTTTTGGATCTTGAGCGCTAGGTTGCACAGAGTCCCCAGTGACGCTTACGATCCTTGGCGGCGTCCATGGATGCAGGGCCGCCGGGACCGCCAGCTTCGAGGTGCTGGTCCACCCCCCTTCGCCCGGCTCGGCGGGCCGGGCTGTGGGCCGCAGCAACGTACTCTCAAAGACTCCTTCGGGCACAGGGGCTCCGGTGGAGGCCTTCGTTGAGAGGTCATCAGCTGCGGCATTGCCAGCACGCGGTACGTGGCGCAGGTCCAAGGCGAGGAAGTCTTTCTCCAACATCTGCACGTGGAGCAGTTAAGCAACTAGCTGTGGGTCATTGCAGGAGCATTCACCCTTAACTTGCTTGATAACTAGCTGGGAGTCGCCCTGTGCCAACAACTGGCGAGCGCCCAGAGACAGGGCTGTCTTTAGGCCAAAGAGGAGTGCTTCATACTCCGCCATGTTGTTGGTTGCCTTGAAATTGAGATGCACCATATACCCAAACTGCTCCCCCGATGGCATGAGAAGAAGTACGCCGGCACCGGCCCCCTGCTTTCGCGAGGAGCCGTCGAAGAAGAGCGTCCAGTGAGGCCCGGTGAAGACCGGAGCTCGGTGCTTTGGTTCACTGTCTTCGTGGCCCCCTGGGTCAGCCTTTGTTGGCGTCCACTCAGCTACGAAGTCAGCCAGGGCTTGGCTCTTGACTGCATGGCGAGGAAGGAAATCCAGCTCAAACTCTGCCAATTCCGCTGCCCATTTAGCGACATTGCTAGTCACGTGGGGGCTGTGAAGGATAGCCTTCATCGGATAGGAGGTGACCACCGAGACCCGGTGGGCTTGGAAGTAGTGGCGGAGCTTCCTGGACGCCACGAGCACTGCATACAACAGCTTATGGACCTCCAGGTACCTTGTCTTGGCGTCATGGAGGACCTCGCTGATGTAGTAGACAGGCCTCTGGATGGTCCGGACCCTCCCTCCCAGGGCAGAGATGTCTTCATCCATGGGCTCAGGCCTACGGGAGGTGGGTGGGTCCAGGGAGGCTGCCAGGAGCTGAGACTCGAAGGCTCCCAAGCCGCCTTGGACCTCCGGGAGGTCCCTCTGATTTTCCGGGAGCTCCAAGAGGTCCCGTTGGGCCTCCGGAAGGTCCTGTTGGACTTCCGGGAGGTTCCGTTGGACCTCCGGGGGGTCCCGTTGGACCTTCGGGGGGTCCCGTTGGACCTCCGGGACGTCCCGTTGGTCCTCCTGGAGGTTGTCACGGAGGTCCGGGGGTCCGTCTTGGACCTCTGGGGTTTCCTGGCGCCTGTCTCCTGCTACCGGAGCAGGCTGTGGCGATGAGAGGTCCGGCCGCTCTGCGACGAGGACCATACTCACCACTTCAGTTGTCGCCGCGATGTAGAGCAACAAATGCTCTTCGGGTTCGGGGGCTACCTTGATGGGTAGGGTCGTGAGGAGTTGCTTCAACTCCTGGAAAGCTTCTTCCGCTTCGTCGGTCCAAGCAAATGGGCCGGATTTGCGCAGGAGCTTAAAGAAGGGGAGCGCTCGCTCTGCTAGCCTCGGTATAAACCGACTCAGCGCGGCTAGGCATCCCGTGAGTTTCTGGACTTCTTTGATGCGGGCGGGGGGCCGCATCAATTTGATGGCCTTGATCTTCTCTGGGTTAGCCTCAATTCCTCGGTGTGAGACCAGGAATCCTAAGAGTTTTCTAGAGGATACGCCAAACACACACTTGTCGGGGTTCAGCTTGGTGCGCGTAGAGCGCAGTTTGTCAAAGACTAAGGCCAGGTTATCTAATAGGGATGAACTCTGTCTGACCTTAACAACGATGTCATCGACATACACCTCAACTAAGTCTCTTATCAACTCCCCGAAGGTTTTGTGCATTGCACGTACAAAGGTGGGGAGAGTGTTCTTTAGGCCATAAGGCATAGAGACATAACCGTACAGGCCGTCTACTGTGATGAAGGGGGTGTGCTCTTCATCTTCTCTAGACATAGGGATCTGGTGGAAACCCGAGTAGGCGTCTAGGAAGCACAGCATATCACAGCCCGATGTCGAGCCTACTATTTGATCTATTCTAGGGAGAGGGAATAGATCTTTGAGACATGCCTTATTGAGACTGGTGTAGTCGATGCACATCCGGAGCTTCCCGCTGGCCTTCGGGACAACGACGGGGTTCGCCAACCACCGGGGGTGGTGGACTTCCCGTATGAAGCCAGCGTCCAGCAGCTTCTTGATTTCTTCCTGGATGAAGTTTTGCTGCTCGATGGACTGCTTGCGGGGCTTCTGTTGGACTGGTCGGGCATCGGGGAAAACCTTCAAGTGGTGCTCGATCACCTCCCTAGGGATCCCCGGCATCTGCGACGGCTTCCATGCAAACACGTCGACGTTGTGCCGGAGGAAGGTGACGAGCGCGCCTTCCTATTTGCTATCCAGGCCCCCGGCTACCCTGGTGGTCTGGGTGGTATCGGCGCCAATTTGGACGAGCTTCAGGGGGACGTCGCCCTCGTCGAGGGGTTGCACACGGGGTGCTGCGGTAGAGGCACGGTGGCGTGCACTCGGGTGGAGCCGATCTGGTTCTGCACTGCCAGGGGCAGTGCGGTCTCCACGAATTCTGAGGACGCCTGTTGGTGTAGGCATCTTCAACACGAGGTATCTGTAGTGGGCTACAGCCATGAATCGGTGCAGGGCTGGCCTGCCAATTATGGCGTTGAAGGGGAGGTCGATCTCCGCCACATCGAACAGAATGTACTCTGTCCGATAGCTATCCGGTGCCCCAAAGGTCACCGGAAGGCTGATGCTGCCGTAGGGAATGACCTGTCCCAGCCCTACCCCTGAGAACGGGCTCGATGAGGTGAGCTTGGCCATCGGGATCTGCAGCTTCTGAAAAGCTGTGCGACTGATGAGGTTCAGTCCAGCTCCGCCATCCACCAAAACATGGTATATCCTCACGTTGGCGATGGTGGGAGCCACCAAGAGCGGTAGTTGGCCGGCCTAAGCCATGTTCCTGGGGCAGTTGGTGGCATCGAAGCTGATGGGGGTTCCCATCCACTTGAGGTGTGGCGCGGCACTCGGGAGGGGAGCCACCGATGCTACCGCTCGGCCCAGGGTCTTAACTGCGCTTCGGGACGAGGGGTCAGCGGACCCACCATAGATGACGTAGAGCATCTTCCAGCGCTCGTCATCACTGGAGCTGGAGTCCTCATGGTTGCGCACCGCCTTCACGGCGTGCTGAGGCTCCTGGAACTCCACCTGTTGGTCGACGTTGTCTCGGGCGTCGACCTTCTGCTTGCCCTCCCTTTGACGGTAGGGTGGGGCATCAATTCGAAGCTGCTTCCCTTTCCGGAAGCGCTCGGCGAGCTTCTGGATCTCCCGGCACTCGGCAGCAATATGGTAACTGGTGCCGTGCACGGGGCATAGCTCGCCTTGGTCACCATCTGGAGCTGGTGACTATCGCTGCCTCTTGTCGGGGCGCGGCCCCCGAGCCCAACTGGGTGCCGCTGCTGCGGCAACGGGAGCCGCGGCCGGCTGTTTCATCTTGCCATCGCCCCGGTTCTTGATCTTCTTGCCGCTTCCATAGGAAGCGGCGCCAGATCCTGGCTGCCCTTCTGACTCAGAGGCTGGCAGGGAGTGCCAGTTTCGCCCTTCTGCTGCTCTGGCGCACTTGTCCGCCAGGCTGAAGAGCCCCGAGACGTCGCGGACCTCTTTGGTCGCGAGCTTCTCGAGCATCTTCTTGTCCCGAACGCCTTGCTGGAACGCCACCACCACAGAAGCACTTTGGATATGTGGGATGGTGTTCCGTACCTGGGGGAACCGCTGGATGAAAGAGCGCAGCGATTCCCCAGGTTGTTGCTGGATGTCGTGGAGATCGAGCCCCGTGCCAGGCCGGGTGTAGGAACTGCCGAAGTTGGCGGTGAACTACCGGCAGAGCTCCCCCCAGGAAGTTATGGAACCCTGGGGGAGGTTCATGAGCCAGGACCGGGCTGGGCCGGTGAAGGCGACGGGGAAGTAGTTGGCCATTACGACCTCATCCCCTCCTGCGGCAAGGACGGCAGTGGAGTAGATCTGGAGGAACTCCGCCAGGTTGACGCTGCCGTCGTACTTCTCGAGCAGGTGCGGCCGAAACTTGCGCGGCCACCTCGCGACGCGAAGGTGGGGCGCCACGGCCGCACATCCTGCTCCTGTTGCCGCGAACGCTTGGCTCGCTGCTGGCACTGTGTACCCCGGTATGGGCAAGGCTGCGCCATAGACCGGGGGCGCCGTTTGCAGGGCATATGGCTGTGGCATATGCTGTGTGGCGTATGCCTGGGGCAGAGATCGCATGGCGAAGGTCTGCACCTCACGCAGGGTCGAGGCTGACGTCATGCTGTCGCCGGCCTCTTAGTTGCGAAGCCTTTCTCGTTGTCGCTCGAGGAACACTCGGGCATCTTGGCCCAAGTGGCATCGTTCCAGCTCTGTTCTCAGGTCCGTTGATGGGAGCCTGGTGGAGCTGGAGTCCGCCGTCTGCCCGTCAACCGTTGGCGTGCGCGTCAGCGACACAGACGGTTGGCCGGGGCGTCGTCCCCGCCGAAGTCGAGGGTGTGCGGCGGCGACGACAAGACGGTCTACTTCGCGAATCCACTGCTGGGTCGCTGCCTGAGGCGCGTCCCCAGCAGGTGGATTGCGCAGTAGCACTCTTGCTGCAGCCAGCGCGCCCCCGTGGGGAACGCTCAGCACTGCAGAAGATCTCACGCTAGCTGGAGCCTGCATTGCCGGAGTCGGTTGCTGGATTCTAGCTTGCGCCGACACACTCCGTCCTGAGTGTGTCGACACGTATTCCCCGCTAGTCACGGTCCATCGTGAACGCGGGGGAGGAGAGCTTGCCGCTGAAGGAAGCTTGGTCATCTTCGTCGGCAAAATCTCGTCGCGCAAGGGAAAAGCCCCCTACCTGGCGCGCCAAATGTCGAAGTGTGTGGTCGACACTTACCCCGGACCTGCTCTGGGCAGCCCGCGGAGGTTCTTTTTCAGAGGGGCTAGTCGC
Source organism: Neostapfia colusana (assembly GCA_030760725.1). Classification (NCBI taxonomy): domain Eukaryota; kingdom Viridiplantae; phylum Streptophyta; class Magnoliopsida; order Poales; family Poaceae; genus Neostapfia; species Neostapfia colusana. The sequence continues at coordinate 123,157,267 of JASWHV010000001.1, read as the reverse complement.
TTGCGGAGAGATTCAGCGTAAGGGATGAGTGAGGGAGAGGCTTGACACGGCGAGTTTTACGTGGTTCGGGCCGCCGGAGCGTAAAACCCTACGTCCACGGTGAGCAGAGGTGCTCGCTGTATTGCTTGTTGCCCAGAACCGGAGTCCTGAGCTTGAGGGTGAGTTATGTCTAGGGTGCGAGTTGCTGAAGTGCGAACCCCTGCTAACGTTGCCTACCCGAGCCTTTTATAGTCCAAGGCTCGAGCGGCTTACAAGGGGGACCCGGGGAGATTGCCTGCGGACTATTGTATCTGTAGTTATGTCGGTAGTTGTCTCTAACGAAGGCTTCCAATTCTTCGTTCTGCCGCCCTGCCCATGCTGCAAGCTAGTCGTAGTGGTTGATGACGACGGGGGCGGCAGGGGATGTCTTGTCGCTGTGTTTATTGGCTGGCAGGATCTGACATGGTGCGCTAGTCTGTGATGCGACTGGGCGCAACGGCACCCGACAGAGGCGTGCTCCGTGTATTCGCGTCTTGGGAAGGCGCGGGCCTTGAATACCTTGTACAACCAAGGTATGGTGCGTCTTTACACCTGCTGCCTACTGCACGGGGGCAGGCAACGCCGTCCTGCTGGCCACGTGGCGGGCCCGGAGCTCTCCTCTGAGGAGAGGGAGGTCCGGCCCCGCGGGACACGTGGAGCCTTCAGACCTCTCCCCGCGGAGGGGGAGGTCTGGCTTCTGTCGGCCACGTGGCGGGCCCGGAGCTCTCCTCTGAGAAGAGGGAGGTTTCGCCCCGCGAGACACGTGGCGCCTTCGGAGCTCTCCCCGCGGAGGGGGGAGGTCCGTCTGCTGCTGGCCACGTGGCGGACCCGGAGCTCTCCTCTGAGGAGAGGGAGGTCCGGCCCCGCTAGACACGTGGCGCCTTCGGAGCTCTCCCTGCGGAGAAGGGCGAGATCCTTAGGCATTTTCCCCTTGTGCGTGGGGGTACCCCATATCAAGGGTACCGACACAAACCAACCCCAATATTAAGGGAGGTTGAGATGGCACGAGTTGGTAAGCTACTGCCTAGACCCACCTGCCACACTGATGAGTCTGACAAACCGTGGTGCGTGCTTTCGTCCATAATGTGTTCTCTGGTCTGGCTAACCTGTGACATGCCTCATCTATGATGGTGTTGACAACATCGATCTCGACATCGACTTCCTTCTTTATGGTGTCTCAGCTATGTTGCCGTCTTCGTTCAAGGGTGCATCTATGTGCACCCTCTACTTGATGTCTCTTTGCGCACCTCTATTTGGCGCCTCTGCGCAGCTTCTACTTAGCATCTCTCTGTGCCCATGGCTTCTTTGGCTTTGACAATCTCGATTTTGACATATATTATTGACCACGACTATCTCATAACACAACTTCCTCTACCACGGGTACTCGCTATTGCTCCCGGCTACGTTAACATCAACAAGTAGGACTATCATATGCACATATACTACTCGTTTGTTTCTACTCCAATCCTAACATGCGCAATACTACGACGTACAACTGTGGGGGATGTCGGCTTGTTAGGTTCTATCTTCAGGTTCTTCTCGAGTCTCACCATCTGCTATGCTCTCGCTGTGACTGCGGAGAGATGTTAGGCTATATTTGATAAGGTAGATAGACTAACATATGTAATTTAATGTATATTTGACATGCTAAATAGGCTGGCATATATAAGACAGATATATTTGATACGACAAATAGATTGTTATATGTATCGATCAGTCTTTTATACTTTATATATGCCGGCCGGGCGTTACGATACAATCCATCCATCAACCCATTATACAATCACAATCCAATACGTTTGTGATCTACTGCATCTTCCAATCCTCTCCTGCCCGGCATCGATTCTATGGAGCCCCCCCCCCCCCCCCTGATGTCTTACTAGTATACGTTTGTGAAGGTGCGAGGATGCGGCGGGCTTTGTTGATTTGCCCCACGTAGGGGCGACGTGTGGCGGCCGAATCGATTTGTTTGGCACAAGGTCCATTCGTCAAAAGATCATAGACTGGCATGCTTGGGGAGTCGTGATTTGTTGTGGGTGAAGGGTGGGGGATTATATTTCTTCGTGCACCCGCTAATTCCATTTGGCTCTGCAGGAGCAAGTTGTTGATGACAACTCATCATCGCAACTTGCTCGTTTTACAGCTGATGCGACAGGAAATTCGGTATGTCATGGCAACGCGATCTGTTTTAAAATTCCGGCATCGGCCGCAGGACGGCAGAGCCCCGTTTTTCTTTCTTTTTTCATTTGGTAAAAAAAAACATGCTACAGTACGAGGGTGCTTAAGGAAAGGCGCACAAGTGGGATGCGGGTTCTGTCCGCCAAAATCTCAGCGCTGGGATCGAGATCCGATGGCTGAATCTTGCTTGTCTCACCAATGCATAGAATTGACCTTTTGCAGTTTGCACACAATATTCCCCGTGGTAGCTCGCTCTGCAGATCGCCGGAAGCAATCACACCATCGTGGGGAAGAGACATGGGTGCGGTCCTTTCGTAAGCGGTCCATTGGAAGCTCAGAACAGGTCCACTACGTTCTGGTTGATTGCTTCCTTACGCGTCGATCTTATCCACTGCTTCAATGGCGCAACTCCCACACCCTGCCCCCTCGAACTAGCCCGTCAGGCAGATCGCGTCGTACACTGGTACCCGGTTGTACTAGCTGGACTGTGTGCACAGCGTCTTCCTTTTAGAATGATAGGCTGCCTTTGTCATCAGCAAGCGTGTTTCTCGTTTCGTTCATTTGCATGCTGCATTTACATTGTGCAGGGCCTGGTAAAATTCGAGGCACGAAAATACTAAAATAAGGTTTCCTTAGAAAAATAGGATTATAAATATATAATATATATACATATATTATAATATCTTACATAATAATAGGATATATCAAAAAATATAATTACTTTTAAACTCTTATATCTTAAATGTATAATGTTTATTTGAATAACACTATTCTTTTAGTTTTTTAAATCAAATTTTCTATTACATGATAAAAAATATTCAACCTTAGAATTCAAAACCGTGGAGACTATCTAAGCACCAAACGCAATCACTATCAACCATTACTATATTTATGCGGGTGATAAAAAGATGATACCTGACTTTCATTGTTTGGCTTTGATTGAATTCGTAGGTAGTAGCCGATGTAGGTTGGTGACGTGAGGTAGTACGAGAGACCGAAGTTACAAAACTAAACATATAAAACTATTACACTATACTCCCTCCATTCTGAAATCAATGACGTTTAGGATAAGAAATCTAGTTTATTTTTGTCCAAAACGTCATTTATTTTAGAACGAAGGGAGTATCAATTTAGGGGCCCTGTTCCATCAAACACCCTGCACAGCCCTCTCGCTCGGGCCCGACGTTGTGTCTTTGTCAGGCTCGTTTCCACCGGATCATGTGTTTGAATACGGTAGTGGAATACTTGCAGAATTTGGCAACCTGCAAACTCCGCTCGTGGGTACAGAAACGGCATTGCACCATGCTAGGGATCTCATGTTGCGTCGTAGATTTAAACAAACTATTTTTCAGAATAAAAAAACGTTTTTCTTAAAAAGGGGACCGTTTCCAATAGGGATGGCAACGGGTAAAAAACTCGCGGATATCACTCTGGGTTACCCGTACCCGCTGGATAAAATCCGTATCCGAACCCGTACCCGTTACCCGCAGCGGGTATAAAACATTATCCGTATCCGTTACCCACGGATATTTTTTATCCGCGGGTATATCCGTTACCCCAAAACCTTTAATAAAAAATACATTGCATATAGATTTATGGAACAGTTTGACACCGAGCAGCCGAGCAAGGGAGTTGGAAAGAAAAGAAAACCAAACCCTAGAAGCTAGAACTATTATATAATGGTGTATTGGCCCACATGTCAGAACGGGTTCGGGTATACGGATATGGGTATGGATTTTTTTTTACCCGATAAGAAATATCTGTTGGATTCAACCCGTTACCCGAACCCGTACTCGTGGATCTGAACTTATACCCGAATCCGTACCCATCGGGTCGGATATCCGCGGGTAAACGGGTAATGGGCACCCGTTGCCATCCCTAGTTTCCAAGCATGCACCGTGCCGTACTGGGCTCGAGCTTCCCCAGCCGAATTTGGGCTCTCGGCCTGTGTGCTTCTCTGTTTGATTCAGGCCTTATTACGGGCTCAAATACTTGGGCCCCATATAGCACAGGCGAGCAAATACGACGCGCTGGGGTCAGTCTCGAAACGGAGGGGGGGGGGGGGTTCGTCTGGTTCGTCGCCGATCTTGCTCGTCTCCGCTGCGAACCCCTCCCCAACCGCGAGCATTTCTTCGGCAGATTTGCCTCGAGCGCGGCGCCGGTTTCCATGAGGTAGTGCTCCAGGACCACCTCGGCCTCGCGATGCTGCGAAAGGGGGCCGTCGCCTTCCTCGCCTGCGCCGCCCTCTACATCGCTTTCGCCGCCTACTCCCGTCGCCAGGTGGGCCCGCAGTTCTTCTATGATAGTTTTAAGTTGTCCTGTTCTCGAATCTTGGGCCAACAGGGTGGAATTGTAGCAGATCTCTCGGTGCCAGGGTCGATTTATCTTGTAGGGATTTGAGTTGTTCATAGCAGCAGTAGTGACTATGAACACCAGTGGCAGTAGTGCAAGGACAGTCATGTGCATTAATGCATCATAACATTTTCCGATGACTACTGGCTAAGCATATTGTCATGCTTTGTGATATGTCAAATGACTCACAATCTGTATGTGTTATTTTTTTACACAGTGCTTTGAACATGCACTGCTGCTACAACTGTGTTGGTAGCTTGATGATAATTTCAGAATGAACAAAGATTTAACCGACATTCTTTCTCTTGTTGCACAGAGCATTGCTGAGGTTCAGTTACCAGCAGTTACCCACAGGGTCTACCTAGATGTAGAAGTCGATGGACAACATATAGGTATATCTTGACTGATACAATGTAATTATGGAGTTTTAGCAGAAGCTTTTGGTTACTAACAATCTTGTTACATGCGTTGCTACTTAATGTTCCTCTCATCTTAACGAGAGTAAGATTGTTGCTTTAATGCTCGCGTTCCTCCTTGTTGCAGGTAGAATTGTTATTGGTCTTTATGGCGAAGTCGTGCCAAAAACAGTTGGTATTCTTATGCTCTTTTTCCTTCTATCATGTTAATTTGTTACCTTTATGTGTGCCTCTTTACATTTGTTGGGGGCTGTGTGGTGTGGGGGGTATCCTTTGTTTTTTGTTGCGGATTTTTGATATGTGGGGGCGGTTTTCCTTCGGCTGTTCTATGGTGCTGTTTATCATGTTATCGTGTTTGCCCATGGAGAAGTTTAGTGGATGCGTATCCATTTTTTTACTTCACAATTTCTATGGTATTCAGTGACGCTGCTCTGCAAACTTAAGATCTAGCAGTTAGCACACTTTCCATTTCTGTCATCTCTTCATTCCTGAAAGATCTTTTGTTTTTGGGCTACGACCAACATCACTGCTTCAATTTCATAATTATCCTTTCAAAGTAAATTATTTGTGATTTACGGGTAACAAATCCCTACTGAACTTTAGTATAGTCACTAATTTTCTTAGTTCTACATTTGCAGAAAACTTTAGGGCCCTTTGTACAGGTATTCTCTCTCCATGGCTTCTTTTGGTTACTTCCAATTTCAGTCCTGTATTGACTGTCCATATCCATTTTGTCTAACATTTCAGGCGAAAAGGGTGTTGGGCTCAATGCCCGACCACTTCACTATAAAGGAACACCATTTCATCGTATCATCCCTGGTTTCATGATTCAGGGTGGTGACATAGTAAAGGGCGATGGGAAAGGAAGTGAGTCTATATATGGAGGCACCTTCCCAGATGAGAACTTCACTGTAAAACACACACATCCAGGTCAGAATAGCCAGCATCGATTTGTGTCATGCACTTTGCCCTTTGCGTTCATCTCAGTTATACATTTACTTTCAAGGAATCATGCAACCAATTGAAAAATAAGTGAACAGCTGTTAAAAGCTTATGGAAGAAGAAGGCGGTTGATGTGGTTTCTATAACCAGAGGGGGTTGGTTTGACTTGCTGTATAGCTATACCTTAGCTGAAAAAACTATGTAGCTACACCCACTCAGTTATTTTTCAGCATCAAGTTGTACCATTCTAGTATTTCTGAACCTTGCTTTACTTTAGCTATATTTTCTTCCCTCCTGACATCCTTTGGCGTTTAAACAGTTGTGAGCTTGGCCAGGCTGGAACCATAGTGTTGAGCTTGAGACTTTCTTTTTGAAAAAACTTTTGATTTTCTGCAGTCAGGTATAACTCTAATGCTACCTTGCAATCGTGCAGGCGTCGTTGCTATGTCAAATTCCGGACCTGACTCCAATGGATCCCAGTTTTACATAACAACAATCAAGACAGGCTGGTAAGTTCATTTACACCACATCCCTCCAGTGATTAATTCCAGATGGCACAAAACCTAAAATGGTAAACTCGTAGGTTGGATGGGGAGCATGTTGTCTTCGGCAGGGTGATTCAGGGAATGGATTATGTGTATGCCATTGAAGGTGGTGCTGGTACCTACAATGGCAAGCCAAGGAAGAAGGCCCTGATCACTGACTCTGGTGAGATACCAAAGGAGAAATGGGGCGAGGACATGTAGGCTGCCTTCTCGCTCTGTTTCTGTGGGCTGCACAACATCTTCCAACCAGCTCACCACATGCCTTTTTTTAACCTGTATTCACGTGCCACAGTTTCAGGCAACATGATGAAAATGCCATACATTATAGCCAGTTCATAGTCAGATGAATCCCACTTTGTTGACCCACATAACTTGAGTTTTGTGAATGGTGATTTGTGACTTGTGAACATGCACATCTTCTGATGATGCTTTAGATAGGCTTTCTTACCTTGATACACCTGAATATCTTGATCTGCGAACTTGTGTATGGAACTGTGCTCCTGCTCATTAGTACCAGCGGTTTTGGTTACTGAATTTAGCTTGGAAGATGCAGTTGTTTTCAGTTTCCTTGTCAAGCCGTGTTAATTTTTGTTTGTTGTGGACCTGTCAATTGTCTGTATCGTCCAAGCGGCGTAACAAAATATGTATTGCGGTATCAGGGATGAGCGTGGAACGGAGGCCAGCGACCTGAAGACGTGCATATCGTACATTCGGAGAACTTCTCCACATGGTCAAGAGTGTACGTCCTGTTCTGTTCTGGATTGACTGTCCCAGCGAAGTTAGGCAGTAGTACAAGCTCCAAACCGCGAACGGAGAACAACCAATTGCACAGGCAGCAGGTTATGAGTATGCTCATTTGGTCTAGAAGGTTCGCATGCCTTCTTCGCTCTGCGCCTCTGGGTGAAGAACATTCGCAGACTATACAGGGAAAATAGAACTTGTGGAATGGGGTAAAAAATGTTGACTGATAACTTAGGCCATCAATGAGGAGGAATGCTGCTGACTCCAGGGTGCTCATTAAAACGAACCATACTTTGGTGTCCTACTCATTTACATCAATTTATTCTCATTTCGGACATCACGGTAGGATGATGGGCGGCGTGGAGTCTGGAGAAGAAGAAACACGAGCAGTAGCCACGTGCGTGCAATGAGTTCATCCTGTCAATTTTTCTGATTCGTCAACAGTCTCTTACAGAAATGTAGAATAGAAATATAAAGAAAGTCTGCGTAAAAAAGATCTAAGTGGATCGGACCCTTCCTCAGACCCTACGTCAGCGGGAGCTACCTGGGCTACCCTTTCTCTTCAAGTCTCCATGTTCACAATCTTTCCTTCAACAGTTAAAATTTTTTTCCCATGTATTCATTAGAGCGTTGTGCTTTTTCAGTCTGTACAAATGAGTCTTCATAAATTTGATCAGTAATAAATGCTCTTATGAAAGTATTGAAGTGATGTCTTGTTTGACCTGATATATTGATGCTGGTGTGGGTTACAGGTGCAAGGAGATATATTATCCACCAATTCATCAGAACGGTTTCAGTATTCAACGAGTAAAATGTTTCCAACTCGAATTCTTTACTGGGACTGTGTTTAGTTGCAGCTTGATTGTCTGCACCCCCCCAAATCATCCAATTGAAAACAGCTTTCAAGATTTGTAAAGCTTTCCCGTGCATAAAGCTTTGACCTTGTCTTCAGCTCATCTCGTCAATTCAGTTTGCATTCAGCACTTATTAACAGACTGAACCCTTTAGGTTGTTGAAAGCGGTGGTAAGAACATCGAGATTGATGAATATGTTGCCGAGATTGAGGCAGAGAAGGCTGCAGCTGAAGCTGCAAAGAAGGGTGCCCCAAAGGACGCCTAGTTTCTTGTCTTGTGTTATGCCTTCCTTCTATCAACACATCACTCTGTCGCTTTTAGGTGAAACTGTATGCTTCGATGCTTACTGCTTGTATAAATCTTTGTAGATAACATCTGCGAAATGTGCTCGTCTCCATGCCTTTGGAATGCTTCAATTTCATTCAAGTGTATTGGCTGGACTGTTCAAATCCTTTTATAGTTGTCGCCAGCACCCGCAGGTGAGAATTTGCACCCATGCCCGTCGGGTTTCAGGCAGGTTTCAGGTGCTGTCGGGTTTGACTTTTTATAAACATACTACAACATTTAATAAAAAATTTAACAAAAATAATCCGTTTTGAATCACAATACAATAAAAAATATTAAGTTGCACATAAAAAATTATAAATATAGGTTACGATAAGTGACATAAAACAAATAAGTTATAAGAAAAATAAATAAATTTGACTTTAAAATTACAAACATTAGTCACCTCGAGTACTCGTTGGGTACGCGCGGGTGAAAAATAAAACCTGCACCCGTAACAAGTTTGATCAAGTGCGGCTTAAACCTATGTGTGGAAAACCTCACCCGCACCGACACCCGTCGTGTGCAAAGCCCATCGGTTACCTGAACCCACTGGTGCGATTGTGATCCATAGGTTCAGCTGTTGCTTATTGGTCCAAGAGAAAGGCAGCAAACCCTATATCTGCATTATCCTTTCTTGTGGGCTGGGCCTTTTTGTTTTGGGAAGGCCTATGGGCCGGGGCTTTGCTTGTTGCCTTTTCAGCAGCGCTATGATTCTACAGTTCGAATTGGAGAGGGTTTGTTCTGCTGAGCCCTGCGCCTCTGATTTTTTCCCAATATTTTAAAAAGCTGACGTACCATGGTTCTCTAGTCGTGCTGAACATGTCATTTCGGTTCGTTGTAATCTCAGACGATAAGGCTGGTGCTTTCTTGGTATGTCACTTTGGCTCACAACATTCTGAACCGATAATGGTGCTGCTTTCTACCTGTCGCATTTGCTCCGAGGAGTCAATGTGCTAGTTGCTAACCTCTTGCTGTTCTCATACATCACGAACAAGACCTGGTCTGAGAAATTAATGGCTAATATTTCTGCTAAACGTCACAGATCACCGTTCTTTGGAGTTTACATCATAGTTGATTCCAGAAACACAAGGAAAAACGACAAGTTTGCACGCCCTTTCTCTACCGGTCAGCACGAGCAAACTCTGATCGAGAGAAATTACTGGCTAGTTTACAGACGTCACATAACATGCTCTTCTCTCCGTGTAAATATTTTTATTCCAATAATTTTGCAGGCTCTTTCGATGCTGGTTACTATGCAGGAAAGCAACGCAACCAGAAGTGCTATGCTTCGTCAGGCAATGGGCCTTTTTTATGCATAGCGCGGCGCCTCAGGTAATCCAGCACATCAGCAGCAGCCTTATTTATTTTATTGGTGTCAAATATGGCCGGTTGTATTGAAGAAAAATAGTGATCTGACATGCTCAAATACATGAGCAGCTAACCACTTTGAAAAAACCCCAGCGTATTCGCGGTTATACGCGCCCATATTATGTACACCAAGCGTGCACACAAACACTAGCTAGCAGAACGTCAGCCATGCACCGATGCACGCATAGTTCTAACTTCTCGTTTCTGTGGGTCCGTCGCATACGTTTCAAGAGGCACCTGCTCATCCCGTTCCTAGTTCCTGTTGGCTGATGAATACCACTACGTACGTCTGAAGAAAGACCGAAACCCTTTGACTTGCTAATCTGCTCAACCAAAGACTAAACAACTCGTAAATTCTCTGCACACGAGTTCTGAATTTTTAGGATCATTCATGACGCCTCAGACTGCGAGAGACAAGAGATCAGCACATACATGATAAGTAAATCAGCATAATCATGTTTGTTGGCGAGGTTGAGGTTTAGCCATCTTCCTGGCATTTGGGCTTTACACTATCATCTCGAAATGACCGGCACCGGCTCCTCCGGCACTTTGGGTCTATGACCACCTACTCACCATGCACGATTTAACCCCAGCACCCCTTTTCTAGAAACATATGAGCAAATATCAGCGTTGATTGGATATCTAGATGACACATTTTTGCCACTGTGGCGTCACACACACACGCACACAACATTCTTAGCCTGGCCAATTGGCTCAAAAAGCAATTGGAAACAAAAGTATTCCAAACGGCTTCCAACGTTGGTGCCAATTACAGTTGATCTAGAGCTGAGAGATGGGCCGGGCCATTTCCGGGCGGCCGAAGCCCGACGGGCTGGCACGACCTAGGCACGAATTAGGCCCGAAATAAATTCGGGCTGGCCCAGCCCGACATGGTATTTCGGGCTGTGCCGTGCCCGGGTTCGGGGTCTTCGGGCGGCCCGACACGAAATTGATTTTTGGGCCGTGCTCGGGCCGGTCAGGCCCGAAATTAGCCCATTGGCCCGGTGAGGCCCATAGGCCCGAAATGGCCCAAAAATGGCTCGAAATTGTTCGATTTTTTTATTTTACAGTTTTTTTGGATTTTTTATTTTACAGATTTTTTTTGATTTTTTGGGATTTTTCGGATATCCGGGCCGTGCTTGGGCCTGGCCCAGCCCGAGGTTTACTCGGGCCGGATGTTTACTAAATTGTGCCGGCCGGCCCGGCCCGAAATGGCTCATTGTGCTTTTGGGCCGCAGACCAAATCGGCCCGAAGCACGAAATTTCCGAGCCGGCCGGCACCGACTCCCACCACTAAGTTGACCAAGCAGTGGGGAAGGTGTTCCCAATATGCCTGATGCAGGTAAGCGGCCCTAATTTCTTATAAAAAACATAAGGTTAATCCATGCTGATTACTGATTGACAGATTTGCCAAATCAGGAAAAGGTAGGAGCTCATGGTTTCGGATAAGACTGAGGACTAGGAGGAGGCTTTGGCCCCGCGCTGACATGGCAACCCAACCACACCCACTGCCTTGCTTCATGTCACGTGGGCCCTGCTGTTCCAAGAACAGGACAAGGACAGAAAGGGAAAGTTGCGGGCGGTACCAAAGCACCAACTACTTAATCTAGGCTACTCCAATGGCGCTTTGCTATTATCGTCTACGGAGAAGACGTTGATATGAGATGGGTGGTTACACTTGCCAACGATTCCAGCAAAGGCTACGCTGCTACGATCACACTGGTTAATTTACCTCATGCATGCCTCTTGTAAACATTGGGTTTCGGGAGAGAGAAGCGAATGAAGCCGGCTGATTAGCATTGGGAAATTGGGTCAGGAAGCCGTTAAAAGTTGATTAACATCACAAAATACATGGAAGAACGTAGTTATGTTTCACTGCAAGTTTGAAGGAATTAAACCCCTTCTTTCTCACAACGCAAGTAATCAAAAGCTCGAAGCTACGGCTACTATCGATCGATGAAGACCCACCCTGGTTGATAAGGCGAGAAACCAGAGGAAAGCGAACTTCCATAAGCACAGTTAGCAGCATCACATTATGACGTGCATGCTCCAGTCAAAAAACTCCCAAGATCTTTTCAAGATCCCCGTGCCCGTCAAGTCGTGGCGGAAGCAAAAACGGGGGAAACACACGGGACGACAGCGACCGCGGGCGCCTTCACGGCCGTGATGACAGGGTAGGCATGGCTCGGCGAGAGCAGCAGCAACAGCAGCAGAGATAAGCTTCCGCGACGAGTCGTTTTCCGCCGGCCCCGACCGTTCCCATGCAGAACGGATAAGGGCGGCAGCTCCGGCGCGCGCGCACCGCACACACAGCACTAAAAATAGTGGTGGAACTGATACTGATGCTTAGTGTTGTTAAAGATTTTTAAGTTGCTGTGGACGAGAGATATTTCAGGGTGCGCTTTGCCAGGCAAGCACCAACATCGGTGACACGCGGACGTCACCGGCGAACTGTTCATCTGCTAGAACGGCTAGATATTTGGGATTGCTAGATATTTCAACTCTGACTCCGATCGTGCCTGGTGCGTCCTGATCTACTGGCTGACGGTTCCTTCTTGTGCTGCAGCATCACGCTTTGTAGTACGTAGCATTCGTGTAGATTTGTACCGGGAACTTGCTGGTTTTTATTGTATGGAGAGGAGGCATACTATCGATCGATTGACTGTTTTTCTGCTGATGGTGTTTAGGATGAGACTGATGAACATGGAGGGAGGTTTTGGATGAGTACGAACTACGAATGCTGTTAGTGCCATTGAATATCTGGAGGGCGGTCGAGATCGGCCTGGGGAGATTAGCAAATAGGCGTAGCACCTTTTCTGCCATTCTGAAAAGATATATCTCACAATGGCCCTGATTCCCTGGATCTCCAACTGCGAGTATAGTTAGTTACTCAAGAAATCAGTGTGAATGTGCGGGGAGATTCTAGCATCCCAAGTTCCAAGCAGCAGGTCATTCGACTCATGCCCTACTTAGCCTGTCCCCGGATCCATCAGGAGAAAATCAATGGACCATTGGTGAATGACTGGCAAGGAACAAACCAACCCTCCTCCGTCTTTTTCGTCCTCTTCACCACGAGTAGGGGGAGGACCTGCCGAGTGCAGTCCAGGCATGCCGCGCCACGCTCTCACGCGCAGACCCGTGACAGGAGCCGTGCTGCTCTGTGACGAAAGAGCAGTGAGGATGTCCTTGTCCCCCCTTACTATGAAGAGAGAACCGTAGGCCATGTGATCTCGAGTCCTGGACTTTGCGTCCTCCGAACAGCTGCATCGATGGCCATGGCCCCCGATCCGATTCCACCTACCCCTATCGCCTACCCGTTTCCCATTGGATGGTTCCACCCTGATACATTTTAAATGCCACAGCGCGCCCCTTGTCATGTCACTTCAGTTTATGGTTGTACTGTCGTAGTACTAGCATTTCATATTATAATTTCTGCTAATAAACTCATTGTTCAACATGCAATTTTTTCGATAGTTAGCGGGAACCGAAACCGTGGCTGTTCTAGCTTAAAAAGAGATACCATATGCCTTGTCATACACCGGTTGCAATATATATTGCTTGGCCGATTATTCGCATCCTGATTTACAGTCTTGAAACTGAGCATGATTCCATCTTGCAACGAACGGCAGTGGCAAAAAGAACTACTCCAAGGAATAACTCCAACAACGGCCACAACAAACACCACCAAGCATAGCAATAAAACCGGACGGTGCTCTAACAGCTGGGAGCTTTGTTGACACCTACCCGAGAAGGAATCAAGGAGAGGGCCGGTGTGGCCATCCTCACAACTATAGTTTCCATTCAATTTCTGGAACCACCTAGAGACACAGAAATGTTACTCCCTCCATACTGAAATAAATGATGTTTAAGATAGCTAATTTAGTTTAAAATGTGGCAGCTAATTTAGTAAAATTTAGTTTAAACTTTAATTCAAATTTTAAACTAAATAGTTATTCTAAACATCATTTATTTCAGAACAGAGGGAGTAGTTTCTAGTTGTCTAAACTTAATATTTCTTTTCAACATATACACTAAGTTGTCGGATCTATTTAAAGATTTGTGTGCTTGTTGTTAGTTGTTTTTCTATTTTAAGATTATACAGTGACTTTAGAAAAAATATTAATGTATTAGCTATAGAAAAATTATAAGTTGTAGTCGTTCGATCTATACCCAATAATTCGATTTGTAGGTTGAAAATAGATGCTAATTCCAAATGCCTGAAAATTAGCAATTCCCTCCAATAAAATAAAGTATAATGTATGTTGCATCCATCATTCACAGGATGTGGTATAGGTAAACAGAATAAAACACTTCAAATCAGTAATGGTACCCTGCTAACAAATCTATCTGTTTTTGGTCGAACACAATTAGTAGCAGTACTACTTGACATCAAGGCACATATTAGCACTTGATTATTATTTTACCGTTATGTCATGACAGCGATTCTAACGACGGGTATGTATATAATGATATATTTCCATGGTTATCCATTCAGTTTCATACAGATCAACTATCAGCGATACCGAGACGCATCTGTACTTGTATTTTAGTTTGTTTCTGATGGAAAATATCATAATAAAGAAGTGATCGATTGATGAGAGGATTGAAAAGAATGCAGGCCAACGTGGGGTTGCCTTGATCTGCTACCTACCGAACTTGCTAAAAATTGGCGACTTGCAGTGATGTTGGTCGTTAGCTCCAGAAAATGACTTGTGGCTTGTAGTTATTTTTTTTTTGCATTCCTCCATGTACTGCCTTGCATTTGACCCCAGTAGTTTTTTGTTTGGTACGAATGCGCTATATAGTATTTTTTATAGGTATGAACACTGCAAATCTTTTGATAAGATCTGTATTTTTTACTCAACAAGAGATGTGGAAAGAGGAGAGGCCCAACTTTGGACAACTTATTAAAGTGAGATCTGACTTGTGGTGCCAATGCGCCACTACTGTGATCACAACAGGTCTATTACCCGATCAAGCAGAATCAAAATAACGACCAAATAAGCCATATGCCATCTCAATTTGAAAGACTAGTATGATACAAGAGATTATTTACACCTTATAAATTAGACTATCTATCAACAATATCTTATTTGAGATTAAACCCAACAATCTCTCTCATAACACATCGGATGGTCACATCTCCCCTTCAGACCGGCCCGAGTGGACACCCCTTCAATAACCTTATAACCGTGTGGCTCAAGAGACCTAATCCGACGGCCCAATATATGTGTGAGGTTCATGCGATGTTTTATATTTCTGGTCACAACTTTGATATCACTTGTTAGAGAATGGGTCCACTCGTCATGCCCATCAATCTTTACCACTAGCTCAAGGTCACAACATGTCTACTCTTCACATAGGCCCAACTAGAGCCACAACCACGGTCGTGGACCACCTTAACACAAAAAACTAGCCTGATAGTTGAGGTTCTCTCCACCATATAAATCGGGGACTCCAATCATGATGGATTGAATTCAACAATATATCCTATCACACATTGGGTGACCCTATCACCTCTACACATCCGGGTGGACACCTCTGTGATAGCCTGATAACCACGTGGCATGGGAGACCTAATTCGATAGTGTGATATCTGTGTGAGGCTCACGAAATATTCTACGTTTCTGACCACAACTCTGATATCACTTGTTAGAGTGTGGCCCGACTCGTCGTGCCAAGGAGCCCCTACTGACAATCTAGGTTGCAATAGGTCCACAATCCACACAGGCTCAATTGAAGTCACAACCAAGACTAGTATGTTAGGTGAGGTTTCATCCGTATTTTAAATTGGGTACCCTCATAGTCAATATCTAGTGTAGGACTTATCAGTTATACGGGACTAGGGTCCTTGAGGTCACTTGTACAAACAACACATGAAATCCTAGTGGGTTGTTGTGGGCTATATAGACAAAACATGAGAGCTGACTCGCTCGCCCACCTGTTATTTCCTCCTTACATGAGAGCTTGTGGTCCAATATGAAGGCCCCATGCTGAAAGGATAACGATAAGTGTTGTTGCATATGTGCATCCAAATGTCAAGGACAAGAACAAATGCATATACGCACAAGTAAAAGGTACATACAACTCACTCTACTCTGATGACCGCCCACTAAAAAAGCAAATATCTTGTCAAAACAACATATGCCTATCTCTATAATATCACACCATCTCAGCTACTATGGTTTTCCTCTTGAGCTATAAAAGAGGACTAAGGAAGGAAAGGATGGATTCTTCCTCCCCCTAACTCTCGCTCTTGGGTTCAAAGATGAGTTATTTCTTGTGTTCCTCTCACTCATAAATACAATATTACATAATGACGGGTAACGTACCCCGGGTAACCCAAGAGGCACCCAACCAACCACATAAATACAAGTGGGTCCACGAGCCACAACCCAAGGCACAAGCGCGGGACGATGTCACCACGAAGCTTGACCCCCGGGAGCGGAAGCAACGGCTAACCTCCAAGCCAAAACGACAAGACCGAAAGAGGGAAGCGATCCGGGCTAAACCCCTGGACTAGAGGCGGGTGGAATACGTAAATGCCGACGTGACAGAACGACAGAAGGGATTTAAGACGGAGTGGGAGGCCACATACGACAGGACAAGCACGACGCCGGGCCATCATCACCACCCGTCCCAACCCGCTCGGCGCGGGTGTACAAGGACGGAAAGTAGATGTAGAACGTAGACTAGACGAGAGCAGGTGTACTCATCGCTCCTATACCGCCTCAGACCGTCTTAGGCACTGACACACCATGTAAACCCCCGCCCCATTTATAAGGAACCAGCGGGTAGGTATACGCGACCAGGCTATAAAAGGGGAGGCCCAGAATCTCCCCTCGCGCGGCGAGACGGCTCACACACGCGACACTTAGACTTTCTTCTCGTTCTCGCACGCGAGGAAGTGTCACTTGTAACTACAGTTTCTTGAACCGTCTGAGCTAATACAAGGCCGACGAACACACTTGACTAGACATAGGACTCGTTGTTCGAACCAGTATAAATCCTTGTCTTTATTAGCTAGCCATCTAGACATAAAACGTGAAGCATTCGATTACTAGCCGGTGGTAAAAACACCGACACATAATATATTAATGCAATATATGGGGTTGTTATCCCCTAGGAAGCCTAGACCTAGATAAAAGAACTCCTGGCTGATTCATATTTTTCTAGTCGTTGATAAGATGCCAACGTGTTCAATGAGAGTGAGACATTTGCATAGATCTAGAAATCCCACAACCAGATACTCGCATCGCAAGAAACCCTCCAAGACATTGTACACCTCATATCAAGAGAAATCCATCCAAGCATGAGTATGGTAATAATTGTCTCCTTTTTATTTTATATATCTATCAACATGAACGTCCTCATCGAGTCCTCGAGCCTAAATATAAATAGTACTTGTCATGAAATACCCTTGTCGAAGTGTTCGCAACGACACTTCCCCCGGTCTGCTCGGAAGCAGCCCACGGAGGTTCTTTTTTCGGAGGGGCTAGTGGATCTTGAAGGTCGGAGCACAATGGCGAGAGGGACACGAGGATACGTGGTTCGGGCCACCGGAGCGTAATACCCTACGTCCACTAGTATGCTTGTTGTATTGCTTGTGTGTATGAGTGTGTTAGTGAGTCGGGGTTCAAAACCCTTTGTCGAGAGGCTGCCCCGATCCTTTTATAACCCATGGCCGGGGCAGTTACAAGGTGGCCCGGGCCCGATAGGTGGCCTCGCGGCTATATGTCTCCTATACATGAGCTATAGGCATTTACACAGGTGGCCCCGCAGCTATATGTCTCCTATACATGAGCTATAGGCATTTACAACTATATGCATTGTCACTATTGGTGGAGCTAAGGCGCACCGCCTGACACACCGGGCGCCTCTGACCGGGTGGCCGGTGATGATGAAGTCCCCGCCTTGTCGCTGCGTCTCCTCACTCTGTTAGGTGGCTCTGCGCTGTTGGGCTGCACTGTTGTGCCGTCACGCCTCGCCACCCTGTCTTTCACTGTAATGGTGCGTAGACAGGGGAAGGAGGCGTGCGCCATGTGCCATGCTTCTGGGGAAGGCGCGAGCCTTGAATGATCGGCCTGACAGCGTACCTTCCTCTTTGCTCCTTGGCCATCTGCCCGGTGCTTGTCGGTGTGACTTCCAGGCGGCTGGCCCCTGGGCCACGCGTCTCCACCGGAGCTGTCTTGCGGAGTAGTGGGTGGCCCGGAGTTGTTGTACACATGGCAGTGCCGGAGCCCTCCTATGCTGGAGGTCGGGCCCGGGGCTGCAGGACACCGTGACACCTCCGGAGCCTTCCTTGGGGGAAGGTACTCCTGGAGTCATTGCCCATGTGGCAGCACCGGGGCCCTCCCATGCTGGAGGTCGGAGCTGGAGCCGCAGGACACGTGGCACCTCCGGAGCTCTCTCTGGCAGAGGGTGTGGCTTGGATGTTCTAGACACGTTGCAGCGCTGGAGCCCTCCCTGGCGGAAGATCGGGTCTGGCACCACTGGACACGTGGCAGCTCCTGAGCCACCCTCGCCAGGTAGTCAGGCACAGGGCCTGAAGTCACGTGGCAACCCTGGGAATGCCCATGGGGCTCAGGGAACATGGCTTATGCTGGGGCCCGCCTAAGCTGGAAAGACGGGGCCCAAGTTGTCTTTTATCCACCACGCAGGGATTCCCAGTCTGCAGGTGAAAGTGCATCTAGGCATTCCCCATTGGGTTTTGGATGATTGATGACAAGGAAATTGAGATCCTAATGAATTCTTTTAGATGAATGTAGGACTACAAACACTAGAACTTATGGTGTACTAAAAAAGGTGAAAAATGAGGAGTGAGAAAAATAAAAGCCCAAATGATCAAGGAAGCGCAAAGTAGATATCAATGTATAGGATGTGTGTGAGGGACACATTCCAAGAGCTTATATCTTTGCGTAGAGGGTAAGGGCTAAAATTAATTAATTAAGCAATACACTGAAGCACCGGAGTAGTCTGTTCACCAACGGATTAGTCCGATCGACTTACTGTTCTCACACGGACAAGTACGGAATAGAACCGGACCAGTCCACTTAACTCACTGACCGCACTCATACAAGTCCGGACACATGCCGGACAAGTCCGTTCAACCTTCTGATATTCACTCAACACATATACCCTGCACTGGACAAGTCCGTCCTATTGCGGACTAGTCCGATTGAGTCTCTGCACTCATCACGGCCTAGTCCGGATTACTCTCTGTTCCAATATGAACAAGTATGGTACACCTCACACAAATTAGGGTTTCAGGTGTGCTGCACAATTCATGAAAATTCTACACAGCACACCGGACTAGTCCGGTCCCTAGAGAGCGGACTAGTCCAGTAGTCGGGATCCCTAACGGTAGGTTTTTTTGGAAACACTATAAATAGATGGTAAACGTGAACAACCAAAAAAAGAGGAACCCTAGCGCCACCACTTGTCCTAAGAGCACAGAAACAACTCTCCCTATACATCTTAAGCCCTTAAAATTTAAATCTTTTGGGAATCAAGATTTGGGATAGAGAGATTGTCTTCTACGCATTGCCAAGCTCTTAGGGTTTGATCTTTTACACACTCTTGCATTTGTTTTAAATCTTTCGAGTGTGTTTGATTGCTCTTCTCTCTGTAATTCTGTGAGAGCCCTCAACGTGTGAGGTTGCCCCCACCAACTTAGTGATTTCTCGCGTGATAGTGGAACTCAAGTTGGCCTTCGTGGTAACTTGAAGAGGTAAAGGGTTGATTGAGACCCGACTCTGTGTGAGCTTCTCAACGAGGACGTAGATCTCTTTGGTGACATCGAACCTTGGTAAAAATCCTTGACTCTTATGTTCTTGTTATTTACTTTTACAATCATTATCATCATTTAGGGCATAGGGTTGATTAATCTTGCAACACACATTAATCTTGTATTCCTCGTTCAAATTAATCATTCTAATACCTACACAAGTTGTTAGGTTAATTTACTTAATTCCGCTGCTATAACATTTGAGGAGAATACATTAAATAATCTATCCTTTCGTCGGTATAACTAGCACACCGGACTAGTCCATACCTATACCGGACTAATCCAGTCCCTCCTGTATTTGACAAATTTGCTAAGTGATGCAGGAAAAGTTTTCAACGCCTATTCACCCCCCTCTAGGCCACATTCAGCAGGGTACCAACAGTGGCCCCCGGGCCCATCTCGGGGGAGGTATTGAGCCCGCAGGTGGGGCCCCTATATCTCCCGCGTGGCGGTTTTGAACTTGCGATTTTGAGAATCGAAGTGGTGGCATGATTTGTGCATAGTGAATGAGTGACCGTACCTGGAAGACGAAGAGGTTGCCTGTCTAGTGGGCACACCCAGTCAAAGCGGCAATGCATTGTCGTGTTCACTATGATTTGACCGGTCACGGTGAGGCGGCCGAGGGGTTGCCTCGGGGCAATTATTGCAACCGCTCGTGAACCGTAGGAGGACTGCGCGGCCTTCCTCGGGAACCAATGGACGTCCTCGAGTTTTACTCACCTGACCCACTAGTGCCTGACTGGTGGTCCTGGGCCCTACCTGTCATTGGCGAGCGCTAGAGCGGCGCGCTAGAGAGGTCGCCCCGGGTCATTTACTGCGGCAACCGATGAGTCGGTCGCACCGCTCTTCTCGGGAACCTCCGGACATTCCCGAGGGGTTACCCTCCCGAACCCCAGTAACTGACGGGCGGACCTGGATCCAGCCCATCGTTGCGGGAGGCGAATAGCCCGCGGCGTGTAGTGGTGGCGACCCAATCGCCACGCCTGTTGCCCTGCCAGAGGCTATGGTTGGGTATAAAAGGAGGCCTTGTGGTGTAGGATGGCACTCACCCGCACCATGTGGCCTTTGTTCTCCTCCTGCGCGCTGGAAGCCACTGCTTCCAGGCACTCTCTCCCACCATATGCTTCCTTACTGGTAGCCGTCTTCGTCTACTGCTAGATGTTCGTATGTGTACAGCCTTCGGTGAGGTTCTCTGGTGCATCCCTCTCCTTCACGGCCTTGGATAGAGGCACAAACCATCCTGATGGTGCGTCGGTGATAGGGGAGGCCATCGGGGACAGGGTCCTCGACTCGCCATGAGCCCTACGCTAGCGTCGAGAAGGGCTGCTTGCTGGTACCGGAGGAAGGTTAAGTCCAGAGTGATCAATCCTTCCTCCAAGTACTGTGGTAGACATCAAAATCTACCATAGATGGCGATTTTTCCTACTCGACACTGGACGTCAACGTCGCCTTGGTCCAGCGTGCATCACTGTTGCCTTGGTCCAGCATGCAACACTGTCGCCTTGGTCCAGCATGCATTGCTGTCATCCTCGGTCTAACAACATGTGATCGTCTCATAGACCGACTCGGGGGACAACCAAGCAGTCCATGGAGCAGAAGACTACCTGACTTGTAGCTGTTGAGTTTCTTAGTTGTCTCGTATCCCCTTTTGTATGCCACAACTCCAATATCAATGGAAGTATCTCTGTTTCAAGTCTTTCATTGTCTTGTATTGTATTTTTGTGTTGATGAATGAAAAAATCCTTCTGTTGGTCTTCCATCCATTAGTCACTTGGCGCAGGGTCTTGTAGGAAGAGCCACTTTTAGCTTCCGCGAGACCCCCTGGTCCTTGATGCCGCAAGGACCGGAGGCTCTCTGAGTTGCCGAAGTGGTTGATGTTTCCTTGTTGCTCGCCGTAGATGCGTACCTGCTTCCTCTTGTGTGCTCCCAGGGTCTGGCTGACTTGCTCGATTTGACCAGTCGTGGCGGCCCCCCGGCAGGCGAGCAACAATGCATGACAAGCTCTGGAGCCCTGAGGAGGTGCCAGCTTTGGGGGTCCGAGAGTGGCTCCCTAGGAAAGCTGGTGCCCCAGGATCAACCTCTCAGACCGGAGCCCTGTGGCCTACACAGACACTAGGACAAAGGGGTAACCGTGCCACGCAACTGTATTTTCCCTGCTCGATGGCCCCATTATGTCTTATGGTCCTCTGCTAAGCTACGGGACCTGGGCAATTCCATGTAGTAGTGTCCGGACCCTGATTACCTTCCTCCCCGGGGTGGGGTACCATCCGGCCCCCCCACACTTGGGTACTGCGCTGGCAGAGGCAGGATGCGCATGCTTAGGGGACCAGTCTAAGCAGGCTATGCACCTTGGACCTCCCGCTGGCCAGACACTCCGAAGAGGGGAGGCGTCCGCCTGTCACCACCGAAGCCAAGCAGGAAGGTAACCAGAGGGTCCGTAGACAATATAGGTGCCTCAGGCATTTCCGCCTATGCTGGACAGCATAACTTTGGCCAAGAGTGAGACAGAGAAACCCAACTATGTACACGTCGTGGGGTGCACAAAAGTATACGTAAGATTGAAATGAAAGCTGTAAAAATGTAGATGTGCATAAGGTAAGGCAGGAGAGCGTAAGATCCAGAACGATTTAGCTGACGCGGGTAGCCTTTTGCCAATGTCCCAAGCTTGTTCCTCCGGGCCCTTAGCAGCGTAAGGACCCAGGGCGCTCCGGCAGTGTGGCTACCACTCCTTTCGGGTCTTTGGCGATGCAAGGACCCAAGGGGAGCTCAGCCCTTGTCTTCAGCTTGTCGTAGCTGTCGCTCCAAGTCTTCTACTCGCTGCTGGAGTGGTCTGACGTCCTGCCCGCATGGTTCAACGTGATGGCCCCCTGGTAGGTGTGGCCACTTAGTGGGGGCGCACCTACCAAGTAGACTGGGTGAGACAGGGCGTCAATGTCGAACCTTCCAGGGGGTCAGGGATGCCACGGATGTATTCGTACCTGCAAGCATGGTAGAAAAAAAGGAGTAGTCATGCTCTCTGGTCACTTTTCCTCATTTGGTAGCATCATTGTGACTTACGGTCCTCAATCGAGCTACGGGGATTGGGTAATTCGATGTGGTTGTCCAGGATGTGGTTGAAATCTTGCTCAGGGGTATGAGCCGTCTGGTTCCCCAGTACTAAGCCATAGCACTAAGGAGGCAGGATGCGTACGCTATGGGTGCGGTACCAGTCATAGCAGGCTACACAGCCTGGACCCCCCGCTGGCATATGCCTTTCAGGGGAGGGCCATTTGGCGCCATAAGGCCTCCGAGCAATGAGACAACCACCAGGTCCTGGTACGTCACAGGTACCTCAAGCAGACCCGCCTACGGGAGGATAGCACAGCTCCTGCTACGGTGGAACGGAGGAAAAATCGACTGGCCACACGGCCGGAGCAGTATGGAAAGAAAACACGAGAAGGGTATTGGGTCGATGTCCAGGGTCCGGTTACTCCTCTTGTCCGTAGTCGTGCTCTTTCTGGCCCCCGAGTACTTAGTCGTCACACTGAGGTGTCAGGATGTGTACGCTATGGGTGCGGTACCAGTCACAGCAGGCTACACACTGGACCTCCCTCTGTCGTTAACTTTTCAACAAGGAAACCTTTCGGCGGCACGTGTTCTAAGGCAAGTGTGTAGAGCGGGCTCCGGACGTGCCGTCTATAGCTGATATGCATGAGCTAGCATAAACTGTAAATAGAGTGCACATGATAGGATACATTTTTTCTTATTTCTAGCTTCCTTCGAGCGATAGGAGGCAACAGGTCGTGTAAGAAGGCAGCGACCCGCCCCGGATAACAAGGGTAGTTGGAACCTTCCAGGACTTTAGCTGTTCTAAGCATTGTTCCTAGTCTCTATGACACCCTTACAAGAAAGAGAAAAAGAAAAAAAAATTCTACCTCTGCACTATGGGTAGAAATTACTGGGGTGTCCTATGTCCCGTGGTTTGGGTAGAGATGCCCACCCCCTGCAGCCAGGCGGCGTACCTGGGGTGGCATGCTTGTACTGGTCGGGAGGGACCCTCCCAGCTGGAGGGAGGCTTGTCACCCCTCCTCGAGAGAGCATTGGCCGAGTCACCAGGTAGCCTTACCTTGAGCTGCTTACCCTTCTCTATATGTCTGGGCGTCGTGTGAGCCCTTGTCGCACGACGAAGTAGGGAACACCTAGTTAGGCGTGGAGTGTCTTGCGTCGCTCGCTGTGGTCGGAGTCGGAGCTCTCTCTCCTTGGTCATAGATGACCTTCAACGCCTGCTTGGTGTCTTGGAACTCCATCTCCTAGTCGGTGCTGGCCTCAAGGTCAGCCTTTTGCTTACCCTCCCGCTGGCGGAAGGGTGCACCATCCTGGCACTGCTGCCGGAGCTCTCGGAAGCACTCCGCTAGCCTCTGGATCTCCTGGCACTCGCTGGAGCTATGCCGTTTGGTGTCGTGGATCGGGCACCTCTGGGCGCCATCGTCGCTGCCTAGCGGCTGACGCGGGTGCTTGTCAGTGCGCGGCCCCCGGCCCCCTGCAGCTGCTGCAGTGTGGGCCCTAGCTAGCGGATTGTCCTTGCCGCCGGTCATCTTCTTCTTGCCGCCAAAGCTCTCCCTGGCGGACTCACCCCCATTGCTGGGCGCTGTGTGCCAAATGCGCCCCTCTGTGGCCCTAGCACACTTGTCCCCCAAGCTGAAGAGCTCGGAGACGTCCTGCACGTCGTGCGTGGCCAACTTCTCGAGCATCTTCTTGTCACGGACGCCTTGTCAGAAGGCGACGATGACGGAGGCGTTGGAGATGCGGGGAATGGTGTTCCTAACCGGGGAGAAACGGTGGATGAAGGAGCGCAAAGACTCTCCCGATTGCTGTTGTAGGGCGTGGAGGTCGGCCTCCGAGCCCGATCGGGTGTAGGAACTCCCGAAGTTGGCCATAAACTGGCGGCACAACTCTTCTCAGGAAATTATAGACTCCTGGGGTAAGTTCTTGAGCCATGACCGGGCCGACTCGGTCAAGGCCACAGGTAAGTAGTTGGCCATGATGGCATCATCCCCTCCGGCAGCTAGGATGGCGGTGGAGTAGATCTGCAGGAACCCGACGGGGTTGACTGTCCCGTCAAACTTCTCCGGCAAGTGTGGCCAGAACTTGCGCGGCCACACCGCCATACAAAGGTATGGAGCTAGAGCCATGCAGCCTCCCACTGGGCCTGGGGAGGCGGGGCTCTGGCCCACGCAAACGGGGCGCATGGTACCTGCGGTACCATACTCCTCCTCGAGGCTGCGGCGCCACTCCCGTTGTCGCTCGATGGTGACGCAGCTATCTTCTTTCTGATGGCGACGACGGTCCATCTCGGCTCTGAGATCTGTGGTGGGGAGCCTGGACATCGCCATCGAGTGGAATGCTGCCGTCCTTTAATCCTTTGTTAGGGTACAGGGCGGCAGCTGCACCGTCTCGGCCTTCGTCTCTGGTGACATGGCGAGTTGATTGCGGTGACAACCAGGTGGTCGACGTCGTTGCGCCACTGCTCAGCAGCAGACGGGGAAGCTCCCACGCTCGGGGGGTTGTGAAGGAGCGCGCAGGCTGCTAACAGCGCGCTCTACGGGCTGGCTTCGGTCGGTGCTTGCGAAGCCATTTCCATAGAAGGCTGCCAGGAGGCAACAGGCACCATCGCCGTAGGACTGGTGCTGGCGCAGACGATCCCGCTTTGGGACTAGAGGATGCTTCCTACTCGCTCTGCCGCTGGCGGCGCGAGGGTCGGGAAGAACCTCCGAGAGATTGGATGTTCAACATTGCGGGCTTCACGAACAACTTCAAGAACCAAAAATCCCCTACCTAGCGTGCCAAATGTTGAAGTGTTCGCTACGACACTTCAACCGGTCTGCTCGGATGGAGCCCGCGGAGGTTCTTTTTTCATAGGGTCTAGTAGATCACGAACGGAGCACAATGGTGAGAGGGATACAAGGATTTACGAAGTTCGGGCCACCGGAGCATAATACCCTACGTCAACGGGTGTGCTTGTTGTATTGTATTTGTGTATGAGTGTGTGAGTGAGTCGGGGTTCAAAACCCTTTGCCTGAAGGCTTCCTCGGTCCTTTTATAGCCCAAGATCGGGGTAGTTACAAGGTGGCCCAGAGCCCGACAGGTGGCCCCGCGACTATCTGACTCCTATACATGAGCTATAGGCATTTACAACTATATGCATTGTCACAGTCGGTGGAGTTAAGGTGCGCCACCTGACACGCCGGGCGCCTCTGACTGGGTGGACGGTGATGATGAAGTTCCGTCTTGTCGCCACGTCTCCTCGCTCTGCTAGGTGACTCTGCGCTGTTGGGCGGCACTGTTGTGCTGTCACGCCTCGCCATCCTGTCTTTCACCGTAATGGTGCGCAGACGGGGGACGGAGGCGTGCGCCATGCTTCTGGGGGAAGGCGCCGAGCCTTGAATGCTCGGCGTGACAGCGTACCTTCCTATTTACTCCTTGGCCATCTTCCCGTTGCTTGTCGGTGTGACGTCTGGGCGCCTGGCCCCTGGGACACGCGTCTCCACCTGAGCTGTCTTGCGGAGTAGTGGGTGGTCCGAAGTTGTTGGACACGTGGCAGCACCGGAGCCCTCCTATGATGGAGGTCGGGCCCGGGGCTGCAGGACATGTGACACCTCCGAAGCCTTCCTTGGGGGAAGGTACACTTGGCGTCATTGCCCATGTGGCAGCTCCGGAGCCATCCAATACTGGAGGTTGGACCCGGAGCCGCAGGACACGTGGCACCTCCAGAGCTCTCTCTGGCGGAGGGTGTGGCTTGGAGGTTCCAGACACGTGGCAGCGCCGGAGCCCTCCCTGGCGGAAGATCGGGTCCGACACCACTGGACACGTGGCAGCTCCTGAGCCACCCTCGGCCGGTAGCCAGGCCCAGGGCCTGAAGTCACGTGGCAACCCTGGGACTGCCCATGGGGCCCAGGACACGTGGCTTATGCTGGGGCCCGCCTAAGATGGAAAGGCGGGGCCCAGGTTGTATTTTATCC
Organism: Neostapfia colusana; assembly: GCA_030760725.1. Lineage (NCBI taxonomy): Eukaryota > Viridiplantae > Streptophyta > Magnoliopsida > Poales > Poaceae > Neostapfia > Neostapfia colusana. Next base: position 123,130,741 of record JASWHV010000001.1, on the reverse strand, counting down.
ACCACGCCGGGGTACCTGGTCTGCAGGGTACCGGCAACCCTACCCCTCAGGATAGGGTGGGGGTGACACCTATTGAAGAGAAGTTAGTCCAACATCGACTAAGGTGGTTTGGACATATCCAACGGAGACCTCCAGAAGCACCGCTTAATAGTGGGATTTTAGGAGGTAGAGAAAATATTAGGAGGGGTAGAGGGCAACCAAGGTTGACCTGGGAGGAGGCGGTAAAACAAGATTTGAGAGATTGGAATGTGTCTAGAGACTTAGCTCATGATAGGACTGCATGGAAAGTAGCAATTCATGTGCTAGAATCTTATCATTTTTTCTTTTCTTTTTCTTTTTTCTTGTTACTCTTATATCTCTCCCTCTCTTTTACTTCATTTACAAAATATAAAAAAATTATTGGGTTTCATGTCTAGCTGACCCCAACATGCTTGGGATAAAGGCTTGGTTGTTGTTGTTGTTGTCATGAAATACCCTACTCTGATTGAAAGTCAACTGTCTTGTTATGGTCGCACCAAGTCTACTCTATGGTCCGCTCTAGTCACCGCTCTCGTAGAAAGTTGACTGTACTATTATGGCCACATCAAAGACGACCCTATCGGTACCGTGCAGACCTGGTACCCCACCTGGACGCTTGAAGAGGCTCCAGACCCCGCCTCCCTACTGAGGCGGGCTCTGGCACCGCCACATGTCCTCGGCCTCGAACCTAGCCTCCCTGCTGAGGTGAGGTCCGGCGCTGCCACGTGTCCCTGAGCTCTGGGCCTGACCTCCCCGCTTAGGAGGGCTTTGGAGCTTCCAGGTGCCCTCGGCCCTGGACCTGGCCTCCCCGCTAAGGTGAGGTCCGGTGCTGCCACGTGTCTCCAGGCTCCGGGCGTGGCCTCCCCACTGAGGAGAGCTCCGGAGCCGCCACGTTTCCTACGGCTCCGGACCTAGCCTCCCCGCTGAGGCGAGGTCCAGTGTCGCCACCTGTCCCCTGCCTCCAGGCCTAACCTCCCCGCTGAGGAGCGCTCCGGGGCGACCACGTGTCCTCTGTCCCCGGACCTAGCCTCCCCGCTGAGGCGAGGTCCGGTGCTGCCACATGCCCCTGACTTTGGGCCTGACCTCCCTGCTCAGGAGGGCTCTGGGTCTGCCACGTGTCCCCTGGCTCTGGGCCTGACCTTCACGCTAAGGAGGGCTGCTGGGGCTACCACGTGTCCTTCGGCTCTGGACCCGGCCTCCCTGTTGAGGCAAGGTCCGATGGCACCACGTGTCCTTCAGCTTCGGACCCGGCCTCCCCGCTGAGGAAAGGTCCGGTACCACCACGTGTCCTTTCGCTCTAGACCCAGCCTCCCCGCTGAGGCGGGCTCCGGAGCTGCCACGTGTCCCACGGCCCGCCGTGGCGCATGGGCCTCAGAAGGCAAGGAAGACGTAACCAGTCCAGTCGCGCATTCAAGCTCACGTGTTCCCTAGAAGCATGGCACGCGGCGCACACCTCTGCCCACTCCTGCCAGTCATTATAGTGATAGACAGGGCGGTACAGCCTGAGAACGGTATAGTGCTGCATAGTTGAGGACGTGGCGACAAGACGGGACCTTCACCCGCCATCATCAACCGCTACTTGATTAGAGGCGCTCAGCGTGTCAGGCGGCGTGCCTTAACTGTCGACAGCGACACCACATGTAGCTGTAAATACCCTAGATCGTGTATAGGGTACGGACAGCCACGGGGCCACCTATCAAGCTTCGGGCCATAGGGTAACTGCTCCGGCCTTGAGCTATAAGAGGATCGGGGCAGCCTCTGGGCAAAAGGTTCGAAACCCAACTCACTCACTCACACGCATAAGGCAATACAACACTCACTCATGTGGATGTAAAGTTTTACACTCCAGTAGCCCGAACCACGTAAATCTTTATGTTCACCCGTGTTCATCAACCTCGATCGATCTAGGAACGTTAGCCCCTCCAAACAATGAACCTCCACAGGTCGCCCCAGTAACGGTACCGGGGGAAGTGTCATAGCGAACACTTCGATAGACTCCAATCGCACCCCTCCCTACACAGAAAAGCACACTCTAGTCACACTAAGTACCTTATGGTGGCTTGATCTTGTAGAATAACCAACTCTGGTCGCACTAAGATAAATTCAATGGCCCACTTTGCTAGAAAGCTGACTCTAGTCGCACTCTTCACTCTTGTGAAAATCACGTCCAACTATCCTATAGGATCACTCTTGTGCACAATTACATAATGTAACCACCATCGCATGAGACGATAGTTTGCCCACATATTTGTCCCCATCCATGATCTTGTTTCAACTAAGTATCATGCGCAACAATGAGGTTGGGGGCTATTGTCGGTGATACGGGAACATGAGTCACTGAGGTCACATATACACAAGCAACATATAAAATTTTAAGAGTCAGTATACAATATGGACAACATATGACCATAATATGACCAATCATGTCTCTGCCCACTAACTTTCCCACTTATTATTTTCTCTGATCATAAGATCTTGTGGTCTAAGGTGAAAATCCCATGCCAAAAGGATAAATACAGGAGTTGTTGCATACTTGCACGCAAAGGTCAAGGGTAATGATAAATGCATGCACGTAGAAATAAAAGATAAGGACAACTCATGCTACTAAAGTGACATTTTGTCAGAAAACCAAACATATTATCAAACAACATTAGCCATACCTTTGTAACACCATCTTATCTATTACAGTTTCTGTTGGTATCCTGCAGACTGGGTACCTCCACATAGAGGGTAAAAGACAGTCTGGGCCCCGCCTACCTGCTGAGGCGGGCCCCGGCGTAGCCACGTATTCTTGGCTACGAGGTCAGCCTTGGGGCTGCCACGTGCGCTTGAGTTCCAGAGCCGACACGTGCCCTAGGCTCTAGGCCGAACCTCCCTGCCAATGTGAGGTCCAGAGCTGCCACGTGTCAGTTGACTCAGAACCCCCTCCCTGCTGAGGAGGTTCTCCCGAGCTAACACGTGCCCTGGACTCCGGTCCGAGCCTACCCGCTAAGGTGAGGTCCGGAGCTGCCACATATCTCTACGCTCAGAACCTCCTTTCTGGTGAGGAGAGCTTTGGAGCCGACACGTGCCCTAGACTCCGGTTCATGCCTCCCCGCTGAGGTGAGATCCGGAGCTGCCACGTGTCTCCCGGCTCCGAACCCGTCGGCAAGAGATCCGAAGCCGCCACGTGCCCCATGATCCATCGTGGGCCGAGGGTCGATGAAGTCATGGAGGAAGTGCGCTTCAGGCCATGTATTCAGGGCTCGCGCCTTCCCCAGAAGCATGGCGCACAGTGTACGCCTCCGTCCTCCGCCTGACCGCTATTATGGTGACAAGACAGGACGACAGGGCGTGGCAGCGGTACAGTGCTGCCCAACGGCACTGGGCTGCCCAAGTGGGACAAAAAAACGCAGCGACAAGACAACGTCTTCATCATCACCTGACACGGATAGGGGCGCTCAGCACGCCTGGCGGCGGGACTTAACTCCCCAACCGACTACTCTACTCAGAGTATAAAACCCTAGATCATGTATAGGGTTCATATAGCTTCAAGTCCACCTGTCGGGTCCAAGCCACATTGTAACCACCCCGGCCTTGGACTATAAAAGGACCGGGGTGACCACTCGACAAAGAGTTCGGAACCCAACACCCTGTCATGCACACACGCACAAGCAATATAACAGACACTCCCGTGGACGTAGGGTATTACGCTCTGGCGGCCCGAACCACGTAAATCTCGGTGTTCATCCGCTCTCTCGAGCCTAATCGCGTAGGGCGCCAAGCCCCCTCCAATCAAAGAACCTCATGGGCTGCTTCTGTAGGAGGCTGGCAGGAGTGTCGCAGCTCACACACTCTGACATTTGACGCGCTAGGTAGGGGGGATTTCCACGCTCTCCATGCAACCATGGTGAACATCACCTCTCATGGCATGTCTTCTCGTCCAACTCGCCATCGTCTCCAGGTGAAAGACAACGAGGCTACCTCCCACTTCAGAGCGGGCAGGTCTGATGGGCTAGATGGTCGGCGTGCGTGATGGTCAAACGGCTGGCATGCTCTAAGTGATGTATGGAGGTATTCTAACGTCTCGTCCCAGCGAGCCGTCAAGACCCTCCGTCGAGCAGTGGCAGCAGCCACCCAAGCCTATGTGCCGGCGCTGCATCGTAAGTGGATGGAGACTTCGATCAGCTTCGATGCCTCCGACTGCCCCAAGAACATGGCAGGCGTCGGGCAGCTGCCTCTCCTCGTCGCCCCAACCACCTCCAACATGAAGCTATACCACGTGTTGATCGATGGCGGGGCGTCTCTCAGCGTTATCAACATCGCAGCCTTCAAGAACTTGCAAATCCCTATGTCCCATGTTACCCCCTCGAGACCATTCCCGGAGGTAGGCCGGGACCCAATCTTCCAATGAGGTAGCATCTCCATCCCGTTGACATTCGGGACGCCTGAGAACTACCGTACAGAAAGCATCGTCTTCGACGTTGTGGAGGTCAACCTCCCCTTTAATGCCATAATTGGCAGGCCAGCCCTGTACCGGTTCATGACAGTAGCCCACTATGACTACTTGGTCTTAAAAATGCCAACCCCGAGTGGCGTCCTCAAGATCCTCGGTGACCGCACTGCAGCTGTCTCAGTGCTGGAAAAGCTCCAAGCACTAGCAGCAGCACAGAAGGCCGCTTCCTGTCACGCTGAAGCTGGCCGGCCACCTCCAAGCATGCGTCAACGAGGGATGACATATGCACCCCGTGTGCAACCCACGGACGGCAAATGCGTACCAGTCAAGGTCGTCCAATTTGGTCCTGATGTCGCCCAGACCACCCGAATTGCCGGGATCCTGAGTGACAAATAGGAAGACAAGCTCGTCATCTTCCTCCGAGCAAATGTCAACGTGTTTGCATGGCAACCGTCAGAAATGCCTGGGATCCCCAGGGAGGTGATTGAGCACCAATTTAAGATGCACCCCGACACCAGGCCATTCCAACAGAGTCTCGGAAGCAATTCATCGAGCGACAAGACTTCATCCGTGAAGAAATCAAGAAGCTGCTTGATGCTAGCTTCATCTGAGAAGTCCACCATCCACGATGGTTGGCCAACCCTGTTTTCGTCCCCAAGGCTGGAGGGAAGCTATGTATGTGCATCGACTACACCACCGTCAATAAGGCATGTCCTAAGGATCCGTTTCCTCTCCCCCGTATAGACCAGATAGTCGATTCCACATCCCCAGATAGTCGATTCCACATCCGGCTATAAACTACTTTGTTTCCTATACGCATATTCAGGTTTCCACCAGATGTCTATGTCTAGGGAAGATGAAGAGCATACCGCCTTCATCACTGTAGATGGTTTATACTGCTATGTGTCCATGCCTTATGGTCTTAAGAATTCCCTTCCCACTTTTGTGCGTGCAATGCACAAAACATTTGGGAACCTCATTAGGGACCTAGTAGAGATTTATGTTGATGACATTGTAGTGAAGGTTAAGTCGCAAGCATCTCTGCTCGACAACCTAGCCCTAGTCTTCGATAGACTGTGTTTGACACGCACGATGTTGAACCTAGATAAATGCGTCTTCGGGGTCTCTGTCGGGAAGCTGCTCGGTTTCTTGGTCACACACCGAGGAATTAAATCTAACCCATAGAAGATTAAGGTGATAGAACTGATGCGACCCCCTGCCTGCATCAAGGACGTGCATAAGCTTACCGGATGCTTGGCTGCGCTCAGTCGGTTTATCTCTAGATTGTCTGAGCGGCTCTTCCATTCCTCAAGCTTCTGCGCAAATCCGGTCCATTCCTATGGACCGAGGAGGCGGATGAGGCGTTCCTGGAGCTGGAGAAGTTCCTCACAACGCTGCCGATCATGGTGGCCCCGGAACAAGGCGAGCCTCTACTCCTCTATGTCGCTGCCAAATTGAGGTCGTGAGCATGGTTCTGGTTGCGTAGCGGCCAGAACTCAATCGACCTCAAGTCCCAGATGAGGCTCCTGCTGCCGTTGGTCTAAATTCTAAGGGCTTGGACTCCGCATGAGACCCTAGGGATGGGGAGATAATTAGGTCCCAAACAGTCGGACCTGATGGTCAATGCATATCTGGGTCCGAGCTCTCGGAATGCAGTCCCAGACCCGGGGGCCTTGAGTCCCGGACCTCCTGAGATGATCTAGTCGGGTCTTAGCCATCTAAACCTGACGACCAGTGCGCATCTGGGTATGAGCTCCCAGAGTGCAGTTTCAGACCCGGGGGCCAGCGCCCCCCCTGAGTTCTGGACCTCTACAATAAGACTCATCAGACCCCTCCGGGAGGGTCTGAACTATCCAGTGTCAGGTCTACCTCATCAGCGAGGTCCTCCATGATGCCAAGATAAAATATCTGGAGGTGCACAAGCTGCTGTATGCAGTTCTCGTTGCTTCAAGGAAGTTGCGCCACTACTTCCAATCTCACAAGATCTCGGTGGTCACCTCATACCCGCTGAGAATAGTCCTCCACAGTCCCAACACGACCAGAAACATAGTTAAATGGGCGGTTGAGCTGGCGGAGTTCATGCTGTACTTCTTACCGCGCCATGCGGTGAAGAGTCAGGCGCTAGCTGACTTCGTGGTAGAGTGGACACCGCCACCATGCCAGCTAGGGGGCCAAGACATCGGTGGACCAAATCCCAGAGCTCCGGTCTTCACTGGCCTTACTGGACTCTCTTCTTCGATGGCTCCTTGCGCAAGCAAGGTGCAGGTGTGGGGGTTCTGCTCCTTACACCAATCGGAGAGCAGTTCAATTACATGGTGTGACTTGACTTCAAGGCAACCTACAACATGGCGAAGTATGAAGCTCTCGTCTTCGGGTTAAAGACCACGCTATCCCTTGGCGTCCAGCAGTTGTTGGTCACGGGTGATTCTCAGCTGATCATCAAGCAAGTCAAGGGAGAGTGCTGCTGCAATGACCCGCAACTTGCAGCCTATCTCCTCCAACTACAGAAGTTAGAGAAGGGGTTCTTATCCTTGGATTTGTGCCATGTTCCCCGCGCCAACAACACAATAGCCGACGACATGTCAACGAAGGCTTCCACTTGGGCTCCGGTGCCTGAGGGGGTCTTTGAAAGTAAGTTGTTGCGACCTACCAGCTGGCTGGCCGAACCAGGCGAAGGGGGCATAATCAGCACCTCAAAGCTGGCGGTCCCGGCGGCCCTGCTACCATGGCGCCCGCCAAGGATCGTAAGCGTCCCCGGGGACTCCGTGCTACCCGGCGCTCAAGATTCAAGTTCTCAAGTAGGTTCCGACGCATGGATCACGGAGATCCGGGAGTACTTGAAAGACACGCTGAACGTGTATCCACTAAACGGATTGCTCGATTGACTAAGAGATACACGCTGGTAGAAGGGAATCTCTACGGGCGTGGCACTAACGGCGTCCTATTGCGGTGCATAACCCAGGAGGAGGGTTGCGACCTGCTCGCAAAGATCCATGGAGGCGAGTGTAGGAACCATGCATCTTCCCGCACGCTGGTCGATAAAGCCCTACGGCATGGCTTTTACTGGCTGACAGCTCTCCAAGATGCCGTCAACCTGGTCAAGAGATGCAAGGCGTGCCAATTCCACGCCAAGTAGATCCACACACCATCGCAGACGCTGCATATGATCCCGCCCTCGTGGCCCTTCGCTGTGTGGGGGCTGGACATCCTGGGACCATTCCCCAGATCCGTCGGAGGGTACCGATACCTCTACGTCGCTGTAGAAAAGTTCACCAAGTAGCTGGAAGCTGCCCCTGTAGTAACTATCAACAAGCAGCCAACAGTCAAGTTCATCAAGTCGATCATCTTTCAGTTCGGGGTCCCAAATAGAATCATCACTGACAACGGGACCCAGTTCACCAGTGCAGTGTTCCAAGACTACTGCGAAGACCTCGACATCCAAGTTTGCTATGCTTATGTTGCTCACCTAGAGAGCAACGGTCAAGTCGAAAGAGCAAACGCCGAGATACTCAGGGGACTCAAGACGCACACCTACGACAGCTTGAAGAAGAACGGTTCTAATTGGGTTGAAGAGCATCCGTGTGCACTGTGGGCTAGCCAGACGTCCCTCAATTGCTCGATAGGGGAAACACCCTTCTTACTGGTGTATGGGGCCGAGGCCGTTCTCCCCCCGAAAATCACCGTGGGCTCATCCCGTGTCCAAGCGCACGATGAAGCCACGCAGGATCAGCTCCGATGTGAAGATATCGATCTTGTCGAGGAGCGAAGGTGGCAAGCAGCTGCTCGAAACACGCGATACCGTCAAGCGCTCCGACGTTATCAGCAGCGGTTCGTGCGGAGTAGACAGCTCGAGGTGGGTGACATGGTGCTTCGGCGAATACTTTCTCGAGAAGGGGGGAACAAACTCTCCCCCAGCTGGGAGGGTCCCTTCTGAGTGACACAAGTATGCCGCCCTGGGTGCGTCCGCCTAGCCACGGAGGATGGGGTACCTCTACCCAATCCATGGAACATAGAACACCTCCATAAGTTCTATCCTTAGTGCAGCAGTAGGGTTCTATTTTCTCTATAAGGGTGTCATAGTGTCTAGGAACAACGCTTAGAACAGCTAAGCTCCGGAGGAGTCCTGCTACTCTTGTCATCCGGAGTGGGTCGCTGCCTTCTTGTACGGTCTGTTTACTCCTATGAAGGAAGCCTGAAATGAGAAAATTTTGTCTTATCCTGCGCATTCTCTCTTTACAGTTTGTGCTTAATCATGCATATCAACTGTAAATGGAAGGTCCGGAGCCTGTCCTACGTACTCGTCCTAGATCCCATGGCACTGCTAGGTCTCCTCGCTGAAAGGTTCACGCCTGCGGGAGGTCCAGGGCGCGCAACCTACTTAGCCTGGTCCTGTACCCTAAGCCTGCCGCACTGCCTCCCCTGCGCTAGATCTGAGTAATTAGGGGCCAAAAAGTACACGCCTATGGACAGAAAAGTAATCGGACCCCGGACATTGTCTCCTTTCTTTTCGTGCTTTCTTTTCATACTACTCCGACTGTATGGCCAGTCACTTTTCCCTGTGTTCAACCATAGCAAGAGTTGTGCTATCCTTCTGCAGGCAGGTCTGCTTGAGGTACCTGTGGTGTACCCAGGGTCCTGTGATTGTCTCATTGCTTGGGGGCCCTATGTGTGGGGAGAGGTGTTTTTTGCTCTTGGGACGAGTGGCGGCGCTAGGGTTCTTAGTTGTTCATTGTTATGCACGGTTATTTGTTGTGGGTCATGGATCACCTATTTATAGAGTTTCCAAAAAAGTTACCGTTAGGGATCCCTACTGCTAGACTAGTCCGCTTGGGGACCATACTAATCCGGTGTTGTCACACCCGGTTTCTCCGAAGAACAACCGAGTAAATATCACATGTATGACAGGATCATTTTCTCATACATGTGATGACAAATAGTGAAGCATCATTTATTACAAGCCAGGTGTCGAATATAAATAAGTCTTACATAGCATGCGTCTCGATGGACGATAATAAGTTCATAATATGTAAACAAAACAGCAGCGGAATATAAATCTTGTGGGCTCCGTCACAGGCGTTGCCCGGGGGACTCCGTGAACCTAGAATCTTTCCTCGGGACCAAAGTCTTGGTCATTAAACACCACGTCATTCTCTTGACCTGAGCAGCAATATAAACCAACAAAACAGCAAGTTTGAGTACCGTGGGTACTCAGCAAGCGTGGGAAAGTTATGTCATGCATGGCTAGAGCAAGGAGAGGTTGAACTCATGGTTAAAGCACTACGCAATTAATACCTATCACCTTAGCTTATTAAGCACCTACATTACTACACAGATGAAATGATCCCAATCTCCCAACCCATCATCAAAATCAAGTAACCATGATATCATTTCCAATTTAAGCTCCCCGCTTAACATCCTCCACTTCCAAATTCATCATCCTCTAATCATGAATAAGTCCAAGCCGCTCTTGACCGTGAGCACGACTGTCATGACAGTTTTGACTCTGCAGAGTTTGCACCACTGTACCCACATGTAGTGATTTCATCCCCCGTTGCCGGGTGGACTAAAAGAACCTCCATTATGCCAGTGGCCGCGAACCACATTCACACTTCCCAGGTGTGTAGCCAGGAGATCACTACGAAGCATTTACAAAGGGATTCCCGACGAGCGTGGGCCCACTGAGGTTTCACCCCTAACAGCATACAAGAGGCTCCAACCCCACTGCAGTGGCCCCCTCTTGAGCCTTGCGGTTCATACGGTAGTCCAGCTGACACCTATTCCCCGCACCATCCAACACACCCATACTACGCCGGGGATACACCTAATTAATTGGCCAAGCTGCCCCATCTCAGCATGTGGTTGGCACGGTAAAGCCAGGTTACATGCTCCATGAACCGGTCCTTAGGATCCAGGCAAGTACTAAACACAAACCCAAGTCTCGTGCACCCAACACCAACCAAATCATCCAACTTGCCTCGATCCCTACCTCTACATAACTCATAATATCTCATTCAAGAATAAGGTAAACAAGTCGATGATCTCATATCCCACTTATCCCATTCTAAGCATGGCTAAGCATAAGTAATATGAATGAATGACATAATAAAATAAATCCCAACCCAAGCTACAAGGAAACAAGATAATGCAATTCTAGGGAAACTTCCTAGCATGGGTTTCATATTTCAATTGACAATGCAAATAATTCTACCTACACATTCTAGCATAGGATCAAAGTGGTCAAGGACACTTGCCTTCTTCCTTCTGCTCTGGGAATGGAAAGTCTTGGTCTTGGAAGGGGAGAACTTGCTCTGGGGCAGGTTCTACTCATGCCATACACATAGCAAAACAACAATCCATAAGCCATAGTTCACACTTTCACTCATGCAAAACATACATACATACATACATACATACATACATACATACATACATACATACATACATACATACATACATACATACATACATACATACATACATACATACATACATACATACATACATACATACATACATACATACATACATACATACATACATACATACATACATACATACATACATACATACATACATACATACATACATACATACATACATACATACATACATACATACATACATACATACATACATACATACATACATACATACATACATACATACATACATACATACATACATACATACATACATACATACATACATACATACATACATACATACATACATACATACATACATACATACATACATACATACATACATACATACATACATACATACATACATACATACATACATACATACATACATACATACATACATACATACATACATACATACATACATACATACATACATACATACATACATACATACATACATACATACATACATACATACATACATACATACATACATACATACATACATACATACATACATACATACATACATACATACATACATACATACATACATACATACATACATACATACATACATACATACATACATACATACATACATACATACATACATACATACATACATACATACATACATACATACATACATACATACATACATACATACATACATACATACATACATACATACATACATACATACATACATACATACATACATACATACATATTAAAGTCATTCTCATTTCTAAGTGTTGTGGTTACTCTACATGTGTTGATTTTTGACCTACGTTCACTTTTAAACATATGTGTATGATTTCTAACTTTTGTATTCAGATTTCTGTTTGCACACTATATATGAATTTCTAATTTGAACAAATTCTTTATATTTAATTAATATACTTCTTAGCTACCAAGTTTGCATGAAAGGTAAGTCCCTACTCCAAATAGGTTTTCAGATCTTCTACCAAATCCTAAACTGAAGTTTTTGGATTTGGAGACTTCATTTATCCTTTTCTAATTATGTATACTTATTTTCCTATATTTTCAGATTTATTTTCTATGCCTAAAAGTGAACTTTATTATGAAAATAGTAAGACACATCATCTACACAGAATAGGTTCTGATCTAAAATGTTCAATAATATATCTTTGAACTTCCTCTCTGATGTGGAACAAATTAAATTTATTTTACTAGTTTTTAGAATTATTTCCTAGCCTAAAATGTGTTTCTAGAACTAATAAATATGAATATCATTTTAGACAGAATTCATTTCAGCCTAAAAATCTATTTTTAACTCATTCTAAAGTTTTCCAAGTGCTAGGAGAATTTAAATTTGAATTTGCACATGTGTTTGCCTTACCTTTTAAATTTAAATCCTATTCACATATTTAAATTTCTGAATTTAATATCATATAGGGTCAAAAAGGTAAATCCACACTACTGCAGGGTCTAATTTATTATTTCATAAATTTCCAGAGGTCTAACTACACATAACAGAGGGGTTTTCCTAATTTTTATTAAGTCTAGGGGCTAAAACTGATTTTTAAATGAATTTACACGAATTTCTGAAGTTCCAGGGGCTAGATCATAAGTTTCCGGGGCTAGCTCGTGTTTTCCGAGATCCCCAGAGGGTAGTGCGTAAGAATCCCGGCCTTCATAACGCGGGGCTGATATGGACCGTCCGATTTAAAATAGACGGCTGAGATTATAACGCGAAGCGGTACGGGTTAGATCTAATAGGAACCACACGATTTAAAATGGACGGGCCTCAGAGGGCCACGTCGCCCTGGCCGTGCGCGGGCGGCGCACGGCGGCGGGAGGCGGCGATCTCGCCGGAGAACTTCGAGTTTTCGTCTGTACTTCCTAAAACTTGGATTTCTTGGCATGGAACGGAAGAGGGGAGGTAGGGGATCTCACCTCGGGGTTTTTCTTGAGCTCGGAGGCTCTGGAAGGCGGTCGGCGACGAGGTCCGAGGTGAAAACGTGGCGGTGCTCGTCGGAGCTGTGTCTAGAGCGTAAAACACCGGGTTTCCTTCACCTGCGAGATTCCCCGGAGGCGGTGGAACATGATCAGCGCGTTAGATCAGGAAATCCGAGCGAAGATCGAAGGAAAATGGCGGTAGAAGCTTTGGTTCTCACCGGGAGGAAAAACAGCCGATCGGGGGGGTAAAAAACAGGGCGATGCCGGCGTTTATATCGACAAGGGAGGGCGGCGGTCTGTTGGGATCGAGTTGGAGACGTCGGGGACCGAAATTCGGGCTGGGGCGCGGGTTTCCGGAGGTGGTTTGGATTCGGGTGCGAGAAGAGTCCCGGGGTCGGCCGAGCGCACGGGAGGTGAGGGATGACACGCGGGCCCCACGTGTCAGTGAGAGGAAGAGAGGGGAGCGCGGGTTTGGGGCTGGCGCGGGGAGATTGGGCAGGCTGGTGGGTTTTGGCCCACTGGCCGGTGGGGTTTTTCTTTTTATTTTTCCTTTTCTTTTCTGTTTTGATTTGAATTTGAACTCCAATTTGAATTTGAATTTCTGCACCACATGCAATACGTCCAAAAATTTTTAAATTCCCCTCTTAACAGGTTTTGGGGTGTTACAGGTGTGCTGTGTAAAATTTGCGTGAATTGTGCAGCACACCTAAAACCCTAATTTGTGTGAGGTGTACCAGACTTGTCCGTATTGGAACAGAAAGTTATCCGGACTAGTCCGTGATAGGTCTAGAAACTCAATCGGACTAGTCCGCAATAGGACGGTCTTGTTCAGTGCAGGGTGATATGTGTTGAGTGAATATCAGAAGGTTGAACGGACTTGTCCGACAAGTGTCCGGACTTGTCCGAGTGAGGTCAGTGAGTTGAACGGACTGGTCCGGTTTTGTTCCGGACTTGTCCGTGTGAGAATAGTAAGTCGATCGGACTAGTCCGCTGGTGAACAGACTAGTCCGGAGCTTCAGTGTATTGCTTAATTAATTGATTTTAGCCCTTATCCTCTACACAAAGATATATGCTCTTGGGATGTGTCTCTCACACACGTCCTATACATTTATATCTACTTTGCGCTTCCTTGATCATTTGGGCTTTTCCTTTTATCACTCCTGATTTTTCACCTTTTTGAGTGCACCATAAGTTCTAGTCTTTGTACACCTACATTCATCTCAATGGATTTATTAGGATCTCATTTGTTTATCATCAATCGTCCAAAACCCACAAGTGAATGCCTAAATGCACTTTCAATCTCCCCCTTTTTGGTGATTGATGAAAACCAATTGAGATTTCACAATTAAGAGTAAACATTGATTTTTATGAAGTGTGCATATATGAGAATGACATATGAACAATAAAAATTTCTCACATATATGCACTCTTTATGGTGGGGTGCCTATAAAGTGTGTGTCGAAGTGTTTTCTGCGACACTTCCCCAGTCCACTCTGGAGCAGCCCACGGAGGTTCTTTTTTTATGAGGGGCTTAGTGGTTTTGAGCGTCGTAGCACGATGGTGAGATGAACACGAAGATTTACATGGTTCGGGCCGCCTGAGCGTAATACTCTACGTCTACGGAGTGTTGGTTGTTCTTTGTTGCCTGCGTTTGAGGGTGTCTCGAGCTTGCGAGCTTACAATGGTGTCCAGAGACTAAGACTGTGTTTGAGCTAGAATGGAACTCGAATCGAGTTTTTTTGGAGTTCAAGTCGATTCCGAATGGCCTCCCTTTTGCCCGTTGACTTCTTGGACCTTTTATAGTTCAAGGCCAAGCAACCTTACATGTGGGTCCGGAGCCTGGCTGGTGGCCCCGTTATGGGCAGCTGACTCTACTTTGGGTAGTCTGCTCCCTGCTAGTAGTAGCACACTTGATCGCGCCATGGAGCACGTCGCCCTACCACGTCGGCTTCCTTTAATGTTGTCTGATGAAGGTGGTAGGAATGTGTCTTGTCCCACGGTGCTGCACTGTAGCTCCGTCAGGGTGCCGCACGACTGGTCTCTGCTGCCAGGCACGCCTATACCGGGATACGCTAGATTGCTTGCCTCGGGAACATGTGAACTTTAAATGCGCGATAGGATAGCACACCTTTCTCTTTACTCCTTGGCTATCTGTCCATTGCTTGTCAGCGCGGCGTCCAGGTGGCTAGCCCCCGGGACACGCGTCGTCACCGGAGCTGTTTTACGGAGTAGCGAGGGGTCTGGGGTCGTTGGACACGTGGCAACACTAGAGCTCTCCCTGGCAGGAGGGGAGGTCCGGAGCTGTCATGCATGTGGCCGCACCAGAGCCCTCCTTGGCGGGAAGGGATGCCTGGAGTTGTTGCCTACGTGGCAGCACCGGAGCCCTCCCATGCTGGAGGCCGGGCCTAGAGCAGTGGGACACGTGGCACCTCCGGAGCTCTCTCCGGTGAAAGATGTGGCTCAGAGGTTCCGGACATGTGGCAGTGCTGGAGTCCTCCCTCGCGGGAGGTCAGGTCCGGCACCATCGGACACGTGGCGGCTCCGGAGCCATCCTCGGCCGGTAGTGAGACTCAGAGCCTGCAGACACGTGGCAGCCTCGGAGCCCTCCTTAGTAGGTGGCCGGACCCGAGGCCTAGGACATGCACCTTCTCATGAGTGCTCCCTAGCTGGCGGTTGGGTCGAGCCTGCAGGCTGGGTCTCTGTCTTCTGCATATGTGCTGACGTATGTCTTCTTTTGCTCTTACATGCGAGGGTACCCAGTCTTGAGGGTACCGACAGTGTGTGTGAGCAGATATTGTGATGTGCATAATGAAAAATACAGCAATTATGGAAGCAACCATCACAGGAATATCAATATGAACATCACACATTCATATTAAACAAAATAGACATCTAAATAGAGATTACAATGTTTGAAACTTTAAAACAAAAAAGATACATGTCCATGATCACTAGTCCTTAAGGCTCAAAATAGACTACTAGCACTACTAGTCTAGTCTCAATCTCCCCCCCCCCTTTGGCATCAAGGCACCAAAAAGGGAAAATTGAGGGGAACCACTCTCCGTCATTCCCTCTCTCACTCTCAGTCCTGTCTTCATCTTTAGACTCATGAGCATGCTGAGGAGGAGGAGGAGGAACAGTGACACCTGCAAGTCCAAAGGAGGTCAATTCTTGTTCTGTGAGAGGCGCCATCTCTGTGATATTTTCTTCAGAATCCTCTGAAATTTGAGGAGATCCCACTGGCTCAATATCAAGCTTCTCACAGATTGCTTTGATGTTTGCCTTCATATACCTCTAGTTCCACTCCCTGGCCAAGCTTTCCTTGTGTTGCTTAACCTCCACTTTGTGGCAGGATGCAAAGATGGAGGAAAGCATCTTCAATACACCACTAGATGACTCTTTGGAGGATGGAGGAGCAGAGGTAGCAGCTGGAGTCCTTGTGCCTTCATTTGCTTGCTTTGATCTTTGTTCTACTGCAGGTGAGGCAGGGGCATTTGGAACATTGTAGACTGGTGGCTTCTGGGGCTTGAGGCCGACATGCTCAACATCTTTGACAAACTCAAGGTCAGTTACCTTCTCAATCATGAACATGATGTAAGGTGCACAACCACAGGACCTATTCGGAGTGATGGAGATGTTCACAATGTCATTGTAGATATATTCAAAGACATTGAAGGTCCTTTTCTTGCTTATTACTTTCATCAAGGTCCTTAGAGTTCCTTGAATTGTCCCTGCATCTGAAAGTGCATCTAGATAATCCCCGGTGTTTTGGTTGATTGATGACGACAATTAAGATGCTAATAAGTTTCTACTGAGTATGAGCACAGGTGTTTATCAAAGATATGGATATGGAGTCTCTCAAGAAGCAAAAGGAAAAGAAGCAGACTTGAAAGAGTAGAAAATAGCATTTTCTATTAATCTTCACATTTTTCTAGTTGTGTATAGGGTCTTCTCTTTTAGAGTGCTTGAGAATCACTAGAGAGCTCAAACAAAGGATAGAACGTTAGAATCATGAGATGAAGTAGTCATAGATATGAAGAAAAGGGAAGACCGGACTTGTCCGGACAAATGCCCGGACTAGTCCGTTCCTACCCGGACTAATCCGTTTTAGACCGGATAAAAAGTCTCTGAGTGAGTTCGGACTTGTCCGTCCCAGGCCGGACTAGTCCGGTTATCATGTGAGTCAGAGCCGTTATGAGACTAAGTCTCAGAGAGCCGGACTAGTCCGCCCAAGAGGCCGGACTAGTCCGCTAAGCGGACTAAGCCACCGTTGTCCGGAGAAGAAGTCTCTGAGTGACATCGGACTAGTCCGCTCCTTGGACCGGACTAGTCCGTTCCCTTCAGACTAGTCTGAAATAGGACGGAACAAAGGTTCCTATGTGAGCTCGGACTAGTCCGAGGTTGTCTAGACTAGTACGCAGCTCCAGTTCAGAGAGTTTTTAGACTAAGTCTGGTAAGACCGGACTAGTCCGCCCTTACCAGACTAGTCCGTTCTCATACGGAACAAAGGTTCATGACTGAGATCGGACTAGTCCGCTCTTGGCCGGACTAGTCCGGGGGTTCATGACCGTTTGAATCCAACGGTCACTAAAACTTTATTTGGTAAGCTGTGACGTGAGTGGTCCCTCAAGATCGGACTAGTCCGGGATTGGGACCGGACTAGTCCGGACTTTAGTTGGTAATGGCTAAATGTCGGGATCTCTATAAAAGGAGACCCCCCGGCTGAGAATTGGGAAGACACGAACCCAAGCGCTGAAAACTCATTCCTAGAGCTCTTCTAAGCCTCTTTCCTCACCTTCTAGACCCCTAAGATCGGATCTTAAGGAGTTAGTGGTTCTTGTGAGGGGAAAGACGTGGTGACCAACGTTTGAGCTCTCGGTTTGATTCTCTTGCACTCTAACTGTTATCTTGAGTTTTTAACAGTTGTACTTTGAATTCTAGAACTACTTGGTTGGTGTAGGGAGCCTCAATGTGTGAGTAGCCCCTAAGAGCATTGTATTCATATTCGATTGATAGTGACAAAGCTCGGGGTTGATCTTGGTGATCGCTCGGTGAGGAAAGGGTTGGAAAAGACCCAGTCCTTGGTGGACTCCTCAACGAGGACGTAGGTTCCTGTGTGGAATCGAACCTCGGGATAAATCGTGTCTCTTATCTTCTCTACTATCTTACTTGCTCACTAGAATTACTTGTTAAACTTTCATTGTGTTATTTTCCACAAATTATTCTATTATTTTGCAATCTGATTATTCTCAACTAATTTGTGTTATCATTTGACTACCACATATTTTCAGCTCAAACAAACTTAAAAGGAAACCTAAAACACAAATTAGGCTTAAACCGGACTAGTCCGACCTCACACCGGACTAGTCCGGCCTACTTTGGTTTTATCCGCTGTTTATTTTAATTTCAGGTTTTATTAGTCTATTCACCCCCCTTTAGTCAACTTTCAACATCTCCATCCTTTGGAGCAATAGTCTTCCTCAAAATTCTGTTAAGCACGACAAAGAATGGCTTCAAGTACTTTGTGGTAGGTGACTTGTATGGCATTCTTGTGTCATAGAGGAAGGTTAGCTCATCCTTATCCAAAGGCTTCAAGTTGTGAATCACAAGCTCATTTTCTAAAGTTTCTTCGAGATGGAGTATCCTGGCAAACTCCTCATAAGTGACACTATACTTGGATCCATGAGCCTTCCAAGTGATCTCATCCCCATCATCACGGGCAAAGTAGATATAGAGTAAAATTTAGTGATGACTTCATTGTTCCAATTATATCGGAAGGATAGGAGATCCTTAAAGCCATGTCTCTCCAATGCCTCCAAGACTTCATGATATGCTTGACAGTTCTTGAATTGTAGATAAGTCATGTCCACCCATTGACTGGCAACCACTGGATTTCTCATCTTCCTGTAGACATGCTCATAATAATCAGCATGGAAATGGCTCTAGAACCTCAGGTCAGCGGATTGCTTTGTCTGCTCATAGACTGCAACCTTTCTGAGCTTGTCAGCCAAGTCATTTCCTTTACCCATGAAATCATCTTCCGAGGGCTGCCTGTTGCGTTGTACAGGAGGTTTCATCTTTAGTGGATCAATGGGTCCACTTGCAAGTCCTTTGCCCTTGCTAGTGCTTCTCCTTGGTACCGTTGAGCTGGCACCTGGACCATCGTTGCTAGATGGCTTCTTGACTACCGCATTCCTCTTTCTTGGAAGCACATCATCAAGAGGAGAATCATTTGCATTCTGGTCATGGCGCTTCTTGCTTCTTAGCTCTTTTGCCCTGGCCACTCTCTCGTGGTCACGCTCAGCTTCACAATCAAACATGCTTGCATCTGATGCGGATGACATCGTGCCTGACACAAGGTGACAAGGTATGATAAGAATGGGAATTAGACTTTATGGAGACAGGAATTTAGAGATTCAAACTGTCAAGGGGCCGGACTTGTTCGATTTCAGGGTGTGGACTTGTCCGGCTAACCAGACTTGTCCGCACCAAGCATTGGACTAGTCCGGTTTGACCTATGAACCCTAACTTCATATTCCAACAAATCTAAATGAGATTGATGCAAAAAGGTAGAAGGACAATAGGAATACATACAACAATGCAATGTATACCCTAGGAATCAAGAAAAGTATAATTTGAGGAAAGAACTAGGGTTAGGGTTTGAGCTTTACCAAAATTTGAAGATTTAAGATGGAGGCGTAGAGTAGAGTTCGGATTAGTCCGGAGGAAGGGATGCTTCACGCCGAGGGGAAGATTTTTCATGGAGAAACCTTCGATTTTGGTGGCTCAAAGTGGAAATCGCCTTGGGAGCTCGAGTTTGAGGAGAGAGAAGGCACAAACGATTGTGAGGAGGAAGAAGATAGACTTTTGGCGGTGGGTTAGGGTTAAGCCCAATAGTAACGGACTAGTCTGCAAGGGACCGGACTAGTTCGGTACACCAGACCAGAGTCGGACTAGTCACCGACAACGGGCTAGTCTGGTCCTGACCACGGACTAGTCCGGGTCAGCTGGACAGTTTAGGATTAGAACAAAGAGATTTTTGGGAATTTGATATAATAATGATCTAAAGGATAACATTTCATAAATAATTTTGATGAACATGACCAGTAAGCAATAAACAATCATACAATGACCATAATTCACCAAGATTCAATAATTGAAATAGTTTTCAAGAGAAAATTGAGATAAGGGATGAATTTCCGCAAAAGTAAGCAAACTTTGAAGAATTAATCAGGTATGCAATGTTTCAAGCCACATTTCTAGCATCAAGTGTATTTAATTCATTTCTATGCTCGCAAAATCTCTTTTCATCTAGTGGCTTGGTGAATATGTCCGCTAGATGTTTTTCAGTTCTAACATGTGAGATTACTATGTCACCTTTTAATGAATGATCTCTTAGAAAATGATGATGTATGTCTATGTGTTTGGTTCTTGAGTGCTCTACTGTATTGTGTGTAATTTTTATGGCACTTTCATTATCACATAGGAGTGGAATATGGTTCAAATTGTAACCATAATCCCTTAGAGTTTGTCCAATCTAGAGTAGTTGTGCGCGACAACTACCAGCTACAACATACTCGGCTTCGGCTGTGGAAAGAGCAATGGAATTTTGTTTCTTTGAGGATCATGAAACTAAGGATCTGCCATGAAATTGCCAGGTTCCTGAGGTGCTCTTCCTATCGACTTTGCAGCCTGCATAGTCGGCACCGGAATACCCTATAAGGTTAAACTTGGATCCTTTAGGATACCAAAGGCCCAAGTTAAGTGTTTGCACAAGGTATCTTAAAATTCTTTTTATAGCTATTAAATGACACTCTTTAGGTGCAGCTTGAAACCTTGCACATATACACACACTAAGCATAATATCAGGCCTAGATGCACATAAATAAAGCAATGAACCAATCATAGACCGATATACCTTTTGATCCACATCTAGACCATCTTCGTTGAAGTCGAGATGTCCAGTTGCCATGGGAGTCTTCATGGGCTTGGCTTTGTCCATATTGAACTTTTTGAGGATGTCCTGCGTGTACTTAGTTTAGCAAATGAAAGTGCCCTCTTTTATTTGCTTCACTTGAAATCCCAAAAAGAACTTCAATTCGCCCATCATTGACATCTCGAATCGGCCTGTCATAATTTTACTAAATTCTTCACAAAAATATTTATTAGTAGAACAAAAAATGATGTCATCAACATAAATCTGACATACGAATAGATGACCATCAAAAATGCTTTGTAAACAAAGTATAATCAGCTTTTCCTATTTTAAACCCATTTTGAGTGAGAAAGTCTCTAAAGCACTCATACCAAGCTCGGGGAGCTTGTTTGAGGCCATAGAGAACCTTACGTAGTTTGTACACATGGTTGGGGTACTCTTGATCTTCAAATCCTGGTGGCTGCTCCACGTACACCTCTTCCTTGTTTTCCAACTTGTTTTCCCGCCTGGCATGCGCTATACGGCTTGTCTTTCTCAAACACGACATCTTTCAAACCTTGGATGTGACCACCCTTTAGAAGTTTCTGCAGATTCCTCATCCCAACGTGGGCTAGCCGTCTATGCCACAACCATCCCATGTTAGTTTTTGCAACCAAGCAAGTGTTGAGTTCAGCTTTATCTTTGTTGAAATCAACAAGATAAAGTTTCCCCTTCAATATTCCCTTGAATGAGATTGAGTTATCGCTTCTTCTAAAGACTATCACACCATCATTAGTGAATAAACAATTGTATCCTTTGTCACATAGCTGAGATATGGACAAAAGATTATAATCTAAAGAATCAACATGTAAAAAATTGGAGAGAGTGTGTTGAGAGGAGTTTTCAATTTTACCGCTGCCAAGGACTTTTCCTTGGCTGTTGTCTCCGAAATAAATTCCTTCACTTGGATCTGCGTTTCACTCATACTATACGAACATTCTCCTTTCTCTAATCATGTGATTGGTGCATCCACTGTCTAGCACCCATTTTGATCCATCGGAGGAATAGGCCTACGAAACAGAGTTATGTCTTGGTTTTAGGTACCCAAGTTTGCTTGGGTCCTCGAAGGTTAGTCACAAGTGTTATAGGCACCCACACACAAGCTTTGGTTCTCTTGTGGCGTGACCCTACATATTTAGCATAAATATATCAAAATTTATTTTTCATAAGGACATAAGATTCATCAAAAGTATGAAATAATGTTTGCAGTTCAGATTCATGTGATTTTTCTTTAACAAAGGCAATATGATTCTTATTTTGACCACTAGTGAATTGTCTCTTACCTCTTGCATACCCAAGACCATCTTTGACATTAGGAGGTCTTGTGACCATATATGCACTACGTGCATATTTGATTTTTTTCTTTGTCAAAGATGCCGCTTTGGGATGAACGCTTAGCTTGTGAGCATTGGATTTATTTGTTACATTAGCCTTCTTACTAGAGCATGTGCAAGTTTTAATAGTTGTCAACTTGACATCTTGAGAAGGTGAGCTTTTAGAGGAGGAAGCGTCATTTTGCTTGAGTGACTCCACTTGCACTTCAAGGATTTTATTAACTTTTGTCAAGTTAGCAAGTTCGTCCTTACTGCAATGTGTGAGTCTTCTAGTTTTCAGTAAGTTTCTTTACTCAAAGCTAGCTCAAGATCAAGTGCCTTACTTTTCTCCTTTTCAATCTCAAGAAGCTTTTCAACCTCTTGATATCTCTTCCTTTCACGGATGAGCATATCTTATTGGCGGTTGACAAGCTCCTCCTTCTCAAAGATTTCATCCGAAAACATCTTCATTTTTCTTAGTGCAGTTTGTTCAATCCTTTAAGTATTTTCTCATTTTCACTAGAACTATCAAAATCATCATTAGAGGAATGTAAAGAGGGGGGTGTAAGTCGAACCTTCTTCTTGCCTTCCTTAGCCATGAGGCAAGTGTGTTTGTGGTTCTCCCTTCCTACCATGTTTGGGAAGAGTGTAGACTTCTTGGTTGGATTCTTGATGGCAATTGTTACCATATTATCTTCATCATCCGAGGAGGACTCGTCGTTTGAGTCCCACTCCTTGCCGATGTGCGCTTGATGTGCTTGCTTCTTTTTCTTGAAAGTTTTCTTCTCTTGCGACTTCGCTTCTTTCTTCTTCTTGTTTTCCTCATACGGACAATCAACCATAAAGTGTCCGTATTCACCGCAGTTGTAGCAAGTACGTCGAGCATTGAATTTCCCTTTTCTTTATTCTTTCCTTCACTTGAGTTGCTGACTCTTCTTCATCTCATCATGCGCTTGAATCTTTTCATGAAGAGCACCATCTCTTCATCATCCACATCTGTGCTTACATCGTCAGTGTCTTTCTTCATATGTCTCATGAGTCTCCTTCCCTTTGGGCTTGCAAGTTGCCTTGAGGGCGACCTCCTTCTTCTTGGATGAGGTAAGTTGAGCTAAATCTTTGACATATTTAGTTTATTTCTCCATCATCTCGTGATTGATAATTTTGCCATGGACTTCATCGGGGGTCATTTTGTGAAACCCCGGGCTTTCTCTTATCATGGAACACAAGGTGACATTCCGAGGCATAAAGGCTCTTATCATTCTCTTCACAACCTAATGATCAGTCCACTTCTTGCTTCCATAAGCACGGATCTTGTTGATGAGTGTCTTCAAGCGGTTGTACATCTCTTGAGGAGTTTCACCATCTTCTAGGGCAAATCTCCCCAATTCTACTTCAAGCATTTCAATCTTCGCTTCTCAGACGGAGCGGTTCCCTTCATGAGCAGTCTTGAGTGTTTGGCAACTTCAAGTCCATCCACCTTGGTGAACTCTTCTCGGCTCAAGGATGAAGTGATCACCGCAACGGCTTGTGCATTGCGGTGAATTACTTGTTCTTTCTCCGGGGTTAGTTCATCGTCGGTATCTGGGATATCTATACCTGTACAAACTATATGCCAAAGACTAGGATTAAGTGAGATAAGATGCATCTTCATATTATACTTCCACATTGAGTAATCATTGCCGTCAAACTGTGTAGGTCTTCCCATGAGAATAGAAAGATAATGATTGTAGTTATTAAGCTTCTCATAATTAAAAGGATGTCGGGAGTAGTCTTGATGACTACCCCCTTTTTGCTTTTCATCCTCCTTCTTGCCCTTATGGCTTAGGAGCTTCTTCCTTAGAAGTGCCTTGAGTTCACATACTTCTTCATCATCGTGTTCGTGCTCCTTGAGCACATAGAACGCCTTGGAGTCTTGTTCGTCTTCAATGATGGGCATTTCCGGGATCTCGTTGTTCTTGTCGGTCGCCATTTGTCTCTCCGAGCGGTGAGTCACGTAAAAGGAGAGTCTTGTTCTGATACCAATTGAATGTGGCCTAGAGAGGGTGAATAGGCGTTGAAAACTTTTCCTACAACACTTAACAAATTCATCAAATACAGGAGGGGCCAGACTAGTCCGATATCGGTACGGACTAGTCCAGTAAGCTAGTTATACCGACGAAAAGATAGATTGTTTAATGTATTCTCATCAAATGTTATAGCAGCGGAATTAAGTAAATTATCCTAACAACTTGTGTAAATTTTAGGATGATTAATTTGAATGAGGAATACAAGATTAATATAAGTTGCAAGATTAATCAACCCTATGCCCTAGATGATGATGATGATTGCAAAAGTAAATAACAAGAACACAAGAGACGAAGATTTTTACCGAGGTTTGATCTCAAAAAGAGATCTACTTCCTCGTTGAGGAACCCACACAGGGTTGGGTCTCAATCAACCATTTACATCTTCAAGTCACCACGAAGGCCAACTTGAGTTCCACTATCACGGGGGCAATCACCAAGTCGGTGGGGCAACCTCACACGTTGAGGGCTCCTACAAAATTACGGAGAGAAAAGCAATCAAACACACTCGAAATATTTACAACAGATGCAAGAGTGTATAAGAGATCAAACCCCAAGAGCTTAGCAATGCGTAGAAGACGATCTCCCTATCCCAAATATGGATTTCCAAAAGATTTAACTTTTAAGGGCTTTAGATGTGTGGGAAAAGGTGTTTCTTTGCTCTTGGGACGAGTGGCGGCGCTAGGGTTCTTAATTGTTCACTGTTTTGCACGGTTATTTGTTGTGGGGTCATGGATCACCTATTTATAGAGTTTCCAAAAAAGTTACCGTTAGGGATCCCGACTGTCGGACTAGTTCGCTCTAGGGACCGGACTAGTCTGGTGTGCTGTGTAAAATTTGCGTGAATTGTGCAGCACACCTGAAACCCTAATTTGTGTGAAGTGTACCTGACTTGTCCGTATTAGAACAGAAAGTTATCCGGACTAGTCCGTGATGGTTCCAGAGACTCAATAAGTCTAGTCCACAATAGGGCGGACTTGTCCGCTGCAGGGTGATATGTGTTGAGTGAATATCAGAAGGTTGAATGGACTTGTCCGGTAAGTGTACTTGTCTGAGTGAGGTCAGTGAGTTGAACGGAGTGGTCCGGTTCTTTTCGGGACTTGTCCGTGTGAGAACAGTAAGTCGATCGGACTAGTTCGGTGGTGAAAGGACTAGTCCGGTGGTTCAGTGTATTGCTTAATTAATTGATTTTAGCCCTTACCCTCTATGCAAAGATATAAGCTCTTGGGACGTGTCTCTCACACACATCCTATACATTGATATCTATTTTGCGTTTCCTTGATTATTTGGGCTTTTCCTTTTCTCACTCCTCATTTCACCTTTTTGAGTGCACCATAAGTTCTAGTCTTTGTAGATCTACATTCACCTCAACGGATTCATTAGGATCTCATTTGTTTGTCATCAATCGTCCAAAACCCACAAGGAAACGCCTAGATGCACTTTCAGGTGTTGTTCCTATCTTTCAAGTTGTTCGTGAGATGTTAACATGTTTCCCTCAGACGAATTTCAAAGAATGGTTAGTGCGAACCCACATATATCGGTGCTTGCGCATTGATGGGATTAAACCGAATAATCTTGTCCATCACCCCTGAGGTGGCCCATCTGCCCTTCACACTCTGGTGGACACCACTTCGATAGCCTAATAATCGTGTTGCCTAGGAAATCCTATTCAACAACCTGATATCTATGTGAGGCTAACGAGATATTCTATGTTATTTTAACTACAACTCTAATACCTACTTGTTGGCTCATACATGGAGCCATTGACCGAACTAGGAGAAATTTTTATTGTACCCTAAAAGCTAGCCTAAAAGATGAGGTACTCTCCGTATTTTTAATTCAATCCAACTCTAGCTCCCCATAACCAATGTGGAACTATTCTCAATAATGATGTTGCCTTATTAAGTAGATATATACCTATTTAGCATGATGTTGATTCATATATGAGTAAAATAGGTGAATGGGTTGATAGTTAAGCAACTATTGGGTAGCATAGGGTATATTTGGCAAGGAGAAACATTTCGGTTTCTAGATTGAATTAGTTGAAACGGTACCAAACAAGAAAAAGGTGAAATATTTCAGCAGTGAATCTATGAGAAATGATTCATATTTTTTGTCTACGAATATGAAACAGCTGGAAAGATGTTCCACACTCTGAAACGGTTCATATTATTATACCTGCCTTCAGTTTTGTTATTATTTATTGGAATTTGCCACCATATATGCCATTATGCTCAACTTGCCGCCACCCAAGTGGCGCAATTCGCCACCGTTGTCGTGTAACATGAATTTATTCGCACATGTGTATGATGACTTATATTTTACAATGACACTTATATAATATATATTGCAAGAGTTTATTATATGTTATACTATGACAAAAAATATAGCCTATCCAAGTGTAAATAGGTCATTTCAATCCTTCTATGTCACACCCGGTTTCTCCGAAGAACAACCGAGTGAATATCACATGTATGCCAGGATCATTTTCTCATACATGTGATGACAAATAGTGAAGCATCATTTATTACAAGCCAGGTGTCGAATATAAATATGTCTTACAAAGCATACGTCTCGATGGACGATAATAAGTTCATAACATGTAAATAAACTAGCACCGAAATATTATTCTTGTGGGCTCCGTCACAGGCGTTGCCCGGGGGACTCCATGAACCTAGAATCCTTCTTCGGGCCCGAAGTCTTGGTCATTAAACACCACCTCATCCCCTTGACCTGAGCAGCAATTTAAACCAACAAATATGCAAGTTTGAGTACCGTGGGTACTCAGCAAGTGGGGGAAGGTTATGACATGCATGGCTAGAACAAGGAAAGGTTGAACTCATGGTTAAAGCACTACGCAATTAATACCTATCACCTTAGGTTAACTAAGCACCTACATTACTACACAGGTGAAATGGTCCCAATCTCCCAACCCATAATCATAATCAAATAACCATAACCTCAAATTCCAATGTTAAGCTCCCCGCTTAACATCCTCAACTTCCAAATCCATCATCCTCTAATCATGAATAAGTCCAAGCCGCTCTTGACCGTAAGCATGGCTGTCATGACAGTTTTGACTCTGCAGAGTTTGCACCACTGTACCCACATGTAGTGATTTCATCCCCCTTTGCCGGGTGGACTAAAAGAACCTCCATTATGCCAGTGGCCATGAACAACATTTACACTTCCCAGGTGTGTAGCCAGGAGATCACTACGAAGCCTTTACAAAGGGATTCCCGACGAGCGTGGGCCCACTGAGGTTTCACCCCTAACAGCATACAAGAGGCTCCAACCCCGCTGCAGTGGCCCCTCTTGAGCCTTGCGATTCATATGGTAGTCCAGCTGACACCTACTCCCCGCACCATCCAACACACCCATACTACGCCGGGGATACACCTAATTAATTGGCCAAGCTGCCCCATCTCAGCATGTGGTTGGCACGGTAAAGCCAGGTTACATGCTCCATGAACCGGTCCTTAGGATAAAGGCAAGTACTAAACACAAACCCGAGTCTCGTGTACCCAACACCCACCAAATCATCCAACTTGCCTTGATCCCTACCTCTACATAACTCATAATATCTCATTCAAGAGTAAAGTAACCAAGTTGATGATATCATATCCCACTTATCCCATTCTAAGCATGGCTAAGCATAAGTAATATGAATGAATGACAAAATATAACAAAATCCCATCCCAAGCTACAAGGAAAACAAGGTAATGCAATTCTAGGGAAACTTCCTAGCATGGGTTTCATATTTCAATTGACAATGCAAATAATTCTATCTACACATCCTAGTATAGGAACAAAGTGGTCAAGAACACTTGCCTTCTTCCTGCTGCTCTGGGAATGAATAGTCCTGATCTTGGAAGAGAAGAACTTGCTCTGGAGCAGGTTCTGCTCATATCATCACACATAGCAAAAGAAAACAACAATCCATAAGACATAGTTCACACTTTCACTTCATACAAACCACACATTGACATTTATGAAAGTCATTCACATTTCTATGTGTTGTGGTTACTATATGTGTGTTGATTTTTGGCTTACATGCACTCTTAAACATGTTCATATGTTTTCTAACTTTTTTATTCAGATTTATATTTGCACACTATATATGAATTTCCAATTTGAACAAATTCCTTATATTTAATTGATACACATCTTAGTACCAAGTATGCATGGAAGGTATTTTCCTACTCCAAATGGGTTTTCAGATCTTCTACCAAATCCTAAACTGAAATCTTTGGATTTAGAGACTTCATTTATCATTTTCTAGTTATGCATACCTATTTTCCTATATTTTAAGATTTATTTTCTATACCTAATTGTGAACTTTATTATGAAAATAGTAAGACACATCATCTAAACAGAATAGGTTCTGATCTAAAATAGTAAATAATATATTTTTGAACTTCTCCTCTGATGTGAACTATTTTACATTTCTTTTACCAATTTTCAGAATTATCTCCTAGCCTAAAAATGTGTTCCTAGATCAGATGAACATGAACACACCCAAACAGATTTCATTTCAGCCTAAAATTTATTTTTAGCTCATTCTAAAGTTTTCCAATTGTTAGTGGAGTTTAAACTTGAATTTACAATGTGTGTGCCTCACCCTTTCAAATTTAAATCTTAATTACCTATTCAAATTCCTAAATTTAATATTATATAAGGTTAAAAAGTAAACTCACCCACTACAGGGTCTATTATACTATTTCATAAATTTCCAGGGGTCTATCTACACATAACAGAGGGGTTTTCCTAATTTTTATTAAGTCCAGGGGCTAAAACTGATTTTTTACTGAAATTACATGAATTTCTGAAGTTCCAGGGGCTAGATCAGAAGTTTCTGGGGCTAGCTCGTATTTTCCGAGAACCCCAGGGGGTAGCGCGTAAGAATCCTGGCCTTTATAACGCGGGGCTGACGTGGACCGTCCGATTTAAAACTGACGGCTGAGATTATAACGTCGAACCGGTACGCGTGGATTTAAATTCTACCGTGCGATTAAAATAGACGGCGCACAAGCGGCAACGTCGCTCTGATCGAGCGCGGGCGGCGCTGCCCGGCGGCGCGGCGCGGCGGAAGGCTGCGATCTCGCCGGAGAGCTTCGGATCTTCGTCAATTCTTCCTAAAACTGGGATTTCATAGCTTAGATAGGTGGAGGGGAGGTCGGGGATCTCACCTCGGGGGTTTTCTTGAGCTCAGAGGTCCTGGAAAGCGGTCGGCGAGGAGGTCCGAGGTGAATTCACGGCGAGGCTCATCGGCGCTGGGTTTGAAGCGCAAACCACCGAGTTTTCTGCACCCGCGTGATTCCCCGGAGGCGGTGGATCAAGACCAGCGCGTTAGATCAGAAATCCCGAGCGAAGATCGAGCGAAATTGGCCGGAGAAACTCGGGTTCTCACCGGAAGGAAAAACGGCTGATCGTGGATGAAAATCGGGAAGATGCCGGTGTTTATATAGCCGGGGGAGGGCGGCGTTCGGTTGTGATCGAGTTTGCGTCGTCCAGAACCAAAATTCGGCTGGGATACGCGAGTATCCGGGGCGGTTTTGATTCGGGGGAGAGAGGAGAGTCCGGGTCGGCCGAGCGCATGCGCGAGGAAGAAGAAGATGGTGGGCCTCGCGTGTCAGTGGGAAAGAGGGGGGGGCGCGGCTGCGGGCTGGCACGGGGTGAGTGGGCCGGCTGGTGGGTTTCGGCCCACTGGCCGGGGAGGTTTATTTTTTTCTTTTTCTTTTTCTTTTTCATTTCTGTTTTGAGTTTAATTTGAATTCTAGTTTGAATTTAAATTTTTGCACTACATGCAATACGTCCAAAATTTTTTAAATTCACCTCTTGCAGGTTTTGTGGTGTTACATTCTACCTCTATACTGAAACTGAAACTAGAAAACTAGACAAATAGATTCTAAAGTAATTCTGTTTTAGATTCAGAATTGTGTTAGAACTGAAATATTTCAGATTCTTGGATAATCTAAAACCTTACCAAACAAAGCCATAGTATACGACAACATTGAATTCATGAGATCTAAACTGCTTAGCAGTGAAAGGCCATGGCCGCTTTACAATTCTCGGGAATGATGCCCAAATACAATATAATGTACATTCGGGAAGAAAGATATACGCCAAAGTACAATGCGATGATTTGAAGTTGCCTCGAGTCCAATAAACACCAACTATAAAGGAAAAGATTGAAACGAAAAAGAACGATCAAGTCAACAACTTCCAGGAAGCTGTCTCTTTTATTATATATCACAATGCACATTTTGAACAATTCTGGAATATATTAAGCGCTCCTGCAGGGAAATTAAATCTTGAGAGTTTCGAATTTGTAAGAGTAAAATGCGCGTCTACATGTACTATAGTGTTGCAAATATATTCTCTCAACAGTACTAAAAGTGATTGGTGATATTCCTTTAACTTGTACATATCAACATATGAGCAGATTCATCCGCTGTCTCCATGTCATACCTCACAGGATCAAGTTTTGATGCGCAAGAATAATATTGGTATTAAAATAAATCTATGGCCGGAAAGTGCAAACGTTGGACACTTTTTGGTTCGTACTATCACGAACTATTTTATACAGTGCGATAAACAAAATTCCACTTTGTTACATAAGAAAGGAACTGCAATATTTTCGTGGGTTTCCAGGTGGCCCACGAAAATAATTGCTCTTATTTTCGTGGGTTTACAGGAACCCATGAAAATAAAGAGCCCTATTTTCATGGGTTTTCTGGTGGCCGACGAAAATAAGTCCTCATTATTTTCGTGGGCCATCTGAAAACCCACGACAATAATGGCACTTATTTTCATGGGTTTAGTTCTGGCCCACGAAAATAAGTTTGTTTAATTTTATGGGTTTAATTGGCCCACGAAAATATATAGTGTCGTGAGCTCAATCTGGCCGACAAAAATAAATATATTTTCGTGACCCACCCACGAAATTAAGTTTATTTTCGTCGGGTTATTGTCGTGACCTATTTTCGTGGGTTTGGACCTTATTTTCGTGGGTTCCCGCCCCACGAAAATAAAACGTATTGTTGTAGTGAATGACACCAAGGATCAATTTTTTTCTCTTTTGGCGCAAGCCTTCGTGGAAGGAGATTGTTTTTGTGAATTTACAGTTTTGTCTTTTTTTTTTCAAATTAACGGCCCAGTGCAGGTGGATTCATGCATGAACAGTTTACCGTCGATACAGGAGAGGAAGGGAAAGCCCATAAGCTGACCGTGATGGTGGCGAGCTGCCGAATTGTTGGTTTGTCATAAACCCTGAGGGCCCCAGCAGGTGGAGTCCTTGTTTAATGGGGAAGCTAAACTAATGTAAATCTCATAAAGACTGTCCCCCAGCCTTACAGCTCAGGATAATCAGTTGATTAGTGAAAACGGATCATGCTGTCCCTCTCCTCTCCAGGAGGATGCATCCATGTCGGCAGTTGATAAATGTAGATTGACTACCTATCCCTGCTCTAATCTCTCCCGCGGGCCCTGCAATCATCCCGATCAACCGTACGTCCGGTCCACAGCGCCATGTCGCTGAAATCCCTATAGCTGTAGCTCACACCCACCAGCTCTAATTGCAGATGATGCCCGTCATGTGATGAAGGTTTGTTCCTACAGTGTTGGCACTTGCATATGCAGTGCTGTCTGATGAGTCAGCTTCTCCATCGTTGTGTGCAGGTGTCTCTATCCGGCCGTGATTCTTCAATGTTCTTTGCAGGATATACTAAGAATGTTGAATAATCATACTAATCGCAAAATCAACTGTAGAACTTGAATCGTTATGTTTAACCCTATTTGTCAGGTAACAAGGGCAATAACTCGACCACTGCACATTATTTATAATATACATTCGCGTGTTAAACCTCTGATAGGCCCTGGAAGTAGTTAGCTTTCGGTGGGAAGTGATAGGGATTAGTAGATGATAGCGCCGACAGGTAAGGTGGGTAAGATCGATAATTTTAAATTTCTCTTATCAGTTTGGACTGTTCGTGGATAATAATTTACAATAAGAATATGATCAACGAAACAGCTTTCGCTTTACATCAGTGCCGAGTAAGCAAAATGCTGCGGTAATTGTATACAGTGACACGAATGTTTTAACAAGGAGACATCCGTGCGTGGGATCATATATCAGGGTTGAACCTTATACACACATCCAAACCGTTAATCCATACGGGAGGTTGGATATTACCCGTGATAATATTTTCAAGCCAAACGGAAAAAGAGAAGCAACAGTATCTCAACATGTTCCGCTCAGCTTCTCCGTAGCAATCCAATTGATAATCGGCGATACGTTATGTGAGGCTAAGATTATTTGTGTATATCATATTCTAAACTACTATTTTAAAAAATATTCTCTGTCTTTTAGTACCATTTCTCACTCTATATTATAATTTTTCACACTGCCCGTACTCTATATCCTACAGTATACTGTTAAAATAGGAATAGACTCACGTATCAACCGCGCTAGAGTTTTTGAGTTTACAGTACACGACTTTAAATTTAAAGTGCCATGTTTATATTTTATTTTAGAGTATCATGTAGGGCGGGTGTCCTGACTCCTAACTCGTCCTCTACTATAATGGGGATGGTATAACCTATATCATTATTTATTGTTGTAACTGTTTTGTGGTGGGCAGCGAAGAGTTCGACGGCTGCTATTTTTTCTGTGGCGGTATATTTCGAAAACATTATACCACGTCACAGCCCCTTTTGCCATCAGAAGCTATCGAAAACCGAGCGGAAACAGCAGCAACCGGCGGCGGACTCGCGTCACCCGTCGCTCGCGTCCGCGGCGACCCAACCCACCCTACCGAGCAACGCTGCCGCCTATGGCATTCATGACGGCGAGCACGGCTGCTGCCAAGTTGCGCGGAACCCGTCCAAAACTCGCTGCTTCCTGCACGCGCAGGCCACGCCACGGCTAGCCGCCCACCACGGGGGCTCCTCAAAAAGAGGGCGCGGCCGCTTACCTAACAAGCCCCATAAACAAATATGGTTCCCGTGTGCTTTGTGTGACCCAGCTGCTGCCTCCCTTCTACGCTTGGTTACTCATCCATTACCAATAGTGGCAAATTCACTTTTAACAAGGAAAGCAAGCATCATGCGTCACTTTAAAAAAAATAAAAGAAAAAATCTCTCCTTTGTGGCTGAGTCGAACAGGAGCAGTGTATATACCGGTAGAAAGATGTATCAGGAGTACACCTATGACCTGTGACTTTTTGTGCCGTGTCTGTGTGTGATAAAGAAAGGTCAGATCAGAAAAGGCGTGGTCTAACTCACGAGGCGCTTTATCCAAACTGCAGGATTAGGCGACGGTCACATGCCTGGTTTAGTGGTTTAGTAAACGTGAGATCTGGCTCAGCTGCACGAGACACCGAACCTAGCGGGTCTCCTGGAAATTGAACTGGTTTTTTAAGTTGCAGAGGATTATTACCATCGGTACTGTTTCCCATGCATGATCAGTTCCGTTGTTGATGGTAATTACAGAGAGACATATCGGAGAGGGAAAGAGAGCAGGCGACACAAGGTACTTAAATGTATCCCTTATACTCTCTCTCCTTCTTTCACCCACTGCTTTTTCACCTACAGGCTAACCAAATACCCAAGTCTCGTCACAGAAACGAAAGAAAAGAAGGCAGGCTCATTTCATTTGAAGGCTTCTGAAGTCGAGCATGGCGGTCCTGAGCCCCAGGAAGTTGCTGCACTTGCAGTCATTGTTCTTGGGGAGCCCCAGACTGCAGCTGAAGCAGAGGCCGGCCTCCCTCTTGACAGGCTTCATGGGCTCCTGGTACGGCAGGCTGATGCAGAGGTCAAGGTTGAGGTCGGGGCACTTGAGCGGCTTCCCCTGCCCCCAGTCGCTCGCGTCCTGCGATGGCTCGTGGCTTATCTTCGGCTCCTCTCGCCGGAATAACACGGCGCCCTTCTCCGCCTCGAACGATATGGTTATGTTGGAGGCGTGCTCGTTGATCGGTCGGTGCGTCACCGGGTCGATCCCCCGGCTCAGCAGCTTCCTCCTGATGTGCGTGTTCCAGTAGTTCTTGATCTCGTTGTCCGTCCTCCCCGGCAGCCTACCGGCGATCAGGGACCATCTGTGAGACACAACACGAAGCCGGTCAGCCAAGGGTCCTTAAAGATGTACACGGTGTTGCAGATGAATGATGAGAGGAGCATGTAGCGTACTTGTTGCCGAGTAGGCTGTGGAGCTTGATGATGAGCTCGTCCTCCTCCTCCGTGAAGTTGCCCCGCTTGAGGTCCGGCCGGAGGTAGTTAATCCACCGCAGGCGGCAGCTCTTGCCGCAGCGGAGCAGGCCGGCGGCCTTGGGCAGCGACCGCCAGCACCCCTCGCCGTGCGCCTTGATGTAGGCGACGAGGCGGTCGTCCTCTTCCTTGGTCCAGGCGCCCTTGTTGGTGTGCGCCTTCTCGCAGCACGGCAACCTCCCCATGGACGCCGATGATGATGGATGTGCCGATGTGCTTTTGTTGCCCGCCGCTTTCTTTCCCCCTCGGTGGGTTGCGCAGGCAGCTGAGGCAGAGCAGTGGAGGTTGTTGCTATGCGAGCGAGTGATGGGTGAAGACGAGGCCGGATCTTATAGGCACTTGACTGGATCGGGGGAGGTCTTCTAGAGGGTTGAGTTGGTGGGAAAAAGGTTAGGCTGGTAGGCCTCCTCATGACCTCATCACTGCCACTGGTTTGCTACCAGTTTTGTTTTGCCAAAGCGAAGCAAAAGCCGTCGCCGCAACGCGGCCACAGGGCCACGGCGGTGGAACGGAACCTCGGGTAGGTGTAAAGTGAGGTAAGCGACGCGCGCGCGCGCGCCAAGTACGGCTGCTCGTCGCCATGGCTCATGCCCATGGCTGGATGTGTGGGTGCCTACCCCCTCCGCCCCGCTTAGTCGTAACAGCCAATTAACTAACCGCACCTCTCCACCACCGCTGATGCAAACCCGTTGGTTATGGGGGGTGGATTAGGACCTCCCTTTCCCTGTTGGTGATGCCGATCCGCCTGGCTCCCACCCCCGTGAAACACTGGTGGCCTGCACAGGGGGTAACGCTCAACAATCAGAGGCGTCATCTGATCTGTGACCAGCAGATTCAGTGCAATTTGATCAGATCAGATGGAGTCCATGCAGGTAAAAGTTTCTTCCGCCATACGTCGTCATGAAAATGATTTCTGCTGTATACTAATCACGACAGAGCAGTAGTTGTATACGAGTCATTCATGTACTTAAAAATTCAGCCTCATCTCACCAGCTCTACTCGTCTTGACGCCTCTTTGTTTAACAAGCTAGGCAGATGTTTCTAGCGCGCCCACAAACCCAGATGCTGATATGTGCACTAGGAAAACAAAGCAGATCAGGGTCCAAAACAATGTAAGCACAGATCATGGACTCTTTCCTTGTTTATATCCCTGAATAAAATAGGATGGGAATTGGCATCTAGCACCGCCTAAATGATTGTTATTGGCCAACCACCATATTGTTTCTTAGTTTATTTTGCCTTTCTAGAATAATTATTATGTATCCAGAACCATAGATATTGTGACACTTCGAGCAACCTACTTTCGTGTGGGCAGACGTTTTTATACTCCAATATATGTTAGTTCATTTGTTTGGTCAACCATAAATTAAAAATTCACCAAACCCTGCAGCTGTGTCCTCCATCTTTCCTGAACAGGGCAGATCATGTGGATATCATATTTATATGGCAAATCACCATGGTAATAGTTAAACATTATCAGCGATCCTTAATAAGATATATACAATGATCAGCAGGGCCTCATTCACTTAACATGTGTGTATTTGTATCAGTCCTCGAGGAAAAAGATAATGCATTATTGAATTATCAGGATGTAGGATCTTCTACGAAATTTGGATCAGCTCTGAATTATTTAAAGCCATCACATTATTTGTAGACAGGAAGCAGATGAAATTAAGACTTGTCGAGGTAGACCGTTAATTGTTACTCGTTAGGAGGATCCGTAACACCTAGAATCTCAAAGGGAACAAAAAAGGGAAAAATACTCTAATATGAATGAAATTTATTTTCCATTAAATTACCTAAGTCAAGTTGCATCATATTGCCTGTATTTGTGTCAGAATTAATTTTCAGTTTAGTAGAAATTAGTTTAAATTTGGGAAATGAGGAAAATTCAAAGTAGTTTCTTGGGCTGAAACCCATTCCTCTGGTGGCCTAGTACGTTTTCCCCTCCCTAGGCCATAACAGACCAGCTCACGCGAGCTCCAACCTCTCCCTCTCTCACACGCGGGCCTCGCCAGCCATCCCTATCGTCGTCGTGTCACAGGCAACCGCTGCCATGCCACGCTGCCCACCACCCCGAGGATTTTGAACATGGTGCACGCCCCTCCTCTTTAGAACCGCTCCTGCAGCCCCCTTTTTAATACCTCGAGCCAGTCATCGCTAATTTCCCCCCTCACTGATCATGTTGTGCTCAAGAAAACCTCCACCATGCTATCTCTCCAGTAAGCCACTGTCCTGCGCAATTTGTCAACCTGAGCCGTGAATTGCTATCGCTGCCATCGGCATCGCAGGGCAACTAGAAGCTCGCAACACCCGTCCTTATTACTTTTCTGCCTCGAAAACCATGTCCCCAGTGAACTTCTAATAGAACTTTCGCCATTATCCACCACACTATATTTTCAAATTTGTTTCCGCTCCTTGACTTGTCGCTCAACATTGCAGAGTCGCTAGTGAGATTGCCAACCCCTTCGCTTCGCCGATCCGCGACCAAGACATGGTCCTCGATGAACATCAACATTCTCACCACACTTTGCCAATGCAAGCACAATTTTTAGTTCTCCCCGCCCTGATGATCCTTCTGGTCAGTTTGTCGTGTTCCATTGTCTTTGATTGACCCTTTCCCATCAGGTTTTGTGCTAAGTAGCACCGGTTTGCACGTCTCTGGTAAACTCATAGTCGTAGTTGTGGTGTCGCCTCCGTGTTTTGTCACCTGTAGTGACTCCTAACCGGTACATGGATTCTCAACTATTAGATTTGCTAAGAACGACCGTGATTAGATCACTTCATACCCATTCATTAGTCCATGGCAACCCACCACGTGGCACTTCATAATCCTAGTCAACTGCCACATCATCAGCCTAGTCAACTGCCATGTCATCACCCTCGCGAGTACAAATGACAGTTTATAAATAAGTCTCCTAAAGTTTTTAATAATTATATTTAGGCCCTATATTCTTTATTTATACAATTAGGTCAATATACCCTTCTATAATTATATTTTAGTCCCTAAATCTATCTGTTTTTATTTTTTAGCCCCTAAAATTTAAAATGTCATATATTTTTACTCATAGATCTGTTTAAGGTGTTTTTTGCGATCATGCTACTGTATTGATGTGTGATTTCTCTTAGCATTCTTGATTTCATTTATGATTGTACTCTTTAGTCCTGTTTTCTTAGTATATTGTTTGTTTTCTTGATTGTACTAAATGCAGATACAACATGTCCAAGAGTCGAGTTTCAACCTCGAAGACGATAACTTGTGAGCAGCAACTCTAGGAATTCAAGTGTTCTTAACCATCTTGATCCCGTTTCAGAATGTGTAGTCGTATAACATACATGTTGGTCATAGAATTGAATCCCATGATATGTTTTATTGGTTTTTCCTCATTATTCCTCGAAACCTTGTTAGGTAGTGTGCCTATTGTCCTGGGTAGATTCATGCTAATTTATGAAATTAGTGTTTGAGAGTGGGAATCAATTACCTATTTGATTTAATGATTTATTTAACCATGTTATGTAGTTGGTAATGGTTTTAACAACATGAATCTTAGGGAAACTGAGGAGGATGGTTGTTTGGTATGGTGCGTACATCCACGAGACCTTGGTGTGTGTTGTGAATTGTTCTAGACTATAAGGATAGTTCTGTGGAGCATGTTACATGACTAAATAGAGCAATCACGTGGCTTAATGGGTGCAAGTTAGCTTATTAAATAGTTATCCTCCTATTGCGACTTAGCTTACTAAATAGTTGTCCTCCTGTTCATTATAGCATCATTTGAATTTTGAGAGGCACAAGAAGAGGTAAAATAGACTATGTATGCTGTTAGCGCTGACATCTTAGAGGGTGTTTGTCGGTATCCTGCAGACCCGGTACCCCCACGTAGAGGATAAAAGACAGCCTGGGCCCTACCTTCCAGCTGAGGCGGGCCCCGGCGTAGCCACGCGTCCTTGGCCCCGAGGTCAGCCCTGGGGCTGCCAAGTGCGCTTGAGTTCTAAAGCCGACGTGTGCCTTGGGCTCCGGTCCGAGCCTCCCCGCTGAGGTGAGGTCCGGAGCTGCCACGTGTCTCTAGGCTTAGAACCCCCTCCCTGCTGAGGTTGAGCTCCAGGGCTGACACGTGCCTTGGGCTCCGGCCCAAACCTCCCCGCTGAGGTGAGGTCCGTAGCTGCCACGTGTCTCCTGGCTCAGAGCCTCCTCCCTGTTGAGGTGAGCTCCGGAGCTGACACGTGCCCTCGGCTCTGGCCCGAGCCTCCCCGCTGAGGTGAGGTCCGGAGCTGCCACGTGTCTCTTGGCTCAGAGTGTAACACCCTCAAATTTACTACCATGCATTGCATACATTTTTCATGTAGATAAGCATTTAAAATGAAGAAGGAAATAAAGATAGGAATATAGAAGCAAATAAAATAATAAAAGGGAATAAAATAGAAAATAATGAAAATAAATAGAAAATAAAAGAAATAAAAAGAAAAGGAAAAAATAAATAAAATAGCCAAATTTGGCCACCCCTAATTTTTCCCCAAAATTTCCCCCAATTCCCTCTCCCCTAATATCCCTAATTTTCCCCAATTTTCCTGATTTTCCCCAAATTCCCCAAAATTCCCCTAGGGAATTTCCCCCACATTTTGGGGGAATTTACCCCCAATTTTGGTCGCATCACTTAGAGGGGGGGGGGGGAAACCCTAATGGGCCCCACCCCCTTGGCCGTAGCCCATTAGGGGGGGGGGGGCACCCTAGCCGCCCCCCCTTTTGATTTTTGTGGGCTTTTATTTCTCAATTAATCTCAGCCATCGGTGGAAAATAAATAATAAAATCCCAACCCCTAGCTCCCACCTCTTTTAAAATTAAATCTCAGCCCTTGGATAATTGGGTTGCTAAAATCCTAGCCACCATAGTGTGAGGACCCCGCCGTCCCGATCACTCACGGGGACGGGATACCTCGCCCTGGAATCGCATTGGGTGGTGCCGTGCGATGCGGCACCCAACAGCACACATAATAAAGCATCATATTACATAAATCAAGCAGAAACTTACAAAGTTTTGACTTTACAAATACTTCTAAAAATAAACTACAGCGGAAGACTATTACAACTCACGACTCATATCTATGCTAAGCAACAGAGAAGGTGTCCAGCCCGCGGAACCTTCTCACTAGCAACACTATCACAGTAGCAGCGGCAGGGGTTGCCCTGAGTTCACCACTCGGAGAGTTCCGAATCTCCTTAGGCACCCGTACATCTCAGCGTACAGTTATTTCCTACAAAACAACTTGTGCAGTATCTGTGAGCACGAAGCTCAGCAAGACTGACCCGTCACCCTAGTCATGAAACTCTATATGATGGAAATAGAGGGCTGATTATAGCATTTTTCATAAACGATGAACTTGAGCTAAAGGAGAGTCCTTACTTCCAGTTTTAATCAACTTTTATAGACATCGCGCAACTTACATCGAGACTCCACAATCAAACAAGAAACGCTTCATCTCAATGTCACTTGCCCGAGGTGAAAGTAACTTTAGTGAACTACCCTAGACTCATACAGACCTTGCGCCATCAACGTCGAGACTCCACAATCAAACAAGAAACGTTTTGCCTCGACGCTTCTAGCCCAAGG
Source organism: Neostapfia colusana (assembly GCA_030760725.1). Taxonomy (NCBI): domain Eukaryota; kingdom Viridiplantae; phylum Streptophyta; class Magnoliopsida; order Poales; family Poaceae; genus Neostapfia; species Neostapfia colusana. Next base: position 123,090,712 of record JASWHV010000001.1, on the reverse strand, counting down.
TGGAAATTAAATTTAGTGAAGTTTTGATCGTTCCTCATCTCCATTATGAGGATTACCCACGAAGCATATTAAATATTTCCCGGTTTATTACTACGTCACGACGCAGAGAACAAGTATGCTCACTACCGCGAGCGACGGTGATTGCAATCAAAAACACCCGGCTGACACGACACGTACGCCCGTACTCGACGTTGCACACAGCAACCATCACTGACGTCGTACGTGGCCACCTTTCACACGACACCCAAATGTCGAACCGGTCCCACCGACTGGGATTAAGTCTCTCTACGGCAAACCCTCGTAGAGCAGACTTCTCTATCCTTTCAGCATCGGCATCAGACGGTGAGGTATGCCTCGATACCCAGGTTAACATGTTACATCGGTTTCCTGGGTCCCATATAGCCAGTATGCATCCGGTACACAACTCAAACTTGCCCAACGGGCCGCACACGAGAACGGGCCTTAATCGACTCAGACATAGACTAGGCTCACAGGACCACGTCCTTGACCGTCCATCCACTGCCCGGTCTCCATTCCCAACTATGAGGATCAATTCCCAATTCTTCCGATTGATCCCCCTAAATCCCCGTTCACGAGTAGGAATCTGCCCACTCGAGTTCTGCTTCTTTTAATCCATTTTTGTTGAGATCAGCAGTTATAATTAATTGATAACATATCCTACATTAAACTCCAGGATTTTCTGGGTCATGCAGTTGGAGTGTCATACCACCTAGACTTAATGCAATAAACAAAATGCTAGACATAATAAGTGAATACAAATAGAAACTTGTAATGTTTTGATGCAAACCGGGGCTTGCCTTTGTTTTGCAGGTGACTTATATATATATGCAGTTAGTGAAGATCACTTGGTGCTTGATCAACCTCTTTCCTCCTTCCTTGATTTCTACTCCGATGATTTCAACTCCTCCACGTAGATACTACACGTGAAGAATATGCATATTGTTTAATTGTAAAGACTTTGCTACAAGTCCTAATAACAAGTTTTCAAAAACTGGAACTCTGTTTAAGAATTTAAAATAACACTGGTGCTAGTGGTTTAGGTTTGGATCTAAACAGATGATTAAATGCTAAATGGTTTTCCCCCTCTTCTATATTGATCACCTAAAGAGGTTAAAAGCACAGGGGTGATCCAGGGCTCCAATGGAGCTGAGAATTTTCATGTGAGTTCCTTGTCACAAGAAAGTCCTCTGGACCAAAAATTAGCACTTTTCATTGAGTGGTTTGTTCAGAATAATTTTCTAAGCAATTAAGCAACGAAGAATTAATTCTGAGATCCCACCCATGTTCATGCAAAAATTAGTGAACCACAATTTCAATTATAGCTCATAGAGTTTTCATGAATTTTCCTAGCATTTTTTGGAGCTAAGATCTGCCCAGAATTGAATTTCTAAGTTTTGGAAATTCTCTGAAAATGTTTCTGTATTATTTGAATACAGCATCTTCAAATCTAAATTTCCCTGCTCAAATCAGCTCCAATTGAGATGAAACTTTTACAGGGGTTCGCTAATACCCTAAAGACTATTCTGGCCAAATTTGAGGATTTTTGGATTAACCAAACTCCCTCTAAAATTCTTTTGCTAAAAAGCTTTAAAGAATTTTACAGAATTAAATAAAGGGTTTCATACAAATTGGGTTCTACATTTGGATAGTACTCTATCAGAGGAATCCAACAAAATTTGTTTTACAATTTTTGGAGCTTCCTACACCAAGTTATGCATTTTACAAGTTTGAACAACTCTCTGTTTGATTTTAAACAGCACAGTCACACGTGGGGCCCACGGGTCAGGTGCTTCTTCAACCTCCCGCCAGAGCCCGCGGTGCACACCAGCAGAAAACTTGGCATGGCTCGTTCTCTCTCATTTCTCCACCAAATGAGCTCCGGTTTCGCCCTACATGCTCCTGGGAACGTGGCGCAGCTACCGGGCAAGGTTTCCCCGCGTGAAAACGGCTGTAGGTGGGTCGACACCGGCGGGGCGGCTCGGGAGCTCGACATGGATGAGTTCCCGCGTGTCCAAGGCATCTCCCGGCGAGCTACGATGTCCTACAGCATCCTTATGGTCCTAGGAACATGGAACGGGGATCAAATCTTGCAGAAAATGGCTGCAACCTAGTCGTCACCGTGGACCGTGGCAGTTTTGGCCACCGCCGGCGATTTCTCGTCGCCCGGGGCATAGGAGGGTCGGTTTTCTTTGGTTCTTGGCGTGGGAGGGCACTAGGGCATCTAGTTGCTGTGGTTTAAATTGTAGGAGGGATGATCAATCGGTTTGGGCGAATTTCAAGATTTACCAATGGTCTGTTTTATACGTGCGCCGGTGCCAAAATTCAAATTCCGGCGAGCCGGCGTCAGGGGAGAGCAGGGGGACGATGGGATGATGATCAGTACCTCCTGGCGCACCTCTGTGGCCTCTTGATCACGCCGGAGAAGCGCTGGACTGGCCAGTCGATGTGTAGCAGCGAGCTTGTGTCGTTGCTCGGTTCTGCCGGCAGAAACTGGCTCGGTCACAGCAGAGGAAGGCCGGAGAGGAGCTGGGGATCGGTGTAACACGTCGAGGAGAGATGGGCGCAGCTTCTTGGTGCCTCAGCCGGGCGTCCAACTTGTGGGAAGTGCACAGCGTGATCAGCCGAGGGTGGAAGACGTGGTGGCTCTGTTCACTGCGTTTTGTGAGCGAGGATGAAGAAAACTTCGTTTGCTTCAGTCTGGGAGGGAGGGTAACGTCGAGAGGAGGCTTACGCCCTAAAGCCAGCGCGTGGTGAGGAGCAGGAGGTGGCTTGCGGTGCCCCACGGTGGCGCCTGGGTACAGAACCCCGTGGATGAGAAGAACAGAGAATTACTTAGGGGTTAAGGCACACCTTTCAGCTCAATGACATGTGGGCCCCACCACAGCTCCCTCTTATCCCCTCTCATTCTTCTCACAAATATCTCCCAAGTTTGACAATTATCCAACCCAAATGTTTGAAAGTTGGAAACTGAGCTCATTTGAATAGTTTGGACAAATTCCATCCAAATTCAAATGTTTATTTGAATTCTTTGCACATTTGACTCCATTTATAAAAATGGGTAGCAAACCTTTTCAAAAATTAATGAAACTTTGCCTCCCCACTAATTTGGACCTAAGGAATCCAAATATGCCACTTGATTCTTGTGTTAGCTGCTGCAAACAATAGTTTGGACACAACAGTTTTGAATTTCCATTGTGTCCTCCCCTCACTTGAAGTTTGAATCTACATTTAGTTCATCACTGATTTTTAAACCCTTCCATTGCACTTGAGCTCTTCATTTCTGTGGTTTTAATCCACATGAGGTCCATCCATGCAATAGCCCTAAGTTTGTTTAGAAGAATCTCACCTATGTTATCATATGTGGGAAAAAGTTTCAACTAAGCCCCTTTTTCATACACATGACTCCAACATTTGTGCAAACTCATGTTTCTTTGTATTCACATTTTTGGGACCTTTACACATAGTTCCTTTTCCCCCTTATAAATAAACCCCCCTAGCCGCCACCCCGAGACCTCTTTTGGTCGCCGCCCCCTCTCCCCTGCTGCCAAGTTCAAGTTGCCGTCCCCCTGCTGGATTTTGGCCCCCGTCGAAGCTCCGTCACGCCTCACCGTCGTCGAAAAAGAAGCCCCCGACATTCTTCCCTAGCTGCAACCTCATAATTCTCCATAGAAAATCTTCCGCTGCTGCCATTGCAAGGGAGGAGATTCTGCCGCAAGGAAGAGAGGAGGAAGAGAGGAGGAAGAACTGATTTTTATAAACTGCACCATAGGAATTGCATTCATCCATCTCATTGCATATTGAGTAAAGTTGATGCATGATAATTGATTGTTGTAAATCTTGTCTGTGCATGGTCGTGAGTAGAAGGACACGCTCAAGGGGTCGTCTACGAGGAACTACAGCACCAAGACTTCGAGACGCTTGAGCAACACGAACCGCGGGAGCAAGGCAAATGCCCCTTGACCATATTGATCCCATGTTTTTGAAACTGTTTTGGTTACGAAAACTCATTGATGGGACACCCTTTTATAGGAGTTTACTAGTTTTGTTAACCATCCTTGTCGCCGGGAAAGTTGAAGAGTCGGGTATGGTCGTTTTTCTTTTTTTTTCTTTGCTTAATTTACGGGATACGTAAAGCTAAAATTAAACTTGTTAGCTACTGCACTCATGAGAATAAAGATAATGAGAACTTGATGATGTTAATGAGCATGGAATCGGGGAGATCTAGGCGAGCTTGGTTTGTGGATGTCGCTGAATGAGATGGTGGTTTGCTTGCCGTAGATCTAAGGACCGGTTCATGCGAGCACAAGCCAGGAAAATAGTGCCACCACAAGGCCAAATATGGGTGCGGCTTAGCTGACTAATTAGGTGAGTTGCTGGCTTGTTATGGACCATTGGATGGCGCGGGGAATGGGAGTCGATGAGAACTGCCCTCGGAACTGCATGGCACAAGAGAGGGCCCGTGGGTGGGAGAATGGAGATTCGAGCCTGTCGGTGAAACCTCAGTGGGTCCGTACATCCTAGTAGCCCCTTTATAAAGGGTATTTTGTGATCTTTTGGCCATACACCGACGGTTGTGTACTGGTATAATGGAGGTTCTTTCTAGTCGCCGACGGGTGACGAAATCACGAACTTGTAGGTAAAGTGGTGCCTCCTCTGTAGAGTGTAAAACTATCATGATAGCCGTGCTTCTGGTCACAAGCACCTAGCCAACTTCCAAGATTAGAGGCAAAACATGGGATGGTTATTCGGGTATGGTCATTGGGATTAGTTTTGGGACTGTTTTGGATCATGACAATGAGTTTGATTTTGGTCATATGAAAATGAGATGGTTATGAATATTTATGAGTATCAGATGAACTTGAGAAAGATTATTGGCTACTTGAGGCTTGATAAATGGTGAATTATGAAGGAATGTTGATGAATTACTTGGTTACGATGAGATTTAACTCACCTAGAGATAGTTGCTGTTTTTACCATGTTTGTGAAATAAAATTTGCTTGTTGCAATGAACCTATTTATTCCCTACCTTGTTGTAAGCTACATGTCATACTTTTTCCGCACTTGCTGAGTACGACATGTACTGACCCTTGTATTTCCCGCATATACATCAACTACAGGAGAAGAATACTTCGAGGAACAGGTGGAGTACTAGGCATGCGCACTACTGTCAACATGCGTGTGGAGTTGAAGTTGGAGCCCGCTGTATTAGTCATTTTCCGCTGTCGTTTAGAGTCTCCCGCTGCGAGAATAAGATATTCATGACTGAGACATTGAGTCAATGTAATAAAGTACTTAAACATTATTTGTACATGGTTATATTCTGAATTTTAGTTTATGGAATACATGTGTATGTGTAATGAATATTCTGGGCACACATATGCATTCACTTGGTTCATTTTCGGAACCGGGTGTCACAAATTGGCATCAGAGCCAGGTTGACCGTAGGACGCAAGCCTAAGTAGAGTGGATGCTCTAAAACACATAGGAACACCCCTCTAAACTGCTATTTTCAAAAATTGCTCACCGCTGCACTTTAATTGTCAATTCAACCACTGCAAAGTGCTATTTTCAACCCCTCTTTCTTCTTTTCTTTTGGACAGACACACTTTTGTTTTCTTGCTTCATAGCTTCTAAAGTTTTGGAGTTATTTTCTTCTTCTCTAAAGTTTCTCATGTCTTATTTATAGATGCCGATGACTAGGAGCACAACACGCATAAGGATTCGTCCATCGCCACCTTGAAGTGCACTTAACCCCATTGAGGTGTCCAATGGACCATATTGGGAGGAGGTGAATATGGAACCCCATGAGGAAGATGAAGTCAGTAGCTCCATGCATGAGAAAGAGGATCCGGAAGAGGTGGAACCAATCAAAGACGACATGGAAGACGACGCACAAGAACAGCAGCATTGGTATGCACCTCAAGAGGAATTTCACGCAGGCTTACACCTAGTGGAGCCTCATGAAGCTATGTCGGAAGGATATGAATCCGAAGAGGAGCCACCCCTTGCTGAGGCTGAGAATGAAGGTGATGAACAGCCAACCGTTCAGTTCAAGAATTCCGACGGGATGGAGGGAGGACACATATCCAAGGAGCTTAAAGAGTTCCTAGATTGCTGCAGCTTATACCCGGAGTATCTCCTCAAGAAAGTCCGTCATCTCGGACATGAAGAGTGGAAGGCTGAAGTAAACATCCTACCTAACGGTAGGGTTGTCACTCGGCACTTCACACCCACATGGAGAGCTACAAGGCAGAAGCTATTGATGATGCTGCATGGGATGCACTCACCGGACTGTGCTACGCTTTCCGTAAGCAGCTTGAGAACACTACCTTTGAGTTGCACCCATATCGGAAGAGTGGTACAAGGGAGATCATTGGACCCCCCATGGAGGAGCTCTTTCCAACCCACAAGCTGTTGATAAGTCTCAGAGGTTGCACGTGGAGTTAGGAAACCGCTATGCAAGCGCACAAGAAGAGATCTGTTACCTCCACAAGAAGCTGTACTTGCTAGAAAAACAAGACGAGACTCGTGCCAACACGGGAGCAATGGAGCACGAGCGTCATCTATCCCTACATAGACTGCCGATTGGTCATTTGGGTATGGTCATCGGGATTGGTTTTGGGACTGTTTTGGGTCATGACAATGAGTTTGGTTTTGGTTATATGAAAATGAGATGGTTATGAATATTTATGAGTATGAGATGAACTTGAGAAAAGATTATTGGCTGGTTGAGGCTTGATAAATGGTGAATTATGAAGGAATGTTGATGAATTATTTGGTTATGATGGGATTTAACTCACCTAGAGATAGTTGTTGTTTTTACCATGTTTGTGAAATAAAATTTGCTTGTTGCAATGAACCTCTTTATTCCCTAGTTGTAAGCTACATGTCATACTTTTCCCGCACTTGCTGAGTACGACATGTACTCACCCTTGCATTTACCACATATACATCAGCTACAGGAGAAGAATACTTCGAGGAACAGGTGGAGTACTAGGCGTGCGCACTACCGTCAACATGCCTGTGGAGTTGAAGTTGGAGCCCGCTGTCTTAGTGATTTTCTAGTGTCGTTTAGAGTCTTCCGCTGCAAGAATAAGTTATATATTCATGAGTGAGACATTGAGTCAATGTAATAAAGTACTTAAACATTATTAGTACATGGTTATATTCTGAATTTCAGTTTGTGGAATACATGTGTATGTGTGATGAACATCCTGGGCACACATATGCATTCACTTGGTTCATTTTCGGAACCGGGTGTCACACAGAGCCTCCTCCCTGCTGAGGACAGCTCCGGGGATGACACGTGCTCTGGGCTCCAGTCCGAGCCTCCCCGCCGAGGTGAGGTCCGGAGTTGCCACATGTCTCCTGGTTCAGAGCCTCCTCCCTGCTGAGAAGAGCTCCGGAACCGACACGAGCCCTGGGCTCCGGTCCGAGTCTCCCTGCTGAGGTGAGGTCCGGAGCTGCCACGTGTCCCCTGACTCCAAACCGTCGACGAGAGCTCCAAAGCCGCCACATGCCCCACGATCCGTCATGGGCTGTGGGTCGATGAAGTGAAGGTGGAAGTGCGCTGTCAGGCTGCGCATTCAAGGCTCGCGCCTTTTCTAGAAGCATGGCACACTACACAACCTCCGTCCTCTGCCTGTTCGCCATTACGGTGACAATACAGGACGACAAGGCGTGACAGCGGTACAGTACCGCCAAATGGCACGAAGCCACCCAAGCAGGGCGAGAAGTTGCGGTGACAAGACGGCATCTTCATCATCACCTGAAACACGGGCAGGGGCACTCAGCGCGCCAGGCAGCGGGACTTAACTCCCTCTCTGGCTACTCTACTCAGAGTACAAGACCCTAGATCATGTATAGGGTTCGCATAGCTTCAGGGCCACCTGTTGGGCCCCAAGCCACATTGTAACCGCCCCGCCTTGGACTATAAAAGGACCGAAAGACCACCCGACAAAGGGTTCCGCATTCGCAACCCTGCACCCTCTCACACATATACAAGCAACCAATACAACAAGCACTCCCGTGGACGTAGTGTTTTACGCTCCGGCGGCCCGAACCACGTAAATCTTGATGTTCATCTGCTCCCTCGAGCCCGATCGCATGAGGGCGCCAAGCCCCCTCTCCAATCAAAGAATCTCGCGGGCTGCTTCCGTAGCAGGCCGGGAGGAGTGTCGCAGCTCACACACTCCGACAGTGTTATAGAGTAGGTTGACACTATTGAAAGGCTTTATAGTGTGACCTTGATAACACACCTCGAAAGTGTGCAAAAAAATGGGAACATGACTAGGAATGTGTGTAACTTTTATAGGGTGTAAACCTATCATGTCGATCATGCTTATAGTTAAGAGCGGTCTGGACTTATTCATAATTATTGGGGTTAGGTGGATTGGTAATATTTTTTTAGCCACGTGGTGGAACCCAGGTGGCCTTTGATTGTTGTTCTGTCAGAGTTTAGAGCTTATCACCCTAATAAATAGGTTGCTTATGATAAAATGAGTCTAGATTATGTTGCTTTATGGCAACAAGACATGAGTTGAATATTTCTCATTATTATCCAACATGTCATGTATTTCTCACACTTGTTGAATACTATATGTACTCACACTTGTTATCCCCTTTTATCTTCTTGGACAAAACCATTGTTCAGACTACGAAGGATAAGCAAATCTCTATGACGACTTTGACCGAGATGTGGCATACTAGGCCGACATTTACCTCGCACAATGCATGTGGCATGGAAGACTAACTTTGCTTGACTGCTACTTTGTATCTTTCTTTTAGACTTACGGGTTCTTATGTAAATAGATGTTTAAGATTGTATATGACGACCCTGTTTGGCACAAAAATAAGATGGGGTGTGCCAAACAGCCAACTTCGCCAGCATCTTAGTTCAGCCATTTCTCATAATGAACTAAAAGCAGGATATAAGTTTAAGTTGTTGCAATTGTTCATCAGCTTTTTAGACAACCTGCTTTTTTAACAAGTTTATGTTATGACAAACAGGGTCGGCATTGTAATGATATTTCACTGTTTGTCACCTTATATATGATGAGTTGATCCTGACATATATGTAGAGTGCATCTGATTTTGTGTTTATAAAATCTGGTCTGACAAAATGGTATAAAGCTAGGCTGTCTGTAGGATGCAAACCTGGTTAGGAATGATCATAATTAAGGATATTTGTTTCTACAAAACCATTTTGATCAAAAACTTTGTTGATCTTTATATTTATGCATTGTTCCTTCTACTTATGCACTATTTATTTTGTTATGTTACTTTGTGTTTATTTAATATTATTTATAAAATGGACGTTGACTCTTTATTTATATTTAAAAATTTTATATGAATAGGCCAATAAGGAGGACTGCACATAAGAGCACTAGAGGACACATACTCAAGTGCCGCTTAGCACTGAGATACCCATGCAGGCATGGGAGGAGATACGCCGGCAATTGAGGGCCAACACTCAGTGGACTGGAGGAGTCTTGAGTTCCATACCAACCCGTGCGAAGTGCTCCACAACCCCAACTAGGTGCTCCGATCCATGACCTCAACTATATTTGAGATTTTTGATTACTTGGGACAGGGGTTTACACATGCTAAATTTAATGAAAGGACATTTCACATATATTGTTTGGTAGTACAAGGATATGCTAACAAAAGTTTATTTGGAAACCAAGCATTCCAAGTTTTCAACAAAGTGCAGGAAGGATATCTACCAATTTTCCAACCAATCTATCGTGAGTCAGCTAATTTTATAGTTAGACACCAAATATTTTATTGCATAGCAAATTTGATATCGATAACTAGTCTTAGTTGTTTTTTGAAAATGGCACAGATTTTTTTGAGAACATATCTAATGTAAATGGTCTTATTGTGCTAATGTGCTAATAACTAACCGTGATCATCCGATCCATCATGAGAGGCTATGATTATAAGTGATGAAAGAGTCATCTATCACTTAAATGGAAGGTCCTCTATAACAGGAAACATTTAAGTGATACATGGTCCTCCACCACTCCTGATTAAGTAATAGATCAAGTGATCATAAATAATTATTAGCATGTTATCAACATAAGGTTATTTACATTAGATATATTGCTAAATTTATTTAGGCAAAAAACAATCTTAGAGTGCAATCAGTTTGTTACCCACTGTTAATTAAGACACTTCAAATACACGTAAAACCATTTCGGTTGTACCCTAACCACAACCTTCACTAGCGAAGGGAGTGCAGTCATAGAACAAAACGCATCATCATATATTTTAGTAGTTAAATGGTAGGCACTAGTTTTAGAGAGCATGAAGTCAGGAAAGAGGAGGGTAAGAAAATGGTTTGTAGCTGAGGTGTGGTGCCGGTTATGTGAATTAGTTCTACCCTCCACTTCATGGCCACACACTTGTGGTGCAAGCGTCCTTGTGCAAGCTGGGCTGTTTCAAGTTAGGGGAAGAAGGTAAGGATAGAGGTAGGTGTAGGTCTATGTCGCTCTTTTGTTGTCATCTCTTCAAGGGCAAATTCGACATGTCCACCACATGGCACCAGCACGAACAGCACTTGTTCATAACCACCCTGACCCAACTCCCTCTCTTTTTGTTTCCCCAGTCTACATGCCCCTTATAGACATACATAATGCACCAAACTACCTGCACCGTCATCCTTTTGACCTATAAATCATCTCTTTACCTAACAGTCCTCTCACTCTTCCATTGTATTGCCTACTGAATCAATAGGTTAGGTGTGGTGTTGATCTCCACCAGGACTTCAACCCAAATTTGTCAGCGAACAATTTCCATTGATAACCATAAATTCATTTCTTAGGGAGTCGTACTTGATCTGGAGTAATGTAAATATAAAAATAACAGAATGCAAAAATCAGGTAGGGTAGCTCAAATTTATGAATTAACTGACTAGTTTTATGTTAAACGAAAGAACGTACCAGCAATTTTGCAATGTTCTGGCTTCGACAAAAAAACAATTTAATCTTCACTAGTGGAAATAACCATAACGAACGTAGCGCGCTGTTTGCTAAAGATTTAGTTGAATGACAGGGGTAGAGAGGAATCACACATAGGTAACTCACAAATATCCATAACGAACGTAGCCAGGAACATAAAGGCATCTTGCACTATCAAAAATATAGTCAATACATGCAAACTAGCAACACATATAGGCTGTCATTTGTGTTTGCAAGCCGCATTCTCACAGGTTTTATCTCGTCCATGAATTCAATTGGATGGTAAGGTTGCCTCCTTGGATAACATGTCCATGTCCACAAAAACAAAATAGCTTGTGGACATGTTACTCAAGGACATTTCTTATGCCATGAAAAATTTGTTGTCTTATGGACATTTCTATTTCTGTGTCGCATGCCTGTAATGATATTGTTCATTGGTATTAAGATGAATAAAACACAACAATTGTAAGACAGTTGAAACAATAGTGATTTACTTTCTGGAATAAAAAAATCACATACTAGTTTAGATATGGCAATGGTAGCTAAAAGACAGGGATCATGTTGAACTAACTCGTCAGCTGGATTGCACGAACAAGAAATGTGTGTTTTTAGGATAAAGTAACATTTTTAAAACAAAGCAAATATGTATTAAAAAATAGAAATGTTGGACATTTTTTTTACTTGGTGCCATTCACAATTAGATAATGAAAAGTATACAGTTCTTGCAAATGGAGATAAAAAATGGAGAACATTCTTCAACTATCATGGGTTTGATTTCAGGTGGCTCACTATCAAACCATCAAACTGGGGCTGGGACGCTTGGCCTCAGCTGCCTCAAGAGGAGCAGCAGTTGTCAAATGATGCGGTCCAGGGCCTTGCCGTTCACCAGGAACTACTTGAAGAGGAACCAGGGACCGGAGCAGATGGGCAAGCAGCCCAGGCGATCCTCTATGGGACGCCGCTTTACTCCCTGGAAAACATTGCTGATCACTCCACCCGGCCGGCCTGGCTCGACTCTCTGGACTCATCTCCACTCAGGAGGATGCTCTCGGCCACCTAGCCCCAATCCTCCACTGCATGGTGGACTGCACCCAGCGAGCATCAGCGCGCACAGGGTCCCTCGGCTTGCATGACAATCCCTGGCATGAGGACCGCCTCGTCAAGGCCTGTCATCACCGAGTTCCCGGACGAAGAGGTTCCAGAGACTCAAGTCAAGTGTGCGGCAATATCTCCAACAAGCTCCACTCACAACAACCAAACAAACACAGATGCAGCCCAGGCCAAGGGGAAGATGATCATCACCCCAGAACCTACCCCGACAAGGAGGAAGGTAGCTAAGAAGAAGATGGCCCCCCTCGGTGGCCTTAACACACTCAGGAGGAGTGCACATACCAGCAAGCTCCTAAAAGGGAAAAGAACAATGGCTGAGTCGGTGACCCCATAGGAAGATACACTCAGGGTAGAGGAGAGTGACAACCCCAATGCACCGGGTAATCAATTTCCAGGCCCTATCAACTCTGCAGGAGGTGGCGGTATCCATCTGCGGCGTGCCGTCTGAGGTGGCACGTAAAAAGTTAACTAGACAGGCCCGAGAGGATGCTGTTGGGAGTAGTGGCTCGGAGCCACTACACGAAACCGGCTGATGGATACTACAACTTTTGGAAAGAGGTCAAGTCTCTCGGGAGAAGCTACAATCGATGAAGTTGGTATTTTGGGGCCCTGTACTATATGTTGTCTCGTGAGACTCATTTTGTTGCTAGACCTTGTGTGGAATGTTGCAAGCGTCCAGACTCTGGTGTATGAACTTTGTAATGATGTCCTCCTTGGACAGGGGAGGTCTACTACTATTGTAAGAAATGCTTGTGGGAATGGATTTAGTCACCTCAGTGTGGAGTACAGTGGAAACCTAGTGTACACCTTGGCAGGGATCTCTCTGGGTAGGCCAAGCAGGAGGAATGAGCAGCTGACAATAGTTGGCTTGGATCAGGAAAGGCTCCCCTCTCACATCTCTCCTATGAGGCCTTATAGGCCTAGTTTGATCAACTCACCTTACACTGGTTGTTATCATGACGCACAACAACAATAGTCAAAACTGGAACATACTCAACTGGAACATAAGAGGCATAAATGACCCAGCCAAGCATCAAGCAGTCAGAGCAAAGATAGAGGAAGCTACTGAGTGCAACGTGATATGTATCCAAGGGACGAAGAAAGAAAGAATAGACAATGCATTCATAAAGAAGATTGCTCCTAGGAGAATTGACAAGTTTGCTTACTCACCATCCAGAGGGGTCTCCCGGGGGGGGGGGGGGGTTCTCGTAGCGTGAAATGGGAGCATACTAGAAGGGCAAGTCATGGAGATCATAGATCATGCGATCACGGTGCTCTTCACCTCAAGACACAATGGACTACATTGGAAACTCACTATGGTCTATGGGCCAACACATGGACAGCCAAGGGAACAATTCATTCAGTGGATGGAAAGCCTAGAAATCAACCCTGATGAGCTATGGATGTTAATAGGCGACTTCAATTTTTACAGAAGCATAGAAGATCGGAATAGGCCAGGAGCAAATTTTGGTGACATGCAAATATTCAACAATATTATACAACACCAAGGCTTACTGGAAATACCCCTCAAAGGGAGGAATTATACCTGGAGCAACATGCAAGACACCCCACTATTGGAACAGTTGGACTTGTGTTTCACAACTTTACAATAGACCATCACCTTCCCAAATACCACTTTGTTACCTCTGGCAAGGACCACATCCGATCACATCTCTTGTGTGGCTCGGATCAGTACTCATATTCCCAAAGCCAACTGTTTTACATTCGAAAATTACTGGATACAACACCCACGTTTCATGGACCTGGCCAAAACATCTTGGGAGGCACCTCTACTGCAAATGAATAGTGCCAGGAGGATTACTGAAAGCTTAAAAGACTATGGTATGCACTCAGGACTTGGAGCAGAAATCTAGGTAGCCTAGTAAAATTGATCATCGCATGCAACAAAGTCATCTTGATTATGGATAAGCTAGAGGAACAAAGATGCCTTTTTCAACAAGAAAAAAGATTCACAGATCTCATCAAGTCTCAGGTCAAACAACTCCTACAACAGAAAAATGAGTACTGGAGAGTGAGGTACACTGTCAGGTAGACTAAACTTGGTGATGAACCCACAAAATTTTTCCTGGCGGCAGCTACGGAAAGATTTAGGCACAACATGATCACATTGATTCAGGATAGGGAGGGAAGTGAACTGCTGGAACATAAGGAGAAGGAAGCACTGCTATGGACTGAATTCAGAGAAAGGCTAGACACCTCGGAACCGGTGCAGCTGTGGCCCCAACTTCAGGACATGATACATCAGTCTCACACGCTTGGGGACTTATGTGACCATATATCTAGGGATGAATAGACAATGCCTTGAAAAATATGGCAGGTGACAAGGCTCCAGGCCCGGATGGTTTCAACACAACATTCTTTAAAAATTGCTGGCAGATCATCAAGGAAGATATCTACAATCTATGCTCTGATTTCTTTCAAGGCACAGTGAGTGTGCAACCTATAAACTCCTCATACATCATCCTGATCCCAAAGGTTGGGAACCCAACTAAGGTTACCGAATATAGACCAATTTCCCTGCTAAACACCTCTCCCAAATTGATAACTAAGGTATTATCCATTCGCATACAGAGCAAAATCAAAGAGACAATACACATAAATCATTATGGATTCATCAAACATAGAACAATCCAAGATTGTATGACATGGGCTTATGAATACCTCTATCAACGCAGAAAGTCCAAAGAAAGCATTGTGGTTCTCAAACTTGACTTCGAGAAGGCATTTGACATGGTCGAGCACAGCTTTATACTAACAATGTTACAATACATGGGCTTCCCAGAGCAGTGGGTTCATTGGATAAGATACATTTTATCATCAACTACCTCAGCTGTACTGCTTAATGGAGTGCCAGGAAAAGTCTTCCCGTGCAAGATAGGAGTGAGTCAGGTGTGAGGGCCCGTCGTCCCGGTTCACGGGGACGGGGCACCTTGCCCGGGAATCGCATTGGGTGGTGCCGTGCGATGCGGCACCCAACAGCACACATAATAAAGCATCATATTACATAAATCAAGCGGAAGCTTACAAAGTGTAAATTTTACAAATACTTTTCAAAATATTCTACAGCAGAAGACTATTACAACTCACGTCTCATACCTATGCTAAGCAACAGAGAAGGTGTCCCACCCGCGGACCCTTCTCGCTAGCAACACTATCACAATAGCAGCGGCAGGGGTTGCCATGAGTTCACCACTCGGAGAGCTCCGAGTCTCATCGGACACCCGTACATATCCGCGTACAGTTATTACCTGCAAAACAACTTATGTAGTATCTGTGAGCACGGAGCTCAGCAAGACTGACCCGTCACCCTAGTCATGAAACTCTACATGATGAAAATAGAGGGCTGATAATAGAAGTTTGCACAAATGATGAACTTGACCTAAAGGAGAGTCCTTACTTTAAGTTTTAAGCAACTTTTATAACCCTCGCGCAACTTACATCGAGACTCCACAATCAAACAAGAAACGCTTCATCCCGATGTCACTTGCCCGAGGTGAAAGTAACTTTAGTGAGCTATCCTAGACTCATACTGACCTTGCGCCATTAACGTCGAGACTCCACAATCAAACAAGAAACGCTTTGCCTCGACGCTACTAGTCCAAGGTGGAAATTAAATTTAGTGAAGTGTTGATCGTTCCTCATCTCCATTATGAGGATTACCCACGAAGCATATTAAATGTTTCCCGGTTTATTACTACGTCACGACACAGAGAACAAGTATGCTCGGTCCATTCCGCGAGTGACGGTGATTGCAATCAAAACACCCGACTGACACGACACGTACGCCCGTACTCGACGTTGCACACAGCAACCGTCACTGACGTCGTACGTGGCAACCTTTCACACGACACCCAAATGTCGAACCGGTCCCACTGACTGGGATTAAGTCTCTCTACGGCAAACCCTTGTAGAGACGTCTTCTCTATCCTTTCAGCATCGGCATCAGACGGTGAGGTATGCCTCGACACCCAGGTTAACATGTTACATCGGTTTCCTGGGTCCCATATAGCCAGTATGCATCCGGTACACAACTCAAACTTGTCCAACGGGCCGCACACGAGAACGGGCCTTAATCGACTCAGACATAGACTAGGTTCACAGGACCACATCCTTGATCCTTCCATCCACTGCCCGGTCTCCATTCCCAACTATGAGGATCAATTCCCAACTCTTCCGATTGATCCCCCTTAATCCCGGTTCACGAGTAGGAAACTGCCCACTCGAGTTTTGCTTCTTTTAGTCCACTTTTGTCAATTTGAGATCAGCAGTTATAATCAATGATAACCTATTCTACATTATACTCCAGGGTTTTCTAGTTCCTGCATTTGGAGTGTCATACCACCTAGAATTAATGCAATAAACAAAATGCTAGACATATAAAGTGAATACAAATAAAACTTGTAAGTTTGATGCAAACTGGGGCTTGCCTTTGTTTTGCAGGTGACTTATATATATATGAAGTTCAGTTAGTGAAGACCACTTGGTGCTTGATCAACTGCTTTCCTCCTTCCTTGATCTCTACTCCGATGACTTCAACTCCTCCACGTAGATACTACACGTAATGAATATGCATATGGATTTAATTGTAAAGATTTTGCTACAAGTTTCAACAACAAGTTTCAAAACTGGAACTCTGTTTAAGAATTTAAAATGACAATGGTGCTAGTTGTTTGGGTTTGGGTCTAAGTAACATGATCAAGTGCTAAGTGTTTTTCCCCTATTCTATATTGATCACCATAAGAGGTTGAACAGAACAGGGGTGACCCAGAGCTCCAATGGAGCTCAGAATTTTCATGTGAGTTCCTTGTCACCATAAAGTCCTCTAGACCAAAAATTAGCACTTTTCATTGAGTGGTTTGTTCAGAACAATTTTCTAAGTAATTAAGCAAAGAAGAATTAATTCTGAGATCACACCCATGTTCATGCCAAACTTAGTGAAATACAATTTCAATTATAGTTCATATAGCTTGCATGAATTTTCCTAGGATTTTTGGAGCTAATAATCTCCCATAAATGAATTTCCAAGTTTTGGAATTCTCTGAAAATGTTTCTGTATTCAATTGAACACAGCAACTTAAAATATAAATTGACCTGAGCAAATCAACTCCAAATGATCTGAAACATTGACAGGAGTCCACTAACATCCTATATACTATTCTGGCAAAATTTGAGGATTTTAGGATTAGCCAAACTCCCTCTAAAATTCTTTTTCTGAAACGCTTTAAAGAAATTTCCAGATTTAATTAATCAGTTTCATACAATTTGGGTTGTATATTTGGACAGAGATATTTAATATGAATCCAACCCAATTTAAATCACTAAATTTGGAGTTTCCTATCAAAAGTTATGAGGTTCTAAAGTTTGGGGAAAAATTCTAAAATTGAACTCTGTTCTATTTTCCAATTTTCAGAGACATAAGGAATTAACACCACATTTGCCCAAGCAAGTGAGGTCCAATGCTTCTGAAAATTTTACTGGAGTTCATGTACTTTTGGGGGAATCTCCTTCCCAAATTTGGGAATTTTCCAATACACAGAACTCTTGGAACAATTCCTAAAACATTTTCATTATATGAATTAATGAGCCAAAACCAGGGATTTTCATAAATATTGGACTGTACCCCTAGATAGTACTCTCTTAGAGGAATCCAACAAAATTTATCTCACTATTTTTGGAGATTTCTACACAGAGTTATGCATTTTCCAAGTTTGAACAACTCTCTGTTTGATTTTAAACAGAACAGTCTAACATGGGGCCCACGGTCAGGTGCTTCTTCAACCTCCCGCCAGAGCCCGCGGGTGCACACCGGCAGAAAGCGTGGCGCGGCTCGTTCTCTCTCATTTCTCCACCAAATGAGCTCCGGTTTCGCCCTACATGCTCCTTAGAACATGGCGCAGCTGCCGAGCAAGGTTTCCGCGCATGAAAACGGCCGAAAACAGGTCGGCACCGGTGGGGCGGCTCGGAAGCTCGGCATCAACGCGTTCTGGCGTGTCTGAAGCTTATCCCTGCGAGCTACCTTGCCCTAAAGCATCGCCAGAGCTCGTGGAGCATGGAACGCACCTCAGTTCGTGCCGCAATTGGCGGGAATAGGGCGGTCACCGGAGACCCGACCCGTTTTTGCCGCCGGCGGCGAATTCTCATCGCGCGGGGCGTGTGATGATCGGTTTTCTTTGGTTCTCAGCATGGGAGGGAGCTAGGGCATCTAGTTGCTGTGGTTTGAATTGTAGGAGGGATGATCCAGCGGTTCGAGCTAATTTGGAGAATTGGACAGCGCCGGTTCTTCACGTGTTCCGGCGGTAAAATGCGAAATCCGGCTAACCGGCGGCAGGGAAAAGCAGGGGGACGACGGGATGAGGATCAATACCTTATGGCGCACCTCTGTGGCCTATTGAGCATGCCGGAGAGGCGCTGGACTGGCCGGGAGACGAGGAGCAGTGGAGGCGGCGTGACTCTGTTGTAACGGAAGAAAACTGGCTCAGAAGCAGCGGGGAAAGGCCGGGGACGAGCTGACAACACGTTGAGGACGTCGGGGAGTGAAAGCCACCCGCGAGTAGCTCGCCAGCATGAAGAAAACCGGGCAGAAGGTGGCTTCCGGGGTCCCTCGGTGGCATGCTGCGGCAGCCCTGCTCGGGTGAGAGGAGATAAAACATAGACTTTGCTCTGACTTTAGCTGTAAGATTTTTCCACCTCTATGCCATGTGGGTCCCACCGGTCAGTGCTCCCCTATCCCTCAAAAGATCTCCAAAACTTGGCAAGTGACCAATTCAAATGTTTGGAGCTAAAATCTGAGCTGCATTTGGATAGTTAGACAAATTCCCTCCAAATTCAAATGTATATTTGAATTCTTAGAATATTTGAATCCTTTTTGGAAAAATGGATAGCAAACCATTTCAAACATTAATGAAACTTTGCCTACCCACTAATTTGGACCTAAGGAATCCAAATATGCAATTTGATTCTTGTGTTAGCTGCTGCAAACAAGAGTTTGAACACAACAGTTTTGAATTCCCATTGTGTCCTCCCCTCATTTGAAGTTTGAGTTGAACACTCGAATTAACTTCTGATTTTTAAACTCCTCCATTGCACTTGAGTCCTTCAACTCTGTGGTCTTAATCCACCTAGAGCCCAAGCATGCAATATACCCTAAGTTAGTTTTAGAAATCCTCACATGTGTTATCATATGTGTAAAAAGTTTGAACCAATCTCCTTTTCATACACATGACACCAACATTTGTACAAACTCCTGTTTCTTAGTATTCACAATTTTGGGACCTTTACATTCCTCCCACCTTAAAAGGGAATCTCGTCCCGAGGTTACAAAAGAAAGATGAGGCGGAAGGAAATTACAAAAGTTACGACAAAAGTTCCGGATAGTTCTTGTGGATGTAATCTTCACTCTCCCAAGTCGCTTCTTCTGGTGTGTGATTACTCCACAGAACTTTGTAAAATTTCAAAGTCCGATTTCGAGTGATCCGGCTCTTCTCGTCGATAATCTTGATGGGCTGCTCGGCGTAGATGAGATCCGGTTGCAATATCTCCATGTCTCCCGAAAGAATCTCCGTCGGCTTCTTCAAACACTTTCTCAAGTGTGAGACATGGAAGATGTCGTGGATGCCCGATAAGGATGGCGGCAGCTCCAAACGGTAGGCTACCGGCCCACACCGTTCTGTAATAACGAATGGACCCACAAAGCGAGGAGCTAGCTTTCCCTTGACCCCGAATCAATGAATTCTGTTCATCAGGGATACTCGGAGATAGACGTGATCTCTGACTTCAAAACACAAGGGTCGGCGTCGCTGGTCCGCATAACTCTTCTGGCGAGATTGAGCGGCTTTGAGGTTTTCTTGAATCAGCTGGACTCGCTCTTCGACATCTTTTACAAGATCAATGCCGAAAATCACCCTCTCGCCCGATTAACACCAATTGAGTGGTGTGCGGCACTTCCTGCCATAAAGTGCTTCGTATGGTGCCATTTTAATACTGGATTGGTAACCATTGTTGTAAGAGAACTCCGCTAATGGCAAATGGTTATCTCAATTCTTCCCATGATCTATGGCACAGGCCCTCAGCATGTCTTCTAAAATTTGATTCACCCTCTCCGTTTGACCGTCGGTCTGAGGATGGTATGCTGAGCTTCTGATTAACTTTGTCCCCAGAGATTCATGGAGTTGCTCCCAGAAACGAGCAACAAATATTGAACCTCGGTCTGATATGATGGTTTTGGGGACTCTGTGTAAGCACACAATCCTTGAAAGATACAACTCTACTGTAACACCCCAAATTTTGATTCAAAACTCTAAACCATTCTCAGAGGGGAATTTAAAATTTTTTGGACGTGTTGCATGTTTTGCAAAAATTCAAATTCAAACTGGAATTCAAATTATACTCAAAAGAGAAAAGAAATGGAAAAAGAAAAAGAAAAACGGAAAAAAACCGGCCAGTGGGCCGAAACCCGCCAGCCGGCCCAGCTACTCCCGCGCCAGCCCGCCCCCGCGCGCGCCGCGCTGCCTCTCACCGACGGGTGGGACCCACCTGTCATCCCTAACCCCGAGCCCCGCGACCCCAGACTTTTCCCCCGAGCGCGCGCGATCGCAACCGACCGGAAACCGCGTCCCGTCGCCCGAATTCTGGTCCCAGCGGACTCCAACTCGATCACAAACAGACCCACTGCCCTCCCCCGGCTATAAAACCCCCCGATCCGATCAGTTTTTCCCACGCGATCGCCGATTTTCACTCCGGTGAGCACCGAGACTTCGCCGGTGAATTCTGGCCGATCTAAGCTCGGAAACTCTGATCTAACTCGCTGGTTTTGATCCACCGCCTCCGGGGAACTTTGCAGGTGGAGAAAACTCGGAGAGTTACGGTGTAAACGCAGCGCCGACGAGCTTCGCCGTGGTTTTGCCTCAGACCTCGCCGCCGATCACTTTCCAGGACCCCCGAGCTCGAGAAAACCCCCGAGGTGAGATCCCTGACCTCCCCTCTACCGATCTAGGCCATAAGATTACAGTTCTAGGCATAATTCTCGAGGATCCGAAACTTTCCGGCGAGATCGCCGCTTCCCGCCGCCGTGCGCCGCCGGCAGCGCCGCCCGCTCTCGATCAGAGCGACGTGGCCGCTTGTGCGCCGTTTATTTTAAATCGCACGGTAGACTTTAAAACCCCGCGTACCGGTTCGATGTTATAATCTCAGCCGTCGGTTTAAAATCGGACGGTCCACGTTAGCCCCGCGTTATAAAGACTGAAATTCTTACGTGCTACCCCCTGGGGTTCTCTGGAATTGAGAGCTAGCCCCGGAAACTTCAGATCTAGCCCCTGGAACTCCAGAAAATCATGTAAATCCATTTAAAAATCAGTTTTAACCCCTGGACTTTATAGAAATTAGGAAAAACACCTCTGATAAGTGTAGATAGACCCCTGGAAATTATGAAAATAATATTATAGACCCTGTAATGGGGTGAATTCATTATTTTAGCCTTGTTTAGTATTTAATTTAGAAAATTGAATATGTAACTAGTGTTTAAAAATTAAAAAGGGGGACAAACATAATTGTCAAAATTTATTAAAAACTTTCTCAGTACTTAGAAAACTTTGGAGTGAGATAAAAATATATTTTTGGGCTGAAATAAATCTGTTTTATCTATTATTCACATTTATTAGTATAGGGACACATTTTTAAGTAAAGAATAGTTAAAGAAAAATAGGGAAAATAATTATGAAATAGTATACATCATAAGCCATGGTCAAAATATGATTTTAAATTATTTAGGACCAGAACCTAATCTGTTTAGGTGATGTGTGTTACTAATTTAATAATAAAATACACAATTATGCATAGGAATATAAATCTGAAAATATAGCAACTAGCAAATGATAAATGGAGTTTCTAAAATCCAAAGAATTCAGTTTAGGGTTGGTAGAAATTCTGAAGGCACATATGGGGAAGAATAATACTTTTCATACACACTTGGTAGTAAAAAGGTGAAGTAGTTGAATATAAGAAATTTATTGGAAACCCATATAAATAGTATGTAAGTATAAAGGTGGACACAAAAGTAGGAATCATATACACATGGTTAAAAGTGCATGCAAGCCACAACTCAACACACATAAAGTAACCACAACACATATAATGGTGAATGAATTTCATAAATATGAATGTGTGGTTTGTATGAAGTAGAAGTGTGAACTATGTCTTATGGATTGTTGTTTTTCTTTTGCTATGTGTGATGGTATGAAGTAGAACCTGTTCAAGAACAAGTTATTCATTTCCAAGACCAGGAATACCCGTTTCAAGAGCAGCAAGAAGGAGGCAAGTGTCCTTGACCACTTTGATCCTATGCTAGGATGTGTAGATAGAATTATTTGCATTGTCAAGTTAAATATGAAACCCATGCTAGGAAGTTTCCCTAGAATTGCATTACCTTGTTTCCTTGAAGCTTGGGTTGGGATTTATTTTGTCATGTCATTTATACACATGCATATGCTTAGCCATGCTTAGAATGGGATATTTGGGATATGAGATCATCAGTTTATATTACCATACTCTTGAATGAGACATTGTGAGTTATGTAGAGGTAGGGATCAAGGCAAGTTGGATGTTTTGGTTGTGTGCTGGGTGCACGAGACTTGGGTTTGTGTTTAGTACTTGCCTGGATCCTAAGGACCGGTTCATAGAGCATGTAACCCGGCTTTACAGTGCCAACCACATGCTGAGATGGGGCAGCTTGGCCAATTAATTAGGTGTATCCCCGGCGTAGTATGGGTGTGTTGGATGGTGCGGGGAGTAGGTGTCAGCTGGACTACCATATGAACCGCAAGGCTCAAGAGGGGGCCACTGCAGCGGGGTTGGAGCCTCTTGTATGCTGTTAGGGGTGAAACCTCAGTGGGCCCACGCTCGTCGGGAATCCCTTTATAAAGGCTTCGTAGTGATCTCCTGGCTGCACACCTGGGAAGTGTGAATGTGGATCGTAGCCACTGGCATAATGGAGGTTCTTTTAGTCCACCCGGCAACGGGGGATGAAATCACTACTTGTGGGTACAGTGGTACAAACTCTGCAGAGTCAAAACTGTCTTGACAGCCGTGCTCACGGTTAAGAGCGGCCTGGACTTATTCATGATTAGAGGATTGATGGTTTTGGAAGTTAAGCGGGGAGCTTAACATTGGTAATGATGTTATGGTTATTGGATTACAATGATGGGATGGGAGAATGGGACCATTTCACCTGTGTAGTAATGTAGGTGCTTAATAAGCTAAGGTGATAGGTATTAATTGCGTAGTGCTTTAACCATGAGTTCAACCTCTCCTTGTTCTAGCCATGCATGATATAATTTTCCCACACTTGCTGAGTACCATTGGTACTCAACCTTGCATATTTGTTGGTTTATATTGCTGCTCAGGTCAAGATAATGAGGTGGTGTATAATGACCAAGATTTTGGACCCGAGGAAGGATTTTAGGTTCATGAAGACCCCCGGGCAACGCCTGTGATGGAGCCCTAAAGAATAATATTCCGCTGCTAGTTTATTTACTTGTGATGAAGCATTATTGTCCATTGAGACATTTGCGATGTAAGACTTATTTATATTCGACACCTGGCTTGTAATAAATGATGCTTCACTATTTGTCATCACATGTATGAGAAAATGATCCTGGCATACATGTGATATTCACTTGGTTGTTTCTTCGGAAAAACCGGGTGTGACAGAGGTGGTATCAGAGCCAAGGTTGCCCGTAGGAACGTGGACCTAGGTAGAAATGGACGTAGTTAAGGGCCTTATTTTTTTTTAAAAAAAAAACTATTTTCCAAGGTGTGGGTGAAGAGTGTTATTTAAGGAGTCATTTTCTTCATCTTACCCCAAATTTTCATTCAAAATGGGATTTTTGTTTAAAAAGTTTATCTAACCTAAGTTTTAATTCTTTTTGTTTTAGATGGTTCGCATGATTCGCACCGCTCGTAAGTCCACAGGAGGGAGAGTTCCCGTAGTTGCCCTTGCCGAAAGAGAGGAGAGTCGTCCAGTGACGTACCTTTCCTACGGATTGGCAGTAGGCGATTTGTTGCGCCGTCTTCGACGTATGCTCGAAGCCGCCGGCAATACGGGCAAGCTAATCATCCACTATAACTCCACCAGGACCATCCGTGAGAAGAGGGAAGAATGGAGTTCGGAGATGAGGATTATACACGAGAATCAACTGCTGAAGATCCACCATTCTCCAGCTTGTCGAGCAACACAAGTTGACGCGGAGAGAGATGTCAACTGGGAGGCCATCACCTGCCAGAGTCACATCTATCGTCGCCACTTGGACAAAACTGAGTACATGTATGTCCTCCAACGCGAGAGTGGTACCACGGAGTACAAGTACCCACCGGTGCAGCAAGGGACTTCCCATGAGCACATGGACTTGTGCTTGGAGGATGCTGCTATGCTCAGCACTCGACTGCAGGAGTGTCAACAAGAGCTTCAGGATGTCCGAGACACCCTGAAGGAAACGGAGGCGTTGCTGCGAGCTTGTTTAAAGGCGAGAGAAAGAGGAGATGGGAATGAACTGTGTGTCACCGTGAGTGATCCATGGACACCTGACTCCCCGGATCGCCGAGCAATCAGGCGTCGTCGCACTTCTCCACCAGCAGCCTCCCCACCCAAAGCAGAGTCAGAAGGTAGTCGAAATGAGGAGGAAGATCCCGAGGAGCCAGCTCAAGAGGACGAGTAGTGTAGAGTCTTTCCCCTAGCTAGCAAGAGGTCGAGTAGTCGAGTCGTTACGTAGTTAATAGTGTGATAATGCTTGGTGTGTGACGTGAGTTGTGGAAGCCATGAGCAATTGTCCACAGCCTCGTCTTCAGATTGTTTTGCTTTGGTGTGTGAACCCACAGGAAATAATAGTGCATTTATTTGGTGTGAGATATAAACCCTCGTAAAGTTTTAACAAAGCCTCAACACCTTAAAGTACCAACAAATGAAAGTAGTAAGATGATACTAAATGGTATCAAATTAACATGTGTTGATTCTGCCAGATGGCCGGAAGAGGAAAAGGACGTGCTGCCAACCCCGCCAACAACAATGATGAGGCATGCAACCCTCATCTTTCTGGAGGCCAGGACAGGGGTGGTCGCCGTGAAGAAGTTGATCCTCTCCACCAAATGCTGGAGAATCAAAATCAGCTTATCCAGAACTTGACTCAAGTGGTGGCCAATTTGCATCAAGTTCCACCTCCACAAGCGGCACCACGCCAACCAAGGTTGAGTGAGTTTCTAGGAACTCAACCTCCAAAGTTTGCAAGTGCTGCTGAACCTCTGGAGGCAGATGATTGGCTGAAGACCATTGAAAGTAAGATGAGGATAATACAATGCCAAGGGTATGAGAGGGTGCTGTTTGCCTCTCATCAATTGCAGGGACCTGCTGCTGATTGGTGGACCGCCTACGTGGCCGCCCATCATGACCCTGAGAACATCACTTGGGAAGAGTTCAAGCGTAGCTTCCGCAACCACTACATCCCAAGAGGTGAACTCAAAAACAAGAGAAAGGAGTTTTTGGGGCTGCAGCAGGGAAACATGACGGTGAGGGAATACCTCACTAAATTTACTCAACTATCCCGTTATGCTCCACGAGACATAGAGACTGATGAGCAGAAACAAGATTGTTTCGTGGAAGGACTTACCGCAGAGATGCAGTGTGCCATGTCCTCCAATGAGTATGAAAGTTTTCAAAAGATGGTGGACAGAGCGTTTGTGGTGGAAAGGAAGCTAAAGGCCCTGGAAAATGAGAATAAGAGGAAGGCGGGATGGTCACATCAGGCCTCAGGGAGCAACACCCGCCCACGTATGATGCAGCAACCTACGGGGCAGACGAGCCGTGCTGCGGTACCCTATTCAGCACCAAGAGGGTACAACCCAAACTACAGGCCACCCGCAGCACCAGCACAGCCGCAACGTCAGTTTGTGCAGCAGCCTCGCCCCGCATATCCACCTCGACCAGCAGTGCAAGGACCCCCGAACCAACCCCAAGACAACAAAGGCCAAGCACCTAAGGTTGGGGTGCAATGTTTTAGCTGTGGTGAAGTGGGGCACTATGCCCATAAGTGCCCGAAGAAGAAGCCTGCGCCGCCACAACAGCAGAATGTAGTGAGAGGACGGGTGAACCACGTCACTATGGAGGAAGCACAAGAGGCACCCGACGTGGTAGTTGGTAAGTTTCCTGCCAATTTACACCTTGCAACTCTGCTGTTTGATTCTGGTGCTACCCACTCGTTCATTGCTCAAGGGTTTGTTAAGAAGTATGACCTAGCAACCACACAAATGAACCATATGCTAGCCGTAAACTCTCCAGGTGGAGAAATAAGGACAAGACAAGTGTGTCCCAAAGTGAGCCTAGACATTAATGGGGTAGTATTTACTGCTAACCTCATAGTGATAGATTCACAAGGGATAGATATTATTTTGGGTATGGATTGGTTGACCAAACATAAAGGAATCATCCATTGTTCGACCAGAACGGTGGAACTAACTCACCCCAATGGCACAAGAGTAAAGTTCATAATGATACACGAGCCTAGGAGGGACATTAAGTTAAATCAAGTGGAGGTGAAAGTTGAGGAAATCAGGACTATCAGGGAATATCCAGTTGTTTTTCCGGAGGAATTGCCAGGTATGCCTCCCGACCGTGACGTGGAATTCGCAATTGAGCTAGTACCGGGAACAGCCCCGATATACAAGAGACCTTATCGAATGGACTCCAAGCAGCTAGAAGAGCTCAAGGATCATTTAAGAGAATTGACGGAGAAGGGGTATATTCGCCCTAGTTCCTCACCATGGGGAGCTCCGGTGATATTTGTGCCTAAGAATGACGGAACCCAAAGGTTATGCGTGGATTACCGTGCCTTGAATGAGGTAACCATCAAAAACAAGTATCCATTACCCCGCATTGAAGACTTGTTTGATCAGTTGAGGGGAGCTTGTGTGTTCTCGAAAATTGATCTCAGGTCGGGATACCACCAACTCAAGATAAGGCAATCTGATATTCCCAAGACAGCTTTCGTATCTCGGTACGGACTGTATGAATACACTGTCATGCCTTTTGGGCTAACCAATGCCCCGGCATATTTCATGTACCTCATGAACAAGGTATTCATGGAATATCTGGACAAATTTGTGGTGGTCTTCATAGATGATATTCTCGTCTTCTCCAAAAATGAAGAAGAACATGAGAAACATCTAAAGTTGGTGTTACAGAGGCTGAGAGAACACCAATTATATGCCAAGTTGAGCAAGTGTGAGTTTTGGCTGAAGAGAGTTCCCTTTTTAGGACATATAATATCGGAGGGAGGAATCTCCGTAGATCCCGCCAAAATCGAGGATATCCAGAAGTGGAAAACCCCTGAAAATGTCGGGGAAGTTCGAAGCTTTTTGGGATTGGCTGGATACTATCGACGGTTTATTGAGGGATTCTCCAAGATCTCGAGACCTCTCACCAAACTGTTGGAGAAGGGAATCACATTCACCTGGACGCCACAGTGCGAGACGAGCTTTCAGGAGCTAAAGAAGAGATTGACAACAGCCCTAGTGTTGGTTATGCCAGATATGCAGAAGAATTTCACAGTGTACTGCGATGCCTCTGGAAATGGGTTGGGGTGTGTTCTCATGCAAGAAGGACATGTCGTGGCTTATGCATCCCGGCAGCTTCGGAAGCATGAGAAGAACTATCCTACACATGACCTAGAACTAGCCGCAGTGGTACACGCGTAGAAAATTTGGCGGCACTATTTGATGGGGAAGAGGACAGAAATATATACGGATCATAAGAGTTTGAAGTACATATTCACACAGCCAGATCTCAACCTCAGACAAAGGAGATGGTTAGAGCTAATCAATGACTTTGATGTGGGCATCAACTATCATCCCGGAAAAGCAAACGTCGTGGCCGATGCTTTGAGTCGGAAAGTGCAGGTCAATAAGTTGAGCTTGAAGGACATGCCCACAGAATTGAAGGACGAGGTTATAAGGCTCAATCTATGTCTAGTAAATAGTGGTGAAGCCATCGCCATGGAAGTGGACTCCACACTCGAGCGAGACATACGCGAGGGCCAAAAGAATGATGAGAAGATACAAGAGATCAGACAGCTCATTAAGGAAAATAAAGCTCCTGGTTCTAGAGAGGATGAACAAGGAACGGTGTGGCACGGGAAAAGGATCTGTGTGCCCGAAGTAAAGGAGATCCGTGAATTGATTTTGAAGGAGGCTCACGATTCTGACTATTCCATTCATCCTGGGAGTACGAAGATGTACCAGGACCTCAAAGGCAGGTATTGGTGGTATGGCATGAAGCGAGATGTCGCGGAACATGTTGCCCTATGTGACACATGTCAGTTGGTGAAAGCAGAACATCAACGACCCGCGGGATTATTGCAACCACTCAAAGTGCCTGAATGGAAATGGGAAGAAATCAACATGGATTTTGTTGTGGGATTGCCTAGGACCCAATCCGGGTATGATTCAATATGGGTCATTATTGATAGGCTAACCAAGGTAGCTCATTTCATTCCGGTGAAAGAAAGCTACAGCGGATCCAAATTGGCAGAATTGTACATGTCAAGGATTGTGTGTTACCATGGAGTGCCAAAGAAGATAGTGTCGGACCGAGGGACACAGTTCACCTCGAGGTTTTGGCAAAAGTTGCATGAAACCATGGGAACCCATCTGAACTTCAGCTCTGACTATCATCCCCAAACTGACGGGCAGACGGAAAGAACCAATCAGATCCTTGAAGATATGTTAAGAGCATGTGCACTCAAAAACAATAGGAGTTGGGACAAGAACTTACCGTATGCGGAGTTTTCCTATAACAACAGCTATCAAGCTAGTATGAAAATGTCACCGTTTGAAGCTTTGTATGGAAGGAAGTGCAGAACTCCCCTATTTTGGAACCAAACAAGAGAAAGTAAAGTGTTTGGTCCAGAAGTGCTACAAGAAGCCGAAGCGAAGGTGAGGGAGATTCGCAACAACTTGAGGATAGCACAAACACGCCAGAAGAGTTATGCTGATGTACGAAGAAGAGAACTCGTTTTCAACGTGGGAGACTATGTTTATCTCAAGGTGTCCCCTATCAGAGGACTTCGTCGGTTCAAGGTGAAAGGGAAGTTGTCACCTCGATACATCGGACCCTTTCAGGTTTTGGAAAGAAAAGGCGAAGTGGCGTACCAACTAGAGTTACCGGTTCATCTATCGGACGTGCACGATGTATTTCATGTGTCACAACTCAAGAAATGCCTGAGGACGCCTGAGGAGGTGTTACCCATGAATGAAGTGGATGTAGATGAAGATTTGTCTTATGCCGAGCAATCATACAAGATTTTGGAGACGATGGAACGCCTCACCAGAAACAAGAGAATCCGGATGTGCAAGGTGCAGTGGAAGCATCACTCAGAAGAGGAAGCCACCTGGGAACAGGAAGATGAGCTCAAGGCACAATTTCCGGAATTGTTTTCTTAGAAACACCAATCTCGAGGACGAGATTTCTTTTAAGGGGGGTAGAGCTGTAACACCCCAAATTTTGATTCAAAACTCTAAACCATGCTCAGAGGGGAATTTAAAATTTTTTGGACGTGTTGCATGTTTTGCAAAAATTCAAATTCAAACTGGAATTCAAATTATACTCAAAACAGAAAAGAAATGGAAAAAGAAAAAGAAAAACGGGAAAAAACCGGCCAGTGGGCCGAAACCCGCCAGCCGGCCCAGCTACTCCCGCGCCAGCCTGCCCCCGCGCGCGCCGCACTGCCTCTCACCGACGGGTGGGACCCACCTGTCATCCCTAACCCCGAGCCCCGCGACCCCGGACTTTTCCCCCGAGCGCGCGCGATCGCAACCGACCGGAAACCGCGTCCCGTCGCCCGAATTCTGGTCCCAGCGGACTCCAACTCGATCACAACAGACCCACCGCCCTCCCCCGGCTATAAAAACCCCCGATCCAATCAGTTTTTCCCACGCGATCGCCGATTTTCACTCCGGTGAGCACCGAGACTTCGCCGGTGAATTCTGGCCGATCTAAGCTCGGAAACTCTGATCTAACTCGCTGGTTTTGATCCACCGCCTCCGGGGAACTTTGCAGGTGCAGAAAACTCGGAGAGTTACGGTGTAAACGCAGCGCCGACGAGCTTCGCCGTGGTTTTGCCTCGGACCTCGCCGCCGATCACTTTCCAGGACCCCCGAGCTCGAGAAAACCCCCGAGGTGAGATTCCTGACCTCCCCTCTACCGATCTAGGCCATAAGATCACAGTTCTAGGCATAATTCTCGAGGATCCGAAACTTTCCGGCGAGATCGCCGCTACCCGCCGCCGTGCGCCGCCGGCAGCGCCGCCCGCTCTCGATCAGAGCGACGTGGCCGCTTGTGCGCCGTTTATTTTAAATCGCACGGTAGACTTTAAAACCCCGCGTACCGGTTCGATGTTATAATCTCAGCCGTCGGTTTAAAATCGGACGGTCCACGTTAGCCCCGCGTTATAAAGACTGAAATTCTTACGTGCTACCCCCTGGGGTTCTCTGGAATTGAGAGCTAGCCCCGGAAACTTCAGATCTAGCCCCTGGAACTCCAGAAAATCATGTAAATCCATTTAAAAATCAGTTTTAACCCCTGGACTTTATAGAAATTAGGAAAAACACCTCTGATAAGTGTAGATAGACCCCTGGAAATTATGAAAATAATATTATAGACCCTGTAATGGGGTGAATTCATTATTTTAGCCTTGTTTAGTATTTAATTTAGAAAATTGAATATGTAACTAGTGTTTAAAAATTAAAAAGGGGGACAAACATAATTGTCAAAATTTATTAAAAACTTTCTCAGTACTTAGAAAACTTTGGAGTGAGATAAAAATATATTTTTGGGCTGAAATAAATCTGTTTTATCTATTATTCACATTTATTAGTATAGGGACACATTTTTAAGTAAAGAATAGTTAAAGAAAAATAGGGAAAATAATTATGAAATAGTATACATCATAAGCCATGGTCAAAATATGATTTTAAATTATTTAGGACCAGAACCTAATCTGTTTAGGTGATGTGTGTTACTAATTTAATAATAAAATACACAATTATGCATAGGAATATAAATCTGAAAATATAGCAACTAGCAAATGATAAATGGAGTTTCTAAAATCCAAAGAATTCAGTTTAGGGTTGGTAGAAATTCTGAAGGCACATATGGGGAAGAATAATACTTTTCATACACACTTGGTAGTAAAAAGGTGAAGTAGTTGAATATAAGAAATTTATTGGAAACCCATATAAATAGTATGTAAGTATAAAGGTGGACACAAAAGTAGGAATCATATACACATGGTTAAAAGTGCATGCAAGCCACAACTCAACACACATAAAGTAACCACAACACATATAATGGTGAATGAATTTCATAAATATGAATGTGTGGTTTGTATGAAGTAGAAGTGTGAACTATGTCTTATGGATTGTTGTTTTTCTTTTGCTATGTGTGATGGTATGAAGTAGAACCTGTTCAAGAACAAGTTATTCATTTCCAAGACCAGGAATACCCGTTTCAAGAGCAGCAAGAAGGAGGCAAGTGTCCTTGACCACTTTGATCCTATGCTAGGATGTGTAGATAGAATTATTTGCATTGTCAAGTTAAATATGAAACCCATGCTAGGAAGTTTCCCTAGAATTGCATTACCTTGTTTCCTTGAAGCTTGGGTTGGGATTTATTTTGTCATGTCATTTATACACATGCATATGCTTAGCCATGCTTAGAATGGGATATTTGGGATATGAGATCATCAGTTTATATTACCATACTCTTGAATGAGACATTGTGAGTTATGTAGAGGTAGGGATCAAGGCAAGTTGGATGTTTTGGTTGTGTGCTGGGTGCACGAGACTTGGGTTTGTGTTTAGTACTTGCCTGGATCCTAAGGACCGGTTCATAGAGCATGTAACCCGGCTTTACAGTGCCAACCACATGCTGAGATGGGGCAGCTTGGCCAATTAATTAGGTGTATCCCCGGCGTAGTATGGGTGTGTTGGATGGTGCGGGGAGTAGGTGTCAGCTGGACTACCATATGAACCGCAAGGCTCAAGAGGGGGCCACTGCAGCGGGGTTGGAGCCTCTTGTATGCTGTTAGGGGTGAAACCTCAGTGGGCCCACGCTCGTCGGGAATCCCTTTATAAAGGCTTCGTAGTGATCTCCTGGCTGCACACCTAGGAAGTGTGAATGTGGATCGTAGCCACTGGCATAATGGAGGTTCTTTTAGTCCACCCGGCAACGGGGGATGAAATCACTACTTGTGGGTACAGTGGTACAAACTCTGCAGAGTCAAAACTGTCTTGACAGCCGTGCTCACGGTTAAGAGCGGCCTGGACTTATTCATGATTAGAGGATTGATGGTTTTGGAAGTTAAGCGGGGAGCTTAACATTGGTAATGATGTTATGGTTATTGGATTACAATGATGGGATGGGAGAATGGAACCATTTCACCTGTGTAGTAATGTAGGTGCTTAATAAGCTAAGGTGATAGGTATTAATTGCGTAGTGCTTTAACCATGAGTTCAACCTCTCCTTGTTCTAGCCATGCATGATATAATTTTCCCACACTTGCTGAGTACCATTGGTACTCAACCTTGCATATTTGTTGGTTTATATTGCTGCTCAGGTCAAGATAATGAGGTGGTGTATAATGACCAAGATTTTGGACCCGAGGAAGGATTTTAGGTTCATGAAGACCCCCGGGCAACGCCTGTGATGGAGCCCTAAAGAATAATATTCCGCTGCTAGTTTATTTACTTGTGATGAAGCATTATTGTCCATTGAGACATTTGCGATGTAAGACTTATTTATATTCGACACTTGGCTTGTAATAAATGATGCTTCACTATTTGTCATCACATGTATGAGAAAATGATCCTGGCATACATGTGATATTCACTTGGTTGTTTCTTCGGAAAAACCCGGTGTGACAATATTGCTTAGTTGAAAATCTTGTACTCACTGGGATGAAGTAGGCTTATTTGGTTAACCGATCAACAATCACCCAAATGGAGTCATGCTTTCTAGATGTGAGAGGCAGTCCGACAATAAAGTCCATGCTGATGTCCTCCCACTTCCATGCCGGAATACTTAATGGTTGCAGCATTCCCACTTTCTTAATATGATCAGCTTTGACTCGCCGACATGTATCACACTCGGATACATACTTGGCAATTCCTCGCTTCATCCGAGTCCACCAAAATTTTGTCTTCAGGTCTTGATACATCTTATTGCTCCCTGGATGTATCGAGTACTTGGACATATGAGCTTCATCCAGGATTTTCTACCTTAGCTTCAGATTCCGGGGTACCACGATACGGATGTTAAACCATAACACACCTTGTTCATCTTCTCGGAAACATTTCATTTTATCCTCATTAATTCTTGCCCGAATTTTCCGCATACCTTTGTCTCTCTTCTGGGCTTGTAAAATCTCTTCTCTAACGGTAGGCACAAGATCAAGATTATACAACGCCCCATACGGAATCGCCCGCAAGCTTGGTTCTTCATCCTCATCCGGAACAATTGACAAGTTATTCACGTGGGACTTACGACTGAGTGCATCAGCCACCACGTTAGCTTTGCCCGGATGGTAATGGATCTCGAGCTCATAATCTTTGATTAATTCCAACCATCTCCGCTGCCTCATATTGATATCCTTCTGAGTGAATATATATTTGAGGCTCTTATGGTCGGTGTAGAGGTGCACTAAATTCCCAAGTAAGTAGTGCCTCCACATCTTCAACGCAAGCACCACCGCAGCGAGTTCTAGGTCATGCGTGGGGTAGTGTTGCTTGTGGTTGCGGAGTTGACGAGACCCATACGCGATCAAGCGTCTATCTTGCATTAAGACACAACCAAGTCCAATGCCTGAGGCATCACAATAAACATCAAATGGCTTTGTTGTATCCGGTTGGGCTAACACCGGTGCCGTTGTGAGATGTTTCTTTAGAGTTTGAAATGCCTCTTCACAGGCATCTGTCCACACATACTTGCTGCTCTTCTTCAATAACTCTGTCATTGGTTTGACCACCTTCGAGAAGCTGGGAATAAACCTCCGGTAATAACCCGCTAGTCCTAGAAAACTGCGGATTTGATGAACCGATGTTGGAGACTCCCACTTCAAGACTTGCTCAATTTTGGTTGGATCCACGGCCACACCCTCCGCTGAAATAATGTGGCCCAAGAATGGTACTTTGCTGATCCAAAATTCACACTTGCTGAATTTGGCATACAGCTTATGTTCCCGTAAGCGTTGGAGCACAATATGGAGATGTTTGGTGTGCTCCTCTTCCGATTTGGAGTATACGAGAATGTTGTCGATGAAAACCACAACGAACTGATCCAACTCTGGCATGAATACAGAATTCATGAGATACATTAAGTGTGCGGGTGCATTTGTTAGCCCGAAAGACATGACTAGATACTCATAGAGTCCGTATCTAGTCGAGAAAGCCGTCTTTGGTATATCCTCTGCTCTGATCTTTATCTGATGATAACCGGACCGTAAGTCCATATTGGAGAATACCTTGGCACCCACCAACTGATCAAATAATATATCGATCCGCGGCAGTGGATATTTATTTTTGATCGTCACTGCATTCAGCGGCCGATAATCCACACATAACCGAAGTGACTCATCCTTTTTCTTCATAGAGAGGGCTGAACAGCCCCATGGCAATGAGCTAGGTCGGATGAACCCTTTATCCATTAAGTCCTTTAGCTGTTCTTTCAGTTCAGCTAATTCCTTCGGAGACATTTTGTACGGCCTCCGAGATATCGGTGTGGTTCCCGGTGCTAACTCGATCTTGAATACCACGTCCCTTTCAGGCGGCATCCCTAGAAGATCGTCAGGAAACACATCTGGGTACTCACGGACCACTGGAATATCCTCCAGTTTCGTGTTCACACTGTGGTACACCACTGGATTTTTAGAATCCACGGCTTCAAGTATGAGTGTTTGGAGACCGTAGATTGGGGAGTCCAAACTAACAATCCGTGGACCAATGTCAAGAACAGCCCCGTGGTAGTTCATCCACGCCATTCCTAAAATCACATCGATCTTCTGCCCCTCTAACACAATGAGAGTTGTGGGGTATACGTTTCCACCTAAGCACAAGGGTGCTTTTATCACTACTTCATTAGCAGCTATATTTCCACCAGGTGAGCGGATAATGTAGTGATCCTTCGGTGTAGAGGTGGAGAGCTCAGCTTTGCACACAAACAACCTGCTGATGAAATTGTGTGTAGCTCCAGAGTCAAATAAAATTAACACGGGCAGTCCATTGAGGGTGAACATTCCCGCTAGCACAGGTGCCCCATCTGGCACATCCTCTAGAGCTGTATGATAAATGCACCCGGATTTTGGTGCTGTTCCTTGAAGCTGAGCACGGGGTTGATTTATACCCTGCTCCGGTGTAGTTTCTCTATGGTGTATCCTTTCTGGACACTTCCTGCTGATGTGACCCAAATAACCGCACGTGAAGCACGGTTTCTCAGCCGATTCAAGGTTGCTCGGAGTACGGACACTAGTTGTATTCTGCTGCGGCAAGAACACTTGAGGAACAGAATAACGTGGCTGCATATACTGTTGTTGCAGCTGTGCGACTTCAGGGTATTGAGCTGAACGACCCGAATGTTGCGGGAGTCATCGAGCCGGCTGCATCAGCTGACAGTTCAAGGTACTGTCTACCACCCTGTATTTCTGAGGAGCACTACTGCTACTCTCCGGTGGTATATGGTTCTTTCTTTTCTCAGCCTAAACTTCCTGCTGAGCATCTTCAACCATGATGGCAGCACTCATCAATTCGTTGAAGTTCTTTCGATCAGCTAAAACGAGTCTCTCCTTTAGCTTGGGATTGAGGCTGCGGAAGAACCATTCACACTTTTGTGCTTCGGTGTTCACATGTTGAGGCACATACTGTGCTAGCTTGTTGAACACTCGTAAATGCTTGTATGCACCCCTCCCTCCTTGTTTTAAGGCCAGAAACTCCTCGAGTTTCCGCTGAATTATTCCGGAAGGAACATGATACACGAGAAACGCCTTCTGGAATTCTGCCCATGTAAAGTCATGTCCAGCTGGTAAGGAGGCGAGTTGATTTGCCCACCATGCACTTGCGGACCCGTGAAGTTGTTATGCCGCGTATATAACCTTCTGATGTTCGGTGCATTGGAGCAACCCGAACTTAGACTCAATTGTACGGATGCAGCTATCCGCCACCATAGGATCCTCAGCTTCAATGAAAACCGGTGGTTGAGTTGCTAAGAACTCAACATATGAATTCAGTTGAGGTTGGCGCAAGTCTTCATCTTGACATCCCTCTTGACGGGATGTATTCATCACCAGGGTGCGGAGCAAGTCGGTTCGCTCATCACTTGCACCCGTCATGGCAGCCAGAATGTCCGCCATTGTGACCGTAGGTGAAGGTCCTGGTGGCGGCTGCGGTTGCGGAGCTCGCTGCTCCCGCTGTGGAGAGTTATCACCACCACCACCACTGGAACCACCCACCTCACCCATGGAACGAGTTCACACCATTCTGCAATTGCAAGAGTTCATTATCAGCTCAACACTATCACTTGATTTATTCCATAAACAAAGTAGTGCAACACTGATAATGAAATCTTAACATGTAAGCAAAATGATTTAAGCGCAAACTGATGTAGCTAACAGCAAGGATTTAAAAGCAGATTGACCGGTCCTTAAACAAACCAGATTTTTGATCCAGTTAAAAGCATTTTCATAACTCAAGTTGAATATCAAAGTTAAAGTTAACTCCAATATCCTTCCAACGAGTATTCAAATGCCTCCATATCACTTCCGGACCAAAAGTTATGATTTCGCAGAGTTGACAGACTTTCTGGATAAAATTTGCCAGCATCTCCTTTGTATGTGGCTGACTTTATCACAGTTGTATATGGAAATACAACAAGAATCTGAATAACCTTTGAACTACAACAGTGTTGCATATCTCATAACCTTTCCAACGGTGTATCACAGGCTCCTTATGGATTTTCCTACAGAAAGTTATGGCTTAAAAACAGAAAGGTCCAGAGAGGTTTTTCTGCTGTCCTGGTTCTGGACAGTTTTGTCTTCAACTGGACTTTTCACCAACTTAACGTGTGATTTTGCTCTGGAGGTCTACAAGAAAGTTGTAGAGAACTTGAAAATATTTCCATAACTGTATCATACACCTTAATTTCTTAAAGCTACTCAGAGTTATGCTCTGTCAAAGTCCAGCAAGAATTTCTGCCAGGAACAGAGCACTCTGTTTTTGAAATCTTTGATACCTAGACATTCTCTTATTTGAATCTTAGATCAAAATAAGAGTTCAGTAACTAAAATCTGTTTCAAACTTCCATTTTTAGTTGAAAGTTAGCTCATGAGTCATTTCTTCATAGGGAAGAGGTTATTAAGTGTAGTACGGTGTCTATGCACCGTAAGAAACATGTTGGTACTACGTTGCCTCTCCAAAAGAAAAATCCTAAACCGGATTATACCGGCATATCCGTTTAATCAGTGGCACTAAGACGGTCTCTCGCACACGTGTACTACACGGGATACGTATGTGGTTAGTACCTGCAGAAGACACTCAATAGTGGTGCACTCAAAGGTTGTTTACATTTCAGGCAGTTCCATATCATACTAAAAACATACGCCCCGTATCATTTCCATACGGGCCGTCCTTGAGTCAAGTCACGTCTCAAGGTACATGGTCGCGTTTCCACACCACACGATGGGGAACCCGAGTATATCATGAACGGGTCGTCACGGTTGGGAATGTTATCAACCCAACAGATACCACCTACTGCCCTGCAGGGCACGCTGATGGCAAACGCTGCGTATGCCCTCCTAGGCTATTTCCAGAAGAACACACTATCGTGTTACTGACCACACGATGGGGTCTCCACTTACTTGCCTAACGCACGCTAGGGATCAGCGTTTCATATGAACTCAGGAACATTAAGAGTCCAAGAGTTTCATATTAACGTCTCACACCAAGCTGTGAGACCTTTCCCTGACCACATTCCTCGTCAGGGGAGCTAACCGAAATTGAACCGCTTTCGGTGGCGTTCCTTACCATGCTTACCTGAACGTAGGTGCGTCATTACATAATTAAAATTTCAGAATTATAACAAGTATGTTAGTACTGCCACTTTAAGTAACTATACTACTATAGTCCTTATGTGCGCCTAATATCGTTTCCTCACCGTATCCTAAGTTTTTGTCGTAATAAGATCCTTATTCCATGTGATATTACCAATGTGGCTCTGATACCACGTTGTGAGGGCCCGTCGTCCCGGTTCACGGGGACGGGGCACCTTGCCTGGGAATCGCATTGGGTGGTGCCGTGCGATGCGACACCCAAGAGCACATATAATAAAGCATCATATTACATAAATCAAGTGGAAGCTTACAAAGTGTAAATTTTACAAATACTTCTCAAAATATTCTACAGCGGAAGACTATTACAACTCAGGTCTCATACCTATGCTAAGCAACACAGAAGGTGTCCCGCCCGCGGACCCTTCTCGCTAGCAACACTATCACAATAGCAGCGGCAGGGGTTGCCATGAGTTCACCACTCGGAGAGCTCCGAGTCTCATCGGACACCCGTACATATCCACGTATAGTTATTACCAGCAAAACAACTTATGCAGTATCTGTGAACACGAAGCTCAGCAAGACTGACCCGTCACCCTAGTCATAAAACTCTACATGATGAAAATAGAGGGCTGATTATAGAAGTTTGCACAAACAATGAACCTGAGCTAAAGGAGAGTCCTTACTTTAAGTTTTAAGCAACTTTTATAACCCTCGCGCAACTTACATCGAGACTCCACAATCAAACAAGAAATGCTTTGCCTCGACGCTACTAGCCCAAGGTGGAAATTAAATTTAGTGAAGTGTTGATTGTTCCTCATCTCCATTATGAGGATTACCCACGAAGCATATTAAATGTTTCCCGATTTATTACTACGTCACGATGCAGAGAACAAGTATGCTCGGTCCATTCCGCGAGCGACGTTGATTGCAATAAAAACAACCGGCTGACACGACACGTACGCCTGTACTCGACGTTGCACACAACAATCGTCACTGACGTCGTACGTGGCAACCTTTCACACGACACCCAAATGCCGAACCGGTCCCACCGACAGAGATTAAGTCTCTCTACGGCAAACCCTTGTAGAGCCGACTTCTCTATCCTTTCAGCATCGGCATCAGACGGTGAGGTATGCCTCGACACCCAGGTTAACATGTTACATCGATTTCCTGGGTCCCATATAGCCAGTATGCATCCGGTACACAACTCAAACTTGTCCAACGGGCCACACACGAGAACGGGCCTTAATCGACTCAGACATAGACTAGGTTCACAGGACCACGTCCTTGATCCGGTCTCCATTCACAACTATGAGGATCAATTCCCAACTCTTCCGATCGATCCCCCTTAATCCCGGTTCACGAGTAGGAAACTGCCCACTCGAGTTTTGCTTCTTTTAATCCACTTTTGTCAATTTGAGATCAGTAGTTATAATCAATGATAACCTATTCTACATTATATTCCAGGGTTTTCTGGTTCATGCATTTGGAGTGTCATACCACCTAGACTTAATGCAATAAACAAAATGCTAGACATATAAAGTGAATACAAATAAAACTTGTAAGTTTGATGCAAACCGGGGCTTGCCTTTTTTTTTGTAGGTGACTTATATATATATGAAGTTCAGTTAGTGAAGACCACTTGGTGCTTGATCAACTGCTTTCCTCCCTCCTTGATCTCTACTCCGATGATTTCAACTCCTCCACGTAGATACTACACGTAATAAATATGCATATGGATTTAATTGTAAAGATTTTGCTACAAGTTTCAACAACAAGTTTCAAAACTGTAACTCTGTTTAAGAATTTAAAATGACACTGGTGCTAGTGGTTTGGGTTTGGGTCTAAGTAACATGATCAAGTGCTAAGTGTTTTTCCCCTCTTCTATATTGATCACCATAAGAGGTTGAACAGAACAGGGGTGACCCAGAGCTCCAATGTAAAAGCCCAAGAAAAGGGACTTGCAAAAACTTTTTATCACCAAACAACACCACAGTTTTGTTGTGGATAGATTGTGAAATATTGTGAAGAGCAAGTAACCTCCATCAAAAGAGTGATTAGAGGGGAAAGCCTTCATTTTCACAAAGTGGGATTTGGACACATGAACATGAGAGATTGAGCTCACCCTAGAACTTTGAAAGTCTTGGAAAGGTTCAGTCCAAGTTTCATGAAAAATCCAACACTTTTGAGGCACTTTGGGGGTATTTGAAAAAGAGGCCAATTTGAATGTAAATTCAAATCGCAGCAACTTTCATCACTCAAATTCAAAAAGTAGCTTCATATTCAAACTCAGCACATTTTTATGAGTTAGCCCACCAATTTTCATCCCTATTGGAGTTCATCTTGTCGGGAGCTAAATTTGCAATAATTCAAAACTGAATTTGAATTTCAGTTTAAACATGAAGCAAATTTAACCCAACAAAGTTAAATTTGAGAACTCAAATTCAAACCAATACTTGGGGGCTAAGTCTCCCATTCAATGTTCAGTAGCTGGGATATTTACAAAAGAAAGAGGGAGAAAGAATTAGAGGGGAGAAGAGGGCCCACTGGTCAGCCACCCTGGGGAGCAAACCGACTCGGGCACGCGGTCGAACACCCTGCGGCCGACAGCGCACGGGGTCGACCCCGTCCCAACGCGGCCACCGCGCCACCTCCTGCTCGGGGGGATGAGGGCGCCGGCTACAAAACACACGATCGCACCCTGGTCGGCGTGAATTCGCTCCCCATTCTCTCGGTTCCACCCGCCTACATCCGAAGCAGCGCACCCGGAGTCGCCGCCCTCTGATCGCCGGCGCCCGGACAGCACAGGATTCCTCGTGCCCGACGCTCAACACAAGAAACGACCGCCACAAGGTGCTGGTTCTGCTTGTCCTTACCGTTCGGCATTTCATGCACCGTCGGGGGAGAATTTCTTCCGGGAACGCTTCGGTGTTCTTAAGGCCGAGCTCCACCAAATCCCAAAATTCGCGGGTGTTGGCTTATCACCGGGCGTACCGAGCTATACACACGATCTACACCCGTCCACGACCACCTAGGATCGAAAACCAGCAAGAATCATGGGCTAGGATTGCGGTTATCCAAGTTTTTCGAGCAACAGCCGATATCCGGCCTAGGTCGCCGATGAGGTCATAGTTGCAGCCGTTTTTACGGGGATCGGTGCCCATATCCATGATCAGCAGGTGTCAGCGGAGCTCTCCGAGCAAACCGCATCGAAAAAGATGCAGGGGATGCTGAGTTTGACGTCGCCGATGAGCTCCCGGCCGCTGTTGCCGTCGGGAGCCCTGTTCCGGCCGTTGTCAAGCTCCGGTGAGGGCACCAGTGTGTTCTCCGAGTCGAGTTAGGCACAGGCGGCAAGAATCAGGGAGCTACGAGGGCCGAAACCTCTCTCCGGCGAGAGCTCCGGCGAGCTCGGCGGCGGGGAGCCGCGGAGCGCGAGGTGGAAGAAGCCTTGCGGGCCCCACGTGTCAGTCGCTGCTGGGGGCGCTCAGGATTTGCTGCGGCACCGGGATTCCGTATGGCTGCGCGGGTGATTCTGCGGTCTCCGGTGTGGGCTAGCCGAGGAGCTGACACGTAGCCGGGGGACCCCACCCGCAGAGTTTAAATTTTATTCGAATTTCCAGTTTTAGTTCAAACTTCAAATGAATAGAACTTTGGCTAGGAAACTCCAAATTCGATGAAACAAATTTTTCTGAACTCAGAATTTTGAGCACTTTCCAGAAATACCAAATTCAGCTCATGAAAGTGAATAGTTTTCCAGAATTAAATCCCTAAAGTTTAAAATATTGGGAATTTTATCTGGAGAACTACTTTATGAAAAATTCTGAAATTTGGCTGAGAGGTTCATTAGAAAATATCAGAATCCCAGTAAAATTTTCAGACTCATCCAAGTTCATTTATTTACCCTAATGGGGTGATTAAGAGAACTGCCCTGAGAAAATAGAAAAATGTACAGAAACATTTTTCAGATTTTCTCAAATCTTAATTAGGGCATAACTTTCTGTAGAATTTTTCAAATGACATGAAACCAACTCCATTAGAACCATCCTAAATTCTAGTTTCCAGAAAGTAAGGGTTGGAGCCATGAAAACCCCTGGAATTAGTTAGAGGCTCAAATATTGACCAAATGGGCTTTTATTTGTACAAGGTTCAAATGAACTTTGTTTCAAATGAAACTTGGTCAAGACTCTGGTTAGGACCCTACCAAGACACAATAAAGATTTAAGAGCCAAAGGGGAGGGCTAGCTAGAGTTATTAGTAATTAAGTATTCACGTTCACACATTACATTTAAATTGACATGTAGTATTTCATTAACGTGTAGTCACTGAAGAAGAGACTCCGGAAGTGCCGGACTTCCTTCTTCCGGACGAAGACCTAACCCCTGACCAGCAGCAACAAGGCAAGCCCCGGTTTGCATTAACCTTTTTATAAGTTTTTACTTTGTTTACATGTGTCATATGAAGTATGATTGTGCATTAGGTATAGGATGGATGGAACCCCACTTGCATAACCAGAACTTTTCCCTAAGAGTGAGGGTAGTGTCTAAGAACTCACGTAGACAGGCTATGCTTAATGATTCCTAGGACTTCGGTACAAGTCGAGTAGTTGGAATCTACTCGCGAGATAGGCATTGGGACACACGGGTTCGGTTGAGTGATATGAGATCACTTTAGTAATGAAAATGAGACTAGGCAGGGGCTAGGGCGCAGCAAAAGGAAGTCTTATGTGCACGGCCCTGCCCATGTCGATTGAGGACCGATCCTTGTGCGGCCCTGCTGAACAAGTATTGAACGTACCGAAGGCATATCGGATATATGGGCCCCGATAAACCGATGTAGCCTAAACCTCCGGGCGTCGAGGCATAACGCACCGATTTATAGGTGTAGGCTGAGGGCAGCAAGGTGGAAATCTGCCAACGGGCATAGAGAGATACTCCGTGTGGGGAACCTCCTGCTCGTTTCGGTGCGACCGGTTCGACGTTTGGGCTGTTGGGTGAAAGGTTGTCCCGTACGACATCGAGTGAGCGTGCTGTGCAGCTCCACGGGTGGGCGTACGTGACGTGCTCTTTGGGTTTCCCTGCAGGTGTATATCGAGTCGATTCGCCGTCCCTCGCGGTGACGAGTACCGCTTGTTCACTGTGTCGTAACGTAGACTAATGAATGAAATGTTATGATTCCATATTGCTGTTATGATATAACTGTATTGCTACATGTGTGCCACCAAATATTGCTCAC
The DNA here is from genome assembly GCA_030760725.1 of Neostapfia colusana. Taxonomy (NCBI): domain Eukaryota; kingdom Viridiplantae; phylum Streptophyta; class Magnoliopsida; order Poales; family Poaceae; genus Neostapfia; species Neostapfia colusana. Next base: position 123,047,238 of record JASWHV010000001.1, on the reverse strand, counting down.
TAAATTTCAGCTTCATGAACCGTTAACTTGTTGCTAAAAGATGAACTAAGGATGACTTGTAGGCGTGTCCATTTGCTGCAACATTGCTATCCTATGTCATGGTACACCTCATGTAGAGTTTCATGCTTAGGTGAGTCGGTTAAGCCTTGCTGAGCCTTCGTGCTCACGGTTGCTGCTTAAGTGTTTTTCAGGTGAGGAGCCACCCACGGACTCGGAGTACGAGTCCACCGGCGAGGGTTACCCTTCGTGGGGGACCACGGCTGAGTGGGAGCCGTACACGCCGCGCTGAGCTGAGGAGTGCAGCTAGTGTGGGTTGCCCTAGGGCTGGGCAACCACTTTTGCTAGATAGGCGGGCGTGAGTTGTATAAAAGAAACTTCCGCTGTGTAATAAAAGACCCTAGTTTGTAACTGAGAAGTGTACTACTTTGTACATTCAGTTTGTTTCTCCCATGTAATATAATGTGTTCTTATGACCTGTGCTGTCGGGTGTTGCATCGCGCGGCACCACCCTCTGCGATCCTGGATGAGCGGATTCTGGTCCGCCACAGCCTGGTATCAGAGCTGCATTGGGGATAGCACAGTACTTAAGGAACGTATTATGGGAAAACTTAGGGTTACGATGAGGAATCGGTAGTTGGCCCAAGTAAGGACTATAGTAGCATAGTTATTTAAAGTGGCAAGTACTAACTTATGTGTTTTAATTCTGAATTTCAATTATGTAACGACGCACCTGCGCTCTGGTAAGTATGGTAAGGAACGCCACCGAAAGCGGTTCAATTTCGGTTAGCTCTCCCTGACGAGGAACGTGGTTCAGGGATAAGTCTCACAGCTTGGTGTAAGACGTCAATATGAAACTCTTGGACTCTTCATGTCCCTGAGTTCATATGAAACGCTGATCCCTAGCGTGCATTAGGCAAGTAAGTGGAGACCCCATCGCATGGTCAGTAACGCGAGAGTGTGTTCGTCTGGAAATAGCCCAGGAGGGCATACGCAGCGCTTGCCATCGGCGTGCCCTGCTGGGCAATAGGTGGTATCTGTTGGGTTGATAACATTCCCAACCGTGACGACCCGTTCATGATATACTCGGGTTCCCCGTCGTGTGGTGTTGAAACACGATCACGTACCTTGAGACGTGACCTAACTCAAGGACGGCCGTATGACAATGATACGGGCGTTTGTATTTAATTTCAAATATGATTCTGCCTGAAATGAAACCAACCATTGAGTGCACAATTATTGTGTGGTCTTCTGCAGGTACTAACCACGTATGTATCCGTGTAGAAAACGTGTGCGAGAGACCGTTTAGTGCCACACTTGAGACGTATATACCGGTATGATCCGGTTAGGATTTTCTTTTGTGAGGAACGTAGTACCGAGATACTGTAGGCATATGCATGAAAATAATGATAACAAGGAATTAAAATCTATAGGTTTAACATTTAGGACCCTGGTTGGGTATAAGAATGGGATAGTGGGGCAGTATAGCCAAAAGTATGAAAAGCAGAGTGCTCTGTTTTGGGCAGCAAGGTTGCCGAACTTCAACAGAGCACAACTCACAGGTGTTTTAGCCGAGAGAGGTGTGCTATATAGTTCTGGAAAGGTATTGAAGTACTCTACAACTTTGTTGCAGACTTCCAGAGCTGAAACTCAACTTAAGGTGGCTTAAATCCCAGAGGAATGTAAACTGTCCAGAACCAGGACAGAGTGAAACATTCCCTGGACTGTTCTGTTTTTCAATGATAACTCCCAGCAGCAAAACCAAAAATTTTCATATGATACCTCCTTAGAAAGAGTAGAAGATGTGTGACATCTTTGCAATTCAATGTTCCTGAAATTTCAGCACAGATTTCAGTGGAAACTCGGATGGAAAACAGCAACTTCCAAAGGAGGTGCTGTTAAAATTCTTCCAGAAATTCTGCTGACTTTGAATTAGCATAACTTTTTAACCATAGCTGATCTGGGGGCAAATGAATAGTCGTTGGAAAGATACTGAAGTTAACTTTAACTTTGGTATTCAACTTGAGTCATGAAAATGCCCAGAACCAGATCAAAACTTGGAATAGGTAGAAACTGGTCATTCTGACAGAAGAAGGACAGTTGAACTCATTGGAGAGGGTGTTGTACCCTAAGGGTGGTATACGTGATGACAAAGCGATAGTAGTATCTCGTAGTGACCAAACCTAGTTATGGTGAGCTTCCAAAGAGGAGGTTCATCAAGTTGGATTAAACTAGCTTGTGTTTGGTCTGGTAATGGTGTAGCTTGTGCAAAGTTATTACATTACCTACTTACGAGATGTATCGCATGAATTATTGTCATTATGTTTTATGCCTATTGTATTTGACTGCATGCAATATGTTGCGGGACTGATGATTATGGTCGTATGGTTGCAGATGGTTCACACTAGGACCACACACGAGGTTGGTGGCTCTAGCCAACAGGGAGGTGATGACTCCCAGCCACCGGCCTACGACAGCACCCCACAGCAGCAACCACCACCGCCGCCTCTGCTTACTCTAGCGGATGTGATAGCGGCACTGGTGGGTGGTCGTGAGGAGCAGACCGACCTGCTCCGCACGATCGTGCAGAATACGTCCCAGGCGGGGGGGGGGGGGGGGGGCGTCAAGAGCGAGGGCCTCGTGAGCCCCGTGAAGTGTCGTACTCGGATTTCATGAGTACGCACCCTCCAGTGTTCACCGAAGCCGAAGAAACACTGGAGGCGGACAACTGGCTGCGGACCATCGAGTCCAAATTTGGGCTGCTCCAATGTACGGAGCGGCAGAAGACCCTGTTCGCAGCACAGCAGCTCCACGGTGCCGCTGGTGCGTGGTGGGCGAATTTTGTCGCCTCACGTCCGGCTGGCCATGCCGTGGAATGGCAAGAGTTCCGGGAGGCGTTCCGCGCCTACCACATTCCTCCCGGAATCATGAAGAGGAAGTTCCAAGAATTCTTGGAGCTGAAGCCGGGCAGGAGGAGTGCCCATGACTACTCCCGTGCCTTCAACCATCTGGCGCAATATGCGTCAGACTATATCTCCACGGAGGAGAAGAAGAGGGAACACTTCTATCGGGGGTTACACCCCGAAATGAAGAGACACCTGTTCAGTGGAATCGCGGCACCTTCAACGACTTAGTCAATGCCGCGATTATGCAAGAGGATGCTCAGCGGGAGTTGGCAGCTGAGCAGAGGAAGCGCAGCGCTCCACCTAGCAGCGGTGGTGGCGCGCCCCAGAAATACCGGATGGTGTATCGGACACCATCGGGGCAGCAGTGGCGTCCACCGGCGCGGCCTCAACAGTTCGGGGGACGTTCGTTCCAAGCACCCCCGTTCCGTCCGCCGATGCCACCACCAAGACAGCAGCAGCAGACGGTACCCCGGGCGTTTCCACCGCCACAACGCGCCCCGGGATTCCGTCCACTGATCAGCGGGGGACCGCCCCGTTTCACCTGCTTCACGTGTGGCCAGGCGGGTCACTTCGCGAAGGACTGTCCCCAGGGGCAGCAGAGCAGCGGGCAAGCCCAGTTCCAGGGCGGTGCTCGAGGCCGACCTCCGGTGAAGAAGGTTGGTCAGCGGACTGGGGGTGTCCGCAACCTCGACAATGAAGATGCCCCGGAGGGAGACAACGTGCTGGCGGGTACGTTTACTCTCAACCATCAAGCCATCGTCATATTGTTTGATTCTGGTGCAACCCACATCTTTATAAGTGCATCCAATGTGGCTAAGCATCAAATGCAAGTCTTCCCAACCGACTGCACTTATATGATCTGCTCACCGGGAGGGAAGATTTCAGCTAATATGATGATTCCAAAGGCACCTCTGTGCTTAGGTGGGAAACTATATCCCACCACTTTGATAATCCTTATGGGACAAAAGATTGATGCAATCTTAGGGATGTTATGGCTACAATACCATGGCGCTGTCCTAGAGACTCGGACACGGACGGTTCATTTAAACTCTCCCTTCCACCGTCCGCATTCCATGGTGTTAGACACGCCAGTCCGGGAGGTGTTACCAATTAATAATGCTGAAGCTCTCAAGTTAGAAGACATCCCCGTAGTCCGGGAGTACCCCGACTTGTTTCCGGATGATCTTCCGGGCATGCCACCTGAGCGGGATGTCGAGTTCAAGATTGAACTTGCACCCGGGACTACGCCCATATCATGGAGACCATACAAGATGGCTCCAAATGAGCTGGCTGAACTGAAAGAACAGCTCAATGATCTGTTGAGCAAGGGTTTCATTAGGTCGAGTTCCTCGCCTTGGGGATGCTCGGCGCTGTTCGTGAAGAAGAAAGATGAAACCTTGAGGCTGTGTGTGGATTACCGGCCGCTCAACGCCGTCACCATCAAGAATAAGTACCCACTGCCCCGTATTGACATTTTGTTTGATCAACTTGTGGGGGCAAGTGTGTTCTCAAAGATGGACCTTCGCTCTGGATATCACCAGATCAAGATCCGGGCAGAGGATATCCCGAAGACGGCCTTCTCGACGAGATATGGATTATATGAATATCTTGTCATGTCCTTTGGTCTCACAAACGCTCCAGCCCATTTCATGTATCTCATGAACTCAGTGTTCATGCCGGAGCTGGACAAGTTCGTGGTAGTGTTCATCGACGATATCTTGGTTTACTCCAAGACAGAAGCCGAACATGCCGAACACTTGCGGATCGTTCTTCAACGATTGCGAGACCACAAGCTCTATGCCAAGTTCAGTAAATGCGAGTTTTGGATCAGCCAAGTGCCATTCTTGGGACATATCATCTCAGCAGAAGGCATTGCGGTTGACCCAAGCAAAATAGAGCAAGTGCTGAAATGGAAAGCTCCCACTTCAGTCCATGAAGTCAGAAGCTTCCTCGGGTTAGCGGGATACTACCGGAGATTTATTCCAAGTTTCTCCAAGCTCGCTAAGCCGATGACAGAGTTACTGAAGAAAGGGACGAAATATGTTTGGAACACGGCGTGTGAAGGAGCATTCCAAACATTGGTGAAGCATCTCACCACAGCCCCGGTCTTAGCTCAGCCGGATACAACAAAGCCCTTCGACGTGTACTGTGACGCGTCCGGTATTGGGCTCGGCTGCATGTTGATGCAGGAAGGACGTGTGGTCGCCTATGGCTCACGCCAACTTCGGAACCATGAGCAGCATTATCCGACTCATGATCTTGAGCTTGCTGCCGTGGTGTTGGCGCTAAAAATGTGGAGGCACTATCTCCTGGGGAACTTGGTGCATCTCTACACCGACCACAAGAGCTTGAAATACATTTTCACCCAGAAGGAGCTGAACATGAGGCAACGGAGGTGGTTAGAATTGATCAAAGATTATGAAATTGAGATTCATTACCACCCCGGCAAGGCAAATGTGGTTGCCGACGCGCTGAGTCGGAAATCACATGTCCATCACCTCACCATTACACCGGTGGAGGAGGAAGAGCCAAGTTTATACTTGTTTCCTTATGGATCGCTGTACAACCTTGCCCTCATCCCTACTATTAGGGAGGACATCATTGCAGCTCAGAAAAATGATAAAGGCATGGCACATCTCCGGAGACGGATAGACAATGGAGAGATCAAGTGTTTCTGGAAAGATGATGAGGGGACGCTATGGTTTAATGACCGCATAGTCGTACCCCGAGATATGGAACTGAGGAAGAAAATCCTCGATGAAGCTCACTTGTCTAAATACTCCATTCATCCGGGCAGCAACAAAATGTACCAAGATTTGAAAAAGAAATTTTGGTGGACACGGATGAAGCGGGAGGTAGCTAAGTACGTATCCGAGTGCGATACGTGTAGACGAGTGAAAGTTGATCACATGAAGAAATCAGGGCTGTTTCAACCCCTGAAGATCCCGACATGGAAATGGGAAGATGTGAGCATGGATTTCATTGTGGGATTACCCCTAACATCCAACAAGCATGATTCCATATGGGTAATCGTTGATCGGTTAACCAAGATGGCTCACTTCATCCCGGTGAATACACGTTACAATGCCGGCAAATATGCGGAGCTATACATAGCAAAGATTCTATGCCTATACGGGGTACCCAAGACCATTGTCTCAGATCGAGGTGCATTATTTGTATCTCGCTTTTGGGAGCAGCTACACGCTGCATTGGGTTCTAAGTTGATCAGGAGCTCCGCCTATCACCCTCAAACAGATGGGCAAACAGAGAGGGTGAACCAAGTATTAGAAGACATGTTGAGAGCATGTGCCATCCACCACGGTAGGAACTGGGATGATCACCTACCGTTGGCGGAATTCTCGTACAACAACGGCTATCAGGCGAGTATCAAGATGGCACCCTACGAAGCTCTCTACGGTCGCAAATGCCGCACCCCATTAAATTGGTGCGAGTCCGGTGAAAGGGTCACATTCGGGTTTGATGTGGCGAACGACGCCGAAGAGCGCGTTCGGACAATTCAAGCCAATTTGAAGGCCGCTCAATCCCGACAGAAGAGCTACGCTGATAAGAGGCGTAGACCGTTGCACTTAGACGTTGGGGAACACGTGTACCTCCGCGTGTCCCCGATGAAGGGCGTGCACCGGTTCGGTGTGAAGGGGAAGCTCGCTCCCCGTTTTATTAGACCCTATGCCATCACCGAGAAGTGTGGACCAGCGGCGTATCGATTGGAGTTACCGGCATCCCTTGCTGGTGTCCATGATGTGTTCCATGTTTCGCAACTGCGAAAATGTTTGAAGCATACGGCTGCTGTTCCTACCGAAGACATCGGCGAGCTGAAACCGGATTTGACCTATGATGAGTATCCAGTGGAAATTCTTGATGAGAAAGCCCGAACCACGTGTAGCAGAACATTGTGGCTCTACAAAATACTCTGGAGTAACCACACCGCCGAAGAAGCGACGTGGGAGAGCGAGTTGTTCCTTCGCTCCAATTACCCGGAATTCATGGCTTCTCAACACGGGTAAGTCCCTATTACATCGCTATCTCTTCTTCTATAATCTCGGGACGAGATTCTTTTAAGGGGGGAGGGATGTAAAAGCCCAAGAAAAGGGACTTGCAAAAACTTTTTATCACCACACAACACCACAGTTTTGTTGTGGATAGATTGTGAAATATTGTGAAGAGCAAGTAACCTCCATCAAAAGAGTGACTAGACGGGAAAGCCTTCATTTTCACAAAGTGGGATTTGGACACATGAACATGAGAGATTGAGCTCACCCTAGAACTTTGAAAGTCTTGGAAAGGTTCAGTCCAAGTATCATGAAAAATCCAACACTTTTGAGGCACTTTTGGGGGTATTTGAAAAAGAGGCCAATTTGAATGTAAATTCAAATTGCAGCAACTTTCATCACTCAAATTCAAAAAGTAGCTTCATATTCAAACTCAGCACATTTTTATGAGTTAGCCCACCAATTTTCATCCCTATTGGAGTTCATCTTGTCGGGAGCTAAATTTGCAATAATTCAAAACTGAATTTGAATTTCAGTTTAAACATGAAGCAAATTTAACCCAAAAAAGTTAAATTTGAGAACTCAAATTCAAACCAATACTTGGGGGCTAAGTCTCCCATTCAATGTTCAGTAGCTGGGATATTTACAAAAGAAAGAGGGAGAAAGATTAGAGGGGAGAAGAGGGCCCACTGGTCAGCCACCCTGGGGAGCAAACCGACTCGGGCACGCGGTCGAACACCCTGCGGCCGACAGCGCACGGGGTCGACCCCGTCCCAACGCGGCCACCGCGCCACCTCCTGCTCGGGGGGATGAGGGCACCGGCTACAAAACACACGATCGCACCCTGGTCGGCGTGAATTCGCTCCCCATTCTCTCGGTTCCACCCACCTACATCCGAAGCAGCGCACCCGGAGTCGCCGCCCTCTGATCGCCGGCACCCGGACAGCACAGGCTTCCTTGTGCCCGACGCTCAACACAATAAACGACCGCCACAAGGTGCTCGTTCTGCTTGTCCTTACTGTTCGGCATTTCATGCACCGTCAGGGGAGAATTTCTTCCGGGAACACTTCGGTGTTCTTAAGGCCGAGCTCCACCAAATCCCAAAATTCGCGGGTGTTGGATTATCACCAGGTGTACCGAGATATACACACGATCTACACCCGGCCACGACCACCTAGGATAAAAAACCAGCAAGAATCATGGGCTAGGGTTGCGGTTATCCAAGTTTTTCGAGCAACAGCCGATATCCAGCCTAGGTCGCTGATGAGGTCATAGTTGCAGCCATTTTTATGGGGATCGGTGCCCATATCCATGATCAGCAGGTGTCAGCGGAGCTCCCCGAGCAAACCGCATCGAAAAAGATGCAGGGGATGCTGAGTTTGACGTCGCCGATGAGCTCCCGGCCGCTGTTGCCGTCGGGAGCCCTGTTCCGGCCGTTGTCAAGCTCCGGTGAGGGCACCAGTGTGTTCTCCGAGTCGAGTTAGGCACAGGCGGCAAGAATCAGGGAGCTCCGAGGGCCGAAACCCCTCTCCGGCGAGAGCTCCGGCGAGCTCGGCGGCGGGGAGCCGCGGGAGCGCGAGGTGGAAGAAGCCTTGCAGGCCCCGCGTGTCAGTCGCTGCTGGGGGCACTCGGGATTTGCTGCGGCACCGGGATTCCGTGTGGCTGCGTGGGTGATTCTGCGGGCTCCGGTGTGGGTTAGCCGAGGAGCTGACACGTAGCCGGGGGACCCCACCCGCAGAGTTTAAATTTTATTCGAATTTCCAGTTTTAGTTCAAACTTCAAATGAATAGAACTTTGGCTAGGAAACTCCAAATTCGATGAACCAAATTTTTCTGAACTCAGAATTTCGAGTACTTTCCAGAAATACCAAATTAATCTCATGAAAGTGAATAGTTTTCCAGAATTAAATCCCTAAAAATTTAAACTATTGGGAATTTTATCTGGAGAACTACTTTATGAAAAATTCTGAAATTTGGCTGAGAGGTTCATTAGAAAATCCCTGAATCCCAGTAAAATTTTCAGACTCATCCAAGTTCATTTAGTTACCCTAATGGGGTGATTAAGAGAACTGCCCTGAGAAAATAGAAAAATGTACAGAAACATTTTTCAGATTTTCTCAAATCTTAATTAGGGCATAACTTTCTGTAGAATTCTTCAAATGACATGAAACCAACTCCATTAGAACCATCCTAAATTCTAGTTTCCAGAAAGTAAGGGTTGGAGCCATGAAAACCGCTGGAATTAGTTAGAGGCTCAAATATTGACCAAACGGGCTTTTATTTGTACAAGGTTCAAATGAACTTTGTTTCAAATGAAACTTGGTCAAGACTCTTGTTAGGACCCTACCAAGCCACAATAAAGATCTCAGAGCCAAAGGGGAGGGCTAGCTAGAGTTAGTAGTAATTAAGTATTCACGTTCACCCATTACATTTAAATTGACATGTAGTATTTCATTAACGTGTAGTCACTGAAGAAGAGACTCCGGAAGTGCCGGACTTCCTTCTTCCGGACGAAGACCTAACCCCTGACCAGCAGCAACAAGGCAAGCCCCGGTTTGCATTAACCTTTTTATAAGTTTTTACTTTGTTTACATGTGTCATATGAAGTATGATTGTGCATTAGGTATAGGATGGATGGAACCCCACTTGCATAACCAGAACTTTTCCCTAAGAGTGAGGGTAGTGTCTAAGAACTCGCGTAGACAGGCTATGCTTAATGATTCCTAGGACTTCAGTACAAGTCGAGTAGTTGGAATCTACTCGCGAGATAGGCATTGGGACACACGGGTTCGGTTGAGTGATGTGAGATCACTTTAGTAATGAAAATGAGACTAGCAGGGGCTAGGGCGCAGCAATAGGAAGCCTTGTGTGCACGGCCCTGCCCGTGTCGATTGAGGACCGATCCGTGTGCGGCCCTGCTGAACAAGTATTGAACGTACCGAAGGCATATCGGATATATGGGCCCCGATAAACCGATGTAGCCTAAACCTCCGGGCGTCGAGGCATAACGCACCGATTTATAGGTGTAGGCTGAGGGCAGCAAGGTGGAAATCTGCCAACGGGCATAGAGAGATGCTCCGTGTGGGGAACCTCCTGCTCGTTTCGGTGCGACCGGTTCGACGTTTGGGCTGTTGGGTGAAAGGTTGTCCCGTACGACATCGAGTGAGCGTGCTGTGCAGCTCCACGGGTGGGCGTACGTGACGTGCTCTTTGGGTTTCCCTGCAGGTGTATATCGAGTCGATTCGCCGTCCCTCGCGGTGACGAGTACCGCTTGTTCACTGCGTCGTAACGTAGACTAATGAATGAAATGTTATGATTCCATATTGCTGTTATGATATAACTGTATTGCTACATGTGTGCCACCAAATATTGCTCACTAAATTTCAGCTTCATGAACCGTTAACTTGTTGCTAAAAGATGAACTAAGGATGACTTGTAGGCGTGTCCATTTGCTGCAACATTGCTATCCTATGTCATGGTACACCTCATGTAGAGTTTCATGCTTAGGTGAGTCGGTTAAGCCTTGCTGAGCCTTCGTGCTCACGGTTGCTACTTAAGTGTTTTTCAGGTGAGGAGCCACCCACGGACTCGGAGTACGAGTCCACTGGCGAGGGTTACCCTCCGTCGGGGACCACGGCTGAGTGGGAGCCGTACACGCCGCGCTGAGCTGAGGAGTGCAGCTAGTGTGGGTTGCCCTAGGGCTGGGCAACCACTTTTGCTAGATAGGCGGGCGTGAGTTGTATAAAAGAAACTTCCGCTGTGTAATAAAAGACCCTAGTTTGTAACTGAGAAGTGTACTACTTTGTACATTCAGTTTGTTTCTCCCATGTAATATAATGTGTTCTTATGACCTGTGCTGTCGGGTGTCGCATCGCGCGGCACCACCCTCTACGATCCTGGATGAGCGGATTCTGGTCCGCCACATCCAATGGAGCTGAGAACTTGCACGTGAGTTCCTTGTCACCAGAAAGTCCACTGGACCAAAAATTAGCACTTTTCATTGAGTGGTTTGTTCAGAACAATTTTCTAAGTAATTAAGCAAAGAAGAATTAATTCTGAGATCACACCCGTGTTAATGCCAAACTTAGTGAACTATAATTTCAATTATAGTTTATATAGCTTGCATGAATTTTCTTAGGATTTTTGGAGCTAAGAATCTCCCATAAATGAATTTCCAAGTTTTGGAATTTCTCTGAAAATGTTTCTGTATTCAATTGAACACAGCAACTTGAAATCTAAATTGCCCTGAGCAAATCAACTACAAATGAGCTGAAACTTTGACAGGAGTCCACTAACACCCTAAAGACTATTCTGGCAAAATTTGAAGATTTTAGGATTAGCCAAACTCCCTCTAAAATTCTTTTGCTGAAAAGCTTTAAAGAATTTTCCAGAATTAATTAATGAGTTTCATACAAATTGGGTTGTATATTTGGACATATATATTCAATATGAATCCAACCCAATTTGAATCACTAAATTGGAGCTTCCTAGCAAAAGTTATGAATTTCTAAAGTTTGGGGAAATTTTTTGAAATTGAACTCTGTTCTATTTTCCAATTTTCAGAGACATAAGGAATTAACACCACATTTGGCCAAGCAAATGAGGTCCAATGCTTCTGAAATTTTACTGGAGTTCAATTACTTTTTGTGGAATCTCCTGCCCAAATTTGGGAATTTTCCAATACACAGAACTCCTGGAAAAATTCCTACAAGATTTCCATTATATGAATTAATGAGCCAAAACCAGGGATTTTCATAAATATTGGGCTGTACCCCTAGATAGTACTCTCTTAGAGGAATCCAACAAAATTTATCTCACTATTTTTGGAGCTTTCTACACAGAGTTATGCATTTTCCAAGTTTGAACAACTCTCTGTTTGATTTTAAACAGAACAGTCTAACGTGGGGCCCACGGTCAGGTGCTTCTTCAACCTCCCGCCAGAGCCTGCGGGTGAACACCGGCAGAAAGCGTGGCGCAGCTCGTTCTCTCTCATTTCTCCACCAAATGAGCTCCAGTTTCGCCCTACACGCTCCTTGGAACATGGCGCAGCTGCCGGGCAAGGTTTCCGCGCATGAAAACGGCCGAAAACAGGTTGGCACCGGTGGGGCGGCTCGGGAGCTCGGCATCAACGTGTTCTGGCGTGTCCGAAGCTTCTCCCGGCAAGCTACCTTGTCCTAAAGCATCACCAGAGCTCGTGGAGCTTGGAACGCACCTCAGTTCGTACTGCAATTGGCGAGAATAGGGCGGTCACCGGAGACCCGACCCGCTTTTGCCGCCGGCGGCGAATTCTCGTCGCCCGGGGCGTTTGATGATCGGTTTTCTTTGGTTCTCGGTGTGGGAGGGCGTTAGGGCATCTAGTTGCTGTTGTTTGAATTGTAGGAGGGATGATCCAGCGGTTCGAGCTAATTTGGAGAATTGGACAGCGCCGGTTCTTCACGTGTTCCGGCGGTAAAATGCAAAATCCGGCTAACCGGCGGCAGGAAAAAGCAGGGGGACGACGGGGTGAGGATCAATACCTCATGGCGCACCTCTGTGGCCTCTTGAGCATGCCGGAGAGGCGCTGGACTGGCCGGGAGACGAGGAGCAGTGGAGGCGGCGTGGCTCTGTTGCAACGGAAGAAAACTGGCTCAGAAGCAGTGGGGAAAGGTCGGGGATGAGCTGACAACACGTTGAGGATGTCGGGGAGTGAAAGCCACCCACGAGGAGCTCGCCAGCGTGAAGAAAACCGGGCAGGAGGTGGCTTCTGGGGTCCCTCGGTGGCATGCTGCGGCAGCCCTGCTCGGGTGAGAGGAGATAAAACAGAGACTTTGCTCTGACTTTAGCTGTAAGATTTTTCCACCTCTATGCCATGTGGGTCCCACCAGTCAGTGCTCCCGTATCCCTCAAAAGATCTCTAAAACTTGGCAAGTGACCAATTCAAATGTTTGGAGCTAAAATCTGAGCTGTATTTGGATAGTTAGACAAATTCCCTCCAAATTCAAATGTATATTTGAATTCTTAGAGTATTTGAATCCTTTTTGGAAAAATGGATAGCAAACCATTTCAAAAATTAATGAAACTTTGCCTACCCACTAATTTGGACCTAAGGAATCCAAATATGCAATTTGATTCTTGTGTTAGCTGCTGCAAACAAGAGTTTGAACACAACAGTTTTGAATTCCCATTGTGTCCTCCCCTCATTTGAAATTGAACACTCGAATTAACTTCTGATTTTTAAACTCCTCCATTTCACTTGAGTCCTTCAACTCTGTGGTATTAATCCACCTAGAGCCCAAGCATGTAATATACCCTAAGTTGATTTTAGAAATTCTCACATGTGTTATCATATGTGTAAAAAGTTTGAACCAATCCCCTTTTTCATACACATGACACCAACATTTGTACAAACTCCTGTTTCTTTGTATTCACAATTTTGGGACCTTTACAGCAGGGTGACCCCTTGTCTCCCGTATTATTTGTTCTTGCAGCTGAGATATTGCAGGTGCTGGTTAACAAAGCCGCTGGGATAGGAATGTTATCAAGTGCCCATCAGGCAACCGGACAATATGAAATTTCCAATTGTACAATACGCCAATGGTACATTAATGATCCTCAAAGCATCTCAGCGTGAACTACATTTCCTCAAAAGTTTACAACACACTATAGGACACGCCACAGGCCAAAGAGTGAACTAGGGGAAGTCTTGTCTGATGCCGGTCAACTTAAGTCAGGAGCAATCTAATTTGATGGCTGGCACTTTGGGATGCCAAATTGGAAACTTTCCATTTACCTACTTAGGACTCCCAATGGGGCTGACAAGGCCAAAAGCAGAAGACTTTGCCTTAGTTGTGACTAAAATAGAGAGGAAGCTCACATCTGCAACTACTTGGCTATCTATGGGGGGGGTAGATGCACGTTGATCAATAGTGTCATCTCCACCATTCCGATCTATGCAATGTGCACACTCAAGCTAAACAAACAAGTGATACATACCATTGACAAGGTCAGAAAACTTTGCTTCTGGAGAGGCTCGGATATTGCCGGAAAAGGCAAGCCGTTGGTGGCCTGGAGAGATGTCACCGCCCCACTAAACAAAGGTGGATTAGGTATCAAATGTATGAAACAGATTTGTCGGAGTGTGAGCTACGACACTCCCCCGGCCTGCTACGGGAGAAGCCCACGGAGGTTCTTTGATTGGAGGGGCTTGACACCTCTCACGCGATCAGACTCGAGAGAGCGGTGAACACCAGGATTTACGTGGTTTGGGCCACCAGAGCATAATACCGTATGTCCACGGGAGTGTTTGTTCTATTGCTTGCATGTATGAGTGTGTGAGTTGCAGGGTTGCGAACCCTTTGTTGGGTGGACACCCCGGTCCTTTTATAGTCCAAGGCTGGGGTGGTTACAATGAGGCTTGAGGCCCGACAGGTGGCCCAAAAGCTGTATGGACCCTATACATGATCTAGGGTTTTACACTCTGAGTAGAGTAGTCGGTGGGAGAGTTAAGTCCCGCCGCCTTGCGTGCTGAGCGTCACTGTCTGTGTGGCAGGTGATAAAGAAGACGTCTTGTCGCCGCGTCCTCTCACTCTGTTGGGCGGCTCAGTGCCGTTGGGCGGCACTGTACCACTGTCATGCCTCACCGCCCTGTCTTGTCACCGTAATGGCGAACGAGCAGAGGACGGAGGCATGCATGGTACGCCATGCTTCTGGGGAAGGCGCAAGCCTTGAATGCACAACCTATCAATGCACGTCCTCCTTGAATTCGTCGACCAACAGCCCGCGATGGATCGTGGGGCATGTGGCGGCTCCGGAGCCCTCCTTAGCGGGGAGGAAGATTAGTGCTTGGGCACACGTGGAAGCTCTGGACCTCACCTCATCAGGGAGTCTAGGTCCGGGGCCAGGGGCACGTGGCAGCTCTAGAGCCCTCCTCAGCAGGGAGGAGGTTCAGAGTTTGGGGACACGTGGCAGCTCCGGACCCCACCTCAGCAGGGAGGCTAGGTCCGGGGCCAAGGGCACGTGGCGGCTCCGGAGCCCTCCTCAGCAGGGAGGAGGTTCAGAGTCCGGGGACACGTGGCAGCTGCGGTCCTCACCTCAGCAGAGAGGCTAGGTCCGAGACAAGGGCACGTGGCGGCTCCGGAGCCCTCCTCAGTAGGGAGGAGGTTCTTTGCTCACCGACACGTGGCAGCTTCGG
This sequence comes from Neostapfia colusana, assembly GCA_030760725.1. Lineage (NCBI taxonomy): Eukaryota > Viridiplantae > Streptophyta > Magnoliopsida > Poales > Poaceae > Neostapfia > Neostapfia colusana. The sequence goes on along the minus strand of JASWHV010000001.1, from coordinate 123,032,156 downwards.
ACCTTACCTCAGCAGGGAGGCTCGGTTTAGGCCAAGGGCATGTGGTGGCTCCAGAGCCCTCCTCAGCAGGGAGGAGGTTCGGAGCTCACCGACACGTGTCAGCTCCGGACCTTACCTCAGCGGGGAGGCTTGGACCTGAGCCAAGGTCACTTGTGGGCTTCAGAGCCCAGCAGGTGGCATCCACGGGGCTGACCTCGGGGCTAGGGACACGTGGCTATACTGGCATCCGCCTCAGCAGGAAGACGGGGCCTGGTGCTGTCTTTTACCCTCCACGCGGGGGTACCCTGTTTGCAGGGTACTGACAGTGCCCCCCCGGGCCCATCTCGGGGGAGGCAGCGAGCCCGCAGGTGGGGCTTCCATCTTTCCCACGTGGTGGTTTTGATCCAGCACTTTGGAAACCGAAGCGGTGGTGAGATTTCAGCGTAGTGGATGCGTGGTTGTACCTAGGAGACGAAGAGGCTGCACATCCTTGGCATAGTGGGCGTACTTGACAGTCAAAGCAGCGGCACGTCGTCGGGCGCAATGAACACGTGTCTTCTCTTGACCAGTGGGTCGTGGCGACGTGCCCGAGGGGTTGCCTTGGGGTATTTATTGCGGCAGCCCACGGGTTGGTCGCTGCAGTTCTACCGCACCGCTTTCTCGGGAATCGTAGGATGTTCCTAAGGAGTTACCTGCCTAGCTCCCAGCGTGTGACGGGTAGACCTGGGTCCTACCCATCATCGGGGGAAGCAAATAGCTCGCGACATTTGGCGGTGGAAACCCAAATGCCGTGCCCGTTGCGCTGCGAGAGGTCGCGGGCGTTCCACCACGCCGCTTTCCTCGGGAATCGCCAGACGTTCCCGAGGGGTTACCCGCCTGGCCCTCAGCGTCTGACGGGTGGACCTAGGTCCTACCCATCATTGGGAGAGACGAATTGTCCGCGGCGTGCGGCGGTGAGAACCCAAATGTCGCACCCATTGCCCTGCCAGAGGTAATTGGTGTATAAAAGAAGGCCTTCCGGAGAAGGGAGGTATCTTCTGGCCCCTTGTAGTCTTTGTCTTCCTTTTGCGCGTTGGAACCCTTTGCTTCCCAGCGCTCTCATCCACCTCACGCCTCATGCTCCCACACTGGTGGTCGTCTTCATCCACTTTTGCAAGATGTTCGTGTGCGTGCATCCTCCAGTGTGGTTCTTCAGGGTGTCCTTATCCTTGACGGTTCTGGATAGAAGCACAAGCCATCCGGATGGCTTGTTGATGGCAGAGAAAGCCGTCAGGGATAAGCTCTCTGAAGGACTTGGCGGAGGAAGGCTTGACTTCCCTGAAGGACTTGGTGGAGGAAGGCTTGACCCCCCTGAAGGGCTTGACCTTCTTCCGACACCTCTGGTGCTGGGAAGGATCTGGGACTTGGCGAAGGAAAGTTTGACCTCCCTGAAGGTCTTCACCTTCTTCCGGTCCTGCCAGATCGTCCTTCTCTAGCCAGGCGTCTAGAGGGCTTAGTCTTCTTCCGGTCCCGCCAGATCATCCTTCTCTGGTAAGGCGTCTGGAGGACATGGCCCACACGACACTGGGCGTCATCAGGGACAACCAAGTCTGCCATAGATGGCGTCTGTCCCACATGACACTGGACGTGATCGTCTGTAGGGCAGAACTGACGGGGACAACCAAGTCTGCCATAGAGCAGGAGGTCGCCTGGCTTGTAGCTGCTAGGTTCCAGCGTGGATAGCTTCTAGGCTTCCCTTTTGCCTTGTATCCCCTTTGTATGCCGGAGCTCTGCCATTAATAAAGACTTTTTTACTTCAAGTCTTGTGTTGTCTTGAGTTGTTGATGTAGACTTCGGATCCTGGGCAGCACAAAGGTCTGGAATGACTTAGCCGACGTGGATAGATCTTTTGCCGATGTCTCGAGCTTGTTCCTCCGAGTCCTTAGCAGTGTAAGGACTCAGGATGCTCCGATAGTGTGGCTAACACTCCTTCCGGGTCCTTAGCAGCGTAAGTACCCAAGGGAAGTTTGGCCCGTGTCTTCAGCTTGTCGTAGCTGGCGCTCTGAGTCTTCTGCTTGCTGCTACAGTGGTCTGACATCCTGCCCATGTGGATCATCGTGATGGCCCCCTGTTAGGTGTGACCCTTGTGTTGGGGCTCTCCTACCACTGGATGAGGCAGGACGTCAGCATCGGGCCCCCTGTGAGGTCCTTCACACCAAGGACCTGTTCGGACCTGCAGACATGGCATGAAAAATAAGTAGTTGTGCTCTCTGGTCATGCTTTCCTGTTCGTTATCTTCACTGTGGCTTATGGTCCTCAGCTGAGCTACGAGGCTTGGGTAATTCGATGTGGGTCGTCCGGGCTATGGTTAAGGCCTTTCCCATGGGTATGAGCCGTCCTGTTCTGCAGTACTGAGCTGTAGAAATGGAGGGGCAGAGTGTGTAGGTTTGGGGTACAGAACTAGGCAAAGCAGGCTACACACACTGGACCTCCTTCTGGCGTAATCCTTTCAGGGGAGGGACCATTCAACACCATAGTGTTCCTGAGCAATGAGACAACCACAGGACCGTGCGTACGCCACAGGTACCTCAAGCAGACCCACAACAGAAGGATAACACAACTCCTGCTATGGTTGAATACAGGAAAAATTGACTGGCCACATGGCCGGAGCAGTATGGATAGAAAGCACGAAAAGATAGGAGGCAATGTCCGGTGCTCGGTTACTTTTCCCGTCCGTAGGTGTGTTCTTTCTTGCTCCCAAGTACTCAGTTGTAGCGCAGGGGAGGCAGCGATGCAGGCTTAGGGTACGGAACCAGGCAAAGCAGGCCACACATCCTAGACCTCCCGTAGGCGTTAACGTTTCAGCGAGGAGACCTTATAGTGCCACGGGACCTGGGACAAGTATGTAGGACAAACTCCGGACGTGCTATTTACAGTTGATATGCATGAGTCAGCACAAACTGTAAAAAAGGTACACAAGGTAGGATATTTTTCTCATTTCAGGCTTCCTTCGGGTGATTAGAGGAAACAGGCCGTACAAGAAGGCATGCAGCGACCCACCCCAAATGACAAGAGTAGCAGGACTCCTCCGGAACTTAGCTGTTCTAAGCACTTTTCCTTGACACTATGACACCTTTACAAAGAAATAGAAAAAAGAAAAAAACCTACCACTGCGCAAAGGATTGAACTTACGGAGGTGTTCCATGTTCCGTGGATTGGGTAGAGGTACCCCATACTCTGTGGCTAGGTGGGCGCACCTAGGGCGGCATACTTGTGTCGCATGGAAGGGACCCTCCCAAATGGGGGAAGATTTGTTGACCCCTTCACGAGAAAGTATCTGCCGAAGCACCAGGCCGCCCAGCGCAAGCTGTCTACTCCACATGAACCGCTATTGATATCGCCGAAATGCCTTGGCGGTGTAGTGCGTTTCAAGCAGCCCCTAGCCACGTTTCCTCGTTGATGAGGTCGATATCTTCACGCAGAAGCTGGTCCTACGTGGCTTCGTCGTATGTCTGGACGAGGGATGAGCCCTTGGTGGTTTCCGGGATGAGGGCGGCCTCGTCCCCCTGCACCAGTGTCGGAGAGCGTTTCCCTTGTCACACGAAGGAGGGACGTCTGGTTAGACATGGAGCGTCTTGCGCCGCTCGCTGTCGACACTGGAGTCAGAGTCGGAGTGGTCGTAGACGGCTTTCAATGCCCGTTGGGCGTCTTGATACTCCATATCCTGTTCGGTGTTAGCCTCATGTTTGGCCTTTTGTTTGCCCTCCCACTGGCGAGAGGGTACACCGTCTTGGCGCAGCCTCTGTTGTTGTAGCTCACAGAAGCGATCTGCAGGCTTCTTGATCTCACGGCAGTCGTTGGCGCCGTGGCGGTTGGAGTTGTGCACCGGGCACCTTTCGCCGTCGTCACTGGCAGACGACGGTCGCGGGCGCTTGTCGGTGCGCGGGGCTCGGCCCCCCTAGCCGCTGCTAGAGCTGCGGTGGGTGCCCCGTCCAGAGGATTGTCCCTATCTCCGGTCTTGTTCTTCTTGCCGTTGCATAGAGCAGCAGCTTCTCCGGCACTCCCTGCCACGGAGGCAGGTCGGGAGTGCTAGTCTCGGCATTCCGCCGCCCTGGCGCATTTGTCGGCCATGCTGAAGAGCTTGGAGACGTCTTGCACGTTGTGCGTGGCTAACTTCTCGAGCATCTTCTTTTCGCGAACGCCTTACCGGAAGACGACGATGACGAAGGCATTGGAGATACAGGGGATGGTGTTCCTGACTTGGGAGAGCCGCTGGATGAAGGATAGCAGAGGCTCCCGATCACGCTGACGCACGGTGTGGAGGTCAAGCTCAGTGCCGGGGCGCGTGTAGGAACTCCCGAAGTTGGATGTGAATCTCCAGTACAACTCTTTCCAGGACGAGATGGAGCCTGGGGGAAGGTTCATTAGCCATGACCAGGCGGTGCCAGTCAGGGCCACAGGGAAGTAGTTGGCCATGACAGCCTCGTCCCCTCCTGCAGCAAGGATGGAGGGGGAGTAGATCTGCACGAACTCGGTGGGGTTGACCGTCCCGTCGTATTTCTCCAGCAAGTGGGGCCGGAACTTGGGTAGTCGGACCACCATGCGAAGGTGCGGGGCAGCGGCATGCAAACCCCTACTGCTCCTACAGAGGCAGGTGTAGGCGGAGTGCGTCCCGCAGGTACAGCGCTCGGGGAGCCATACTCTCCTTCGAGGTTGCGACGCCTCTCACGGCGTCGCTCGATGGTGACTGGACCTTCTTCACTTGCGTGGCGACGGTTTAGCTCGACCCTGAGATCGGATGTGGTCATCCCGCGCGTGGGTGCCATCCCGTGGGCCACTGTCGGCGTACGCGACTGGGCCGGTGAGGGCTCTGCCCGCTGTCTCCTCTAGGTAGGAGAGTTCATGGCAGCAGCGACGAGGTCGACGACATCGTGTCGCCACTGTTCTGCCGCCTCTGGGTGGTGCTGTCACCCGGAGGGTTGTGGAGCAGGGTGCATGCTGCTGCCAGCATGCTCTCCGGGCTCAGTCATGGTGGTACTGCCGCCACCGTCGGAGTACAGGGCCACCGCGAGGAAGCATCCACTGGTGGCGTGAGCGTCGAGGGCACACCGATTGTGCGATCGTCAGCCCGACCTGACCTGGGCGCCATGAGCGCTGTAGGCACGCCACCAATCTGGCCGCTGGTTCTGCCGGATTTGGGCGCCGCGGGCGACGCTTGTACATCTGTCGTCTGATCGCCGATCTAGCCAGACCTACCCGCCCTAGAGTAGGAGGTGGCTTCATCGTCTCCCGCGTGGAGACGACGATGAGTGGGGCAATAAGGCTCGCCTCGGGGGTGATGTTCACCATGGTCACGTTGAGAGTGCAAAAAGCCCCCTACCTGGCGCGCAAAATGTCGGAGTGTGATCTACGACGCTCCCCCGGCTTGCTACGGAAGCAGCCCGCGGAGGTTCTTTGATTTGAGGGGCTTGACGCCTCTCGTGTGATCAGACTCGAGAGAGCGGGTGAACGCTAGGATTTACGTGGTTCGGGCCGCCGGAGTGTAATACCCTACGTCCACGGGAATGTTTGTTCTATTTCTTCTGCATATGAGTGTGTGAGTTGTAGGGTTGCGAACCCTTTGTCGGTTGGACACCCCGGTCCTTTTATAGTCCATGGCCGGGGTGGTTACAATGAGGCTTGGAGCCCGACAGGTGGCCCCAAAGGTGTATGAACCTATACATAATCTAGGGTTTTACACTCTGAGTAGAGTAGTCGGTGGTGGAGTTAAGTCCCGCCGCCTGGCGCGCTGAGCGCCCCTGTCCTTGTGGCAGGTGATGCTGAAGACGTCTTCTTGTCACTGCGTCATCTCGCTCTATTGGGTGGCTCAGTTCCGTTGGGTGGCACTGTACCGCTGCCACGCCTCACCGCCCTGTCTTGTCACCGTAATGGAGAACGGACCGAGGACGGAGACGTGCGTGGTGCGCCATGCTTCTGGGGAAGGCGCGAGCCTTGAATACACAGTCTGACAGTGCACGTCCTCCTTGACTTCGTCCATCCACGACGGATCGTGGGGCACGTGGCGGCTCCAGAGCCCTCCTCAGCGGGGAAGAGGCTTAGTGCTTGGGTATACGTGGCAGCTCCGGACCTCACCTCATCAGGAAGTCTAGGTCTGGGGCCAGGAACACATGGTGGCTCCCAAGCCCTCCTCAGCCAGGAGGAGGTTTGGAGCCTGGGGACACGTGGCAGTTCCGAACCTCACCTCATCAAGGAGGCTAGGTCCGGGGCCAAGGGCACGTGGCGGCTCTGGAGCCCTCCTCATCAGGGAGGAGGTTCAGAGCTTGGTTACACGTGGTGTAACACCCTCAAATTCATTTCCATGCATTGCATACATTTTTCATGTAGAGAAACATTATAAAAGAAGTAGAAATGGAGAAAGAACTATAGAAATGGAGAAAGAACTATAGAAATGGAGAAAGAACCATAGAAATGGAGAAAAGAACCATAGAAATGGAGAAAGGACCATAGAAATGGAGGAAGGAACCATAGAAATGGAGAAAGAACCATACAAATGGAGGAAGGAACCATAGAAATGGAGGAAAAACCACAGAAATGGAGAAGGGAATATAGAAATGGAGAATGGGGCATAGAAATGGAGAAGGGCAATGTAGAAATGGAGAATGGGACATAGAAATGGAGAGGGGAATGTAGAAATGGAGAATGGGACATAGAAATGGAGAGGGGAATGTAGAAATGGACAATGGGACATAGAAATGGAGAGGGGAATGTAGAAATGGAACAAGTGACATAGAAATGGTGAGGAATGGGAAAAAGATAGCTGAAATAAGCCATTCCCAAATTTCCCTCAAAATTTCCAAATTCCCCAATTCCACAAAAGGGGAATTTTCCCCACATTTGAGGGGGGGGGGTAAAATCCCCAAGGCTGCCGCACCTAACTGATAAGATAGTTTGTTGAGATCCAAAATTGAGTAGGACTCTTATTTGAGCTCCAATTGGAGTAGGTCTCATATTTTCGCCCCTTATAAATATAACCCCCACCCCCTGGCCGAAATCCTCTCTCTTTTGGACGTCCCCCCCTGCTTACAAGCCCCCTTCCTTGCTGCCAAGTCGCCAAGTTCCCCCCCCCTTGCCGGAATTTGGCTGCCGTTGAGCCCCGTCACGCCTCGCCGTTGCCAGAGAAGAAACCCGATGATCTGTCCTGCTCTAATCTTCCATAGAAAAATTCCCCGCTGCTGACATTGCTAGGAGGAAGGCCCTACCACCAAAAGGAAGTGAGGTAGGTATTCATTACCCATCTTACGACGTCGCCGCTGTTTCTACGCATCCGTTTTCTTCGCCCCTTCGAGCAGAAACTTTTATGTGTGGACAGATCGTGTTCTGATCGATTTCTGATGGTGGAATTGATCTAGATCTTGAGTCAAGATCATCACCACGTCCACACTTGATCCCTACACACTTGTTCATCATAAACACCATAAAAGCCCATTGAAACATGCAAGAACACGTCCAAACTGGATTAATAAAACTGCACTATAGGATTTGCCTTCATCTACCCCATCGCATCTTGAGTAAAGTTTGTGCATGATGATTGATTGCTGTAAATTCTGTATGTGCGTGGTCATGAGTATAAGGACAAGCTCAAGAGGCCATATATGAGGAACTGCAACACCAAGAGTTCGAGACACTTGAACAACAAGAGCCACGAGAGCAAGGCAAGTGCCCCTTGACCATATTGATCCGATGTTTTGAAACTGTTTTGTTTGCGAACACTCGTATGCTTGAGTCAACTTGATGGGACACCCTTTTATAGGAGTTTACTAGTTTTGTTAACCATCCTTGTCGCCGGGAAAGTTGATGAGTTGGGTATGGTCGTTTTTCCTTTTTGCTTCACTTAATCTACGGGATACGGGAAGTTGAATTAAAACATGTTTAGCTACTGCACTCATATGAATAATGATTATGAGAACTTGATGATGTTAATGAGCATGGAATTGGGGAGATCTAGACAAGCTTGGCTCGTGGATGTTACTGAATGAGATGGCGGTTTACTTGCCATAGATCTAAGGACCGGTTCATGCCAACACATGCCAGGAAAACAGTGCCACCACAAGACCAAATATGGGTGCGGCTTAACTGATTAATAGGTGTGTTGCTAGCTTGTTATGGACCGTGGATGGCTCTGGGAATGGGAGTCGAGAGGGACTGCCCTGGGAACTGCACGGCACAAGAGGGGGCCCGTGGGTGAGAGAATGGTGATTCGAGCCTGCCGGTGAAACCTCAGTGGGTTTGTACATCTAGTAGCCCCTTTGTAAAGGATATTTTGTGATCTCTTGGCCATACACCGATGGTTGTGTACTGGTATAATGGAGGTTTCTCTAGTCGCCGACGGGTGACGAAATAATGAACTTGTGGGTAAAGTGGTGCCACCTCTGCAGAGTGTAAAACTATCATGATAGCCGTGCTTTCGGTCACAAGCACCTGGCCAACTTCCATGATTAGAGGGAAAACTTGGGATGGTTATTCTGTATGGTTATGGTATGGTCATTGGGATTGGTTTTGGGACTGTTTTGAGTCATAACAATGAGTTTGGTTTCGGTTATGTGAATATGAGATGGTTATGAATATTTATGAGCATCAGATGAACATGAGAAAGATTAATGGCTGAATGAGATTTTATAAATGGTGAATTATGATGTGAGAATGTTGCTGAATTACTTGATTATGATGGGATAAATTTCACTTAGAAATAGTTGCTATTTTTATCATATTTATGAAATAAAATTTGCTTGCTGCAATGAGCCTTTTTATTCCATACCTTGTTATAAGTTACATGTCATACTTTTCCCGCACTTGCTGAGTACGACATGTACTCACCCTTGCATTACCACATAAACATCAGCTACAGGAGATGAGTACATCGAGGACCATGTGGAGACTAGGCGTGCGAACTACTGTCAACATGCCTGTGGAGTCGAAGATGGAGCCTGCTGTCTTTAGTCACTTTCCGCTGTCGTTAGAGTCTTCCGCTGCAAGAATAAGTTAGAAATTCATGAGTGAGACAATGAGTCAATGTAATAAAGTACTTAAACACTATTTATTCGTGGTTATATTCTGAATTCAGTTTGTGGATTACATGTGTATGTGTGATGAACATCCTGGGCACACATATGCATTCACTTGGTTCTATTTTTGGAACCGGGTGTCACACGTGGCAGCTCCGGACCTCACCTCATCAGGGAGTCTAGGTCCGGGGCCAGGGGCACGTGGCGGCTCCAGAGCCCTCCTCAGCAGGGAGGAGGTTCAGAGTCTGGGAACACGTGGCAGCTCCGGACCTCACCTCAGCAGGGAGGCTAGGTCCGGGGCCAAGAGCACGTGGCGGCTCCGGATCCCTCCTCAGGAGGGAGGAGGCTCAGAGTTCGGGGACACGTGGCAGCTCCGAACCTCACCTCAGCAGGGAGGCTAGCTCCGGGCCAAGGGCACGCGACGGCTCTAGAGCCATCCTCAGCTGGGAGGAGGTTCAGAGCTTACCAACACGTGGCAGCTCCGAATCTTACCTCAGCGGGGAGGCTCGGTCAGGGCCAAGGGCACGTGGTGGCTCCAAAGTCCTCCTCAGCAGGGAGGAGGTTCAGAGCTCCCCAACACGTGGCAGCTCCGGACCTTACCTCAGCGGGGAGGCTCGGACCGGGGCCAAGGGCACATGTGGTCTCCGGAGCCCAAGGCACGTGGCAGCCCCGGGGGTGACCTCGGGGCCATCCTATTCATGATCTACAACCATCAAGACATCCCTTGGGTAAATCTCATCCTTCAGTCACACAGCAAGAATGGAAATCTACCCCATCACACAAAAGGAAAAGGCTTGTTTTGGTGGCGAGATGTTCTTAGTTTCTGGGATGACTTCAGAGCACAAACATTTATTAGGGTGGGCACGAGAGACACAATAAGTCTATGGCATGATAACTGGGAAGGCCACCTCCTCCGAAGAGACTTCAACGCCTTGTGTACTTTTGACAAGAAGTCAAAAATTTTGTTTCATCAGTTTTGCCACCGTGAAGATGTACGCCAACATTTCTTCCACCCACTTTCACAAGAAGCACATGAACAGTTTAGCAATATGATGGCTCTGATAACACATATGCTATATAGGGGCCAACAGAGAGACATATGGATGGACACCTATCACAAAGAGCAATACTGCACAAAGACAGCATATCTCTCGTACTTTAATCACATCAACCCTCCACCACCGTTTCAATGGATCAGGAAATCAAGAGTAATCAAGAAAATCAAGATATTTATGTGGCTTCTATTCAGGGATCGCCTAAATACCAGAAACTTACTAAAAAGAAAAAAAATGAAGATAGAGGGGGATGACTACTCGTGTGTGCTTTGAAACCTAGCTGTGGAAGAGTTGACATATCACCTATCCTCTACAGGAATCCAAAAAATTTACAACGGCCAGAAACCGTTGTAAATAATAGAAAACCGTCGTAAATAAGTAATTTGTGACGACTTTTGGTTATTTATGACGTTTTTTGGCTGTTTCCAGTTATTGGTAGTAAACAATGCTATTTACGACGGTCACTGCCGTAAATAACTAACTAGTTAAGTAGGTTAACTTACGACGGCCTAGACCCAGGACGTCGTGAGTTAATTAGGTTAACTAACAACGACCCTGTATAGCTGACCGTCATAAATAAGGTTTTTAATTTTTTTAAAAACAGAATACAAATAACCTGACACGATGGCCAGCTCACAAAACAATTTATATACACATCCAAAATTTAAACAAAAAGGAGACCCACTCGCTAAACACTACCCCTTCCACTCGCTCCGAAGCCAAAGAATCCGTCTCCGCAGCCTCCTCCCGGTGCCAGCAACTGTGGCAGTGGAGTTTGAGCCTCCGTTGCCGATCTCTGCAATATAAATAAATAGATAAAATGAGTTTGAGCTTCTACGACTATCCCCCCTTACCATCACTCTCCCTCACTCTCCTCCCCTTACTCTCACTCTTTCTCCCTTTCCCTCCCTCGCACTCTCACTTTCTCCCTCTCCCTCTCCCTCACCCTCTCTCTATGACTCTCTCTCTCACCCCCTCTCTCTACCACTCTGTCTGTCTCTACCTCCCTCTTTTCCTTTTCACTCTCACTCTCTCTCCCTCTCCCTCCCCCTCTCTACCACTATCTATTACTCTCACTCCTTTCCTCTCCCCCCTCACTCTCACTCTCTCCCCTCAACTACACTAAGTTTTTCTTAGATTAGAAAATAGCAAATAAAAAACACATTACCTTGATATCTGAATGTCCATGTGATGGGGACACTTGTCGCAGGGCCAATTATGACGGCTGCCATGTAGGGATCGGGATCTGCTGCCCACTCTGTCGAGCTAAGGCCTGTAATTGGAAAATATTAAAACAAATATACTAATGTAATAATATGAATTTAAATTAATTTATATACAATTACTTACCTCCACCGCCGCTTGCATCTGAGCCATGTTGTTTGCCATGTAGGTAGCCTGCTTCTCCTGTGCGGTTCGGGCTAGATCCCTCTCCCTCTATAACTCCTCTCTCTCTCTCTCTCTCTCTCTCTCTCTCCGGATCTCGTCTCTCTCCCTACGAAGCTCCTCTATCCCGCTTTGGAAGACACGATGACTTGGCTGCCCGATGGAGGAACCCTTGGTCGATGGAGTGACGAACGAAGGTCGTGCTACCCTCGAGTCGACAACTCCATAAAAAATGGCTAACCTACAAAAGAATAAAATAATAATAATTAGAAGAAGCAAGATTTAAAGAAATAAAGAAAATTACCAACTAACCATCCATGTGCCTTCCCGCCTCCGCTAGCGTAAACGGCTAGAGGGTCGATTGGCGTGTTTTCCCAATCGTACCCTTCTCCGTGTATCCTCACGACCTCTTGCCCATACTTTTCCTAAAAGAAGTAAAATTGCGTATTAGTAACAACAAATTAGTAACAATTGAATTGATAAGTTTTGATAACTTACCAGTCGATCGGCCGCGACCTGACTGCACTCCCTAGGCTGGGAAGGGTCCTTATGACCCCGCTTCGATACTTGAGTGGCGGTCGGTGCCTGACCGGTCTCGCGCTCCTGTAGATGTGTTAGTATGCTAATTATATTATGAAGACATATAAAGAAGGGTTATTATTCTTACCATGCATTTAGCCAAATGCACATGGCCATCGGGGCCATAGGAGTGCTTTAAGATAGAACCTCTACATCCACAAGCCCTCGTAGACCTAGCGATAAAAGCATCGCTAGCCCACATCTGGCAGAGAGCTCGGTATGCTTCGGGCGGACCCTCTAGCTAGGAAATACTGACCTGCACATTTATTATGTCATTGAAATACCATTTACATAACTAAGTATTGAAATAATTGAACACAAACAACTTACCTCCGCGTACTGCTCCTCGCTCAAGTACGTGTCTGAGGTCCTCCTAAACGGCCCCCGCTACAAGCTTCCGTGTGTTCCTGTTGAACACGGCTCTAGCATGGTCCAACATGCTCTGGCTCGTGTCCTCTAAATGGTACCTCAACTATAAGAAAACAAATATTGAAGAGATATGCATTAACAATTTAATCAAGTTGAAGAATACAAATTTACAAAATCTTATTAAGCAGACTTACCATAAAATCCACCCACACAACCCCCTGAAGGTTGTTGTGCACATCGTGAGAGACACGAGCGTAGTCGTCCCACGACGTCGCAGGGACCCCGTAAAACCCACCGGGATAGTGCAGACGCACTAAAGACTCGGTGCAACCGGACACCCGTCTGTGGTGCCCCTGACCCGTGCATGAACGAGTAGTCTTACCAGGAGCTGCAAGGATTTAGTGAACTTCTTAATGTACCAACAAACAAAAGAATCTAAAAGTTGAATATTATGTAATAGTTTGCTTACGTGTCTCCGACCGGAAGAATAGTGACCCGCTCTGTAGGAAATGGAGAAGGAGACACAAAGTGCATCCTCCTTGTCCGCCGCCTCTACTCTGGGACTACGTCTAGTGACCTGGAAGGTTGCTCACAACTGGAGCCCGAAGGCTCCATGCTAGGCGGCTCCACGATAGGCACCTCCGCGGCAGCCATAGGCGACCACGAAGGCTGTGGCGGCCCCCTAGCCTCTAACTCTGACTCAGATGACTCTGAGTCGGACTGTAAAATTGAAGGATTGATAAGAATAGTTAATTGCTAAGTATATAAGATAACAAAATTTCCAATGGAAATGTACCTCCGTGTGCTGTAAGGCCACAGGTCTGCCCGCTAGGTCCAGGACGTGTCTCAACAACTGAGAGCGTTTGCTCTCACCTGACAAACTGCCCCTAAAAAGGGTATCCCGTGCCTCCCTGAGGAAGCCCCTAGCCCCCTTCCCGTTTCCCTTCTCTGACGACATCCTGCTGTAAGAAGTAATTGATAAATATGCTAAGAAAATATACAAAGTTATGATAATTTAGTGAAAGAAAGTTACTTGGAGTTAGTTTCAGAATTTATCGACATCATGAACCCTACTCCTTAAACTAGACCATCGATCTTGTTTCGTAATTTGTTTCCGTTTTCATTTGCGCATATCAGAAGTCTTTACATCGTCAGTGTCTCCAACCAAGTGATCGAGTTCAACATCAGGCTCGACGGAAAACGAGTCTGGCAACTCTTGTTCTTTATAAACCTCGTCAACATCATTCATATCATGGTAGTCATCATCTCTTGGAGTATATAACCGCTCACAAGGATTCACCTTATGTACCACCCACTAAGCATTAAGCTTTTGACATGGATAAGGTAAATAATACACTTGCTTCACTTGGTGTGCAAGAACAAATGTATTGTAGCCTCGTAGTCGTTCATTGTGTTTGACTTCCACCATGCCAAATTCGTTTTGTCGTGTTCCATGATTGTTGTCAAACCAATCACATTCAAAGAAGACGACATGAAGTTCCTTATTTCCGGCAAAACTAAATTCAATGATTTTGTTAATGATCCCATAATAATTAGTTTCGCGGCCTTGAGAGTCGATTGCCCTCGTCACAACTCTAGTATTACATGTTGCCGCGAGAGGACGAAGAGCTTCAAATTGAGTTGTACGAAATTGAAACCCGTTGACGTCAATATCGGCCATAGCTTCTAACTTTAACCAATCCATAGAACAGTTATCGCAAGTCTTCATGGACGTCGAACTCTTTCACGCAATGTCCAAATTATGAAGTTATAAGAATGCTTTATAATACTTATAAGTTATATGAATACTTTATAATCACTCATAAGTTAACAAGAAAACATTACATATTCTTGGAACCAGGAAAGGAAATTAGGTCGTCCATTTATTCCGTCCCATCGCATCGTTTCTACTTGTTTGCTCGTAGGTTGATGCCTATGTGTCCAATTTTGCTTGTGGAACTCACTGGACGAGTCGCCGCCACCGCCCAACCTAGTCGCTGCCGCCGCCGCCCCCCAGCCTCCCCGCACGCCGCCACTGCCGCCCCCGAGTGCTTCCGCTGCCCTGTCCTACCCCGGCCTGCGCACCGCCGCGTTGGCCTCCCCCGGCCCGTGCCGAGCCACCCCCGCGCGCCGCTCCGGGCCCTCCGCGACCGCATTCGTGCCGTCCCCGACCTCCCCGCGTCGCCGCCGTCATCATACGCGCCGCCCCCGACTTCCCTGCGCCACGCCACCTCCAAAAACGAGTAAGTTAGCAATTTAGTTTGTGAATTATTAGTTTAGCTTTAAATTACTTAGTTTAGGTTTAAATTATGTAGTTATTTAATTAGTTCAGTTTAGTTTCTAATTAGTTTAAATTAAATAGTTTAGTTTGTTTCTAATTATGTTTTAATTAGTTTAGTTTAGTTAGTTTAATTAGGTGATTAATTTGTTAATTAATCACTTAGTTTGTAGTTAGTTTGTTTTCAGTTTTTAATTAGTTTGTTTAACTAGTTTGTAATTGGATAATTAGTTTTTAATTGTTCAATTAGTTTCATAAGTTAATTAGTTTGAATTATCTATTTGTTTATTTAGTTTTGAATTTTTCAATTAATTTTGAATTAGTTAATTAATTGATTGTTAGTGTTTAATAATTATACGTATATTAACGGGTTTCGGACTGACCCGGCACAGCCCGACCCGGCACGGCCTGACCCGGCACGAAACGACCCGGCACGGCCCGACCCGGCAGGGCCCAACCCTGCACGGCATGGCACAGCCCGACCCCATATGACACGGCACGGCATAGCGACGAGACTGATAGGCCCTTTAAACTTTCAATTCTGACCAACTTACCCCTTCTTTCTCGTTCTTTCCTCTCATGTAAATGACTGAAAAATGAAAATGAGTAACATAACCTATATAAATTAATTACCCATTTCGAATTTGCACGTCTCACATGTGATAGGCATGTGAGGCGTGCATGTTCGGAATTGTCCGTTTTTGGACAGCCTGAGAGTGACCGAGGACGTGCTTTTGACGAGTTAGGTATGGGGTCTGGATCTGGATGTGATTTTGACAACATTAACCCTAATGTTCTCTGCTGCACCATTTTTGGGCGTGCAGTTGGAGAACAACGGGGTTATGCTGCCAAAATTTCATCCGGATTTGGACTCCGTGTCTCGTCATAAGCACGTTACCTCGGTCAATCTTTGGTGGGTTTAGGACCTATCTACCTAGTTGTAGGGGTCGTGACAAGACATAAAAATGTACTAATAGTGATTTGTCCGCTTCGAAGGTATAACCTCATACATGGCTGAAGATCGGACTTGGATGTATTCTGGTTGGAAAAAGAATGGGCATCAGTCAGAGGAGTGGTTCACCAAGATAGATGCTTTTATACAACAAGCTTTTTCGTTGTCCAATAGCAGCAGGGTGCGGTGCCCATGTGCCAAATGCTAGAATGCGAAATTTTTCGACAAGGTGACGTTGACTTTTCACTTGTGTCGAAACGGTTTCATGCAAAAGTATGAGATATGATACTTTCATGTCGAGACACGTTCCGAAGCTGTAGATGATGAAGTGGTGGATGATAGCACGGGAGTCGATAGGATGGACAAGATCCTTGAAGCCATAGATCCTGAGTTGACGTAGGATGCTTCCACAACGGAGGTTGAAATGTTCTTTAAGCTTCTCAAAGCTTCTGAAGAGCCACTGCATGAACACGGAAAAGTGACTCTTCTTAATTTCATGACCAGACTTACGGCAATAAAGTTAAAGTATTTCTTCTCCAACAATTGTTACAACGATCTCATCAAATTGATCAGCGATATCCTTCCTCAACCGCATAATATGCCAAAAGATATGTACTAGTCCAATAAATTGATTTCTGGTCTAGGTATGAAATATGAGAAGATTTAAGTCTGCCCAGCCAACTGCATGCTTTTTTAGAAAGAGCACGCCAATGAGAATAAGTGCTTACAATGAAGCTGCATCCGGAAGAGGGTCAGCTGGGGGCATTTAGGAACGTGGCTCCCAGATACTTGACGGTGGAGCAGTACGCAGAGATAAATTGTAAAATATTTATTTTAAAATGTGGAAGAAGCACAATAGGTAAATTGTCTATAACCTAAAAATAAATGTATGCAAGTCGGTGTAGCCTGGTTAGACAGCCGTCCGGAGGACTACGTGCCGAAGTGCACTATGGGCGAGTCAGGGGTTCCAGGAAGTTTCTAGGACCCACCGACAGAGCAGAGGGATGGATGGGAAGCACAGGTTTGGTGCCGACGGCTACTTACGTCTGACTAAACGCATGGTAAGGGTGATTACCATTGTTTTCAAATATGCTTAAATTATTCTTAGTACTAACACATATATGTAGGAGCGCGAGAGCGGTCAAGAGCCGATTCTGATTCAGGTCTGGAAGAGGGGTCACTGGGGAAGTGACCCGTCATAGCCTGAGCTGTGTTCTCAGGCGGCGTCAGAAGCGCTGGTGAGTTGTTTTGTATTTGTATTGAGTTTTCTTAAATAGTTTTGATGATATTATCTTTTATTATTTGTGGGCAAGGTATGGGCAGGGGGCGGAGCGGCTTCACGGTGAAGTCTTCGATTGGCATAGCGCGCCAATCATCCCAGAAGCCGCGTACGCAACCGGAGGCGGGAAACCTCACGGATGGTGAGTTCTCTAATTTTTTTAATGTCAATAAATTTGAGATTTGAAAATTTAATAATCTTTCTTCTTTTGTAGGTTCGCCATGTTAAAATATAAGTGAATTGGCCACCTTTCCCATCAGCTTATGTTGTTGGGGTCAATCGATCGGTGCATAGTAGCTTGATATGGTACCAGATCCAGAGGTCTCGAGTTTGAATCCTGGCAGGCGCCATTATTATAAAAAATCAAAATATAATTGCAGCTGACTCTGATTCCACGTTTTCGGCCTAAAAGATGCTACACGTGAGGAGTATTAATGTATTCTAAAATATAAGTGAATTGCCCACCATTCTCTATCAGCTTAATCTTTTGGGGTCAATTGGTCGGTGCATAGTAGTTTAACACGCCATCTTCGATGGAGTTGTCGACTCGAGGGAGGCACGACCTTCCTCGAGTTGCTCTTCATCGCGATAGACAGGATCGAGGCAGGCTAGCTCCTTGGAGCTCTAGAGTGTCCGAGAGCAGCTCCGCAGGACACAGGAGGAGCTCCGGCTAGAAAGGGAGTGTCAAGCCGCGGATAAGAGGGCTCGGGGCGAGTATCAAACCTTGTTCATGCTCTAGATGCAAGCAGCAATGCAGGTATGTACTGATCTTTTACTTAATATTTCTAACATATCAATGATAGTTATGTGATAATGTTTTGTGTTCACAGGCTATGGTGGCATTGCAGCCGGCAGTCTTCACGTAGTGGCAGCTCCCACAGGAGCCATATGCCCCGTTTATCAGAGAAGAGGTACAAATTTACTCAAACTTCCACAACATAGCCATATTTGATAAATTTAACCAATTTCTTAGAATACCACCAAACTTAGTCAAACATAGACAAACCTAGTTTAACTTGATCAATTATAGGTTATAGTAAGATAACTTAGGCAAACATGCATTTTTAAACTCATAACTTGTCTAACTACACTTATACATAACAGTGCTCCGTGACCAAGGCTCACACGCTATCGCCGTAGCTACCGGGAGGATGAAGGCTCAAGGACAACTTCTCGGGTTCCGAAGTTAGCAGAAGTGGTAGTGCATAGTGTGGTGTGTGTGTGTAGTGTGACACACCATCAAGCCAGCGCTGGCCTCGAAGCCAGGGCATAATTTTCTCATTTAAAAAATACCAACCTTATTTACGACGGTATTCTGGTCACGACCGCCGTAAATAAGATAGAATTATTTACGACGGCCTGCCCCGTGGCCAATATTATCATGCTTACTCACGACGAGGCCGTCATGAATAAAGTGGAGTATTCATGACGGCCCCGTCGTGAATAGATCCCCCGCTCCACGTGGCAGTTCGGGAACTTATTCGCGACGGGATTATTTAGCCGTCGCGAATAAGCTTATTCACGACGGGTGCCGTTGTTAAAGGCTTATTTATGACTTATTATCGGTGACGGCCAAAAACTGTCGTGAATAATCCTTCCCCGTCATGAATAACTTATTCACAATGGTTTAGCCTTCATTAACAATGGTTTACCGCCATCGTTAATTGTTTATATTGTTGTAGTTCAAGGTACCCAAGAGGTAACCGGCTAGCCAGTCGCGAGGAGACACGTGGCTCCGCGGGCTCCATCCTACACTACAGGAAAAAGGTAATAGACCGTCGGTTTATTTATAGTTGTTGGGGCCGTCGATCATAGAAGGCTTAGAGTTGTCGGTTTGCGGACCCGACGGTCATAATATTATAGATGTCGTTCTTTCCTCCCAGGCCGACGGCTATAAGTCGGCCCTGGAGTTTAGGCCGACGGCTATAACTAAAGTCGTCAGCCTATCAGCCAGAGCCGACGGCTCTAGTTATAGCCGTCGGTCCCTACCTGAAACTGACGGTTTTATGTGCCCTAACACCCGGCCCGGCCGCGCGCGCCGCCTCCCCGCCTCGTCCCCTGCCCACACCCGCTTGACATCTTCTCCACGCCACGTCCCCGCCGCTCACCGCCGCACCGCTGCCCCGCCGCTGCCGTGCCCCCGCTGCCACAGCGTCGCCCCGCTGCCGCGCCAGCCTGCCCTGATGTGTGCCCGTCGCCCCGCGCCGACCGCATCGATGCCCAAGCGCCCGCCCGCTCGATTGCTCGCTCGCCTCGATTAAAGGTACACTCAAAGATCGTGTCTTTAAATTCACAATTAAAGTACATAACTTGCATATATTGAATCAAATTGAGAAAATTTAGATAAATTAGGGTCATGTTAAGTGCTAGTCATCCGGCTGGGCAAATGAAGTGTATTCTGCTAGCTATTTCATAAAAATCCTGAGTAGATAATCATGGTCCAAGTAACGTAAAGGAAAATGAAAGAACGACACCAATAAACATTAACCATATGAGTTATGGTTGGAACGTGCTTTGCGACATATGATGAACTCTTAGCAAATGTTTCTTAGAACTTTGTGTAGCAATACTGTTTCAAAAGGAAGACAACTCTTTGTCCCCATAAATAAATAGCGGTCGTTTAATACTGTTTAGTATAACATTGCATTTACATTATGTTTAGATTATCTTTACCGCTTTGCAATGTATAATGCCGTTTACATTATATTTACGTTAGTTTCCAATCTCGTATCAATCAGCTTCATTCCTGCAATTTGTTGTAGTTTTGAAAATGGGTGACAATCGTTGGGTGATGTATGATGGATGGAGTTCAACTGGTGAGCACACTATGGAATCGGCTCATATCGCAAATGTTTTTATGAATCAAAGTCTTTGCTAGTGGTGCTCGTGTTGCGAAGTGTCCATGTAACAAGTGCTGGAATCACCATAATGGAGCCACACCTTTTCAAGCATGGATTTATGCCCGACTACCTGGTGTGGCGCGAGCATGGGGATATGGAGAATGCTGTTGAGTCGGTCAGAAACAAGGATGAAGGTCGTATGGATGAGATGATAGTCGATGTTGGTAGAGAGTACAAAGAGTAGTCACCGTCAGAGGAGGTGCAAAAGTTTTACCTTCTTCTTGCCGCCTCAGATTAAAAAGTGCATAAGGGCACCAATGTGACCGTTCTGCAGGCTGTCACACGATTTATGGCGATGAGGTCCAGGTAAAATTTTGCAAACAATTGCTACAATGGTATATTGAAGCTGATAAGTGATCTCCTTACGTCAAATCATAAGATGTCGAAAGATCTATACCAAAATAAGAAGCTTTTGGTCGGTCTGGGCATGAATTATGAGAAGATTGATGCGTGCGAGAATAATTGCATGTTGTTTTGGAAGGAACACAAGAATGATACTCATTGTATGCATTGTAATACATCTAGATATGTGGAGGTTCTGAGCGACGATAGAGAGGAAATAACTACAAAAGTACCGATCAAACAACTTCATTACATGCCTATCACTTCAAGGCTTAAATGGTTGTTTTTGTCCCAAGAAACAGCGAAGCAGATGAGGTGACATTCTGAAGAGATACGTGAGAGCGATGACAAAGATGTTATGGTGCATCCTTTGAAAGGTGCGGCTTGGCAAGCTCTAGACTGTTTTGATCCGAAGTTTGCAAGAGATCCCAGAAATGTTCATCTTGGGTTGTCAACAGATGGTTTTACTCCTTTTAGCACCGGTAACATCTCATACTCTTTTTGGCATCTTTTTATCATGCCCTCAAATCTCCCTCCCATGATGTGCTTGAAAGAAGGATACATATTCCTCGCGGACATCATTCCTGGTCATAAACATCCAGGGAAGAAAATCAATTTGTTTATGCAGCCGTTGGTTGAAGAGTTGAAAGAGCTATGGCAAGGGGTAAAGGCATATGACAGGCACCTGAAATGTGAATTTACCTTACATGTCGCATATTTATGGTCAATCCATAATTTATTGGCATATGGCATTTGAGCTGGTTGGTGTGTTCACAGACATATGTGTTGCCCTATATGTATGGCTGACACTGGTGCCATCAGGCTGAAATATGGAAAAGAAGTCAGTTTCTTTTATTGCCATCGATGATTCCTTCCTTCAAACCATCCTTTTAGGAGTGATACACAATCATTTCAGAAAGGCATAACGGTTACAAAAGGACCACCTCGTCGATTGACAGGCCAACAAAAAATGGCATGGCATGCAAAGTTAAAAGAGTCCGCAGAAGGTGGGTTCAATGGGTATGGTAAAGAACACAACTAGACTCATATTTCTTTTATTTGGGAGCTACCATACGCAAAGGCGCTTCTTTTACCGCACAACATAGATTTGATGCACTAGGAGCGTAATGTCGCTGAAAGCATCATAAGCATGTCTTTTGATATTACCGGCCAAAGCAAAGATAATTTGAATGTGAGGAAAGATGTAGCCGATCTTTATGATCATCCAAGGATTGAGGTTAGAACAAATGCATGTGAAAGTAGGCCACAAGCTCCATACTGTGTCAAGCTAGAAGAAAGAAAGCAAATACTTAGTTGGTTGAGAACATTGAAGTTTCCAGGTCGCTATGCAACTAACTGTCGGTACCTAGAAGACCGGGTACCCCGCGTGGAGGATTCAAGAAAACCCAGGCCCCGCCTCGCTCTTGAGGCGGGCATTGACACGGCCACGTGCCCTTGGCCCCGGACCTGGCATCCCCACTGAGGTTGGGTCCGGCGCTGCCACGTGTGCCCAGGCTCCGGAGACACCACGTGCCCTTGGCCCTGGACCAAGCCTCCCCGCTCAGGTGAGGTCCGGAGCTGCCACATGTATCTGGGCTCTGAGCCTCCTCCCCGCTGAGGAGGGATCCGGAGCCACCACGTGCCCTAGGCCCCGGACCTAGCCTCCCCGCTGAGGTAAGGTCCGGAGCTGCCACGTGTATCTAGGATCTGAGCCTCCTCCCTGCTGTGGAGGTCTCCGGAGCCGCCACATGCCCTTGGCCCCTGACCTAGCCTCCCCGCTGAGGTGAGGTCTAGAGCTGCCACATGTATCCGGGCCGTGAGCCTCCTCCCCGCCGAGGAGGGATCTTGAGCCGCCACTTGCACTTGGCCCCGGACCAAGCCTCCCCGTTGAGGTGAGGTCCGGAGCTGCCGCGTGTATCAGGGCTCTGATCCTCCTTCCTGTTGAGGATGGCTCCAGAGCCGCCACGTGTCCCACGATCCGTCGTGGACCGTGGGTCTTAGAATTCAAGGAGGAAGTGCGCTGTCAGGCCGCGCATTCAAAACTCACGCCTTCCCTAGAAGCATGGTGCGCAGCGCACGCCTTCGTCCTTCGCCCGCTTGCCATTACGGTGACAAGACAGGGCAGCGAGGCGTGACAACGGCACAATTTTGCCCAACAGAGTGAGAGGATGCGGCGACAAGAACGACATCTTCATCATCACCAGCTGTCGAGGCAGAGGCGCTCAGCGCGCCAGGCGGCGGGTCATAACTCCACCGCCAACTACTCTACATGTAGCTGTAAATATCCTAGATCATGTATAGGGTTTAGGTAGCCTCGGGGCCACTTGTCGGGACCCGGGCCACATTGTAACTGCCCCATCCCTTGGACTATAAAAGGACCGGGGCAGCCTCCGGGCAGAGGGTTGAATCTCGGATCCCCCAAAACAAAAGCGCAAAGCAATACAACACAAACTCCGGTGAACATAGGATTTTACGCTCCGGTGGCTCAGACCACATAAAACCTCGTTTCAACTTCTCCCTCAAGCTCGATCGATCTAGAGACGATCAGCCCTTCAATCAAAGAACCTCTGCGAGCTTCTCTAGTAGCGGTAACGTCGGAAGTGTCATTGCTACACTTCGACATTTGGCGCGCCAGTAAGGGGGGCTTTTCACGCTCTCTAGGTGACCGAGCATCAGCACCATAGTGAATATCCACTCTCTCGGCGGCTTGTCTCACCCCACTCGCTGTCGTCTTCAGGCAGGAGACGAGGAGGACACTTCCTGCTTCAGGGCGGGAAGATCTGGCCGTGCAGGCGACCAGACGGTCAGCGTGCCCACGGCTCCCACGGCTGCTACCTCACGGCGGCCTTCTACCACGAATGTGGCGATAGTGCCGCCACTACCAAGCCCGAAGAGCGTGCTAGCCACAGCACGCGCTCTTCTCTACAACCCTCCGGGCGAGGGCGCTACTCCAGAGGCGGCAGAGCAGTGGCGCATTGACTTCGACCACCTCATCGCCGCTGCCATGAACATTCCTGCCTACAGAAGGCAGCGGACCGAGCCCTCGCAGGCCCAGTTTCATACGCGATGGTGGCCCATGAAATGGCTGCTACGCGCGTGACGACCATAGCCAGGCAGGCTGATGAGTGGTCTAGGCCCGATCTTCCGAAGGGTAGGTCGATTGAAGTGGAGATCTCGACGTTGATGATCCGAGGCACTCGAGCAGACCCGAACACCCCTGCAATCACTACACCACTGCTCCGTTGGTTATCAACCATGCTTCACACACTTGACCTCACCGAGAAGGCTATCCCTGCAGGTGCAACCGGGAACACAAGCAAGAACGATGAAGATGCAATCTGAAATTGCGAAATTGGGGTCTCACAAACCGTAGAACGGTGAAAGTGTTTAATCTAAGCAAAACCCACCAAATATGTCTGGTGGCTGCAGTATTTAAAGGCTAGGGTTCATCCATAAGACCCTTAGACGCGTCCCTAATGGACTCATACCGGATACAAGGCCCGAAAGCCCAATACGGTGGTGCAACATCGGACAAAACTCTGAATTCGACTTGTTTTGACAGTTCCCAATGACTCCTGGCAGATTTTAATGTGGGACCAGAACCGTTGGAAATTTTATCTTCTCATCTTTCCATGCATATGTAGAACATCGAAAACAGAGTCCGTATGCATCCTGGGCATCTGTTTTAAGATGGACTGCTCGTGGACTCCGAGTTGAACTCGAGTCCGAGTTGGCGATGGTTTCCATCAACTTGTGGACGTCCCATCTGGTTCTTCACGTCCCTAAATCCTCCTCCCTTTACTTGTTGATCATGTTCATGGTTCCTAATAACAATTAAATCATTAAATAGCAATCCATTCTCAAAATCACATGGGTAGGAAGTTAGGAACGAGTTCACCTGCTGATTTAGTAATCGTGCTCGTGCTCTTGTGATTGGTCCTTGTATATCAATGTGAGTATCCACTGTTGTGATGTCCTCATCATCGTCCCCCTCTTGAATCGGAGTCGTCCTCGACTCAAGATCATCTTCTTCTCCCAAGTATGGTCGTACATCTGAAATGTTAAATGTGGGACTAACCCCAAAATCCGGAGGCAACTCAAGCTTATATGCATTGTCATTGATCTTTTCAACAATCTTAAAAGGACCAGCAGCTCGTGGCATAAGTTTAGATTTTCTCAAGTGAGGGAATCGTTCTTTTCTCAAATGTAGCCATACCAAGTCCCCTGGTTCATGTTTTACTTCTTTTCTACCTTTACTACGAGAAATTCTATACTTCTCATTCATCCTTTCAATATTTTTCTTTGTAGTATTATGCATCTTAAGAATGAATTCAGATCGTTGTGTAGCATCCAAATTTATAGTTTCAGAAGGAGGCAAAGGTAATAAATCAATAGGAGCACGGGGATTGAAACCATACACTACCTGGAATGGGCTTACCTTTGTAGTAGAGTGAACTGACCTGTTGTAAGCAAATTCTATATGTGGTAAACAATCCTCCCAACCCTTTAAATTTATTTTTAAAACAGCTCGTAGCTTAGTGGATAGAGTACGATTTAATACCTCAGTTTGTCAATCGGTTTGTGGGTGACATGTGATTAAAAACATCAGCTTGGTTCCCAATTTATACCACAAAGTTCTCCAAAAATGACTTAAAATTTTTGCATCACGATCAGAAAAAATGGTATTTGGCACACCATGTAAATGAATAATTTCCGTCATAAACAAATCAGCAATGTGTAGGGCATTATCATTCTTATGACAAGGTATAAAATGTGCCATTTTGGAGAAACAATCAACAACCACAAAAATACTATCCCTCCCCCTCTTAGTCCTAGGCAACCCCAAAACAAAATCCACGGAAATATCCTGCCAAGGTACACTAGAAACAGGAAGAGGCATATAAAGACCATGTGGGTTAAGCCAAGACTTAGCTTTATTGCAAGTAGTGCATCGTGACACGTAGCGCTCGACATCACGTCTCATCTTTGGCCAAAAGAAGTGTGTGGCCAGCACGTCCTCAGTTTTCTTCACTCCAAAATGTCCCATCGAACCTCCTCCATGTGCTTCCTGCAAAAGTAATAGGGGAACGGAACTAGCAGGAACACATAGCTTGTTAGCACGATAGAGGAGGCCCTCCCGTAGTACATATTTATTCCAAGTTCTTCCTTCTCTACAATTTTCAAAGGCATATTTGAAGTCCAAATCAGTAGGATAGAATCCTTTTATTGTTTCCAAACCAAATATTTTATGATCAAGTTGGGACAGCATGGTGTAATGTCTAGATAACGCATCTGCAATAACATTCTCCTTCCCTTTCTTATGCTTAATGATGTATGGAAACGATTCTATGAACTCAATCCATTTAGCATGTCGTTTATTCAGATTGGTTTGACACTTAAGATACTTCAAAGATTCATGATCGGAATGTATGACGAACTCCTTAGACCAAAGGTAATGTTGCCAAGTTTGTAGAACTCGCACTAAGGCATACAATTCCTTATCATAAGTAGAATAATTCAGAGAAGGACCATGCAATTTTTTACTAAAGAATGCAACGGGTTTACCTCCTTGTATGAGAACACCTCCAATACCAATGCCGCTTGCATCACATTCTAGCTCAAATGTCTTGTCAAAATCAGGAAGTTGTAGCAATGGTGCTTGTGTAAGCTTTGATTTGAGAACATCAAAAGCTTGTTGCTGCTGTTCGCCCATTGAAACTGCACTCCCTTCTTCGTCAGTTCATGGAGAGGTGCTGCAATGGTGCTGAAATCCCGCACAAAGCGTCGATAAAAACCTGCAAGACCAAGAAAACTACGCACCTGCGTGACGGTCGATGGAGTTGGCCAGCTAGTGATCGCCACAATTTTTGCCTCATCCATCTCAATTCCTTGTGATGAAACGACATATCCAAGAAACAAAACTTGATTGGTGCAAAAGACGCACTTTTCGAGGTTACCAAACAAACGTGCATCTCTCAAGACATTGAAAATAGCACGTAAATGATTAAGATGTTCGTCATATGACTTGCTGCAAATGAGGATATCATCGAATTAAACCACCACAAATTTTCCAATAAAATCACGTAAAACCTCGTTCATTAATCGCATAAAAGTGCTAGGTGCATTAGTTAAACCAAAAGGCATGACTAACCACTCATAAAGTCCAAACTTGGTTTTAAATGCAGTTTTCCATTCATCTCCTAGTGCCATTCTAATTTGGTGGTAACCACTACGCAAGTCAATTTTTCTGAAAATAATAGCACCACTCAATTCATCAAGCATGTCATCTAAGCGAGGAATAGGATAACGATATCGAATGGTGATGTTATTAATCGCTCTACAATCAACACACATGCGCCAGCTACCATCTTTCTTAGGAACCAAAAGAACAGGAACAGAACAAGGACTAAGGCTTTCACGAATATACCCGCGGTTCAAAAGATCTTAAACTTGTCGCTGAATTTCCCTTGTCTCTTCCGGATTCGCCCTGTACGCCGCACGATTTGGCAAACTTGCCCCTGGAATCAAGTCGATCTTATGTTCAATGCCCCTCATAGGTGGTAATCCAGGGGGTATCTCGGGGGGGGGGGGGGGGGGGACACATCCGCAAAATCTTGCAGAAGGTTAGCAACAGCAGGGGGCAATGCAATGGACACTTCATGAAATGAAAATATGGCTTCTTTGCATACTAAAGCATAGTACATCTCCTTGGTATTAAATAAATCAGCAAGATTAGATTTAGTTGTGAGCAACAAAGGTGATTTTAACTTAATTACTTGCTGTTTTTTAGAGTCTAGTGATTTTGTTGCCTTATCATCACGTGTTTTACTTTTCTCCAAATGCACAATTTCAGCAGGAGTCATAGAAAGCAAAATGATTTTCTTTCCTTTATGCATCAGAGTATATTTATTAGTTCTACCATGATGGATAGCATCCGTATCAAATTTCCAAGGACGTCCCAACAAAAGAGAATAAGCATCCATAGGTACGACATCAAAATCGGCAAAATCATGGTAAGAGCAAATCGAAAAATGTACTCTCTCTGTTTGTGTTACCCTAACCTTACCGCTGTTGTTGAACCACTGAATGTGGTTTGGGTGAGGGTGTGCTCTTGTTGTCAACCCAAGTTTATTGACCACATCCGTGTTCACCAAGTTGTTGCAACTGCCTCCATCAATTATAGTGTGCACACGGCAGTCCTTGACGATGAGAAACATGTGAAAAAGATTATGTCGCTGTAGCTTGTCATCCGCCTCAACTTTGGAGCTCGAAGCACGCTGCACAATTATGCTTCTATAATTTTCCTTTGCTGCAGTACCAAGTACCTCTTCATCTGTGCTATAGTGGTCATCTTTTGGTCCTGCAACGTTAGTAGCAAGAGAATATTCATCTTCAACATCCGAAGTACTATCATACCCGCCATCATCTCGTGCTATGTATGCTCGTTTGCTAGGGCAATCTTTCATCACATGACCAACTCCCTAGCAGCGGTGACACTTAATGTTTGAAGTTCGACTCGTGGAAGGAGTGGAAGACGTAGGCTTGAATGGTGTCGTCTTGCTACCCTCTGGCGCTCGAGGAAATGCATCAGTAGATGAAGTTCGTTAACCACCATTGGATGGTGTAGTGGCAGTAGGAAAAATCGAAGATGGTGCTGTGTTGGATGGTGTAGATGTCGAACGCGGTGTGAAGGTGCTCCTCGTGCATTGGTGCTGCTGCTGTTGGCGGCCCTGGAATTCTTTTTCTGCCAACATAGCCAGCTGAAATAATCTGTTAACAGTATCATATTCCTTATAATCAACAATGTCCTGAATTTCACGCCTCAAACCCCCATAAAAACGAGCTATTTATCATCCATGTCCTTTACTACCCCACAGCGCAACATACCCTTTTGTAACTCTTGATAATACTCCTCTACGGACATGTTACCTTGGTCTAAGAGCTGCATTTTTTGCGAAGGTCCCGCTGAAAAGAAGGAGGAACAAAACGGACACGCATAGCTTCCTTTAATCTATCCCATGTTGGAGGATCAGTTCTAGTTTTAACAAGTTCATTGGCTTGACGAACTCCATGTTGTTCAGGAACAAGGTGGGCATTAAATTTCTGCTCTACTGTCATCTCCCAATCAAGATATGCCTCAGCATCATAAGCACCAGAAAAAGAGGGTATAGTAAATTTGACTTTAGCAAAAGGATCATCAAGAGGGCGATTAAAATTGTTATGACGATCATTGTAATTATTACGATTGTTACCTCCCATACCTCATAGATAAAGTGGAAGTTGTGGTTGATTGTTATGATCTTCCATATTATAAGCACCGTCTTCACGATCTTCAGCGAGAGGCAGCCGCGCCTCAAGAGTGTCCATCTGAACAACAAGATCAGCAAGTTGGCGATTCAAGGTCATCAATGGCACCTTTGTCGATGCTTGGGTTTTGGTGAACATATCTGTCATTTCCCTTATCATGTCACGCAACTCAGCATGTTGAACACATTCATCATCCCTTTTATCTTCTGCCATTGTTAGTAGTAAATAAAAGACAACAAAAAGATGTTATCCCTATCAACTACAAAGGATAGTGGCAATATGAAAAGTGGAAGGAAGGAAACAATCTCTCTCTCTCTCTCTCAATCGTCTTACCACGTTCTTACAAGTGTTCTTACCGACACAGCAGGTGGTAAACGGTGGACGGTGAGAACCAATGAAGCGTGGAGTGATTGCAAAGGTACTTGTTCTGCTCAAGAGGAAAAGTGGAGCTTGGATGGCACAATATGGTGGCTAATAAGCAAAAAAATTGTTAACAGCAAACAAAGTTGAATAAGTATTCAATGTAGGAACTATTGCTGGTTAACAAGTGTTCTAGGCCTAGCAAAATACAAGGCAGTAGAAAGGCAAATAGAAAATCAGGAAGATATAACCAACAAGTACAGCACAAGAGTATAGGCCAACTGTTTTCAAGTGTGTGCTGTTAATGCTTTAATATCTGTGCTCTCTTCACTATTTTTTTTTTCTTTTTAAAATATTTTTTTGATATTTTTTGTTTACTCGAGAGCATGAAAATATAAAGCACATAACTTTGCAGCTCAATTGGATGTAAGATGTGGCCTATAGAAAATCAGGAATATTCTTTAAAATTAGGGCTGAAACTTCGGAGGCCGGATAGTCTATCTTCCGAGAGGAATTTGGCCAAAAGAATTTTGCCGAACACGGCGAAGCGGTGGAAAATCGGTTGCAAAATTTCGAGTAGATCAATTTGAAAAAAATCACCCAATTTCGAGTTTGTATGCAAAAGTTATGGCCGTTTAAAGGTAGGTTACCCGAGTTACTGTTTTTTATGTTGATTGAACCTCGGTTTTGAAAAAGATCTCGCAATAGGATGTGAAAAACAATTGGAATTTAGCAACAATGAATGATGGGATGTTGTGTGATGAATCAAGGAGGACAGGCACAATGGTTTGTCACCTGTTCTAGGGCTGGCGATGCGGGAGTTCACGCAAGGCGGCTAGCTAGGGCAAACCGATGATCTTGTTGGCTCGGTTTGTTGTTTAGGGATTGTGGAATAGGTCAGCACCAAGAAAAATAAGGAACAAAAACGATAACTACGACCCAAAAACACAATGCTAAACCAGCAACAAGACTCGACCACACGAATGCAAACTCAACAATGCAAACTGAAAAACAAAACTTGCAGGCACTATGGTCTAGGAATCTATAAACACGATATGAATTTTTTGTGGCTTTTTCTGTGGACTCTAGGTATGAAAAACAAAAACTAATCTAGTGGGAAATCGAAGTACCTCACGAGCAACCTGAAATCTGATACCAAATGATGAGTGGTTTAGGCCCGATCTTCCGAAAGGTAGGTCGATTGAAGTGGAGATCTCGACGTTGATGATCCGAGGCACTCGAGCAGACCCGAACACCTATGCAATCACTACACCACTGCTCCGTTGGTTATCAACCATGCTTCACATGCTTGACCTCGCCAAGAAGGCTATCCCTGCAGGTGCAACCGAGAACACAAGCAAGAACGATGAAGATGCAATCTGAAATTGCGAAATTGGAGTCTCACAAACCGTAGAACGGTGAAAGTGTTTAATCTAAGCAAAACCCACCAAAAATGGCTGGTGGCTGCAGTATTTAAAGGCTAGGGTTCGTCCATAAGACCCTTAGACGCGTCCCTAATGGACTCATACCGGATACAAGGCCCAAAAGCCCAATACGGTGGTGCAACACCGGACAGAACTCCAAATTCGACTTGTTTCGACAATTCCCAATAGATCCTGAGGGATTTTATTGTGGGACCAGAACCATTGGAAAGTTTATCTTCTCATATTTCCATGCATATGTAGAACATCAAAAAACGGAGTCCGTATGCATCCTGGGCGTCCGTTTTAAGATGGACTGCTCCTGGACTCCGAGTTGAACTCGAGTCCGAGTTGGCGACTGTTTCCATCAACTTGTGGACGTCCCATCTGGTTCTCCACATCCCCAAATCCTCCTCCCTTTACTTGTTGATCATATCCATGGTTCCTAAGAAATCATTAAATAGCAATCCATTCTCAAAATCACATGGGTAGGAAGTTAGGAACGAGTTCACCTGCTGATTTAGTAATCGTGCTCGTGCTCTTGTGATTGGTCCTTGTATATCAATGTGAGTATCCACTGTTATGATGTCCTCATCACAGGCCACAGCTGACCTCAGGGTCAAGCTGGACCGTCGCCGGGTGAGCGAAGATGGCCGTGTCACCATCGAGCGGCGTTGCGAGAGGCACCGCAACCTCAAAGGAGAGTACGGCTCCTCGAGCGCCGTACAAGCGGGACGTTCCCCGCAGACCCCTGCCTCTCCAGGAGCAGGCGGGGGCTGCATGGTGCTCGCCCTGCACCTTTGCATGGTGGTCTGGCCACCCAAGTTCCGGACCCACTTGGTGGAGAAGTACGACGGGACTGTCAACCCCGCTGAGTTCCTGAAGATCTACTCCCCCTCCATCTTAGTTGTAGGAGGGAATGAGGCTGTCATGGCCAACTACTTCTCCGTGGCCCTGACTGGCACTGCTCGGTCATGGCTCATGAACCTTACGCCAGGATACATCTCATCCGGGAAAGAGTTGTGCTGGAGATTCACAACCAACTTCGGGAGTTCCTACACACGCCACGGCAGCGAGCTCGACCTCCACACCGGGAGGCCAGGGCGAGGGGGAGTCGCTGCGATTCTTCATCCAGCAGTTCTCCCAGGTCAGGAACACCATCCCCCGCATCTTCAACACCTCTGTCGTTGTCGCCTTCCGACAGGGCATCGGAGACGGGAAGATAACCACGTACAATGTGCAAGATGTCTTCGAGCTCTTCAGCCTGGCGGACAAGTGCGCCAGGTCGGCAGAGGGCCGAGACTGACACTCACAACCCGTCTCCGCGGCGGGGAGTGCCGGTGTATCTGCTGCTCAGAGCAGCGGCAAGAAGAAGAAGAAGGTTGGAGGCAAGGACAAGCCTCTTGCCGGGGCACCCACCATCACCGCAGAAGCAGCCGATGGGGGCCGTACTCCGTGCACCGACATGCGCCCCGGACCGCCGTCTGTCAGTGATAACGGTCGATGGTACCCGGTGCACAACTCCAGCTGCCATGGTGCAAGCGAGTGCCGCGAGATCAAGAAGTTCGTGGAACACTTTGGTGAGCTGCAGCAGCAGCAGCCGCGCCAAGACGACGCATCGTTCCGCCAGCAGGAGGGCAAACAGAAGGCTGAGCCTGAGGCCGCCGCCGAGCAGGAGATAGAGTATCAAGACACCAAGCGGGCGTTGAAGGCCGTCTACAACCACTCCGGCTCTAGCTTCGACAACGAGTGGCGCAAGGCGCTCTACGTTATGTACGGAGGGTCCTCCAATATTTCGTCGCAGTGAGCTGTCAATACCCTGCATCGAGCGGTGGCAGCAGCTGCTCCATCCCCCGTGCCGGCGCCTCACCACAAGTTGATGGAGTCGCCGATCAGCTTTGACGCCTCCAACTGCCCCAAGAACATGGCAGGCGCCAGGCAGCTGCCATTCCTCGTCGCCCCAACCATCGCCAACGTGAAGCTCTACCACGTGTTGATCGATGGCAGAGCGTCGCTCAGCGTCATCAGCCTTGTAGCTTTCAAGAACCTGCAATTCCTTATGTCCCAGCTCACCCCCTCACGTCCATTCTCTGGGGTGGGCCAGGACCCTATCTTCCCGTGCGATAGCATCTCCCTCCCAGTGACATTCGGGGCGCCTTAGAACTACCGCCCGAAGAGTGTCGTCTTCCACGTAGCGAAGGTTAGCCTCCCCTTAAACACCATCATCGGCAGGCCATCTGTAACATCCCGGGGTTTTCAAATTTAAGGAATTTTAATTTTAAATGGGAATTCAGAATGTTATATTAGGAATATATAATAGTATAGGAATTATTTTTATAAAATAAAAATAAATGTTGTGCATCATAATGCATTTGCATTCATTAATATGCATAAGAGGAATTAGGATTTATTAGTAGCATCGAATTATGAAGTACCTCGATATTTCCTAAGTAGAAAGAAAAGGAAAAGAAAACATAAGAGAAAAAGAAAATAAATAAAGTATAGATAAATAAATAAAAAGGAAAAAGAGAAAAAAGTCAATGCAAACAACCTTGGACGCATCATAAAGAAAAAAAGAGTAAAAATAAACCAAAAAAGAAAAGGAAAAAAACAAAGAAAAAACAACCAGGCAGCCAAACTAACGACCAAGCCCTGGAAAATAAACCAAAAAAGAAAAGAAAAAAACAAAGAAAAAACAACCAGGCAGCCAAACTAAAGACCAAGCCCTGGCCCTAGATTAAATAAATAAGATTAATGACCACTTAATTCATAAAGTAGTAAAATAAATCTAGAAAAAATCCAGAAAATCCCTAATGAATCTGAGTAAATTATAGAAAGCTAATAATAATATTTTCAGCCTGCTTAATATTCTGTAATAATTATTTCAGCTCCTAATTAATTCCAAACTTGCTTAAATAATTGCAAATAAATACTAGGAAATTCCTCAAATTTTAGAATAAATTGTAGAAACTCACTAATAATATTTAGAACCTAATTAATATTCTGCAACTAATACTTTGCCTCTGAATTTGATTGTATTTAATTCTAAACTTGCTCAAATAATATAGAAAATTACTAAGAAGCCATAGAAAATTTTATAGCATTAGTACAAATATATTTTCTGCATGCATTCATATAATTGCATATTGATTAGTATTTGCAATGTATTCATTGTGTATTCTTATTTGTGTATGTGCTTGATTGTGAGTAGACGAGTACGCTCAAGAGCCAACGTCCGAGCACATGCCAAGAAAACAGTGCCACCACAAGGCCAAATATGGGTGCAGCTTTGCTGACTAATTAGGTGTGTTGCTAGCTTGTTATGGACCGTTGGATGGATCGGGGAATTGGAGTCGATAGGGACTGCCCTGGGAACTGCATGGCACAAGAGGGGGCCGTGGGTGGGAGAATAGAGATTCAAGCCTGCCGATGAAAT
The DNA here is from genome assembly GCA_030760725.1 of Neostapfia colusana. Classification (NCBI taxonomy): domain Eukaryota; kingdom Viridiplantae; phylum Streptophyta; class Magnoliopsida; order Poales; family Poaceae; genus Neostapfia; species Neostapfia colusana. Next base: position 122,998,472 of record JASWHV010000001.1, on the reverse strand, counting down.
CTCAGTGGGTCCGTACATCCTAGTAGCCCCTTTGTAAATGCTATTTTGTGATCTCTTGGCCATACACCGACGGTTGTGTACTGGTATAATGGAGGTTTTCTTTCCAGTCGCCGATGGGTGATGAAACCACAAACTTGTGGGTAACGTGGTGCCACCTCTGTAAAGCGTAAAACTATCATGATAGTCGTGCTTCCGATCACAAGCACCTGGCCAACTTCCATGATTAGAAGCAAAACTTGGGTGTTTATTCGGTATGGTTGTGGTATGGTCATTGGGATTGGTTTTGGAACTGTTTTGAGTCATGACAATGAATTTGGTTTCGGCTATATGAATATGAGATGATTATGAATATTTATGAGTATGAGATGAACTTGAGAAAGATTAATGGCTGGATGAGACTTGATAAATGGTGATTTATGATGAGAGAATGTTGCTGAATTACTTGATTATGATGGAATAAATTTCACCTAGAAATAGTTGCTGTTTTTACCATGTTTATGAAATAAAATTTGCTTGCTGCAATGAGCCGTACCTTGTTGAAAGCTACATGTCATACTTTTCCCGCACTTGCTGAGTACGACATGTATTCACCCTTGCATTCCCACATATACATCAGCTACAGGAGAAGAGTACTTTGAGGAACATGAGGAGTACTAGGCGTGCGCACTACCGTCAACATGCCTGTGGAGTTGAAGTTGGAGCTGCTGTTTTAGTTATTTTCCGCTGTCGTTTAGCGACTTCCGCTGCAATAATAAATCAGATATTCATGAATGAGACATTAAGTCATTGTAATAAAGTACTTAAACACTATTTATTCATAGTTATATTCTGAATTCAGTTTGTGGAGTACATGTGTATGTGTGATGAACATCCTGGGCACACATATGCATTTACTTGGTTCTATTTTCGGAACCGGGTGTCACACCATCCTTGTACCGTTTCATGGCAGTAGCCAAGTACGGCTACTTCGTCTTGAAGATGCCGACTCCGGAAGGCGTCCTCAAGATCTGCGGAGACCGCACGACTGCCGTCTCAGCACTGGAGAAGATCCAAGCGTTGGCAGCGGCTCACAAGGCTGCTTGTGACACCCGGTTCCGAAAATAGAACCAAGTGAATGCATATGTGTGCCTAGAATGTTCATCACACATACACATGTAATCCACAAACTAAATTCAGAATATAACCACGAATAAATAGTGTTTAAGTACTTTATTACAATGACTCAATGTCTCACTCATGAATATATAACTTATTCTTGCAGCGGAAGACTCTAAACGACAGCGGAAAATAACTAAACAACAGGCTCCAACTTCAACTCTACAGGCATGTTGACGGTAGTGCGCACGCCTAGTACTCCACATGTTCCTCGAAGTACTCTTCTTCTGTAGCTGATGTATATGTGAGAATGCAAGGGTGAGTACATGTCGTACTCAGAAAGTGCGGGAAACGTAGGACATGTAGCTTACAACAAGGTAGGCAATAAAATGGCTCATTGCAGCAAGCAAGTTTTATTTCATAAACCTGGTAAAAACAGCAACTATTTCTAGGTGAATTAAATCCCAATATAGCCAAGTAAAACAGCAATATTTCTTCACCATAATTCACCATTTATCAAGTCTCAACTAACCATTAATCTTTCTCAAGTTCATCTCATGCTCATAAATATTCATAACCATCTCATATTAATAACCAAAACCAAAATCATTGTTATGACTCAAAACAGTCCCAAAACCAATCCCAATGACCATACCCAAATGTCCATACCATGTTTTGCCTCTAATCATGGAAGTTGGCCAGGTGCTTCTGACCGGAAGCACGGCTATCATGATAGTTTTATGCTTTGCAGAGGTGGCACCACTTTAACCACAAGTTTGTAATTTCGTCACCCGTCGGCGACTAGAAAGAAACTCCATTATACCAGTACACAACCGTCGGTGTATGGCCAAGAAATCACAAAATAGCCTTTACAAAGGGGCTAAGGATGTACGGACCCACTGAGGTTTCACCGGCAGGCTTGACTCTCCATTCTCCCACCCACGGGCCCCCTCTTGTGCCATGCAGTTTCCATGACAGTCCCTCTCGACTCCCATTCCCCGCACCATCCAACGGTCCATAACAAGCTAGCAACACACCTAATTAGTCAGCTAAGCCGCACCCATATTTGGCCTTGTGGTGGCACTGTTTTCCTGACATGTGCTCGCATGAACCACCATCTCATTCAGCAACATCCACGAACCAAGCTTGCCTAGATCTCCCCGATTCCATGCTCATTAACATCATCAAGTTCTCATCATCATTATTCATATGAGTGCAGTAGCTAACCATGTTTTATTTCAACTTCCCATACCCCGTGAATTAAGCGAAGCAAAAAGGAAAAACGACCATACCCGACTCATCAATTTTCCCGGCGACAAGGATGGTTAATAAAACTAGTAAACTCCTATAAAAGGGTGTCCCATCAAGTTGACTCAAGCATATACGTTTTCGCAAGCAAAACAGTTTCAAAACATGGGATCAATATGGTCAAGGGGCACTTGCCTTGCTCCCGTGGTTTGTGTTGCTCAAGCGTCTCGAAATCTTGGTGTTGTAGTTCCTCGTAGACGGCCTCTTGATATTGTCCTTCTACTCATGACCTTGCACATACAAGATTTACAGCAATCAATCATCATGCACAACTTTACTCAAGATGCAATGGGGTAGATGAATGCAAATCCTATAGTGCAGTTTATAAAACAAGTTTATACGTGTTCTTGCATGTTTTAGGGATCAAGTATGGACGTGGTGATGATCTGTCCACATGCAAAAGTTTATGCTCGAAGGAGACGAAAAAAACGGATGCGTAGAAACAGTGGCGATGTCGTAAGAGGGGTAATGAAGACCAACCTCACTTCTACCTTGCGGCAGGGCCTCCCTCCTAGCAATGGCAGCAGCGGGGGATTTCCCGTGGAGAATTATGGCTAGGGGAGAACGTCGGGCTTCTTCTCCGGCGACGGCGAGGCGTGACGGGGCTCGACGGCGGCCAAATTCAGGCAAGGGGGAAACTCGGGACTTGGCAGCAAGGAAGGGGGCTTGGCAGCAGGGGGGACGACTAAAAGAGAGAGGGGTGCAGCGATGGGGTGGGGGTTATATTTATAAGGGGGAAAAAGAGTCCTAGGGGTGGAAACAAAGAGTCGTAGAAGTATGGGACTCAACCAAAGAGTCCTAGGGGTGGAAAAAAAGAGTCCTAAAGATAGGGGACTCAACCAAAGAGTCCTAGGGGTGGGGGACAAAGAGTCCTAGAGGTGGGGGACTTCGGCTAAGAGTCCTAGAGGTGGGGGACTTAACCAAGGAGTTCTAGAGGTGGGGGACTTCACCAAAGGGTCCTAGAGGTGGGGGATAGGGTTTCCCCCCTCAAGGGCTGCGGCCAAGGGGTCTCCCCTAATTTGGTGCGGCCAATTTGGGGGAAAATTCCTTCCAAATTTGGGGAAACTCCCCCTTGGGGAATTTGGGGAAAATCAGGAAAAATTGTGAAGAATTTGGGAATTTTTGGGAAGGGGAAAATTTGGTGGGGAAATTTGGGATTTCTCAATTCAGCTATCTTATTTCCATTTATCTCCATTTCTATGTTCCTTTCGCCATTTCTATGTTCCTTTCTCCATTTCTATATTCCCTTCTCCATTTCTATGGTTCTTTCTCCATTTCTATGGTTCTTTCTCCATTTCTATGGTTCTTTCTCCATTTCTATGATTCTTTCTCCATTTCTACTTCTTTCTAAATGCTTCTCTACATGAAAAATGTATGCAATGCATGGTAGTGAAATTGAGGGTGTTACAAACTTACCCCCCTTAAAATGAATCTCGCCCTCGAGATTCGATAGAGTGAAGAAGAGATGGGGGTCTGCCTTGAGATCTTCCTCACGTTCCCATGTAGTTTCGGCTTCCGTGTGATGGCTCCATTGTACCTTGCACCAACGGATTACTTTGTTCCTTGTGACCCTTTCCTTCACGTCCAAGATTTTAACGGGGTGTTCCGCGTAGGTCATATCCTCTTGAAGCTCTAGCTCATCCATCGGTACTTATTCTTCTGGTACTCTTAGGCATTTCTTGATCTGAGATACGTGAAACACGTCGTGCACATCGGAGAGGTGCGTTGGCAGCTCTAGTTTATAGGCTACCTCTCCTCGCTTGTCCAAAATCTTGAATGGCCAGATGTAGCGAGGTGCTAACTTGCCTTTGACGTTGAACCATCGTTGGCCTCGGATAGGCGACACCTTAAGGTACATGAAGTCTCCTACTTCGAAGGTCAATCTTCTTCGCCTATTGTCCGCATAGACTTTTTGTCGTGACTGAGTGGACTTCAAGTTTTTACGTATCGTTTGGACTTGTTTTTCGGTGTCTTGCAGCCCTTCAAGTCCGAATACTTGGCTTTCTCTAGTCTCATTCCAGAACAGCGGTGTCCTACACCGTCTACCATACAATGCTTCGAAAGGTGACATCTTCAAGCTGGCTTGGTAGCTGTTGTTGTACAAGAATTTAGCATATGGCAAGCTCCTATCCCAACTACGCCCATGTTTCAAGGCGCAAGCTCTCAACATGTCTTCCAAAATTTGATTTTTCCTCTCAGTTTGCCCGTCGGTTTGCGGGTGATATGTGGAGCTGAAATTCAATCGTGTACCCATGGCTTCATGCAGCTTCTTCCAGAACCTAGAGGTAAATTGAGAACCTCGATCTGAAACTATCCTCTTCAGAACTCCATGACCACACACGATTCGCTCCATATACAGTTCGGCTAGTTGTGCGACGGTGTACTTGGTTCTGACAGGAAGGAAGTTGGTTGTTTTCGTCAATCGGTCCACAATAACCTAAATGGAGTTGTAGCCAGACTGAGTACGCGACAATCCGACTATGAAATCCATGCTGATGTCTTCCCACTTGCACTCGGGTACTTTAAATGGCTGCAACAATCCAGCGGGTCTTTGATATTCGGCCTTCACTCGTTGGCACGTGTTGCATAGGACAACATGTTCAACAATATCCCTTTTCATGCCATCCCACCAATAGCATATTTTCAGGTCCTTGTACATCTTTGTACAGCTGGGGTGTATGGAATAAGGTGAGTCTTGTGCCTCCTTTAGTATTGTGTCGCGGATGTGCTTCACGTTAGGCACACATATCCTTTTCCCTAACAAAAGCATGCCATTCTCGTCTTCTTTGAAGTCCTTTTCTATCCCTTGTCGGATTCTTTCCTTGATTTCCTCATCTGTTGTTTGGCCATCTCGTATCTCTTGTTCCAACGTTGAGTTCAGTTCTATCACCTCCATCTCGTTCAAGAACCTGAGATGTAATCGTTCGAACTCCTTACGCAGCTCAGGTGGCAGCTCCCGAATCGTGAGTTGTTGACATGCTCCCTTTTGGCTCAACACATCAGCTACTACATTGGCCTTTCCGGGGTGATAGTTGATTCCAACATCATAATCCTTGATGAGTTCCAACCATCGACGTTGCCTCAAATTCAGATCCGTGTAGATCTCACATCGGTGACCAAGGATGTAATGTCTCCAAATATTCAAGGCATGTACCACGGCTGCAAGTTCCAGGTCGTGTGTAGGGTAATTCAGCTCATGTTTCTTTAATTTCCTCAATGCATAGGTAGCCACTTGTCCTCCTTGCATGAGCACACATCCAAGCCCTTGTCTTGATGCGTCAAAATATATATCGAAACTCTTGCTCACATCCGGCAATACTAAAACTGGCGCTGTTGTTAATCTCTTCTTTAGCTCCTCAAAGCTGTCTTGACATGCTTGTGTACACTGAAACGCTTTCCCTTTCATCAACAATTCAGTCATAGGCTTCGCTATTTTGGAGAAATCCTTGATGAACCGGCGGTAGTATCCAGCCATCCCAAGGAAACTCTGAATCTCTCTCTCTCACATTTTGCGGTTGGTTCCACTTCAAAACATCACTCACTTTTCCGGGATCAACCGATACTCCTCCTTTAGAGATGATGTGGCCTAAGAATGATATCTCCTTCAGCCAAAATTGACACTTGCTGAGCTTAGCATATAATTGATGCTCTCGCAGTTTTTCCAATGTCAATCTTAAGTGTTCTCCATGTCCTTCCTTGCTTTTAGAAGACACCATGATGTAGTTGATAAAAACCACGACGAACTTGTCCATGTACTCTATGAAGACCTTATTCATAAGGTACATAAAGTATGCAGGTGCATTCGTTAACCCAAAAGACATAACGGTATATTCATACAAACCATACCCTGTTCAAAAATGCAGTCTTGGGTATGTCGGAGGGCTTAATCTTCAGCTGGAAGTATCCCGACTGAAGATCAATCTTGGAGAAAATTTGGGCATATTTCATTTGATCGAACAAGTCCTCTATGCAGGGCAGCGGGTATTTATTCTTGATTGTAACTTCGTTGAGAGACCTTTGGGTCCCATCTTTCTTGTCCATGAAGAGCACGGGGGCTCCCCACGGTGACGAGCTTGGGCGTATAAAACCCTTTTCTAGCTGATCCTGAATTTGCTTCTTGAGCTCCACGAATTCATTAGCAGGCATCCTATATGGCCTCTTCGCTATAGGTGCAGTTCCGGGTACTAAATCAATGGAAAATTCAATGTCCCGGTTAGGTGGCATACCTGGAAGTTCTTCCGGGAACACATCTGAATATTCTCAAACCACCGGAATGCTTTCCAATGTCGCTTCTTTGATGTGGTTCAGCACTGCCTTCTCAGTTGCAGGTTGAGCTACCTCAAACTCAATACTAGTATTGTGCTCACTTGTCAACTGCACGATCCTCTGGGCACATTGAATCACTCCGTTGTGCTTGCTTAACCAGTCCATTCCACATATTATGTCAATCCCTTGGGAATACAAGACAATAAGGTTGGCAAGAAAGTCTACCCCCCTTATTTTAAGGCTTACTTTCGGACATACAATATTTGTAGATTTGAAAGAAGCGATTTCTAACTATATGCATCAAGGTGTATGAACTAAGCAACTTCTTTTATTAATATCAGCCTATATGAGGATGTGAACAATTGCTGAAGCATCTCACATCTCTCCACTATGCGTGGATGTGGACATTCGCCGAAGCGTATGTAACACCCTCAAATTCATTTCCTTGCATTGCATACATTTTTCATAGAGAAACATTATAAAAGAAGTAGAAATGGAGAAAGAATCATAAAAATGGTGGGGAATGGGAAAAAGATAGCTGAAATGAGCCAATTCCAATTTGTCGAAGTGCGCCGTAGACACTTCCCCGGTGCCCCGCAGGACACATGGCGCCTTCGGAGCTCACCCATGCGGAAGGGATGAGGTCCAGCCCCGCGGGACACGTGGCGCCTTCAGAGCTCACCCCTGCGGAAGGGATGGGGTCCGGCCCCGTGGGACACGTGGCGCCTTCGGAGCTCACCCCTGCGGAAGGGATGAGGTCTGGCCCCACGGGACACGTGGCGCCCTCGGAGCTCGCCTCTGAGGAGAAGGGAGGTCCGGCTCCGCTGGACACGTGGCGCCCTCGGAGCTCGCCTTTGAGGAGAAGGGAGGCCCGGCTCCGCTGGACACGTGGCACCCTCGGAGCTCGCCTCTGAGGAGAAGGGAGGTCCGGCACTGCTGGACATGTGGCAGGCCCGGGGCTCGCCTCTGAGGAGAAGAGAGGCCCGGCCCCGCCAGACACATGGCGCCCTCGGAGCTCGCCCCTGTGGAGGGAGTGAGGCTCGGCTCTGTTGGCCGCGTGGCAGGCCCGGAGCTCGCCTCTGAGGAGAGGAGAGGCCCGGCCCCCATTGGACACGTGGCGCCTCCAGAGCTCACCCGTGCGGAGGAGGCGAGGTCCTTAGGCAGTTTTTCCTTCTGTGCACGGGAGTACCCGGTATTGAGGGTACCTACACAATTTCCCCAAATTTTCCCCACATTTGGGGGGGGGGGGTAAAATCACCAAGGCTGCCGCACATAACTGAAAAGATAAGTTTGTTAAGATCCAAAACAAATTGAATAGGACTCTTATTTGAGCTCCAATTGGAGTAGGACTTCCCCCCTTTTATAAATAGAACCCAAAACCCCCTTGGCCGTAACCCCTTTCCTTATTTTCCCCCTCCCGAGTCGGCGACTTGGAGGCCCTAGCCCCCAACTCGCCGAGTTGCACCCCCCTCGCCGGAGTTCAGTCGCCTGTGAGCCGCCGACGAGCCCCGTCACGTCTCGCCGTCTCCGGAAAAGAGCCTACGATCATAAGGGAAGTAAGGTAGGTCTTCGTTACCCATCTTACGACGTTGTCGCTGTTTCTACGCATCCGTTTTCTTCGTCCCCCTTCGAGCAGAAACTTTTACGTGTGGACAGATCGTGTTTTGATCGGTTTTTAATGGTGGAATTGATCTAGATCTTGAGTCAAGATCATCACCACGTCCACACTTGATCCCTACACCCTTGTTCATCATAAAACCCCATGAAAGCCCATTAAAACATGCAAGAACACATACAAACTGGTTTAATAAAACAACACCATAGGATTGGCATTCATCTATGACACCCTCAAATTCGATTTCTGCATGCATTCATATTTTATATAGAGAAAACATTTTAAAAGAAGTAGAAACAGAGAAAGAATAAAAAAGATAGCTAAAAAGAGCAAATTCCAGTTCACCGAGAGCCCCGAAGACAACTCCCGCGGTCCACAGGCCACGTGGCGCCTTCGGAGCTCATCCCCGCAAAAGGAGGAGAGGTCCGCCGCTAACTGGCTACGTGGCAGGCGGGGCTCGTCTCTGCGGAAGGTGCGAGGTCCGACCCCGTGGGACACGTGTTGCCCCCGGAGCTAGCCTCTGCGGAGGAGCGAGGTCAGCCTGCAGGACACGTGTCGCCTTCAGAGCTAGTCACTGCGGAAAAGAGAGGACCAGCCGCGCGGGAAACATGTCGCTCTCGGGGCTTGTCTCCGAGAGGTCTGACCCGCAGGACACGTGTCGCTCTCGGAGCACACCTCCGAGAGGTCCGACACTACCGAACACATGTCACCTACGGAGCTCATCTCCGGGAGGTCCGACGCTGATGGACACGTGGCAATCTCGGAGCCACCTCAGAAGAGATGGGAGGCCCGGCTCTAACACGTGGCACTATCGGAGCTCGCCTCCGAAGAGAGGGGAGGTTTGGCACTGACACGTGGCGTTTGCGAAGCTCGCATCTGTTGAGAGGGGAAGTCCCGACCCACCAGACACGTGGCGCACGCGGAGCTCGCCTTTGGGGGAGAGGGAGGTCCCGCCCGCCTGACACGTGGCACAACCGGGGCCCGCCTCTGCAGAAAAGGAGGCCCGACCCCTGCAGGACACGTGGAGCCTCCGGAGCTCATCACCGCAGAGGTGATGATATCTGAAGCGGATTTTGCTTCTGTACGCGCGGAAATACCGACACGGAAGGAAACCGACATGAATTCCACGTTGCTACCGCACCAAATCAAAGATAAGTTGTTAAGATTCAAAAACAATTTGAATAGGACTCTTATTTGAATTCCGATCAGAGTAGGACTCTTTGTTTCCCTCTTATAAATAGAACCCAGAACCTTTGGCCGCAACCACGTACTTATTTTCCACCTCCCGATTCAACGACTTGGAGCCCTAGCCCCCAACTCGCCGAGCTAAACACCTTAGCCGGAGTACAACCGCCGGAGAGACTGCCGACGAGCCCTGACACGATCGCCATCGCCAGAGGAGAGCCGACGATCTGTTTTTGCTAGGAGGGAGGACCCGAAGGAAGCAAGGTAGGTTTCCATTACCACCTTACGACAAGATCACGGTTTTCTTTGCATCTGTTCTCTTCGATCCGTTTGAACAGAAGCTTTTTCATGGACAGATCACGTGTTGATCGGTTTGATCTAGATCTTGAGTCAAGATCATCGCCATGTCCACATTTGATCTCTACACCTCTGTTCATCGTAAAACCCCATGCAAGCCATGCAAACATGCAAGAACACGTACAAACTAAACTTCACCATAGGATTAGCATGCATATGCACCATTGCATATTGAGTAAAGTTTATGCATAATGATTGATTGCTGTAAATCTTCTATATGCGTGATCGTAAATAGAAGGACAATCTCAGGGAGCTATCTACGAAGGATTTCAGCACCAAGACTTCGAGATCCAAGAGCAACAGAAGCCACAGGAACAAGGCAAGTGCCCCTTGACCATATTAATCCCATGTTTTTGGAAAACTGTTTTGTTTGCAAAAAGGTGTGTGTGCTTGAGTCAACTTGATGGTAAACCCTTTTATAGGAGTTTACTAGTTTTGGTAACCACCCTTGTCGTCGGGACAATTGATGGGTCGGGTATGGTCATTTTTGCTTTTTACTTCGCTAATCTATGTGATATGGGAAGCGATAGGATGTGTCTAGCTACTGCACTCATGAGAATATTGATAATGAGAACTTGATGTTATTGAATCGGAGGGAGATCTAGGCAAGCCTGGTTTGTGGAAGTGGTAGAATGAGATGGTGGTTTATTTGTCGCAGATCTAAGGACCGGTTCATGCGAGCACATGCCAGGAATACAGTGCCACCACAAGGCCAAGTATGGGTGCGGCTTAGCTGACTAATTAGGTATGTTGCTAGATTGTTATGGACCGTGGAAGGCGTGAGGAACGTGAGTCGAGTGAGGACTACCCTGGGAATTGCATGGCACAAGAGGGGGCCCGTGGGTGGGAGAATCGGAGATTCTAGCCTGCTGGTGAAACCTTAGTGAGTCCATACATCTAGTAGCCCCTTTGTAAAGGTTATTTTGTGATCTCTTGGCCATACACCGACGTTGTGTACTGGTATAATGGAGGTTCTGCAGTTGCCGACGGGTGACGAAATCACAAACTTGTGGGTAAAGTGGTGCAAACTCTATAGGGTATAAAACTATCATGATAGCCGTGCTTCCGGTCACAAGCGCCTGGCCAACTTCCATGATTAGATGGAATGGTTATTGGGATGGTATTGGTTTGGTTAAGGTTTGGTCTTTGGATTTGGTTTTCGGGACTGTTGAGTCCAAGTAATGAGATTGGTTGCATGACTGTTGAGTCATGGCAATGAGATTTGGTCTCGGTTATGAGATGGAATTGGATATGAGATGAGATGGTAGTGAATACGAGATGGCATTCATGAGCATGTGAAACGTTGAGAAAGATAAATGTTCGGATGAGATATGAAAAGTGGTGCATCATGATGGAGGTATGTTGATGTTTAAACACATGTTTAGATTACATTCATTTAAAGCTAGTTGCTGTTTTTATCATGATTTGTGAAATAAACTTTGCTTTTATGCAATGAGCCTGTTTATACCTACCTTGTTGTAAGCTACATGTCATGCTTTCCGCACTTGCTGAGTACGTCATGTACTCACCCTTGCATTATCATACATCATCATCAACAGGAGAGGAGTACTATGAAGACCAAGTGGAGTATTAGGCGTATGATCTATCCTCAACCTTGCCTGTGGAGTAGATATGGAGCCACTGCTGTTCTTAGTTGCTTCCGCGATAGTTTAGAAGACTCCCGCTGCTAGAATAAAGACTTCCGCTGCTAGAATAAGACATCCGCTGCTAAGATAAGACTTCCGCTGCTAAGATAAGACTTCCGCTGCTAGAATGAGTCTAAGACTCATGAGACATTATAATAAACCCTGTTATTCGTGGTATTATTCTGAAATTCAGTTTGTGGATTAAATGTGTATGTGTGATGAACATCCTAGGCACCATACGCATCAGTCTCGGTCCCGATAGGTTTTTCTTCTCGGGATAGGGGCGTCACATCATCTACGCCACTGCATCTTGAGTAGAGTTGTGCATGATGTTTGATTGCTGTAAATTTTGTATGTGTGTGGTCGTGAGTAAAAGGACAAGCTCAGGAAGCCATCTACGAAGAACTACAGCGCCAAGACTTTGAGACGCTTGAGCAACAAGAGCCACGGGAGCAAGGCAAGTGCCCCTTGACCATATTGATCCCATGTTTTGAAACTGTTTTGTTTGTGAAAACTGGTGTGCTTGAGTCAACTTGATGGGACACCCTTTTATCGGAGTTTACTAGTTTTGTTAACCATCCTTGTCACCGGGAAAGTTGATGAGTCGGGTATGGTCGTTTTTCCTTTTTGCTTCGCTTAATCTACGGGATACGGGAAGCCGAATTAAAACAAGTCTAGCTACTGCACTCACATGAATAAAGATCATGAGAACTTGATGATGTTAATGAGCATGGAATCGGGGGAGATCTAGGCAAGCTTGGCTTGTGGATGTTGCTGAATGAGATGGTGGTTTACTTGACGTAGATCTAAGGACCGGTTCATGCCAGCACATGCCAGGAAAACAGTGCCACCACAAGGCCAAATATGGGTGCGGCTTAGCTGACTAATTAGGTGTGTTGCTAGCTTGTTATGGACTGTGGATGGCGCGGGGAATGGGAGTCGAGGAGGACTGCCCTGGGAACTGCATGGCACAAGAGGGGGCCCGTGGGTGGGAGAATGGTGATTTGAGCCTGCCTGTGAAACCTTAGTGAGTCCATACATCTAGTAACCCCTTTGTAAAGGCTATTTTGTGATCTCTTGGCCATACACCGACGGTTGTGTACTGGTATAATGGAGGTTTTGCAGTCGCCGACGGGTGACGAAATCACAAACTTGTGGGTAAAGTGGTGCCACCTCTGCAGAGTGTAAAACTATCATGATAGCCATGCTTCCGGTCACAAGCACCTGGCCAACTCACATGATTAGAGGGAAAACTTGGGATGGTTATTTCGGTATGGTTATGGTATGGGATTGGTTTTGGGACTGTTTTAAGTCATGACATTGAGTTTGGTTTCAGTTATATGAATATGAGATGGTTATGAATGTTTATGAGTATGAGATGAACTTGAGAAAGGTTAATGGCTGGTTGAGACTTGATAAATGGTGAATTATGATAGAGAAAATGATGCTGAATTACTTGGTCATGTTGGGATAAATATCACTTAGAAGTAGTTGTTGTTTTTATCATGTCGTAAAATAAAATTTGCTTGCTGCAATGAGCCCTTTTTATTCCTACCTTGTTGAAAGCTACATGTCATACTTTTTCCGCACTTGCTGAGTACGACATGTACTCATCCTTGCATTATCACATAAACATTAGCGACAGGAGAAGAGTACTTCAAGGACCATGTGGAGTACTAGGCGTGCGAACTACCGTCAACATGCCTGTGGAGTTGAAGATGGAGCCTGCTGCTATTTAGTTATTTCCACCATCGTTTAGAGACTTCCGCTGCAAGAATAAGTTAGAGATTTATGAGTAAGACAATGAGTCGATGTAATAAAGTACTTAAAAACTATTTAATCATGGTTATATTATGAATTCAGTTTGTGGATTACATGTGTATGTGTGATGAACATCTTGGGCATACATATGCATTAACTTGGTTCTGTTTTCAGAACCGGGTGTCACAGCAGCCACAACTCACACCAAGCACAAAAACACAAGCAATCATCACAAAAGTTCAGCACAACACTCTTATTCAAGCTACTACAATCTAAGCGTTCCTATTACAGCTTATTCAATGGGAAACCTAAACTTAATCGTGAGAACCGGTGTTGTTCTCTCCGTGTGACGGGGGTGGTCCATACATGGGTGCACGCCATGGTGAGTCGGCAGTCGATGTAGGGATAGATGATGCTGGTGCTCCATTTGCCCTCGCATTGGCAGGAGTCTCCTCCTGTTTTCCAACGAGTACAACTTCTTGCGGAGGTAATGGATCTCTTCTTGTGCGCTTGCATAGCAGTTTCCTAACTCCACGAGCAACCTCTGAGACTTATCAGCAGCTTGTGGGATGGAAAGAGCTCCTTCATGTGGTCCAATGATCTCCCTTGTACCACTCTTCCGATACAGGTGCAGCCCAAAGGTAGTGTTCTCATGCTGCTCACGGAAGGTGTAGCACAGTCCGGTGAGTGCATAATGCAGCATCATCCATAGCTTCTGCCCTTGTAGCTCTCCATGTGCGTGCGAAGTGCCGAGTGACAACCCTACCGTTATATAGGATGGTTACTTCAGCCTTCCACTCTTTATGACCGAGACGAGGGACTTTCTTGAGAAGATATTCCGGGTATAAGCTGCAGCAATCCAGAAATTCTTTGAGCTCCTTGAATATGTGTCCTCCTTCCATTCCATCGGGCTGGAATTCTTGAACTGAACGGTTGGCCCGTTCATCACCTTCATTATTGGCCTCAGCAAGGGTTGGCTCCTCTTCGAATTCATCTCCTCCCGACATAGCTTCATGAGGCCCCACGGGGTGTAAGCCCACGTTAAACTCCTCCTGAGGTGTGTACCAATTCCGTTCTTGTGGATCATCCTCCATGCCGTCTTTGAATGGTTCCACCTCTTCCAGATCCTCTTCCTCATGCATAGAGCTATCGACTTCATCTTCATCATGAGGTTCCATCTTCACCTCCTCCCAATATGGTCCATCGGATACCTCAATAGGGTTAAGTGCACTCCCACGTGGTGGTGGACGAGTCCTTATGCGTGTTGTGCTCCTAATCACCGACATCTTTAAATAATACATGAAAAACTTTAGAGAAGGAAGAAATAACTCCAACACTTCAGAAGCTATGAAACAAGAAAGCAAAAGTGTTGCTGTCCAAAAGAAGAGAAAAAGAGGGGCTGATAATAGAACCAAGTGAATGCATATGTGTGCCCGGGATGTTCATCACACATACAAATGCAATCCACAAACTAAATTCAGAATATAACCACGAATAAATAGTGTTTAAGTACTTTATTACAATAAATCAATGTCTCACTCATGAATATCTAACTATTCTTGTAGCGGAAGACTCTAAACGTGTGACACCCGCAATTTCATAATCATGTATGCAATCATATTTTATGTAGAGAAAACATTTTAAAATAAGTTGAAACAAAGAAAGAATCAAAAAGTTAGCCAAAAAGAGCAAATTCCAGTTTACCGAGAGCGTTGAAGACAAGTCCCGCGGCCCGCTGGCCACGTGGCGCCTTCGGAGCTCATCCCTGCAAAGGGGGAGGGGTCCGCCGCTAATTGGCTACATGGCAGGCTCGGGGCTCGTCTCTGCGGAAGGGGCGAGGTTCAACCTCGTGGGACACGTGTTGCCCACGAAGCTAGCGTCTGCAAAGGAGCGAGGTCAGCCCGCAGGACATGTGTCGCCTTCGGAGCTAGTCACTGCGGAAAAGAGTGGACCAGTCGCGCGGGACACGTGTCGCTCTCGAAGCTCTTCTTCGAGAGGTCCGACCCATGGGACACGTGTCGCTCTCGGAGCTCACCTCCGAGAGGTCCGGTCCTATTGGACACGTGTCACCTCCGGAGCTCACCTCCGGGAGGTCCGACACTACCGGACACGTGTCACCTTCGGAGCTCACCTCCGGGAGGTCCAACACTATTGGACACGTGTCAACCTCGGAGCTTGTCTCTGAGGAGAAAGGAAGTCTGGCGCTACTGGACACGTGGCATTCTCGGAGCCCACCTACGAAGATAGGGGAGGTCCGGCTCTAACACGTGGCACTATCAGAGCTCACCTACGAAGAGAGGGGAGGTCCGGAACAGACACATGGCGTATGCGGAGCTCGTCTCTGGAAAGAGGGGAGGACCTGACCTGCCAGTACGCGTGGCGCACGCGGAGCTCGCCTCTGAGTAAGAGGGAGGTCTCGCCCGCCTGACACGCGGCACAACCGGAGCTTGTCTCTGCGGAAAAGGGAGCCCAGGTTCCCGCAGGACACATGGAGCCTTTGGAGCTCACCGCCGCGAAGGAAATAAGATTTGAAGCGGTTTTTGCTTCTGTATGTACGGGAATACCAACACGGAAGGAAAACTGACACGAATTTTACATTGCTACCGCACCAAATCAATTGAAGATAAGTTGTTAAGATTCAAAAACAATTTGAATAGGACTCTTATTCGAATTCCGATCAGATTAGGACTCTTCTCTTTCCGATTGTAAATAGAACCCGAAACAACCCCTTGGTCATAACATCTTTTCTAAGCCGACAACTTAGAAGCCCTAGCCCCAAGCTCGCCGAGCTAAACCCCTTCACCGGAGTTTGATCACCTAAGAGACCACCGACGAGCCCAGACACGATCGCCGTCGCCGGAAGAGAGCCCCGACGATCTGATTTTGCTAGGAGGGAGGACTCGAAGGAAGTAAGATAGGTTTTCAATACCACCTTACGACATCATCGCGTTTTCTTTGCATCTGTTCTTCGATCCTTTCGAACAGAAGCTTTTTCGTGGACAGATCCCCGTGTTGATCGGTTTGATCTAGATATTAAGTCAAGATCATTACCACGTACACATTTGATCTTTACACCTCTATTCATCTTAAAACCCCATGCAAGCCTATTAAAACATGCAAGAACGCATACAAACTAAACTACATCATAGGATTAACATGCATATGCATCATTGCATCTTAAAGTAGAGTTTGTGCATGATGATTGATTGCTATGAATCTTGTATGTGCGTGATCGTGTATAGAAGGACAAGCTCAGGGAGCTACCTACGACGAACTACAACACCAAAAATTTGAGCAATAGGAACCGCAAGAACAAGGCAAGTGCCCCTTGACCATATTGATCCCATGTTTTTGGAAAACTGTTTTGTTTGCGAAAAGGTGTGTGTTCTTGAGTCAACTTGATGGGAAACCCTTTTATAGGAGTTTACTAGTTTTGTTAACCACCCTTGTCACCGAGAAAATTAATGAGTCGGGTATGGTTTTTGCTTTTACACTTCGCTGAGTCCATGGGATACGGGAAGCGAGATAGATGTGTCTAGCTAACTGCACTCGTATGAATAGTGAGAAACGTATATTGTTAATGAACATGAATCGGAGGGAGATCTAGGCAAGATTGGTTTTGTGGAAGAGGTAGAATGAGATGGTGGTTTACTTGCCGTAGATCTAAGGACCGGATCATGCCAGCCATGCCAGGATAACAGTGCCACCACAAGGCCAAATATGGGTGCAGCTTAGCTGACTAATTAGGTAAGTTGCTAGATTGTTATGGACCGTGGAAGGTGCGGGTAATGGGAGTCGAGTGAGGACTGCCCTGGGAACTGCATGGCAGAAGAGGGGGCCCGTGGGTGGGAGAATTGGAGATTCTAGCCTGCTGGTGAAACCTTAGTGAGTCCATACATCTAGTAGCCCCTTTGTAAAGGCTATTTTGTGATATCTTGGTCATACACCGACGTTTGTGTACTGGTATAATGGAGGTTATGCAGTCACCGACGGGTGATGAAATCACAAACTTGTGGGTAAAGTGGTACAAACTCTGCAGAGTCTAAAACTATCATGATAGCCGAGCTTACGGTCACGAGCGCCTGGACAACTCACATGATTAGATGGGATGGTTATTGGGAGGTTATGGTTTTTGATTTGGTTATGCTTTGGTCTTTGGATTTTGTTTTCGGGACTGTTGAGTCCGGGTAATGAGATTGGCTGCATGACTGTTGAGTCATGGCAACGAGATTTGGTCTCAGAATGAGACGGAATTGAATATGAGATGAAATGGTAGTGAATACGAGATGGTATTCATGATATGGTAGTGAATACGAGGTGGTATTCATGAGCAAAGTTGAGAAAGATTAATGTCTGGTTGAGACATGGAAAGGGATGAATCATAATGGAGGTGTGTTAATGTTTAAATACATGTTGGGATTACATTCACTTAAAGCTAAGTTGTTGTTTTTATCGTGTTTTGAGAAATAAATTTTGCTTTCTGCACTAAGACTTCTCCCGCACTTGCTGAGTACATCATGTACTCAAACTTGCATTGTTACTTCATCATCAGCAACAGGAGAGTACTATAAAGACCAAGTGGAGCATTAGGCGTGTAATCTGTCCTGAACCTTGCCTGTGGAGTAGGAGATGGAGCCGCTGCTGCTGCTTAGTTGCTTCCGCGATAGATAGAAGACTTCCGCTGCTAGAATAAAGATCAGCTCTGCTAGAATAAGACTTCCGCTGCTAGATTAAGACTTCCGCTGCTAGCATGAGTTTTAAGACTCATGAGACTTTGTAATAAAACCCTGTTCATTCGTGGTATTATATTCCGAATTCAGTTTGTGGATGATATGTGTATGTGTGATGAACATCCTGGGCACACATACGCATCAGTCTCAGTTCCGAGAGGTTCTCTCTCAGAACAGTGGCATCACAAATTGGTATCAGAGCCACGGTTGACGGTATATCATACGCCTAGAAAACACAGATTGGCATCAACCTGCCATGGGTTGACCGTTGGTCACACGCCTAAACAGAAATCACAGATTGATGTTAGAGCTGCCATGCTTAGTCACAGATTGGTATCAACCTACCACGGTTGATCGTAGGTCACACACCTAGATAGAGATCACAGATTGGTATAGATACCACGGTTGACCGTAGGATGCAACCCCTAGTAACAGATTGGTATTAGAAGCCACGCTGACCATAGGATGCAAGCTTAGGTAAAATGTATAGATTGGCATTGGAACCACCTTGACTATAGGACTCCCATTGAATAAGCTTGAATAGAAGTTGTGTGAATCTTTGTGATGATTGCTTGTGATCGTGTGCTTAGTGTGAGTTGTGGGACGTTTTAGCGTTGTCCATATCCACACGTAGTAGAGAGATGTGAGATGCTTTGGCACTTGTTCACATCCTCATATAAGGCTAATATATGTAGCCCATCCACCTTGATGCATATAGTTTGGGGGATCCATATAACCTTCTAACCTCTATTCTATCCAACTCTCTCTCACAGATGGTGAGAGGAAACGCCGGCCATCAAGGGAGGAACATCCATGGCAACCAAGAAGAGGACCACGTCGAAGTTCCTGAGAATGACAACCCCGGAGCTGGTGCAAACAACTTGGAACGATTGATGGCCATGCAGAACCAGCTTATGCAAACCATGATCCAAACTTTGGGTCAGCT
The DNA here is from genome assembly GCA_030760725.1 of Neostapfia colusana. Taxonomy (NCBI): domain Eukaryota; kingdom Viridiplantae; phylum Streptophyta; class Magnoliopsida; order Poales; family Poaceae; genus Neostapfia; species Neostapfia colusana. Next base: position 122,979,563 of record JASWHV010000001.1, on the reverse strand, counting down.
GCAAGCCAACAACAATAACCCCGTTCCTGCACCCCCGCCACCACCACCGCCACCACCACCTGCTCACAACCGACTGGGACAGTTCATGAGGACTCGACCCCCTACCTTTTCACAAGCTAATGACCCCATGGAGGCCAACGACTGGTTGAAGTCCATGGAGAAGAAGCTTGCCATAGTTCAGTGCAATGACCGAGAGAAGGTTCTCTTCGCGTCGCACCAAGTCATGGGAGCAGCCGCTTACTGGTGGGATGCCCTTTGCAATGCTCATGATGACCCAGAGACTATTACTTGGACTGAGTTCAAGGAGAGTTTCCTCTCTCATTACATCCCCGCTGGTGTCATGATGCTTAAAAGGCAGGAGTTCGAAGGTCTCCGCCAGGGCAAGAAAAGCGTGAATGAGTACCTTAACAAGTTCATGCAGATTTCGAGGTATGCCCCCGAAGATGTCAACTCGGACCAAACAAAGCAGTACCTGTTCATGAGAGGGTTGAACAATGAGATCCAAGTTCAGCTCCTCAACAATGACTATGCTAACTTCCAGAAGCTGGTTGACAACGCCATAGTGGTGGAGAGCAAGATCCGAGAGATCGAGCAAGAGGGCAAAAGAAAGATGCCATACCAGCCACAAGGGAGTAATGCACGCTCTCGGTGCATGCCCCCAGCTGCACTGCAGTATGGATCATCCGCTCCTACTTTTCGCCCTAACCAGCCACCACAACAACGTCCTGCCATGCAAGCACCTCGTGTGCCTTTGCCTCCTGCACCCCGACCCAACATGGGCGCTCCTGCTCAAAACCCCTGCCCCAACGTACCTGTTGTCGTGGGCAACAAGGCATGTTTTGCATGCGGAGAGACAGGACACTTCGCGGGCCAGTGCCCGAGGAGAGGTCTTGGACAACAAGGCAACGTGCCCAAGCAGAACCTATGGCCGAACGGAGGAGCCAATCAAGGAAACTGTGGACAGCAGAACTATGCTCGCGGCAACGTGAACCATGTTTCTGCTGAGGAAGCACAACTGGCTGAGGACATCGTGATTGGTATGTTCCTTGCCAACTCAAACCAAGCCACCATTCTATTTGATTCCGGAGCATCACATTCATTCATATCATCCAAGTATGTTGCCAAGTATAATCTACCCATATCACACTTGAAATATACTATGTTGTTAATTCTCCCGGTGGAGAGATGAGGACTAATATAGTATGTCTGAAATTAAACCTTAAAATAAGGGGGGGTAGACTTCCTTGCCAACCTCATTGTCTTGGATTCCCAAGGGCTTGACATAATACTCGGAATGGATTGGTTAAGCAAGCACAACGAAGTAATCCAATGTGCTGAGAGGAGCGTGCAGTTGACAAACGAGCACGGTACTTGTATCGAGTTCGAGTCAGCCCAACCAACAACCAAGAAGGCAACGTTGAATCACGTTGAAGAAGCAACACTGGAAGACATTCCGGTGGTTCAAGAATTCTCGGACGTGTTCCCGGAAAAACTTCCAGGTATGCCGCCTGACCGGGACATTGAGTTTTCCATTGACTTGGTACCCGGAACCGCACCTATAGCAAAGAGACCCTATAGGATGCCCGTCAACGAACTAGTGGAGCTCAAGAAGCAAATTTAGGAGCAGCTAGAGAAGGGCTTTATACGTCCAAGCTCGTCACCATGGGGAGCCCCTGCGCTCTTCGTAGACAAGAAGGATGGAACCCAAAGGATGTGCGCGAACTATAGGTCTCTCAATGAGGTAACGATCAAGAACAAGTACCCTCTGCCCCGCATAGAGGACCTGTTCGACCAGATGAAGGGAGCTCGAGTCTTCTCCAAGATTGATCTTCGATCGGGATATTTCCAGCTGAAGATTAAGCCCTCCGACATACCCGAGACTGCCTTTTGAACACGGTATGGTTCGTATAAATATACCGCTATGTCTTTTGGGTTAACGAATGCACCTGCATACTTCATGTACCTCATGAACAAGGTTTTCATGGAGTACTTGGACAAGTTCGTCGTAGTTTTCATTGACAACATCATGGTGTATTCAAAAAGCGAGGAGGAGCATGAAGAACACTTGAGATTGACATTGCAGAAGCTGTGCGAGCATCAATTGTATGCCAAATTCAGCAAATGTCAATTTTGGCTAAAGGAGATATCGTTCCTAGGCCACATCATCTCCGAGGAAGGAGTATCGGTTGATCCCGGAAAAGTGGGAGATGTTCTGAAGTGGAACCAACCGCAAAACGTGAGGGATATTCGGAGTTTCCTTGGGATGGCTGGATACTACCGAAGGTTTATCAAGGACTTCTCCAAAATAGCAAACCCTATGACGGAGCTATTGATGAAAGGAAAAGCCTTCCAATGGACACCAGCGTGCCAAGAAAGATTTGAGGAGCTCAAGAAAAGGCTAACCACAACACCGGTTCTAGTATTACCGGATGTAAGCAAGAGCTTTGACATATATTGTGATGCATCCAGACAAGGGCTTGGATGTGTGCTCATGCAAGAAGGACAAGTGGTAGCCTATGCATCGAGACAACTCAAGAAACACGAGCTAAATTACCCTACACATGACCTGGAGCTAGCAGCCGTGGTTCATGCATTGAAGATTTGGAGACATTATATCCTTGGCCACCGATGTGAGATCTATACGGATCATAAAAGCCTCAAGTACATATTTACCTAAACGGATTTGAATTTGAGGCAACGTCGATGGTTGGAGCTTATCAAGGATTATGATGTTGGAATCAACTATCACCCTGGAAAGGCCAATGTAGTACCTGATGCTTTGAGCCGGAAGGGAGCATGTCACCAACTCACGATTCGGGAGCTACCACCCGAACTACGAAAGGAGTTCGAACGGTTACGTCTCGGGTTCTTGAACGAGATGGAAGTGATGGAACTCCATTATTCATTGGAACAAGAGATAAGAGATGGCCAAACCACGGATGAGATCAAGGAGATCAATGAAAGGATTCAACAAGGAATAGAAAAGGACTTCAAGGAAGACGAGAAGGGTACGCTTTGGCTAGGAAAAAGGATTTGTGTGCCTAACATGAAGCACATCCGCAACACGATATTAAAGGAGGCACATGACTCACATTATTCCATACATCCCAGAAGTACCAAGATATACAAGGACCTGAAAACTTGTTATTGGTGGGATGGTATGAAAAGGGACATAGCAGAGTATGTTGCCCTATGCGACACATGCCAATGGGTGAAGGCCGAACATCAAAGACCCGCTGGATTGTTGCAACCCCTTAAAGATACCCGAGTGGAAGTGGGAAGACATCAGTATGGATTTCATCGTCGGATTACCACGTACTCGATCGGGTTACGACTCAATCTGGGTTATCGTGGACCGATTGATGAAAACAACTCATTTTCTTCCTGTTAAAACCACGTACCGCGTGGCAGATCTAGCCGAGCTATACATGGAGCAAATTGTGTGCCGTAATGGAGTCCCGAAGAGGATAGTCTCAGATCGGGGTTCTTAGTTTATCACTAGATTTTGGAGGAAGCTGCAGAAAGCTATGGGTACACGACTAGATTTTAGCTCCGCTTACCACCCGCGGACTGTTGGACAAACCGAAAGGACAAACTAAATTTTGGAAGACATGTTGAGAGCATGTGACTTGAAGCATGGACGAAGTTGGGATAGGAGCTTGCCATATGCCGAATTCTCTTATAACAACAGCTATCAAGCCAGCTTGAAGATGTCACCTTTTGAAGCGTTGTATGGTAGACGGTGTAGGACGCCGTTGTTTTGGAACGAGACCGGAGAGAACCAAGTGTTTGGACCCGAAGTGTTACAAGAAGCTGAGACGCAAGTCCAAACAATACGGGAGAACTTGAAGGCTTCTCAGTCACGACAGAAAGGCTATGCAGACAATAGGCAAAGAAAATTGACTTTCGAAGTAGGAGACTTCGTATACCTTAAGGTATCGCCTATCCGAGGCCAACGACGTTTCAAAGTCAAAGGCAAGCTAGGACCTCGCTACATAGGCCGTTTAAGATTTTGGACAAGCGAGGAGAAGTAGCCTATCAACTAGAGCTCCCAACGCACCTCACCGACATACCTGATGTGTTTCATGTATCCCAGCTCAAGAAGTGCTTGAGGGTACCGGAAGAGCAAATACCAATGGATGAACTTGAACTTCAGGAGGATCTGACCTATGTAGAGCACCCTGTCCGAATTTTGTACGTGAAGGAAAGGGTCACGAGGAACAAAGTGATCCGATGGTGCAAAGTACAATGGAGCCATCACACAGAAGCTAAAGCCACATAGGAGTGTGAAGAAGACATCAAGGCAGAATTCCCTCATCTATTCTCCACTAACAAATCTTGAGGGCGAGTTTCAATTTAAGGGGGTAGATTTGTGACACACGCAATTTCATAATCATGTATGCATTCATATTTTATGTAGAGAAAACATTTTAAAATAAGTTGAAACAAAGAAAGAATAAAAAAGTTAGACAAAAAGAACAAATTCCAGTTTACCGAGAGCGCCGAAGACAACTCCCGCGGCCCGCTGGCCACGTGGTGCCTTCGGAGCTCATCCCTGCAAAGGGGGAGGGGTCCGCCGCTAATTGGCTACGTGGCAGGCTCGGGGCTCGTCTCTGCGAAAGGGGCGAGGTTCAACCCCGTGGGACACGTGTTGCCCCCGGAGCTAGCCTCGGCAAAGGAGGGAGGTCAGCCTGCAGGACACGTGTCACCTTCGGAGCTAGTCACTGCGGAAAAGAGAGGACCAGCCGCGCGGGACACGTGTCGCTCTCGGAGCTCTTCTCCGAGAGGTCCGACCTGCAGGGCACGTGTCGCTCTCGAAGCTCACCTCCGAGAGGTCCGGTCCAATTGGACATGTGTCACCTCCGGAGCTCACCTCCGGGAGGTCCGACACTACCGGACATGTGTCACCTCCGGAGCTCACCTTCGGGAGGTCCAACACTATTGGACACGTGTCAACCTCGGAGCTTGTCTCTGAGGAGAAAGGAAGTTTGGCGCTACTGGATACGTGGCATTCTCGGAGCCCACCTCCGAAGAGAGGGGAGGTCCGACTCTGACACGTGGCACTATCGGAGCTCACCTACAAAAGGGGAGGTCCGGAACTGACACGTGGCGTACACGGAGCTCGTCTCTGGAAAGAGGGGAGGTCCCGACCCGCCAGGACGCGTGGCGCACGCGGAGCTCGCCTCTGAGTAAGAGGGAGGTCTCGCCCGCCCGACACGCGGCACAACCGGAGCTTGTCTATGCGGAAAAGGGAACCCAGGTTCCCGCAGGACACGTGGAGTCTCCAGAGCTCACCGCCGCAAAGGAAACGAGATTTGAAGCGGTTTTTGCTTGTGTACGTACGGGAATACCGACACGGAAGGAAAACCGACACAAATTCTATGTTGCTACCGCACCAAATCAATTGAAGATAAGTTGTTAAGATTCAAAAACAATTTGAATAGGACTCTTATTCGAATTCCAATCAGATTAGGACTCTTCTCTTTCCGATTATAAATAGAACCCGAAACAACCCCTTGGTCGTAACATCTTATCTAAGCCGACAACTTAGAAGCCCTTGCCCCAATCTCGCCAAGCTAAACCCCTTCGCCAGAGTTTGACCACCTAAGAGACCGCCGACGAGCCCAGACACGATCGCCGTCGCCGGAAGAGAGCCCTGACGATCTGATTTTGCTAGGAGGGAGGACTCGAAGGAAGTAAGGTAGGTTTCCAATACCACCTTACGATATCATCGCGTTTTCTTTGCATCTGGTCTTCAATCCTTTCGAACAGAAGCTTTTTCATGGATAGATCACGTGTTGATCGGTTTGATCTAGATCTTAAGTCAAGATCATTACCACGTCCACATTTGATCTTTACACCTCTGTTCATCGTAAAACCCCATGCAAGCCTATTAAAACATGCAAGAATAGGTACAAACTAAACTGCATCATAGGATTAACATGTATATGCATCATTGCATCTTAAAGTAGAGTTTGTGCATGATGATTGATTGCTATGAATCTTGTATGTGCGTGATCGCGTATAGAAGGACAAGCTCAGGGAGCTACCTACGACGGAATACAACAGCAAGAATTTGAGCAACAGGAACCGCAAGAACAAGACAAGTGCCCCTTGACCATATTGATCCCATGTTTTTGGAAAACTGTTTTGTTTGCGAAAAGTGTGTGTGCTTGAGTCAATTTGATGGGAAACTCTTTCATAGGAGTTTACTAGTTTTGTTAACCACCCTTGTCACCGGGAAAGTTAATGAGTCAGGTATGGTTTTTGCTTTTATGCTTCGCTGAGTCCATGGGATACGGGAAGCAACATAGATGTGTCTAGCTAACTGCACTCGTATGAATAATGAGAAACGGATATTGTTAATGAATATGAATCGGAGGGAGATCTAGGCAAGATTGGTTTTGTGGAAGAGGTAGAATGAGATGGTGGTTTACTTGCCATAGATCTAAGGACCGGTTCATGCCATCCATGCCAGGATAACAGTGCCATCACAAGGCCAAATATGGGTGCAGCTTAGCTGACTAATTAGGTAAGTTGCTAGATTGTTATGGACCGTGGAAGGTGCGGGGAATGGGAGTCGAGTGAGGACTGCCCTGGGAACTGCATGGCACAAGAGGGGGCCCGTGGGTTGGAGAATTGGAGATTCTAGCCTGCTGGTGAAATCTTAGTGAGTCCATACATCTAGTAGCCCCTTTGTAAAGGCTATTTTGTGATCTCTTGGCCATACACCGATGGTTGTGTACTGGTATAATGGAGGTTCTGCAGTCGCCGATGGGTGACGAAATCACAAACTTGTGGGTAAAGTGGTACAAACTCTGTAGAGTCTAAAACTATCATGATAGCCGAGCTTACGGTCACGAGCGCCTGGACAACTCACATGATTAGATGGGATGGTTATTGGGAGGTTATGGTTTTTGATTTGGTTATGCTTTGGTCTTTGGATTTTGTTTTCGGGACTGTTGAGTCCGGGTAATGAGATTGGCTGCATGACTGTTGAGTCATGGCAACGAGATTTGGTCTCGGAATGAGACGGAATTGAATATGAGATGAAATGGTAGTGAATACGAGATGGTATTCATGAGATGGTAGTGAATACGAGATGGTATTCATGAGCAAAGTTGAGAAAGATTAATGTCTGGTTGAGACATGGATGAATCATAATGGAGGTATGTTAATGTTTAAATACATGTTGGGATTACATTCACTTAAAGCTAAGTTGCTGTTTTTATCGGGTTTTGAGAAATAAATTTTGCTTTCTGCACTAAGCCTTTTTATACCTTCCTTGCTGTGAGCTACATATAATATTTTCCCGCACTTGCTGAGTACATCATGTACTCAAACTTGCATTGTTACTTCATCATCAGCAACAGGAGAGTACTATAAAGACCAAGTGGAGCATTAGGCATGTAATCTGTCCTCAACCTTGCCTGTGGAGTAGGAGATGGAGCCGCTGCTGCTGCTTAGTTGCTTCCGTGATAGATAGAAGACTTCCGCTGCTAGAATAAAGACTTCCGCTGCTAGAATAAGACTTACGCTGCTAGATTAAGACTTCCACTGCTAGCATGAGTTTTGAGACTCATGAGACTTTGTAATAAAACCCTGTTTATTCGTGGTATTATATTCTGAATTCAGTTTGTGGATGATATGTGTATGTGTGATGAACATCCTGGGCACACATACGCATCAGTCTCAGTTCCGAGAGGTTCTCTCTCAGAACAGTTGCGTCACAAAACGACAGCGGAAAATAACTAAACAGCAGGCTCCAACTTCAACTCCACAGGCATGTTGACGGTAGTGCGCACGCCTAGTACTCCACATGTTCCTCGAAGTACTCTTCTCCTGTAGCTGATGTATATTTGGGGATTCAAGGGTGAGTATATGTCATACTCAGCAAGTGCGGGAAACGTATGACATGTAGCTTACAACAAGGTAGGCAATAAAGAGGCTCATTGTAGCAAGCAAGTTTTATTTCATAAACATGGTAAAAACAGCAACTATTTCTAGGTGAGTTAAATCCCAATATAACCAAGTAAAACAGCAATATTCTTTCACCATGATTCACCATTTATCAAGTTTCAACCAGCCATTAATCTTTCTCAAGTTCATCTCATGCTTATAAATATTCATAACCATCTCATATTCATATAACCGAAACCAAACTCATTGTTATGACTCAAAACAGTCCCAAAACCAATCCCAATGACCATACCCAAATATCCATACCATATTTTGCCTCTAATCATGGAAGTTGGTCAGGTGCTTGTGACCGGAAGCACGACTATCATGATAGTTTTACGCTCTGCAGAGGTGGCACCACTTTACCCACAAGTTTGTGATTTGGTCACCCGTCAGTTACTAGAAAGAACCTCCATTATACTAGTACACAACCGTCGGTGTATGGCCAAGAGATCACAAAATAGCCTTTACAAAGGGGCTACTAGGATGTACGGACACACTGAGGTTTCACCGGCAGGCTTGAATCTCCATTCTCCCACCCATGGGCCCTCTCTTGTGCCATGCAGTTCCCAGGGCAGTCCCTATATTCATGGCATGTGCTCGCATGAACCGGTCCTTAGATCTATGGCAGGTAAACCACCATCTCATTCTACCTCATTCACAAACCAATCTTGCCTAGATCTCCCCCGATTTATATTCATTGTCATCATCAAGTTCTCATTAACATTATTCATATGAGTGCAGTAGCTAGACATGTTCTATCTCGCTTCCCATAACCCGTAAGCTAAGCGAAGCAAAAAGCAAAAACGACCATACCCGACTCATAAACTTTCCCGGCGACAAGGGTGGTTAACAAAGCTACTAAACTCCTATAAAAGGGTTTCCCATCAAGTTTTGACTCAAGCATACATGTTTTTGCAAACAAAACAGATTCAAAACATGGGATCAATATGGTCAAGGGGCACTTGACTTGTTCCTGTGGCTTCTGTTGCTCAGGCGTCTCGAAATCTTGGTGCTGTAGCCCTTCGTAGGTAGCTCCCTGAGCTTGTCCTTCTACTTACGATCACGCACATACAAAATTTACAGCAATCAAACATCATGCACAAACTTTACTTAAGATGCAATGGTGTATATGCATGCTAACCTATGGTGCTGTTTCATTAGATCAGTTTGTACGTGTTCTTGCATGTTTTAATAGGCTTGCATGGGGTTTTACGATGAACAAGGGTGTAAAGATCAAGTGCGGACGTGGTGATGATCTTGACTCAAGATCTAGATCAAACCGATCAACACGTGATCTGTCCACACGAAAAATCTTCTGTTCGAAGGGATCAAAGAAACAGATGCGAAGAAAACCGCGATAATGTTGTAAGGTGGTAACGAAGACCTACCTCTCTTCTCCTTACGATCGTCAACTCTTTTCCGGCGACGGCTTGTCAGCGGTGCTCACCGGTGACTGAACTCTGGCTAGAGGTGTAACTTGGTGAGTTAGAAGCTAGGGCCTCCAAGTCGTCGACTCGGGAGGTGGAAAATAAGAGTTCGTGGTTGCGGCCAGGGGTTTTGGGTTCTATTTATAAGGGGTCTAAGAAGAGTCCTACTGCGATTGGATTTCAAATAAGAGTCCTATTCAAATTGTTTTGGATCTTAACAACTTATCTCCAATTGATTTGGTTGCAGTATTCAACGAGGAAGAATTCGTATCGGTTTCCTCAATACCGGGTACTCGCGTACAGGGGAAAACCGCTTAAGGATCTCATCCTCCCGCAGGGATAAGCTCCGGAGACTCCACGTGTCCAGAGGGGGCCTGGCCTCCCTTTTCCGCAGAGACAAGCTCCAGTTGTGCCGCGTGTCAGGCGGGCGGGACCTCCCCTCTCCTCAGAGGCGAGCTCCGCGTGCGCCACGTGTATTGGCGGGCGGGACCTCCCCTCTCCCTCAGAGGTGAGCTCTGCGTGCGCCACGTGTCCGTGCTGGACCTCCCCTCTCTTCGGAGGTGAGATCCGAGAGTGCCACGTGTCCAGTAGCGCCGGACTTCCTTTCTCCTCAGGGACGAGCTCCGAGGTCAACACGTGTCCCGTAGTGTCGGACCTCCCTTCCCTTTGGAGGTGTGCTCCGAGGATGACACGTGTCCCGTAGTGTCGGACCTCCCTTCTCCTCGGGGGTGTGTGTGTAAAAGCCCAAGAAAGTGACTTGCAAAAGTGATCATGTTATCACCTCACAACACCACAGCTCATCTTGTGGATGTCTGCTAAACATTTGTGAAGAGTAAGTAACCACCATCAAAAGGGTGATTAGAGGGGAAAGCCCTAACTTCCAAAAAGTGGGATTGCTACACATGAACATGAAAGGTTGAGCTCACCCTTAGACCTTATATATTCTTGGAAAGCCTCAGGCTAAATTTCATGCAAATCCAACACTTTTTGAGGCACTTTTGGAGACAATTCAAAAAGGGGCCAATTTGAATGCAAATTCAAATTTCAGCAAATTTCATCACTTGAATTCAAAAGTTGACTTGATATTCAAACTCAGCATATTTTTCTGAGTTATCCCACCAATTTTCATCCCCATTGGACTTCATCTTGTCGGGAGCTAAATTTGCATTATTCAAAAACTGAATTTGAATTTCAGTTCAAACATGCAGCAAATTTGGCCAAACTAGTTTCAAATTTTAGAAATCAAATTCAAACAAGGACTTGGAGGTTAAGTCTCACATTCAATTGTGAGTATCTGGGGATATTTTCAGCAAAAACAGAGGTGAAAAAGTAGAAGAGGATTAGAGGGGAGGGACCCACCTGTCAGTAGCCTTCACACTGAAGTCTTCAGGTGATTTTTCTCTTGGCCGAGAGCACGCGCCAGCCAGCCACGGCGTCGGTGCCTGACCACCTCAGCCAGGCCAGCTCCTGCTCGGTGAGGGGGGGGGAGAAAAGATCACAGGCCAAAGGGATAAACCGTGTCCTCCCGCCGTGCTTCATTTCTCTCCTCGCGCAGTCTCTGTTCTGCCCGCAAACCACCGCCGCAACTCGCTCCGAGTTTGCCTCCCTCTGGTCACCGGCGTCCGGGCAACACAATCCTACTCGTGCCCAATGATCAACAAAGGAAACAACCACCCTAAGGTGTTTGTCCTGCTAGTCCAAACCGTTCATCGTTTCATGCACTGTCGAGGGAGAACTTTCCCGGGAAAGTTTCGGTGTTCTTAGGATCGAGCCATCCCAAATCCAAAAATTCGTGGGTATTAGATCATCCCCGGGTATACCGATCTACACACATGATCTACACCTTGCCACGGCCATCTAGGATCAAAAAGTACAAAGAACCATCGAGTATGGACTCGGGTTATCGTGTTTTTCAGGTCACAGCCGATATCGGGCCTAGGTCGACGGTGAGCGCATAGCTCCGGCCGTTTCCATGGGAAACATAGCTCATTCTCGTGCTCAGAATGCCACAGCAGAGCTGTAGGAGAAAACCGTGCTGAAAATAAGGCCCTGAGTAGCTCGGGCGACATCGCCGGAGTAGGGAGAGCCGCTGTCACCGTCGCGGGCATGGTTCCGGCCATCGCCGAGCTTCGGTGAGGGCACCAGCGTGTTCTCCGAGCCAAGTTAGGCACAGGCGGCGAAATACGTCGGAGGTCATGCAGCGAGATGGCCGGCGGCGAGAGCTCCGGCGAAGCGCCGCCGCGGAAGTCGCGGGAGGTCGCGAGGTAGACGAAGGGGGGGCCGGGTCCACCGGTCAGTCTCTGTTCTCGCACAGGGATCCACTTTGCGGCCGGGATCCGGTGCGGCAGCATGGGTAAAACCATGTGGGCTGCGGTGTGGCCGTGTTCTCAGTGGGCCGGTTTAAAGAGTGGGCCCCACCCGCAGAGCTTAAACATTTTAGGATTTTCCAGTTTAGATAAAACTTCAAATGCATAGAACTTTTGCTAGGAAGCTCCAAATTCAGTGAACCAAAATTTGCTGAACTCAGATTTTTGAGTACTTTTCAGAAACACCAATTTCAGCTCATGAAACTTAATAGTTTTCCAGAATTAATTCCCTAAATTTTAAACTTTTAGGAATTTTATCTGGAGAACTACTTTATGAAAAAATCTGACATTTGGCTGGAAGGTTCATTGGAAAATCCTTGAGCCGCAGTAAAATTTTCAGACCCATCCAAGTTCATTTAGTCCCCCTAATGGGGTGATTAAGTGAACTGCCCTGAGAAAATAGAAAAATGTACAGAAACATTTTCCAGATTTTCTCAAATCTTGTTTAGGGTACAACTTCCTCTAGAATTCTTCAAATGACATGAAACCAATTCCATTAGAACCATCTCAAATTCTAGTTTCCAGAAAGTAATGGTTGGAGCCATGAAAACCCCTGGAATTCCTTAGAGGCTCTAATATTGACAAGGCTCAAATGAACTTTGTTTCAAATGAAATTTGGTCAAGACTCTGGTTTGGACCCTGCCAAGCCACCATAAAAATTTCAGAACCAAAGGGGAGGGCTAGCTAGAGTTATGGTAATTACTTATTCAGTTCTAAACATTGCATTTAAATTAACATATAGTATATCGTGTACGTGTAGTCGCTGAAGGCGAGGAGACTCCGGAAGTGCTCGACTTTCTTCTTCTGGACGAAGCCCTAACAACTGACCAGCAGCAACAAGGCAAGCCCCGGTTTGCATTAAACCGTTTTACAAAGTTTTGCTTTGTTTACATACTTAGTATGAGGTATGTATATGTGCATTAGGTGTAGGGTGGATGAAACCCCAAATGCATAACCAGATGTTTCCCATCAGAGTGAGGGTAGTGTCTAAGTCCTCGAGTAGACAGGCTATGCTTAATCATTCATAGGACTTTGGTACAAGTCGAGTAGTTGGAATCTACTCATGAGTTAGGCTTGGGACACACGGGATTGGTTCGAGTGATGTGAGATCACTTCAGTAATGAAAATGAGACTAGGCAGGTGATAGGGCGCAGCAAGAGGAAGTCTTGTGTGCGCAGCCCTGTCCGTGTCGATTGAGGACCGATCTGTGTGCGGCCCTGCTGAGCAAGTATTGGACGTACCGAAGGCATATCGGATATATGGGCCCCGGTAAACCGATGTAACCTAAACCTCCGGGCGTCGAGGCATAGCACACCGATTTATAGGTGTAGGTTGAGGGCAGCAAGGTGGAAATCTGCTAACGGGCATAGAGAGATGCTCCGTGTAGGGAACCTCCTGTCCGTTTTGGTGCGACCGGTTCGACATTTGGGCTGTTGGGTGAAAGGTTATCCCGTACGACATCGAGTGAGCGTGCTGTGCAGCTCCACGGGTGGGCGTACATGACGTGCTCTTCGGGTATCCCTGCAGGTGTATATCGAGTCGATTCACCGTCCCTCGCGGTGACGAGTACCGCTTGTTCACTGAGTCGTGACGTAGGCTAATATATGAAATGTGATGATTCAATATTGTTGTTATAATAAAATTTTATTGCTACTTATGTGCCACCAAATACTGCTTACTAAATTTCAGATTCATGAACTGTTAACTTGTGTCTAAAAGATGAACTAAGGACGAACTTGTAGGCGTGTCCGTTTGCTGAAATTGTACTGTCCCATGTCCATTGTAACTTACGTGTAGAGTTTAATGCCTAGGTGAGTCGGTTAAGTCTTGTTGAGCCATCGTGCTCATGGTTGCTGCTTAAGCGTTTTTCAGGGGAGGAGCCACCCACGGACTCGGGTTACGAGTCCACCGGCGAGGGTTACCCTCCATCGGGGACCACGGCTGAGTGGGAGCCGTACACGCCGCGCTAAGCTGAGGAGTGCAGCTAGTGTGGGTTGCCCTAGGGCTGGGCAACCGACTTTTGCTAGATAGGCGGGCGTGAGTTGTACAAATTTAACTTCCGCTGTGTAATACAAACACTAGTTTGTAACTGAGTAGTGTACCACTCTGTACATTTCAGTTGGTTTTCAATGTAATACAATGTATCCTTATGATGTGTGCTGTCGGGTGTCGCATCGTGCGGCACCACCCTCTGCGATCCTGGATGAGCGGATTCCGGTCCGCCACAGGCTGGTATCAGAGTGGCATTGGGGATACCACATTAATTAAGGATTGTATTACGGGAAAACTTAGGTTTACGGTGAGGATTCGGTAGTTTGCCCAAGTATGGACTATACTAGCATAGTTACTTAAAGTGGCAAGACTAACATATGTGTTATAATTCTGAATTTTAATTATGTAATGACGCACCTACGATCAGGTAAAAATGGTAAGGAACGCCACCGAAAGCGGTTCAATTTTTGTTAGCTCCCCTGACGAGGAACGTGATTCAAGGATAGGTCTCACAGCTTGGTGTGAGACGTCAATATGAAACTCTTGGACTCCTCATGTTCCCGAGTTCATATGAAACTCTGATCCCTAGCGTGCATTAGGCAAGTAAGTGGAGACCCCATCGTGTGGTCAGTAATGCGATAGTCTGTTCGTCTGGAAATAGCCCAGGAGGACATACGCAGCGCTTGCCATCGGCGTGCCCTGCAGGGCAGTCGGTGGTATCTGTTGGGGTGATAAAATTCCCAACCGTGATGATCCGTTTGCGCTCTACTCGGGTTCCCCGTCGTGTGGTGTTGACACACGATCACGTACCTTGAGACGTGTCTTAACTCAAGGACGGCCGTATGGCAATGATACGGGCGTTTGTATTTACTTTCAAATATGGCCCTGCCTGAAATGGAAAATAACCTTTGAGTGCATCATTATTGGGTGTTCTTCTGCAGGTACTAACCACGTATGTATCCCGTGTAGTATACGTGTGCGAGAGACCGTTTAGTGCCACAATTGAGACGTATATGCCGGTATAATCCGGTTAGGATTTTCTTTTTGTGAGGAACGTAGTACAGACATATCATAGGCATGTGCATGAAACATAATGATTTCAAGGAATTGAAATCACCAAGTTTCAACATCTAGGACCCTAGTTCGGTAGAAAAAGGTAATAGTTGATCAGTGTAGTTCAAAGGGATTGAAAAACAGAGTGCTCTGTTTTGGGCAGCAAGTTGGCTGAACTTTGACAGAGCATAACTCACATATCACTTAGCCAATGGAGGTGTGGGATATAGTTCTGGAAAGGTTTTTAAGCACTATACAACTTTGTTGTGGGCTCCCATAGCTGAATCACACCATAAGATAGCTTAAATTCCAGAGGAATGTAAACTGTCCAGAACCAGGACAGATTTAAAACACTCTCTGGACTGTTCTTTTTTTTCAAGTATAACTTCCTGTAGAAAAATCTAAAATTATCCTATGACACATCTTTGGAAAGGGTAGGAGATGTGTTACATCTTTGTAATTCAAAGTTTCTGTATTTTCAGCAAGGAATTCAGTGAAAATGTGAGTTGAAAACAGCAACTCCAAAGGAGGTGCTGTTGGAATTCTTCCAGAAATTCTGTTGACTTTGAATTACCATAACTTTTAAGCCAGAGCTGATCTGAGGGCAAATAAATACTCGTTGGAAAGATGCTGAAGTTAGCTTTAACTTTGGTATTCAGCTTGAGTCATGAAAATGCACAGCACCAGATTAAAATCTGGAATATGTAGAAACTGGTCATTCTGGCAGAGGGATGACAGTTGAACTCATTTGAGAGATTGTTGTACCCTAGGGGGTTTCAGTACTTCCAATGGGGTAGAACATACTCATGAGTAATTATTTTCAACTAGTGAAAGATTTGAGTGTATGCCTTACTCAAGCTTCTTTTGCTAGAGACCATGTTTGTGTCGTATTGAAGATAAAAGGGTAGTATACGTGATGGCAAAGCAATATTAACGTCTCGTAGTGACCAAACCTAGTTGAGATCAACTTCCAAATAGGGAGTCCATCAAATTGGATTTAACTAGCTTGTATTTGGTCTGGTAATGGTGTAGCTTGTGCAAAGTTATTACATTATCTGTATACGAGATGTATCGCATGTTTTACTGTCATTATGTTTTACGCCTATTTTATTGGACTGCATGAAGTATGTGGCGGGACTGATGGTTATTGTTGTATGGTTGCAGATGGTTCAAACTCGGACCACGCATGAAATTGGTGGCTCTAGCCAGCAGGGGGATGATGACTCCCAGCCACCTGCCTACAACAGCACCCCGTAGCAACAACCACCACCGTCGCCTCCGCTTACGCTAGCGGATGCGATTGCGGCACTGGTGGGTGGTCATGAGGAGCAGACCGACCTGCTCCGCACAATCGTGCAGAATACGTCCCAGGCGGGGGGCGTCAAGATAGGGGGCCTCGTGAGCCCCGTGATGTGACATACTCAGATTTCATGAGTAAGCACCCTCCGGTGTTCACAGAAGAAGCAGAACCACTGGATGCCGACAACTGGCTGCGGACAATCGAGTCCATGTTCGGGCTGCTCCAATGTACGGAGCGGCAAAAGACTCTGTTCGTGGCGCAACAGCTTCACGGTGCCGCTGGTGCGTGGTGGGTGAATTATGTCGCCTCACGTCCGGCTGGCCATGCCGTGGAGTGGGAAGAATTCCGGGAGGCGTTCCGCGCCTACCATATCCCTCCCGGGATAATGAAGCGGAAGTTCCAAGAGTTCTTGGAGCCGAAGCAGGGCAGGAGGAGTGCCCATGACTACTCCCGTGCCTTCAACCATCTGGCGCAATATGCGTCGGATTACGTCTCCAGTGAGGAGAAGAAACGGGAGCATTTCTATCGGGGGTTACACCCCAAGATGAAGACGCATCTCGTCCAATGCAATCGCGGCACCTTCAACGACCTCGTTAATGCCACGATCATGCAAGAAGACGCTCAGCGGGAATTGGTGGCTGAGCAGCGGAAGCGCAGCACTCCACCCAGCAGTGGGGGTGGAGCTCCCCAGAAATACCGTATGGTGTATCGGACACCATCCGATCAGCAGTGGCATCCACCGGCGCAGCCTCAGCAGTTCGGGGGTCGTTCTTTTTAGCCATCCCCGTTCCGACCGCCGATGCCACCACCGCGACCGCAACAGCAGAAGCAGATGACACCCCGGGTGTTTCCACCGCCACAACGCGCCCCGGGTTTCCGTCCGCCGATCAGCAGAGGACCGCCTCGCTACACATGCTTTACGTGTGGCCAGGCAGGCCATTTCTCGAAGGACTGTCCCCAGGGGCAGCAGAGCAGCGGGCAAGCCCAGTTCCAGGGCGGTGCTCGAGGCCGACCTCCGGTCAAGAAGGTTGATCAGTGAACTGGGGGCATTCGCAACCTCGACAATGAGGATGCCCCAGAGGGAGACAACGTGCTGGCGGATACGTTCACTCTCAACGACCAAGCAATCATCATTTTATTCGATTCTGGTGCAACCCACAGTTTTATAAGTGCATCCTATGTGGCTAAGCATCAAATGCAAGTCTTCCCATCCGACTGCACATATATGATCTGCTCACCGGGAGGGAAGATTTCAGCAAATATTATGATTCCAAAAGCACCTCTGTGCTTAGGTGGGAAGCTATATCCCACCACCTTGATAATCCTTACAGGGCAAAATATTGATGCAATCTTAGGGATGTCATGGTTACGCTACCATGGCGCTGTCCTGGACACTCGGACACGGACGGTTCATTTGAACTCTCCATTCCACCGTACGCACTCCATGGTATTAAACAATCCAGTCCAGGAAGTTTCAGAAATTAATAATGCTGAAGCTCTCAAGTTAGAGGACATCTCCGTAGTCCGGGAGTATCCCGATGTGTTTCTGGATGATCTTCCGGGCATGCCACCTGAGCGGGATGTCGAGTTCAAGATGAGCTTGCACCCGGGACTACGCCCATATCACGGAGACCATACAAAATGGCTCCAAACGAGCTGGCTGAACTAAAAGAACAGCTCAATGATCTGTTGAGCAAATGTTTCATTAGGCCGAGTTCCTCGCCTTGGGGATGCTCGGCGCTGTTCATAAAGAAGAAGGATGAAACCTTGAGGCTGTGTGTGGACTACCGGCCGCTCAACGCCGTCACCATCAAGAACAAATACCCACTGCCCCGCATTGACATCCTGTTTGATCAGCTTGTGGGTGCAAGTGTGTTCTCCAAGATGGACCTTCGCTCTGGATATCATCAAATAAAAATCCGGGTGGAGGATATCCCGAAGACGACTTTCTCGACGAGATATGGCTTATATGAATATCTCGTCATGTCTTTTGGTCTCACAAATGCGCCAGCACATTTCATGTATCTTATGAACTCGGTGTTCATGCCGGAGCTGGACAAGTTCATGGTGGTGTTCATTGATGATATCTTGGTTTACTCCAAGACAGAAGCAGAACACGCCGAACACTTGAGGATCGTTCTTCAATGATTGCGAGACCACAAGCTCTACGCCAAGTTCAGCAAATGTGAGTTTTGGATCAGCAAGTGCCATTTTTGGGACATATTATCTCAGCGGAAGGCATTGCGGTTGACACCAAGCAAAATCGAGCAAGTGCTGAAGTGGAAAGCTCCCACTTCAGTCCATGAAGTCAGAAGCTCCCTCGGCTTAGCGGGATACTATCGAAGATTCATTCCAAGCTTCTCCAAGCTTGCCAAGCCGATGACAGAATTGCTAAAGAAGGGAACAAAATATGTTTGGAACACGGCGTGTGAAGGAGCGTTCCAAGCATTAGTGAAGCATCTCACAACAGCCCCGGTCTTAGCTCAACCGGATACAACCAAGCCCTTTGACGTGTATTGTGATGCGTCCGGTATTGGGCTCGACTGCGTGTTGATGCAGGAAGGACGTGTGGTCGCGTATGGCTCGCGCCAACTTCGAAACCATGAGAAGCATTACCCAACTCATGATCTTGAGCTTGCTGCTGTGGTTTTGGCGTTAAAAATGTGGAGGCACTATCTCCTGGGGAATTTGGTGCATCTCTACACCGACCACAGGAGCTTGAAGTACATCTTCACCCAGAAGGAGCTGAATATGAGGCAAAGGAGGTGGTTAGAACTAATCAAAGACTATGAGATTGAGATTCATTACCACCCCGGCAAGGCGAATGTGGTTGCCGACGCGCTGAGTCAGAAATCACATGTCCATATCCTCACCATTACACCGGTGGAGCAGGAAGAGCCGAGCTTGTACTTGGTTCCTTATGGATCGCTCTACAACCTTGCCCTCATCCCTACCATTAGGGAGGACATCATTGCAGCTCAGAAGGTTGATAAGGGTATGGCACATCTGCGGAGATGGATAGACAACGGGGAAATCAAATGTTTCCGGAAGGATGATGAGGGGACGTTGTGGTTTAATGACCGCATAGTTGTACCCCGGAACATGGAGCTGAGGAAGAAAATTCTTGATGAAGCTCACTTGTCTAAATACTCCATTCATCCAGGCAGCAACAAAATGTACCAAGATTTGAAAAAGAAATTTTGTTGGACACAGATGAAGCGGGAGGTAGCGCAGTACGTATCCGAGTGTGATACGTGTAGACGGGTGAAAGCGGATCATATGAGAAAATCAGGACTGCTGCAACCCCTGAAAATTCCGGCATGGAAATGGGAAGATGTGAGCATGGATTTCATTGTGGGATTACCCCTGACTTCCAACAAGCATGATTCCATTTGGGTAATCGTTGACCGATTAACCAAGTCGGCTCACTTCATTCCTGTGCATACACATTACAATGCCGGCAAGTACGCGGAGCTGTACATAGCGAGAATTCTATGCTTATATGGGGTACCCAATACCATAGTCTCAGATCGAGGTGCGTTATTCGTGTCTCATTTTTGGGAGCAGTTGCACGCTGCATTGGGTACTAAGCTGATTAGGAGCTCCGCCTATCACCCTCAGACAGATGGGCAAACAGAGAGGGTGAATCAAGTACTAGAAGACATGTTGAGAGCATGTGCCATCCACCACGGTAGGAACTGGGATGATCACCTACCGTTGGCAGAATTCTCGTACAGTAACGGCTATCAGGCGAGTATCAAGATGGCACCCTACGAAGCTCTCTACGGTCGCAAATTCCACACCCCATTAAACTGGTGCGAGTCCGGTGAAAGGGTCACATTCGGGGTTGATGTGGTGAACGACGCCGAAGAGCGCGTTCAGATGACTCAAGCCAACTGGAAGGCCGCTCAATCCCAGCAGAAAATCTACGCTGATAAGAGGCGTAGACCGCTGCACTTTGACGTCGGAGAGCACGTGTACCTCCGTGTATCTCCGATGAATGGCATGCACCGGTTCGGTGTAAAAGGGAAACTTGCTCCACGATTCATTGGACCCTATGCTATCACTGAGAAGTGTGGACCAGCGGCGTATAGACTGGAGCTACCGGCATCTCTTGCTGGTGTTCATGACATTTTCCATGTTTCGCAACTGTGAAAATGTCTGAAGCATACGGCTGCTGTTCCCACTGAAGACATCGGCGAGCTGCAACCGGATTTGACATATGATGAATATCCGGTGGAAATCATAAATGAGAAAGCTCGTAACAAAAGAAACCGAGCGTTGTGGTTCTACAAGATACTCTGGAGTAACCACACCGCCGAAGAAGCCACGTGGGAGAGCGAGGAATTTCTTCGCTCAAACTACCCGGAGTTCATGGCGTCTCAGCATGGGTGAGTCCTATTACATCGTTGTCTCTTCTTTTATAATCTCGGGGCGAGATTCCTTTAAGGGGGAGGGATGTAAAAGCCCAAGAAAGTGACTTGCAAAAGTGATCATGTTATCACCTCACAACACCACAGCTCATCTTGTGGATGTATGGTGAACATTTGTGAAGAGTAAGTAACCACCATCAAAAGGGTGATTAGAGGGGAAAGCACTAACTTCCAAAAAGTGGGATTGCTACACATGAACATGAAATGTTGAGCTCACCCTTAGACCTTATATATTCTTGGAAAGGCTCAGGCCAAATTTCATGCAAATCCAAAACTTTTTGAGGCACTTTTGGAGACAATTCAAAAAGGGGCCAATTTGAATGCAAATTCAAATTGCAGCAACTTTCATCACTTGAATTCAAAAGTTGACTTCATATTCGAACTCAGCATATTTTTCTGATTTAGCCCACCAATTTTCATCCCCATTGGACTTCATCTTGTTGGGAGCTAAATTTGCATTATTCAAAAACTGAATTTGAATTTCAGTTCAAACATGCAGCAAATTTGGCCAAACCAGTTTCAAATTTTGGAAATAAAATTCAAACAAGGACTTGGAGGTTAAGTCTCACATTCAATTTTGAGTAGCTGGGGATATTTTCAGCAAAAACAGAGGTGAAAAAGTAGAAGAGGATTAGCGGGGAGGGACCCACCTGTCAGTAGCCTTCACACTGAAGTCTTCGGGTGATTTTTCTCTCGGCCTCGGCGTCGGCGTCGGCGCCCGACCACCTCAGCCAGGCCAGCTCCTGCTCGGTGAGTGGGGGGAGAAAAGATCACAGGCCAAAGGGATAAACCGTGTGCTCCTGCCGTGCTTCATTTCTCTCCTCGCGCAGTCTCTGTTCTGCCCGCAAACCACCGCCGCAACTCGCTCCGAGTTCGCCTCCCTCTGGTCACCGGCGTCCGGGCGACACAAGCCTCCTCGTGCCCAACGATCAACACAGGAAACAACCACCCTAAGGTGCTGGTCCTGCTAGTCCAAACCGTTCATCGTTTCATGCACTGTCGGGGGAGAATTTTCTCGGGAAAGTTTCGGTGTTCTTAGGACCGAGCCATCCCAAATCCAAAAATTCGTGGGTATTAGATCATCCCCGGGTATACCGATCTACACACATAATCTACACGTTGCCACGGTCATCTAGGATCAAAAAGTACAAAGAACCATCGAGTATGGACTCGGGTTATCAAGTTTTTTAGGCCACAGCCGATATCGGGCCTAGGTCGACGGTGAGCGCATAGTTCCGGCCATTTCCATGGCAAACAGAGCTCATTCTCCTGCTCAGCGTGCCACAGAGGAGCTGTAGGAGCAAACTGTGCCGAAAATAAGGCCCTAAGTAGCTCGGGCGACATCGCCGGAGTAGGGAGAGCCGCTGTCACCGTCGCGGGCATGATTCCGGCCATCGCCGAGCTTCGGTGAGGGCACCAGCGTGTTCTCTGAGCCAAGTTAGGTACAGGCGGCGAAATTCGTTGGAGGTCATGCAGCGATATGGCCGGCGGCGAGAGCTCCGGCGAAGCGCCGCCGCGGAAGTCGCGGGAGGTCGCGAGGTAGACGAAGGGGGGTCGGGTCCACCGGTTAGTCTCTGTTCTCGCGCGGGGATCCACTTTGCGGAAGGGATCCAGTGCGGCAGCGCGGGTAAAACCCCGTGGGCTGCAGTGTGGCCGCGTTATCAGTGGGCCGGTTTAAAGAGTGGGCCCCACCCGCAGAGTTTAAACATTTTAGGATTTTCCGGTTTAGATCAAACTTCAAATGCATAGAACTTTTGCTAGGAAGCTCCAAACTCAGTGAACAAAATTTTGCTGAACTCAGCTTTTTTATTACTTTTCAGCAACACCAATTTCAGCTCATGAAACTTAATAGTTTTCCAGAATTAATTCCCTAAAGTTTAAACTGTTAGGAATTTTATCTGGAGAACTACTTTATGAAAAATTCTGAAATTTGGCTGTAAGGTTCATTGGAAAATTCTTGAGCCACAGTAAAATTTTCAGACCCATCTAAGTTCATTTATTCCCCTAATGGGGTGATTAAGTGAACTGCCCTGAGAAAATAGAAAAATGTACAGAAACATTTTTTCAGATTTTCTCAAATCTTGTTTAGGACACAACTTCCTCTGGAATTCTTCAAATGACATGAAACCAATTCCATTAGAACCATATCAAATTCTAGTTTCCAGAGAGTAATGGTTGGAGCCATGAAAACCCCTGGAATTCCTTAGAGGCTCTAATATTGACCAAATAGGCTTTTCTTTGTACAAGGCTCAAATGAACTTTGTTTCAAATGAAACCTGGTCAAGACTCTGGTTAGGACCCTACCAAGCCACCATAAAAATTTCAGAACCAAAGGGAAGGGCTAGCTAGAGTTATGGTAATTACTTATTCAGTTCTAAACATTGCATTTAAATTGACACATAGTATATCATGTACGTGTAGTCACTGAAGGCGAGGAGACTCCGGAAGTGCTCGACTTCCTTCTTCCGGACGAAGCCCTAACAACTGACCAGCAGCAACAAGGCAAGCCCCGGTTTGCATTAAACTGTTTTACAAAGTTTTGCTTTGTTTACATACTTAGTATGAGGTATGTATATGTGCATTAGGTGTAGGGTGGATGAAACCCCGAATGCATAACCAGATGTTTCCCATCAGAGTGAGGGTAGTGTATAAGTCCTCGAGTAGACAGGTTATGCTTAATCATTCATAGGACTTCGGTACAAGTCGAGTAGTTGGAATCTACTCGCGAGTTAGGCTTGGGACACACGGGATTGGTTTGAGTGATGTGAGATCACTTTAGTAATGAAAATGAGACTAGGCAGGGGCTAGGGCGCAGCAAGAGGAAGTCTTGTGTGTGCAGCGCTGTCCATGTCGATTGAGGACCGATCCGTGTGCGGCCCTGCTGAGCAAGTATTGAACGTACCGAAGGCATATCGGATATATGGGCCCCGGTAAACCAATGTAACCTAAACCTCCGGGCGTCGAGGCATAGCACACCGATTTATAGGTGTAGGTTGAGGGCAGCAAGGTGGAAATCTGCTAACAGGCATAGAGAGATGCTCCGTGTAGGGAACCTCCTGTCTGTTTCGGTGCGACCGGTTTGACGTTTGGGTTGTTGGGTGAAAGGTTGTCCCGTACGACATCGAGTAAGCGTGCTGTGCAGCTCCACGGGTGGGTGTACGTGACGTGATCTTCGGGTATCCCTGCAGGTGTATATCGAGTTGATTCTCCGTCCCTTTCGGTGACGAGTACCGCTTGTTCACTGAGTCGTGACGTAAGCTAATATATGAAATGTGATGATTCAATATTGCTGTTATGATAGAATTTTATTGCTACTTATGTGCCACCAAATACTTCTTACTAAATTTCAGATTCATGAACTGTTAACTTGTGGCTAAAAGATGAACTAAGGACGAACTTGTAGGTGTGTCCGTTTGCTGAAATTGTACTGTCCCATGTCCATTGTAACCTACATGTAGAGTTTCATGCCTAGGTAAGTCGGTTAAGTCTTGTTGAGCCATCGTGCTCATGGTTTCTGCTTAAGTGTTTTTCAGGGGAGGAGCCACCCACGGACTCGGGTTACGAGTCCACCGGCGAGGGTTACCCTCCGTCGGGGACCACGGCTGAGTGGGAGCCGTACACGCCGCGCTAAGCTGAGGAGTGCAGCTACTGTGGGTTGCCTTAGGGCTGGGAAACTGACTTTTGCTAGATAGGCGGGCGTGAGTTGTACAAATTTAACTTCCGTTGTGTAATATAAACACTAGTTTGTAACTGAGTAGTGTACTACTCTGTACATTTCAGTTGGTTTTCAATGTAATACAATGTATCCTTATGATGTGTGCTGTCGGGTGTCGCATCGTGCGGCACCACCCTCTGTGATCCTGGATGAGTGGATTCCGGTCCGCCACAGTGTGCTCCGAGGATGACACGTGTCCAGTGGGGCGGACCTCTCGGAGACGAGCTCCGAGAGTGACACGTGTCTGGCGCTGAAACCTAGCAGCTACAAGTCGGACGACCTCCTCCACAGAAGACATGGACGCCTCCGACATCTCTTCATAGGTGCCCTGCACCACCGCGTCAAAGGAGATGCTAGGGTCCTGGTTCCGGAAGCATGTGAGCACATGCTTGGCTACCTGCTGAGCTAGGGCCTTGCCCTCGACTTCCAGCTGCTCACCGATGGCACCCTCCAGTGCCAGCAGCTTGGTCCCGTTGGAGTCCAGAGCAGGGAGCACCTGGATCACCTCCTGCACCGAGCCACTAGAGCATGGAGGGCTGAAGCCGAAGGGCTCCAGTGCCGTCTCCACACGGCCAAAGAAGTCCCAGACCTTCTCTGCCTCAACGGCGCGAGAAGCCCAGAGTTCCTAAACCAACTTGGTGGTGGCAGCCAGCTTCCCCACCAAGTCTCTACTTGCCAGCTCCTGCTCACGAGCAGCCAGCACCTGCTCCTTGGCGGCCAGCTCCGCAGCCCTCCCATCCAGGTCAGACTCCCTGGTCACAGCGGCGAGATCCCAGTCATAGACACCCTGCAGCCGCTTCCTCAGGCACTCCCGCTCCTCCTCATGGGCGGCCTGGCGGACGGAGAGTTCCCTCTCATTTGCCTGCGCCTCCTGCTCCCGTCAGAGAAGCATATTCCGAAGCCCTCACAGAGCTTCAAGACATGCATCAGTGGAGGCGTGGAGTTGCTTGGCCTCAGTTAGGAGGTCCAGTGCCCTCTTGTTGAGCTAACCGACGGCAGCCTCCCTCAGCTCGAGGGCCTCCTCCATCAACTCCAGCCGCTCCTCCCGCACCCGGGCTTTCTCCCTGGCGTACTGGACTCGCTCCTTCAGCAAGTTGCCCCAATCCCGGAGGCGCTCCCGTTTAGACCTCAGCTCGGCCCACTCCCGGTCGAGCACCTCCTGCACCTGATCCAAGCTTGAGCGAGCTGCTCTCATGGCCCTGTGGAGCGGGACGGTCTCCAGCATTTGCAAGCGAGGAATTGCCTCTACCACCTCTGGATCTTCATCTTCCGGTGATGCTACCACTGCAGAGGAGGAGGAGGAGGGTGGGAGGAGGAGGAGGAGGAGGGCTTGCAACCTGCCTCGCAGCAGCAGCTATGCCCTTAGAGACGCCCTCGTCCGCCGGCCGGCTAGCCTCGGGGGCCCAGATGTCAGCATCCGGAGCCGGTCCAGGTGCAGGCTCTGGCACAGCCGCCGGCGTTGGAGCTTCGGCGACAAAGGAGCTCTGGCTCCTGGCCTGCTGTGAAGGAGGAGGAGCGCTCTAGGGAGAAGCCCTGCGTAAACAAGCGTCAAAGTCAATCACACAAGACCAGCAATCCTGCACTACAACTTACTCCCAAGGGGTAGCATCGTACCTAGGGGCTTGGAAATTCCACGACGAGCGGAGCTTCTTGCGCGGAGGGCTGGAGCCACTCGCCCCCGCGGACCTCTGGGCTGAACACGTGTCGATCACCAAGGCCGCCCCTGTCGGCTTCGGAACCGGCGGCACCTCAGGAGCCTTCACCGCTGCAGGCGGCGCAATGGGAGTATTCCCTGCTGCTGGCCTCGGGGCCGGAGGCATGCCCTGTACCGGGGCTTCCCTTGTTGGTTGCGGAGCCGACGGCGCTGCAAGGACCTTTGTCGTTACCGGCGTCGTGTCAGGAGCCTTCCCCGCCGACTGCTTCCGAGTCGGTGACGTGCAAAGGACTTCTTCTGCATCGTACGCGCGTCAGGGGCCCTCCGCGAAGATGCAGCAGCATCAGGCATCCTCCCCATGCCCGCCGGGACTGCCTCGGCAGCAGCAGTGTCACACCCGGTTTATCCGAAGAACAACCGAGTGAATATCACATGTATGCCAGGATCATTTTCTCATACATGTGATGACAAATAGTGAAGCATCATTTATTACAAGCCAGGTGTCGAATATAAATAAGTCTTAAAAAGCATAGGTCTCGATGGACGATAATAAGTTCATCACAAATAAATAAACTAGCAGCGGAATATTATTCTTGTGGGCTCCATCACAGGCGTTGCCCGGGGGACTCCATGAACCTAGAAACCTTCTTCGGGTCCAAAGTCTTGATCATTATACACCACCTCATTATCTTGACCTGAGCAGCAATATAAACCAACAAATATGCAAGGTTGAGTACCGATGGTACTCAGCAAGTGTGGGAAAGTTATGTCATGCATGGCTAGAACAAGGAGAGGTTGAACTCATGGTTAAAGCACTATGCAATTATGGCATACCACCTTAGCTTATTAAGCACCTACATTACTACACAGGTGAAATGGTCCCAATCTCCCATCCCATCATCATAATCAAATAACCATAACATCATTTCCAATGTTAAGCTCTCCGCTTAACATCCATAACTTCCAAAACCATCAATCCTCTAATCATGAATAAGTCCAAGCCGCTCTTAACCGTGAGCACGGCTGTCATGACAGTTTTGACTCTGCAGAGTTTGTACCACTGTACCCACATGTAGTGATTTCATCCCCCGTTGCCGGGTGTACTAAAAGAACCTCCATTATGCCAGTGGCCACGAACCACATTCACACTTCCCAGGTGTGTAGCCAGGAGATCACTACGAAGCCTTTACAAAGGGATTCCCGACGAGTGTGGGCCCACTAAGGTTTCACCCCTAACAGCATACAAGAGGCTCCAACCCCGCTGCAGTGGCCTCCTCTTGAGCCTTGCGGTTCATATGTTAGTCCAGCTGACACCTACTCCCCGCACCATCCAACACACCCATACTACGCCGGGGATACACCTAATTAATTGGCCAAGCTGCCCCATCTCAGCATGTGGTTGGCACGGTAAAGCCAGGTTACATGCTCCATGAACCGGTCCTTAGGATCCAGGCAAGTACTTAACACAAACCCGAGTCTCGTGCACCCAGCACCAACCAAAACATCCAACTTGCCTTGATCCCTACCTCTACATAACTCACAACATCTCATTCAAGAGTATGGTAAAATAAACTGATGATCTCATATCCCAAATATCCCATTCTAAGCATGGCTAAGCACAAACATGTAAATAAATGACATGATAAAATGAATCCCAACCCAAGCTACAAGGAAACAAGATAATGCAATTCTAGGGAAACTTCCTAGCATGGGTTTCATATTTCTTTTGACAATGCAAATAATTCTATCTACACATCCTAGCATAGGATCAAAGTGGTCAAGGACACTTGCCTCCTTCCTGCTGCTCTTGGAATGGGGTAGTCCTGATCTTGGAAAGGGAGAACTTGCTCTGGAGCAGGTTCTACATCATACCATCACACATAGCAAAAGGAAAACAACAATCCATAAGACATAGTTCACACTTCCACTTCATACAAACCACACATTCACATGTATAAAAGCCATTCACAACTTCTATGTGTTTGTGTTTACTCTATGTGTGTTGACCTTTGGCTTACATGCACTTTTAATCATGTGTATATGATTCCTACTTTTGTATTCACATTTATACTTGCATACTATATATATGAGTTTCCAATTTAAATAAATTCCTTATATTCAATTACTACATCTTTTAGCTACCAAGTATGCATGAAAGGTATTTTCCTACTCCATATGTGTCTTCAGAACTTCTACCAAACCTAAACTGAATTCTTTGGATTTTGGAATCTTCATTTATCATTTTCTAATTATTTATACCTAGTTGCTATATTTTCAAATTTACTTCCTATGCCTAAATGTGTACTTTATTATGAAAATAGTAAGACACATCATCTAAACAGAATAGGTTCTGATCCAAAATAGTTAATAATATATTTTGATCTTTTCCTCTGTTGTAAACTATTTTACATTTATTTTTCTAATTTTCAGAATTATTCTCTACTTAAAAATGTGTCCCTATAACTAATAAATGTGAATAATAAATTAAACTGATTCATTTCAGCCAAAAATCTATTTTTATCTCACTCCAAGGTTTTCTAAGTACTGGGAAAGTTTTTAATTTGAATTTGACAATATGTTTGTCCCACCTTTTAAATTTTAAATACTAACCACATATTCAATTTCCTAAATTTAATATCAAATAAGGTTAAAAAGGTAAACTCACTCCACTACAGGGTCTATAATATTATTTTAAGAATTTTCAGGGGTCTAGCTACACATAACAGAGGGGTTTTTCCTAATTTTTTTATTAAGTCCAGGGGCTAAAACTGATTTTTAAATGAATTTACATGATTTTCTGAAGTTCCAGGGGCTAGATCAGAAGTTTCCGGGGCTAGCTCTTATTTCTCGAGAACCCCAGGGGGTAGCACGTAAGAATTCCAGTCTTTATAACGCGGAGCTGACGTGGACCGTCCGATTTAAAACAGACGGCTGAGATTATAACGTCGAACCGGTACGTGGGGATTGAAACTCTACCGTGCGATTTAAAATAAACGGCGCACAAGCGGCCACGTCGCTCTGATCGAGCGCGGGCGGCGCTGCCCGGCTGCGCACGGTGGCGGGAGGCGGCGATCTCGCCGGAGAGTTTCGGATCTTCGTAAATTCTTCCTAGAACTGTGATTTTATGGTATAGATCGGTAGAGGGGAGGTCGGGGATCTCACCTCGGGGGTTTTCTTGAGCTCGGAGGTCCTGGAGGGCGGTCGGCGATGAGGCCCGAGGTGAATTCACGGCGAGGCTCGTCGGCGCTGTGTTTGAACCGCAAACCACCGCGTTTTCTGCACCTGCGAGGTTCCCCGGAGGCGGTGGATCAAGACCAGCGAGTTAGATCAGAATTCCCGAGCGTAGATCGGCCAGAATTCGCTGGAGGGGCTTGGGTTCTCACCGGAGAGAAAATCGGCAGATCGTGGGGAAAACGGGACGATGCCGAGGTTTTTATAGACGGGGAAAGGGCGGCGTTAGGTTGTGATCGAGTTTGCGTCGCCCACGAACGAAATTCGGCTGGGATACGCAGGAATCCGGGTCAGTTTTGATTCGGGGTGAGAGAGTCCGGCCGAGCGCGGGCGCGAGCGCGAGGAAGAAGAAGAAAGACTGGCGGGCCCCGCATGTCAGTGGGAAGAAGGGGGCGCGCGCGGCTGCGGGCTGGCACGGGATCGGTGGGTCGGCTGGTGAGTTTCGGCCCACTGGCCGGTTTTTTTTCTGTTTTCCTTTTTCTTTTTCTATTTCTTTTTTGTTTTGAGTTTAATTTGAATTCCAGTTTGAATTTGAATTTTTGCAATACATGCAACATGTCCAAAAAATTTTAAATTCCCCTCTTAACAGGATTTTGGGGTGTTACAGCTCTACCCCCCTTAAAAGAAATCTCGTCCTCGAGATTGGTGGTTCTAAGGAAACAATTCCGGAAATTGTGCCTTAAGCTCATCTTCTCGCTCCCAGGTGGCTTCCTCTTCTGAGTGATGCTTCCACTGCACCTTGCACATCCGGATTCTTTTATTTCTGGTGAGGCGTTCCATTGTCTCCAAAATCTTGGATGGTTGCTCGGCATAAGACAAATCCTCAGCTACGTCCACTTCATTCATGGGTAACACCTCTTCAGGCGTCCTCAGGCATTTCTTGAGTTGTGACACATGGAATACGTCGTGCACATCCGATAAGCGAGCCGGTAATTCTAGTTGATACGCCACTTCGCCTTTCCTCTCCAGAACTTGAAAGGGTCCGATGTATCAAGGTGACAACTTCCCTTTCACCTTGAACCGACGATGTCCTCGGATAGGGGACACCTTGAGATAGACATAGTCTCCCACATTGAAAACGAGCTCTCTTCTTCGTACATCGGCATAGCTCTTTTGGCGTGTCTGTGCTATCCTCAAGTTGTTGCGAATTTCCCTCACCTTCGCCTCGGCTTCTTGTAGTACTTCGGGACCAAACACTTTACTTTCCCCTGTTTGGTTCCAAAGTAGGGGAGTTCTGCATTTCCTCCCGTACAAAGCTTCAAACGGTGACATCTTCATACTAGCTTGATAGCTGTTGTTATAGGAGAATTCCGCATACGGTATGTTCTTGTCCCAACTCCGATTGTTTTTTAGTGCACATGCCCTCAGCATATCTTCAAGAATCTGATTGGTTCTTTCCGTCTGCCCATCAGTTTGGGGATGATAGGCAGAACTAAAGTTCAGATGGGTTCTCATGGTTTCATGCAACTTCTGCCAGAACCTTGAGGTGAACTGTGTCCCTCGATCTGACACTATCTTCTTTGGCACTCCATGGTAACACACGATCCTTGACATGTACAATTCTGCCAATTTGGATCCGTTGTAGCTTTCTTTCACGGGGATGAAATGAGCTACCTTGGTTAGCCTGTCGATGATGACCCATATTGAATCATATCCTGATTGGGTCCTAGGCAATCCCACTATGAAATCCATACCGATTTCTTCCCATTTCCATTCAGGCACTTTGAGTGGTTGCAATAATCCTGCGGGTCATTGATGTTCTGCTTTCACCAGCTGACATGTGTCACATAGAGCAACATGTTCCGCAACATCTCGCTTCATGCCATACCACCAATACCTGCTCTTGAGGTCCTGGTACATCTTCGTACTCCCAGGATGGATGGAATAGTCGGAATCGTGAGCCTCCTTCAAAATCAATTCACGAATCTCTTTTACTTCAGTCACACAGATTCTTTTCCCGTGCCACACCGTACCTTGTTCATCCTCTCTGAAACCAGGAGCTTTATTTTCCTTGGTGAGTTGTCTGATCTCTTGTATCTTCTCATCATTCTTTTGACCCTCGCGTATGTCTCGCTCTAGTGTGGAGTCCACTTCCATGGCGATGGCTTCACCACTATTCACCAGGCATAGATTGAGCCTTATAATCTCGTCCTTCAATTCTGCAGGCATGTCCTTCAAGTTCAACCTATTGACCTGCACTTTCCGACTTAGAGCACCTGCCACGACGTTTGCTTTCCCAGGATGATAGTTGATGCCCACATCAAAGTCATTGATTAGCTCTAACCATCTCCTTTGTCTGAGGTTGAGATCTGGCTGTGTAAAAATGTACTTCAAACTCTTATGATCCGTATATATCTCTGTCCTCTTCCACATCAAATAGTGCCGCCAAATTTTCAACGCGTGTACCACTGCGGCTAGTTCTAGGTCATGTGTAGGATAGTTTTTCTCGTGCTTCCGGAGTTGTCGGGATGCATAAGCCACGACATGCCCTTCTTGCATGAGAACACATCCCAACCCGTTTCCAGAGGCATCGCAGTACACCGTAAAGTTCTTTTGCATATCTGGCATAACCAGCACTGGGGCTGTTGTCAATCTTTCCTTTAACTTCTGAAAACTCGTCTCGCACTGCGGCGTCCATGTGAATGTGATTCCCTTCTCCAACAGTTTAGTGAGGGGTCTCGAGATCTTAGAGAATCCCTCAATAAACCGTCGATAGTATCCAGCCAATCCCAAGAAGCTTCGAACTTCCCCGACATTTTTAGGGGTCTTCCACTTCTGTATATCCTCGATTTTGGCGGGATCTACGGAGATTCCTCCCTCCGAGATTATATGTCCTAAGAAGGGAACTCTCTTCAGCCAAAACTCACACTTGCTCAACTTGGCATATAGTTGGTGTTCTCTCAGCCTCTGCAACACCAACCTTAGATGTTTCTCATGTTCTTCTTCATCTTTGGAGAAGACAAGAATGTCATCTATGAAAACCACCTCAAATTTGTCCAGATATTCCATGAATACCTTATTCATGAGATACATGAAGTATGCCGGGGCATTAGTTAGCCCGAAAGGCATGACAGTGTATTCATACAGTCCGTACCGAGATACGAAAGCTGTCTTGGGAATATCAGATTGCCTTATCTTGAGTTGGTGGTATCCCGACCTGAGATCAATTTTCGAGAACACACAAGCTCCCCTCAACTGATCAAACAAGTCTTCAATGCGGGGTAATGGGTACTTGTTCTTGATGGTTACCTCATTCAAGGCACGGTAGTCCACCATAACCTTTGGGTTCCGTCCTTTTTGGGCACAAATATCACTGGAGCTCCCCATGGTGAGGAACTAGGACGAATATACCCCTTCTCCGTCAATTCTCTCAAATGATCCTTGAGTTCTCCCAGCTGCTTGGAGTCCATCCGATAAGGTCTCTTGTATATCGGGGCTGTTCCAGGCACTAGCTCAATTGCGAATTCCACTTCACGATCGGGAGGCATACCTGGCAACTCCTCCGGAAAAACATCTGGATATTCCCTGATGGTCCTGATCTCCTCAACTTTCACCTCAACTTGATTTAATTTAATGTCCCTCCTAGGCTCTTTTATTGTTATAAACTTTACTTTTGTGCCACTAGGGTGCGTTAGTTCCACC
This sequence comes from Neostapfia colusana, assembly GCA_030760725.1. NCBI lineage: Eukaryota > Viridiplantae > Streptophyta > Magnoliopsida > Poales > Poaceae > Neostapfia > Neostapfia colusana. The sequence goes on along the minus strand of JASWHV010000001.1, from coordinate 122,946,788 downwards.
GTTCTGGTCGAACAATGGATGATTCCTTTATGTTTGGTCAACCAATCCATACCCAAGATAATATCTATCCCTTGTGAATCTATCACTATGAGGTTAGCAGTAAATACTACCCCATTAATGTCTAGGTTCACCTTGGGACACACTTGTCTTGTCCTTATTTCTCCACCCGGAGAGTTTACGGCTAGCATATGGTTCATTTGTGTTGTTGCTAGGTCATGCTTCTTAACAAACCCTTGAGCAATGAACGAGTGGGTAGCACCAGAATCAAACAGCAGGGTTGCAATGTGTAAATTGGCAGGAAACTTACCAACTACCACGTCGGGTGCCTCTTGTGCTTCCTCCATAGTGACGTGGTTCACCCGTCCTCTCATTACATTCTGCTGTGGTGGCTGCGCGGGCTTCTTCTTTGGGCACTTATGGGCATAGTGCCCCACTTCACCACAGCTAAAACATTGCACCCCAAGCTTAGGTGCCTGGCCTTTGTTGTCTTGGGGTTGGTTTGGGGGTCCTTGCACTGCTGGTCGAGGTGGATATACGGGGCGAGGCTGCTGTACAAACTGACGTTGTGGCTGTGCTGGTGCTGCCGGAGGCCTGTAGTTCGGGTTGTACCCTCTTGGTGCTGAGTAGGGTACCGCAGCACGGTTCGTCTGCCCTGCAGGTTGCTGCATCAGACGTGGGCAGGTGTTGCTCCCTGAGGCTTGGTGTGACCACCCGTCCTTCCTCTTGTTCTCATTTTCCAAGGCCTTCAGCTTCCTTTCTACCACAAACGCTCTTGTTGTCCCTGAGGCTTGGTGTGTCCACCATCTTTTGGAAGCTTTCATACTCATTTGAGGACATTGCACACTGCATTTCTGCGGTAAGTCCTTCCACGAAACAATCTTGTTTCTGCTCATCAGTCTCTATGTCTCGTGGGGCATAACGGGAGAGTTGAGTAAATTTAGTGAGGTATTCCCTCACCGTCATGTTTCCCTGCTGCAGTCCCAAGAACTCCTTCCTCTTGTTTTTGAGTTCACCCCTTGGTATGTAATGATTGCGGAAGCTACGCTTGAACTCTTCCCAAGTGATGTTCTCAGGGTCATGATGGACGGCCACGTAGGCGGTCCACCAATCAGCAGCAGGTCCATGCAATTGATGAGAGGCAAACAGCACCCTCTCATACCCTTGGCACTGTATGATCCTCATCTTGCTCTCAATGGTCTTAAGCCAATCATCTGCCTCCAGAGGTTCAGCAGCACTTGCAAACTTTGGAGGTTGAGTTCCTAGAAACTCACTCAACCTTGGTTGGCGTGGTGCAGCTTGTGGAGGTGGAACTTGATGCAAGTTGGCCACCACTTGAGTCAAGTTCTGGATGAGCTGATTTTGATTCTCCAGCATTTGGTGGAGGGGATCAACTCCTTCACGGCGACCACCCCTGTCATGGCCTCCAGAAAGATGAGGGCTGCAGGCCTCATCGTTGTTGTTGGCGGGGTTGGCAGCACGACCTTTTCCTCTTCCCGCCATCTAGCATGATCAACCAAATGTTAATTTAAAGCATTACTTATTACCTTACTACTTTCACTTGTTTGTACTTTAAAGTATTGAGGCTTTGTTATACTTTTCGGAGGGTTCATGTCTCACACAAAAATAAATGCAATATTATTTCATGCGGGTTCACACACCAAAGCAAAACAATCTGAAGACGAGGTTGTGGACAATTGCTCATGGCTTCCACAACTCACGTCACACACCAATCATTAACACATCATTAACTAAGATAACGACTCGACTACTCGACATCCTGCTAAACTAAGGGAAGGACTCTACACTACTCGTATTCACTGAGCTGGCTCCTCGGGGTCTTCCTCATCATTGCGACTGCCTTCTGACTCTGCTTTGGGTGGGGAGGCTGCTGGTGGAGAAGTGTGACGACGCCTGATCGCCCGGCGATCTGGGGAGTCAGGAGTCCATGTATCATTCACGGTGACACACAGTTCATTCTCATCCCCTCTTTCTCTCGCCCTTAGCAGGCTCGCAGCAACGCCTCCATTTCCTTCAGGGTGTCCCGAACATCCTGAAGCTCTTGCTGACACTCCTGCAGTCGAGTGCTGAGCATAGCAGCATCCTCCAAGCACAAGTCCATGTGCTCATGGGAAGTCCCTTGCTGCACTGGCGGGTACTTATACTCCGCGGTACCACTCTCACGCTGGAGGACATACATGTACTCAGTCCTGTCCAGGTGGTGACGATAGATGTGACTCTGGCAGGTGATGGCCGCCCAGGTGACATCCTTCTCCGCATCGACCTGTGTCGCTCGACAAGCTGGAGAGCGGTGGATCTTGAGTAGCTGATTTTCATGGATAATCCTCATTTCTGAACTCCATTCTTCCCTCTTCTCACGGATGGTTCTGGTGGAGCTATAGTGTATGATTAGCTTGCCCGTATTACCGGCGGCTTCGAGCATACGTCGAAGACGGCGCAACAAGCCTCCTACTGCCAATCCGTAGGAAAGGTACGTCACTGGACGGCTCTCCTCTCTTTCAGCAAGGGCAACTACGGGAACTCTCCCTCCTGTGGACTTGCGAGCGGTGCGAATCATGCGAACCATCTAAAACAGAAAGCATTTAAACTTAGGTTAGATAAACTTTTAAACAAGAACCCTATTTTGAATGAAAGTTGAGGTAAGATGAAGAAAGTGACTCCATTAAATAACACTTTTCAACACACACCTTGTAAAATAGTTTTTAAGAAAATAGGGCCCTTAAATACGTCCATTTCTACCTAGGTCCACGTTCCTACGGGCAACCTTGGCTCTGATACCACTTCTGTCACACCCGGTTTCTCCGAAGAACAACCGAGTGAATATCACATGTATGCCAGGATCATTTTCTCATACATGTGATGACAAATAGTGAAGCATCATTTATTACAAGCCAGGTGTCGAATATAAATAAGTCTTACAAAGCATAGGTCTCGATGGACAATAATAAGTTCATCACAAATAAATAAATTAGCAGCGGAATATTATTCTTGTGGGCTCCGTCACAGGCGTTGCCCGGGGGACTCCATGAACCTAGAAACCTTCTTCTGGTCCAAAGTCTTGATCATTATACACCACCTCATTATCTTGACCTGAGCAGCAATATAAATCAACAAATATGCAAGGTTGAGTACCGATGGTACTCAGCAAGTGTGGGAAAGTTATGTCATGCATGGCTAGAACAAGGAGAGGTTGAACTCATGGTTAAAGCACTACGCAATTATGGCCTACCACCTTAGCTTATTAAGCACCTACATTACTACACAGGTGAAATGGTCCCAATATCCCATCCCATCATCATAATCAAATAACCATAACATCATTTCCAATGTTAAGCTCCCCGCTTAACATCCACAACTTCCAAAACCATCAATCCTCTAATCATGAATAAGTCCAAGCCGCTCTTGACCGTGAGCACGGCTGTCATGACAGTTTTGACTCTGCAGAGTTTGTACCACTGTACCCACATGTAGTGATTTCATCCCCCGTTGCCGGGTGGACTAAAAGAACCTCCATTATGCTAGTGGCCACGAACCACATTCACACTTCCCAGGTGTGTAGCCAGGAGATCACTACGAAGCCTTTACAAAGGGATTCCCGACGAGTGTGGGCCCACTGAGGTTTCGCCCCTAACAGCATACAAGAAGCTCCAACCCCGCTGCAGTGGCCCCCTCTTGAGCCTTGCGGTTCATATGGTAGTCCAGCTGACACCTACACCCCGCACCATCCAACACACCCATACTACGCCGGGGATACACCTGATTAATTGGCCAAGTTGCCCCATCTCAGCATGTGGTTGGCACGGTAAAGCCAGGTTACATGCTCCATGAACCGGTCCTTAGGATCCAGGCAAGTACTAAACACAAACCCGAGTCTCGTGCACCCAGCACCAACCAAAACATCCAACTTGCCTTGATCCTTACCTCTACATAACTCACAACATCTCATTCAAGAGTATGGTAAAATAAACTGATGATCTCATATCCCAAATATCCCATTCTAAGCATGGCTAAGCACAAGCATGTAAATAAATGACATGATAAAATGAATCCCAACCCAAGCTACAAGGAAACAAGATAATGCAATTATAGGGAAACTTCCTAGCATGGGTTTCATATTTCTTTTGACAATGCAAATAATTCTATCTACACATCCTAGCATAGGATCAAAGTGATCAAGGACACTTGCCTCCTTCCTGCTGCTCTTGGAATGGGTAGTCCTGATCTTGGAAAGGGAGAACTTGCTCTGGAGCAGGTTCTACATCATACCATCACACATAGCAAAAGAAAAACAACAATCCATAATACATAGTTCACACTTCCACTTCATACAAACCACACATTCACATGTATAAAAGCCATTCACAACTTCTATGTGTTTGTGTTTACTCTATGTGTGTTGACCTTTGGCTTACATGCACTTTTAATCATGTGTATATGATTCCTACTTTTGTATTCACATTTATACTTGCATACTATATATATGAGTTTCTAATTTAAATAAATTCCTTATATTCAATTACTACACCTTTTAGCTACCAAGTATGCATGAAAGGTATTTTCCTACTCCATATGTGTCTTCAGAACTTCTACCAAACCTAAACTGAATTCTTTGGATTTTGGAATCTTCATTTATCATTTTCTAATTATTTATACCTAGCTTGCTATATTTTCAAATTTACTTCCTATGCCTAAATGTGTACTTTATTATGAAAATAGTAAGACACATCATCTAAACAGAATAGGTTCTGATCCAAAATAGTTAATAATATATTTTTGATCTTTTCCTCTGATGTAAACTATTTTACATTTATTTTTCTAATTTTCAGAATTATTCTCTACTTAAAAAATGTGTCCCTATAACTAATAAATGTGAATAATAAATTAAACTGATTCATTTCAGCCAAAAATCTATTTTTATCTCACTCCAAGGTTTTCTAAGTACTGGGAAAGTTTTTAATTTGAATTTGACAATACGTTTGTCCCACCTTTTAAATTTTAAATACTAACCACATATTCAATTTCCTAAATTTAATATCAAATAAGGTTAAAAAGGTAAACTCACCCCACTACAGGGTCTATAATATTATTTTAAGAATTTTCAGGGGTCTAGCTACACATGACAGAGGGGTTTTTCCTAATTTTTTTAAGTCCAGGGGCTAAAACTGATTTTTAAATGAATTTACATGATTTTCTGAAGTTTCAGGGGCTAGATCAGAAGTTTCCGGGGCTAGCTCTTATTTCCCGAGAACCCCAGGGGGTAGCACGTAAGAATTCCAGTCTTTATAACGCGGGGCTGACGTGGACCGTCCGATTTAAAACAGACGGCTGAGATTATAACGTCAAACCGGTACACGGGGATTTAAACTCTATCGTGCGATTTAAAATAAACGGCGCACAAGCGGCCACGTCGCTCTGATCGAGCGCGGGCGGCGCTGCCCGGCGGTGCACGGCGGCGGGAGGCGGCGATCTCGCCGGAGAGTTTCGGATCTTCGTAAATTCTTCCTAGAACTGTGATTTTATGGCATAGATCGGTAGAGGGGAGGTCGGGGATCTCACCTCGGGGGTTTTCTTGAGCTCGGAGGTCCTGGAGGGCGGTCGGCGACGAGGCCCGAGGTGAATTCACGGTGAGGCTCGTCGGCACTGTGTTTGAACCGCAAACCACCGCGTTTTCTGCACCTGCGAGGTTCCCCGGAGGCGGTGGATCAAGACCAGCGAGTTAGATCGGAATTCCCGAGCGTAGATCGGCCAGAATTCACCGGAGGGGCTCGGGTTCTCACCGGAGAGAAAATCGGCAGATCGTGGGGAAAACGGGAAGATGCCGAGGTTTTTATAGACGGGGAAAGGGCGGCGTTCGGTTGTGATCGAGTTTGCGTCGCCCACGAACGAAATTCGGCTGGGATACGCAGGAATCCGGGTCGGTTTTGATTCGGGGTGAGAGAGTCCGGCCGAGCGCGGGCGCGAGCGCGAGGAAGAAGAAAGACTGGCGGGCCCCGCATGTCAATGGGAAGAAGGGGGCACGCGCGGCTGCAGGCTAGCGCGGGATCGGTGGGCCGGCTGGTGGGTTTCGGCCCACTGGCCGGTTTTTTTTCTGTTTTCCTTTTTCTTTTTCTATTTCTTTTCTGTTTTGAGTTTAATTTGAATTCCAGTTTGAATTTGAATTTTTGCAATACATGCAACATGTCCAAAAATTTTTAAATTCCCCTCTTAACAGGATTTTGGGGTGTTACAAGCAGTTCCAGTACTGCCACCGGCAATGATCGCCGAGCCCGACGCAGGGCCACGGGAAGCCTGAGGACCCCCCCCCCCCCCCGCCATGCGCCTAAGATGGAGCTCCTGTCGAAGCGTACCATCCTCCTCTTTGGTGCCTTGCTTGACTCCGCGGCGTCCTTAGGTGTTGAGCGACGGTGTGGCGCGAACGCGGGACCACCTCCTGACACCTTCTCCTTACCCTTGTTACGGGGAGGGACAAGCACTGGTATCGGTTGGTTGTTGGTGCTGCCTCCTATGCCGATTTCCACGCCAAGTGAAGCATCACCAAGCTACCGGACTGCGACATCGATGTTGTCCAGTGTCGGCGGCTCCCTCAGTAGCCTCGACCGCGCCTGCTGGTTGAGGCAGACAGGCTGACAGCTCGCCGGCAGGTTCATGGAGTCATCGGAGATCGGGTCGCAGGAAAGCTTCTGCAGCATCACGTCCAACATCGCTCAATCCGGCGATGACCCAGCTCCGCGCGCCAACCGGGTGACGTCGCCCTCCACGGTATATAGGAGAGGAGCGATCCAGCGTGACAAAAAGTCAGCCAAGACCATCAGCGACGTCAGACCTTCCTCCGCCAAGTACCTGATCTTCTCCAGCAACGGCGTGTAGGCGTACTATAGGTCAGGGATCTCATCCCCGACGGCTCCCTTGCTGACCGTGCGACCGCTCGGCAGCTCCAGGCGATCGTGGACGTTGGTCTGGGCAATCACCCAGTCCTCCCTCCAGTGCTCCCACTTCCCGGGAGAGAAGGGTGCGATGTACGTCACGGAGTTCCTCCCTCGGTGCTGGAAGTAATAGGCCCCCAAGTGGCCTGTGCTTCTCCCCGAGGTCCGCAAGGAGAAGAACACTCTGAAGAGCCGCACCGAGGGCTGCACGCATACAAACATCTCGCAGAACTGGGCGAAGACCGCCACTAGTGCGAGGGCGTGTGGCGTTAGGTGCTGGAGCTGGAGCCCATACACCTCCAGCAGCGTCAGGAGGAAGGACGATGCCGGGCGTGAACCTGGACAACACGTACGAGGTGAAGAGAACCACCTTGTCGGGCCGCATGTTGGTGAGCGGGGTCTTCCCGTGCCAGATCATTCCGTCAAACTCGGCTGACTGCTAGCCGAGCAAGCGCCTCATGCACCCGAGCTCTTCATCAGTGTGGAGCCGGGAGGAGCAAAGGCCGGAAGCCATGACAGGGAAAGGTAGTTGTGATCATTTGAGAGCAAAGGTGTCAATATATAACTCTGATACCACTCTGTCATGCCCGGTTTTATAAAAAGTAAAACCGACCGCAAACTACATGTATGCCAGGATCGGTTTAATCATAGATGTAGGACAAATAGTGATAAACAGTTATATATAAAAAATAAACGACATTTATACCTTAAGCGAGTCTCGAGTAGCAGCGGAAGAGGAGAAGCTTGTAGGGCCGCCCATAGGCAAATTGAGTGGCAGTTACGTGATCTTCTTCACACCATCTTCATTTGATCTTCTTTTCACTGAGCAACATTTATAATAAAGGAAAAGGGAAAACGCCTGAGTACATAGAGTACTCAGCAAGTGTGGGAAAGATTATGCATGATGAGGCAAGGATCAAGGAAGGTTAAACCACGGCTCAAGCACTACGCACCCTATTCCTTAGTCTTATTAAGTATCCTATTTACTAGGTGAATGACACAACCATCCCAACCAAGTATCTGAGTACCTCCAAAACCAACTGAAACCACAGCGCAATCCACCATCCCAAGTCCACCAACCAACTCCCAAAATCACCGATCCAATCCAAACTCATGCTAATCATGAAAGAGTTACTAGCTCGCTCTTGACCATGAGTATGGCTGTCTAGACAGTTTTGACTCTGTAGAGTTTGTACCCTTTACCCACAAGTAGTGATTTTGTCCCTTGTTACCAAGTGGATTGAAGTCTCTTTGATTGCCCGTGACCGCGAATCACATCTCACACTTCCTACGGTGTGTGGCAAGGGGATCACTATGAGGCCTTTACATTGCACTACCAAATCCTTGTACACCCGCTAAGGTTTCACCGCTAACAACATACTTGGAGTCTATTTTACCTCTGCTGTAGAAGCCTCCTTTGCGCCACACAAACATCTCAATGGTGTACACAAGATAAGACAGAAGTCAACTTAATTGGCCAAACCGTTCCATACCAGTCTTGTGGTGGCACAACATCGATAGATCACAGGATATCACGAACCGGTCCTTATAATCTACACAGGCACAATCACAAAACACGAGCCTCGTGTACACTGCACCATCCCAATTCCGACCAGCCTGCTATATTCCTAAACTCTACATCCCATCATCATTACCATGCACAATAGATAAAAATAATTGTTCATTATTCATTATTACCACTAAGCATGGCTAAGCATATGACCAACACTCCCAAACCATCCACAACACCCAACAAGGTTACAAGGAGTGATCAGGAAAAACTAGGAAACTACCTAGCACTGGGGTTCATATTTAAAGACATGCATGCATATAAACTAACTAAAATCCTAAAGTAGGAACAAGATGGTCAAGAGCACTTTCCTTTTTCTTATATCGTTGCTCAGTCCACGGATCGAACTCTTGACCTTCAAAGTCTTGGACTTGCAGGTCGAACGTCAGCTCGGAAACCGATTTTATCTTGGGGCATACGCAACCCGGAACGGAGCGGAGAGAGCTCGCGACGAGGAGAGGCGGTGAGGCTCTTCGGTCTTCGCCTAAATCGGCGTAGGAGCGGCACTCCTCGGGATCTTTGGTCCTGTGAGGTCCCCGGGGCCCGCGGCCTCCACATGCTGTGGCTCTTCTGCCATGTTCTAGACCCTGGGGGCGTGGAGCCGAGCAGGAGGTGGGCGGAGATGGCGTGGAGGAGGTGGTCAGGCGCGAAGGAGCCACACGGGGTGGCGGGGCGAGCGGGAGAGGTGACGCGCTGCGTTCGACGCCGAGACGGAGGAGCTCGGCGGCGGGCGAGCTCCTTGGACGGAGGAGCACCTCGGCGCGGGAGGTGGTGAGGCCAGAGGAGAGTGCGGCGGAGTCGGCAGCTGTGGGGGAAGGAGCACTGGCCTAGGCGCGGTCGAGGTGGACGGCAGCGTGGGAGATTATGAGAGGAAGAGGTAGCGGGGGAGCAGAGGGAGGAGGCGAGCGGCGGTTTGTTCGGGAGGGAGGAGGAGAAGAAAAGAAAGAAAAAGAAAAGGTTAGGATTTTGGGGGGAAAATGTGGGCTGGGCCGGCTAGGAACAGAGGGTGGGTTTCGGCCCAAATTGACTGGTCTCAGGGTTATTTCTTTTCCATTTTGATTTATGTTTCATGTTTCAATTTGATTTGAACCATGATTCTAGTGTGTTTTAAACTTTAAAATTTCCTCTAGCTAGATTCAAAACAGGGTGTTACATGCGGCAGTGGGAGAAAGAAATCGTTGTGCTTGTATGTAAGATGGAAAAAGTCTTTTCGTCTGGATTTATGAATGTTATGCAACATTTGCCGGTGCATTATGAAGCATTGGTTGCAGAACCTACAAGGTTTGGATGGATGTATAGTCAATAAGGAGAATTGAAAAAACTTAGAGCTATAGTGTGCAACAAGGCAAGAGTTGAGGGGTGTATTGTAGAGGCATTTGCAGATAAAGAGATTACAAACTTCTCTATCAAATATTTCTCACGTGCGAACAACGTGAATGCATCTATGACACGATATCACAATATAGAAGAGCAACCAATGATTGAGCTTAGGATTTTTCATTGGACGGGTAATAGTGTTGGGGTTGTCGCTTCTCATTATTTTTCGGAGCAAGAGAGGAACTACACTATGCTTTACATGTACTTCAACATGGAGGGAAGTGTTACCATTTTTTGAAGTGTTCGACAAGCTGTATTGGACATCTTCTCGAATACCTACAAATAGTCAATTTGATAAGCTATGTCAGCAAGGCATAAATAGTGGCCCAAGCTTCGTGAACTGGTTCCGTGGACATGTAATTTTTCTATCCTTCCTTTGTTCTTTAATTATAGTTCACATGATTATCACGTAGTTAATAACTTTGTCTACTGCTTTATATGTAGTGTATGAAGGATGTCAACATCTCTGATGACTTGTGACAGATCTTGCATGGTCAATTGAAAGCAAGGGAATTTAACCGTTACGACATCAACGGATACTGTTTCAGAATGGCAAGTTTAGAAGCGAACTGCCCACTTGCAGCCACATTAAATAGTGGAGTATTGTTAATGGTCACGGAGGGTAGTGGAGAAGTGAATGAATACTACAGTGTTCTTCAAAGAATAATTGAGTACACATTTGGCGGTCCGAAAGAACTCAAACTTGTGTTTTTCGACTGTAAATGGTTTGATCCAACATCGGACACGTGAGTGGATGATTTTGAAATGGTGGAGGTCAACCATAACTCACGGTATACAGCCCATAACAACAATGTTGTACTTGCACATCAAGTGGAACAAGTGTACTACTTAAGTTATCCTCACCCAAGTTTAAAAAATTTGTGGGTTGTATATAAAGTTAACCGTTAAGTGCACCCTTGTCGTTATGATGAGTGCGTGGAGAATCAGGATGATGATGATGGTAGTGTCTATCAAGATGAAGTCAAGAAAGTAGAAGATTTTAGGATATCTTGTGTGACAGGACTCGTAAAAATAGCTAGTGGTACCCTAGAGTTAATATCTAAAGAACAAGTAGGCCCTTTGAGAAAACGTTTTAGACAATCACAAAGGATTATTGAAAAGCAGAAAAGGATTATTGAAGAACAACACAGATTTGAGGAACAGAGTGAAAGACAAGAGTTTGAAGAAAAGATGGAAGAACAAGAGAGACGTGAACATCTTCATGCACGTGGTAGAAGCAGATTCTAATGCTGATGATTTTTTATTATGTTATTGTCCGCATTGTTTGAGATTTTAATTTTTTATTTTGAACTACTTTTAGTTTTTACCATTTATTATTTATTGTTTATATTCTTGTATATTGATCATTATTTTGAAATTTGTGTGGATGTGGAAGCATTCTAGTTTAATAAATAAGGTGACAGGAAGGGGGAAGAGGCATAGTGGTAGTTCTTCCTCCACGTCTCAGCCAAGTAGTGGTTCGGACCACGCAGCCTTGTTTCAGATACTTGTTTATTTTTATGTACATTTCAGATATTTGTTTATTTGTAACATGTTTATTTGCATTTGCAGGGTACTACTGGGAATGCGCAGAGACAGAGACAACTCCTTTAGTGTGTCGCAGAGCAGGCATCGAGCCAACCAGCACAGGTGGCAGATCACTGCCCGACGTACGAGGAGTTGTACGAGAAGGAGATGGAGTCTGTCAGGCAGCCGACAGAGCAGGGAGGAGGCTCAGGAGCAGGCAGGAGAGACTGGACGATGGAGGAGGTCTTTGGGCGGTCCTCCTCTGAGGGTGGTTCTAAGGGTGATGACCATGGCGATGACCCCGCGCGAGATGCAAGGTTGCCAATAGAGGAATAGATAGCTTAGACAGGACAGGGGTAGACTGGTCGATGCCCCTTTAGGTACTCTTTCGGATTATTTGAGAAGCTATCTTCTATATTGGTTTTTTTGTCAACTTACTAATATTATTTTTTGTACAGGTTGCAGAGGCACCTTTTATAATCCAAGTAAAAGCTTGGACAAGCGGACAAATATAAGGCCCAAGGGTACTAGATGTTGGATCAAGCCTGGTTGGAGTGGCAAGGGGAATCGATGAGTAATTAACATGTAGTTGGGAAACGCCATCAGGTTTTGCTTCTCTGGGATGGTTCTAGCGGGCAGCCAACGAATTGCGGCGCGTAATTGAGATCACTATGCGTTGAAAGCGTATGGCAATTCAGGTACTTGTCAGGATAGAGTTTGAGAGATGTTTTGGGTAAGTTTGTTTCAATTTTTTAAATTATGCTTTGGTTGAGATCAATTGTTGCTTATATGCAGAGTTCATTTCGCTTGGAGAATGGTGCGAACGAACCATATGCAAGGTTGATTTTCTAGAACTCAGCAAGAAGATGTACGAAGGACTCCTTCTCTGATGCACGGATCAAAGCTGTGACCATGTTCTACAAGACCAAATTGTTACTGCTCATGACCAAATAGGAAACAGCCAGTATTCACTTACGTAAGGAGGAGTACTTGCAGAGCAGTGTGGATTGGGTCTGGCGGATATGGAAGCCTGGGAATGCTTATGCGATTACTGGGCGTTGGATGAGTTTAAATATGTTTTGGATAGAAACCGACAAAATCGAAGGAGCAAGCCTGAAAAGCACCGCTATGGGCCAGATGGACATACGCGGATGCAACAAAGAATGGTATGAATTATAACAATCAATTTTAAATTGCTTCAAAAAATTGCATTGATTAAACTGTTGGATTTTGGTATTGCAGGCAGCTAAAACTGGTGCCACTCCTTTCTTCGAGGTTTACCTCAAGGCACACATAGGCACAGACCCAAATCGCCTGGAGTAGTTATGTGACGAGGCCGCAACATAGAAAGTGGTAAGTATGTTGAGAGTTTGTTACATCTATCAATGAAGTCAATATATCTTTTATTACATCTATCTGTGAACTCAATGAATCGCAGCCAAAATACGTTGAGTGTTTAAAGAAAACTCATGGAGATGATGTGGATTTTGTAAGAGAGCCGTTGGATGTGGGTGCGGTGTACGAAGCTGGCGGAGGTTGGCCGCGTGGGAGGTATGTGTAAAGATATTGATGGTTTATATGTTAATGACTATTGATTGATAACACTTGCATTTTTTGTATACTTGGGTTGGGCGACTGGTATGTGGAGCGCGAGGCTTATGTGTAAGGGCCTCAGTTTTTGACACACATTTGCAGTGTTCATCACCACACCACACACCTCATTTGAGGAAGGGTGATGAACACAAATGAAGAGCAAGTAACAATTATCAACATGCTCATTAGAGAACAAACTCACACATTGCCAAAGTGGTATTTCACACACGTGATATAAGGGGGCTGGACATATGAAAACTTCTATACATTGTTAAGGATGTCCATGCCAAGTTTCACCCAAATTCAAAACCTTTTTGAGGTCATTTTGGGTATAGTTAGGAAGGGGCAGTTTGAAACCATATTCAAATTCAAACTGTTTTTATCCCATAAATTTAAAAGTGGGAGGCATATTCTTACTCAGCACATTTTTGTGAGCCCACACACCAATTTTCACTCCATTTGGAGTTGATCTTGACATGAGCTAAGTGGGACAAATTCAAACTTCATTTGAATTCAAAACTGCACTTGTGCTGAAATTCACTCAAAACCAAACCCAATTTGAACTTTGATCAATTCAAATGGTTCATGGGTGAATAATTTGAATTACCAGGGGTACTATGGGGTTCACTGTTTACAACAGTGATTAGGAGTAAATTTCAGAGGTTAAAACTGGAATTGGGTCCCACATGTCAGCCACTGCTCAGATCAAACCGACTGTGACTTTTCTCACTCGGGTCGCCGAGCCGCCGCTGCGATCGCCACCGAGGGCAGCCGCCGCGCCAGCAGCTGCTTGCCCACGCGCGGGCGTGAGGCGGTGCAGAGCCTTCTTAAGGCGCCTGCCCCCCTCCTCGGCCGAGGCATCGCCGTTCTTCCCCGCAAGAACTCAGCGCCGGCCGAAGTTTTCCGCAGCTCGGAATCAATCGGAGAACGCCGATCACAGCTCCCTCCGTCCACTCCAGAGCCCCAGCAAGGTACTAGAGACCTCCTCCGTCCTCCCCGCTGCTAGAATTCAGTTGAAACCGATTGATATCGGCTGTGCCGAAAGATCAAATTCGGGACTTGGAACCGCCGCACCTCGGGCTCCCATGGACAGCCCAACCAGGGCGTTGTCACGCCCGAGCCAAGGCACCCTTGGATGCTCCAGTGACCGGTACTGCTCACCCCCGAGCCACAGCTCGAGTGGTTGCTCACCGGCGGCGAATTTCCATTTTTCCCCTTTCTGTGTGCAGAACGACCTTCGGGTGCGGTTCTGTCAAATTCGTTCTCTAGAAAGGATTAGAGGGCCTCAATCCGCTCTCACACAAGCTAGACACGGTAACGCACAAGTTGCCTTCACAACTCTTGGCCGGAGAACCTCTGTACCCGGCGTAATTCGAGGTTTACCAATGGCGGAGTAAATGGGAGGCATCGGGCGCACGGTGAGGACCTATTTCGGGCCTTCCCCGAGCTGTCTCGAGCTCATGTCGACCTTCTCTGAGGTCCACTGATGCTTCCCGACCGATTCCTCGAGTAGTTGAGGTGCTAGGGGAGTTAGCCGACACGACCGAAGTTGTTCCGAGGCGGCGGCTCGTCGCCGACCATGTACCGGCCGTTGTCATGAAGAGCTGACCCCAGAAACATGTTCCCCGAGTGAAAGTAGGCAGGGGCGGCCAAAATCGTGAAGTTTGGAGCTGTACAGAAGCCGGCAGCGAGCTCTCCGGCGAGGTTCCCCGGCGGCAGAGCGTGGGCGTCGCGAGGTTGAAGAAGGGGGTGGACCCCAGCTGTCAGCCACAGATATTTTTAAATCGGGATCGGAGTGTGGCCAGGATCGGGTGTGCTGGCGCGCAAAATCCTTGTGGGCCGCGGTGTGCTGTCGCCTCGGCGTGCGACGCGTGTCCCCTGGGCCCACGCGCGAGTTTAAACTTTTCCCCGATTTTCAGATTTCCTTCAAACTTCAAATCCTCATAACTTTGGCTAGAAAGCTCCAAATTGAGTGGACCGAATTTTGCTGGATTCAGCTCTCTGAGTACTTTCCAGAAAATCAAGTTTCACTTCATGAAATTCCTTAATTCTCCAGAATTAATTCCTCAAAATTTAAAATGTTTGGAATTTTAACTGGAGAACCCTTTGTAGGAAAATCCTAGAATTTTGCTGGGATGTTCACCAAAATATCCCTGAACTACCATAAAAATTTCAGATCCATTGGAGCTCATTTGATCCACCTAATGGTGTGATTAGTGAAGCTGTTCCAGAGAAAATAGAAAATGTTCAGAAACATTCTCAGAATTTTCTCTGAAATTGTTTAGCTCATATCTTTAGTTAGGAACTTCCAAATTAAGTGAGACCAACTCCATTAGAACCCTCTGAAAATCTAGTTTCTGAAAGTCATAGTTTGTTTCATGAAAATCCCTAGAACACCCTAAGAGTTCCAATTAAGGTCAAGGACATAATTAATTGTGGAGGGCTCAAATGAGCTTTACTGCAACTAAAACTTGACCAAATCTCTGTTTAGGTTGTAAACAATCCCCAGTAAAAGTTTCACAGTCATTGGGTCTGTCTAGCAAGGATTATAGACCTCACAACTTCAAACTTAATACAAATGCATTTAAATTTATACATGTATTCCTTCCATCATGTAGTCGCTAAGGTCGAGGAGGAACCCGAAGTTCTAGACTTCGTAACTCCGGAGGAGCAGCTAGCCTACAACCAAGAGCAACAAGGCAAGCTCTGGGTTGCATTAACCTTTTTACAAATTTTTATTGTTTTGAGCACACACTTGTTTACTTTATTCTTTGCATTAGGGTCTTGTTTGGAAGCCCCACTGCATAGCCAAGAAAGCCATGGGTTGGGATTAGGGTTGTAAACCTCGTTAGCCACTGCATTGCTAAGATAGAGTAGGATTCGGTACAAGTCGAGTAGTTGGAACTACTCGCGAGCATAGGCTAGAGGCACTCGACTCGGGTAGTGATAGCACATGAGACACATGGCAAGAAAATGAGACCAAGCGGAGGGTAAGGGCAACAGGATTTTGGGGCCTGTGTGTTGTAGCTCCGCTTGTGTCGATTGAGGACCGAGCCGTGTGCGGGCCTGTTGAACAAGCTAGAACAGTACCGAAGACCTACCGGCTATATGGGAACCGGGAAACTGATGTAACTCGGGTAGCTGGGTGTTGAGGCATAGCTGGTCGTTCTGAGGGTAGGTTGAGAGCTCGAGGTGTAAATCGGCTGGCGGCACTGAGATGCGCGTGTAGAGACCTCTTGCTCGGGACGATTGGACCGGTTCAACATTTGGCTAACGGGTCAAAGGTAGTCGCGTACGGCGTCCGTGATGGTTGTTGTAGGCAACATCGAGTACGGGCGTACGTGACGGGTTGTTCGGGTAACCCTGCAGGTGTAAATCGATTATAATCGCCGTCCCTCGCGGTCAGTGAGTACCACTTGTTCACTGTACCGTGACGTAGAAAGAATAGGCTAGACACATGTTAAAATGTTGCTGATTGAATAATGGACATTGATTGCTAATGATATGCTGTAGTTTAGAGCTAACTAAAGTTCTTTTCAAACTTTAGGCAAAGTACATGAGAGAAATGTGTTTCTTGTTTGATTGCGGCTCTCTCATGTGCCTTAGCGTAAGGTTCTCCACAACCTGCTGCTAAAACTTGAAAGTAAGGTTCCACTAATTAGGCGAGTCCTTTGCAAAAGATTTTACCTCATGTACCCACCATCCCCTCATGTAGAAGTTCCATGTTTAGGTGAGACGGGTCAGACATGCTGAGCCTTCGTGCTCACTGCTTGTGTTTGAAGCTTTTGCAGGGTTCTATGTGGAAGGGACTCCCGAAGAGGAGACGGAACCCCAGGAGGGGAATTCCGTCGAGTGGGAGTCGTGCACGCCGCAGAGTTAGTGTGCGTGTGTGCTAGCAAGGACACGTTCAAGGGCTGAACGTGGGCTTGATGCGTAGTCTACGCCCGTGAGTGTAGATTGGACTTATTTTGATGTAAACATGTTCATAAACTTGTTTATGTAATAAAATTTCGCTTCTGCTTTGTACCTTTGACGTGTGTTATCCGGTGCTGTGCAACACAGCACCCCTCAGTGTGATCCTGGCTCAACAGGACCGTGGGGTCATGTCAGCGTTGGTATCAGAGCTCGCTTGAGGTTTAACACAGTACAAAGGTCTTCTTTTTCAAAAATCCAGTGAGGAACGAGTTAGTAGCCCGTATAAGGATGTTATTAGCATATAGAAAGTGGCATATTGACCTATTTGTTATGTCGGAAAATTGTGTATCTCAGGACGTTTATGTCTTGGGGGGTACACGTAAGCGCTGTCCACCAGTGCGCACAAGCTGAAGGGTGGAGCCCCACGGGTGGCAGGTAACCCGACTCGCTTTGATATCCTCTACGACTCTGCATGTCGTTTGGGGTATTCGAGCAACGTCTATCCCTGGCATGCGTGGTGCAACTTGGGAGACCCCGTCACGTGGTCTAAAACGTGAACATGTAGTTCAAGGCGTGGTTGGCTTGAGAACATCCGGGCGAGTGATGACGGCCGGGTGTACAAACTGTGTGGATTCCGGGCTCAGTGTGCAGCCGAGTCTGACGATTGATTGAGTTTCTGCAGGTAGCCTGACCACGAAATGGTAGACGTGTAGCATCCGTGTGCGAGTGACGTTTAGTGCCACTGAATTAACGAAGCCGGCTAAGTCCGGTATAGGTTTTTCTTTGTGAGGACGTAGTACTGACATAATTTGGTGATGCATCAACGTCACACCCCATTAAATGAACAACTTCATTTAAAACTTGAAGGTTTTGATCTAAAGTAGTAAAACTTGATGTAACTCCTTCCCTTGAACAGGATATTCAAAGTTAACAAATTTTTAACTTATAGGTTGTCAAGGACAGAGCACACTGTTTTCAGCTGAATTAAGGCTGGAGTTAATCAGAGGTTAGAGGTTGAGTTCTTTCGAGGTTGGGTTCATATGATACATTTCTGTAAAGCTTTGGAAGAGCTTTACAACTCTTCTGTTGAGGTCCAGAGATGTTTCATCCCTTAACCACTCGAAAAAGTACAGTAGAGTTAAAACTGTCCAGAAAACAGGACAGAATAAAGACTCTCTGTAGACTCTCTGGAAATTAAGCATAACTTCCTGCATAAAAATCCAAAAATAGAAAATGAGGTAGTTCTGGAAATCTTATGAGATAGGTTACAACTTTGTAACAGAAAGTTTTGTCAGATTAGGGACAGAATTAACTGGAATTCTTGGATCAAAGCAGTACCTAAAGCAGGGAGGTGCTGCCCAATTGTTTCCAGAAATTCTGTTAACTTTGACATCTCATAACTTTTGAACCAAGACAGATCTTAGGCCAAGCAAATACTTTCTCAGAAGCTATTGAAGTTAGCTTTAACTTTGATGTTGAGCACCAGAATTGGTTTTTCCTTCAACATGGCCTAAATCAGGTTGAGATGGAAACTGGTCAGGGCTGTCATGGGAACAGCAGATCAGCAGTCAAATTTGTTTAAAATTTGAACTATGTTTCCAAGTTTTATGGGTTCAATGACATGTTGTCGGTACCCTCGATATGGGGTACCCCCGCGCACAGGAGAAAATGCCTAAGGAACTCGCCCTTCTCCGCAGGGAGAGCTCCGAAGGCGCCACGCGTCCGGCGGGGCCGGACCTCCCTATCCTCAAAGTAGAGCTCCGGGCCCGCCACGTGGCGACAGAAGCCAAACCTCCCCCTCCGCGGGGAGAGGTCCGAAGGCTCCATGTGCCCCGCGGGGCCGGACCCTCCTCTCCTCTGAGAAGGGCTCCGAGCCCGCCACGTGGCCAGCAGAACGGCGCTGCCTGCCCCCGAGCGATAGGCAGCGGGCGTAAAGATGCCCCATACCTTGCCCGTACAAGGTATTCAAGGCCCGCGTCTTTCCAAGACGCGGATACACGGAGCACGCCTCTGTCAGGTGCCGTTGCGCTCAGTCGCATCACAGACTGGCGCGCGATGTCAGAACCTGACAGCCAATAAACACAGCGACAAGACATCCCCTGGTGCCTCCGCCGTCATCAACCACTACGACTAGCGTGCGGCATGGGCAGGGCGGCAAGACGGAGACTCGGAAGCCTTCGCCAGAGAAAACTACCGGCATAACTGCAGATACGGTAGATAACAGTCAATCTCCCCGGGACCACCTGTCGGGTCCCGGGCCCCCCTTGTAAGCCACCCGAGTCTTGGACTATAAAAGACTCGGGTAGGCGACGTTAGCAAGGGTTCGCACCTCTGCAACTCATACGCTAGCCATTCACACCCAAGCTGTAACTCACCCCCAAGCTCAGGACTCCGGTTCTGAGCAGCAAGCAATACAGCAAGCTCCATAGCTCGCCGTGGACGTAGGGTTTTACGCTCCGGCGGCCTGAACCCCGTAAAACTCACCGTGTCAAGCTCTTACTAACTCGTCCATCCGCGCAAGCTCTCCGCAAGGGACTAGCCCCACCAAAAAAAGAACCTCCGCGGGCTGCCCAGTGCAGGCCCGGGGGAAGTGTCGACCGAACACTTCGACATTTGGCGTGCCAGGTAGGGGGCTTTTCCCCTGCGCGACGAGTTTCCGCCGACGAAGATGACCAAGCTCCCTTCAGCGGCAAACTCTCCTCCCCCGCCTCCGCGGCGAACCGCGACCAGGGGGGAGTACATGTCAACACACTCGGGACCGAGTGTGTCGGTACAAGCTGGGAGCCAGCAACCGGCTCTGGCAGCGCCGACCCCGGCAATGCAGGCTCCAACCAGCGTCAGGTCTTCAGTAGCGCTGGGCGTACCCGGTGGGGGTGCGCTAGCTGCAGCAAGAGCGCTACTGCACAATCCGCCCGCTGGGGACGCGCCTCAGGCAGCGTCCCAGCAGTGGATTCGCGAGGTAGACCGTCTCGTCGTCGCCGCCGCAAACACTCGACTTCGGCGGGGATGACACTCTGGCCAACCGGCCGTGTCGCTGATGCGCACGCCAATGGTTGATGAGCAGACGGCAGATTCCAGCTCTACCAGGCTCCAATCGACAGATCTGAGGACAGAGCTGGAGCAGTGTCGCTTGGGTCAAGATGCCCGGGTATACCTCGAGCAACGCCAAGAAAGGCGTCGCTACCAAGAGGCTGACGGCAGCATGATGTCGGCCTCGACCCAGCCTGAAGAGCAGACCTTCGCCACGCGATCTCTGCCCCAGGCCTGCGCCGTGCAGAATATGCCACAGTCATATGTCCTGCAGATGGCGCCACTGGCCAATGGCGCAGCCTTGCCCGTACCGGGGTACACTGTGCCCAGTGCGAACCGAGCGTTCGCGGCACCAGAACCTGCGGCGACAGAAGCAGGGTGTGCGGCCCTCGCGCCCCGCCTTCGCTTCGCGAAGTGGCCGCGCAAGTTTCAGCCGCACCTGCCCGAGAAGTACGACGGCAGCGTTAACCCGGCGGAGTTCCTCCAGATCTACTCCACCGCCGTACTTGCCGCAGGAGGGAATGAAGCCGTCATGGCCAATTACTTCCCTGTCGCCTTGACCGGTCCAGCCCGGTCTTGGCTCATGAACCTCCCCCAGGGTTCCGTAACTTCCTGGGGAGAGCTCTGCTGGCAGTTCATCGCCAACTTCGACAGTTCCTACACCCGGCCTGGCACGAAGCTCGACCTCCACGCCATCCAGCAACAACCTGGGGAGTCGCTGCGCTCTTTCATCCAGCGGTTCTCCCAGGTGCGGAACACCATCCCACACATTCAAAATGCTTCTGTGGTGGTGGCGTTCCAGCAAGGCGTCCGCGACAAGAAGATGCTCGAGAAGCTCGCGACCAGGGAGGTCCGTGATGTCTCAGAGCTCTTCAGCCTGGCAGACAAGTGCGCCAGGGCAGCCGAAGGGCGAAACTGGCACTCACTGCCGTCCTCCGAGTCAGGAGGACAGCCCGGATCTGGTCCTACTCCCTGTGGAGGCAGCAGGAAGGCCAAGAACCGAGGCAGAGGCAAGATAGAATCACCGACCGCAGCTCCAGTCGTCACTGCAGCGACGCTCAGTGGGGCTCGGG
Organism: Neostapfia colusana; assembly: GCA_030760725.1. Classification (NCBI taxonomy): domain Eukaryota; kingdom Viridiplantae; phylum Streptophyta; class Magnoliopsida; order Poales; family Poaceae; genus Neostapfia; species Neostapfia colusana. The sequence continues at coordinate 122,925,762 of JASWHV010000001.1, read as the reverse complement.
GGCCGTGCCCCGGCAAGAGGCAGCGAAGATCACCAATCCTAGAAGGTGATCAAGACAATATATGCCCCGTGCACGGCAGCTGTCGCCACACTACTGCCGAGTGCCGGGAGATCCGAAAGCTCGCAGAGCGCTTCCGCGAAGGGAAGCAGCAGCGGGCTGATGCCCTACCCTTCCGTCCAAAGGAGGGCAAACAGAGGGTGGATGTCCCAGACAGCATCGACCACCCAGAGGAGATCCAGGAGCCTCAGCGCGCCGTGAAGGCGGCACGCAATCATGAGGACTCCAGCTCCAGCGACGATGAGCGTCGAAAGAAGCTCTACGTCATATACGGCGGGTCCGCCGACCCCTCGTCCCGAAGCGCAGTCAAGACTCTGTGCCGAGCGGTAGCGTCGGTGGTGCCACTCCCAAGTGCCGCACCGCACCTTAAGTGGATGGGGACCCCCATCAGCTTTGACGCCACCGACTGCCCCAGGAAAATGGCTGGGGCCGGCCAACTGCCGCTCTTGGTAGCTCCGACCATCGCCAACGTGAGAATGTACCACGTTTTGGTAGATGGTGGAGCTGGGCTGAACCTCATCAGCCGTGCAGCTTTCCAGAAGCTGCAGATCCCGATGGCCAAGCTCACCCCGTCGAGCCCGTTCACAGGGGTAGGGCCGGGACAGGTCATTCCCTACGGCAACATTAGCCTCCTGGTGACCTTCGGGGCTCCGGACAGCTATCGGACAGAGTACATCCTGTTCGACGTAGCGGAGATAGACCTCCCCTTCAACGCCATAATCGGCAGGCCAGCCCTGTATCGATTCATGGCAGTAGCCCACTACGGCTACCTCGTCCTGAAGATGCCAACACCGACGGGCGTCCTCAGGATTCGTGGAGACCGCACTGCTGCAGTGTCGGCCTTAGAGAAACTCCAAGTGCTCGCAACAGCTGAGGCATCAGCCCCCGGCAGTGCAGAGCCGGACCAGCTCCGCCCGAGCGCACGCCACCGTGCCTCCGACACAGCACCCCGGGTGCAACCTCTCGACGAGGGCGGCGTCCCCTTAAAGGTCGTCCAAGTCGGTGCCGAAGCCACCCAGACCACCCAGGTAGCCGGGGTCCTGGATAACAAATAGGAAGGCGCGCTCGTCACCTTCCTCCGGCATAACGTCGACGTGTTTGCATGGCAGCCGTCACAGATGCCGGGGATCCCCAGGGAGGTGATCGAGCACCACTTAAAAGTCTTCCCCGACGCCCGGCCGGTTCAACAGAAGCCCCGCAAGCAGTCCATCGAGCGGCAAAACTTCATTCGTGAAGAAGCCAAGAAGCTGTTGGACGCTGCCTTCATACGGGAGGTCCACCACCCCCGGTGGTTGGCGAGCCCCGTCGTTGTCCCGAAGGCCGGCGGGAAGCTCCGGATGTGCATCGACTACACCAGTCTCAATAAGGCATGTCCCAAAGATCCATTCCCTCTCCCCAGAATAGATCAAATAGTAGACTCAACATCAGGCTTGATATGCTGTGCTTCCTAGACGCCTACTCGGGTTTCCATCAGATCCCCATGTCTAAGGAGGATGAGGAGCACACCTCCTTCATCACTGTCGGTACCTGAGATATGGGGTACCCCCGCGCACAGGGTAAAATGCCTAAGGTACTCGCCCTTCTCCGCAGGGAGAACTCCGAAGGCGCCACGCGTCCGGCGGGGCCGGACCTCCCTCTCCTCAGAGGAGAGCTCCGGGCCCGCCATGTGGCATACAGAAGTCGGACCTCCCCCTCCGCGGGAGAGAGGTCCGAAGACGCCACGCGTCCAGCGGGGCCGGACCTCCCTCTCCGCAGAGGAGAGCTCCGGGCCCGCCACGTGGCATACAGAAGTTGGACCTCCCCCTCCGCGGGGAGAGGTCCGGAGGCTCCACGTGCCCCGCAGGCCGGACCCTTCTCGCCTCAAAGAAGGGCTCCGGATCCGCCACGTGGCCAGAAGAACGGTGCTGCCTGCCCCCGAGTGGTAGGCAGCGGGCGTAAAGGCGCCCTACACCTTGCCCGTACAAGGTATTCAAGGCCCGCGTCTTCCCAAGACGCGGAAACGCGGAGCACGCGTCTGTCAGGTGCCGTTGCGCCCAGTCGCATCACAGACTGGCGCGCGGTGTCAGAACCTGCCAGCTAATAAACGCCGCGACAAGACATCCCATGCCGCCTGCGCCGTCATCAACCACTACGACTAGCATGCGGCATGGGCAGGGCGGCAAGATGAAGACTCAGAAGCCTTCGACCAGAGGCAACTACCGGCGTAACTACAGATACGGTAGATAATAGACAATCTTCCCAGGACCACCTGTCGGGTCCTGGCTCCCCTTGTAAACCACCCGAGTCTTGGACTATAAAAGGCTCGGGTAGGCGTCGATAGCAAGGGTTCGCATTTTGCAACTCATACGCTAGCCATATGCCCTCAAGCTGTAACACACCCCCAAGCTCAGGCCTCTGGCACTGAGCAGCAAGCAATACAGCGAGCTCCATAGCTCGCCGTGGACGTAGGGTTTTACGCTCCGGCGGCCTGAACCACGTAAAACTCGCCGTGCCAAGCTCTCACTAACTCGTCCATCTGCGCAAGCTCTCCGCTAGGAACTAGCCCCTCCGAAAAAAGAACCTCCGTGGGCTGCCCAGTGCAGGCCCGGGGGAAGTGTCGACTGAACACTTCGACATTTGGCGTACCAGGTAGGGGGCTTTTCCCCTAGCGCGACGAGTTTCCGCCGACGAAGATGACCAAGCTTCCTTCAGCGGCAAACTCTCCCCCCCCCCCACGTTCACGGCGAACCGTGACCACTGGGGAGTACATGTCGATACACTCAGGACGGAGTGTGTCGGCACAAGCGGGTAGCCAGCAGCCGACTCCGGCAACGCCGACTCCGGCTATGCAGGCCCCGACCAGTGTGAGGTCTTCTGCAGCGCTGAGCGTACACCATGGAGGTGCGCTAGCTGCAGCAAGAGTGCTGCTGCGCAACCCTCCTGCGGGGGATGCGCCCCATTCAGCGACCCAGCAATGGGTCCGCGAGGTGGACCGCCTCATCGTTGCCGCCGCGAACCCTCGGTTTCGGCGAGGACGGCGCCCAGGGCAACCGGCTGTGTCGCTGACGCGCACACCCACGGTTGACGGGCTAACGGCGGATTCCAGCTCCTCCAGGCTCCTGTCGACGGACCTGCGAAGGGAACTGGAACGGTGCCACTTGGGGCAGGACGCCCGGGTGTACCTCGAGCGACGCCGAGAAAGGCGTCGCAACCATGAGGCAGGCGACAGCATGTCGTCGGCCTCGACACAACCAGAAGGGCAGGTCTTCGCCATGCGAGCCCCGCCTCAGGCATATGCTGCGCAGCATATGCCACAACCATATGCACCGCAAGTAGCGGCCCCGGTCTATGGTGCTGCTGCCTATGGGGGTGGCAAGAAGATCAAGAACCGGGGGAGTGGCAAGATGAAGTCACCATTCACGGCCCCCATTGCCGCAGCTGCGACGACCAGTGGGGCTCGGGGGCCACGCCCCGACAAGAAGCAGCGAAGATCACCAATCCCAGAAGGTGATGAAGACAATATGTGCCCCGTGCACGGCAGCTGTCGCCACACTGCTGCCGAGTGCCGGGAGATCCGAAGGCTCGCAGAGCGCTTCCGCAAGGAGAAGCGGCAGCGGGCTGATGCCCTGCCCTTCCGTCCAAAGGAAGATGAGCAGGGGGTGGATGTTCCAGACAACATCGACCACCCAGAGGAGATCCAGGAGCCTCAGCGTGTCATGAAGGCGGCACGCAATCATGAGGATTCTGGCTCCAGCGACGATGAGCGTCGAAAGAAGCTCTACATCATATACGGCGGGTCCACCGACCCCTCGTCCCGAAGCGCAGTCAAGACTCTGCGCCGAGCGGTAGCGTCGGTGGCGCCACTCCCAAGTGCTGCACCGCACCTAAAGTGGATGGGGACCCCCATCAGCTTTGACGCCACCGACTGCCCCAGGAACATGGCTGGGGCCGGCCAACTACCGCTCCTGGTGGCCCCTACCATCGCCAACGTGAGAATGTACCACGTTTTGGTAGATGGAGGGGCTGGGCTGAACCTCATCAGCCGTGCAGCTTTCCAGAAGCTGCAGATCCCGATGGCCAAACTCACCCCGTCGAGCCCGTTCCAGGGGTAGGGCCGGGACAGGTTATCCCCTACGGCAACATTAGCCTCCCGGTGAACTTCGGGGCTCCGGACAGCTATCGAACAGAGTACATTCTGTTCGACGTAGCGGAGATAGACCTCCCCTTCAATGCCATAATCGGCAGGCCAGCCCTGTACCGGTTCATGGCTGTAGCCCATTACGGCTACCTTGTCCTGAAGATGCCAACACCGACAGGTGTTCTCAGGATTCGTGGGGACCGCACTGCTGCAGTGTCGGCCCTGGAGAAGCTCCAAGCACTCGCAACAGCTGGGGCATCAGCCCCCGGCAATACGGAGCCGGACCAGTTCCGCCCGAGCGCACGTCACCGTGCTTCCACCACAGCACCCCGGGTGCAACCTCTCGACGAGGGCGGCGTCCCCTTAAAGTTCGTCCAAGTCAGCGCCGAAGCTACCCAGACCACCCGGGTAGCCGGGGGCCTGGATAGTAAATAGGAAGGCGCGCTCGTCACCTTCCTCCGGCACAACGTCGACGTGTTTGCATGGCAGCCTTCACAGATGCCGGGGATCCCCAGGAAGGTGATCGAGCACCACTTGAAAGTCTTCCCCGACGCCCGACCGGTTCAACAGAAGCCCCGCAAGCAGTCCATCGAGCGGCAAAACTTCATCCGTGAAGAAGTCAAGAAGCTGCTGGACGCTGGCTTCATACGGGAGGTCCACCACCCCCGATGGTTGGCGAACCCCGTCGTTGTCCCGAAGGTTGGCGGGAAGCTCCGGATGTGCATCGACTACACCAGTCTCAATAAGGCATGTCCTAAAGATCCATTCCCTCTCCCTAGAATAGATCAAATAGTAGACTCAACGTCAGGCTGTGATATGATGTGCTTCCCAGACGCCTACTCGGGTTTCCATCATATCCCCATGTCTAGGGAGGACGAGGAGCACACCTCCTTCATCGCAGTAGACGGCCTTTATTGCTATGTGTCTATGCCTTACGGCCTAAAGAATGCACTCTCCACCTTTGTGCGGGCAATGCACAAAACCTTTGGGGAGTTAATAAGAGACCTGGTTGAGGTGTATGTCGATGACATAGTTGTCAAGGTCAAGCAGGGTCCATCCCTGCTAGATAACCTAGCTTTAGTCTTTGACAAGTTGCGCTCTACGCGCACCAAGCTGAACCCAGATAAATGTGTGTTCGGCGTGTCCTCTGGGAAGCTCTTAGGGTTCCTAGCCTCGCACCGAGGGATTGAGGCCAACCCAGAGAAGATCAAGGCCATCGACTTGATGCGGCCCCCTGCCCGCGTCAAGGATATCCAGAAACTCACGGGATGTCTAGCCACGCTAAGTCAGTTTATACCGAGGCTAGCAGAGCGGGCACTCCCTTTCTTTAAGCTCCTGCGCAAGTCAGGCCCTTTTGCCTGGACTGACGAAGCAGAAGAGGCTTTCCAGGAGTTGAAGCGACTCCTGACGACCCTACCTATCATGGTAGCCCCTGAGCCCGGAGAGCACTTGCTGCTCTACATCGCGGCGACAACTGAAGTAGTGAGTATGGTCCTCGTCGCAGAGCGGCCGGATCCCTCATCTTCACAACCTGCTCCGGTAGCAGAAGACAGACGCCAGGAGGCCCCGCAGGACCAAGACGGTCTCCCGGACCTCCAAGGCAACCTCCCGGAGGCCCAGGTCGGCCTCCCGGAGGTCCAGGGCGGTCTCCCGGACCTCCAAGATAAACCCCCGGGGTCCCTGCGGGACCCCCCGGGGGCCAAATGGGACCTCCCAGAGGTCCCCCAAGACCCCCCGGAGCTCCCGGACAATCAAGATAGCTTAAGGGCCTCCGGGTCCCAGCTCCCGGAGGCCCCCGTGGGTCCACCCACCTCCAGCGGGCCAGGGCCAATGGACGAGGACCTCCCAGGCCTGAGAGAGAGGGTTCGAACCGTCCAGAGGCCTGTCTACTACATCAGCGAAGTACTTCATGATGCCAAGACAAGGTACCTGGAAGTCCACAAGCTGCTGTATGCGGTGCTCGTGGCCTCCAGAAAGCTCCGCCATTACTTCCAGGCCCACCGGGTCTCGGTAGTCACCTCGTATCCGCTGAAGACAATTCTTCACAGCTCCCATGCGACTGGCAACGTTGCTAATGGGCGGCGGAGCTAGCGGAGTTTGAGCTGGACTTCCTCCCACGCCATGCAGTCAAGAGCTAAGCACTGGCTGACTTTGTGGCGGAGTGGACACCAACGGAGACTGACCCAGGGGGCCATGAGGGCGGAGAACTGGAGCACCAAGCTCCGGTCTTCACCGAACCCCACTGGACATTCTTCTTCGACGGCTCCTCGCGAAAGAAGGGGGCCGGTGCCGGCGTACTGCTCCTCATGCCATTGGGGGAACAGTTTGGGTATATGGTGCGTCTCAATTTCAAGGCAACCAACAACATGGCGGAGTATGAAGCACTCATCTTTGGCCTGCAGACAGCCCTGTCTTTAGGCGCTCGCCAGTTGTTGGCACAGGGCGACTCCCAGCTGGTCATCAAGCAAGTCCAGGGCGAATGCTCCTGCAATGACCCCCAGCTAGCTGCGTATCTGCTTCACGTGCAGATGTTGGAGAAAGAATTCCTCGCCTTGGACCTGTACCACGTACCGCGCGCCGGTAATGCCGCAGCCGACAACCTTTCAACGAAGGCTTCCACCGGAGCCCCTGCGCCCAAAGGAGTCTTCGAGAGGACGTTGCTGCGGCCCACAGCCCAGCCCGCCGAGCCGGGCGAAGGGGGCTTGACCAGCACCTCGAAGCTGGCGGTCCCGGCGGCCCTACAGCCGTGGGCGCCGCCAAGGATCGTAAGCGTCACTAGGGACTCCGTGCAACCCAGCGCTCAAGATCCAGAAGCTCAAGTCAGACCCGATGCATGGATCACGGAGATCCGGGACTACTTGAAGGACAACACCCTCCCTGATGAACATGCAACCGCTGAACGCATTGTGCGTATGGCTAAGAGGTACGCGCTGGTAGAGGGGGATCTCTACCGGCGGTGGCGCCAACCACATCCTATTGTGGTGTATATCCCAGGGGGAAGGCTGCGACTTGCTCGCTGAGATCCATGGAGGCGAATTTGGAAGTCATTCTTCCTCACGCACGCTTGTCGGTAAAGCCTTCCGGCATGGCTTCTACTGGCCGACAGCACTCCAGGATGCCGTCAAGCTGGTCGAGAGCTGCAAGGCGTGCCAGTTCCACGCCAAGCAGATCCATACACCGGCTCAGGCGGTACAGATGATCCCGCCCTCGTGGCCGTTTGCCGTGTGGGGGCTGGACATCCTGGGACCATTTCCCAGAACCGTCGGGGGGTTCCGGTACCTCTATGTCGCTATCGACAAGTTCACCAAGTGGCTGGAAGCTACACCAGTTGTCACCATCAATAAACAATCCGCAGTAAAATTCATCAAGTCTATTGTCTGCCGGTTCGGGGTCCCAAACAGGATCATCACCGACAATGGGACCCAGTTCACCAGCACAGCATTCCAAGACTACTGCGAGGACCTTGGCATTCAGGTATGCTATGCCTCTGTCGCCCACCCGAGGAGCAATGGGCAAGTTGAGAGGGCCAATGCGGAGATTCTCCGGGGCCTCAAGACTCGCACCTTCGCCAGCCTGAAGAAACATGGTGCCAATTGGGTAGATGAGCTTCCGAGCACACTATGGGCTAACCGGACATCCCAGAGCCGGGCCACCGGGGAGACACCCTTCTTCATGGTGTATGGGGCTGAAGCTGTACTTCCCCCAAAAATCACCATGAAGTCTCACCGTGTCCGGGCTTACGACGAAGCCACGCAGGACAACCTCCGGCGTGGAGAAATCGACCTCGTCGATGAGGTCCGATTACATGCGGCACTCCGTAACGCGCGGTATAGACAGGCGCTTCGGCGCTACCACCAGTGGTTTGTGCGTGCCCGGGAGCTGCAGGAAGGTGACCTGGTGTTGCGGCGCATACTTTCTCGCGAAGGGGCCCACAAACTCTCCCCTAGTTGGGAAGGCCCCTTCCGAGTCGCGAAAGTATGCTGCCCCGGGTGTGTGCGCCTTTCCACCGAGGATGGGGACCTGCTCCCGAACCCATGGAACATAGAACACCTCCGTAAGTTCTACCCCTAAGAGCAAAAATAGGACAGTACTTTCTTTTCGTAATGAACTCCATAGAGTCCAGGAGCAGCGCTCGGAGCAGCTAAACCCCAGGGGACGGTCCAGGACTACGTTCAGCTTTGCCTGGTTCCGACTCCAAGCGCGTAGAGTCTTGCTTCCCCTCTTAATGGGGTGGCTCGTGGCCTCCATGTTTAGCCTGCCTTCCTCCTATGGAAGGTTGTACGAAAAGAAATCTGCCCTACTTTGCTCTTTCCTTGTACTCATTTAAATTGTGAATTGAGTTTTTTTTATCACCCTTGCAGTACATGGTTGCCATGTGCTCAGCTCCCCCTCTCTACAAGTCCTCAAGCACCAAGCGCATGGTTGGGGCTGTAAGTCAAATAAGACTATAAGATAAGGGAGGGGGAGCCCCCAAGGAGGATTACGTTTCCTCTACCTGTGTGCAGGACTTCCAGGTTGCGGCAACGGGGACTGCATGAAGTAGGGGGAAAGGAGCTACCAACTACTTCGACCCAGGACTAGAAGGGGCAGGACCCGGGGGCCCCACGTGTCCAGCAGGCCCGGAACTCTCTCCTCCCTTGAGGAGGGCTCCGGGCTCGCCACGTGGCAGGTGGAAACCGGACCTCCCCCCGCGGTGGGAGAGCTCCGAAAGCCCTGCGTGTCCAACATGGCCGGGGCTCCCGTCTCTGCAGTAAAAGCAATCATCAAGTGAGCGCACGCTCTCACGATCCCGTGGCCGTTCGTGCTCCGGCAGCGGTCAAATTCGGGACTTAGAGAAAGTGCGCGGATCGGAAGAGACGGAGGTCCCACCTCGGGCTCGCTATCTCCCCCGAGATGGGCCCGGGGGCCACTGTCGGTACCTGAGATATGGGGTACCCCCGCGCACAGGGTAAAATGCCTAAGGTACTCGCCCTTCTCCGCAGGGAGAACTCCAAAGGCGCCACGCGTCCGGCGGGGCCGGACCTCCCTCTCCTCAGAGGAGAGCTCTGGGCCCGCCACGTGGCATACAGAAGCCGGACCTCCCCCTCCGCGGGAGAGAGGTCCGAAGACGCCACGCGTCCAGCGGGGCCGGACCTCCCTCTCTGCAGAGGAGAGCTCCGGGCCCGCCACGTGGCATACAGAAGCTGGACCTCCCCCTCCGCGGGGAGAGGTCCGGAGGCTCCACGTGCCCCGCAGGCCGGACCCTTCTCGCCTCAAAGAAGGGCTCCGGACCCGCCACGTGGCCAGAAGAACGGTGATGCCTGCCCCCGAGCGGTAGGCAGCGGGCGTAAAGGCGCCCCACACCTTGCCCGTACAAGGTATTCAAGGCACGCGTCTTCCCAAGACGCGGAAACGCGGAGCACGCGTCTGTCAGGTGCCGTTGCGCCCAGTCGCATCACAGACTAGCGCGCGGTGTCAGAACCTGCCAGCTAATAAACGCCGCGACAAGACATCCCATGCCGCCTGCGCCGTCATCAACCACTACGACTAGCATGCGGCATGGGCAGGGCGGCAAGATGAAGACTCAGAAGCCTTCGACCAGAGGCAACTACCGGCGTAACTACAGATACGGTAGATAATAGACAATCTTCCCGGGACCACCTGTCGGGTCCTGGCTCCCCTTATAAACCACCCGAGTCTTGGACTATAAAATGCTCGGGTAGGCGTCGATAGCAAGGGTTCGCATTTTGCAACTCATACACTAGCCATACGCCCTCAAGCTGTAACACACCCCCGAGCTCAGGCCTCCGGCCCTGAGCAGCAAGCAATACAGCGAGCTCCATAGCTCGCCGTGGACGTAGGGTTTTACGCTCCAACGGCCTGAACCACGTAAAACTCGCCGTGTCAAGCTCTCACTAACTCGTCCATCTGCGCAAGCTCTCCGCTAGGAACTAGCGCCTCCGAAAAAAGAACCTCCGCGGGCTGCCCAGTGCAGGCCCGGGGGAAGTGTCGACCGAACACTTCGACAATCACAGTAGACGGCCTTTATTTTTATGTGTCTATGCCTTACGGCCTAAAGAATGCACTCCCCACCTTTGTGCGAGCAATGCACAAAACCTTTGGGGAGTTAATAAGAGACCTAGTTGAGGTGCACGTAGATGACATAGTTGTCAAGGTCAAGTAGGGTTCATCTTTGTTAGATAACCTAGCCTTAGTTTTTGACAAGTTGCGCTCTACGCGCACCAAGCTGAACCCCGATAAATGTGTGTTCGGTGTGTCCTCTGGGAAGCTCTTAGGATTCCTGGTCTCGCACCGAGGGATTGAGGCCAACCCAGAGAAGATCAAGGCCATCGACTTGATGTGGCCCCCTGCCCGCGTTAAGGTTGTCCAGAAACTCACGGGATGTCTAGCTGCGCTGAGTCGGTTTATACCGAGGCTAGCAGAGCGGGCACTCCCTTTCTTTAAGCTCCTGCGCAAGTCAGGCACTTTTGCCTGGACTGACGAAGCAGAAGAGGCTTTCCAGGAGTTGAAGCGACTCCTGACGACCCTACCTATCATGGTAGCCCCAGAGCCCGGAGAGCACCTGCTGCTCTACATTGCGGCGACAACTGAAGTGGTGAGTATGGTCCTCGTCGCAGAGCGACCGGACCCTCATCTTCACAACCTGCTCCGGTAGCAGAAGACAGACGATAGGAGGCCCCGCAGGACCAAGGTGGTCTCGCCTCCCGGAGGTCCAGGGCGGTCTCCTGGACCCCCAAGATAAACCCCCGGGGGTCCTGCGGGACCCCCCTGGGGCCAAATGGGACCTCCCGGAGGTCCCTCAAGACCCCCCCCGGAGCTCCCGGATAACCAAGATAGCTTAAGGGCCTCCGGGTCCCAGCTCCTGGAGGCCCCCGTGGGTCCACTCACCTCCAGCGGGCCAGGGCCAATGGACGAGGACCTCCCAGGCCTAAGAGAGAGGGTTCGAACCACCCAGAGGCCTGTCTACTACATCAGCGAAGTACTTCATGATGCCAAGACAAGGTACCTAGAAGTCCACAAGCTACTGTATGCGGTGCTCATGGCCTCCAGGAAGCTCCGCCATTACTTCCAGGCCCACCGGGTCTCGGTAGTCACCTCGTATCCGCTGAAGACAATTCTTCACAGCCCCCATGCAACTGGCAACGTTGCTAAATGGGCGGCGGAGCTGATGGAGTTTGAGCTGGACTTCCTCCCACGCCATGCAGTCAAGAGCCAATCACTGGCTGACTTTGTGGCAGAGTGGACACCAACGAAGACTGACCTAGGGGGCCATGAAGACGGTGAACCAGATCACTAAGCTCCGGTCTTCACCGAGCCCCACTGGACACTTTTCTTCGACGGCTCCTCACGAAAGCAGGGGGCCGGTGCCGGCGTACTACTCCTCATGCCATCGGGGGAACAGTTTGGGTACATGGTGCGTCTCAATTTCAAGGCAACCAACAACATGGCAGAGTATGAAGCACTCATCTTTGGCCTGCAGACAGCCCTGTCTTTAGGCGCTCGCCAGTTGTTGGCACAGGGCGACTCCCAGCTGGTCATCAAACAAGTCAAGGGCGAATGCTCCTGCAATGACCCACAGCTAGCAGCGTATCTGCTTCACGTGCAGATGTTGGAGAAAGAATTCCTCGCCTTGGACCTGCGCCACGTACCGCGCGCTGGCAATGCCGCAGCTGACAACCTTTCAACGAAGGCTTCCACCGGAGCCCCTGCGCCCAAAGGAGTTTTCGAGAGGACGTTGCTGCGGCCCACAGCCCGCCCCGCCGAGCCGGGCGAAGGGGGCTTGACCAGCACCTCGAAGCTGGCGGTCCCGGCGGCCCTACAGCCATGGATGCCGCCAAGGATCGTAAGCGTCACTGGAGACTCCGTGCAACCCAGCGTTCAAGATCCAGAAGCTCAAGTCAGACCCGATGCATGGATCATGGAGATCCGGGACTACTTGAAGGACAACATCCTCCGTGATGAACATGCAACCGCTGAACGGATTGTGCGTATGGCTAAGAGATACGCGCTGGTAGAGGGGGATCTCTACCGGCGTGGCGCCAACCACATCCTATTGCGGTGCATAACCCAGGGGGAAGGCTGCGACTTACTCGCTGAGATCCATGGAGGCGAATGTGGAAGTCACTCTTCCTCACGCACGCTTGTCGGTAAAGCCTTCCGGCATGGCTTCTACTGGCTGACAGCACTCTAGGATGCCGTCAAGCTGGTCGAGAGCTGCAAGGCATGCCAGTTCCACGCCAAGCAGATCCATACACCGGCTCAGGCGGTACAGATGATCCCGCCCTTGTGGCCATTTGCCGTATGGGGGCTGGACATCTTGGGACCATTTCCCAGAACCGTCAGGGGATTCCGGTACCTCTATGTCACCATCGACAAGTTCACCAAGTGGCCAGAAGCTACACCAGTTGTCACCATCAAAAACAATCCGCAGTAAGATTCATCAAGTCTATTGTCTGCCGGTTCGGGGTCCCGAACAGAATCATCACCGACAACGGGACCCAGTTCACCAGCGCAGCCTTCCAAGACTACTGCGAAGACCTCGGCATTCAGGTGTGCTATGCCTCTGTCGCCCACCCAAAGAGCAATGGGCAAGTCGAGAGGGCCAACGCGGAGATTCTCCGGGGCCTTAAGACTCGCACCTACGCCAGTCTGAAGAAACATGGTGCCAATTGGGTAGATGAGCTTCCGAGCACACTATGGGCTAACCGGACATCCCAGAGCTGGGCCACCAGAGAGACACCCTTCTTCATGGTGTATGGAGCCGAAGCTGTACTTCCCCCAGAAATCACCATGAAGTCTCACCGTGTCCGGGCTTACGACGAAGCCGCGCAGGACAACCTCCGGCGTGGAGAAATCGACCTCGTCGACGAGGTCCGATTGCATGAAGCACTCCGTAACGCGCGGTAAAGACAAGCGCTTCGGCGCTACCACCAGAGATCTGTACGTGCCCAGGAGCTGCAGGAAGGTGACCTGGTGCTGCGGCGCATACTTTCTCGCGAAGGGGCCCACAAACTCTCCCCTAGTTGGGAAGGTCCCTTCCGAGTCGTGAAAGTATGCCGCCCCGGGTGTGTGCGCCTTTCCACCGAGGATAGGGACCTGCTCCCAAACCCTTGGAACATAGAACACCTCCGTAAGTTCTACCCCTAGAGCAAAGATAGGACAGTACTTTCTTTTCGTAATAAACTCCATAGAGTCCAGGAACAGCGCTCGGAGCAGCTAAGCCCCAGGGGACGGTACAGGACTACGTTCAGCTTTGCCTGGTTCCGACTCCAAGCGCGTAGAGTCTTGCTTCCCCTCTTAATGGGGCGGGTCATGGCCTCCATGTTTAGCCTGCCTTCCTCCTGTGGAAAGTTATACGAAAAGAAACTTGTTCTACTTTGCTCTTTCCTCGTACTCATTTAAATTGTGTACTAAGTTTTTTATGACTACCCTTGCGGTGCATAGCTGCCATGTGCTCAGCTCCCCCTTCTCATTCTCACCACTAGTCGGCATTCGCTGCCCTACCAGAGGCGGTTGCATCGGAGGTACCTGCCGATAGTCGAGGGAGCCCTGAGCCCCCGAACGCTTCGCGCACTACAGTCCCCAAGCACCGAGCATATGGTTAGGGGCCATAAGTCGAATAAGACTATGAGATAAGGGAGGGGGGCTCCCAAGGAGAATTACTTTTTCCCTACTTGTGTGCAGGACCTCTCGGCCTCGGATCTCTACAGGAATGTGGCAGGAGCACCTGACCAATGGGACGCCCCTGCCAGGGGGCCACTACGGGATCACGCAAGACCGGAACTCCAAGGCAAGACCGAAGGATCCACGGCTCCAGCGGGACCGGACCCCCCCCCCTCTGAGGGGAGGGGCCTGGAGACCCCACGTGTACCGAGGGCCCGGACCTCCCTCCCCTCAGAGGAGAGCTCCGGATCTGTCACGTGGCCGGCTGATCTGAGCCTCCCCATCCTCATGAGGCAGGGCCCGAGGACCTCCGGGGCCCTTAATATAATAAGGACCCGGGGAAGGTGCCGGAGCAGAACGTCGGGATTGGTGAAGGCCTCTGAGCACCTTGCGGAGCTAAGGGCTTGGTCAGGCAAAACCAAGAAGAAGACGGAAAACATCGCAGGCACGAAGGGTCATAAGAGTTCATGTATTCATGGCTCCATGAGCTGGGCTACAAACTCGATGAAAAAGAAAGAAACAAGCCCCAAGGTCCCCCTGACACGATCAGAGTCTAGAAGTTGCAAGAACGGCCGCGTCACCAGGCTTCAGCCCTGGCGGCGCTCTCCCGCTCCATGACCCGAGCGCAGGAATAGCCTCCCTCATCACCAGCACAAAGGCCGATGTCATCAAGGGTGCTCCTGAGGCCCCCTCCGCAGCTTCAGTGGTCTTCTTGGAGACCCTGCTGCCTGGGATCCTCCTTGGTGCATCAACGGTTCCCTTCTCCTGAAGTTCCCTCATCACCGGCACAAAAGCCGGTGCCATCAAGGGTGCTCCTGAGGCCCCCTCCGCAGCTTCAGCGGCCTTCTCGGAGACTCTGCCGCCTAGAATTCTCTTTGGCGCTTCAACGGTTTCTTTGAAGGCTCCACCATCTGAGAAGGGACGCAACGCAAGGGAGCTTTCTGCCTGTCGTCACCAAGGAAGGGCCCCGTCGGGAGGACAAACCAGAGACCCCTTGGAGGCGCCACCGCCAGAGGCAAGGCAGGCAGGCTCCCTGGGTCCCAGACTTGGTGCAGACGCCGTTGCTAGAGGTAATCGAGAGCGATTCTCCCCCCGAAAGGCGGGTTAGGAGCCGTGGAAGAAGACAAGACCGTAGAGCCTCGAGGGAGGCGCAAGGACTGGAAGCCTTATAAGGGGAGCGTACCCACGTGGCGGTTTGTTTTCACACCTTCCAGGTACGAGTCAAAGCAATTCGAAACTCTTCGAACACGCCGCATCGGCAACCGCTTCGGCTCCGAGACCTAGAGCCGATGACAGGTGGACCCAAGCTGCCCAACTGAAGCGGTGGGCCAAGGAGTCAGTCTCCTAAGAAGACGAGCGGCAAGACACTTCGGCGGTTCCCGAAGAAAGCGCGGCAACGTGCAGAAGTGGCAGCCTTGGGAACCGCCGCAGTAGAAGCAACTATCAAGTGGGCGCACGCTCCCACGAACCCGCGGCCGTTCGTGCTCCGGCAGCGGTCAATGCGGGACATGGAGAAAGTGCGCGGATCAGAAGAGATGGAGGTCCCACCTCAGACTCGCTATCTCCCCCAAGATGGGCCCGGGGCCACTGTTGGTACCCGCGATATGGGGTACCCCCGCGCACAGGAGAAAATGCCTAAGGAACTCGCCCTTCTCCGCAGGGAGAGCTCCGAAGGCGCCACGCTTCCGGCGGGGCCAGACCTCCCTCTCCTCAGAAGAGAGCTCCGGGCCCGCCATGTGGCATACAGAGGCCGGACCTCCCCCTCCGCGGGAGAGAGGTCCGAAGGTGCCACGTATCCGGCGGGGCCGGACCTCCATCTCCTCAGAGAAGAGCTTCGGGCCCGCCACGTGGCGACAGAAGCCGAACCTCCACCTCCGCGGGGAGAGGTCCAAAGGCTCCATGTGCCCCGCGGGGCCGGACCCTCCTCTCCTCTGAGAAGGGCTCCGAGCCCGCCACGTGGCCAGCAGAACGGCGCTGCCTGCCCCCGAGCGATAGGCAGCGGGCGTAAAGACGCCCCATACCTTGCCCGTACAAGGTATTCAAGGCCCGCGTCTTCCCAAGACGCGGAGACACGGAGCACGCCTCTGTCAGGTGCCGTTGCTCCCAGTCGCATCACAGACTGCGCGCGGTGTCAGAACCTGACAGCCAATAAACACAGCGACAGGACATCCCCTGCCGCCTCCGCCATCATCAACCACTATGACTAGCGTGCGGCATGGGCAGGGCGGCAAGACGGAGACTCGGAAGCCTTCGCCAGAGACAACTACCGGCATAACTGCAGATACAGTAGATAACAGTCAATCTCCCCGGGACCACCTGTCGGGTCCCGGGCCCCCCTTATAAGCCACCCGAGTCTTGGACTATAAAAGACTCGGGTAGGCGACGTTAGCAAGGGTTCGCACCTCTGCAACTCATACGCTAGCCATTCACACCCAAGCTGTAACTCACCCCCAAGCTCAGGACTCCGGTTCTGAGCAGCAAGCAATACAGCGAGCTCCATAGCTCGCCGTGGACGTAGGGTTTTACGCTCCGGCGGCCTGAACCATGTAAAACTCACTGTGTCAAGCTCTTACTAACTCGTCCATCCGCGCAAGCTCTCCGCAAGGGACTAGCCCCACCGAAAAAAGAACCTCCGCGGGCTGCCCAGTGCAGGCCCGGGGGAAGTGTCGACCGAACACTTCGACACATGTCTTATGTTATAACTCAATGGTTTACTGTTTAAATAAATATTTGACATTTCTCAAATATATTTTCACAGATGACAGCAGATAATAAGTTGGAGAACGGGTGGGTGATGTCCCACTGTTCTCGCCGTAGCGTCTACCCGGAAGCATTGTGGCAAATGCTCCAATATTTCGGGTACAATCAGATGCCGCAATACTTCGCCAAAGAAGAAGGCGAAGAGGGGAACAAGACGTGGACGATCCATGTCGAAGTCCCTGCAGGACCTACACCACCTGTTTGGGTGCCATTCACCATTACGGTGAGAGGAAGACAACCGGAAGGGATGTGGCAAGTGGCAGCCCGTGACACCATGTCACGTTTCTGCCAACTACACGTACAGGCTATAGAGGGCACTCCATACGCGCTCGTTCCGGTGGAGGGACGGACGCAGCATGTATGGGAAGAGAGGTACCTGGAGGCAACGGACCCGACTTACCCAAGGTACAACCCCGCGGAGGCAAACCTTAGCCTCCAGATGAGGGCGGGAAACGCCGTGATGGACAGCCAAGCTGTTCATACGGAGCATCTCGCCACAAGGCTCAAGGAGAGCACAAGCCGTGGAGATCATTTCGAGAGTGCTCACAGCGCACTCCACAATGTGCTCCTTCCGACGATCAAGCGACTGAATGAACAGCATAATCAGTTGCATCGTCTGAAGAAGGCGAAGAGAAAAAGCCGTGTCGACATCGCGACGTTACAAGAACTGGTGCAGACCCTAACCCAGCAGAATGAGGACCTTGCTCAAGAGCGGGACGACGCTATTGAGGAAGGACAAGGCTGGGAAGAGGACTACAACCAAGCTATGGACGAGGTGCATGCATTGCAGGACCTCGTACCTCCGGTGTTGGGTATACCGGTGGTCTTGGGTCTTCCAGCAATGGGAGAACCCGGAATGGGAGAAGAGGTGGTAGATCCAGAGCCACCAGCAGAGGTACCGGAGGAGGACGACCCACAAGAGGTCGAGTTCTACTCCGAGTAGGGGGTTACGGTTGCGAAGTAGGGCAGCTAGGTTAACGTAACCCAACTTTTGTAATCGGTGACATGTCGTGTAGGCAGTAGCGTATGTTTAGGTAGTGACGACATGAGCACGACTTCTCGGAGACCCGAGGATAATGTATCTTGTATAAAGTTTATACTTTATCAATATATGTGAATGTTGTGCAAATTAATCATGTGTCACTTCAATACCTACTGTTGCTTATGGAAATTTTAAGTAAGACATGTGCTAATCGCTGCTGTTTTGAATTTCAGAATGACGCGTACTCGTGCCAACCCTGATGTTGGGGGTACTAGCCAAGGGGGAGAGACTTCCCAACAGCCTCCCGAGGACTCCTCGGGACAGCAACAGCAAACACCGCCACCGCCACTACACCCGGTTACATTGGCCGACATCGTCGCGGCAATGGCGGGCTCGCATCAGCAGCACACAGAGTTGCTGCAGACTCTCATCGCCAATACGTCTCGCCCAGAGAGACGTCAAGACCGGGAGGAGCGTCAACAGAGCTCCTACTCCGACTTCCTGGCGACTCATCCCCCTGTGTTCTCAAGGGCGGATGAACCACTTGACGCGGACAACTGGCTCCGCGCCATAGAGATGAAGTTCGGGCTGCTCCAGATAAGTGAGCAGCGCAAGACTCAGTTCGCGGTCCAGCAGCTCCAAGGATCCGTGAGCGCGTGGTGGGCCAACTTCTGTGCTTCACAGCCCACCGACCGAGTGATGACCTGGGCGGAATTCCGGACGGCCTTCAGAGCCTATCATATACCGCCAGGTTTAATGAAGAGGAAGACGCAGGAGTTCTTACACCTGCAACAAGGGAGCCGGAACGCACTGGAATACTCCAGGGTGTTTAACGATCTCGCGCTATATGCGTCGTATCATGCTGATACCGACGAGAAGCGGCGGGACCACTTTTACCAGGGGCTTAACCTGCTCCTGAAGGACAAGTTGGCGATGTTCAATCGCGGCAGCCTCAACGACATCATTGATGCTGCGGTTGTTCAGGAGGACTCCGGCAAGGAGTTGGCGGCGGCAGAGCGAAAGCGGAGCGCGCCGCAAAGCAGCGGAGAAGGAGGCGGTCCTTCTCAGAAGTTTCGGATGGTGAATCGCCCACCATCAGGTCCACGCTGGCAGCCACCACAGCGGTCGATGCCGTTCCGCAGTCGGCCGTACTCGTCACCGGTATTCAGGCCGGCACTGCCAGTACCACCGCAACAACAACAGCAGAAGCGGGCGATGCCGCGTGCGTTTGCACCTCAACAACGCATGCCAGGCTTTCGCCCACCGAGTACTCCACCAGCAACGGCCACATGTTACAAATGTGGTCGTCCAGGACACTTCGCGAGCAGTTGCCCGGAGAGGCAAGGCGGCGGAGTGGCACCACAGTTTCCAGGGAGGAATCAACCCCGGAACCCTACTAATGCGCGGCGGGCAAACCCTAAACCCGGCACCGTCCACCAGCTTGCCATTGAGGACGTGCCGGAAGGCGAGCCAATCCTTGCGGGTATGTTCCAGCTCCACCAGCATCCCGCCATAATATTATTTGATTCAGGCGCCACGCATAGCTTCATTAGCCAAGCTTTCATTGATAAGTATAGCTTGCAAATACTACCCACCGATAGTCCTTATGTGATCTGTTCACCGGGTGGGAAAATTTCAGCAAGCATGATGGTCCCAAAAGCGCCATTGTGCTTAGAGGGTAGAGTTTACCCTACGTCTCTCATAATCTTAGAGGGACAAAAGGTCGATGTCATCTTAGGGATGTCATGGTTAACCCGCCACGGCGCTGTTTTAGACACCGTCCTCCGAGTCGTGCACTTGAACTCAGAAGTGCACGAGTCTCACTCTTTATTTCTGGACAGTCCAGAAATAAAACTTCCAAGTGTCTATCAAGCCACAACCATCAGATTGGAAGATATTCCGGTGGTCCGAGAGTTCCCTGATGTATTCCCGGACGATTTGCCGGGGATGCCGCCTGATAGAGAGGTGGAGTTCAAGATTGAACTTGCACCGGGAACCATGCCAATATCCCGAAGGCCGTACAAGATGGCGCCCAAGGAGTTGGCTGAACTGAAGACTCAGCTCACGGACCTTCTGGAGAAGGGTTTTATTAGGCCGAGCTCCTCACCATGGGGATGTTCGGCATTATTTGTCAAGAAGAATGATGAGACATTGCGGCTTTGCGTGGACTATCGTCCATTAAATGCCGTAACCATCAAGAACAAGTACCCATTGCCACGGATCGACATGTTGTTCGATCAGTTGGTCGAAGCAAAGATCTTCTCCAAGATGGACTTAAGATCCGGGTACCATCAGATTAAGATAAGGGCGGAGGACATTCCAAAGACAGCTTTCTCGACAAGGTATGGACTTTATGAGTACCTGGTCATGTCCTTCGGCCTCACCAATGCTCCAGCTCACTTCATGTACTTGATGAACTCGGTATTCATGCCGGAGCTGGACAAGTTTGTCGTGGTCTTCATCGACGACATCCTGGTATATTCCAAGTCGGAGGAAGATCACAAGAAACATCTGCGTATAGTCTTACAACGGCTGCGGGATCACAAGTTATACGCAAAATTCAGCAAATGCGAGTTTTGGATATCGCAAGTGCCTTTCCTCGGGCATATCATCTCAGCGGAGGGTATCACTGTGGACCCGAGCAAGATCACTCAAGTGCTGAATTGGAAATCCCCGAGAACTGTTCACGAGGTACGGAGTTTCCTCGGACTCACGGGACATTATCGGAGGTTCATTCCGAACTTATCAAAGATTGCCAAGCCAATGACAGAGCTGCTGAAGAAGGCTACCAAATATGTTTGGAGTCCAACATGTGAAGCAGCATTCAAGGCTTTAGTCAAGCACCTGACATCAGCACCGGTTTTGGCGCAGCCAGACACAACAAAACCGTTCGATGTGTACTGCGATGCATCCGGCATTGGGCTCGGATGTGTGCTGATGCAAGACCGAAGAGTGGTCGCGTATGGATCACGACAGCTTAGGAACCATGAGCAGAATTATCCAACTCACGACTTGGAGCTCGCTGCCGTGGTACTTGCACTAAAGATGTGGAGGCACTACCTACTCGGTAACCTCGTACATCTATATACCGACCATAAAAGCCTCAAGTACATATTCACTCAGAAGGAGCTGAACATGAGGCAACGAAGATGGTTAGAATTGATAAAGGATTACGAAATAGAGATCCATTATCATCCGGGCAAAGCAAACGTAGTGGCAGATGCACTGAGCCGGAAGTCACACGTCAACAATCTGGCCATCACACCGTTGGAAGAGAGCGAACCACCACTACATGTGATTCCACATGGAGCTCTCTACAACCTAGCTTTGATCCCCACCATCCGTGAAGAGATAGCGGCAGCCCAGAAGAATGACAAGGGCATGTCACATTTGCGGAGACGTGTAGACAGTGGGGAGCTGAAGTGTTTCCGGAAGGACGGAGACGGCGTCCTGTGGTTCAAGGACCGGATCGTCGTACCCCGTAACCCGGAATTACGGAAGAAAATCTTTGATGAGGCTCACTTATCAAAGTTTTCTATTCACCCCGGCAGCAACAAAATGTATCAAGAACTCAAAAGCAAGTTTTGGTGGACACGGATGAAGCGAGAGACTGCAAAATACGTGTCCGAGTGTGATACATGTCGAAGGGTGAAGGCAGACCACATGCGGAAACCGGGACTGCTACAACCACTGGGCGTTCCTGCCTGGAAGTGGGAGGACGTGAGCATGGATTTCATCGTCGGTTTACCCACTACCTTGCAGAAACATGATTCCGTGTGGGTGATCGTCGATCGGCTCACCAAAGTTGCCCATTTCATCCCGGTCAACACCGACTACAACGCCAAGAAGTACGCTGAACTTTACATCTCACGGATCCTATGCTTGTACGGCGTACCCCGTACTATCATATCGGATCGGGGCACTTTATTTGTGTCCCGTTTTTGGGAGCAGCTGCACGCTGCCTTGGGGACGAAGCTGATCCGTAGTTCAGCATACCACCCACAGACGGACGGGCAAACGGAGCGGGTAAATCAAATCTTAGAAGACATGCTACGAGATTGCGCTATCAACCACGGCAAAAATTGGGATGATCACTTGCCGTTAGCCGAGTTCTCGTACAATAATGGGTACCAAGCCAGCATAAAGATGGCACCTTACGAGGCGCTATACGGTAGGAAATGCCGCACACCATTGAATTGGTGTGAGTCTGGCGAAAGGGTTACCTTCGGGATTGACCTTGTCAACAACGCGGAAGAAAATGTTCGACTAATTCAAGCGAACCTAAAAGCCGCTCAATCCCGTCAGAAACAGTATGCGGACCGGAGAAGGCGCCCCTTACAATTCGAAGTTGGAGATCACGTATACCTACGGGTGTCTCCAATGAAGGGCGTAAACAGATTTGGGGTGAGAGGAAAGTTGGCACCCCGATTCATCGGTCCATTCCAGATTACCGAAAGATGTGGATCAGTGGCATACCGGCTAAAATTACCAGAAGCACTTTCCGGTGTGCACGACGTCTTTCACATTTCCCAGCTGAGGAAGTGTCTCAAGCTATCAACTACCGTTCAGCTAGAAGACATTGAAGAACTGCAACCAGATCTCACCTATCGGGAGGAACCGGTGCAGATTATTGATGAACAGGCCCGAACCACACGCAACCGTACGTTGTGGTTCTACAAGGTTCTATGGAGTAATCACTCCATGGACGAAGCGACATGGGAGAGCGAAGAATTCCTTCGCACTAACTATCCCAAATTTTTCATGTCGCATATCCGGTAATTTTCCACCGTCCTCTCTCATTTTCACCTTATAATCTCGGGACGAGATTCTTTTAAGGGGGGAGGAATGTAAGGGCCTCAGTTTTTGACACACATTTGCAGTGTTCATCACCACACCACACACCTCATTTGAGGAAGGGTGATGAACACAAATGAAGAGCAAGTAACAATTATCAACATGCTCATTAGAGAACAAACTCACACATTACCAAAGTGGTATTTCACACACGTGATATAAGGGGGCTGGACATATGAAAACTTCTATACATTGTTAAGGATGTCCATGCCAAGTTTCACCCAAATTCAAAACCTTTTTGAGGTCATTTTGGGTATAGTTAGGAAGGGGGCAGTTTGAAACCATATTCAAATTCAAACTGTTTTTATCCCATGAATTTAAAAGTGGGAGGCATATTCTTACTGAGCACATTTTTGTGAGCCCACACACCAACTTTCACTCCATTTGGAGTTGATCTTGACATGAGCTAAGTGGGACAAATTCAAACTTCATTTGAATTCAAAACTGCACTTGTGCTGAAATTCACTCAAACCAAACCCAATTTGAACTTTGATCAATTCAAATGGTTCATGGGTGAATAATTTGAATTACCAGGGGTACTATGGGGTTCACTGTTTACAACAGTGATTAGGAGTAAATTTCAGAGGTTAAAACTGGAAGTGGGTCCCACATGTCAGCCACTGCTCAGATCAAACCGACTGAGACTTTTCTCACTCGGGTCGCCGAGCCGCCGCTGCGATCGCCACCGAGGGCAGCCGCCGCGCCAGCAGCTGCTTGCCCACGCGCGGGCGTGAGGCAGTGCAGAGCCTTCTTAAGGCGCCTGCCCCCCTCCTCGGCCGAGGCATCGCCGTTCTTCCCCGCAAGAACTCAGCGCCAGCCGAAGTTTTCCGCAGCTCGGAATCGATCGGAGAACGCCGATCACAGCTCCCTCCATCCACTCCAGAGCCCCAGCAAGGTACTAGAGACCTCCTCCGTCCTCCCCGCTGCTAGAATTCAGTTGAAACCGATTGATATCGGCTGTGCCGAAAGATCAAATTCGAGACTTGGAACCGCCGCACCTCGGGCTCCCCTGGACAGCCCAACCAGGGCGTTGTCACGCCCGAGCCAAGGCACCCTTGGACGTGCCAGTGACCGGTGCTGCTCACCCCCGAGCCACAGCTCGAGTGGTTGCTCACCGGCGGCGAATTTCCATTTTTCCCCTTTCTGTGTGCAGAACGACCTTCGAGTGTGGTTCTGTCAAATTCGTGCTCTAGAAAGGATTAGAGGGCCTCAATCCGCTCTCACACAAGCTAGACACGGTAACGCACAAGTTGCCTTCACAACTCTTGGCCGGAGAACCTCTGTACCCGGCGTAATTCGAGGTTTACCAATGGCGGAGTAAACGGGAGGCATCGGGCGCACGGTGAGGACCTATTTCGGGCCTTCCCCGAGCTGTCTCGAGCTCATGTCGACCTTCTCTGAGGTCCACTGATGCTTCCCGACCGATTCCTTGAGTAGTTGAGGTGCTAGGGGAGTCAGCCGACACGACCGAAGTTGTTCTGAGGCGGCGGCTCGTCGCCGACCATGTACCGGCCGTTGTCATGAAGAGCTGACCCCAGAAACATGTTCCCCGAGTGAAAGTAGGCAGGGGCGGCCAAAATCATGAAGTTTGGAGCTGTACAGAAGCCGGCGGCGAGCTCTCCGGCGAGGTTCCCCGGCGGCAGAGCGCGGGCGTCGCGAGGTTGAAGAAGGGGGTGGACCCCAGCTGTCAGCCACAGATATTTTTAAATCGGGATCGGAGTGTGGCCGGGATCAGGTGTGCTGGCGCGCAAAATCCTTGTGGGCCGCGGTGTGCTGTCGCCTCAGCGTGCGACACGTGTCCCCTAGGCCCACGCGCGAGTTTAAACTTTTCCCCGATTTTCAGATTTCCTTCAAACTTCAAATCCTCATAACTTTGGCTAGAAAGCTCCAAATTTTGCTGGATTCAGCTCTCTGAGTAATTTCCAGTAAATCAAGTTTCACTTCATGAAATTCCTTAATTCTCCAGAATTAATTCCTCAAGTTTTAAACTGTTTGGAATTTTAACTGGAGAGTCCTTTGGAGGAAAATCCTGAAATTTTGCTGGGATGTTCACCAAAATATCCCTGAACTACCATAAAAATTTCAGATCCATTGGAGCTCATTTGATCCACCTAATGGTGTGATTAGTGAAGCTGTTCCAGAGAAAATAGAAAATGTTCAGAAACATTTTCAGAATTTTCTCTGAAATTGTTTAGCTCATATCATTAGTTAGGAACTTCCAAATTAAGTGAGACCAACTCCATTAGAACCCTCTGAAAATCTAGTTTTCAGAAAGTCATAGTTTGTTTCATGAAAATCCCTAGAACACCCTAAGAGTTCCAATTAAGGTCAAGGACATAATTAATTGTGGAGGGCTCAAATGAGCTTTACTGCAACTAAAACTTGACCAAATCTCTGTTTAGGTTGTAACCAAGCCCCTGTAAAAATTTCACAGTCATTGGGTCTGTCTAGCAAGGATTATAGATCTCACAACTTCAAACTTAATACAAATGCATTTAAATTGATACATGTATTCCTTCCATCATGTAGTCGCTAAGGTCGAGGAGGAACCCGAAGTCCTAGACTTCGTAACTCCGGAGGAGCAGCTAGCCTACGACCAAGAGCAACAAGGCAAGCTCCGGTTTGCATTAACCTTTTTACAAATTTTTATTGTTTTGAGCACACACTTGTTTACTTTATTCTTTGCATTAGGGTCTTGTTTGGAAGCCCCACTGCATAGCCAAGAAAGCCATGGGTTGGGGTTAGGATTGAAAACCTCGTTAGCCACTGCATTGCTAAGATAGAGTAGGATTCGGTACAAGTCGAGTAGTTGGAACTACTCGCGAGCATAGGCTAGAGGCACTCGACTCGGGTAGTGATAGCACATGAGACACATGGCAAGAAAATGAGACCAAGCGGAGGGTAAGGGCAACAGGACTTTGGGGCCTGTGTGCTGTAGCTCCGCTTGTGTCGATTGAGGACCGAGCCGTGTGCGGGCCTGTTGAACAAGCTAGAACAGTACCGGAGACCTACCGGCTATATGGGAACCGGGAAACTGATGTAACTCGGGTACCTGGGTGTTGAGACATAGCTGGTCGTTCAGAGGGTAGGTTGAGAGCTCGAGGTGTAAATCGGCTGGCGGCACTGAGATGCGCGTGCAGAGACCTCTTGCTCGGGACGATTGGACCGGTTCAACATTTGGCTAACGGGTGAAAGGTAGTCGCGTACGGCGTCCGTGATGGTTGTTGTAGGCAACATCGAGTACGGGCGTACGTGACGGGTTGTTCGGGTAACCCTGCAGGTGTAAATCGATTATAATCGCCGTCCCTCGTGGTCAGTGAGTACCACTTGTTCACTGTACCGTGACGTAGAAAGAATAGGCTAGACACATGTTAAAATGTTGCTGATTGAATAATGGACATTGATTGCTAATGATATGCTGTAGTTTAGAGCTAACTAAAGTTCTTTTCAAACTTTAGGCAATGTACATGAGAGAAATGCGTTTCTTGTTTGATTGCGGCTCTCTCATGTGCCTTATCGTAAGGTTCTCCACAATCTGCTGCTAAAACTTGAAAGTAAGGTTCCACTAATTAGGCGAGTCCTTTGCAAAAGATTTTACCTCATGTACCCACCATCCCCTCATGTAGAAGTTCCATGTTTAGGTGAGACGGGTCAGACTTGCTGAGCCTTCGTGCTCACTGCTTGTGTTTGAAGCTTTTGCAGGGTTCTATGAGGAAGGGACTCCCGAAGAGGAGACGGAATCCCAGGAGGGGAATTCCGTCGAGTGGGAGTCGTGCACGCCGCAGAGTTAGTGTGCGTGTGTGCTAGCAAGGACACGTTCAAGGGCTGAACGTGGACTTGATACGCAGTCTACGCCCGTGAGTGTAGACTGGACTTATTTTGATGTAAACATGTTCATAAACTTGTTTATGTAATAAAATTTCGCTTCCGCTTTGTACCTTTGACGTGTGTTATCCGGTGCTGTGCAACGCAGCACCCCTCAGCGTGATCCTGGCTCGACAGGACCGTGGGGTCGTGTCATTATGCTAGACGACGCTCGTCCTCTAGTGCAAGTTCTAGTCGATCCCGGTCTAATGCGGAGACAGAGGAATTAAGAGAAGAATTGAGACACACACAAGATCAGATGCAACAATAGATGCAATACTTGTTTATGGCACAGGTAACATGTAATTTGAACAATTGAACAATTTATGCAAGTTTAAAATTGTTCTACTTAAGATCTCTCAAATAATTTACTTGCTGCAATTCTTGGCTCAAGGTAACACTGGACCTCAGTTCGGTATGACTCGTCCCATGCACGCAGGACAACCTGTTGGTGGTCCCTCTTCAAAGGTACAATTGCATGTCTTATTAATACAAATTAGAATAAAAAAATCATAACCAAATGTGTCATAAGGTTCTGAGGGTGGCCATCCACAACCTCAGGGACTCATGCAGATGTTGGTTGCAAGTTATCCTAGATGGCAAGCTTATACAGGTGTTCTCCCACCAATGCCCTTCGGTCCCATGCAGGAGGGACAACCTGTTGGCCCCTCGTCACAGGTATAACAGCATATCTTATTTATTCGAGTTAGAATATAAAATCGTAACCATATATACCACAGGGTTTCGAGAGTGGCCATCCACAACCTTAGGGATTCATGTCGATGTTGGCCGCAACTAATCCTGGAGGGCAACCTTATATAGGTGTTTTCCCACCGATGCCCTTCGGTCTGGGGCAGACTCAACCATCACCACTTTCCGGTGAGTATATATATGACAGTTTTAGACATAGTCTAGTTACATAAGTTAGTTTTGTAAAAAAATAGTAAATTAGCGAATATTAGAGAGATTGAGACATGTGAATATACGTACCAATGCAAAGTTTAACTTGTATTTGTTTCTCGTAGGGCTCTTGTCATGGAACGCCTGAACATTGCGATAATTTTCTCAATATGAAAGGTGGAGGTGCGAGTGGTGGAGATTCAAACAACAATATGAACATGTGAACTTTGCAATATCATTTTTATTCGGACATGTGAATATGTGGTGGAGATATGAACTTGTCATTTCAATTCATAGTTGTTGAATATTGCTTCTTAATGAATTGTTGTTTGTGAATGAACATATGTGTGCTGAATTTGCTGAATAGCTGTGACGATGTGTGAAATGGACGTTTCCTAGCTGAGAGGGAGAGAAAATAAGCTGTGGTAAAAAAACTAAACTATAGTCGTTGGTTTCAGCCCTAGCCGATGGCTATAATGTTTTAAAGTCGTCGGGCTCACCCACAACGGCCGCCGTCTAAAAAGAATAAAGGCGTCGGTCTTCTTTGGCTGACAGTCATATGGCATAAAAGCATCGCGGTTCCCCAGGCCGACGGCTATAAGGCATAAAAGCGTTGGGCTGCCTAAACCGACACACATAACAGTTAAAAGCATCGGGACCGATGGCTATAATCGTTAAAAGCATTGGAGGAAGGGCAACGGCTAAATTTGTCGGTTCACCGATGGATATAATCTATCTACGTCGGCTACAGAAGCCAACCGACGCTTGTACGGCTGACGGCCTTTTACTTATTTTCTGTAGTGCTAGGGCCCAGACTCAAGATGACGCAACCACAAGACTCGGCCTCGAGGAGTAAGCCGACCTCCAAAGTTGAAAGAGACGTCCGACCTTCAAACCCGGCCAACAAGGCCAGAAGAGCAATCTCGGCTAGAGCCCAGACCGGAGTCAGACGAGAAGCTTAAATGCCAACATGACGGAGCGGCAAAATGAATTCAAGACGGAGTGGGAGGCCACATGCGACAAGACAAGCACAACTCCGGGCCATAATCACCATCCGTCCCATCTAGCTCGGCGCGGGTGTACAGAGACGTAAAGTAGACGTAGACCGTAGACTGGATGGGAGAAGGTGTACTCATCGCTCCTGCGCCACTTTGGGTCGCCTCACGTGCTGACACACCATGTAAACCCCCATCCTGTTTATGAGGAGCCGACGAGTAGGTATATGCGTTGGGCTATAAAAGGGGAGACTCGGAACGTTCCCTCGCACAGTGAACGCAGCTCACGCACACGCGACACTTAGGCTTTCTCCTCGTTCTCCCACGTGGGACAGTCTCGCTTGTAGCTATGGTTTGTCGAACCGCCTGAGCTAATACAAGGCCGACAAACACCACAGACTGGACGTAGGACACGTTCTACAAACCAGTATAAATCATTGTCTTTATTAGCTAGCCATCCAGACATAAAATGTGCAGTATTCGATTATTAGCCCGTGGTAAAAACACCGACATGTTCCTAATCTAGAATATGCGGCATGGTTGGTCCAGAACCAACAATTGTTGAGTTATATCAACTCAACGTTGTCAAAGGAAGTATTAGCTCAAGTTGGGATGTGTTCTTCATCGGCTGAAGTTTGGAAATCTATTCAAGAAAGTTATGCTTCTCAATCAAGGGTGTGCATCATGTTTCTGCACACAAAGCTGTCAAGTACAAGGAAAGGCGATATGTCCGCTGTGACATATTTTGCAAAGAGAAAAGAATATGTTGATGAGATGGCTGCAGCGGGTAAAAAAATTAGAACATGATGATGTTATCTCTTATATACTCACAGGTTTTGATGCGGAGTATAACTCGTTGGTGGAAAATATAAGTACACGAACAGAACCTATCTCTCTCTCTCTCTCTCTCTCTCGGACTTGTTCACACAGCTTGTAGCTACCAAAGCTAGGCTTGAAAGGCAGGAACCAAATCAGTATCAAATAAATGCAAACTTTGCTGGACGAGGTGGTAGCTTCCGAGGTAGAGGAGGACGTGATGGAGGTAGATCACACCGGGGTGGCCGTGAATGGCAAGGGAGCGGCCGAGGTGCACCCGAGAGAAAACCAATCTGTCAAATATGCGAAACGATTGGCCATACTGCAACAAGGTGCTAGAGAAGATTTGATAAGGAATTCAAGTATGAAGATGGATCGGCAAATAGTGCTACCATGTCTTGTGGAGTGGACACAAATTGGTACATGGACACTGGCTACAGATCACATAGCTGGAGAATTTGACAAACTCTCAACAAAAGAGAAATACAATGGACAGGAGAAAGTTCATACAACGAACGGCTCAGGTATGAGAGTTGATTTTGTTGGTAGATCTATATTGCAACTCCTGCTATAGAATTACATCTAAGTAATATTCTTCATGTACCTTCAGCCAAGAAAAATCTTCTATCTGTCTATAAGCTAAACACTGATAATTTGGTATTCCTTGAAGATCATCCCACTTATTTTTTAGTGAAGGATCAAGCTACAAAGAAAATTCTTCTATGAGGCGGATGTAAAGTAGGTCTTTATCCATGGCCGTCTCTTGAAAACTCTTCTACACCCAAATGTGTTTTTATGACCCCAAGACCATCTTTTGAAGGCGGCACGATATGTTGGGTCATCCCTCTATGATCATAGTCAATAAAGTTGTGAGCAATAATAATCTTCCTTGCTCCTTAGTGTCTAGTAAAACTCATGTGTGTGATGCATGCCAAGAAGACTAGAGTCATCAGCTACCATTCCCTAAGTCATTCAGTATATCACAAAATCCTTTAGAGCTTGTTTTTTCAGATGTATAGGGACCTGTGCCTACATCAATTGGAAATAATAATTATTATGTCAGTTTCATTGATGATTTTAGTAAATTCACTTGGATTTACTTTGTTCGACATAAGACTGAGGTCTTTCAAAAGTTTCACAATTTTCAGACTCAAGTGGAGTGTATGTTCAACAGAGAAATCATTTCAATGCAAAATGATTGGGAAGGAGGATATTAGAAACTTAATTCCTTTTTTAATCAAATAGGAATAGCACATCAAGTGTCTTGTCCACATACACATCAACAGAATGGATCAGCAGAAAGGAAACATAGACATATAGTTGAAACAGGACTTTCGCTTCTAGCTCGTGCATCCATGCCGTTGAATTCTGGGATGAGGCTTTTGCCGCTGCAGCCTATCTTATTAATAGAACTCCTTCAAAGGTAATCACCTACAAATCTCCTTTTGAAAAACTTTTTAGTGCGACACCAAACTATAGCCAACTCCGAACCTTTGGTTGTGATTGCTGGCCTAACCTGCGCCCGTATAATACACAAACTCTCTTTTCAATCTAAACAATGTGTGTTTATAGGGTACAATTCATTACACAAGGGGTACCAGTGTTTAGACATCTCATGTGGAAGATGTATTTTTTATAAAAGTGTTTTTCCTTTTGCAAATCTAAACCCAAATGCGGGTGTAAGATTGAAATCAGAAATTCTCCTCCTTCATCCAACATTGCTTAATTCTACAGGGGTTGCGTTAGATGGCAATCAGTAAAATAGTTCTCTTAATCAGGACAGTTATGTGGGTTTAACTAATCAAATAGAAGAGAGTGATGATTTTACGGTGCAGGAAACAGGTCAGTCCTCCACACAAAATCAGAGTGCAGAGTTTGAGGAAGATCCTCGTGCAGGCGGTGAAAACAATGCTGACAATAATTGTGTTCAGGAGGTTCCATCAGAAATTTGCCAATCCTCGGGGTTTGCCAACCTAAGGGACAGCAGAGTGGGATTCTGTGCAAACGCGTGGCCAGCAGACACGAACAGGATGTGTTTGGCTCCGGAGTCAGTGCGCAGAGGGAATGAGGATCAACGTCGGTTTTTGGGCACACAGCACTACTACAACAAGCTTCATCTCAGGCGGCTCTAAACATATTATCACACACGGTTTTCAAAATCGCCTGAAATGAAGCGTCTGTGATAATCAGCAATTTTCACAGTCAGAAACTTAAACCGCCTGTGAAAAAGGTTATCACAGGCGGTTCTATACCTACGACTAGCCGCCTGCGAAGACTCTTTATCACTGGCGGTTTGTAACGTAAGAGTATCTGCCTGTGATAACTCCATTATCGCAGGCGGTTCAATACCTACGACTAGCCGCTTGTGAAGAATGTTTATTGCAGGAAGTTTGTGGAGGCAATCGCCGACAAGTGTGGGGTTTCTCCGCCACCGGAAGACTAGACGATCGTCTGTTGTTTTCTTTTATTATTTATAAAAATTTAATTTCTAATGAATGTGTGTTTAATGATGAATGTTTGTTATCGATTATCGAATTGTTTATTGTCTTTTTGTTTGATGCTAAACGTGGTTGATGTATATCAGGCCGCGATGTTTGGTGGCTTCGAATTGGTTGATCGATCCCCTCGGTATTAATGGTCAATATTGTAGGCGGCTCCCTACTCCCGATCATTTCATTCGCTTGTATCAATACGGCTTCGAATTGAATTCAAAGGCTCGTTCCCCTCGGTATTAATGGTTAATATTGTAGGCGGCTCCTACTCCCGGTTGCTTCAACCGTCTGTATTAATGACCCATATTGCAGGCGGCTCCTACTCTACGGTCCGCCTGTGAAAATTGATAGTTTACACAGGCGGTTTGCAGTTGTGAGCCGTCTGTAATGTTTATTCATCATAGGCGGCTATTAAATCATTCGACACCACAAGCGCATTTTTTATGGACCACCTGGGTCTGAAAAACGAGGCGCCTTTGATAATGGTTTTTGTAGTACTGCAGGCTATGAGAACTCAGTGTCTGCAGCTCGCCCCAAGACAAGGTCACAGAGTAATATTTTCAAACCAAAGTCATTTGTAGTGATTTTGTTTGCATGTTTGTAAATACAAGAGAGCTAGAGAGCTTGTAACAAGCACTAGATGATACAAAGGAGGATGGCAATGGGTGTAGAATATCAAGCTTTGAAGAAAAACAAAACTTGGCATCTGGTACCCAGCTGGAAAGGACTAAGTAACATAATTGATTTAAAGTGGGTGTATAAAATCAAGAAAATGCATATGGCTCCATCGATAAATACAAAACTCGTCTGGTTGCAAAAGACTTTAAACAAAGGTATGAAATTGATTGTGAAGACATGTTCAGTCCACTGACCAAAGCAGCTATGATCAGAATAGTGTTATATATTGTTGTTTCAAAAGGATGGTGTTTAAGACAACTTTATGTGCAAAATGCTTTCCTACATGGGGAACTTGAGGAAGATGTGTACATGAATCAATCACCTTGTTATGAGGATCCACATTATCCAGATTATGTGTGTAAACTAGATAAAGCCATATATGGGTTAAAACAAGCGTCGAGCAGGGCCGACCACGAGGCAAGGCGGAGGGGCGACCGCCCTGGGCCCTCGAGAATTAAGGGCCCCCATACGGATGTATATATATTGTACATAATTCTACTTTTATATCTTCTCATATTTATTTATGAAATGTAACACAAGTCAACTAAAAAATAGTGTTGCTATACTGTGTAACGCCCACATGTGGCTTGCAGTAGATGGATTACGTATAGAAAACCCACTCTTTGATCGACCAACATTGACAATGCATGTTACATACACTGATCGTTTATTATCTGGCTCGTCCTCCGCTACTTTATGGACAAACACAACCACGTCCCTACGACCATCAATAGATCGTCTTAGGGACGATGCTAGGATTTTGGTTCTCATTCTCTTCTCCTCTCCAATGTTTAGAAGCTGGGCAAACAGATCACAAGCACTACATAAGATTCAATCAGCGTGTTTTTTTTTTCTAATTTGCAAGTTTTGTATAAAATGTCTTTATAAAGTGCCTTTTTAGTAGTTTGTGTGCTATGCTTATCAAATTTGCTTAAATTGTCGATTTTCGTTATAGTTTATTTGTTATACATATCAATATAGCAATCCTACCAGTGATAAGTTTTTGTAATGTATACATTATTATATAGCTTTAAGAGAAAATCTTATTCTTCTACATCTTTTTATAGAAAATAATATTAGTATACATAAAATACATATGTATTTTTTCAATTTTTGTGACTTAAGTGGCCTCTGTTTTTGTTTTGCCTGGGCCACCGAAATCTCAGGACCGGCCCTGGCGCCAAGAGCATGGTGTTCAAAGCTAAGTTCTAAACTTCTTCAGTTTGATTTCAGAATGTCAAAAGGAGATACTTCTTTATTTATATACATGAAGAATAATATTACAATGTTTCTGCTAATCTATGTTGATGATATTGTTATTGCTAGCTCGTCTCAAGGCGTGGTAGAGGCTTTATTGGTGACTTGAAGAAGGATTTTGCTCTAAAGGATTTAGGTATACTACATTATTTCTTGGGAATTGAAGTAGAATAAATAAAAGAAGGAATCATATTAAATTAGAAGAAGTATGCTATGCAAATAATAAAGAGGGCAGGTATGGAAAAATGTAAACCAGTTAATACCCCATTATCTGTTTTCAAAAAATATTCTGCATATCTTGGTGATGCGCTTAGACCAGAACAAGCTACAAAATCCAAGAGCATTGTAGGAGCACTACAATATCTCACTTTGACAAGGACAGATTTATCTTTTTCAGTTAATAGAGCATGCCAATTTCTTCATTCTCCCATGAATGCTCATATGACAGTAGTAAAAAGAATTTTGAGATATGTACAGGGAACATTAGATCTTGGAACCAGTTTTTTAAAGAATAGCTCTCTACAAATAAATGCTTTTTCCAAAGCTGACTGGGCTGGAGCTTTAGATGATAGAAGATCAACTGGTGGATTTACCATATTCTTGGGATCAAATCTAGTTTCTTGGAGAAAGCAACCTACAGTATCTAGATCAAGCACAGAAGCAGAATACAAGTCTTTAGCAAATGCGACAGCTGAAGTCATATGGGTACAAACTATTCTTAAAGAGCCGGGAATTCCTCAGAAAGAAATAGCTTGTTTGTGGTGTGATAATTTGGGTGTAACTTACATGGCAACAAATCCGATTTT
Source organism: Neostapfia colusana (assembly GCA_030760725.1). Classification (NCBI taxonomy): domain Eukaryota; kingdom Viridiplantae; phylum Streptophyta; class Magnoliopsida; order Poales; family Poaceae; genus Neostapfia; species Neostapfia colusana. Next base: position 122,891,521 of record JASWHV010000001.1, on the reverse strand, counting down.
TTATGCATGAACTAAACATATAGAAATTGATTATCATTTTGTGAGGGAAAGAGTAGCTAGTAAACTGCTACAAATCAAGTTTGTCTCTTCCAAAGATCAGGTCGTCGATGGATTTACTAAAGCACTGATAGTAAGGAAGTTTATCAAATTATATCACAATCTCAACATGAGATCATGAGATTGAAGGGGGATGTTGGAATATCTAAACAGAAGACGTCTAGAAGATTGGACTCCGGAGAATTTCGGCAGTATATGATGGAGATAGAATAAGAGATCAAGCTAAAGATAGATAGAGATATATTGTAACATACTTACATCCGATAACTATTGGATTAGTCTAGGACTAAGATATATGTATGTAGGTTGTTGAATTTCGTAGATTAGAAGTGCAACCAAGTTGATCATTCGGTTATCATCTGTACTCATGCTTTTCTATACAAACATGCAACACCGCTGCGGATGAGACACGGTTTCTACCAACTGTACATGTAGTATCTCATATTCAGTTTCACTTGAAATCATTGCAGGTATCACTGTGATATTTTATTAGATTGCAACTGCTGCGAATATTTCTACATATTGCCATTTGAATTAAGGTAGGTATTGACGTTATGTATATACTCAATCCAGATATCCAATGAAATGCCGCACTAGACTGGCTGTGACTGATACCATTGAGAAGTTTGTTCATGAAGTCAAGGCAGGCAGTTCAAAGCATGCACTCCCATCCAGTTCTCATGGGACTTATAACCTTGCACACAAGTGGCGTCCAACAATTGAGTGTGTACTTCAGCGGCATGCAGCAAATGGTGAGAAGCTCAAAGCACTCTCGTGCGAGCTTCATAGGATCAGCGAACATCTTCGATGCCAATGTCATGAATTGGTTCCAGAGTTCCAGGGAACTCCTGAAGTAAAATCTGAGCAGGATCAGGATCAAGGTCCTCCATCTTTCCTTGAGAGAGTGCATGAGCAGCAAGCTGCACATGATCAACTGCTCACTACTCTCTGCGATGAGCTCCAAAGAATTAAACGTCGTTGCCTAGGTTTGGGTACTTCTGCCCCTCGTTTTACCTGACCTCGATGTACTCCAGTTGCAACTATCTGGGTGTAGCTTCGACTCATTGAACTCTAGATTATCCCCTCAAGGACATTCAAAGCTGTGATATAATGTCGCCCGAATCTGTTGATTTTATAGGAAGGTAAATCTCTTAGTTGCCCTGACACATCTAGGTTAAATTGAAGTTCATAAGCTCCTGGAAGTCTGCCTCGTTCGATATCATCTTGGTTTCAGTTGTCTAGTCAGGATTCACGCCCCAGCTCAATACCCAAATAAGGGCCTGCATCCTATAAATCAAACTGGGCCGCAACACTCGGCGCAGAGTAACGAACCGAGGCCCACGACGTCCCAACGGCTAGTTCCCAAACGGCTCTTTCCCAACGGTCGGACTCCGAACCGATCCATATATCTCCTGCAGAATCCGATGCCTCTGGCCCCCACGGGTAGCGCGCACTGCCATTTCTCCGCCGTCTCCTTGCTTATTTGTAGTTCCGCTAGGGGGGAGGAGGAGGAGAACGCCGTCATGTTGCAGCACCAGGAACCGTGGAAACCAGCTGGCCTAGGGCTCCGGCCGGCCAAGTCGGCGCCGTGCTCGCCCATCAAGCCGGCGGCGGCATCCATGCTCCGGAGCCACTCCGATTCCTTCCACGTCGCGCACAAGGTGCCCGTCGGGGACACGCCGTACGTCCGCGCCAAGCACGTCCAGGTACGTGCGTCGCGTTACCTTTTCCTTTTTTTCTGCGCAGGGCGGAACGGTTCGCGGTCGCGGGCGATCGGACATCGATCTGATCTTGGAATCGCTACGCGGCTGTGGTGGTGAATGCAGTTGGTGGACAGGGATCCGGAGAAGGCCATCGCACTGTTCTGGGCGGCCATCAACGCCGGGGACCGCGTCGACAGCGCGCTCAAGGACATGGCCATCGTGATGAAGCAGCAGAACCGCGCCGAGGAGGCCATCGAGGCCATCAAGTCGCTGCGCAGCCGATGCTCCGACCAGGCGCAGGAGTCACTCGACAACATCCTCCTCGACCTCTACAAGGTTCGTGCCCTTCTATGTCTCGCTCGACTCCCCAATCGATATAATAAACCGTGTGCTCTCTTGTTGATGCATCTTGAAAAGGTACTGAATTTTGGGTGTGTGCTTGTTTCTGCAATGCGCAGAGATGCGGGCGATTAGATGACCAGATCTCGCTGCTCAAGCACAAGCTGCAGCTGATCCACCAGGGCGTTGCCTTCAACGGCAAGCGCACCAAGACGGCGAGGTCACAGGGGCGCAAGTTCCAGGTCACCCTGGAGCAAGAAGCGACCAGACTTCTTGTAAGTGTGCGCCTTTCTTGTCGATTAAAGATCCATTTCATCTCCTTCATACTGGAATACCCAATCCGATCTTATTGATGGTTCTTGCCATGGTTGATGCTTAGGGAAACCTGGGATGGGCGCTGATGCAGAAAGAGAACTACACGGAGGCGGAGGGGGCGTACCGCCGCGCGCTGCTCATCGGGCCAGACAACAACAAGATGTGCAACCTGGGGATCTGCCTCATGAAGCAGGGCCGCGTGCTCGAGGCCAAGGACATGCTCAAGCAGGTGCGCCCGGCGGCGGTCGACGGCCTGCACGGCGCCGACTCGCACCTCAAGGCCTACGAGCGCGCGCAGGAGATGCTGCGGGACCTCGAGGCCAAGCTCATCGGCCGCCCGCGCGCCGACCAGCTGAACACGAGCTGGCTCTTCGACGCGCTGCTGCTGGGTTCGTCCTCAAGCATCTGGCAGCCGCAGCCGTGCATGGACCACTTGCTGCCTTCCCCGGTCCCAGCTCCAGCGCCTCGCGACCACTTCGCCGATGAGAACGCCGACGTGAGCAAGAAGATGGCGGCGCAGCAGGGAAACATGCTCAATGTGGACGCGCAGCCGTTCTACTCCCTGAGGATGCCACCACTTGCAACGAAGCCTCAGAACACACTGCCTCATCAACAGCAGAAGAAGCCGACTCCGGTGCATGATCCCATGGGCAACCTGAAGAGGACACGGTCCGGCACTGCCATGGAAAAGTCAGGAACCATAAGGAAGGAGCAGTTCACCGACGAGAACAGCGGCAGGAGGAAGTCACTCTCTGCAGAGGACAGGTGGCCGGAGCTGCCCGACCACAGCGCTTTTGATGAAGCCCTTGTTGCTGCAGTTCTTGGCCCGGTCCTCGACGATGAACTAACAGGCACCGACGGGAATGCTAACAACGGCAAGCATCCAGTGAGCTGTGAGACGAGCCCGGCATTGAAGGAGAAGATTGGCAAGAGGCTGAGGATCTTCCAGGACATCACACGGACAGTCAACACATTCTGATTCGGTTCAGTTTTCTTTTGTTCCTTACAGCCCGGCATTGAGGTTGGTGACACCGCGAAGGAGATGGGCTTGTTCTCCTAGAGGCTCCTGCCGAGCAACTAAGTTAAATCATAGATTCGACTTGATTTGGATTCTCAATTCAATCAAATAACAGCTTCACTGTAGCAAGAGAATGTTGTCTCCTGCTTCTTTGCCAGAAATGTCACCTTGTAATAGAAGTGGATTGCATCTTGAATAACAGTCTCATTTATCCACTCTAATTGATAAATTCATGTGATTCCACACCAAATGCTGACGAATTGAAGTGAGTCATCGAAGTGAAAAAGTTCCCATAAGTCTCAATTTCTCAACCTGCAACAAAATGTCAACACGCTGTCAATCTGGTTCTGGGTCAGAAGCATGTCCCCATGTTTGTGTTCAGCGGGGACTTGGGGTCTAATTCTTAGCATTCCAGCTAGCTGCTGAACTACGAAAGGCCACATAATTGAACCAGCAAAAGAGAAAAAACATAAACAAAGATGACATGTTCACATTATGTCTCTTTTCCTTATATTTCTCAGGACATGAGATGCAATATCTATGAGAAAAAAATGTTCAGGCTTCAAAATTCCAACATATTGGATAGCATTAAATGAGATGCGAGCAAGTTCATAAGGAAAGGATTACACTTTTCTTTTTCTTCCTGTTTCTCTTTCTCTCGAGGGGTAGGGCAGAACGGGTCACCCCAGAAACATTGGGAAACTACCAGTTAAACTAGACTAGAGACAATTACACACTAGGTTCAAGTTCAAATATTGCGATTCTTATTCCATCCAATAGGAGATATACATAAAAACATTTATTCTCACAAACATAAGACAAGCATATGCTGATTCAGATTTGTGAAGAGTTAAGCTCTGGGCTGGACTTCCCTTTGTTTGTAATAGTTCTCCCTTATTGCATCTCTTAGGTTACTCTCATGTAGAGGCAAAGAATCACATTCAATCTTAAACTTAACCTGCATATTATAAGAAAGTGTAGACCTTTGTTCCATCGAGAACGACATAGTTGCTAGATGCTATAAAGGACATAGAAAATGAGCTAAGAGCTAGGGTGAAAATGTCAGCAATTAATTCACATTTTCTGCAGAAGGGAAGCATGAAATGTATTGACAATTTGACATGTTTCACAGAAGGACAAATAAAATGAGCTAAGGTATTATCTTATAGAGAGCATTTTTGACATGTTCCACAGAACCCTTATGGTAATAGACGTATGTGCCACCAAGTGCATATTACCAATTTCTCGGTGTCCCGTAATGGTCGCCCCAAAGGGAATCATGAAAGGGATACTAAACCCATCCATTATCAACCCTGGACCTTTCAGTCCTCGATCAAAATTCTCCATAACTCCATGGGCGGTGGTGAGGTCTGTGGGGATCCAAAGAGCTGGATAGCTCCATGTCCCAGAAATGTATTTCATGCTGTAGGCCTTTGCCAACTCATCATGGAAGAAGCAAAGTGAGCATGAAATGTGGCTACCAGCCATCTATCTAACCCAATGTCTTTGAAATACGCTCCCGTATAGACGTTGCAACCTAAATGAGCAACATGTGTAGTACATTACCATGTCCATACATGCATTGCCACGCTGCAACAGCATGCCAACAATTGTTCACATGTTCATATTCGATAGCATTAGACAATCATCTTTTATCAAACAATCAACACGGTCCAGGATTCTTGTTCCCTACATAACTAATATCTGTAATAGTCATGGCCTCATGGGTAACCTATAAACAGCCCTATGAGGCAAAAGAATGTTGCTCCCTACAATCATTTGAAACTACAGAACAGCAGTAGCTGAAAACTGACCATGAACTAAACACATCACCTCTTTATCATGTCATAAAAATCCTCTATCAAATGTCATTTAGGTTCTCCTGCACGCCACTTCCCTGCATTAAGAGGCGAAAGTACATTTGGCGAGATTCCAGGAAACATAAAACTGAGTATAGACTATATTCTCGAACTCAACAGTCTAAATACAGAAAGTTTTCTATTCTTCTAGCAAAAATCTATGTCTGCCTTTGCTGCCTTTGGGGCTGACATAATTTTACAGATATAATAGCAAACAGAAATGACAATGCCCCTACAGAAGAAAACAGAGTAACAAGTATAACAAATCAACTGAATGCAAGCAGGCAACACAATTGCCTGATTCACGTCAGAGAAAATACACGTTTGCCTGTCTATTTCAGTACTACTACTTGGCTCATATGGGTGAATTTCAGATCCCCCAAAACTGCATTTATTACTTAGCATTACATCGCAATTATAAAATATCATAACTTCCGAAGCTCCATGAGCAATCACCGAGACCACAAAATTCCAGTTGAAAAATCAGACTGGACAACATGATTCTTATTTTGTCATAATCTTTGATCCACCCATTAATTGTTGCTTCTCACAAAACATTCCCTGCCAAAGATATCACATCGTACCAATCAGTTCAAACTTTTCCCCAACCTCTTATGCATATCCCCACGTATTCACAATTCCAAACAACACGATTCTAACCACACGAGCACCAAATAGTGCCGCTACTCTACCAGCCCGCCCCCATTTCGTCATTTCTGTCGGGATCAAAACGAGATCCACGTAGAAGAATGTGTAGGAGTCTAAGAACGCACGCGAACACCAGGAGAAACTCGTTTTTCCTCTAGGAGGCAACAACTGCTCCGTTATTCCCTCTTCAGCGATCATATAACAACCGAACACAGCTGGAGATGGGATCGTGCGCCTCCCACATGCGATGTACCCGGCATGCACACGCATGCAGATACATGCATCGCCATGCACACGTCGATCAACCCACACGACGCGCTCCTGGACAGACCAGCGTCCAACCGAGCTCAGCTACACATGTTCAACGTGTCCATGCACGTTGTCACGCACACAAACACCCTCGGAGACATTGACTCCTGCCCTGGACACACAAGGCTTATTTCTAACAAATCTCCTCCTAAGTCTTGTTGTGTCAAACACTCACATCAACAACTCCAATTCTTGCACGAAATTCTTGAAATTCCATCTTACCAAGAGGCTTTGTTAGAATATCACTTAGTTGATCTTCGCTTCTTATAAACTCCACTTCAATCTTCTTTTTCTCAGCCAAATCACGCACCAGATGATATTTGACCTCAATATGCTTGCTATACCCGTGCATCACTGGATTCTTGATCAATGCTATGGCTGATTTGTTATCCACCTTCAATGTTGGAATACTGATTTCCGAACTCATCATCTCCGCTAATACTCGAGCAAGCCATACTCCCTGGCATGCTGCATTCGCAGCTGCAATATACTCAGCCTCACAACTGGACTGTGCAACAACCTTTTGCTTTGTTGATTGCCATGTAATTGGACTGTCAGCCAAGAAGAACATAACCCCAGTAGTACTCTTCCTTGAATCAATATCTCTTGCATAATCACTATCACAAAAACCCATCTCTTTTCTTTCTTCTTCTTGTACCACAGACCCCAACTCTTTGTCCCTTCCACATATCTTAATATGTGTTTCACAGCTGCCATGTGATCTTGCCTTGGATCTTCAAGAAATCTGCTCACATATCCGACCGAAAAGGCCAAGTCCGGGCGTGTATTTACCAAATACCCCAGGCTCCCCACTATACTTCGATAAGCAGTCGCATCAACAGGAGGTTCTTTGCTCTCCTTGCTTAGTTTCAGTCGATTTATCATCTGTACTTGACAAGCATTGCATCCAGCCATCCCACTTCTCTCAAGGATTTTTTCTTGCATATGTTCCTTGACTCATGGAAATGCCTTCACTGGTTTGTACCACTTCGATGCCTAGATAATAATGGAGAAGGCCCAAATCACTCATCTTGAACACTTCGGCCATTTGCATCTTGAAACTTTTGATATCTTCATGACTCTCTCCGGTAATCACTAGATCATCAACATAGACCCCCACAACCAACTGATGATTTATTTTCACATCTGGTGTAGATTGCATGCTAAGATAAACTCTTCTTGAACCCAAAATACAATAGAGTCCCATCCAATTTTTCATTCCCCGCACGGGGTGCTTGGTGCAGTCCATAGAGTGCTTTCCTCAACCTGAGTACCTTATGTTCATTTCCAGGACTTTCAAAACCCGTCGGTTGTTGCACATAAACTTCCTCTTGAAGATCCCCATTTAGAAATGCTGATTTCACATCCATATGATGTAACTCCCATTCTTTATGCGAAGCAAGGGCAATGAGCATACATACTCTGTCCAGGCAAGCTACTGGCGCGAAGGCTTCATTGTAGTCGATCCCAGACTTTTGGACATACCCCTTCACGACCAACCGAGCCTTATGTCTTACCACGGCACCATGTTCATCTCTCTTAGTTTGTATACCCACTTCAACCCAATCGCTCGTCGACCCTGGGGCAGATCAACAAGTGACCAAGTGTTATTCCCTTCTATCGAGTCCAGTTCTTCCCTCGTCGCTCTTCTCCAGCATGGATGATCATAGGCTTGAGAGAAAGAGAATGGTTCATATGAATCTTCCACAATTTGCTCTCTAGCCGTCAATGCACGTGGTACATGGCCAGGAGGTTTTGTTTCCCTCATGATATCATCAATTTTCTTGAACTTCAGAGGTACTGCTTCATCATAATCAACATCTAAGTGTTCATAACAACCGCTGGGTGGTGTGGCATACCTCCTGTCTTGCTCAAAGTCCCGCGGATCCACTCCTGGCGAAGCCAACTGTGGTGACATGAGACCATCATCCAGGACCTCAACAACCTCCTCCTGATCTCTTACCCTCACGTCCGGAGGCGCTTGCTGCCTCAGATGGTACTCCACAGTGAATATGTCATTGCTCCGATCATCTTGCTCTTGCACATGATCATTATCCCAGTTCCATTGCACTTCTTCATCGAAAATCACATCTCGGGACACAGTACTCGTCTAGTGACCGGATCATAGAATCGGTAGGCTTTTGATCCACGTTCATACCCTATGAAAATCATCTTGCGCCCTCGATCCTCCAGCTTCCTGAGATGAGGTGTCGTGTTCCGGACAAAAGCAATACATCCAAACACCCTTAGATGATAAACTGCCGGTTTTCTCCCAAACCATGCCTCGAACGGAGTCATCCCGGTCACACTCCTTGTTGAGCACCTGTTTAGCACATACACGGCAGTTACCACTGCCTCTCCCCATAACCATCCCGGTAGGTTCTTGGCTTTGAGCATGCTCCTAGCTGCAGCAACCACGGTGCCATTTCGGCGTTCGACAACACCATTTTGTTGTGGGCAGTAAGGCGCCGAATGTTGACGATGTACCCCCTCTTTGGCATAAAACTCAGCAAACTCATGAGATGTAAACTCTCCTCCATTGTCAGTACTAAGTGTGCCGAGTTTCAGACCATACTCACTTTCTGCTTCAGCCTTGAAAAACTTTATCGCCTCGGCTGCACAATCTTTGGTTGGCATTGGTTTTATCCACATGTATCTACTCCGATCATCCACTAACAGAAAGAAATACTTACTCCCACTCAGTGTGGTCGGAGTGATCGGACCACACAGGTCACCGTGTACCAGCTCTAGTGGCCGTTCAGCACGATACGCACTTTGATCCGGGAATGCCAACCTTCTCTGCTTACCGGCAAGACATGCCTCGCAGAGATGATCCAACTTGTCTATCTCAGGCAGACCTCGAACATACTCCTCCTGAGCCATCTTCTTCAGAGAAGCCACATTTACATGCCCGAACCGTGCTTGCCACCTCCAAGCTTCTTGGTTGGCTTTCATCACAAGAAAGTCAGCTCGCACCACCGGCAGATGCAGTACGAACAGGCGATTTGGCATACGATCAACTCTTGCCAACAGTCTACCTCTTGGCTCATAGATCTTCATTGACCCGCTCTTGATTTCTACCATGTAGCCCTCTTCCTCCAACTGGCCGATGCTCACAATATTGGTGGTCAGTCGAGGAATATAGTAAACCCCGGTGAACTCACTGCGCTCTCCATTCTTACAAGTAAACATGATTGTCCCCTTTCCTTCTATTTTGCCATGGAGTCATCACCGAAGCAAACTGAACCTGCAATACTCCTGTCCAGTTCCACAAACACCTCGCTACGCCCCAGACATATGGTTCGTGGCGCCCATGTCCATGATCCACGCTTCCTTCTCATGTCGCTCTGTGTCTTGGAGATGTACCAATGCCCGTTCCTCCAAAGCTTTCAGCGTCTCCCGCTCCTTCACTCCTCCCTTCACCGAATCATCTTGTGTCATTTCAGCAGACACTAATGGGGACGACTTGACAACAAGAAGAGAAGCCTCCTCCTCCTTCTCGTGCACGACATGAGCTTGCTCTTTCTTCGGTTTCACCCGGCAATCCCGAGCCCAATGCCCCAACTTACCACACCTCCTGCACTCATCCCTACTGCGGTTGTTGGACGCACCAGAAAAATGATCCACCATCATTTCTGTGACCTCGACCACGACCTCGCCTTCCTCCACCACGACGACCTCCTCTGGTGCGACTACTTTCTCCATGAAAATGTCCGGCTTCACGCTTCCTCTGCCTTGCCAGCCACTCCTCTTCTTTGAGATAGAGTTTCCCGTCGTGCTGCATCACCGACGGCAGATCTTCGAAGGTATCTTCGGCAGCTTTCAGTCTCCCGGTCAGATCAGCCACCGTGAGTGTCGACACGTCGAGCAACGTGGTAATTGCTACTACAACTTGCCGAAAATGCTGAGGGACACTCCGGATCATTTTTTCAACTACTTGAGTCTCCGTAATCTTATCACCCAGAGTTGTGAGAGTTGATACCATACCACTGAGTCGAAGTGCAAAATCCTCCACGGATTCCCCTTCCTTGAACATAGCAGCGTCGAACTGCCGACACAAATTCTGAGCCGATGTCTTCCTGACTCGGTCGTCTCCGATGTGCATCGTAGCAATAGCATCCCACACCTCCTTCGCCATGTCTTTATCTGCGATCAGCGGCCACAACTCCGGCGGAACTGCACTGCACAGCGCATCCAATGTCTGCATGTCTTCATGCTGCTCCACGTTCCCGGTCTCAATCGCCTCCCAAAGCATTCTAGCCTTGAGTTTTACCTTCATAAGCAGGGCCCAATCCGAATAATTTGTCTTTGTGAGCATGGAAAAAGAAGTTCCCCCGCTCACCTCTCGGATCACACGCTGGACCGAGCTGCTCCCTTCTCCGGCATCCCCTTCCTTCGACATCGCTCCATCTCCTTTGTCTCCAATCTTCCCCATCAGACCTTCTGCTCCTCACGTGGACACGATGCCAACGACAAACCCCTTGCCGCGATCTCTGCTCAGCCCGTAGCCGGCTCTGATGCCAATTGTCGGGATCAAAACAAGATCCACGTAGAAGAATGTGTAGGAGTCTAAGAATGCACGCGAACACCAGGAGAAACTCGTTTTTCCTCTCGGAGGCAACAACTGCTCCGTTATTTCCTCTTCAGCGATCATATAACAACCGAACACAGCTGGAGATGGGATCGTGCGCCTCCCACACACGATGTACCCGGCATGCACACGCATGCAGCTGCATGCATCACCATGCACACGTCGATCAACCCACATGACGCGCTCCTGGACAGACCAGCGTCCAACCAAGCTCACCTACACATGTTCAACGTGTCCATGTGTAACAACCTCAATTTCATATTCATGCATTGCATATAGAAAAAACATTATAAAGAAATAGAAATGGGAAAGAATCACAAAACAGGAGAAAGATAGCTGAAAAGAGCCAATTTCAATTCGCCGAGGAGCGCTGTCGACACTTTCCGCGGCCGCTGGCCACGTGGCGTCTTCGGAGCTCATCCCTGCGGAGGGGGTGAGGTCCGGCACTGCTTGCCACATGGCGGACTCGAACGCTCACCTCAGGAGAAGGGGCGAGGTCCGACCCCGCTGGACACGTGTTGCCTTCGGAGCTAGTCTCTGCGAAGAAGCGAGTCTCAACCCGAGGGACACGTGTCGACCTCGGAACTCACCCCTGCGGAAGGGATAAGGTCCGCCCCATGGGACACGTGTCGCTCTCAGAGGTCGCCTCCGAGAGGTCCGACCCCGCGGGGCACGTGTCACCCTCGGAGCTCGCCTCCGGGAGGTCCGACACTGTTGGACACGTGTCGTCCTCGGAGCTCACCTCCGAGGAGATGGGAGGTCTGACGTTGTTGGACACGTGTCGCTCTCGGAGCTCGCCTCCAAGAGGTCCGCCCTGCTGGACACGTGTCGACCTCGGAGCTCGTCTCTGAGGAGAAAGGAAGTCTGGCGCTACCGGACATGTGGCATTCTCGGAGCCCACCTCCGAGGAGAGGGGAGGTCCGGCACTGACACATGGCACCCCCAGAGCTCGCCACTATAGGAAGGGGAGATCCGACCCACCAGACCCGTGGCGCACGCAGAGCTTGCCTCTGAGGAGAAGGGAGGTCCCGCCCACCAGACACGTGGCGCACGCGGAGCTTGCCTCTGAGGGAGAGGGAGGTCCCGCCCGCCAGACACGTGGCACACCCGGAGCTCGCCTCTAAGGAAAAAGGGAGGACCGGCCCCCGCTGGACACGTGGCTCCTCCGGAGCCCACCCTGCGGAGGTGACGAGATCCTTAAGCGGTTTTTCTCCTGTGCGTGCGGGAATACCCGGTATTGAGGAGACCGACACGATTTCCATGTTGCTACAGCACCAAATCAATTGAAGATAAGTTGTTAAGATCCAAAACAAATTGAATAGGACTCTTATTTGAAATCCAATCGGAGTAGGACTCTTCTTTCACCCCTTATAAATAGAACCCCAAATCCCAGGCCGCAACCACGTACCTATTTTCCACCTCCCGAGACAACAACTTGGAGGCCCTAGCTTCCAACTCGCCGAGTTCCACCCTTTGCCGGAGTTCAGCCACCAGTGAGACCGCCGATGAGCCCCGTCATGCTCGCCGCCGCCAGAAGAGAGCCGACGAGACCTGCTGCCATTGCTAGGAGGAAGGCCGAGGTAAGTCTTCGTTACCATCTTACGACATCATCGCGGTTTATACACATCTGTTTTCTTCGAACAGAAGCTTTTTCGTGTGGACAGATCACGTGTTGATCGGTTTTTGACGGTGGAATTGCTCTAGATCTTGAGTCAAGATCATCACCACGTCCACACTTGATCCTTACACCCTTGTTCACCATAAAACCCCATGCAAGCCCAGTAAAACATGCAAGAACACGTACAAACTGATCTAAATAAGACAGCTTCATAGGATTTGCACCATTGCATCTTGAGTAGAGTTTGTGCATGATGTTGATTGCTATAATTTTGTATGTGCGTGGTCGTGAGTAGAAGGACAAGCTCAGGAAGCTATTTACGAGGACTACAGCACCAAGACTTCGAGACGCGTGAGCAACAAGAGCCACAGGAACAAGGCAAGTGCCCCTTGACCATATTGATCCCATGTTTTGAAACTGTTTTGTTTGCAAAAACGTGTGTGCTTGAGTCCATGGGAAACCCTTTTATAGGAGTTTACTAGTTTTGTTAACCATCCTTGTCGCCGGGAAAGTTGATGAGTCGGGTATGGTCATTTTTGCTTTTCGCTTCGCCTAGCTTACGGGTTACGGGAAGCCGAGATAGATCATGTCTAGCTACTGCACTCATATGACTAATGATAATGAGAACCTGATAATGAGCATAGAATCGGGGGAGATCTAGGCAAGCTTGGTTCGTGGATGTGGTAGAATGAGATGGTGGTTTACTTGCCGTAGATCTAAGGACCGGTTCATGCCAGCACATGCCAGGAAAACAGTGCCACCATAAGGCCAAATATGGGTGCGGCTTAGCTGACTAATTAGGTAAGTTGCTAGATTGTTATGGACCGTGGAAGGCGCGGGGAATGGGAGTCGAGAGAGGACTGCCCTGGGAACTGCATGGCACAAGAGGGGGCCCGTAGGTGGGAGAATGGTGATTCGAGCCTGTTGGTGAAACCTTAGTGAGTCCATACATCTAGTAGCCCCTTTGTAAAGGCTATTTTGTGATCTCTTGGCCATACACCGACGGTTGTGTACTGGTATAATGGAGGTTCTACAGTCGCCGATGGGTGATGAAATCACAAACTTGTGGGTAAAGTGGTGCCACCTCTTAAGAGTGTAAAACTATCATGATAGCCGTGCTTACGGTCACAAGCACCTGGCCAACTCACATGATTAGATGGGATGGTTATCGGGATGGTTATTTGGTATGGTCATTGGAAATTGGTTTCGGAACTGTTGAGTCATGATAATGTGTTTTGGTTTCGGTTATGAGATGGATATGAATATGAGATGGTTATTATGAGCATGAGATGTTATTGAGAAAGATTAATGGCTGGATGAGACGGGATAAGTGGTAAATTATGATGGAGGTATGTTACTGTCTTACTTAATATATGTTGGGATTAAATTCACTTAAAGATAGTTGCTGTTTTTATCATGTTTGTGAAATAAAATTTGCTTTCTGCAATGAGCCTTTTTATTCCCTGCCTTGCTGTAAGCTACATGTCATACTTTTCCTGCACTTGCTGAGTACAACATGTACTCACCCTTGCATTATCATATACACATCAGCAATAGGAGAAGAGTACTTCGAAGATCATGTGGAGTACTGGGCGTGCGAACTATCATCAACTTGCGTGTGGAGTTGGAGATGGAGCCGCTGCCGTGTTTAGCTGCTTCCGCTATCGTTTAGAGACTTCCGCTGCTAGAATAAGTTAGAGACTTCCGCTGCAAGAATAAGTTAGAGATTGATGTAATAAGTACTTAAACTCTATTATTCATGGTTATATTCTGAATTCAGTTTGTGGAGTACATGTATATGTGTGATGAACATCCTGGGCACACATATGCATTAGCTGGGTTCCGTGTTTTACGGGACCGGGCGTCACACCATGCACGTTGTCACGCTTTTTTCTAACAATTTCTTTGCACAGATCACCGAAGAACTCGCAGCTTGTTAGCAAGGGAAATGAGACCACTCACCTGGGCGGGGAAGCAGCGGTGGAAAGCGGCGGGGACGAGGTCGAGCCGCTGTAGGAGTCGAGACGATTGGAATTATACCACTCTCAACGTTGGGCTTCGCCAGAATACCACTCCCAACAGATGACTAGCTAAAATACCATTATAATTGTGACCAGTTCGCTCGTTTACCATCCGTATATTTTTAACAACTGTCGTGGCTAAACAATGGATAAAAATTCAAAACTACCCTCATCCAAAACCTTCTTTTGTTTTCTTTTACCCTAGCCCTTCCTGTTGCAACGTACAGCCTGCCGCCGCCTGCACCCAGTCGCACCGGCGCCCTCCCCCCACCCCGGCTCGGCCGCCCCCCGTGACGCAGCCCCACGTACAGCCGCATCCGGCCTGTGCAGGCTGCCCCCGCCACCCCCTGAGGCGGGCGCGGTACCGACTGAGACAGGGCTCAGCTCTGATACCACGCTGACGCGGCCTCGTCCAACTGAGACAGGCCACTCGCCCCGGAATCGCATTGGGTGGTGCCGTGTTGTGCGGCACCCAACAGCACACATATGAGGAACAATGTATTACATAAAACAATAGCGAAAGCTTACAAGTTTTTCTTTGTAAATACTTTACATCAAGTAACTACAGCGGAAGTCTATATCAACTCACGTCGAATAACTAAAAGCACTCGAGATGAAGTCCAGCCCGCGGACTCCTCTCGCTAGCAACACGAAGACAACAGCAGCGGCTGGGTTCTCCCAGGGTTAAATGACTCGGAAGTCTCCGAGTCTCACCGGACAACCTTCTTTTCAGCATCGATGTTAACCTGCAAAACCACTTATATAGCAAGCGTGAGCACATAGGCTCAGCAAGTCTGACCCGTCTCTCCTAAGCAAGAAACTCTACATGCATGACGGTTGCAATTGGGTTGGCTAGATTTGCATAAAGGACTCGCATAAAGTTGATCCTTAGCTTTCAGATTTTAAGCCTCATTGTGCAGACCTTGAGCCGAAAAGCATCGTAACTCCACAATCAAACAAGAAACGCTTTGTTGCGATGCTCCTTGCACAAAGTGAAAGTAAAGTTTAATGAGCCTATCTCTAATTCAATCATGGTTGCAATACAAGTTATAGCACAGCCTTATCAAGTTCAAAAGAATAACCAGTTCAGTTCTTACTACGTCAAGACGCAGTGGGCAAGTATGCTCATATAACCGCGAGCGACGGTGATTTGAATCAGTACACGCCCGGACTACACGACACATACACTCGTGCTCCAAGTTGCCGGCAGCAACCTCGACTGACGTTGTACGTGGCCACCTTTCCCAAGATCTTCCACATTGGACGCAGTCCAACTGCCCCGAGTATGCAAGCTCCCTCAAGGTACATACCCGCAGTGGTATGTTCTTAAGCGAAATACCTCCTGCTACCCTGACGCCGAAAGCCTAAGGCAGTTGGAAAAGTTCCACTATGGATCTCCCAAGGTACATCGGTTTCCTGGGTCCCACATAGCCAGTATGCGCCCGGTACACAACTCAAACTTGTCCAACAGGGCCAAGCACGGACGGGTCTTAACCGACACAGGCAGGGCTATGCACGCACGGCCTGCAACCTGCTGCATCTAAACCTCCCTGCCCGGTCTCCATTTCTTATGTGTGAACTTTCCTCATCTTTTCTAATTCGGACCCGTTCCGAGTAAACCAGCCCTAAACTCGCGAGTAGCTTCCAACTACTCGACTTCTACCGGACCTTTCCTACTAACATTTAGCGTAGCCAAATCCACTCGAGGAGGTGCTATTCTACCCTTTCTCTCTTAGGTAATTCTGGTCATGCAAGTGGGGCTTTCAATATCATCTAGACTTACTGTAATCAATGATGCAAAGCTATGATCTCTACAAATGAAAAATGCTTTGTAAAACTGTTCAAATGCAAACCGGGGCTTGCCTGTTTTGCAGGTGACTAAGGTTACAATCAGTTAGTGACGATCACTTGGAGCTTGATCACTTGTTTTCCTCCCTCCTTGATCTTCACTTCAAGTCCTTCTCACCTTCTTCGCGTATATGCTAGACGATATGATCATGCATATGTATTTAATTGAAAAACTTTTGCTAATAAGATCTAATGACAGTTTTAAAACTAGAACTCTGTTTAAGAATTTAAAATGACACTGGTGCTAGTGGTTTGGGTTGGGCTTAAACACTAAGATCAAATATTAAGTGCTTTTCCCACTTAAGTGTTGATCACCTTAAGAGGTTACCTATGACAGTGGTGATCCAGAGCTCCAATGGAGCTGGGAATTTTCATGTGAGTTCCTTGTCACAAGAAAGTCCTCTGGACCAAAATTTAGCACTTTTCATGGAGTGGTTTATTCAGAACAATTCTCTAAGGGTTTAATCACATATGAATTAATTCTGAGTTAACACCCATGTTCATGTCAAAATCAGTGAACCACAATTTCAATTATAGTTCTTAGAGTCTACAAGAATTTTCCTAGGATTTTTGGAGCTAAGAATTTCCCAGAACTGAATTTACAAGTTTTGGAAATTCTCTGAAAATGTTTCTGTATTCATTTGAATACAGGAACTTACAATCTGAATTAACCTGATCAATTCAACTCCAAATGAGCTGAAACTTTTACAGGAGTCTAATAACACCCTAAAGAATATTCTGGCAAAATTTGAGGATTTTTGGATAAACCAAACTCCCTCTAAAATTCTTTTGCTGAAAAGCTTTAAAGAATTTTCCAGAATTAAATAAAGACTTTCATCCAAATTGGGTTGCATATTTTGATAGAGTTTATCAATCTGAATCTAACCCAATTTGAATCACTAAATTTGGAGGTTGCTAGCAAAAGTTATGCTCTTCTAAAGTTTGGGGGAAAATTCTGGAATTTGAATAAATCCGAGAAATGTTCAAACTGACTGTAGGACCAAGGGGCACGTGTCAGCTGCTGAGAGAGTGCCACACGGGCTACAGAATCTTTTCCCGTGCTGTCACAGTTGATCTCGTGTTACAGAGAATCCGGCCCCTCTCTCCCGAGTCGCTGACAGGCGGGACCGGCGAGGTCGTCTTCAACCTCCCGCTCCCGCGCGATCCCGCCGCCGGGCTCGCCGGAGAAGCCCTGGAATCGGTCGTCCGGCCACCCCTGACGCTGAAACTCGCCGCCAGTCCCTAATTCAACGCGAGGAACATGCTGATGGGGTTTTCTCGAGCTGGCAGGGCCCCTAAACTAGCCCGCGACGGTGCACCGGCTCGGATGAAGTCCGGCGACGTCGCCCCGGCGCTATAGCCCGCCAAAAGCTCCCTAGAAAGGCTATACAGCACCAGTGGAGGTTTTCCAAGCTCAGCATGGCCGCATAGGGGCTCGGGGACGGCTCTACCCTAGGGTTCACTGTGCACCCGCACCTTCCCGCCATAGCCGCCTTCGGAAAGCTTGAAATTGCGCCGTGCACAGGGTGTTTCATGCGAGGTTTCAAAAGAGAACTGGTGCGCCTACATGTCTGGCTTGTGTGTGCGAAGTTTCGTGGTGTCTAAACAACAATCGATCGGGAATTTTGCAGAATCATACCGGAAGGTCAGTTTTCCCCGACCGGAGAGGATCTTCAAAATTCGCTGTCGAGGGGCCGAGATAGGCTCTGTGCTTCGGGTGGAAGCTGCACGGAGCTCCTGCGCGACCCAGAGTGGCCTTGCTTGGTTGTGACAAGCTCTGGAGGAGGCTGTCCACGGGAGCAGGGTGTCGCCGTTGTGTGGCGGCCGCCGCGGAAACTGGGTGAACTCGGTGTGGAGAGCACGAAGTCCCTCGGTGATGGTGCGAGGAGGTCGGGGAGGGTTCTGTTGTGTGGTTTTGCCGATCAGCCGGGGCTTGCACGCGAGCTGGGCGGTGGGCGACCGGTTTACAGCTCGGCGGTGTCTCTGTTCGTCTCACGCGTGGAGAGAGAGAACAACCCATGGCTTCGGTAAAGAGGCGAGAGA
This sequence comes from Neostapfia colusana, assembly GCA_030760725.1. Lineage (NCBI taxonomy): Eukaryota > Viridiplantae > Streptophyta > Magnoliopsida > Poales > Poaceae > Neostapfia > Neostapfia colusana. The sequence goes on along the minus strand of JASWHV010000001.1, from coordinate 122,873,152 downwards.
GGCGGTGGCTACCGACGTCCAGCAGCTCTCCAGCGCGAAGGGGAGCCAGCAGGAGGTGGCTGCGGCCGAGCTCGGTGTCGAGCGGAGGAAAATCGGTCTCGGCCGTTGCTTCGCGTGGGAGGAGAGCAAATGAAGACTGAGGACTGACGATCTTTTGCAATTTCAGTGCTCCCAATGACATGTGGGTCCCACATGTCAGTCCTCCTTATCCCCTCTAAAATATCTCCCCAATTTGAATATTGATGGAATTCAATTGTGGAAGTTTAAATCTGAGAGGCATTTGGATAATTGGGCAAGTTTTATCCAAATTCAAATATGCATTTGAATTCTTTGTCATTTAAAGTCCATTTGAAAAAATTGGTTGCAAATCATTTCCATAAATCATGAAACTTTGCACACCCCCTAATTTGGACCCAAGGAATTCAAATATGAAACCTGATTTTTAATTTGGCTGTTGCAAATGAGATTTGTAGCACAACAGTTTGGAAATTCCTAGTGTTGCTCTCATTTGAATTTTATTTTGAACACATTGTTCCAAATCTGATTTTTGTTTTCTCACACATATGGGAACTTCCCATCCTTGTTTTAGACCCCTCTAGGGTTCCAAGTTCTCAAATAAACATTTGACTTGTGTGAAGAAAAACCCTCATGTGTGTTATCACATGTGGAAAAGTTTTAACAAGTCCCAAATTTCATACATATGAAACTAACTTTTGCAAATAAGTGTTTCTTTGTATTCATAATTTTGGGACCTTTACACCCCCGACAGGCCCTGACCTGACAGGTGGTCAGATCTGCCTCGCCTCCAGAAGACAACACCGGACACCAGACGTGTGGCGGGTCCGCCTGAACAGATGCGCGCCCAAACAGAAACTTGTTTTCCCTGTTCTGCGGCTGACAGAAACTTGTTCCTATTTTTTCCCTGTTCTTATTTTTCCCTTATTTTTCACTTGTATCACTGTAGGTAGTCTGCCTCCCACATACAGGTAGTCTGCCTCCATGGATCTACAGCCGGAAGAAGGATTCAGTGTCATCAAAAACGACTTAAACAATGATAATTCATTGTATGTTGTTTGTTACATTTTTGTTTATTTGCTAATTGACGAACGAAATATGAATAAGAAGTTTATTAGCTTGTTTTTAAAATGATTATATAGGCTACCTTCGCCGTCGATTGAACCGTCAGAACAATTAATTGATTGGGATGTAATACAATTGGAGGACCGACATGATGACGAGGGTGGACTACAAATTGCTAGTGAAAATCATTTATATGTTCTTTTGGGCTTGAGGGATGAGGATGAGAGGGCAGGAAAGGCGAGGGAGAATGCTGCAGATACAAGTTCTAGAGTTGTAAATGATGTTCAAGGTGCTGTCATTCCAGTTGATGATTATATACCAGAAGAGAGAACAATTGTGTATGATAAGAATAATCCTGTAATGGAGCTTGGCAGCTTGTACCCATCCATGAAAGAGTTTAGGTTGGCTATGAGACAATATGCCATAAATAAGGAATTCGAGTTAGGCATTGAGGCAACTGATACTACCAAACACCGAGGCTATTGTAAGGGTGGGGATTGCCCTTGGAGAATAGTGGCACGTCTAGAGCGGAAAGGCTCTCGACCATTATGGTATGTTATTTTGATCTACAATTTTTTTCATACATCTACATTACAATATCATTGCATCATTATGTTGTAGATGGTAGTGTTGATTGATGAACACACTTGTACATCGAGTGGTAGGAGGAAGACCACTACACCAACTAGTGGGTGGGTTGCTTCAAAAGCCCTCCCTATCCTTCGAAAGAACCCTGATATGGGCGCCAAAGAGTTGCAAACAAAATTGCATGATGATCATAATTGCAATATTGCTTATGACACGGTGTGGAAGGGGAAAGAGAAGGCATTGAAACAGCTGTATGGCAGTTGGGAGGAGAGCTTCCGACATTTGTTCAATGGAAGGATATTACCGGCTGTCATACATATCTTGAAGGCAAAAACTTGAGGATTGGGTCACTTGACAGTTGTGAAAGGTGACTACTATGCTGCAGAGGTGCGAGACAACAATAATTGTTATGCTAGACATGTTGTTAAGGCAAACTTGTATGAGTGTTCATGTGAAGAATGGCAACACACTGGTAAGCCCTGTCAACATGCTCTGGCTCTAATAATAGCCCAACAAACTAGAGATGTCAGGATGGAGGAGTTTGTTAATGAATATTATTCCGTGGAGAAGTTCAGAAATGCATACAAGAGAATAATTGAGCCACTTCCTGACAAGTCACAATGACCTAAAGTGGAAATATCAAGTGAGGTCCATGCACCACTTGGAAAGAGGGGTGTAGGCCGTCAAAGGAAATTGAGGATCCAAGGCTGTCTTGAAGGTGGTAGTGGTAAAAAACCAAGTGGAAAGGAGACGGAGAATGTGACACCGGGTCCTGAAAAACACGGAACCGAGCTAATGCATATGTGTGCCCAGGATGTTCATCACACATACACATGTAATCCACAAACTAAATTCAGAATATAACCACGAATAAATAGGGTTTAAGTACTTTATTACATAGACTCATTGTCTCACTCATGATTGTCTATCTTATTCTTGCAGCGAAAGTCTCTAAACGACAGCGGAAATAACTAAATAGCAGCGGCTCCATCTTCAACTCCACAGGCATGTTGATGGTAGTCCGCAGGCCTAGTACTCCACATGGTCCTCAAAGTACTCTTCTCCTGTTACTGATGTTTATGTGATAATGCAAGGGTGAGTACATGTCGTACTTAGCAAGTGCGGGAAAACTATGACATGTAGCTTACAACAAGGCAGGAATAAAAAGGCTCATTGCAGCAAGCAAATTTTATTTCACAAACATGATAAAAACAGCAACTATTTCTAAATGATATTTATCCCAATATAACCAAGTAAAACAGCAACATTCCTCCATCATGACTCAGCATTTATCGAGTCTCAACCAACCATTAATCTTTCTCAAGTTCATCTCATGCTCATAATATTCACAACCATCTCATGTTCATATAACCGAAACCAAAGCTCATTGTCATGACTCAAAACAATCCCAAAACCAATCCCAATGACCATACCATAACCATACCGAACATCCATCCCAAGTTTTCCCTCTAATCATGTGAGTTGGTCAGACGCTTGCGACCGTAAGCACGGCTATAATGATAGTTTTACACTCTGCACAGGTGGCACCACTTTACCCACAAGTTTGTGATTTCGTCACCTGTCGGCGACTGCAGAATATCCATTATACCAGTACACAACCGTCGGTGTATGACCAAGAGATCACAAAATAGCCTTTACAAAGGTGCTACTAGATGTATGGACTCACTAAGGTTTCACCGGCAGGCTCGAATCACCATTCTCCCACCCACGGGCCCCCTCTTGTGCCATACAGTTCCCAGGGCAGTCCTCTCTCGACTCCCATTCCCCGCGCAATCCACGGTCCATAACAAACTAGTAACACACCTAATTAGTCAGCTAAGCCGCACCCATATTTGGCCTTGTGGTGGCACTGTTTTCCTGGCATGTGCTGGCATGAACCGGTCCTTAGATCTACGGCAAGTAAACCACCATCTCCTTCAGAAACATCCACGAACCAAGCTTGCCTAGATCACCCCCAATTCCATGCTCATTAACATCATCAAGTTCTCATCATCATTATTCATATCTCGTGGATTAAGCGAAGCAAAAAGGAAAAACGACCATACCCGACTCATCAACTTTCCCGGCGACAAGGGTGGTTAACAAAACTAGTAAACTCCTATAAAAGGGTGTTCCATCAAGTTGACTCAAGCATACACATTTTCGCAAACAAAACAGTTTCAAAACATGGGATCAATATGGTCAAGGGGCACTTGCCTTGCTCCCGTGGCTCTTGTTGTTCGAGTGTCTTGAAGTCTTGGCGCTGTAGTTCTTCGTAGATGGCTTCCTGAGCTTGTCCTTCTACTTATGATCATGCACATACAAAATTTACAGCAATCAAACATCATGCACAACTCTACTCAAGATGCAACGGTGTAGACAAATGCAAATCCTATGGTGCTGTTTTATTGAACCAGTTTGTACGTGTTCTTGCATGTTTTAATGGACTTTCATGGGGTTTTATGATGAACAAGGGTGTAGGGATCAAGTGTGGACGCGGTGGTGATCTTGACTCAAGATCTAGATCAATTCCACTGTAAAAAAACCGATCAAAACACGATCTGTCCACACGTAAAAGTTTCTGCTTGAAGGGGGACGAAGAAAACGGATGCGTAGAAACAGCGACGACATCGTAAACGAAGACCTACCTCACTTCCTTTTGATGGCAGGGCCTTCCTCCTAGCAATGGCAGCAGCGGGGGCTCACCGGCGACTGAACTCCGGCGAGGGGGGTGTGTCTAACTCGGCGAGTTGGGGCTAGGGCCTCCAAGTCGTCGACTTGGGAGGTTGAAAAAGAAAAGGGGTTACAGCCAAGGAGGTGGTTTTGGGTTCTATTTATAAGGGGAAAAAGAGGAGTCCTACTCCGATTGGAGCTCAAATAAGAGTCCTATTCAATTTGTTTTGGATCTTAACAAACTTATCTCCAATTGATTTGGTGCGGCAGCAATGTGGGAGAAATTGTGTCGGTACCCTCAGTACCGGGTACTCCCGCGCACAAGAGAAAAACTTCCTAAGGACCTCGCATCTCCGCAGTGGTGAGCTCCGGAGGTGCCACGTGTCCGGCGGGGGCCGGGCCTTGCTTCTCCTCAGAGGCGAGCTCCGGACATGCCACGTGGCCACTGCCAGGGTGAGCTCCGAAGGCACCACGTGTCCAGAGGGGTCGGGCCTCCCCTCTCCTCAGAGGCGAGCTCCGAGGGTGCCACGTGTCCGGCGGGGCCGGACTTCCCCTCTCCTCAGAGACGAGCTCCCGTGGCGACACATGTCCAGCGGCCGGGGCCTCTCCTCAGAGGCGAGCTCCGGTGGCGACACGTGTCCAGCGGGCCGGGGCCTCTCCTCTCCTCAGAGGCGAGCTCCGGTGGCGACACGTGTCCAGCGGGGCCGGACCTCTCTCCTCAGAGGAGGAGAGCTCCGAGAGTGACACGTGTCCAGCGGTGCCGGACCTCACCCCCTCCACGGAGGTGAGCTCCGCGGGCGACACGTGTCCAGCGGTGCCGGACCTCCCCTCTCTGTGGAGGTGAGCTCCGGGGGCGACACGTATCTAGCGGAGCCGGACCTCATCCCTTCTGCGGAGGTGAGCTCCGAGGGTGACACGTGTCCCGTGGGGTCGGACCTCCCCTCTCTTCAGAGGCGAGCTCCGAGGGCGACACGTGTCCCGTGGGGTCGGACCTCCCGTCTCTTCAGAGGCAAGCTCCGAGCCTGCCTTGTGGCCAGCAGTGCCGGACCTCACCCCTTTGCAGGGGCGAGCTCCAAAATCTCCGCATGTCCCGCGGGCCAGAGGAAGTGTCAACAGCGCACCTCGGCAAATTGGAATTGGCTCATTTCAGCTATCTTTTCACCATTTTTATGATTCTTTCTCCAATTCTACTTCTTTTAAAAAATGTTTCTCTATGAAAAATGTATGCAATGCAAGGAAGTGAATTTGAGGGTGTTACAAACCTACCCCCATATACTGAATCTCGCCCTCGAGATTTGATAGAGTAGAGAATAGGTGAGGGAATTCTGCCTTGAGGTCTTCCTCACGCTCCCATGTAGTTTCGGCTTCCGTGTGATGGCTCCACTGTACCTTGCACCAACGGATCACATTGTTCCTCGTGACCCTTTCCTTCACGTCCAAAATTTTGACGGGGGTGCTCCATGTAGGTCAGATCCTCTTGAAGCTCAAGCTCATACATCGGTACTTGTTCTTCCGGTACTCTTAAGCACTTCTTGAGTTGGGATACGTGAAACACGTCGTGTACGTCGGAGAGGTGCGTTGGCAGCTCTAGTTGATAGGCTACTTCTCATTGCTTGCCCAAAATCTTAAATGGCCCGATGTAGCGAGGTGCTAATCTGCCCTTGACGTTGAACCGTCGTTGGCCTCGGATAGGCGATACCTTAAGGTACACGAAGTCTCCTACTTCGAAGGTCAAACTTCTTCGCCTATTGTCCGCATAACCTTTTTGTCGTGGCTGAGCAGCCTTCAAATTTTCTCCTATCGTTTGGGCTTGCTTTTCAGCGTCTTGCAGCACTCTGGGTCCAAACACTTGGCTCTCTCCGGTCTCATTCTAGAACAACGGCGTTCTACACCGTCTACCATACAATGCTTCGAAAGGTGACATCTTCAAGCTGGCTTGATAGCTGTTGTTGTATGAGAATTCAGCATACGGCAAGCTCCTATCTCAACTGTGCCCATGTTTCAAGGCGCAAGCTCTCAACATGTCTTCCAAAATTTGATTTGTCCTCTCAGTTTGCCCATCAGTTTGCGGGTGGTAAGCGGAGCTGAAATTCAGCCGTGTACCCATGGCTTTATGCAGCCTTTTCCAGAACCTAGAGATAAATTGAGGACCCCGATCTGAAACTATCCTCTTCGGAACTCCATGGCGACACACGATTTGCTCCATATACAGCTCAGCTAGTTCTGCAACGCGGTACGTGGTTCTAACAGGAAGGAAATGGGTTGTTTTCATTAATCGGTCCACAATAACCCAAATGGAGTCGTAACCCGACCGAGTACGTGGCAATCCAACAATGAAGTCCATGCTGATGTCTTCCCACTTCCACTCGGGTACTTTCAATGGCTGCAACAGTCCAGCGGGTCTTTGATGTTCGGCCTTCACCCGTTGGCACGTGTCACATAAGGCAACATATTCAGCTATGTCCCTTTTAATACCATCCCACCAATAGCAAGTTTTCAGGTCCTTGTACACCTTTGTACAGCCGGGATGTATGGAATAAGGTGAGTCATGTGCCTCCTTTAATATCGTGTCGCGGATGTGCTTCATGTTAGGCACACAAATCCTTTTCCCTGACCAAAGCGTGCCCTTCTCATCTTCCTTGAAATCCTTTTCTATGCCTTGTCGGATTCTTTCCTTGATTTCCTTGATTTCCTCATCCGTTGCTTGGCCATCTCGTATCTCTTGTTCCAGCGAAGAGTTGAGTTTTATCACTTCCATATCGTTCAAGAACCCGAGATGTAACCGTTCGAACTCCTTGCGCAGCTCAGGCGGTAGCTCCCGAACTGTGAGTTGGTGACATGCTCTGTTTCGGCTCAACGCATCAGCTACTACATTGGCCTTTCCGAGGTGATAGTTGATTCCAACATCATAATCCTTGATGAGTTCCAACCATTGACGTTGCCTCAAATTCAGATCCGTTTGTGTGAATATATACTTGAGGCTTTTATGATCCATATAGATCTCACATCGGTGGCCAAGGATATAATGCCTCCAAATCTTCAAGGCATGTACCACGGCTGCAAGTTCCAAGTCATGTGTGGGGTAATTCAGCTCGTGTTTCTTTAGTTGTCTCAACGCATAGGCTACCACTTGTCCTTCTTGCATGAGCACACATCCAAGCCCTTGTATTGATGTGTCACAATATATATCGAAACTCTTGCTCACGTCCGGCAATACTAAAACCGGCGCTGTGGTTAGTCTTTTCTTGAGCTCTCCAAAGCTTTCTTGGCACACTGGTGTCCACTGAAATGCTTTTCCCTTCATTAGGAATTCAGTCATAGGCTTCGCTATTTTGGAGAAGTCCTTTATGAACCGTCGGTAGTATCCAACCATCCCAAGGAAACTCCGAATATCTCTCACGTTCTGTGGTTGGTTCAACTTCAGAACGTCTCCCACTTTTCCCGGATCAACAGATACTCCTCTCTCGGAGATGATGTGGCCTAGGAACGATATCTCCTTTAGCCAAAATTGACATTTGCTGAACTTCGCATACAATTGATGCTCTCGCAGTTTCTGCAATGTCAATCTCAAATGTTATTCATGTTCTTCCTCGCTTTTTGAATACACCATGATATCGTCAATGAAAACCACGACGAACTTGTCCAAGTACTCCATGAAAACCTTATTCATGAGGTACATAAAATATGTGGGTGCAATCGTTAACCCAAAAGACATAACGGTATATTCATACGAACCATACCGTGTTCGAAATGCAGTCTTGGGTATGTCGGAGGGCTTAATCTTCAGCTGGAAGTATCCCGACTGAAGATCAATCTTGGAGAAAATTCAGGCACCCTTCATTTGGTCGAATAGGTTCTCTATACGGGGCAACGGGTATTTATTCTTGATTGTCACCTCATTGAGATAACTATAGTCCACACACATCCTTTGGGTCCCATACTTCTTGTCTACGAAGAGCATGGGAGCTCCCCACGGTGACGAGCTTGGGCGTATAAAACCCTTTTCTAGCTGCTCCTGAGTTTGCTTCTTAAGTTCCACTAGTTCATTTATGGGCATCCTATATGGCCTTTTTGCTATAGGTGCAGTTCCAGGTACTAAATCAATGGCAAATTCAATGTCCCAGTCAGGTGGCATACCAGGAAGTTCTTCTGGGAACACATCAGAAAATTCTTAAACCACTGGAATGCTTTCCAATGTTGCTTCTTCGACGTGGTTCAACGCTGCCTTCTCGGTTGCCGGTTGGGCTGACTCGAACTCAATACGAGTACCGTGCTCATTTTCAACTGCACGCTCCTCTCAGCACATTGAATTACTCCGTTGTGCTTGCTTAACCAATCCATTCCAAGTATTATATCAATCCCTTGGGAATCCAAGACAATAAGGTTGGCAAGAAAGTCTACCCCCCTTATTTTAAGGTTTACTTTCGGACATACTATATTAGTCCTTATCTCTCCACCGGGAGAATTAACTAACATAGTGTGTTTCATGTGTGATATGGGCAGATTATACTTGGCAACATACTTGGATGATATGAATGAATGCGATGCTCCGGAATCAAATAAGACAATGGCGGGGTTGGAGTTGGCAAGGAACGTACCAATCACGACGTCCTTAGCTTGTTGCGCTTCCTCAGCGGAGACATGGTTTACGTTGCCACGAGCGTAGTTCTGCTGCCCACGGTTATCTTGCGTAGCTCCTCCATTCGGCCGTGGGTTCTGTCTTGGCGCATTGGTCGGCTGTCCAAGGCCTTTCTTCAGGCATTGACTTGCAAAGTGTCCCGCCTCTCCGCATGCAAAGCATGCTTTGTTGCCCAAAACAGAAGGAACGTTGGGACGAGGGTGGTTTTGAGCATAGGCGCCCATGTTGGGACGGGGCGCAGGAGGCAAAGGCACACGAGGTGCTTGCATGACAGGACATTGCTGCGGTGGTTGGTTAGGGCGAGGTAGATTTGTAGGGCGGAAAGTAGAAGCAGACGAGCCATACTGTGGTGCAGCTGGGGGCATGAAACGGGGACGTACATTGCTCCCTTGTGGCTGGTATGGCATCTTCTCTTGCCCTCTTGCTCGATCTCACAGATCTTGCTCTCAACCACTATAGCTTTGTCAACGAGCTTCTGGAAGTTTGTGTAATCATTGTTGAGCAGCTGAACTTGGATCTTATTGTTCAATCCTCTCATGAACAAGTATTGCTTCCTTTGATCCGAGTTGACGTCTTCGGGAACATACCTTGACAGCTGCGTGAACTTGTTGAGGTACTCATTCACGCTCTTCCTTCCTTGGCGTAGACCTTCAAACTCTTGCCTTTTAAGCATCATGACTCCAGCAGGGACGTAATGAGAGCGGAAACTCTCCTTAAATTCAGTAAGTGATAGTCTCCTGGTTGTCATGAGCATTGCAAAGAGCGTCCCACCAGTCAGTGGCTGCTCCCATAAGTTGGTGCGATGCGAAGAGAACTTTCTCCCGATCATTGCACTGAACAATAGCAAGCTTCTTTTCCATGGATTTCAACCAATCATCAGCCTCCATGGGATCATTAGCTTGTGCAAAAGTAGGCGGTCGAGTCCTCATGAACTCTCCCAATCTGTTGTGAACCGGCAGTGGTGGCGGTGGTGGTGGTGGTGCAGGAACGGGGTTAGAATTGTTAAGGTTGTTGGCTTGCAGCTGTCCCAAAGTTTGTATCATGGTTTGCATGAGCTGGTTCTGCATAGCCATCAACCGTTCAAGGTTGTTTGCATCAGCCCCGTGGTTGGCATTTTCAGGAACTTCAACGTTGCCATCCCCTTGTGGTTCAGGGTGGCCACGAACGTTCCTCCTTTGGCGGCTGGCGTTTTCCCTCACCATCTGTGAGAGAGAATTGGGTAGAATAGAAAAGAGAAGTTTAGATTGATCCCCCCAACTATATGCATCAAGGTGTATGAACTAAATATCTTCTTTTATTAATTTCAGCCTATATGAGGATGTGAACTCATGCGGAAGCATCTCACATCTCTCTACTATGTGTGGATGTGGACTTTCGCAGAAGCATCCCACAACTCACACTAGCACACAAACACAAGCAATCATCACAAAAGTTCAACACACCACTCCTATTCAAGCTACTACAATCTAAGTGTCCTTATTACAGCTTATTCAATGGGAATCCTAACTTAATCATGTGAACTGGTGTTGTTCCCGCCGTGTGATGGGGGTGGTCCATCGGACACCTCAATGGGGTTAAGTGCACTCCCACGTGGTGGTGAACGAGTACTTATGCATGTCGTGCTCCGGATCACCGGCATCTATAAATAGTACATGAGAAACTTTAGAGAAAGAAGAAAATACTTCAAAACTTCAGAAGCTATGAAGCAAGGAAGCGAAAATGTTGTTGTCCAAGGAAGAGAAAAGAGGGGCTGAAAATAGCACTTTGTGGTGGCTGAATTGACAAGAAAAGTGCAGCAGCAAGCAATTTTAGAAAATAGCAGTTTTAGATGAGTGTGACTATGTGTTTTAGAGTGTCCATTCTACCTAGGCTTGCGTCCTACGGTCAACGTGGCTCTGATACCAATCTGTGACACCCGGTCTCAAAAAAACACGGAACCGAGCTAATGCATATGTGTGCCCAGGATGTTCATCACACATACACATGTAATCCACAAACTGAATTCAGAATATAACCATGAATAAATATGGTTTAAGTACTTTATTACATAGACTCATTGTCTCACTCATGATTTCTATCTTATTCTTGCAGCGGAAGTCTCTAAATGAAAGCGGAAATAACTAAATAGCAGCGGCTCCATCTTCAACTCCACAGGCATGTTGACGGTAGTCCGCACGCCTAGTACTCCACATGGTCCTCAAAGTACTCTTCTCCTGTTACTGATGTTTATGTGATAATGCAAGGGTGAGTACATGTCATACTCAGCAAGTGCGGGAAAAGTATGACATGTAGCTTACAACAAGGCAGGAATAAAAAGGCTCATTGCAGCAAGCAAATTTTATTTCACAAACATGATAAAAACAGCAACTATTTCTAAATGATATTTATCCCAATATAACCAAGTAAAGCAGAAACATTCTCCATCATGACTCACCATTTATCAAGTCTCAACCAACCATTAATCTTTCTCAAGTTCATCTCATGCTCATAATATTCACAACCATCTCATGTTCATATAACCGAAACCAAAGCTCATTGTCATGACTCAAAACAGTCCCAAAATCAATCCCAATGACTATACCATAACCATACCGAACATCCATCCCAAGTTTTCTCTCTAATCATGTGAGTTGGCCAGGTGCTTGCGACCGTAAGCACGGCTATAATGATAGTTTTACACTCTGCACAGGTGGCACCACTTTACCCACAAGTTTGTGATTTCGTCACCCGTCGGCGACTGCAGAATATCCATTATACCAGTACACAACCGTCGGTGTATGACCAAGAGATCACAAAATAGCCTTTACAAAGGTGCTACTAGATGTATGGACTCACTAAGGTTTCACCGGCAGGCTCGAATCACCATTCTCCCACCCACAGGCCCCCTCTTGTGCCATACAGTTCCCAGGGCAGTCCTCTCTCGACTCCCATTCCCCGCGCCATCCACGGTCCATAACAAACTAGTAACACACCTAATTAGTCAGCTAAGCCACACCTATATTTGGCCTTGTGGTGGCACTGTTTTCCTGGCATGTGCTGACATGAATCGGTCCTTAGATCTACGGCAAGTAAACCATCATCTCATTCAGAAACATCCACGAACCAAGCTTGCCTAGATCACCCATGATTCCATGCTCATTAACATCATCAAGTTCTCATCATCATTATTCATATGAGTGCAGTAGCTAACCATGTTTTAATTCAGCTTCCTGTATCCCGTGGACTAACCGAAGCAAAAAGGAAAAACGACCATACCTGATTCATCAACTTTCCCGGCGACAAGGGTGGTTAACAAAACTAGTAAACTCCTATAAAAAGGTGTCCCATCAAGTTGACTCAAGCATACACGTTTTCGCAAACAAAACAGTTTTAAAACATGGGATCAATATGGTCAAGGGGCACTTTCCTTGCTCCTGTGGCTCTTGTTGTTTGAGTGTCTCGAAGTCTTGGCGTTGTAGTTCTTCGTAGATGGCTTCCTGAGCTTGTCCTTCTACTCATAATCACGCACATACAAAATTTACAGCAATCAAACATCATGCACAACTCTACTCAAGATGCAATGGTGTAGACGAATGCAAATCCTATGGTGCTATTTTATTGAACCAGTTTGTACGTGTTCTTGCATGTTTTAATGGACATTCATGGGGTTTTATGATGAACAAGGGTGTAGGGATCAAGTGTGGACGTGGTGATAATCTTGACTCAAGATCTGGATCAATTCCACTGTCAAAAACCGATCAAAACACGATATGTCCACACGTAAAGTTTCTGCTGGAAGGGGGAAAACGGATGCGTAGAAACAACGACGACGTCATAAACGAAGACCTACCTCACTTCCCTTTGATGGCAGGGCCTTCCTCCTAGCAATGGCAGCAGCGGGGGCTCACCGGCGACTGAACTCCGGCGAGGGGGGTGTGTCTAACTCGGCGAGTTTGGGCTAGGGCCTCCAAGTCGTCGACTTGGGAGGGTGAAAAAGAAAAGGGGTTACGGCCAAGGGGTGGTTTTGGGTTCTATTTATAAGGGGAAAAAGAGGAGTCCTACTCCGATTGGAGCTCAAATAAGAGTCCTATTCAATTTGTTTTGGATCTTAACAAACTTATCTCCAATTGATTTGGTGCGGCGGCAATGCGGGAGAAATTGTGTCCGTATCCTCAGTACCGGGTACTCCCACGCACAAGAGAAAAACCGCCTAAGGACCTCGCATCTCTGCAGTGGTGAGCTCCGGAGGTGTCACGTGGCCGGCGGGGGCGGGGCCTTGCTTCTCCTCAGAGGCGAGCTCCGGACCTGCCACGTGGCCACTACCAGGGTGAGCTCCAAAGGCACCACGTGTCCAGCGGGGCCGCGGGCCTCCCCTCTCCTCAAAGGCGAGCTCCGAGGGCGCCACGTGTCTAGCAGGGCCGGACCTCCCCTCTCCTCAGAGGCGAGCTCTGGTGGCGACACGTGTCCAGCGGGCCGGGGCCTCTCCTCTCCTCAGAGGCGAGCTCCGGTGGCGACACGTGTCCAGCGGGGCCGGACCTCCCTCCTCCTCAGAGGAGAGCTCCGAGAGCGACACGTGTCCAGCGGTGCCGGACCTCACCCCCTCCGCGGGCGATACATGTCCAGCGGTGCCGGACCTCCCCTCTCTGCGGAGGTGAGCTCCGAGGGTGACACGTGTCTAGCGGAGCCGGACCTCATCCCTTCCGCAGAGGTGAGCTCCGAGGGCGATACGTGTCTCGCGGGGTCGGCCCTCCCCTCTCTTCAGAGGCGAGCTCCGAGGGCGACACGTGTCCCGCGGGGTCGGACCTCCCCTCTCTTCAGAGGCGAGCTCCGAGCCTGCCACGTGGCCAGCAGTGCCGGACCTCACCCCTTTGCAGGGGCGAGCTCCAAAAGCTCCACGTGTCCCACGGGCCGGAGGAAGTGTTGACAGCGCACCTCGGCAAATTGGAATTGGCTCATTTCAGCTATCTTTTCACCATTTTTATGATTCTTTCTCCAATTCTACATCTTTTAAAAAATGTTTCTCTATGAAAAATGTATGCAATGCAAGGAAGTGAATTTGAGGGTGTTACAGAGAAGGAAAAGAAAATAAATAGAGGCAAGTTCAAATGTCCTAATTGTGGAGAATTGGGACATAGGAAAAACAGCCCCAAATGCCCTCACAATGGAACTAAGAAAAGGCAAGTGTAATTAATTTCTTCGTTTCTCATACATTTACGAGCATTTTTTATTTAATTTTATTGTTTTCATCTTGCAGGAAGAGGAAACCAAGAAAAAATAGCACCAAAACTTGGTTTCCCGTTGAAGCAAATGCCACCGTTTTTACTTCTTCACAAACGGTCACTACATCCTTATTATTATAACCGCCCATCATATCTACTTCATCAGAAACGGTATGCACTTCAACTCCAACCAAGCAAGGAACATTGAAAAGAGCTGTCAAAAAAATTACACCAAGAAAGTTTAAGGAAGATTGAAGTTCAATTTTATTTTCTATCATTATTTCAATGTGTATGACTCCATTTATGGATTTGTGTATGAACTTAAATGTGAGTGAACTTTATGTGTATGAACTTCAATGTGAACTTTAATGTGTATGAACTTCATGTGTGTGAGTTGTTAAATTTATCTTATGTGGCATGCAGTTTTTTATGGATTTTAAATTTATGGTTAACTCTATGTAACATGAGAGCATGCAGTTTTTTTATTCAAGGAAACCCCTAGTGGCATGCAGTTTTTTGGTGTTTCATATTGTCGAAGTGTTCAGTCGACACTTCCCCCGGGCCTGCACTGGGCAGCCCGCGGAGGTTCTTTTTTTCGGTGGGGCTAGTCTCTAGCGGAGAGCTTGCGCAGATGGACGAGTTAGTAAGAGCTTGACACGGCGAGTTTTACGTGGTTCAGGCCGCCGGAGCGTAAAACCCTACGTCCACGGCGAGCTATGGAGCTCGCTGTATTGCTTGCTGCTCGGGGCCGGAGGCCTGAGCTTGGGGGTGAGTTACAGCTTGAGAGTGTATGGCTAGCGTATGAGTTGCAAAGTACGAACCCTTGCTATCGATGCCTACTCGAGCCTTTTATAGTCCAAGGCTCGGGCAGCTTACAAGGGGGGCCGGGACACGACAGGTGGTCCCGGGAAGATTGTCTATCATCTACCGTATCTGCAGTTATGCCGGTAGTTGCCTCTGGATGAAGGCTTCTGAGTCTTCATCTTGCCGCCCTGCCCATGCCGCATGCTAGTCGTAGTAGTTGATGACGGCGCAGGCGGCATGGGATGTCTTGTCGCGGTGTTTATTGGCTGGCAGGTTCTGACACCACGCGCCAGTCTGTGATGCGACTGGGCACAACGGCACCTGACAGAAGCGTGCTCCGCGTCTCCGCGTCTCGGGAAGACGCGGGCCTTGAATACCTTGTACGGGCAAGGTAGAGGAGGGCCCGTTCTGCGGGGCACGTGGAGCCTCCGGACCTCTCCCCGCGGAGGGGGAGGCTCGGCTCCTGTTGACCACGTGGCGGGCCCGGAGCTCTCCTCTGAGGAGAGGGAGGCCCGGCCCCGCTAGACGCGTGGCGCCTTCGGACCTCTCTCCCGCGGAGGGGGAGGTCTGGCTTCTGTATGCCACGTGGCGGGCCCGGTGCTCTCCTCTGAGGAGAGGGAGGTCCGGTCCCGCCGGACACGTGGCGCCTTCGGAGCTCTCCCTGCGGAGAAGGGCGAGTTCCTTAGGCATTTTACCCTGTGCGCGGGGGTACCCCATATCTCAGGTACCGACAGTGGCCCCCGGGCCCATCTCGGGGGAGATAGTGAGCCCGAGGTGGGTCCTCCATCTCTTTCGATCCGCGCACTTTCTCTAAGTCCCGAATTGACCGCTGTCGGAGCTCGAACGGCCGCGGGATCGTGGGAGCGTGCGCTCACTTGATGGTTGCTTTTACTGCGGCGGTTCCCAAGACCGCCACTTCTGCACGTTGCGGCGCTTTCTTCGGGAACCGCCGAAGTGTCTTGCCGGCTCATCTTCTCAGGAGACTGACTCCTTGACCCCACCGCTTCAGTTAGGCGGCTTGGGCCCGCCCGTCATCGGCACTCGGTCTAGGAACCGAAGCGGTTGCCGATGCGGGGTATTCGAAGAGTTCCGAATCGCTTGGAATTGCACCCGGGAAGTTTTTAGAGGGGGTCTCACCCGCATTGCAGCTTCCCTTCGCACTTCTCTGCATTTCTTCTCGGACTCTTGTGCTTTTGCTCTCTTGCCCTTGAGTTCTCCCTCGCCATGGCTTCCAACCCACCACCAGAGAATAAGCGCGCTCGATGTCCTCCAGCAGCGGCGTCTATGCCAAGTCGGGATTCTGGGGTGCCTGACACTCCCTCCGGTGGCGACTCGAAGAGGCCCCGGGCTGATGCGCTGGGGGAAGCTTCTGGGGCGTCCCCTGTTCCGCCAGTTCAAGCGACTGCGGAGCGGCCGTCAGTGACGGTAGCAGGCTCTGGGAGTCCTACCCCGGCTCAGAAGTCGGGGTTCAGAGCCCGCTGGAGTGTCCGCGCTTCCCGGCCATCCCCGACTTGCGGGGAATCTGTGCCTCTGCGCTCGGAGCCAGGGTCAACTGCCGTGGCCCCTAGGCCAGCGCGAACTTCTCCTGTTCCGGTGTGCCCGGACTCCGCGGCTGCGTCGCCTCTTCCTGCCGAGATGGCCACCGCGGCCCCCAAGCCAGCGCAGGTCGACCCTGCACTAGGCGGCCCGGCCTTTTCTCCAGCACCGCCTTCCCCGGCTCGCCCTTCTCCTCAGATAAAGGAGCCAGGAGCTGAAGAGAGCCCAGCCAGCCCGGCTGCCGGAGCCTCGGAGCCAATTTCTCCTGATCGGCGTCTCGTCTCGGTTGCTGGTGCGTCGACTCCTCTTGAGGATGAGGTAATGGAGGAGGTCGGGGGGACTGCCCCGGCCTCTGTTGCCCCATTGCCCCTGGCGGATGCCTTCGTGCTTGCCGAGGCGAGCATTCGGCAGGTCTTGGCTGCACTAGGTCGCGAGCGGGAGGAGTATACGGTTGAACGGGATTGCCTCCTCACCTGGGGGAACCTTTTGCGGGAGAGGACCGCGAAGGTTAAGAGTGAGCTCGACTCCAGGCGGGAGTTGCTCAACTTCAGGGAAGTGCTCCTCGACCGGATGAAGCAGGCTGTCAACCGCATGGACACCCAATCGCGGCGGATCAACAGGGAGGCTCTGGAGGCACACGCCCGGGCCGAAGAGAGCCTCTCTGCTGCTGTGGAGATACGGCAGCGGTTGGAGCGCCGTGAACTCGCCGTTGAGGAACGGGAGCGTTCCATGGCAGCTGAGGCGGAGAGGGTCGCCGCGCAGCTAGCGGCGGGCGAGGATGACCTTCGAGCTCGGATTGAGGAGCTGGAGATCCTGAAGGCAGACCTCGAATTGAGGGAGGAACAGGTCTCCCGTGATCGTCGGGCGGTCTTGGACCGGGAGTTGACCGCCGACTTCAAGGCTGCTGAGTTGGAGCGGCTCGCCAAGACTCTCCATCTTCGGGAGAGCTCCCTGGCGGCCAAGGAGAAGGAATTCTCCGAGAGGAACCTGGAGGCTCTGCAGGCGGCCCGCCGCGAGGTGGAGGAGCTTTCGGCCTTGCGGTCCTCCGAGGCTCTTGCGGTCTCGAGCTTTGTGGATCGAGCGGGGTCCGCCCTGATCCCTCTTGGCTTCAGTCCGGTGAGGACCGCGGCCCCTGCGTTGGAGGTGATCCCCGCGCTGGAGTCGATCAGCGCCAAGCTGGACAGGCTAGACTCGGTGGTCGCCAGCGAGCTTGAGGCCGAGGGACGCGGCCTAGCCTTAGAGGTCGCCTCACATGTGCTGGCAAGCTTTAAGAGCCGCGACCCCTCTTTCTCGTTAGAACCAGCGAGAGAGGGCCCAGCCGCAGCGCGGGAGCAAGCAGCCAGGGCAGAAGTCGAGGATGTGGCCGCCCTTGTAGCCGCAAGGTTCCGGCGGGAGCCGGGAGGTCCTTAGGACTTGTTTCTCTCTTTTTATCGAGTCTGTAGTCCAGCTCATGGAGCCTCGCTTAGTTCGACTCTTTTAGATATCTGTGTCTGTGATGCTTTTTCTCTCCTTCTTGGCTTTGCCTGACTGAGTCCTTAGCTCCGCAAGGTACTCAGAGGCCATCTCCAATCTCGGAGCTCCGCATAGACACCTTCCCCGGGTCCTAACCGTGTTAGGGGCCCCCGGGGGTCTCCGGATCTCGCCCCATGGGGAGCCCCAAATCTGCCTACCACGTGGCGGGTCCAGAGCCCCTCCTTAAGAGGCTGGAGCTCTGGCCATGCTGGACACGTAGGGCTTTCGGAGCTCTCCCACCGGGGGGGGGGGAGGGGGGAGGTCCGGTTTCCGCCCGCCACATGGCGAGCCCGGAGCCCTCCTCAGGGGAGGCGGAAGCTCCGGGCCCGCTGGACACGTGGGGCCCTCAGGCCCTGCCCCTGCTGGAGGGGCAGGTCCCGGCCCTTTCAGTCCTAGGCTGGAGTAGTTGGTAGCTCCTTTCCCCCTGCTTCATGCAGTCCCTGTTGCCGTAACCTGGAGGTCCTGCACACAGGCAGAGGAAACGTAATTCTCCTCGGGGGGTCCTCCCCTCCCGTCTCCTAGTCTTACCCGTCTTACGATCCTTATCCGCTATACGGGGCTTGGGCAATTCTGTGCACGAGGCGCCGGAGCTCCGGCTCCCTCCGAGGTCCGGGTACGGCCGTCCGATCCCTAGTACCGGGCCATGCGCTGGGGAAGCAGAGTGCACGTGCTTTGGGTTCATGACCAGGCAAAGCGGTTGTACTCTCCTGTACCTCCGGAGGGCAGGATGCGCATGCTTTGGGCTCATGGCTGGCTAAGCTGGATACGCACCCTGGACCCCCCATGCACAACGCATGCCTTTCTTGGAGGTAACCAACTGGCACCGCAACACCTGACTGGGAGAGGCCCGAGAGACTCACTCGGCCATCGGCAGGTGCCTCAAGTGCAGCCGCCTTCGGTAGGATAGCGAATGCCGACTATGGATGAGCGCAGGAGAGGGGGAGCTAGATGTACGATGAACATACAGAGATAGTGCGATCATAAAAATTAATGCATAATTTAAATGAGCGCATGAGAGAGAGCTAAGTAGAACAGGTCTCTGTATTCGTGCCCATAGATGGAATTCTGGATGTACATGGAGGCAATGTTCCGCCTCGTCTACAA
Source organism: Neostapfia colusana (assembly GCA_030760725.1). Taxonomy (NCBI): domain Eukaryota; kingdom Viridiplantae; phylum Streptophyta; class Magnoliopsida; order Poales; family Poaceae; genus Neostapfia; species Neostapfia colusana. The sequence continues at coordinate 122,854,018 of JASWHV010000001.1, read as the reverse complement.
GGGAAGCAAGACTCTACGCGCTTAGGGTCGGAACCAGGCTAAACTGGACGTAGTCCTGTACCGTCCCTTGAGACTTAGCTGCCCCAAGCTCTGTTCCTAAATTCTATGGGATCCATTACAGAAGGGAATAACCCTGTTCTACTGATGCTCGGGAAGTAGGACTTACAGTGTTGCTTCATGGCAAGGATTTTTGGGAACGGATCCCACTCTCGGTTGAAAGGCATGTGTACCTGGGGCGGCAGCTTTCATGATTCGGAAGGGACCTTCCCTGCTGGGGGAGAGCTTATGGGTCCTTCTTGGAATAGAGCGTGCCGCTACACCAGGTTGCCCTCCTGCAGGCCCCCGACGCGTTTGGTTCTTTGGCGGTAGTGCTTAGAGCATTAGCCGAGACCGCGCGTTGTGGGGTGTTCCCTGCAGCCGAGTCTTGTCGACAAGGTTGTTATCTTCGCGCTGGATCAGGTCCTGCGCGGCTTCTCCTGGGGGCCCCCGGGGAGTTCTCCCCTTCTGGCTAAGGCCTTCATGGGGTAGGTGGGCCCGGGCTCATCTTGGATGACCTAAGGCGTCTTCCCCTTCTGGCAAGGCCTTCAAGGGGTTGATAGACCTTAGGCAGCTCCCGAGAGGTATGTTCGAGGCACGGAGGCGCGCCGTAGTTGGCTAACGCCCTGGCCCGTCACCGTCGGAACTGGAGTCCTCACCGTCATGCACTGTCTTTATGACACGCTGAGGCTCCTGGAACCCCACCTGATGGGCAGCGGTGACTGGGGCATCGACCTTCTGTTTGCCATCCCTCTGAGGGTAGAGCGGTGCTTCAGCCCTCTGCTGTCTTCCTTTGCGGAAGCGCTCTGCAAGCCTCTGGATCTCCCAGCACTCGGCAGAAGTATTGTTGCCGGTGCCATGCACGGGGCATAGCCCGCCCTGGTCACTGTCTGGGACCGGTGATTGCCGCTGCCTTTTGTCGGGGCGTGGCCCCCGAGCTCCACTAGTCGTCGCAGCTGCAGCGACGGGGGCCGTGAACGGTGACTTCATCTTGCCACTCCCCCGGTTCTTGGCCTTCTTGCCACCCCCATAGGCAGCAGCACCAGACCCAGGCTGTCCTCCTGACTCAGAGGTCGGTAGAGCGTGCCAGTTCCGCCCTTCAGCTGCTCTGGCGCATTTGTCCGCCAGGCTGAAGAGCTCCGAGACGTCGCGGACCTCTCTGGTCGCGAGCTTCTCGAGCATTTTCTCGCCCCGGACACCCTGTCGGAACCCCACCACCATAGAGGCACTTTGTATATGTGGGATGGTGTTGCTTACCTGGGAGAACCGCTGGATGAAAGAGCGCAGCGACTCCCCAGGTTGTTGCTTGACGGCGTGGAGATCAAGCTCCGTGCCGGGACGGGTGTAGGAGCTGCCGAAGTTGGCGATGAACTGCCGGCAGAGCTCTCCCCAGGAGGTTATGGAACCCTGAGGTAGATTCATGAGCCAAGACCGAGCTGGGCCGGTCAAGGCGACGGGGAAGTAGTTGGCCATGACAGCCTCGTCCCCTCCTGCGGCAAGCACGGCGGTGGAGTAGATCTGGAGGAACTCCGCCGGGTTGACGCTGCCGTCGTACTTCTTGGGCAGGTGCGGGCGAAACTTGCGTGGCCACCTCGCGAAGCGAAGGTGGGGTGCAAGAGCTGCACATCCTGCTCCTGCTGCCGCAGGTATTGGCAGTGCGAACGCTTGGTTCGCACTTGGCACCGTGTATCCCGGCATGGGCAAGGCTGCACCATAGACCGGGGGCGCTGCTTGCGGCGCACATGCTTGTGGCATATGCAGCACGGCATATGCCTGAGGCAGGGCTCGCGTGGCGAAGACCTGCCCTTCAGGTTGTGTCGAGGCTGACGACATGCTGTCGCCAGCCTCATGGTTGCGACGCCTTTCTCGGCGTCGCTCGAGGTACACTCGGGCATCCTGGCCCAAGTGGCACCGTTCCAGCTCCCTTCTCAGGTCCGTCGACAGGAGCCTGGAGGAGCTGGAATCCGCCGTTAGCCCGTCAACCGTGGGCGTGCGTGTCAGCGACACAGCCTGTTGTCCTGGGCGCCGTCCTCGCCGAAACCGAGGGTTCACGGCGGCGACGACGAGGCGGTCCACCTCGCAGACCCATTGCTGGGTCGCTGAATGGGGCGCATCCCCCGCAGGTGGGTTGCGCAGCAGCGCTCTTGCTGCAGCTAGCGCACCTCCATGGTGTACGCTCAGCGCTGCAGAAGATCTCACACTGGTCGGGGCCTGCATAGCCGGAGTCGGCTGCTGGCTACCAGCTTGTGCCGACACACTCCCTCCTGAGTGTGTCGACATGTACTCCCCAGTGGTCACGGTTCGCCGTGAACGCGGAGGGGGAGAGTTTGCCGCTGAAGGAAGCTTGGTCATCTTCGTCGGCGGAAACTCGTCGCGCTAGGAGAAAAGCCCCCTACCTGGCGCGCCAAATGTCGAAGTGTTCAGTCGACACTTCCCCCGGGCCTGCACTGGGCAGCCCGCGGAGGTTCTTTTTTTTCAGTGGGGCTAGTCTCTAGCGGAGAGCTTGCACAGATGGACGAGTTAGTAAGATCTTGACACGGCGAGTTTTACGTGGTTCAGGCCGCCGGAGCGTAAAACCCTACGTCCACGGCGAGCTATGGAGCTCGCTGTATTGCTTGCTGCTCGGGGCCGGAGGCCTGAGCTTCGGGGTGAGTTACAGCTTGAGAGTGTATGGCTAGCGTATGAGTTGCAAAGTGCGAACCCTTGCTATCGACGCCTACCCGAGCCTTTTATAGTCCAAGGCTCGGGCAGCTTACAAGGGGGGCCGGGACCCGACAGGTGGTCCCGGGAAGATTGTCTATCATCTACCGTATCTGCAGTTATGCCGGTAGTTGCCTCTGGATGAAGGCTTCTGAGTCTTCATCTTGCCGCCCTGCCCATGCCGCATGCTAGTCGTAGTGGTTGATGACGGCGCAGGCGGCATGGGATGTCTTGTCGCGGTGTTTATTGGCTGGCAGGTTCTGACACCGCGCGCCAGTCTGTGATGCGACTGGGCGCAACGGCACCTGACAGAAGCGTGCTCCGCGTCTCCACGTCTCGGGAGGACGCGGGCCTTGAATACCTTGTACGGGCAAGGTATGGGGCGTCTTTACGCCCGCTGCCTATCGCTCGGGGGCAGGCAGCGCCGTTCTGCTGCCACGTGGCGGGCCCGGAGCCCTTCTCAAGGTAGAGGAGGGCCCGTTCCGCGGGGCACGTGGAGCCTCCGGACCTCTCCCCGCGGAGGGGGAGGCTCGGCTCCTGTTGACACCACGTGGCGGGCCCGGAGCTCTCCTCTGAGGAGAGGGAGGCCTGGCCCCGCTGGACGCGTGGCGCCTTCGGACCTCTCTCCCGCGGAGGGGGAGGTCCGGCTTCTGTATGCCACGTGGTGGGCCCGGTGCTCTCCTCTGAGGAGAGGGAGGTCCAGCCCCGCCGGACGCGTGGCGCCTTCGGAGCTCTCCCTGCGGAGAAGGGCGAGTTCCTTAGGCATTTTACCCTGTGCGCGGGGGTACCCTATATCTCATCTACCGACACATATAGCTATTTTTTAATTCACCAGGTTGCCATAGCTTTGTTTTCAAGTGAGTGATGTGAGTAAGAGAGTTAAGGGCATTTTGGTTTTTTCCTATGTTCTTTTCGGTTAAAAGGGGGTTGTAAGACAAGTTATAATGTCTCGGTGGTAAACGAGCGAACTGGTCACAATTATAATGGTATTTTAGCGAGTCATCTGTTGGGAGTGGTATTCTGGCGAAGCCCAACATTGGGAGTGGTATAATTCCAATTGTCTCGTCGGAGTCGGCGCGATAGGGCCCGTGGAGGTGCTTGGTGTAGAAGTCGTAGATGAAAAGCGCTGTGCTGCGTCTGACCCAGGAGACGTAGTCCCGCCTCCCGCACGGCAGATGCAGTAACCGGTGCCGGTATCAGCTGGGCTTCGTCGCATCGCTGCACATGAAGATGAACCCTGCCGGCGAGGGAGCTAGATCCTCCTCCTCTGCCATGCGTGGCCTCTTGCTCCCCAGCGGGGAGATGGAGAAGAGAGGAGAGGGGTGGTTCGTCATGGGGAGCTTGAGTGGAGCTTAGGGCTTTTCGTCCCCTTTATCCTCTGCTTTTTGGGGTATTTTCCCGGACATGCGAATCTGGCTTGTCACTCGCAATGCCGCTAGGAAGTGAAGTATAGGGTGAAATATAGAAGGAAATTTCTAGGATCATTCAATACTTTTTTTGAAAATTTTTGAACCGTTTGCTGTTTTATCGAAATTGTCCAAAAATTGGTTGGAAACCAAAATTGAAAGTTTGGAAATCGCAAGGAAAACGATTTGGGCAGATTTCCTATCGAATACTCAAAATTCCGTATTTATTTGGAAATTTCTGAACAATTTTCGTTTTCATTTCCAAAACAGCAATGGGCTTCGGCCCAATGCTTAATGGACCAAGACGCCGAGAGCCCGAACCGAAGCAGCCCTATGTCAGGCGTAACAGGTCCAAGGGTGAGAAGAAGCCGCCAGCCGAGCAGTGGAGCACCTAACACTAAGTTCCTAATCCCACCGCGCTCACAACGACCTGAGCCCTATCGCTAGGTCATCTCGGCCTCGAGGCGGCAAGACCCCCAACGTATGACACGCTTGCTAGTGTGAAGTTATTATCATAGTTTGCTTATGTCATTTTAAATAATGATTATTATACTTTGGCCTTTGGGGTGTTGTTTCCGAAAAAATCGAAACCATTCCATTATCTACATGTTTCCTTTCCGATATATCCATTTCCGATATCATATCCGTTTCCGACGATACCATTTCCGATTCCATTTCCAAAAATTATATATAAAAATGAAAATGATTTAACTATTTTTTGACTGTTTCCGACCGTTTTCAGCCCTAGTGAAACAGTCAACAAAACTCAAAACATGACAAGTAATTTTCTCTCTCTTATTTTTGAAACATTGACCATGCTGATTATGGGTTAAAGAAGTGATTTTTTACCTCATAGTGGGTGTATATAACTGTAAAGTGAATACGATATACGTTAAAAGAAAATAATTGTCATATAACACTTCTTAAACTATCACAAATCTGTACATTTCTTTATATATCGCATAACCATATTTCTGAAGTTAGTAGAATAAAACTATACATTAAATTTTCGAATCTGAAGATTCTTGCATTTGCTAAATATGCAATTCTAAGATCATGAATTTCATGAATGTTCACATGGGTGTGGGCATCAACAATTTCACTTAAAAAAAGTGATCCACAACAAATTGATAAGAAAGGAAAACTACGTCACTAACTATATTTCGAGCCTAAGTGCATATTTAGTTTGTTTTGCGGACCCTCTTTTTCACTTGCCGCTAGTTTCAGCCAATTCCAATCATTAAAAAATGAAGAACATAAATACGTGAATAATGGAGGGGCAAAGCAAAACACAAATGCGTCCTATGGGTGTTCCAATGATCTCCGCCCATTTGCCCCTCCCTCCCCCTCTAGCCACTCAATTCGAGCTCATGCTAACCCTAGGCAAGGTGGTGACGATCCCTAGAGTGCGGAGGCATGGGCGTGAGCATGAGCAACCAAATTACGGCACGGAGCTATCGAGTCAAGCAGCAAAATGACACAAGCGACCGGGCCCGAGACAAGCGTCGGGATCGCCTCATGGAACGGGCTACCACCTGGGCACAACGCGTTGTGCATGGGCACTAGTGGCTGATTCCTAAAGATGGATTTGGTTCCTTCGTGTTCTCAGTATAGTTCACCTCCCCTTCAATGCAATGCATTTGTGTATGCATGTAAAGTTAGTGTTAATGCATATTAAGATGTATATTTTGCAGGTTAATTTTCTCTAATTTCTTCTAGTTTGACTTGTAGGGAAACTCACGGTGATGTAAACATTATTGTTAAAATTAAATCTTGTTTTGTCTTATCACATGGCGAGGTAATGCAATATTGCTTTTAATAGATATGATTCCTCTCTATTGAAATCGATTAATCATAGGTGAAACATTCACATGAGGTTTAAAGCAATACAAATGTTGTGGTATTTACTTGATGATGCATGTGTTCAGATGGTGAATGATAAGCAACTGACTAAACAAATAACAAGGTGTAGTGCACACTGAGGCCCAGATCCATTATACTGATGTACCTTTAATTTTCACCCACAAATATCGGATGCACACTAAAGTGAGGAGTAGATGTGACTCCCCGTGATCTATCCCACCCCGTAAATGAGAAGTGCTCAAATAGGAGTGCCAAAAAAGCCAGATGGGAGTGCACATGATGATGATGAGCTTGTAGGTGTCGATGAGAAGGGGGACTCTAACACTAAGTTTGTGAAGGCAATAAGTGATAGTAGCTACTACACTGATTTGGCTAATTCTAAGTGTTCTAACTCTGAATATGATCCTGCTTCTAAAATAATTGATTAGGATGATAATATTCTGGTCATTGTATATGATGCTCATAATTCAAGTATTGATGTGGGTATGATATTCCCACATGTGGATCAATGCAAGTCTGCAGTAGCCTATCATGCTATCTTGAATGATTATGCTGTTGAGAAGGTTAAGAAATCCCAAGAAAGATTTAGAGCCAAATGCAAGGAAGCACATAAGGGTTGCAAGTGGGTGTTCTTCGCATCTGCAAGCAAAAAGTACATTGGTTGCAACATAAATTATCATGCATGTTTCTTATCGAATGTATTTCTTATTGAATTACTCATATAAGACTAACATATTGGTATATGTTGCAGGTTAAGAGGAACAAACCAAAACACACAAATTGTGGTTTGGTAAATAATGATGGTGACATAGTGGCCTCATGTACTAGGGTAACTGAAAGGATGGTTGAATTGCTAAAGGACGAATCCACAATAGGGACTAAAGTGCTGCAAGATGAGTTATGAAAAAAATGGAGATGTGTTATGTCCTGTTGTTTTCTTAGAATTTGTAAGCATCTGTCACGACTTGAAAAACTGACAAGTACAACTACTACAAGAGAAATAGAAGTGTCATAAAGCAATGTCCCAGTTGGATAGAAAAATCCATAAGTGAGGATTAGAAGCAAATTTGATGAGAATTACAAGATAGATACCTTCAATAACAATTCTAAATCTTTCAACAATTGGGTGTCCAAAATAAAAGATTCAGTATTTTAGATTGTGAACATGCATGACAAGATAAGACAAATGATCATTGAAAAGCTCATTTTGAGAAGCAAGATTGCTAGAAATGTGAAGAGCAGGATATATAATCTCATCTATTATCAATGCTCTCAATGATTGAAGCAAGACTATAGAGATGGGACCACTGAAGTAATTATACCATTGTAATATATGCAATGAATCTAGAGAAAAAGATAACATTTAGTTGTAGCGTTTGGCAAGTGACTAAAAAGCGCTACAACCATGTTCTAGCTTTTATTTCAACTTAAAATAGGGAGGTAGAGATGGATGACTTTGTTCATGAGTACATTTATGTTGAGAGATTTAGAATGACATATGCAGATGTTTTGCCTCCAATTGCATCAAATCATATTTGGCCATGGGTTGATTTTGGCTACAAAATAAATAAATCAAAATTAGAAAGGAAGTCCGAAAGACTAAGAATGTCAATAATCAAGTCATCTCATCAGTTTGGTAAGAAAAAGAAAAGAGAGTGCATGAAATATCATGAGCGAGACCACACGACTAGTCAAAAGAGGGTCTCATCAACTGCGACTACATTCAGAGAAGGGAGACATGTTCTTAGTGCTGCAGACACATCCATTTAATTCATATTTCACATTTTTTCTTATTGGTTCGTAGTTTATCATCTTGTTTACCTACACATAATGTTCATTCTTCATATGAAGGCCTAGAGCAAGTGAAGTGATATGGGAGGAAAGGGCATCATCTATCATGGGAAGAGGAAGAGGGAGATGTGTAGGGAGGTTAACCAAATGGTTTGGTGCATGAATGGTCATGTAATAGCTAGTTGCTACTTGGAGCTTCTTTTAGATGTACCGATGTTTCTGTGAGACATGAATGTTTAATAACTACTCCACTTTGTAAATATACACTTCTATTACCTATCATTTTTTGTTGCATATTATGTGGTCAAGTACATGTGTGGTTGTTATATGCGATATTGCTTTCAATATGATACTTACTATATATATATTGTTTGTTGTCACAGTGTTCAAACTAAACTGAAGTTGCTATAACTTTTTAAAATATATATATTCAAATTGTTGTAAAACCATTTTAAATGTATTCAAATTGTTGATGAAATTTTGCTAGACTAGTATGGATAATACTAAGCTTGGGATAAAGGCTTGATTGTTGTTGTTGTAATATGGATAATACTGAAATTTTGGTGTGTGAAATAGGGTAATTCATGAATATTACATTAAAAGTGGGGTTAATGGGGCAATGGTAAACATGTCTTTTTACATGGACTTAACATTATTGAATAGCTCAAAGTAGTATGCTCATTCAAATTGTTTATTTTTTTTAAAAACATGGTTGTGTGCATAAAACCTAAAATTGGGGGGGGGGGGCAATTTTGTTGTTAGGGTCGAAAAACAGGATCAATGACGCATTCGATCGTAAAAAGAAAGCGGCTTTGAGGAATATAACACCCTCAAATCCGTTTCCTTGCATTGCATACATTTTTCATAGAGAAACATTTTAAAAGAAGTAGAAATGGAGAAAAAATCATAAAAATGGTGGGGAATGGGAAAAAGATAGCTGAAATGAGCCAATTCCAATTTGTTGAAGTGCGCTGTCGACACTTCCCCGGGGCACAGGACACGTGGCGCTTTCGGAGCTCACCCCTGCGGAAGGGGTGAGGTCCGGCCCCGCGGGACACGTGGCGCCTTCGGAGCTCACCCCTGCGGAAGGGATGAGGTCCAGCCCCGCGGGACACGTGGCGCCTTCGGAGCTCACCCCTGCGGAAGGGATGAGGTCCGGACCCGCGGGACACGTGGCGCCTTCGGAGCTCACCCCTGCGGAAGGGATGAGGTCCAGCTCCACGGGACACGTGGCGCCCCCGGAGCTCGCCTCTGAGGAGAGAGGAGGTTCGGCCCCGCTGGACATGAGTCACCCGCGGAGCTCACCTCCACGGAGGAGGTGAGGTCCGGCACCGCTGGACACGTGTCGCCCTCGGAGCTCGCCTCCGTGGAGAGGGGAGGTCCCGCACCGCTGAAAATGTGTCGCTCTCGGAGCTCACCTCCGTGGAAGGGGTGAGGTCCAGCTCCGCTGGACACGTGGTACCCTCGGAGCTCGCCTCTGAGGAGAAGGGAGGCCCGACTCTGCTGGACACGTGGCGCCCTCGGAGCTCGCCTCTGAGGAGAAGGGAGGCCCAGCTCCGCTAGACACGTGGCGCCCTCGGAGCTCGCCCCTGCGGAGGGGGGCGAGGCCCGGCTCTACTAGCCACGTGGCAGGCCCGGAGCTCACCTCTGAGGAGAGGGGAGGCCCGGCCCCCGCTGGACACGTGGCACCTCCGGAGCTCATCACTGTGGAGATGCGAGGTCCTTAGGCAGATTTTTCTCCTGTGCGCGGGAGTACCTGGTACTGAGGGTACCGACACAATATCCCCAAGGCTGCCGCACCTAACTGAAAAGATAAGTTTGTTGAAACCCAAAATTGAGTTGGACTCTTATTTGAGCTCCAATTGGACTAGTACTTGTCGGTACCCGCGATATGGGGTACCCCCGCGCACAGGGGAAAATGCCTAAGGATCTCGCCCTTCTCCGCAGGGAGAGCTCCGAAGGCGCCACGCGTCCGGCGGGGCCGGACCTCCCTCTCCTCAGAGGAGAGCTCCGGGCCCGCCACGTGGCCGACAGAAGCCGGACCTCCCCCTCCGCGGGGAGAGGTCCGAGGGCTCCGGCGGGGCCGGACCTCCCGCTCCTCAGAGGAGGGCCCCGGGCTCGCCACATGGCCTGCAGAAGCCGGACCTTCCCCTCCGTGGGAGAGAGGTCTGAAGGCGCCGCGTGTCCAGCGGGGCCGGACCTCTCTCTCCTCAGAGGAGAGCTCCGGGCACGCCACGTGGCCGACAGAAGCCGGACCTCCCCCTCCGCGGGGAGAGGTCCGAGGGCTCCACGTGTCCTGCAGGGCCGGACCTCCCACTTCTCTGAGGAGGGTTCCGGGCCGGCCACGTGTCCAGCAGAAGAGTGCTGCCTGCCCCCGAGAGGTAGGCAGCGGGCGTAAAGACGCCCCATACCTTGCCCGTACAAGGTATTCAAGGCCCGCGTCTTCCCAAGACGTGGAGACGCGGAGCACGCGATCTGTCAGGTGCCGTTGCGCCCAGTCGCATCACAGACTGGCGCGCAGTGTCAGAGCCTGCCAGCCAATAAACGCAGCGACAAGACATCCCATGCCTCCCCCGCCGTCATCAACCACTATGACTAGCATGCGGCATGGGCAGGACGGCAAGACGAAGACTCAGAAGCCTTCGCCAGAGACAACTACAGGCATAACTGTGGATACGGTAGATCACAGTCAATCTCCCCGGGACCACCTGTCGAGTCCCGGGACCCCCTTGTAAGCCACCCGAGTCTTGGACTATAAAAGGCTCGGGTAGGCGACGATAGCAAGGGTTCGCATTTCTGCAACTCATACGCTAGCCATTCACACCCAAGCTGTAACTCACCCCCAAGCTCGGGACTCCGGCCCCGAGCAGCAAGCAATACAGCGAGCTCCATAGCTCGCCGTGGACGTAGGGTTTTACGCTCCGGCGGCATGAACCACGTAAAACTCACCGTGTCAAGCTCTTACTAACTCGTCCATCCGCGCAGGCTCTCCGCAAGGGACTAGCCCCACCGAAAAAAGAACCTCCGCGGGCTGCCCAGTGCAGGCCCGGGGGAAGTGTCGACCGAACACTTCGACAGTACTCCTCTTTTTCCCCTTATAAATAGAACCCAAAAACCCCCTTGGCCGTAACCCCTTTCTTTTTTCACCCTCCCAAGTCGACGACTTGGAGACCCTAGCCACCAACTCGCCGAGTTGGACACCCCCCTCGCTGGAGTTCAGTCGCCGGTGAGCCCACCGACAAGCCCCGTCACGCCTCGCCGTCGCCGGAAAAGAGCCAACGATCATAAGGGAAGTAAGGTAGGCCTTTGTTACCCATCTTACGACGTCGTCGCTGTTTCTACGCATCCATTTTCTTCATCCCCCTTCGAGCAGAAACTTTTACGTGTGGACAGATCGGTTTTTGACGGTGGAATTGATCTAGATCTTGAGTCAAGATCATCACCACGTCCACACTTGATCCCTACACCCTTGTTCATCGTAAAACCCCATGAAAGCCCATTAAAACATGCAAGAACACGTACAAACTAGTTTAATAAAATAGCACCATAGGATTGGCATTCATCTACACCACTGCATCTTGAGTAGAGTTGTGCATGATGTTTGATTGTTGTAAATTTTGTATGTGCGTGGTTGTGAGTAGAAGTACAAGCTCAGGAAGCCATCTACGAAGAACTACAGCACCAAGACTTCGAGACGCTTGAGCAACAAGAGCCACGGGAGCAAGGCAAGTGCCCCTTGACCATATTGATCCCATGTTTTGAAACTTTTTGTTTTTGAAAACTCGTATGCTTGAGTCAACTTGATGGGACACCTTTTTATAGGAGTTTACTAGTTTTATTAACCACCCTTGTCGCCGGGAAAGTTAATGAGCCGGGTATGGTCGTTTTTCCTTTTTGCTTCGCTTAATCTACGGGATACGGGAAGCTGAATTAAAACATGGTTAGCTACTGCACTCATATGAATAATGATAATGATAACTTGATGATGTTAATGAGCATGGAATCGGGGGAGATCTAGGCAAGCTTGGTTCATGGATGTTGCTGATTGAGATGGTGGTTTACTTGCCGTAGATCTAAGGACTGGTTCATGCCAGCACATGCCAGGAAAACAGTACCACCACAAGGCCAAATATGGGTGCGGCTTAGCTGACTAATTAGGTGTATTGCTAGCTTGTTATGGACCGTAGATGGCGCGGGGAATGGGAGTCGAGAGAGGACTGCCCTGGGAACTGCATGGCATAAGAGGGGCCCATGGGTGGGAGAATGGTGATTCGAGCCTGCCGGTGAAACCTTAGTGAGTCCATACATCTAGTAGCCCCTTTATAAAGGCTATTTTGTGATCTCTTGGTCATACACCGACGGTTGTGTACTGGTATAATGGAGGTTCTGCAGTCGCCGATGGGTGACGAAATCACAAACTTGTGGGTAAAGTGGTGCCACTTCTACAGAGTGTAAAACTATCATGATAGCCGTGCTTCCGGTCACAAGCACTTGGCCAACTCACATGATTAGAGGGAAAATATGGGATGGATGTTCGATATGATTATGGTATGGGATTGGTTTTGGCACTGTTTGAGTCATGAAAATGAGTTTGGTTTTGGTTATATGAATATGAGATGGATATGAATATTTATGAGCATGAGATGAACTTGAGAAAGATTAATGGTTGGTTGAGACTCGATAAATGGTGAATCATGATGGAGGAATGTTGCTGTTTTACTTGGTTATATTGGGATAAATATCACTTAGAAATAGTTGTTGTTTTTATTATGTTTGTGAAATAAAATTTGCTTGCTGCAATGAGCCTATTTATTTCCTACCTTGTTGTAAGCTACATGTCATACTTTTCCCGCACTTGCTGAGTACGACATGTACTGACCCTTGCATTATCACATAAACATCAGCAACAGGAGAAGAGTACTTCGAGGATCATGTGGAGTACTAGGCGTGCGAACTACCGTCAACATGCCTGTGGAGTTGAAGATGGAGCCTGCTGCTATTTATTTATTTATTTCCGCTGTCGTTTAGAGACTTCGGCTGCAAGAATAAGTTAGAGATTTACGAGTGAGACAATGAGTCGATGTAATAAAGTACTTAAACACTATTTATTCGTGGTTATATTCTGAATTCAGTTTGTGGATTACATGTGTATGTGTGATGAACATCCTGGGCACACATATTGAAACAGCTCTGATACCACGCTGAGACGGCCCCACAGGACCTCGTCGGGTGGTGCCGTGTTATGCGGCACCCAACAGCACACGGGTCGATGAATACACATCATATTACATAAATAGTTTGCGGAAGCGTACAAGATTGTTTTACAAATAAGTATATCAGAGTAAACTACAGCGGAAGACTATCACTCTCACGACTCATGTCTAAACTAGCAACAAAGAAACGGTCCAGCCCGCGGACGTTTCTTACTAGCAACACGAAGATCAATCTGCAGCGGCGAGGATGCTCTTTGAGTAAGCACTCGGAGGTTCCCGAGTCTCATCGGCATCCCTTTTCATAAGCATCGAGTCAATTACCTGCAAAACAACTCGGATAGCATCCATGAGCATAACGCTCAACAAGACTTAACCGTCACCCTAAACATGAAACTCTAAGTGAGGTTATGAACCTAACATAGGATGGCATAAGCATAATTAAACTCGCCTAAAAGTGAATCCTTACTTTCAGATATTAATTGCAGCATTTTAAGTAACCCTGGGCACGCCACATCGGGAGTCCACAATCAAACAAGAAACACTTTCCCCCGATGTAAATTGCTCATGGCATAAAAGAATCGAGTTTGCACTAGCCTATTCATCAAGCTCCAATACAAGGTAGAATAATACTTCACATCAAGATGATTAGTTCCTTTCTCATGCAAGTTCTTACTACGTCACGACTGTGAGAACAAGTATGCTCGGTCCATTCCGCGAGCGATGGTGATTCGAATCAATAACACCCAGACTACACGACACGTACGCCCGTACTCAACGTTGCCTACAACAACCATCACTGACGTCGTACGTGGCAGCCTTTCCCCTGTTACACCCCCGCTGAATCGATCAAGTCGCCCCGTACAGTAGCTACTCTCATGGTGCACCTTCCGACGTGAGATGTCATGAGAATATTCTCCACATACTGCACACCGGCCGTCCGCCTGAGGCGACCCGAAAAGTCCCAATGACAGCTTCCCGAGGTACATCGGTTTACTGGGTCCCATATAGCCAGCATGAGTCCGGTACACAACTCAAACTTGTTCAACAGGGCCGCATACGGATCGGTCCTTGACCGACACGGACAGGTCTACAGCACCCAGGCCCCTATGTCCTGCTGCTCCTACAACCTTCCGGTCTCAACTTTAACTTGCTAATTCAAATACGAACCAATCCCATATGCCACTGTTGTTCCTAAATCTGCGAGTAGCATCTCACCACTCGTCTTCTACCGAACCGTACTTAAGCATGGCAGTTCTACACGGTGAAAGACACCTACCCAATACTCCATGGGTCAGTTGGCTATGCAAGAGGAGTATCAAACACTTGACCTAATGCACAGTTCAAATCTTAACCAAAGGTGAATACAAAGTAAAAACTTAACAGCTGTTAAATGCAAACCGGAGCTTGCCTGTTTTGCTGGGTAGTCGTATATAAGCAGTTAGTATTCTTGCAGATCCACCCTTGACTCTCCGGAGCTTGATCCACTTCGATGAATTACTCCTTTGAGTCCCCTTCGTTGTGGTTCCTATTGAAACGCATATGCACATATTTTATAGAATGTAATGGAAAGAAGTTATAGAATTACTTTCTTAAGAACAGAGGTTGTGTGGAAAAGCCAAGCATGGCTTGGTTTGCCTCTGTTGTGCAAAGAACAGAATTAAACTAATTTGACCTTAAGGCCCTTAGCTATACACTAACCCTTTTCTCTAATGAACATAATAGATAAGCTGAAAAGATTTGAGTGCAACTGAAGAACAAGAACTCCAATGGCCTCAAAACTTTTACAGCAGGTTCTATACTACCTAAGGATTTAGCTTGCCAAATTGCAGCTAATGTGGAGTCATATTGTGTCCTCCATAATTCTCACAATATCTCTTATGTATTTTTCCCTTATACATAAGTATGGAGAATAAGAACAGGGAGTTCCAGGACTCATCTTGGGCTGATAATTTACATGTGAGTTCTTGATCACATGAGAGTCATCTGGTCCAAAATTCAGCCCTTTTACTTGGGTAGTTCTCCCAGAACAATTCTTTAAGCATTTGTACTCAATAGAATTAATTCTGTAGTAATGTGCATTTTCATGCTCAACTAAGTGAACTACAATTCCAAGTATGTCCCAGAGAGCTTGCCTAAACTTTCCTATGATTTTTGGAGCTATGGATTGCTCAGAACAGATTTTTGAAGCGGGAAACATTTTCTGAAAATGTTTCTGGACTCTTATGAACACAGCAGATTGTTTTTAGCACATTCCTACACAAATGATCTTCAAATGAGCTGAACATTTGCTATAAGGTCAACAATATGCTAAAGAATATTCTGGCAAAATTTGGGTATTTTTGGATAAACCAAACTCCCTCAATAATTCTTTTTCATAAAACCTTCCAAGAATTTTCCAGAATTACATAATTCGTTTCATACAAATTGGGTTGTAGATTTGGACAGAGCTATTCAATATGAATCCAACCCAATTTGAATCACTAAATTTGGGGATTCCTAGCAAGAGTTATGAGGTTCTAAAGTTTGGGGAAAAATTCTGAAATTGACCTCTGTTTATTTTCCCATTTTCTGAGACATAAGGAATTAACACCACATTTGGCCAAGCAAATGAGGTCCAATGCTTCTGAAAATTTTACTGGAGTTCAAGTATTTTTGGAAGACTCTCCTGCCCAAATTTGTGGATTTTCCAACACATAGAACTCCTGGAAAAATTCCCACAAGCTTTTCATTCTATGAATTAATGAGCCAAAACCAGGGGTTTTCATAATTATTGGGTTGTACCTCTGGATAGTACTCCCTTAAAGGAATCCAACAAAATTTATCTCACTATTTTTGGAGCTTCCTACACCATGTTATGCATTTTACAAGTTTGCACAACTCTCTGTTTGATTTTAAACAGCACAGTCGCGCGTGGGGCCCACGGGTCAGGTGCTTCTTCAACCTCCCGCCAGAGCCCGCGGGTGCACACCGGCAGAGAACTTGGCATGGCTCGTTCTCCCTCATTTCTCCACCAAATAAGCTCCGGTTTCGCTCTACATGCTCCTGGGAACGTGGCGCAGCTGCCGGGCAAGGTTTCCCTGCGTGAAAACGGCTGTAGGTGGGTCGGCACCGGCGGGGCGGCTCGGGAGCTCGACATGGACGCGTTCCAGCATGTCCAAGGCATCTCCCGGCGAGCTACGATGTCCTACAGCATCCCTATGGTTCTAGAAACATGGAACGGAGATCAGATCGTGCAGGAAGTGGCTGCAACCTAGTCGTCACCGTGGACCATGGCAGTTTTGGCCGCCGGCGATGATTTCTCGTCGCCCGGGGCATAGGAGGGTCGGTTTCCTTTGGTTTTCGGCGTGGGAGGGTGCCAGGACATCTAGTTGCTGTGGTTTGAATTGTAGGAGGTATGATCAATCGGTTTGGGAGAATTTCACGAATTAAACACGGTCGGTTCTATACGTGCGCCGGTGCCAAAAATCGAATTCCGGCGAGCCGCCGTCGGGGGAGAGCAGGAGGACGACGGGATGAGGATCAGTACCTCCTGGCGCACCTCTGTGGCCTCTTGAGCCTGCCGGAGAGGCGCTGGGCTGGCCGGGAGACAGGGAGCAGGGGAGCAGCGCGGTGAGGTGCTCGGCTCTCAGTTTGTTTGCGAGGAGAAGAAAGCAATTGTGCCTTGCTTCGGCCGGGGGGGGGGGGCACGTGATTACATTGGGGGTGCGGCCAGGACCGACCCCAGGGCGCCAGCGCGTGGAGACCGGCAGCAGGAGCTGTCGCCGGCAAGCTGCTCGGTGGCGCTCGCGAGCTGCTCGGGAAAAGTCCCCACTGAGATCAAAACTTAGGGAGTAAGTCTCCTCCTTTAGCTCTATGACCTGTGGGTCCCACCCCCCATTTATTCACCAAATATCTTCTCAAGCTGATCTTTTCACTGCCCAAAATGCTAAGTTTTAAAAAGGTGGGCTAGAATTTGAATTCTTCAAATTCAGTTTGAATTTGCAAGACTAAACCTAAATTTGGTTTAGAATTTGTAATTTCTTCTATTTTAGTTCTCTTTTAAGCCCACCCTACAAATGAAAAGTTGGTGAGCAAACTCCTCCCTATGATCCCATCTATATGGCTGCATTTTTATTCAAAGTCCTTGACCACCTCATGTGTGAACTTTGAATTTTCAAATCTGAATTTTAAACTCACATGCAAAGAGGTATTTAACTCCTCACTGGTCCAACACTTTTAAATAAAAAGGTGAACCTCATGTTGGATGTTCATCCATGTATTACCTTGCATGAAGAAAAGTTTTAGCAAGTCCCATTTTTCATGTCTTTGCCACACATATGAACTCACACTTTAGTTTTAATTCATACACATTTTTGGGAGTTTTACATTCCTCCCCCCCTTAAAAGAATCTCGTCCCGAGATTACAAAAGAGGAACGAGACGGGAGAGGTAATTACAAGCTGTACAAAGCTAAAAATTCTGTATAGTTGGTGCGGAGAAAATCGTCACTTTCCCACGTCGCCTCTTCCGCGGTGTAATTACTCCACAGCACCTTGTAAAATTTGATCGTCCGGTTCCGGGTTACCCGGGTCTTTTCATCCAAAATCTGAACCGGTCGCTCGGTGTAGGTCAGGTCCGGTTTCAATTCATCGATTTCCTCGGTGCGAACAGCAGCGGTGAATTTGAGGCACTTCCGCAGCTGTGAAACATGAAATACATCATGAACACCCGCTAGACTTGCCGGTAATTCCAGCCGGTAGGCTACGGGTCCGCACTTCTCCGTGATAGCAAAAGGACCAATAAAACGGGGAGCGAGCTTCCCCTTTACACCGAACCGGTGAATTCCCTTCATCGGAGATACACGAAGATAAACGTATTCCCCGATGTCAAAATGTAATGGCCTACGCCTTTGATCAGCGTAGCTCTTCTGTCGGGATTGTGCAGCCTTTAAGTTCTCTTGTATCAACCGAACTCGGTCTTCGGCTTCGTTGACAAGATCAATCCCAAACAGAACTCTTTCGCCGGAATCACACCAATTTAGTGGTGTGCGACACTTCCGGCCATAGAGAGCTTCATACGGTGTCATTTTAATACTCGCTTGATAACCGTTGTTGTATGAAAACTCCGCCAGCGGTAGGTGATCGTCCCAATTCCTACCGTGGTGGATGGCACACGCTCTCAACATATCCTCAAGCACTTGATTCACCCTCTCAGTTTGACCATCGGTTTGAGGGTGATATGCGGAGCTTCTAATTAGCTTGGTGCCCAACGAGGCATGCAGTTGTTCCCAAAATCGAGCAACAAACAGCGCACCTCGATCTGAAATGATGGTCTTCGGGACACCATGTGAGCATATAATCCTGGAGATGAATAACTCCGCATATTGCTTTGCTCGATAATGAGTGTTCACCGGTATGAAATGAGCCGACTTCGTCAACCGGTCGACGATCACCCATATCGAGTCATGCTTCCTGGATGTGAGCGGTAATCCGACGATGAAGTCCATACTCACATCCTCCCATTTCCATGCCGGTATCTTCAAAGGTTGTAGCGGTCCGGCTTTCCGCATATGATCATCCTTGACCCGTCTACACGTATCACACTCGGATACGTATTTGGCTGACACGACCCCATTGGTCCTGTCGAGCCAGGATCACGCTGAGGGGTGCTGCGTTGCACAGCACCGTATAACACACGTCAAAGGTGCAAAGCGGAAGCGGAAGTTTTATTACATAAACAGGTTTATGAACATGTTTACATCAAAATAAGTTCAGTCTACACTCGCGGGCGTAGACTAAGCATCAAGTGCACGTTCAGCCCTCGAACGTGTCCTTGCTAGCACACACGCATACTAACTCTGCGGCGTGCACGACTCCCACTCGACGGGGTTCCCCTCCTGGGGTTCCGTCTCCTCTTCGGGAGTCCCTGCCTCATAGAACCCTGCAAAAGCTTCAAACACAAGCAGTGAGCACGAAGGCTCAGCAAGTCTGACCCGTCTCACCTAAACCTGGAACTTCTACATGAGGGTAATGGGTTGCATGAGGTAAAAATCATTTGCAAGGACTCGCCTAATTAGTAGAACCTTACTTTCAAGTTTTAGCAGCAGGTTGTGGAGAACCTTACGCTAAGGCACATGAGAGAGCCGCAATCAAACAAGAAACGCATTTCTCTCATGTACTTTGCCCAAAGTTGAAAAGAACTTTAGTTAGCGCTAAGCTACAGCATATCATTAACAATCAATGTCGAGCTTTCAATCAGCAACATTTTTAACATGTAACTAGCCTGTTCTTTCTACGTCACGGTACAGTGAACAAGTGGTACTCACTGACCGCGAGGGATGGCGATTATAATCGATTTACACCTGCAGGGTTACCCGAACAACCCGTCACGTACGCCCGTACTAGATGTTGCCTACAACAACCATCACGGACGCCGTACGCGACTACCTTTCACCCGTTAGCCAAATATTGAACCGGTCCCATCGTCCCGAGCAAGAGGTCCCTGCACGCGCATCTCTGTGCCGCCAGCTGATTTACACCTCGAGCTCTCAACCTACCCTCTGAACGACGGGCAATGCCTCAATACCCAGCTACCCGAGTTACATCGGTTTCCCGGTTCCCATATAGCCGGTAGGTCTTCGGTACTGTTCTAGCTTGTTCAACAGGCCCGCACACGGCTCGGTCCTCAATCGACACAAGCGGAGCTACAGCACACAGGCCCCAAAGTCCTGCTGCCCTTACTCTCCGCTCGGTCTCATTTTCTTGCCATGTGTATCATGTGCTATCTCTACCCGAGCAATGTGCCTCTAGCCTATTCTCGCGAATAGTTCCAACTACTCGACTTGTACCGAATCCTACTCTATCCTAGCAATGCAGTAGCTAGCGGGGTTTGCAATCCTAAACCCCAACCCCTGGTTTTCTTGGCTATGCAGTGGAGTTTCCAAACAAGACTCTAATGCACAGAATAAAGGAAACAAGTATGTGCTCAAAACAATAAAAATTTATAAAATGGTTAATGCAAACCGGGGCTTGCCTTGCTGCTCTTGGTCGTAGGCTAGCTGTTCCTCCGGAGTAACGAAGTCTAGGACTTCGGGTTCCTCCTCGACCTTAGCGACTACATGATAGAAACAATACATGTATTAATTTAATGCATTTGTATTAACTTTGAAGTTGTGAAGTCCATAACCCTTGCTAGACAGACCTAATGACTGTGAAACTTTTACTGTGGCTTGGTTACAACCTAAACAGAGACTTGGTCAAGTTTTAGTTGCAGCAAAGCTCATTTGAGCCCTCCACAAATAATTATGTCCTTGACCTTAATTGGAACTCTTAGGGTGTTCTAGGAATTTTCATGAGACAAACTATGACTTTCTGAAAACTAGATTTTCAGAGGGTTCTAATGGAGTTGGTCTCACTTAATTTGGAAGTCTCTAACTAAAGATATGAGCTAAACAATTTCAGAGAAAATTCTGAAAATGTTTCTGAACATTTTCTATTTTCTCTGGAACAGTTTTACTAATCACACCATTAGGTGGACTAAATGAGCTCAAATGGATCTGAAATTTTTATGTTAGTTCAAGGATATTTTGGTGAACATCTCAGCAAAATTTCAGGATTTTCCTCCAAAGGATTCTCCAGTTAAAATTCCTAACAGTTTAAATTTAAGAAATTAATCCTGGAGAATTAAGGAATTTCATGAAGTGAAACTTGATTTTCTGGAAAGTACTCAGAGAGCTGAATCCAGCAAAATTTGGTTCACTCAATTTGGAGCTTTCTAGCCAAAGTTATAAAGATTTGAAGTTTGAACTAAAACTGAAATTCGGGGAAAAGTTTAAACTCTGGCTTGTGGGCCCCGCACACAGTGCGTCGTCTCCCTCCTCGCGCCAACTGCGCAGCGGCGGCGTTCTCCGGCGATCCTCGCCGGAACTGAGTTCCCGGCCACCCCCTGGCCCGAAACTTGCCGCCTGCCCCTTTTCCGACCCCCTGGACTCGATGGTAGGGTCGCCGGCCGCCGGCAATGACCGGAAACCCGTGCGCACCGTTGACAGCACCTGCTAGGGTTCCGGTGAGGTCGGTCCCGCTCTCCCGTGCACCAAATCGACCGGAAATCAGTCGGAGAGCATCAGTAGGGCATGGGAAACACGAACTAGGGCTGGGTGGAAGCTAGAAATACCTGCAACTAGGCTCTCGACGGTGAGCCGAGGTGTTCAGCCATGGCGGCGGGGAAAACAGCCATATCATGGCCGATCCTCGATGGTTTTCTCCAATTCCAGTCCGAGCGTGGGCGCTAGCGTGCATAGAAGCTACTAGGTAACGAGCTCGTCCAACCTTCGTGCATAGAGCACGAATTTCACCCGAAGGTGAGCTCGGTTCTTATGAACTGATCAAGAGTAAGATTGGAAATTCTCGGCCGAGGGTTGATCAATCGCCAAACGGCTTTCGGCTACTCCATCTACATACAATCACGCACCTTTCTTGTGTAGAGAAGAGGACGTGACAACGGCTGTGCCGTGCTGTCCACGGGAGCCCGATCAGCGGCGACGTTCGGCTCGCCGGAGAAATGGCTCGTACAGCTCGAGGAAGCTTGCTCACTGGCCAACACGGAGTGTGGGAGGTTGCTCACGATCCTTTGGTGCCGTTTTGCTGTGGAGGAGGCTGTGCTTTGCGAGCGATCGGCTTGATCAAGCGGGAGCTCGAGCGGCGGCGATGGCAGTGGGAAAAACAGGTCGTGCACGTCGGCAGCTCGGGGAATGGCGACTGAAGCACGCCGGGGAGGGAATAAATAGCCCGGCGGCTGGTCTCCGGCTTGGGGCACGCAGCAGGAGCTGGCGCCGGCTGCCCCCTTCGGTGGCGCGCGCGCACAGCAGCCGGGAACCGACTGAACTGTGGTTCAGTCGGTTTGTTTTGAGGCAGAGGCTGACAGGTGGGTCCCATCCCTCTTTTAACCTCTGAAATTTACTCCTAACAGCTGTGGTAAACAGTGAACCCTATTCTACCCTTGGCAATTCAAATTATTCACCCAAGAGCCATTTGAATTGATCAAAGTTCAAATGAGGTGTGGTTTGAATGAATTTCAGCACAAGTTCAGTTTGAAATTCAAATAAAGTTTGAATTTCTCCCCCTTAGCTCATGTCAAGATCAACCCCAAATGGAGTGAAAATTGGTGTGTGAGCTCACAAAAATGTGCTGAGCAAGAATATGCCTTCCACTTTTAAATTCATGGTATAAAACAGTTTGAATTTGAATATGTTTTCAAACTGCCCCCCTCCCATCTATACCCAAAGTGACCTCAAAAGGGTTTTGAATTTGGGTGAAACTTGGCATGGATATCCTTAGCAAAGTGTAGGAGTTTTTCCTATGTCCAGCCCATCTATATCACATGTGGGAAATACCACTTTTGCAATGTGTGAGTTTGTTCTCTAATGAGCATGTTGATAATTGTCACTTGCTCTTCATTTGTGTTCATCATTCTTCCTCAAATGAGGTGTGTGGTGTGGTGATGAACACTGCAAATGAGTGTCAAAAACTGAGGCCCTTACATTCCTCCCCCCTTAAAAGAATCTCGTCCCGAGATTATAAGGTGAAAATGAGAGAGAGGACGGTGGAAAATTACCGGATATGCGACTTGAGAAAGTCGGGGTAGTTAGTGCGAAGGAATTCTTCGCTCTCCCATGTCGCTTCGTCCATGGAGTGATTACTCCACAGAACCTTGTAGAACCACAACGTACGGTTGCGTGTGGTTCGGGCCTTCTCATCAATAATCTGCACCGGTTCCTCCCGATAGGTGAGATCCGGTTGCAGTTCTTCAATGTCTTCCAGCTGAATGGTAGTTGATAGCTTGAGACACTTCCTCAGCTGGGAAATGTGAAAGACGTCGTGCACACCGGAAAGTGCTTCTGGTAATCTCAGCCGGTATGCTACCGATCCACATCTCTCGGTAATCTGGAATGGACCGATGAAGCGGGGTGCTAACTTTCCCTTCACCCCAAATCTATTTACACCCTTCATTGGAGACACTCGTAGATATACGTGGTCTCCAACTTCGAATTGTAATGGGCGCCTTCTCCGGTCCGCATACTGTTTTTGACGGGATTGAGCGGCTTTTAGGTTCGCTTGAATCAGTCGAACCTTTTCTTCCGCGTTGTTGACAAGGTCAATCCCGAAGGTAACCCTCTCGCCAGATTCACACCAGTTCAATGGTGTGCGGCATCTCCTGCCGTATAGCGCCTCGTAGGGCGCCATCTTGATGCTGGCTTGGTACCCATTGTTGTACGAGAACTCGGCTAACGGCAAGTGATCATCCCAATTCTTGCCGTGGTTGATAGCGCAAGCTCGTAGCATGTCTTCTAAGATTTGATTTACCCGCTCCGTTTGCCCATCCGTCTGCGGGTGGTAAGCTGAACTACGGATCAGCTTCGTCCCCAAGGCAGCGTGTAGCTGTTCCCAAAAACGGGACACAAATAAAGTGCCCCGGTCCGATATGATGGTACGGGGTACGCCGTATAAGCATAGGATCCGTGATATGTACAGTTCAGCGTACTTCTTGGCGTTGTAGTTGGTGTTGACCGGGATGAAATGGGCAACTTTGGTGAGCCGATCGACGATTACCCACACAGAATCATGTTTCTGTAAGGTGGTGGGTAAACCGACGATGAAATCCATGCTCACGTCTTCCCACTTCCAGGCAGGAACGCCCAGTGGTTGCAGCAGTCCCGGTTTCCGCATGTGGTCTGCCTTCACCCTTCGACATGTATCACACTCGGACACGTATTTTGCAGTCTCTCGCTTCATCCGTGTCCACCAAAACTTTCTTCTGAGTTCTTGATACATTTTGTTGCTGCCGGGGTGAATAGAAAACTTTGATAACTGAGCCTCATCAAAGATTTTCTTCCGTAACTCCGGGTTTCGGGGTACGACGATCCGGTCCTTGAACCATAGGACGCCGTCTCCGTCCTTCCGGAAACATTTCAACTCCCCACTGTCTACACGTCTCCGCAAATGTGACATGCCCTTGTCATTCTTCTGGGCTGCCGCTATCTCTTCACGGATGGTGGGGATCAAAGCTAGGTTGTAGAGAGCTCCGTGTGGAATCACATGTAGTGGTGGTTCGCTCTCTTCCAACGGTGTGATGGTCAGATTATTGACGTGTGACTTGCGGCTCAGCGCATCTGCCACAACGTTTGCCTTGCCCGGATGATAATGGATCTCTATCTCGTAATCCTTTATCAGTTCTAACCATCTTCGTTGCCTCATGTTCAGCTCCTTCTGAGTGAATATGTACTTGAGGCTCTTGTGGTCGGTATATAAATGTACGAGGTTACCGAGTAGGTAGTGCCTCCACATCTTCAGTGCAAGTACCACGGCAGCGAGCTCCAAGTCGTGAGTTGGATAATTTTGCTCGTGGTTCCTAAGCTGCCGTGATCCATACGCGACCACTCTTCGGTCTTGCATCAGCACACATCCGAGCCCAATGCCGGATGCATCGCAGTACACATCGAACGGTTTTGTTGTGTCTGGCTGCGCCAAAACCGGTGCTGATGTCAGGTGCTTGACTAAAGCCTTGAATGCTGCTTCACATGCTGGACTCCAAACATATTTGGTAGCCTTCTTCAGCCGCTCTGTCATTGGCTTGGCAATCTTCGAGAAGTTCGGAATGAACCTCCGATAATATCCCGCGAGTCCGAGGAAACTCCGTACCTCATGAACAGTTCTCGGGGATTTCCAATTCAGCACTTGCGTGATCTTGCTCGGGTCCACAGCGATACCCTCTGCTGAGATGATATGCCCGAGGAAAGGCACCTGCGATATCCAAAACTCGCATTTGCTGAACTTCGCGTATAACTTGTGATCCCGCAGCCGTTGCAAGACTATACGCAGATGTTTCTTGTGATCTTCCTCCGACTTGGAGTATACTAGGATGTCGTCGATGAAGACCACGACAAACTTGTCCAGCTCCGGCATGAACACCGAGTTCATTAAATACATGAAGTGAGCTGGAGCATTGGTGAGGCCGAAGGACATGACCAGGTACTCATAAAGTCCGTACCTTGTCGAGAAAGCTGTCTTTGGAATGTCCTCCGCCCTTATCTTAATCTGATGGTACCCGGATCTTAAATCCATCTTGGAAAAGATCCTTGCTTCGACCAACTGATCAAACAACATGTCGATCCGTGGCAACGGGTACTTGTTCTTGATGGTTACGGCATTTAATGGACGGTAGTCCACGCAAAGCCGCAACGTTTCATCCTTCTTTTTGACAAATAATGCCGAACAGCCCCATGGCGAGGAGCTCGGCCTAATAAAACCCTTCTCCAGAAGGTCCGTGAGCTGAGTCTTCAGTTCCGCCAACTCTTTGGGCGCCATCTTGTACGGCCTTCGGGATATTGGCATGGTTCCCGGTGCAAGTTCAATCTTGAACTCCACCTCTCTATCGGGTGGCATCCCCGGCAAATCGTCCGGGAATACATCCGGGAACTCTCGGACCACCGGAATGTCTTCCAATCTGATGGTTGTGGCTTGATAGACACTTGGAAGTTTTATTTCTGGACTGTCCAGAAATAATGAGTGAGAACCGTGCACTTCTGAGTTTAAGTGCACGACTCTAAGGACGGTGTCTAAAACAGCGCCGTGGCGGGTTAACCACGACATCCCTAGAATGACATCGACCTTCTGCCCCTCTAAGATAATGCGAGACGTGGGGTACACTCTACCCGCTAAGCATAATGGTGCTTTGGAGACCATTACGCTTGCTGAAATCTTCCCACCCGGTGAACAAATTAAATATGGACTATCGGTGGGTAGTATTGGCAAGCTGTGTTTAGCAATGAAAGCTTGGCTAATAAAATTATGCGTGGCGCCTGAATCGAATAGTACTATAGCGGGATGCTGGTGGAGTTGGAACATACCCGCAAGGATTGGCTCGCCCTCTGGCACGTCCTCAATGGCAAGCTGGTGGACAGTGCCGGGCCTAGGGTTTGCCCGCCGCGCATTAGTAGGGTTCCGGGGTTGATTCCTCCCCGGAAACTGTGGTGCCACTCCGCCGCCTTGCCTCTCCGGGCAACTGCTCGCGAAGTGTCCTGGACGACCACACTTGTAACATGTGGCCGCTGCTGGTGGAGTACTCGGGGGACGAAAGCCCGGCATGCGTTGCGGAGGTGCAAACGCACGCGGCATCGCCCGCTGCTGCTGTTGTTGTTGCGGTGGTGCTGGTAGTGCCGACCGGAATGCTGGTGAAGAATACGGCCGACCGCGGAACGGCATCGACCGCTGTGGTGGCTGCCAGCGTGGACCTGATGGTGGGCGATTCACCATCCGAAACTTCTGAGAAGGACCACCTCCTTCTCCGCTGCTCTGCGGCGCGCTTCGCTTTCGCTCTGCCACCGCCAACTCCTTGCCGGAGTCCTCCTGAACAATCGCAGCATCAATTATGTCGTTGAGGCTGCCGCGATTGAACATCGCCAGCTTGTCCTTCAGGAGCGGGTTAAGCCCCTGGTAAAAGTGGTCCCGCCGCTTCTCGTCCGTATCTGCATGATACGATGCGTAGAGCGCGAGATCGTTAAACGCTCTGGAATATTCCAGCGCGTTTCGGCTCCCTTGTTGCAGGTGTAGGAATTCATGCGTCTTTCTCTTCATCAAACCGGGCGGTATATGATAGGCCCTGAAGGCCGTCCGGAACTCCGCCCAGGTCATCACTCGGTCGGTGGGCTGTGAAGCACAGAAGTTGGCCCACCACGCGCTCGCGGATCCTTGGAGCTGCTGGACCGCGAACTGAGTCTTGCGCTGCTCGCTGATTTGGAGCAGCCCGAACTTCATCTCTATGGCGCGGAGCCAGTTGTCCGCGTCAAGTGGTTCATCCGCCCTTGCGAATACAGGGGGATGAGTCGCCAGGAAGTCGGAGTAGGAGCTCTGTTGGCGCTCCTCACGATCTTGACGTCTCTCTGGGCGAGACGTATTGGCGATGAGAGTCTGCAGCAACTCTGTGTGCTGCTGATGCGAACCTGCCATTGCCGCGACAATGTCGGCCAATGTAACCGTTGGTAGTGGCGGTGGCGGTGTTTGCTGTTGCTGCTGCTGCTGCTGCTGCTGTCCCGAGGAGTCCTCGGGAGGTGGTTGGGAGGTCTCTCCCCCTTGGCTAGTACCTCCAACGTCAGGGTTGGCACGAGTACGCGTCATTCTCCTGTGGGTCGTCCTCCTCCGGTACTTCTGCTGGTGGCTCTGGATCTACCACCTCTTCTCCCATTCCGGGTTCTCCCATTGCTGGAAGACCCAAGACCACCGGTATGCCTAACACCAGGGGCACGAGGTCCTGCAATGCATGCACCTCGTCCATAGCCTGGTTGTAGTCCTCTTCCCAGCCTTGTCCTTCCTCAATAGCGTCGTCCCGCTCTTGAGCAAGGTCCTCATTCTGCTGGGTTAGGGTCTGCACCAGCCCTTGCAACGCCGCGATGTCAACACGGCTCTTCTTCTTTGCCTTCTTCAGACGACGCAACTGATTGTGTTGTTCATTCAGTCGCTTGATCGTCGGAAGGAGCACATTGCGGAGTGCGCTGTGAGCACTCTCGAAATGATCTCCACGGCTTGTGCTCTCCTTGAGCTTGGTGGCGAGATGCTCCGCATGAACAGCTTGGCTGTCCATCATAGCGTTTCCCGCCCTCATTTGGAGGCTGAGGTTTGCCTCCGCGGGGTTGTACCTTGGGCAAGTCGGGTCTGTTGCCTCCAGGTACCTTTCTTCCCACACATGCTGAGCTCGTCCCTCCACCAGAACGAGTGCGTATGGAGTTCCCTCCATAGCCTGCACGTGTAGTTGGCAGAAACGTGACATAGTGTCACGGGCTGCCATTTGCCACATCCCTTCCGGTTGTCTTCCTCTCACCGTGACGGTGAATGGCACCCAACCGGGTGGCGTAGGTCCTGCGGAAACCTCGACATGGATCATCCACGTCTTGCTCCCCTCTTCGCCTTCCTCCTTGGCGAAGTATTGCGGCATCTGGTTGTACCCGAAGTACTGGAGCATTTGCCACAATGCTTCCGGGTAGCCGCTACGGTCAGAACAGTGGGAAACTACCCACCCGTTCTCCAACCGTTTATCTGCTGCCATCTGTAAAAGTATATTTGAGAAATGTCAAATATTTATTTAAACAGTAAACCTTGAGTTATAACATAAGATATGTCATTGAACCCATAACACTTGGAAACATAGTTCAAATTTCTAAACAAATTTGACTGCTGATCTGCTGTTACCATGACAGCCCTGACCAGTTTCCATATCAATCTGATTTAGGCCAGGTTAAAAGCAAACCAATTCTGGAGCTCAACATCAAAGTTAAAGTTAACTTCAATAGCTTTCCAGAAAGTATTTGGTGGGCCTAAGATCTGTCCTGGTTCAAAAGTTATGAGATGTCAAAGTTACCAGAATTTCTGGAAACAATTGGACAGCACCTCCCTGCTTTAGGTACTGAATTGATCCAAGAATCCCAGTTAATTCTGTTCCCAATCTGACAAAACTTTATGTTACAAAGTCGTAACCCATCTCATAAGCTTTCCAGAAGTACCTCATTTCCTATTTTTGGATTTTCAAGCAGGAAGTTATGCTCAATTTACAGAGAGTTTACATAGAGTCTTTACTCTGTCCTGTTTTCTGGACAGTTTCAACTCTACTGCATTTTTCGAGTGGTTAAGGGATGAAAAACCTCTGGAACTCAACAGAAAAGTTGTAAAGCTCTTCCAAAGCTTTCCAGAAATGTATCATACGACCCCAACCTCGAAAGAACTCAATCTCTAACCTCTGATTAACTTCAGCCTTGATTCAGCTGAAAACAGAGTGCTCTGTCCTTAACATCCTATAAGTTGAAAACTTGTTAATTTTGAATATCCTGTATAAGGGAAGGAGTTACATCAAGTTTTACTACTTTGGATCAAAACCTTCAAGTTTTTAAATGAAGTTGTTCATTTAGTTGGGTGTGACGTCGATGCGTCACCAGCTTATGTCGGTACTACGTCCTCACAAAGAAAAACCTATACCGGACTTAGCCGGCTTCGTTAGTTCAGTGGCACTACTCGTCACTCGCACACGGATGCTACACGTCTACCGTTTCGTGGTCAGGCTACCTACAGAAACTCAAACAATCATCAGACTCGGCTGCACACCGAGTCCGGAATCCATACAGTTCGTACACCCGGCCGTCATCACTCGCCCGGATGTTCTCAAGCCAAACACGCCTTGAGTTACGTGTTCACGTTTCAGACCACGTGACGGGGTCTCCCATGTTGCACCACGCACGCCAGGGATAGACGTTGCTCAAATACCCCAAACGACATGAAGAGTCGTAGAGGATATCAAAGCGGGTCGGGTTACCTGCCACCCGTGGGGCTCCACCCTTCAGCTTGTGCGCACTGGTGGACAGCGCTTACGTGCACCCCCCAAGACATGAACGTCCCGAGATGCACGATTTTCCGACATAACAAATAGGTTAATAAGCCACTTTCTATATACTAATAACATCCTTATACGGGCTACTAATTCGTTCCTCACTG
This sequence comes from Neostapfia colusana, assembly GCA_030760725.1. NCBI lineage: Eukaryota > Viridiplantae > Streptophyta > Magnoliopsida > Poales > Poaceae > Neostapfia > Neostapfia colusana. The sequence continues at coordinate 122,824,499 of JASWHV010000001.1, read as the reverse complement.
GATTTTTGAAAAAGAAGACCTTTGTACTGTGTTAAACCTCAAGCGAGCTCTGATACCACGCTGACACGACCCCATTGGTCCTGTCGAGCCAGGATCACGCTGAGGGGTGCTGCGTTGCACAGCACCGTATAACACACGTCAAAGGTGCAAAGCGGAAGCGGAAGTTTTATTACATAAACAGGTTTATGAACATGTTTACATCAAAATAAGTTCAGTCTACACTCGCGGGCGTAGACTAAGCATCAAGTGCACGTTCAGCCCTCGAACGTGTCCTTGCTAGCACACACGCATACTAACTCTGCGGCGTGCACGACTCCCACTCGACGGGGTTCCCCTCCTAGGGTTCCGTCTCCTCTTCGGGAGTCCCTGCCTCATAGAACCCTGCAAAAGCTTCAAACACAAGCAGTGAGCACGAAGGCTCAGCAAGTCTGACCCGTCTCACCTAAACCTGGAACTTCTACATGAGGGTAATGGGTTGCATGAGGTAAAAATCATTTGCAAGGACTCGCCTAATTAGTAGAACCTTACTTTCAAGTTTTAGCAGCAGGTTGTGGAGAACCTTACGCTAAGGCACATGAGAGAGCCGCAATCAAACAAGAAACGCATTTCTCTCATGTACTTTGCCCAAAGTTGAAAAGAACTTTAGTTAGCGCTAAGCTACAGCATATCATTAACAATCAATGTCCAGCTTTCAATCAGCAACATTTTTAACATGTAACTAGCCTGTTCTTTCTACGTCACGGTACAGTGAACAAGTGGTACTCACTGACCGCGAGGGACGGCGATTATAATCGATTTACACCTGCAGGGTTACCCGAACAACCCGTCACGTACGCCCGTACTCGATGTTGCCTACAACAACCATCACGGACGCCGTACGCGACTACCTTTCACCCGTTAGCCAAATGTTGAACCGGTCCAATCGTCCCGAGCAAGAGGTCTCTGCACGCGCATCTCAGTGCCGCCAGCCGATTTACACCTCGAGCTCTCAACCTACCCTCTGAACGACCAGCTATGCCTCAACACCCAGCTACCCGAGTTACATCAGTTTCCCGGTTCCCATATAGCCGGTAGGTCTTCGGTACTGTTCTAGCTTGTTCAACAGGCCCGCACACGGCTCGGTCCTCAATCGACACAAGCGGAGCTACAGCACACAGGCCCCAAAGTCCTGCTGCCCTTACTCTCCGCTCGGTCTCATTTTCTTGCCATGTGTATCATGTGCTATCTCTACCCGAGCAATGTGCCTCTATCCTATTCTCGCGAATAGTTCCAACTACTCGACTTGTACCGAATCCTACTCTATCCTAGCAATGCAGTAGCTAGCGGGGTTTGCAATCCTAAACCCCAACCCCTGGTTTTCTTGGCTATGCAGTGGGGTTTCCAAACAAGACTCTAATGCACAGAATAAAGGAAACAAGTATGTGCTCAAAACAATAAAAATTTATAAAATGGTTAATGCAAACCGGGGCTTGCCTTGCTGCTCTTGGTCGTAGGCTAGCTGTTCCTCCGGAGTAACGAAGTCTAGGACTTCGGGTTCCTCCTCGACCTTAGCGACTACATGATAGAAACAATACATGTATTAATTTAATGCATTTGTATTAACTTTGAAGTTGTGAAGTCCATAACCCTTGCTAGACAGACCTAATGACTGTGAAACTTTTACTGTGGCTTGGTTACAACCTAAACAGAGACTTGGTCAAGTTTTAGTTGCAGCAAAGCTCATTTGAGCCCTCCACAAATAATTATGTCCTTGACCTTAATTGGAACTCTTAGGGTGTTCTAGGAATTTTCATGAGACAAACTATGACTTTCTGAAAACTAGATTTTCAGAGGGTTCTAATGGAGTTTGTCTCACTTAATTTGGAAGTCTCTAACTAAAGATATGAGCTAAACAATTTCAGAGAAAATTCTGAAAATGTTTCTGAACATTTTCTATTTTCTCTGGAACAGTTTTACTAATCACACCATTAGGTGGACTAAATGAGCTCAAATGGATCTGAAATTTTTATGTTAGTTCAAGGATATTTTGGTGAACATCTCAGCAAAATTTCAGGATTTTCCTCCAAAGGATTCTCCAGTTAAAATTCCTAACAGTTTAAATTTAAGAAATTAATCCTGGAGAATTAAGGAATTTCATGAAGTGAAACTTGATTTTCTGGAAAGTACTCAGAGAGCTGAATCCAGCAAAATTTGGTTCACTCAATTTGGAGCTTTCTAGCCAAAGTTATAAAGATTTGAAGTTTGAACTAAAACTGAAATTCGGGGAAAAGTTTAAACTCTGGCTTGTGGGCCCCGCACACAGTGCGTCGTCTCCCTCGCGCCAACTGCGCAGCGGCGGCGTTCTCCGGCGATCCTCGCCGGAACTGAGTTCCCGGCCACCCCCTGGCCCGAAACTTGCCGCCTGCCCCTTTTCCGACCCCCTGGACTCGATGGTAGGGTCGCCGGCCGCCGGCGATGACCGGAAACCCGTGCGCACCGGTGACAGCACCTGCTAGGGTTCCGGTGAGGTCGGTCCCGCTCTCCCGTGCACCAAATCGACCGGAAATCAGTCGGAGAGCATCAGTAGGGCATGGGAAACACGAACTAGGGCTGGGTGGAAGCTAGAAATACCTGCAACTAGGCTCTCGACGGTGAGCCGAGGTGTTCAGCCATGGCGGCGGGGAAAACAGCCATATCATGGCCGATCCTCGATGATTTTCTCCAATTCCAGTCCGAGCGTGGGCGCTAGCGTGCATAGAAGCTACTAGGTAACGAGCTCGTCCAACCTTCGTGCATAGAGCACGAATTTCACCCGAAGGTGAGCTCGGTTCTTATGAACTGATCAAGAGTAAGATTGGAAATTCTCGGCCGAGGGTTGATCAATCGCCAAACGGCTTTCGGCTACTCCATCTACATACAATCACGCACCTTTCTTGTGTAGAGAAGAGGACGTGACAACGGCTGTGCCGTGCTGTCCACGGGAGCCCGATCAGCGGCGATGTTCGGCTCGCCGGAGAAATGGCTCGTACAGCTCGAGGAAGCTTGCTCACTGGCCAACACGGAGTGTGGGAGGTTGCTCACGATCCTTTGGTGCCGTTTTGCTGTGGAGGAGGCTGTGCTTTGCGAGCGATCGGCTTGATCAAGCGGGAGCTCGAGCGGCGGCGATGGCAGTGGGAAAAACAGGTCGTGCACGTCGGCAGCTCGGGGAATGGCGACTGAAGCACGCCGGGGAGGGAATAAATAGCCCGGCGGCCGGTCTCCGGCTTGGGGCGCGCAGCAGGAGCTGGCGCCGGCTGCCCCCTTCGGTGGCGCGCGCGCACAGCAGCCGGGAACCGACTGAACTGTGGTTCAGTCGGTTTGTTTTGAGGCAGAGGCTGACAGGTGGGTCCCATCCCTCTTTTAACCTCTGAAATTTACTCCTAACAGCTGTGGTAAACAGTGAACCCTATTCTACCCTTGGCAATTCAAATTATTCACCCAAGAGCCATTTGAATTGATCAAAGTTCAAATGAGGTGTGGTTTGAATGAATTTCAGCACAAGTTCAGTTTGAAATTCAAATAAAGTTTGAATTTCTCCCCCTTAGCTCATGTCAAGATCAACCCCAAATGGAGTGAAAATTGGTGTGTGAGCTCACAAAAATGTGCTGAGCAAGAATATGCCTTCCACTTTTAAATTCATGGTATAAAAACAGTTTGAATTTGAATATGTTTTCAAACTGCCCCCCTCCCATCTATACCCAAAGTGACCTCAAAAGGGTTTTGAATTTGGGTGAAACTTGGCATGGACATCCTTAGCAAAGTGTAGGAGTTTTTCCTATGTCCAGCCCATCTATATCACATGTGGGAAATACCACTTTTGCAATGTGTGAGTTTGTTCTCTAATGAGCATGTTGATAATTGTCACTTGCTCTTCATTTGTGTTCATCATTCTTCCTCAAATGAGGTGTGTGGTGTGGTGATGAACACTGCAAATGAGTGTCAAAAACTGAGGCCCTTACATTGGCGATTTCCCTCTTCATCCTTGTCCACCAAAACTTCTGTTTCAAATTTTGGTACATCTTGTTACTTCCGGGATGAATGGAAAACTTAGACAGGTGGGCTTCATCCAAGATCTTATTCCGGAGTTTCATATTACGCGGTACCACTATACGGTCGTTGAACCATATTGTACCGTTCTCATCCTTCCGGAAACATTTCACTTCTCCGTTGTCTAGTCTTCTCTGTATGTGAGACATACCTCTGTCTCTTCTTTGGGCCTCAACAATCTCTTCACGGATCGTTGGAATGAGCGCGAGATTATAAAGCGCGCCATACGGAATGACACGGAGGCTGGGTTCTTCGTCTTCTAACTCAGCAGCCGCTAAGTTGTGAACGCGGGCTTTCCGGCTCAGCGCGTCGGCAACCACGTTTGCTTTTCCCGGATGATAGTGGATCTTAAATTCATAATCTTTTATGAGCTCCAACCATCTCCGTTGTCTCATATTCAGCTCCTTCTGCGTGAAGATATACTTCAGGCTTTTATGGTCGGTGTAGAGGTGAACAAGATTACCAAGTAGGTAATGCCTCCACATCTTTAACGCCAACACTACTGCAGCAAGCTCAAGATCGTGAGTTGGATAATGCTGCTCGTGGTTTCGCAGTTGACGAGACCCATAGGCGACTACACGCCCTTCTTGCATCAGAACACAGCCGAGACCGATACCGGATGCATCACAGTATACATCAAATGGCTTCGTTGTGTCCGGCTGGGCAAGAACTGGAGCTGTTGTGAGATGTTTCACCAAAGTTTTGAATGCGGCTTCACATGCTGCATTCCACATGTATTTAGTGCCCTTCTTCAGCAGCTCCGTCATTGGTTTAGCAATCTTTGAGAAACTCGGAATAAACCTCCGATAATACCCCGCTAAACCTAGGAAACTTCGGACCTCATGGACTGATTTGGGAGATGCCCACTTCAGCACTTGTTCAATCTTGCTGGGGTCCACGGCAATACCTTCTGCTGAAATAATATGGCCTAGGAAAGGCACTTGATCGATCCAGAACTCGCACTTGCTGAACTTGGCATATAACTGGTGCTCCCGCAACCGTTGTAGCACAATACGCAGATGTTCAGCGTGCTCTTCTTTAGATTTGGAGTAAACCAATATGTCGTCGATGAATACCACGATGAACTTGTCTAACTCCGGCATGAACACAGAATTCATCAAGTACATGAAGTGTGCCGGAGCGTTGGTTAACCCAAATGACATGACGAGGTACTCATAGAGTCCGTATCTCGTCGAGAAAGCTGTCTTCGGTATGTCCTCCAGTCGGATTTTGATTTGATGATATCCCGACCGAAGATCCATCTTCGAAAATACCTTTGCACCCACAAGTTGATCGAACAGGATGTCGATGCGGGGCAAAGGATACTTGTTCTTGATTGTGACAGCATTGAGAGGACGGTAATCAACACATAGTCGTAGTGTTTCGTCCTTCTTCTTAACGAACAGCGCAGAGCAACCCCAAGGTGAAGAACTTGGCCGTATGAAACCCTTGCTCATGAGTTCATTCAGTTGCTCTTTCAACTCCGCTAGCTCGTTAGGTGCCATCTTGTAAGGCCTTCGTGAGATAGGCGTCGTTCCCGGCGCCAGCTCAATCTTAAACTCGACGTCCCGCTCGGGCGGCATGCCCGGTAAGTCATCAGGAAATACGTCAGGATAATCTCGTACCACCGGAATATCTTCAAGCTTCAGTGCTTCCGTGTGGTAGGCCTCTACCATATCTGGATCTTCGCTGCCCAAAAACAGCGTGTGCTGTCCATGAATCGGCGAGTCAATCTGGACAGTCCGGTTACCGATATTGAGAATGGCACCGTGACGATTTAACCAAGACATCCCCAATATAATGTCTATCTTCTGCCTATCCAACATAATCAGCGATGTTAGGTATACTTTCCCGCCCAAACACAATGCTGCTCGGGACACAATCTGATTGGCAGAGATACTTCCTCCTGGTGAACGTATAAGTAAACTCGTTGTGGGAGTATTGGTGGATAGTTGGTGCTGATCCACGCATGTTTTGCTGATAAAATTGTGGGTTGCACCTGAATCGAAAAGTACCAGCACGGGCATGTTTTTGAGAGCAAACATGCCTGCTAACACCGGTGCTCCTTCCGGGACATCCTCAATAGCAAGATGTTGCACACTCCAGGATTGCAATGCTGTTATGTTGACCTGATCAGGTGGCGGCATACCACCTGACGATGATGGCTGTCTGGTGTTCACCAACTTCTCCCGGCATTCCTGCCTAAAATGCCCAGAACGGTGGCAATAAGAACACGGAGGTTTCCCCGGTTCTTCGTTGACTTGTGGTGGAGGAGTTGATGTACTTGGCTGCAGCAATGATGCCACAGGTGTCATTCGTTGCTGCGGCAAAGGTGTTGCTTCAAGACAAGATTCTTGAGCAGGAAATCTGTACGGAATTGATCTCACTGGCGTTTGCCATCTTCCATCGGATGGTGTGTGATACACCACAGGGTATTTACGAGGAACGACTGGTGTGTCTTCCTGCACATCCCCCCGGTTCCTCTTCTCTGCTTGACACTCAAGTGTCGCTTGTTCTTGCAGCAGAGCAGCACTGATCAACTCGGTGTAACTGCCTTGATTGAACAAAGCTAACTTCTCTTTTAGTATGGCACTCAAGCCATAGAAAAAGTAGTCACACATTGCAGCTTCGCTCGTCGCATAAGCAGGAGCATATTGTGCCAGAAGGTTGAATCTTCGGACATAATCGAGGACACTCATGTCCCCCTGCTTCAAGTTTCTGAATTATTGCTGTTGGGCCTTAATAAAACCCATAGGAATGTGACGAGCCCGGAATGCTTCACGAAATTCCGTCCATTCCACTTGATGACCTTCCGGAACGGTGGCGAGATACGCAAACCACCAATTTCCGGCGGCTCCATGGAGCTGTTGAGCTGCAAATGATGTCTTCTGATACTCGTCGCACTCAAACACTCCAAACTTGGACTCCATAACTCGAAGCCACTGATCAGCTTCCACTGGTTCATGGGCTTCCGTGAAGATTGGCGGTTGTGTCGCCAAGAAATCCAAGTAGGCGTTCCGATGTGGAACGTCCTGTTGTGCACGCTGGAGTAAGCCCTGTTGTACCAAGGCTTGGAGTAGTCTTGTGTTCTCTTGACTTGACTCGACCATCTGAGCCATGACATCCGCCCATACCATTGATGGCGGTGCCCGTGGTGGAGTCGAGTCATCACCGTCTTGGCGAGAACTTTCAGCCCTACTCGGAGTCTGAGTACGCACCATACTGCAAAAGCGTAATTTTTGAGGGGAGTCAAAACATGATCTCAGCAGTATGTGAAAGTATGTAAAACATGAACATGCTAAAACTTTATGAAAGCATAACAAAATTTCATGTTTACACATCTTTCTAAAGCTAACAGAAAACTATCCCCATTTGCTGTACAGAACCGACCTTTCCGTACTTAACCCAGATTTGGATCCAGTTACCAGCATTTTCAGAACTCAAGTCGAACACCAAAGTTAAAGTTAACTTCAGTATCTTTCCATCGAGTACCCACATGCCTCTGGATCATCTTTGAAACAAAAGTTAGGATTGTTCAAAGTTGACAGAATTTTCTGGCTAAATTTTGCCAGCACCTCCTTTGTATGTGGCTGTTTTCATCACAGTTTTACATACAAATGGGGTACAATTCTGAACAAACTATGAACTACAAAATCGTTGCAAGTTTCATAAGCTTTCCAATGGTGTATCATATGACCCTTAGAAATTTCTCTACAGATTGTGACGGCTAATTTACAGCAACATCCCGAGAAGTTTGCAGCTGCTCTGTTTTCCGAACAGTTCGGATTCATCTGGACATTCGACCAAGTTGGTGTCGGATTTGGCTCTGGAGTTCTACAGAAAAGTTGTAGAGCACTTAGTAACCTTTCCAGAACGGTATCAAACACCTCCATTGGTTCAAGCTAATCAGAGTTACTCTCTGTTAAAGACCAGAAAATTTTCTGTCTGAACAGAGAACTCTGTCTTTGAGATCAAAAGAAGCCTAACAAGTCTTTTCTTTGAAACTTAGTTCAAATGAAGAGCCCAGTAACCAATATGTGCTTTATCACATCCATTTTTAGTTTGGAAGTTAGTCATGAATGATTTCTTCATAGGTAAGAATACTATCCAGTGTAGTACGGTGACGATGCACCGTAAGACATATGACGGTACTACGTCGCCTCACCAAAGAAAAACCTAACCGGATTACACCGGCATATACGTATCCTTAGGTGGCACTAAAACGGTCACTCGCAAACGTGTTCTACACGCACTAAGGTTTTCGTGGTTAGTTCCTGCATAAAACACACTCAATCATCAGGTTCGGCTGCACACCGAACCCGGTATCCATAACAGTTTGTACACCAGGCCGTCATCACTCGCCCAGGTGTTCTCAAGCCAAACACGCCTTGAGCTACGTGTTCACGTTACTGACCATGTGACAGGGTCTCCCAAATTGCACCACGCACGCCTGGGACAGACGCTGCTCGAATACCCCAAACGACATGAAGAGTCATAGAGGATACTAAAGCGAGCCGGGTTACCTACCACCCATGAGGCTCCACCCTTCAGCTTGTGCGCACTGGTGGACAGCGCATACGTGCACCCCCAAGACATAGACGTCCCGAGATGCACGATTTTCCGACATAACACATAAGTTATGTTGCCACCTTCATAATATGCTAATAGTAGTCCTTATGTGGGCCTAGTACCGTTATCTCACCGTATCCTAAGTTTTTGACATAATATGATGCTCAATCCGTGCTCTGTTCCCAACGCAGCTCTGATAACATGTGAAACAGCTCTGATACCACGCTGAGACGGCCCCACATGACCTCGTCGGGTGGTTCCGTGTTATGCGGCACCCAACAGCACACGGGTCGATGAACACACATCATATTACATAAATAGTTTGCGGAAGCGTACAAGATTGTTTTACAAATAAGTATATCAGAGTAAACTACAGCGGAAGACTATCACTCTCACGAATCATGTCTAAACTAGCAACAAAGAAACGGTCCAGCCCGCGGACGTTTCTTACTAGCAACACGAAGATCAATCTGCAGCGGCGAGGATGCTCTTTGAGTAAGCACTCGGAGGTTCCCGAGTCTCATCGGCATCCCTTTTCATAAGCATCGAGTCAATTACCTGCAAAACAACTCGGATAGCATCCGTGAGCATAACGCTCAGCAAGACTTAACCGTCACCCTAAACATGAAACTCTAAGTGAGGTTATGAACCTAACATAGGATGGCATAAGCATAATTAAACTCGCCTAAAAGTGAATCCTTACTTTCAGATATTAATTGCAGCATTTTAAGTAACCCTGGGCATGCCACATCGGGAGTCCACAATTAAACAAGAAACGCTTTTCCCCCGATGTAAATTGCTCATGGCATAAAAGAATCGAGTTTGCACTAGCCTATTCATCAAGCTCCAATACAAGGTAGAATAATACTTCACATCAAGATGATTAGTTCCTTTCTCATGCAAGTTCTTACTACGTCACGACTGTGAGAACAAGTATGCTCGGTCCATTCCGCGAGCGATGGTGATTCGAATCAATAACACCCGGACTACACGACACGTACGCCCGTACTCGACGTTGCCTACAACAACCATCACTGACGTCGTACGTGGCAGCCTTTCCCCCGTTACACCCCCGCTGAATCGATCAAGTCGCCCCGTACAGTAGCTACTCTCATGGTGCACCTTCTGACGTGAGATGTCATGAGAATATTCCCCACATACTGCACACCGGCCGTCCGCCTGAGGCGACCCGAAAAGTCCCAATGACAGCTTCCCGAGGTACATCGGTTTACTGGGTCCCATACAGCCAGCATGAGTCCGGTACACAACTCAAACTTGTTCAACAGGGCCGCATACGGATCGGTCCTTGACCGACACGGACAGGTCTACAGCACCCAGGCCCCTATGTCCTGCTGCTCCTACAACCTTCCGGTCTCAACTTTAACTTGCTAATTCAAATACGAACCAATCCCATATGCCACTGTTGTTCCTAAATCTGCGAGTAGCATCTCACCACTCATCTTCTACCGAACCGTACTTAAGCATGGCAGTTCTACACGGTGAAAGACACCTACCCAATACTCCATGGGTCAGTTGGCTATGCAAGAGGAGTATCAAACACTAGACCTAATGCACTGTTCAAATCTTAACCAAAGGTGAATACAAAGTAAAAACTTAACAGCTGTTAAATGCAAACCGGAGCTTGCCTGTTTTGCTGGGTAGTCGTATATAAGCAGTTAGTATTCTTGCAGATCCACCCTTGACTCTCCGGAGCTTGATCCACTTCGATGAATTACTCCTTTGAGTCCCCTTCGTTGTGGTTCCTATTGAAACGCATATGCACATATTTTATAGAATGTAATGGAAAGAAGTTATAGAATTACTTTCTTAAGAACAGAGGTTGTGTGGAAAAGCCAAGCATGGCTTGGTTTGCCTCTGTTGTGCAAAGAACAGAATTAAACTAATTTGACCTTAAGGCCCTTAGCTATACACTAACCCTTTTCTCTAATGAACATAATAGATAAGCTGAAAAGATTTGAGTGCAACTGAATAACAAGAACTCCAATGGCCTCAAAACTTTTACAGCAGGTTCTATACTACCTAAGGATTTAGCTTGCCAAATTGCAGCTAATGTGGAGTCATATTGTGTCCTCCATAATTCTCACAATATCTCTTATGTATTTTTCCCTTATACATAAGTATGGAGAATAAGAACAGGGAGTTCCAGGACTCATCTTGGGCTGATAATTTACATGTGAGTTCTTGATCACATGAGAGTCATCTGATCCAAAATTCAGCCCTTTTACATGGGTAGTTCTCCCAGAACAATTCTTTAAGCATTTGTACTCAATAGAATTAATTCTGTAGTAATGTGCATTTGCATGCCCAACTAAGTGAACTACAATTCCAAGTATGTCCCAGAGAGATTGCCTAAACTTTCCTATGATTTTTGGAGCTATGGATTGCTCAGAACAGATTTTTGAAGTGGGAAACATTTTCTGAAAATGTTTCTGGACTCTTATGAACACAGCAGATTGTTTTTAGCAAATTCCTATACAAATGATCTTCAAATGAGCTGAAAATTTGCTATAAGGTCAAAAATATGCTAAAGAATATTCTGGCAAAATTTGGGTATTTTTGGATAAACCAAACACCCTCAATAATTCTTTTTCATGAAACCTTCCAAGAATTTTCCAGAATTACATAATTCGTTTCATACAAATTGGGTTGTAGATTTGGACAGAGCTATTCAATATGAATCCAACCCAATTTGAATCACTAAATTTGGTGATTCCTAGCAAGAGTTATGAGGTTCTAAAGTTTGGGGAAAAATTCTGAAATTGACCTCTGCTTATTTTCCCATTTTCAGAGACATAAGGAATTAACACCACATTTGGCCAAGCAAATGAGGTCCAATGCTTCTGAAAATTTTACTGGAGTTCAAGTATTTTTGGAAGACTCTCCTGCCCAAATTTGGGGATTTTCCAACACATAGAACTCCTGGAAAAATTCCCACAAGCTTTTCATTCTATGAATTAATGAGCCAAAACCAGGGGTTTTCATAATTATTGGGTTGTACCTCTGGATAGTACTCCCTTAAAGGAATCCAACAAAATTTATCTCACTATTTTTGGAGCTTCCTACACCATGTTATGCATTTTACAAGTTTGCACAACTCTCTATTTGATTTTAAACAGCACAGTCGCGCGTGGGGCCCACGGGTCAGGTGCTTCTTCACCCTCCCGCCAGAGCCCGCGGGTGCACACCGGCAGAGAACTTGGCATGGCTCGTTCTCCCTCATTTCTCCACCAAATAAGCTCCGGTTTCGCCCTACATGCTTCTGGGAACGTGGCGCAGCTGCCGGGCAAGGTTTCCCCGCGTGAAAACGGCTGTAGGTGGGTCGGCACCGGCGGGGCGGCTCGGGAGCTCGATATGGACGCGTTCCAGCGTGTCCAAGGCATCTCCCGGCGAGCTACGATGTCCTACAGCATCCCTATGGTTCTAGGAACATGGAACGGAGATCAGATCGTGCAGGAAGTGACTGCAACCTAGTCGTCACCGTGGACCATGGCAGTTTTGGCCGCCGGCGATGATTTCTCGTCGCCCGGGGCATAGGAGGGTCGGTTTCCTTTGGTTTTCGGCGTGGGAGGGCGCCAGGACATCTAGTTGCTGTGTTTTGAATTGTAGGAGGTATGATCAATCGGTTTGGGAGAATTTCACGAATTAAACACGGTCGGTTCTATACGTGCGCCGGTGCCAAAAATCGAATTCTGGCGAGCCGCCGTTGGGGGAGAGCAGGAGGACGACGGGATGAGGATCAGTACCTCCTGGTGCACCTCTGTGGCCTCTTGAGCCTGCCGGAGAGGCGCTGGGCTGGCCGGGAGACAGGGAGCAGGGGAGCAGCGCGGTGAGGTGCTCGGCTCTCAGTTTGTTTGCGAGGAGAAGAAAGCAATTGTGCCTTGCTTCGGCCGGCGGGGGCACGTGATTACGTTGGAGGCGCGGCCAGGACCGACCCCAGGGCGCCAGCGCATGGAGACCGGCAGCAGGAGCTGTCGCCGGCAAGCTGCTCGGTGGCGCTCGCGAGCTGCTCGTGAAAAGTCCCCACCGAGAGCAAAACTTAGGGAGTAAGTCTCCTCCTTTAGCTCTATGACCTGTGGGTCCCACCCCCCATTTCTTCACCAAATATCTTCTCAAGCTGATCTTTTCACTCCCCAAAATGCTAAGTTTTAAAAAGGTGGGCTAGAATTTGAATTCTTCAAATTCAGTTTGAATTTGCAAGACTAAACCTAAATTTGGTTTAGAATTTGCAATTTCTTCTATTTTAGTTCTCTTTTAAGCCCACCCTACAAATGGAAAGTTGGTGAGCAAACTCCTCCCTATGATCCCATCTATATGGCTGCATTTTTATTCAAAGTCCTTGACCACCTCATGTGTGAACTTTGAATTTTCAAATCTGAATTTTAAACTCACATGCAAAGAGGTATTTAACTCCTCATTGGTCCAACACTTTTAAATAAAAAGGTGAACCTCATGTTGGATGTTCATCCATGTATTACCTTGCATGAAGAAAAGTTTTAGCAAGTCCCATTTTTCATGTCTTTGCCACACGTATGAACTCACACTTTAGTTTTAATTCATACACATTTTTGGGACTTTTACACATACACATAATTCATACACAGATTGGTATCAGAGCCACGTTGACCGTAGGACGCAAGCCTAGGTGGAATGGACACTCTAAAACACATAGGCACACCCCTCTAAACTACTATTTTCAAAAATTGCTTGCTGCTGCACTTTTCTTGTCAAGACAGCCACCGCAAAATGCTATTTTTAGCCCCTTTTTTTTCTCTTCTTTTGGACAGCAACACCTTTGCTTTCTTGCCCTATAACTTCTGAAGTTTTGGAGTTATTTCTTGCTTCTCTAAAGTTTATCATGTCTTATTATAAGATGCCGGTGACTAGGAGAACCAGCGCCATCTAACCCTACATGGACTGCCGACTCACCATGGCGTGCGCCCATGTATGGACCACCTCCGTCACACGGCGAGAACAGCACCGGTTCACATGATTAAGTTTAGGATTCTCATAGAATAAGCTGTAGCAGGAACGTTTAAATTGTAGTAGTGTGAATAGGAGTGGTGTCTTGAACTTTTGTGATGATTGCTTGTGTTTGTGTGCTGGTGTGGGTTGTGGGACGCTTCGGCGAATATCCACATCCACACATAGTGGAGAGAGGTGAGATGCTTCGGCATGTGTTCACATCCTCATATAGGCTGTTAAAGAAGATATTTAGTTATACCCCTTGATGCATATAGTTGGGGGTCAATCTAAATTTCTCTTTTCTATTCTACCCAACTCTCTCTCACAGATGGTGAGGGAAAATGCGAGCCGCCAATGGAGGAACATTCGTGGCCACCCTGAACCACAAGAGGATGGCAACGTTGAAGTTCCTGAAAATGCTAACCACGGGGCTGATGCAAACAACCTTGAACGGTTGATGGCGATGCAGAACCAGCTCATGCAAACCATGATACATACTTTGGGACAGCTGCAAGCCAACAACAACAACAATTCTAGAGTGGGAGGTAGTATGAGATCAGCCCCACCAAAATTTATGATGGACAAAATAGATGAGGATAAGGTGGAGGGTACTATGGAAGATTTTAAGTTTGGAAAAGATTTAAGTACTACGAAAGAGAAGAGAATGGCTAAAGAACAAGATGATGATTGCCTTGATATCTCTTGGGATGTGAATGAAGATGATCTGCTAGAGGAGGATGAAAACTTACTTGAAGTATCTAGCGGGAAAAGTAATCAGAGGGTGATGATGGCAAGGTGTAGCATACCACCAATGATTAATAAGGGTGATGAGAGACCAAGCTATAAAGATAGGATTATCTTCTCTGATTTATCAAATGTGGTGAGTCAAGGGGCTGAAAAAAGGTGTATTGAGAACTTGAATCTAGTGAATGACAAGCAGAAGCTCGTAATGACTAGACAAAGCAAAAGACTGGAGAACAAAATGAAGGGCGCTGCAAAGGATGATGTGAAGGGCCAGGAAGGAAGTGAAGAGAAAGAAGAGCCTTCAAAGAAAAGAGGCTATGAAGGTATGTCAAACTCCAGTTCTAATTCTTTTGCTATGCTTGCAGTAGATGATATTGTTGAATTAGCAAGTAATATGGGTGTTAATTTTGGAACAAGTGATTTTGATAAAATAGATATGCTAAAAGATATAGAATTGGCTAAGATGGCTTTAAATGATAAATCTAAACAAATGGCTAAGATTGTAGAAGTGGCCGATAAGGAAGTAAATAATAAACTAGAAGAACAAGTGTTCCTAGAATGGATAAATGAGGAGTCCGAAGATGGAGAATACATAATGGTTGAATCAAAAAAACAAAAAAAAAGTAAAGTTAAATCTGGAGATAAAAGCAATTTTAGGCTGAGAAGAAGCAAAAGAGTAGGGCCATCAATATATCGTAGTTAAGGCCAACAGGAAGATCCTGGGCCTAGAGAGAAATTCAAAAGCATTTCAAAATGATTGGCCTATTTTGGAATTGTAGAGGTATAAAGAAAAAAGGATTGAATTCTTTCATTCGAGACCTGATGAAAGAATTTTCTTTTGATTTCATATGTGTACAAGAAACTATGCTGAAAGATTTTAGTGATAAAGTTTTCAGGGCAATAGATCCCGATAAAAGTTTGTCTTGGTATATCATTCTGGCTAGAGGGAGATCGGGCGGAATAATATCAGGAGTTAATATAGAAAGATTTGAGATTAGAAATTCTCGAGAGGGCGAGTATATATGCCAATTGGATATTATGGATAAGAAGTTAAGGCGGTGTTGGAGTCTATTAAATGTATATGGAGCAGCACATGAGGAGAACAAAGATGAATTTTTGGAAGAACTTCTTTTATTTTGTAAGGGGATGGCTTTGCCGTACTTGATTGGAGGAGATTTTAATATAGTCAGAAATGCGAGTGAGAAGAACAAAAAATTTATTCCTAATAGACATTCTGATTATTTTAATGATATTATAAATATATGTGATCTTAGAGAAATTAAAATCTCCGGGGGCAGGTTTACTTGGTCAAATAATCAAAAGAACCCCACTCTAGATGTGTTAGATAGAGTGTTTATGCCTATGGAATGGGAAAATATGTTCCCTCTAGTTATGGTACTTAAGAAACCTAGAGACATAACAGATCATAATCCTTTGATTGTGGACACTAAGGATGAGAAATGTGAGAAAGTCTTCTCGTTTCATTTTGAAATGTCCTGGTTATCTCACCCTGAATTTATACCTAAGTGCGAGGAATTATGGAGAGAACCAACGAAGGACACAAACGCTTTGAGCAGAGTGTTATTTAAACTCAAAAAGATTAAAAAGCATTTGAAGGGTTGGGGATATAACCAGGCAGGCAATATTAAAAAAAGGAAAAAAGAAATCCAAGATAGAATAAAGAAACTTGAGGAAAAAGAAGAAAACATGCCTCTCTCGGAGGAGGAAATGGTGGAGAGAGTTTATTTACAAAAAGAGATGTTAAGTATTCTAGAAATGGAAGAACTCTATTGGTATAAAAGAAGCCATCAAACTTGGCTCATTAAAGGGGATCTAAACACAGAATACAATCATAGAATAGCCAATGGGCGTAGGAGGAAAAATTTTATATACAATCTTAAAGAGGGCGATAAAGTAATACAAGGCACTGATGATTTATTATTACATGCAACACAGTATTACAAAATGTTGTTCGGGAGAGAGGGAAGTTAAGTACCTAATATAGATGCAAATCTATGGGCGGATGAAGAGAATATTTCCAGCAATGATAATTTGCAGTTAACAAAACCTTTCGAAGAAGGAGAGATGAAACATGCTCTTTTCATAATGGAAAAAACAAGGCAGCTGGGCCTGATATGATACCTATAGAGTTCTATCAAGTATGCTGGAATTTTATTAAAAGTGACGTTATGGAATTATTTCATGATTTCTATAGTGGAAATTTGGAAATGAAGAGAATTAACTTTGGAATAATTACCCTATTACCAAAGATTAAATGCTGAAAGAATACAACAGTTTAGACCTATTTGTTTACTAAACTGTTTATATAAGTGGTTTACTAAAGTTTTGACTCTAAGACTTGAATATGTAGCGAATAAAATCATACATAAGGTCCAATCTGCTTTTATTCCTGGTAGGAATATAATGAACGGAATTTTGAGTTTGCATGAAGTTTTGCATGAAACAAAAATCAGTAAAAATGAAGGGGGTATTATTCTGAAGGTGGATTTTGAAAAGGCCTACGACAAGGTGAATTAGGATTTTCTTTTCTCCTGTATAAAGGCTAGAGGATTTAATACGATTTGGTGTGGTTGGATAAGAAAGGTAGTGACCAATGGAACATTAAGTGTGAAAATAAACAACAAAGTTGGTTCATACTTTCAAAGTTTTAAGGGTGTGAGGCAGGGAGACCCTTTATCTCCTCTTCTGTTTAATATTGCAGCTGATTGCTTAGTTAGAATGGTTCAAATGGCTCAAAAATAATCTGTTTAAAGGATTAGCAGACACATTGGTGTGCAATGGTGTTGCTATTTTCCAGTATGCTGATGATACAATTTTTTGCATGAAAAATGATGTGGGAGGTGCTAGAAATGTTAAACTGTTACTGTCCATTTATGAACAGATGTCGGGGTTAAAGACTAATTTCGATAAAAGTGAAATATTTGCTATAGGATGTGATGATAATACTGCACTCAATTTTGTCCAAATTTTTAATTGTCAAGTCGGGGGGTTTCCTATCAAATATCTTGGAGTTCCTATCTCAGTCAGTAGGCTCCATGTTAATGATTGGATGTTAATGGAAAGCAGAATCTTGAAAAAGATGGAAGGGTGGAAAGATAGCTCCCTATCCATGGCTGGTAGAATTGTGTTGATAAATACATGTTTATCTAATGTTCCAATGTATCATATGTCTATGTTCTTGCTCCCCAAAACAGTGATTGAAAGAATTGATAAGTATAGAAGGAAATTTTTATGGCAAGGGGGACATGACAAAAAGAAATATCACTTAGTGAAATGGGATATTATATGTAAAAGTAAAAAGAAAAGAGGAATTGGAGTTAAAAATCTGAGGAAAATGAACATTAGCCTTTTAGTAAAGTGGTGGTGGAAGCTAGAAACAGAAGACGGGACGTGGCAAGATCTGATTAGAGCTAAATATATATGGGGTAGACCTATAGGTCTAATAAAAGATAGGAAAAATGATTCCCCATTTTGGTCTGATTTATTGAAAGTCAAACAAATATATATAGGTGGTAGGAAATACATTTTGGGGAAAGGAGATAGGATAAGATTTTGGGATGATGCATGGTTATTCGATAAACCTTTGAGTATTTTGTTTCCAGTTCTGTATGAATATTGTGTTGATCCCAATATAACAGTTGCAAAATGTGCAGCTGAGGAGTGGGTTATCCACTTTAAATGGAACTTAATAAGGTTCCTGCATGATCAGTGGTATAATTTGGCAATCTTACTTAATAAACAAAAAATCTCCGAGCATGATGATGGAGTGAAATGGTTATGGAACAGATCTGGAGTGTTTTCTGTTAGGTCAGTATACAATCATTTAACTAGAAATGAAGCTGGGTCTGGACACAAACGTGTTTGGAAGGCCAAATTGCCACAGAAAATAAAAACATTCTTGTGGTT
The DNA here is from genome assembly GCA_030760725.1 of Neostapfia colusana. NCBI lineage: Eukaryota > Viridiplantae > Streptophyta > Magnoliopsida > Poales > Poaceae > Neostapfia > Neostapfia colusana. The sequence continues at coordinate 122,806,211 of JASWHV010000001.1, read as the reverse complement.
GATGGAGAATAGTGCAATTTTAACAAAGGATGTTATGAGGAAAAAGAAATGGAAAGGTGATATGACATGCTATTTTTGCAAGGAAAATGAATCGATGAATCATTTGATGTTTGAATGCTAGGTAATGAAGGTGGTTTGGGGTGTGGTTGCTTTTGCCTTGATGGTGCATATAGACCAAACAATCTGGATCAATTCTGGTCTTGGATCAAGGATACCTAACCAAGTGGTGAAAAATTTTATGCGTTGGGTCTAGGAGCTATCTGTTGGGCTGCATGGAAGGCCAGAAATAGAGCTTGTTTTGATAAAAAGCTGATTAAACATCCTAGTGACATAATCTGTCATGCATGTTCCTTTTCGAATTTTTGGGCAGGGCTGTACCCAGAGGATATGCAACAGTTCATCAGGGATGGTGCTGATACACTGCTGAAGGCGGCTATAAAGGTGATGAAACAACAGGAAGGACACATGCTACTCCCGGTGCCTGAAGAAAAAAAGGAGGATGAGGAGAGCAAGAACGATGAATAAGAAAAACGTTGTGAAGACCACCCAGGGATGTAATAAAAAGTCTGTGCTGTGATGTTGTTTCTCTGGTGTGGAACTAGTGTAATGGCATGTGTCGAAGTGTGTTGTCGACACTTCCCCCGGGCCTGCTCTGGGCAGCCCGCGGAGGTTCTTTTTCGGAGGGGATGGTCACTCACGGAGAGCTTACGCGTTAGGGACGATGGAAGGAGAAGCTTGACATAGAGATTTTTACGTGGTTCAGGCCGCCGGAGCGTAAAACCCTACGTCCACGGTGAGCAGAGATGCTCGTTGTATTGCCTGATGCTCAGAACCGGAGTTCTGAGCTTGAGGATGACCTGAGTGCTAGAATGTCTAAGGAGCAAGTGTGCAAAGAGTCGAACCCTCAGGTGTGAATGGCTGAGGAGCGAACCCTTGCTAACGTCGCCTACCCGAGCCTTTTATAGTCCAAGGCTCGGGTGGCTTACAAGGTGGGCCCGGGACCCGACAGGTGGTCCCAGGGAGATTGCCTGCCATCTACCGTATATTGTAGTTACGTCGGTAGTTGTCTCTGGCAAAAAGGCTTCTGAGTCTTCGTTCTGCCGCCCTGCCCATGCCGCAAGCTAGTCATAGTGGTTGATGATGGCAGGGGCGGCAGGGGATGTCTTGTCACCGTGTTTATTGGCGTACAACCTCTGACACGGCGTGCCAGTCTTCACTGCGACGTGACTGGGCGCAACGGCACCTGACAGAGGCGTGCTCCGCGTCTCCGCGCCTTGGCAAGGCGCGGGTCTTGAATACCTTGTACGGGAAAGGTATGGCGCGTCTTTACTCTCGCTGCCTACCGCGCGGGGGCAGGTAGCGCGGCTCTGCTGGCCACGTGGCGGGCCCGGAGCTCTCCTCTGAGGAGAGGGTGGTCCAGCCCCGCTGGACGCGTGGAGCCTTCGAAACTCTCCCCGCGGTGGAGGGAGGTCCGGCTCTGCTGGCCACGTGGCGGGCCTGGGGCTCTCCTCTGAGGAGAGGGAGGTCCGGCCCCGCTGGACACGTGGAGCCTTCGGAGCTCTCCCCGCAGTGGAGGGAGGTCCGGCTCTGCTGGCCACGTGGCGGGCCCGGAGCTCTCCTCTGAGGAGAGGGAGGTCTGGCCCCGCGGGACACGTGGAGCCTTCGGAGCTCTCCCCACGGAGGGGGGAGGTCCGACTCTTTTGGCCAAGTGGCGGGCCCGGAGCTTTCCTCTGAGGAGAGGGAGGTCCGGCCCCGCAGGACACGTGGCGCCTTCGGAACTCTCCCTGCGGAGGGGGGAGGTCTGGCTCTGTTGGCCACGTGGCGGGCCCGGAGCTTTCCTCTGAGGAGAGGGAGGTCCGGCCCCGCGGGACACATGGCGCCTTCGGAACTCTCCCTGCAGAGAAGGGCGAGGTCCTTCGATGAGGACATCACAACAGTGGATACTTACATTGATATACAAGGACCAATCACAAGAGGACGAGCACGGTTACTAAATCAGCAGGTGAACTCGTTCCTAACTTCCTACCCATGTGATTTTGAGAATGGATTGCTATTGAATGGTTCAATTGTTATTAGGAACCATGGACATGATCAGCAAGTAAAGGGAGGAGGATTTGGGGACGTGGAGAATCATATGGGACGTCCACAAATTGATGGAAACAGTCACCAACTCGGACTCGAGTTCAACTCGGAGTCCAGGAGCAGTACATCTTAAAACGGACGCCCAGGATGCATACGGACTCCGTTTTTGACGTTCCACATATGCATGGAAAGATGAGAAGATAAACTTTGCAATGGTTCTGGTTCCACATTAAAATTGGCCAGGAGTAGTTGGGAGTTGTCGAAACAAGTTGAATTCGGAGTTCTGTCCGTTGTTGCACCACCGTATTGGGCTTTTGGGCCTTGTATCCCGTATGAGTCCATTAGGGACGCGTCTAAGGGTCTTATAGTCGAACCCTAGCCTTTAAATACTGCAGCCGCTGGCCATATTTGGTGGGTTTTGCTTAGATAAACAGCCGCCGTTCTACGGTTTGTGTGAAACCCCAACTTCGTGATTTTCAGATCACATCTTCTACGTTCTTGCTCATGTTCTCGGTTGCACCTGCAGGGATTAGCCTTCTTGGCGAGGTCAAGCGTGTGCTGCACGGTTGATAACCAACGGAGCAGTGGTGTAGTGATTGCAGGGGTGTTCGAACTGCTCAAGTGCCGCGGATCATCAACGTCGAGTTCTCCACCTCAATCGACCTACCTTTCGGAAGATCCTGCCTAAACAACTCATCATTTGGTATCAGATTTCAGGTTGCCCGTGAGGTACTTTGATTTCTCACTAGATTAGATTTTTGTTTTTCATACCTAGAGTCCACAGAAAAAGCCACAAAAAAAAATATATCGTGTTACCGATTCCTAGACTATAGTTCCTGCAAGTTTCCGTTTTTCAGTTTTGCATTGTTGAGTTTGCATTCGTGTGGTCGAATCTTGTTGCTGGTTTAACTTTGTGTTTTTGGGTCGTAGTTATCGTTTTTCTTCCATGTTTTTCTTGCTGCTCACCTATTCCACAATCCCTAAACAACAAACTGAGCCACCAAGATCATCGGTTTGCCCTAGCTAGCCGCCTTGCGTGAACTCCCGCATTGCCAGCCCTAGAACAGGTGACAAACCATTGTGCCAGTCCTCCTTGATTCATCACACAACATCCCATCAGCCGTCGTTGCTAAATTCCGATTGTTTTTCACATCCTATTGCAAGATCTTTTTCAAAACCGAGTTTGAATCAACATAAAAAACAGTAACTCGGGTAGCCTACCTTAAAATGGCCATATCTTTTGCATACGGACTCGAAATCGGGTGATTTTTTTTCAAATTGATCTACTCAAAATTTCGCAACCGATTCTCCACTGCTTTGCCGTGTTCGGCGAAATTTGTTTGGCCAAATTCCCCTCGGAAGATAGACTATCCGGCCTCCAAAGTTTCAGCACAGATTTTAAAGAATCTTCCTGATTTTCTATATGCCACATCTTACATCCAATTGAGCTGAAAAGTTGTGTGCTTCCTATTTCTGTGCTCTCAAGTAAACAAAAAATATCAGAAAAAATATTAAAAAAAGGGAAAAAATAGTGAAGAGAGCACAGATATTAAAGCATTGACAGCACACACTTGAAACAGTTGACCTATACACTCGTGCTGTACTTATTGCTTATATCTTCCTGATCTTCTATTTGCCTCTCTACCGCCTTGTGTTGTGCTAGGCCTAGAACACTTGTTAACCAACAACAGTTCCTACATTGAATACTTATTCAACTTTGTTTTGTTGTTAACGATTTTCTTTGCTTATTAGCCAATATATTGTGCCATCCAAGCTCCACTTTTCCTCTTGAGCAGAACAGGTACCTTTGCAATCACTCCACGCTTCATTGGTTCTCACCGTCCACCATTTACCACCTGCTGTGTCGGTAAGAACACTTGTAAGAACGTGGTAAGACGCTTGAGAGAGAGAGAGAGAGATTGTTTCCTTCCTTCCACTTTTCACATTGCCACTATCCTTCGTAGTTGATACGGATAATATCTTTTTGTTGTCTTTTGTTTAATACTAACAATGGCAGAAGATAAAAGGGATGATGAATGTGTTCAACATGCTGAGTTGTGTGACATGATGAGGGAAATGACAGATATGTTCACCAAAACCCAAGCATCGACAGAGGCGTCATTGACGACCTTGAATTGCCAACTTGCTGATCTTGTTGTTCGAATGGATACTCTTGAGGCGCGGCTGCCTCTCGCTGAATATCGTGAAGACGATGCTTATAATATGGAAGATCATAACAATCAACCATGACTTCCACGTTATCTACGAGGTATGGGAGGTAATAATCGTTATAATTACAATGACCGTCATAACAATTTTAATCGCCCTCTTGATGATCCTTTTGCTAAAGTCAAATTTACTATACCCTCTTTTTCTGGTGCTTATGATGCTGAGGCATATCTTGATTGGGAGATGACAGTAGAGCAAAAATTTAATGCCCACCTTGTTCCTCAACAACATAGAGTTCGTCAAGCCACTAGTGAGTTTAAGGATTTTGCTATCATATGGTAGAATGAACTTGTTAAAACTAGAACTGATCCTCCAACATGGGTTAGATTAAAGGAAGCTATGCGCATTCATTTTGTTCCTCCTCCTTTTCAGCGGGACCTTCACAAAAATTGCAGCGCTTAGACCAAGGTAACATGTCCGTAGAGGACTATTATCAAGAGTTACAAAAGGGTATGTTGCGCTGTGGGGTAGTAGAGGACATGGATGATAAAATAGCTCGTTTTTATGGGGGGTTGAGGCGTGAAATTCAAGACATTGTTGATTATAAGGAATATGGTACTGTTAACAGATTATTTTAGCTGGCTATGTTGGCAGAAAAAGAATTGCAGGGCCGCCAACAGCAGCAGCACCAACGCATGAGGAGCACATTTACACCGCGTTCGACATCTACACCATCCAAAACAGCACCATCTTCGAGTTTTCCTACTGCCACTACACCATCCAATGGTGGCCAACGAACTTCATCTACTGCTCCATTTCCTCGCGCGCTGGAGGGCAGCAAGACGACACCATTCAAGCCTACGTCTTCCACTCCTTCCACAAGTTGAACTTCCAACATTAAGTGTCACCGCTGCCAGGGAGTTGGTCATGTGATGAAAGATTGCCCTAGCAAACGAGCATACATAGCACGAGATGATGGCGGGTATGATAGTACTTCGGATGTTGAAGATGAATATTTTCTTGCTACTAAAGCAGGACCAAAAGATGACCACTATAGCACAGATGAAGAGGTACTTGGTACTGCAGCAACGGAAAATTATAGAAGCATAATTGTGCAGCATGCTTTGAGCTCCAAAGTTGAGGAGGATGACAAGCTACAACGACACAATCTTTTTCACATGTTTCTCATCGTCAAGGACTGCCGCGTGCACACTATAATTGATGGAGGCAGCTGCAACAACTTGGTGAACACGGATGTGGTCAAGAAACTTGGGTTGACAACAAGAGCACACCCTCATCCATACCACATTCAGTGGTTCAACAACAGCGGTAAGGTTAGGGTAACACAAACAGCGAGGGTACATTTTTCGATTGGTTCTTACCATGATTTTGCTGATTTTGATGTCATACCTATGGATGCTTGTTCTCTTTTGTTGGGACGTCCTTGGGAATTTGATACGGATTCTATTCATCATGGTAGAACTAATAAATATACTCTGATGCATAAAGGAAAGAAAATCACTTTGCTTCATATGACTTTTGCTGAAATTGTAAATTTTGAGAAAAGTAAAACACGTGATGATAAGGCAACAAAATCACTAGACTCTGAAAAACAGCAAGTAATTAAGTTAAAATCACCTTCGTTGCTCACAACTAAATCTGACCTTGCTGATTTATTTAATACCAAGGGGATGTACTACGCTTTAGTATGCAAAGAAGCCATGTTTTCAATTCATGAAGTGTCCATTGCATTGCCCCCTGCTGTTGCTAACCTTTTGCAGGATTTTGCGGATGTGTTTCCCCCCAAGATACCCCCTGGATTACCACCTATGAGGGGTATTGAACATAAGATCGACTTGATTCCAGGGGAAAGTTTGCCAAATCGTGCGGCGTACAGGGCGAATCCGGAAGAGACAAGGGAAATTCAGCGACAAGTTCAAGATCTTTTGAACCGTGGGTATATTCGTGAAAGCCTTAGTCCTTGTTTTGTTCCTGTTCTTTTGGTTCCTAAGAAAGATGGTAGCTGGCGCATGTGTGTTGATTGTAGAGCGATTAATAACATCACTATTCGATATCGTTATCCTATTCCTCGCTTAGATGACATGATTGATAAATTGAGTGGTGCTATTATTTTCACAAAAAATGACTTGCGTAGTGGTTACCACCAAATTAGAATGGCACTAGGAGATGAATGGAAAACTGCATTTAAAACCAAGTTTGGACTTTATGAGTGGTTAGTAATGCCTTTTGGTTTAACTAATGCACCTAGCACTTTTATGCGATTAATGAACGAGGTTTTACGTCCTTTTATTGGAAAATTTGTGGTGGTTTACTTCGATGATATCCTCATTTATAACATGTCATATGACGAACATCTTAATCACTTATGTGCTGTTTTCAGTGTCTTGAGAGATGCACGTTTGTTTGGTAACCTCGAAAAGTGTGTCTTTTGCACCAATCGAGTTTCATTTCTTGGATATGTCGTTTCATCGCAGGGAATTGAGATGGATGAGCAAAAAATTGTGGCGATCACTAGCTGGCCAACTCCATCGACCGTCACGCAGGTGCGTAGTTTTCGTGGTCTTGCAGGTTTGTATCGACTCTTTGTGCGGAATTTCAGCACCATTGCAGCACCTCTCCATGAACTGACAAAGAAGGGAGTGCAGTTTCGATGAGGAGAACAACAGCAACAAGCTTTTGATGTTATCAAATCAAAGCTTACACAAGCACTATTGCTACAACTTCCTGATTTTGACAAGACATTTGAGCTAGAATGTGATGCAAGCGGCATTGGTATTGGAGGTGTTCTCATACAAGGAGGTAAACCCGTTGCATTCTTTAGTGAAAAATTGCATGGTTCTTCTCTGAATTATTCTACTTATGATAAGGATTGTATGCCTTAGTGCGAGTCTACAAACTTGGCAATATTACCTGTGGTCTAAGGAGTTCGTCATACATTCCGATCATGAATCTTTGAAGCATCGTAAGTGTCAAAACAATCTGAATAAACGACATGATAAATGGATTGAGTTCATAGAATCATTTCCATACATCATTAAGCATAAGAAAGGGAAGGAGAATGTTATTGCAGATGCATTATCTAGACGTTACACCATGCTGTCCCAACTTGATCATAAAATATTTGTTTAGAAACAATAAAAGGATTATATCCTACAGATTTGGACTTCAAAGATGCCTTTGAAAATTATAGATAAGGAAGAACATGGAATAAATATGTACCACAGGAGGGCCTCCTGTATCGTTCTAACAAGCTATGTGTTTCTGCTAGTTCCGTTCGCAGATTACTTTTGCAGGAAGCACATGGAGGAGGTTTGATGGGATATTTTGGAGTGAAGAAAACGGAGGACGTGCTGGCCACACACTTCTTTTGGCCAAAGATGAGACGTGATGTCGAGCGCTATGTGTCACGATGCACTACTTGCAATAAAGCTAAGTCTCAACTTAACCCACATGGTCTTTATATGCCTCTTCCTGTTCCTAGTGTACCTTGGCAGGATATTTCCATAGATTTTGTTTTGGGATTGCCTAGGACTAAGAGGGGGAGGGATAGTATTTTTGTGGCTGTTGATCGTTTCTCCAAAATGGCACATTTCATACCTTGTTATAAGAATGATAATGCCTCACACATTGCTGATTTGTTTATGACGGAAATTATTCGTTTACATGGTGTGACAAATACCATTGTTTCTGATCGTGATGCAAAATTTTTAAGTCATTTTTGGAGAACTTTGTGGTATAAATTGGGAACCAAGCTGCTGTTTTCAACCACATGTCACCCACAAACCGATGGATAAACTGAGGTAGTAAATCGTACTCTATCCACTATGTTGCGGGCTATTTTAAAAACAAATTTAAAGGGTTGGGAGGATTGTTTACCACATATAGAATTTGCTTACAACAGGTCAGTTCACTCTACTACAAAGGTAAGCCCATTCCAGGTAGTGTATGGTTTCAATCCCCGTGCTCCTATTGATTTATTACCTTTGCCTCCTTCCGAAACTATAAATTTGGATGCTACAAAATGATCCGAATTCATTCTTAAGATGCATGAAACTACAAGGAAAAATATTGAAAGGATGAATGAGATGTATAGAATTTCTGGTAGTAAGGGTAGAAAAGAAGTAAAACTTGAACCAGGGGACTTGGTATGGCTACATTTGAGAAAAGAATGATTCCCTCACTTGAGAAAATCTAAACTTATGCCACGAGCTGCTGATCCTTTTAAGATTGTTGAAAACATCAATGACAATGCATATAAGCTTGAGTTGCCTCCCGATTTTGGGGTTAGTCCCACATTTAAGATTTCAGATTTACGACCATACTTGGGGGAAGAAGATTATCTTGAGTCGAGAACGACTCCGATTCAAGAGGGGGAGGATGATGAGGACATCAGAACAGTGGATACTTACATTGATATACAAGGACCAATCACAAGAGGACGAGCACGGTTACTAAATCAGCAGGTGAACTCGTTCCTAACTTCCTACCCATGTGATTTTGAGAATGGATTGCTATTGAATGATTTAATTGTTATTAGGAACCATGGACATGATCAACAAGTAAAGGTAGGAGGATTTGGGGACGTGGAGAATCAGATGGGACGTCCACAAGTTGATGGAAACAGTCACCAACTCGGACTCGAGTTCAACTCGGAGTCCAGGAGCAGTACATCTTAAAACGGACGCCCAGGATGCATACGGACTCCGTTTTTGACGTTCCACATATGCGTGGAAAGATGAGAAGATAAAATTTGCAATGGTTCTGGTTCCACATTAAAATTCGCCCAGAGTCGTGGGAGTTGTTGAAACTAGTTGAATTCAGAGTTCTGTCCGGTGTTGCACCACTGTATTGGGCTTTTGGGCCTTGTATCCCGTATGAGTCCATTAGGGACGCGTCTAAGGGTCTTATGGTCGAACCCTAGCCTTTAAATACTGCAGCCGCTGGCCATATTTGGTGGGTTTTGCTTAGATAAACAGCCGCCATTCTACGGTTTGTGTGAAACCCCAACTTCGTGATTTTTAGATCACATCTTCTACGTTCTTGCTCGTGTTCTCGGTTGCACCTGCAGGGATTAGCCTTCTTGGCGAGGTCAAGCGTGTGCTGCATGGTTGATAACCAACGGAGCAGTGGTGTAGTGATTGCAGCGGTGTTCGAGCTGCTCGAGTGCCGCGGATCATCAACGTCGAGTTCTCCACCTCAATCGACCTACCTTTCGGAAGATCGGGCCTAAACAACTCATCATCTTTAGGCAGTTTCTCCTGTGCGCGGGGGTACCCCATATTGAGGGTACCGACAGTGGCCTCCGGGCCCATCTTGGGGGAGATAGCGAGCCCGAGGTGGGGCCCCTATCTCTTCAACTTCCCACACCTTCTTGAAGACCCGCTTTGACTGCTGCCGGAGCACGAACAGTCGTGGGATCGTGGGAGCGTGTGCCCTGCTTGATGGCTGCTTTTTTACTGCGGCAGTTCCCAAGGCTGCCACTTCTGCACATCGCAACGCCTTTTCGGGAACCGCCGAAGCATCCTGCCGGATTGACTTCTCGGGAGACTGGCTTCTTGGCCCACCGCTTCTGCTGGACGGCTCGGGTCCACTTGTCGTTGACGCTTGGTCTTGGAGCTGAAGCGGTTGTCCAAGCAGTGTATTCGAAGAGTTTCAAATCAATTTGAATCAAGTATGGGAAATATAAAATGGGATCTTATCTGCATCGCAGGCTTCCCTTCACACTTCCCCGAGCTTGAACCTTCCTTGTTCTCTGAGTTTTTGCGCCCTTGTCTTCCAAGTTCTTGAGCTTCTGTTGCCATGGCTTCCAATCTGCTAGAGAAGAAGCGCGCCCGGTCTCCTCCGACGGCGTCGTTTGCGCCAAGCCAGGGGACAAGGGTATCTTCGCATCCTCCTTCTGGAGGTGTTAGTTCGTCGGGTGGCGACCCCAAGAGGTCTCGGGCCTTCCATTCCGACGAGACTCCCCTCGGACAGCAGCAATCCGAGGGGCCCCGGGCACCCCGCCCTCCTTCTTCAGGCAGTGGAGCTTCGAGGGGGGACGCCGGTGCTGCGATGCCCGGGGGCGTGCCCAGGGCTCAGGTGCCCCGGCCAACGCACGCCCCGGCGGCAGGCTCCGGCGGCTCTACCCCAGCTCGGAAGCCAGGGCTCCGTGCCCGTTGGAGTGTCCGCGTCCCTTGGGATTCATCAGCTACCGGGGGCGAGTCTGCTCCCCGGTCATCTCCGGCTGGCGGAGGATCCGCGCCGCAGTGTCCAGGAACTGCAGCGGCTTCGCCAGCCCCTAGGCCAGCGCAGGCCTCATCTGTGCCGGCTGGAACAACTCCCGTGACAGTGGCAGTAGCTCCCGTCTGTCCTCCGTCGCCAACTCAGAAGCCGGCGACTGCCGAGGGATCGGCGGGGCCGACTGACGGTGCTCAACCCTCCGGTGCTGAGGAGGTGGTGGGAGCGGCTTCTGGCCCTCCGGTGGGCAGCGAGCAGGGGCGCATCGAAAGCGGTCCTGCTTTGGCGCCTGTTTCTCCAGATCAGCGCCTTGTCGCGGTCCCTGCTGCAGCGCCATCGTCTCCTTCTGAGGACGATGTGATGGAGGAAATTGGGGGTGCGGCTTCGGCCTCTGCCGCCCCGCTGCCCCTGGCGGACACCTTGGACCTTGCTCAGACGAGCGTCAGACAGGTCCTGGCCGCGCTTGAGCATGAGCGGGAGGCACAGGCTGAGGAGAGGAATCGCCTCCTCAGATGGGGGCATCTCTTGAGGCAGTGGACCCAGGAGGTTAGGGCGAAGCTCGACTTGAGGCGGGCGAAGCTTGATGTCATAGAGGTGCTCCTCGACGCTCAGAAGAGGGCCGTCAACCGCCTGGACCCCGAAACCCGGCGGCTTCACCAGGAGGCTCGCGAGGCTTATGCCAAGGCCGAGGTGCACTCCTCTGCTCTAGAGGAGCTGCGGCTGAATCTGGTGCGCCACGAGCGCATCGTCGCGGACCGGGAGCGCGCCTTGGCGGCTGAGGCGAAGAAGGTTGCCGCACAGCTGGTGGCTGGCGAGGGCGACCTGAGGACCCGAGCCAAGGAGCTGGAGACTCGGGAGGCCGCTCTGGCCGCGAGGAAGGAGCAGGTCTCCCGGGAGCGCCAGGCAGTGCTGGATCGGGAGCTGGCAGCCAATGTCTGGGCGTCGGAGTTGGAGCGGCTTTCCCAGGGTCTCCAGCTTCGGGAAGATTCTCTGGCGGCTAAGGAGAAGAAGTTCTCCGAGGGTCCTGACGCCCTACTGGCAATCCACCAAGATATGGAGGAGCTCCAGGCTTCACGGTACGTCGAGGCCCGTGCGGTTTGGAGCTTTGTCGACCAGGCATGATCCACAGTGGTTCCCCTCAGCTTCAGCCCGGTAAGGACAGAGGCTCCGTCGCAGAAGGTGGCCGAGGCAATCCCGGCGCTCGAGTCCATCGGCGCCAAACTGGGCGGGCTCAAAGCGTTGATCGCCGGCGAGCTCGAGGTGGAGGGACGGGGTCTGGCGAAGGAGGTTGCCACGCACGTGCTGGCGTGCTTCCGGAGCCGAGATCCCTCCCTTTCTCTGGAGCCGGTGAGGCAGGGCCCCGTCGTGGAGCGGGAGGGCGTCGCTAGGGCTGAAGTCGAGGATGTGACCGCCCTCGTGGCCTCTAGGTTCCGGCGCGAGTCCGGGGATTCCTAGGTCTTGTCCCTTTTCTTTTTCACTTTTGTTGAGTCTGTAGTCCAGCTCATGGAGCCTTGAATGAATAGACTCTTGATTGTTGCGTCTGCGTTTATCTTCTTCTCGGCTTGGCCTAGCCGAGTCCTTAGCTCCGCAAGGACCTTGGAGGTCTTCACCGATCTTGAAGTCTTGTGCAGACACTTTCCTCGGGTCCCTGTTGGATTAAGGGCCCAAGGGGTCTTCAGAGCTCGCGTCGTGAGGACGGGGAGGTCCGGATCTGCTGACCACGTGGCGGGCCCGAAGCTCTCCTCGGAGGAGAGGGGGGTCCGGCCCCACGGGACACGTGGAGCCTTCGGAGCTCGCCCCTGCGGAGGGGGCGAGGTCCAGCTCTTCCGGTCTTGCCTTGGAGTAGTCTGGAGCTCCGGTCTTTCCCTACGCGGTTCTGGTAGCTAAAGCCTGGAGTTCCTGCATACAAGTAGAGGAAATGTAATTCTCCTCGGGGGCTCCCCCTTCCCTGTCTCTTAGTCTTATTTGGCTTACGGTCCTGGTCCGGTATACGGGGCTTGGGCAATTCTGTGCGCCCGGCGCCGGGAGTCCGGCTCCCTCTGAGGTCAGGGTACGACCGTCCGGCCCCTAGTACCGGACCGCAACGCCGGGGAGGCAGAGTGCACAGGCTTTCGGTACGGAACCAGGCAAAGCAGGCTGTGCTCCCCTGGACCTCCGAATGGCAGGGCGCACACGCTTTGGGTCGGAACCAGGCAAAGCAGGCTACGCACCCTGGATCCCCCATGCACAGCGCGGGCCTTTCCTGGAGGTGACCAACTGGCATCGTAGTACCTAACTGGGGGAGGCCCGAAGGCCCCCTGGCCATCGGCAGGTACCTCAAGCGCAACCATCTTCGGTAGGATAGCAAATGCTGACTAGGGATGAGAGTGGGAAAGGAGAGCTAAATGTACGGTGAGCATACATGGAAAGTGCGGTAATAAAAATTAATGCGTAATTTAAATGAGCACAAAAGGAAGAGCGGGGTAGATCAGGTTTTTCCTTGTATGAACGTCCATAGGAGGAAATCAGGCTAAACATGGAGGCAACGACCACCCCATTATGAGGGGAAGCAAGATCCTACGCACTTAGGGTCGGAACCAGGCCAAGCTGGACGTAGTCCTGGACCGTCCCCTGGGGTTTAGTTGCTCCGAACGCTGCTCCTAGACTCTATGGGATCTATTGCAGAAAGGAAAAGACCTGTGCTACCAATGCTCTGAGGATAGAACTTACAGTGGTGTTCTATGTTCCAAGGGTTCAGGAGCGGACTCCCATCCTTGGTGGGGAGGCGTGCGCACCCAGGGCGGCAAACTTTTGTAACTCGGAAGGGACCTTCCCCACTAGGGGAGAGTTTGTCGGTCCCTTCGCGAGAAAGTATGTGCCGTGGCACCAGGTCGCCTCCCTGGAGCGCCTGATCACGCTTGGTCCTTTGGCGTAAGCGCCGGAGCGCCAGCCGGGACCATGCGTTGCAGAGCGTTGCTTGTAATCGTGCCTCGTCGACGAGGTTGATATCTTCACGCCGGAGCTGGCCCTGTGTGGCTTCTCCCGGGAGCCCCGGGGTACCCTCCTCCATTGGCTCGTGCTGACAAGAGGTAAACAGACCCGGACCCTTCTTGGGGGACCCAGGATGTCTTCCTCCATCGGCTCAGGCCGACAGGGGGTTGACAGATTCAGGGTGGCCCCCAGGAGGTGAGGCCGAGGCACGGAGGCGTGCGCTCGGGTGGAGCTGGCCCGGTTCTGCACTGCAGGGGGCTGGTGCTCGGGCTGCTGCAGATGCTTGGAGCTTTTCCATGGCTGACACAGCAACAGTGCAGTCTCCACAGATCTTGAATATGCCTGTTGGTGTAGGCACCTTTAAGACAAAGTAGCCGTAGCGGGCTACTGACATGAATCATCGTTGCTGGAGCTGGAGTCCTCGTGGTTGTGCACCGTCTTCACGGCACGCTGGGGCTCCTAGAACTCCATGTGCTGGCCGACGTTGACCTGGGTGTCGACCTTCTGCTCGCCCTCTCTTTGACGGAAGGGAGGGACGTCAGCACACAGTTGTTTCCCCCTGCGGAAGAGCTCCGCGAGCTTCTGAATCTCCCGGCACTCAGCAGCAGTATGGCTGCTGGTATTGTGCACGGGGCATGGATCACCTTGGTCACCATCTGGAGCTGGTGACTGTCGCAGCCTCTTGTCGGGGCATGGCCCCCGAGCTCCGTTGGGTGCTGCAGCTGCAACAACTGGAGCTTCGGTCGGCAGCATGGTCTTGCCGCTGGCCTTCTTGACCTTTCTGCCGCTCCTGTGGGGAGCAGCACTTGGTCTGGTCTGTTCTCCGGCTTCGGAGACTGGCTGTGAGTGTCAGTTGCGCCCTTCTGCTGTCCTAGCGCACTTGTCCGCCAGGCTGAAGAGCTCTGAGACGTCGCGCACTTCTCTGGCCGTGAGCTTCTCAAGCATCTTCTTGTCCCGTACACCCTGCCGGAACGCCACCACCACAGAAGCATTATGAATGTGGGGGATAGTGTTCCATACCTGGGAGAACCGCTGGATGAAGGAGCACAGCGACTCTCCAGGTTGTTGTTGGATGGCGTGGAGGTCGAGCTCCATGCCAGGCCGGGTGTAGGAGCTGCCAAAGTTTGCAGTAAACTGCCGGCAGAGCTCTCCCCAGGAGGTTATGGAACCCTGGGGGAGATTCATGAGCCAAGACCGAGCTGGGCCGGTCAAGGCGACGGGGAAGTAGTTGGCCATGACGGCCTCATCCCCTCCTGCAGCAAGGATGGCGGTGGAGTAGATTTGGAAGAACTCCGCCGGGTTGACACTGCCATCGTACTTCTCGGGCAGGTGCGGCCGGAACTTGTGCGGCCACTTCGTGAAGCGAAGGTGTGGCACTAGGGCCGCACATCCTGCTCATGTTGCTGCAGGTGTTGGTACAGCGAACGCTTGGTTCGCCGCTGGCACCATGTACCCCGGTATGGGCAAGGCTGCGCCATAGACCGGGGGTGCCACTTGCAGGGCATATGGCTTAGGCATATGCTGCGTGGCATATGCCTGGGGAAGAGACCGCATAGCGTAAGTCTGCAGGCCAGGCTGAGTCGAGGCGGTCAACATGTTGTCGCCGATCTCGCGGTTGCGACGTATCTCTCAGCGTCGCTTGATGGTCAGGCGGGCGTCTTCGCCCAGGTGACATCGCTCCAGCTCCGACCTCAGGTCCGCAGATGGGAGCCTGGTGGAGCGGGAGTCTGCCGTCTGCCCGTCAACCGTTGGCATGCGCGTCAGCGAGACACCTGGTTGACCGGGACATCATCCCAGCCGAAGTCGAGGGTTGGAGGCGGCGACGACGAGATGGTCTATGTCATGAATCCACTGCTGGGTCGCTGACTGTGGCGCGTTCCCAGCAGGTGGATTGCACAGTAGCGCTCGTGCAGAAGCTAGTACACTTCCGTGGGAGACACTCAGCGCTGCAGTGGATCTTGGGCTTGCTGGAATCGGCGCTGCCGGAGTCGGCTGCTGGCTTCCAGCTTGCACTGACACACTCCGTCTTGAGTGTGTCGAGACGTAGTCCCCGCTGGTCACTGTTTGTCGTGAACGTG
The DNA here is from genome assembly GCA_030760725.1 of Neostapfia colusana. Lineage (NCBI taxonomy): Eukaryota > Viridiplantae > Streptophyta > Magnoliopsida > Poales > Poaceae > Neostapfia > Neostapfia colusana. The sequence continues at coordinate 122,790,675 of JASWHV010000001.1, read as the reverse complement.
GGCGGGAAGATCTTGCCGCTGAAGGAAGCTTCATCATCTTCATCGGTGAAAGCTCGTCGCGCAAGGGAAAAGCCCCCTACCTGGCGCGCCAATGTCGAAGTGTGTTGTCGACACTTCCCCCGGGCCTGCTCTGGGCAGCCCGCGAAGGTTCTTTTTCGGAGGGGCTAGTCGCTCACGGAGAGCTTACGCGTTAGGGACGATGGAAGGAGAAGCTTGACACAGAGATTTTTACGTGGTTCAGGCCGCCGGAGCGTAAAACCCTACGTCCACGGTGAGCAGAGGTGCTTGTTGTATTGCCTGATGCTCAGAACCGGAGTTCTGAGCTTGAGGATGACCTGAGTGCTAGAATGTCTAAGGAGCAAGTGTGCAAAGAGTCGAACCCTCAGGTGCGAATGGCTGAGGAGCGAACCCTTGCTAACGTCGCCTACCCGAGCCTTTTATAGTCCAAGGCTCGGGCGGCTTACAAGGTGGGCCCGGGACCCGACAGGTGGTCCCGGGGAGATTGCCTGCCATCTACCGTATCTTGCAGTTACGCCGGTAGTTGTCTCTGGTGAAGGCTTCTGAGTCTTCCTTCTGCCACCCTGCCCATGCCGCAAGCTAGTCGTAGTGGTTGATGATGGCAGGGGTGGCAGGGGATGTCTTGTCGCTGTGTTTATTGGCGTACAGCCTCTGACGCGGCGTGCCAGTCTTCACTGCGACGTGACTGGGCGCAACGGCACCTGACAGAGGCGTGCTCCGCGTCTCCGCGCCTTGGGAAGGCGCGGGTCTTGAATACCTTATACGGGCAAGGTATGGCGTGTGTTTACTCTCGCTGCCTACTGCGCGGGGGCAGGTAGCGCGGCTCTGCTGGCCACGTGGCGGGCCCGGAGCGAGGGTGGTCCGGCCCTGCTGGACACGTAGAGCCTTCAGAACTCTCCCCGCGGTGGAGGGAGGTCCGGCTCTGCTGGCCACGTGGCGGGCCCAGATCTCTCCTCTGAGGAGAGGGAGGTCCGGCCCCGCTGGACACGTGGAGGCTTCGGAGCTCTCCCCGCGGTGGAGGGAGGTCAGGCTCTGCTGGCCACATGGCGGGCCCGGAGCTCTCCTCTGAGGAGAGGGAGGTCCGTCCCCACGGGACACGTGGATCCTTCGGAGCTCTCCCCGTGGAGGGGGGAGGTCCGGCTCTGTTGGCCACGTGGTGGGCCCGGAGATTTCCTCTGAGGAGCGGGAGGTCTGGCCTCGCGGGACATGTGGCGCCTTCGGAACTCTCCCTGCGGAGGGGGGAGGTCCGGCTCTGTTGGCCACGTGGCGGGCCCAGAGCTTTCCTCTGAGGAGAGGGAGGTCCGGCCCCGCAGGACACGTGGCACCTTCGGAACATTCCCTGCAGAGAAGGGCGAGGTCCTTAGGCAGTTTCCCCTGTGCGCGGGGTATCCCATATTGAGGGTACCGACAGCATGCTTCAAAAGTCATGTCGTTTTTGTGCTGCTGATGACAGTTTAGATCAGTTCATTCTCTGTTTCTGTTGCTAGTCTAGCAGATATGCAGGGAATAGCAGAGGGATGAGTCCCATGTATGCATTTGTTAGATGTAATGACTTGATCTCCCTTTCCTTAGTGAAATGGAAGTGGAATGTGATTCCGATTCGAAAAAAACAATCCTAACCCCGTTCCTGCACCACCACCACCACCACCACCGTCACCACAGCCGGTTCACAACAGATTGGGAGAGTTCATGAGGACTCGACCGCCTACTTTTGCACAAGCTAATGATCCCATGGAGGCTGATGATTGGTTGAAATCCATGGAAAAGAAGCTTGCTATTGTTCAGTGCAATGATCGGGAGGAAGTTCTCTTCGCATCGCACCAACTTATGGGAGCAGCCGCTGACTGGTGGGACGCTCTTTGCAATGCTCATGACAACCAGGAGACTATCACTTGGGCTGAATTTAAGGAGAGATTCCGCTCTCATTACGTCCCTGCTGGAGTCATCATGCTTAAAAGGCAAGAGTTTGAAGGTCTCCGCCAAGGAAGGAAGAGCGTGAATGAGTACCTCAACAAGTTCACGCAGCTGTCAAGGTATGCTCCCGAAGACGTCAACTCGGATCAAAGGAAGCAATACTTGTTCATGAGAGGATTGAACAATGAGATCCAAGTACAACTGCTCAACAATGATTATGCAAATTTCCAGAAGCTCGTGGACAAAGCTATAGTGGTTGAGAGCAAGATCCGTGAGATCGAGCAAGAGGGCAAGAGGAAGATGCCATACCAGCCACAAGGGAGCAATGTACGTCCCCATTTCATGCCCCCAGCTGCACCACAGTATGGCTTGTCCGCTTCTATTTTCCACCCTACAAATCCACCTCGCCCTAATCAGCCACCGCAGCAATGTCCTGTCATCCAAGCACCTCGTATGCCTTTGCCTCATGCGCCCCATCCCAACATGGGTGCCTATGCTCAAAACCACCCTCGTCCCAACGTTCCTGCTGTTTTGGGCAACAAAGCATGCTTTGCATGCGGAGAGGCGGGACACTTTGCAAGTCAATGCCCGAAGAAAGGCTTTGGACAGCCGACCAACGCACCAAAACAGAACCCACGGCCGAATGGAGGAACTACGCAAGGTAACCGTGGGCAGCAGAACTACGCTCGTGGCAACGTGAATCATGCCTCCGCTGAGGAAGCGCAACAAGCTGAGGACGTCGTGATTGGTATGTTCCTTGCCAACTCCAACCCAGCCACTGTTTTATTTGATTCCGGAGCACCGCATTCATTCATATCATCCAAGTATGTTGCTAAGTATAATCTGCCCATATCACACATGAAACACACTATGTTGGTTAATTCTCCCGGTGGAGAGATGAGGACTAATATAGTATGTCCGAAAGTAAACCTTAAAATAAGGGGGGTAGACTTTCTTGCCAACCTTATTGTATTGGATTCCCAAGGAATTGATATAATACTAGGAATGGATTGGTTAAGCAAGCACAACAGAGTAATTCAATGTGCTGAGAGGAGCGTGCAGTTGACAAATGAGCATGGTACTCGTATTGAGTTCGAGTCAGCCAAACCGGCAACCGAGAAGGCAGCATTGAACCATGTCGACGAAGCAACATTGGAAAGCATTCCGGTGGTTCAAGAATTTTCAGATGTGTTCCTGGAAGAACTTCCTGGTATGCCACCTGACCGGGACATTGAATTTGCCATTGATTTAGTACCTGGAACTGCACCTATAGCGAAAAGGGCATATAAGATGCCCGTTAATGAACTAGTGGAACTTAAGAAGCAAATTCAGGAGCAGCTAGAAAAAGGTTTTATACGCCCAATCTCGTCACCGTAGGGAGCCCCGTGCTCTTCGTAGACAAGAAGGATGGGACCCAAAGGATGTGTGTGGATTATAGGTCTCTCAATGAGGTGACGATCAAGAATAAATACCCGCTGCCCCGTATATAGGACCTGTTCGACCAAATGAAAGGTGCCCGAATTTTCTCCAAGATTGATCTTCGGTCGGGATACTTCCAGCTGAAGATCAAGCCCTCTGACATACCCAAGACAGCATTTCAAACACGGTATGGTTCGTATGAATATACCGTTATGTCTTTTGGGTTAAGGAATGCACCCGCGTATTTTATGTACCTCATGAATAAGGTCTTCATGGAGTACTTGGACAAGTTCGTCATGGTTTTCATCGACGATATCATGGTGTATTCAAAAAGCGAGGAAGAACATGAAGAACATTTGAGATTGACATTGCAGAAACTGCGAGAGCATCAATTGTATGCCAAGTTCAGCAAGTGTCAATTTTGGCTAAAGGAGATATCGTTCCTAGGCCACATCATCTCCGAGAGAGGAGTATCGGTTGATCCCGGAAAAGTGGGAGATGTTCTAAAGTGGAACCAACCGCAGAATGTGAGAGATATTCATAGTTTCCTTGGATTGGCTGAATACTACCGACGGTTCATCAAGGATTTCTCCAAAATAGCGAAGCCAATGACTGAATTGCTAATGAAGGGAAAAGCATTTCAGTGGACACCATTGTGCCAAGAAAGATTTGAGGAGCTCAAGAAAAGACTAATCACAGCGCCGGTTTTGGTATTGCCGGACGTAAGAGTTTCGATATATATTGTGACGCATCAAGACAAGGGCTTGGATTTGTGCTCATGCAAGATCGACAAGTGGTAGCCTATGCGTCGAGACAACTAAAGAAACACGAGCTGAATTACCCCACACATGACTTGGAACTTGCAGCCGTGGTACATGCCTTGAAAATTTGGAGGCATTATATCCTTGGCCACCGATGTGAGATCTATACAGATCACAAAAGCCTCAAGTATATATTCATGCAAACGGATCTGAATTTGAGGCAACGTCTGTCGGTACCCGCGATATGGGGTACCCCCGCGCACAGGGAAAATGCCTAAGGATCTTGTCCTTCTCCGCAGGGAAAGCTCCGAAGGCACCACGTGTCCAGTGGGGCCGGACCTCCCTCCCGTCAGAGGAGAGCTCCGGGCTCGCCACGTGGCCTACAGCAGCCAGGCCTCCCCCCTCCGTGGGGAGAGCTCCGAAGGTGCCACATGTCCCGCGGGGCCGGACCTCCCCCTCCTCAGAGGAGAGCTCCAGACCCGCCACGTGGCCGACAGAAGCCGGACCTCCCCCCTCCGCGGGGGAGAGGTCCGAAGGCTCCACGTGTCCTGCAGGGCCGGACCTCCCCCTCCTCAGAGGAGAGCTCCGGGCCTGCCACGTGTCCAGCAGACAGCGCTGCCTGCTCCCGGGCGGTAGGCAGCGGGCGTAAAGACGCTCCATATCTTGCCCGTACAAGGTATTCAAGGCCCGCGCCTTCCCAAGACGCGGAGACGCGGAGCACGCCTCTGTCAGGTGCCGTTGCGTCTAGTCGCATCACAGACTGGTGCAACGGTGTCAGAACCTTCCAGCCAATAAACGCAGTGACAAGACATCCCATGCCGCTCCCTCCGTCATCAACCACTACGACTAGCATGCGGCATGGGCAGGACAGCAAGACGAAGACTCAGAAGCCTTCGCCAGAGACAACTACCGACATAACTGCGGATACGATAGTCTGCAGGCAATCTCCCCGGGACCACCTGTCGGGTCCCGGGCCCCCCATGTAAGCCACCCGAGCCTTGGACTATAAAAGGCTCGGGTAGGCGATGTTATCAGGGGTCGGACTCTCTGGGGGTTCGCACCTCTGCAACTCATACGCTAGCCATTCACACCCAAGTTGTAACTCACCCCAAGCTCAGGACTCCGGTTCTGAGCAGCAAGCAATACAGCGAGCTCCATAGCTCGCCGTGGTCGTAGGGTTTTACGCTCCGGCGGCCTGAACCACGTAAAACTCACCGTGTCAAGGTCTTACTAACTCGTCCACACGCGCAAGCTCTCCGCAAGGGACTAGCCCCACCGAAAAAAGAACCTCCGCGGGCTGCCCAGTGCAGGCCCGCGGGAAGTGTCGACCGAACACTTTGACATTTGGCGCGCCAGGTAGGGGGCTTTTCCCTTGCGCGATGAGTTTCCGCCGACGAAGATGACCAAGCTTCCTTCAGCGGCAAACTCCCCTCCCCCGCGTTCGCGGCGAACCGCGACCAGGGGGGAGTACATGTCGACACACTCAAGACGAAGTGTGTCGGTACAAGCTGGGAGCCAGCAGCCGGCTCTGGCAGCGCCGACCCCGGCAATGCAGGCTCCAACCAGCGTCAGGTCTTCAGTAGCGCTGGGCGTACCCGGTGGGGGTGCGCTAGCTGCAGCAAGAGCGCTACTGCACAATCCGCCTGCTGGGGACGCGCCTCAGGCAGCGACCCAGCAGTGGATTCGTGAGGTAGACCGTCTCGTCGTCGCCGCCGCAAACCCTCGACTTCGGCAGGGACGACGCTCCGGCCAACCGGCTGTGTCACTGATGCGCACGCCAATGGTTGGCGAGCAGACGGCAGATTCCAGCTCCACCAGGCTCCAGTCGACGGATCTGAGGACAGAGCTGGGACGGTGTCACTTGGGCCAAGATGCCCGGGTATACCTCGAGCAACGTCGAGAAAGGCGTCGCAACCAAGAGGCTGGCGATAAACTCTCCTCCCCCGTGTTCGCGGTGAACCGTGACCAGGGGGGAGTACATGTCGACACACTCAGGACAGAGTGTGTCGGTGCAAGCTGGGAGCCAGCAGTCGGCTCTGGCAGCGCCGACCCCGGCAATGCAGGCTCCGACCAGCATGAGATCTTCTGCAGCGATAAGCGAACCCCACAGGGGTGCGCTAGCTGCAGCAAGAGCGCTACTGTGCAACCCACCTGCTGGGGACGCACCTCATTCGGTAACCCAGCAGTGGATACGCGAGGCAGACCGCCTCGTCGTCGCCGCCGCAAACCCTCGACTTTGGCGGGGACGACGCTCCGGTCAACCGTCTGTGTCGCTGACGCGCACGCCAACGGTTGACGGGCAGACGGCGGACTCCAGCTCCACCAGGCTTCCGTCGACGGATCTGAGGGCAGAGCTGGAGCGATGCCGCTTGGGCCAAGATGCCCGAGTGTTCCTCGAGCGACGTCGAGAAAGGCGTCGCATCCAAGAGGCTGGCGACAGCATGACGTTGGCCTCGACCCAGCCTGAAGGGCAGATCTTCGCCACGCGAGCTCTGCCCCAGGCGTACGCCGCGCAACATATGCCACAACCATATGCCCTGCAAACGGCGCCCTCGGTCTATGGAGCAACCTTGCCCATACCGGGGTACACTGTACCAGCGGCAAACCAAGCGTTCGCGGCGCCAACACCTGCAGCAACAGGAGCAGGATGCGCGGCCCTGGCGCCCCACCTTCGCTTCGCGAGGTGGCCGCGCAAGTTTCGGCCGCACCTGCCCGAAAAGTTCAACAGCAGCGTCAACCCGGCGGAGTTCCTCCAGATCTAATCCACCGCCGTACTTGCCGCAGGAGGGGATGAGGCCGTCATGGCCAACTACTTCCCCGTCGCCTTGACCGGCCCGGCCCGGTCTTGGCTCATGAACCTCCCTCAGGGTTCCATCGCCAACTTTGGCAGCTCCTACACCCGTCCCGGCACGGAGCTTGACCTCCACGCCATCAAGCAACAACCTGGGGAATCACTGCGCTCCTTCATCCAGCGGTTCTCCTAGGTACGCAACACCATCCCGCACATTCGGAGTGCTTCTGTGGTGGTAGCGTTCCGGCAGGGTGTCCGGGACGAGAAGATGCTTGAGAAGCTTGCGACCAGAGAGATCTGCGATGCCTCTGAGCTCTTCAGCCTGGCGAACAAGTGCGCCAGAGCAGCCGAAGGGCGGAATTGGCACTCACTGCCAGCTTCCGAAGCCAGAAGACAGCCCGAAGACGGCGGAGTTCAAGCTGAGCTCTAGACCACGTCAGACAGCCAAGAGCCAAGCACTGGCTTACTTTGTGGCTGAGTGGACGCCAACGAAGGCTGACCCAGGGGGCTGCGAAGACGGTGAACCAATGTACCGAGCTCTAGTCTTCACCGGGCCTCACTGGGCGCTCTTCTTCGATGGCTCCTCGCGAAAGCAGGGGGCCAGTGTCGGTGTACTGCTTCTCATGCCATCGGGGGAGCAGTCTGGGTACATGGTGCGTCTCAATTCCAAGGCAACCAACAACTTGGCAGAGTATGAAGCACTCATCTTTGGCCTAAAAGACAGTCCTGTCTCTGGGCGCTCACCAGTTGTTGGCGCAGGGCGACTCCCAGCTAGTTATCAAGCAAGTTAAGGGTGAATGCCCCTGCAATGACCCACAACTAGCTGCTTATCTGCTCCACGTGCGGATGTTGGAGAAAGACTTCCTCGCCTTGGACCTGCGCCATGTACCGCGCGCTGGCAAGGCCGCAGCTGACGACCTCTCAACGAAGGCCTCCATCGGAGCCCCTGCGCCCGAAGGAGTCTTCGAGAGGACGTTGCTGCGGTCCACAGCCCGGCCCGCCGAGCCGGGCGAAGGGGGCTGAACCAGTGCCACGAAGCTAGGCAGTCCCGGCAGCCATAGATGTCGCCAAAGGATCGTAAGCGTCACTGGGGACTCCGTGCAACCCAGGGCTCAAGATCCAGAAGCTCAAGTAGTCCCGATGCATGGACCACGGAGGTCTGGGACTCCTTGAAGGACATCCTTCCTGATGAACGTGCATTCGCTGAACGGGTGGTGCGGATGGCTAAGTGCTACGCGCTGGTATCTTTACTGGCGTGGCGCCACGACATCCTATTGTGGTGCATAACCCAGGAGGAAGGCTGCGAATAGCTAGCAGTAGTCCAAGGAGGCGAGTGCTGGGAACGCTCATCGTCCCGCACGCTGGTCGGTTAAGCCACCCGGCATGGCTCCTACTGACCGAGAGCCACCTGGACGCCGTCAAACCGGTTAGGGATGCAATGTGTGCCAGGTCCACACCAAGCAGACCCACACAACCGGTGCAGACGAGCACCCAAAGCCGTCGGGGGATACCGGCTCCTCCATGTCGAGGGCCAGCCGGACTTCCCAGGGCCGGGTCACGGGAACTACCCTTCCACATGGTATGCGGGGCCGAAGCCGTGCTTCCCCCTGAGATCGCCATGAGGGTCCCCCCGTGTCCGGCGTACGACGAAGCCACGCATGACCCGCTCTGCGTGAAGACAGACGCTCCGACGCCACCCCAGTAAGTTCACCGTGCTTACTTAGGTGTTTATTTAAATTACGCATTAATTTATATGAACATCTCCCCACGCTCTAGACAGTGTGCGTCCATTGTACACTCGGTTCCTCTTTCCTGCTCTCATGCATAGTCGATATTTGCCGTCCTGCCGAAGGCGGTAGTGCTTGGGGTACCTGCCAGAGGCCCGGTGGCCTTTTGGATCTCCCGCTGTAAGGGTACTGTACCGCCAGTTGGTCTCCTCCGAGAAAAGACCTACGCTAGACCGGGGGGTTAGGAGCCTTGCTTTGTCCGGTCTTGCACCCAAAGCATGCGCACTCTGCCCCCCGGCGCTGCGGTCTGAGTACCAGGGGGCCGGACGGTTACACCCTGACTGGGGCTGGGGCCGGACCTCCGGGACCAAGTGCACTGGATTACCCAAACTCCGTATTCCGGCCTGGGACAGTAAGCCAAATGAGACTAAGGGACAGGAAAGGGGGGACCACTGAGCAGTTCAGGACCTCCGCCCCCACAGCTGGGCCGAGCTCCGAGGCCAGCCCTCGCCCTCCTTTCAGAGGCGAGCGCTGATGCCGGACCTCACGCCCTTCGCTGGCCTGAGCTCCGATGACTTTCGGACTCCGCCCCCATAGCTGGGCCGAGCTCCGAGGCCAGCCCTCGCCCTCCTTTTAGAGGCGAGCGCTGACGCCGGACCTCACGCCCTTCGCTGGCCTGAGCTCCGATGACTTCCGGACTCCGCCTCCACAGCCAGGCCGAGCTCCGAGGCCAGCCCTCGCCCTCCTTTCAGAGGCGAGCGCTGATGCCGGACCTCACGCCCTTCGCTGGCCTGAGTTCCGATGACTTCCGGACCTCCGCCCCCACAGCTGGGCCGAGCTCCGATGCCAGTCCTCGCCCTCCTTTCAGAGGCGAGCGCTGATGCCAGACCTCACGCCCTTCGTTGGCCTGAGCTCCGATGACTGCCGGACTCCGCCTCCACAGCCAGGCCGTGCTCCGAGGCCAGCCCTCGCCCTCCTTTCAGAGGTGAGCGCTGATGCCGGACCTCACGCCTTCGCTGGCCTGAGTTCCGATGACTTCCGGACCTCCGCCCACATAGCTGGGCCGAGCACCGATGCCAGCCCTCGCCCTCCTTTCAAAGGCGAGCCCTGATGCCGGACCTCACGCCCTTCGTGGACCTGAGCTCCGATGACTTCCGGACCTCCGCCCCAACAGCCGGGCCGAGCTCCGATGCTAGACTTCACCCTCTCCTAAGAGGCTGAACTCCGAAGCCATCAAGACCCTGCCAGCACAGGGAGTACTCAAGACAAGAAAGTGCACGGGTAGGAGAAGGCCTCACCTCGGGCTCGTTACCTCCCCCGAGGTGAGCCCGGGGGCCACTGTCGGTACCCGCGATATGGGGTACCCCCGCGCACAGGGGAAAATGCCTAAGGATCTCGTCCTTCCCCGCAAGGAAAGCTCCAAAGGCGCCACGTGTCCAGTGGGGCCGGACCTCCCTCCCGTCAGAGGAGAGCTCCGGGCTCGCCACGTGGCCTACAGCAGCCAGGCCTCCCCCCTCCGTGGGGAGAGCTCCGAAGGTGCCACATGTCCCGCGGGGCCGGACCTCCCCCTCCTCAGAGGAGAGCTCCGGACCCGCCACGTGGCCGACAGAAGCCGGACCTCCCCCCTCCGCGGAGGAGAGGTCCGAAGGCTCCACGTGTCCTGCGGGGCCGGACCTCCCCCTCCTCAGAGGAGAGCTCCGGGCCTGCCACGTGTCCAGCAGACAGCGCTGCCTGCCCCCGGGCGGTAGGCAGCGGGCGTAAAGACGCTCCATACCTTGACTGTACAAGGTATTCAAGGCCCGCGCCTTCCCAAGACGCGGAGACGCGGAGCACGCCTCTGTCAGGTGCCGTTGCGTCCAGTCGCATCACAGACTGGCGCAACAGTATCAAAACCTGCCAGCCAATAAACGCAGCGACAAGACATCCCATGCCGCTCCCTCCGTCATCAACCACTACAACTAGCATGCGGCATGGGCAGGACAGCAAGACGAAGACTCAGAAGCCTTCGCCAGAGACAACTACCGACATAACTGCGGATACGATAGTCTGCAGGCAATCTCCCCGGGACCACCTGTCGGGTCCCGGGCCCCCCATGTAAGCCACCCGAGCCTTAGACTATAAAAGGCTCGGGTAGGCGACGTTAGCAGGGGTTCAGACTCTCTGGGGGTTCGCACCTCTGCAACTCATACGCTAGCCATTCACACCCAAGCTGTAACTCACCCCCAAGCTCAGGACTCCGGTTCTGAGCAGCAAGCAATACAGCGAGCTCCATAGCTCGCCGTGGACGTAGGGTTTTACGCTCCGGCGGCCTGACCCACGTAAAACTCACCGTGTCAAGCTCTTACTAACTCGTCCACACGCGCAAGCTCTCCGCAAGGGACTAGCCCCACCGAAAAAAGAACCTCCGCGGGCTGCCCAGTGCAGGCCCGGGGGAAGTGTCGACCGAACACTTCGACAACGTCGATGGTTGGAATTCATCAAGGATTATGATGTTGGAATCAACTATCACCCCGGAAAGGCCGAAGTAGTAGCTGATGCGTTGAGCTGAAAGGGAGCATGTCACCAACTCACGGTTCGGGAGCTACCGCCCGAGCTGCGCAAGGAGTTTGAACGGTTACATCTCGGGTTCTTGAACGAGATGGAAGTGATAGAACTCAACTCATCGCTGGAACAAGAGATACGATATGGCCAAGCAACGGATGAGGAAATAAAGGAAATCAAAGAAAGAATCCGACAAGGCATAGAAAAGGATTTCAAGGAAGACGAGAAGGGCACGCTTTGATTAGGGAAAAGGATTTGTGTGCCTAACGTGAAGCACATCCGCGACACGATATTAAAGGAGGCACATGACTCACCTTATTCCATACATCCCGGCTGTACAAAGATGTACAAGGACCTGAAAACTTTCTATTGGTGGGATGGTATGAAAAGGGACATAGCTGAATATGTTGCCTTATGCGACACGTGCCAACGGGTGAAGGACGAACATCAAAGACCCGCTGGACTGTTGCAGTCATTGAAAGTACCCGAGTGGAAGTGGGAAGACATCAGCATGGATTTCATTGTCGGATTTCCACGTACTCGGTCGGGTTACGACTCCATTTGGGTTATTGTGGATCGATTAACGAAAACAGCCCATTTCCTTCCTGTTAGAACCACGTACCGCGTCGTAGAACCAGCCAAGCTGTATATGGATCAAATCGTGTGTCGCCATGGAGTTCCGAAGAGGATAGTTTCAGATCAGGGTTCTCAATTTACCTCTAGGTTCTGGAAGAAGCTGCATGAAGCCATGGGTACATGGCTGAATTTCAGATCAGCTTACCACCCGCAAACTGAAGGGCAAACTGAGAGAACAAATAAAATTTTGGAAGACATGTTGAGAGCTTGCGCCTTGAAACATGGGCGCAGTTGGGATAGGAGCTTGCCGTATGCTGAATTCTCATACAACAACAGCTATCAAACCAGCTTGAAGATGTCACCTTTCGAAGCATTGTATGGTAGACGGTGTAGAACGCCGCTGTCGAAGTGTTCGGTCGACGCTTCCCCCGGGCCTGCACTGGGCAGCCCGCGGAGGTTCTTTTTTCGGTGGGGCTAGTCCCTTGCGGAGAGCTTGCGCGGATGGACGAGTTAGTAAGAGCTTGACACGGTGAGTTTTTACGTGGTTCAGGCCGCCGGAGCGTAAAACCCTACGTCCACGGCGAGCTATGGAGCTCGCTGTATTGCTTGCTGCTCAGAACCGGAGTCCTGAGCTTTGGGGTGAGTTACAGCTTGGGTGTGAATGGCTAGCGTATGAGTTGCAGAGGTGCGAACCCTTGCTATCGTCGCCTACCCAAGCCTTTTATAGTCCAAGACTCGGGTGGCTTACAAGGGGGCCCAGGACCTGACAGGTGGTCCCGGGGAGATTGTCTATCATCTACCGTATCTGCAGTTATGCCGGTAGTTGTCTCTGGTGAAGGCTTCTGAGTCTCCGTCTTGCAGCCCTGCCCATGCCGCAAGCTAGTCGTAGTGGTTGATGACAGCGTGGGCGGCATGGGATGTATTGTCACTGCGTTTATTGGCTGGCAGGCTCTGACACCGCGCGCCAGTCTGTGATGCGACTGGGCGCAACGGCACCTGACAGAGGCGTGCTCCGTGTCCCCGCGTCTTGGGAAGATGCGGGCCTTGAATACCTTGTACGGGCAAGGTATGGGGCGTCTTTACGCCCGCTGCCTATCGCTCGGGGGCAGGCAGCGCCGTTCTGCTGGCCACGTGGCGGGCTCGGAGCCCTTCTCAGAGGAGAGGAGGGTCCGGCCCCGTGGGGCACGTGGAGCCTTCGGACCTCTCCCCGCGGAGGGGGAGGTTCGTCTTCTGTCGGCCACGTGGCGGGCCCGGAGCTCCTCTCTGAGGAGAGGGAGGTCCGGCCCCGCCGGATACGTGGCACCTTCGGACCCCTCTCCCGCGGAGGGGGAGGTCCAGCCTCTGTATGCCACGTGGCGGGCCCGAAGCTCTCCTCTGAGGAGAGGGAGGTCCGGCCCCGCCGGACGCGTGGCGCCTTCGGAGCTCTCCCTGCGGAGAAGGGCGAGTTCCTTAGGCATTTTCCCCTGTGCGCGGGGGTACCCCATATCACAGGTACCGACAGCCACTTTTCTGGAATGAGACCGGAGAGAGCCAAGTGTTTGGACCCGAAGTGCTGCAAGACGCCGAAAAGCAAGTCCAAAAAATACGAGAAAATTTGAAGGCTGCTCAGTCACGACAAAAAGGTTATGCGGACAATAGGTGAAGAAGATTGACCTTCGAAGTAGGAGACTTCGTGTACCTTAAGGTATCGCCTATCCGAGGCCAACGATGGTTCAACGTCAAGGGCAAATTAGCACCTCACTACATCGGGCCATTTAAGATTTTGGGCAAGCGAGGAGAAGTAGCCTATCAACTAGAGCTGCCAACGCACCTCTCCGACGTACATGACGTGTTTCACGTATCCCAACTCAAGAAGTGCTTAAGAGTACTGGAAGAACAAGTACCGAGGATGAGCTTGAGCTTCAAGAGGATCTGACCAACGCGGAGCACCTTGTCAAAATTTTGGACGTGAAGGAAAGGGTCACGAGGAACAAAGTGATCCGTTGGTGCAAGGTACAGTGGAGCCATCACACGGAAGCAGAAACTACATGGGAGCGTGAGGAAGACCTCAAGGCAGAATTCCCTCACCTATTCTCTACTCTGTCGAATCTCGAGGGCGAGATTCAGTATAAGGGGGGTAGGTTCGTAACACCCTCAAATTCGTTTCCTTGCATTGCATACATTTTTCATAGAGAAACATTTTAAAAGAAGTAGAAATGGAGAAAAAATCATAAAAATGGTGGGGAATGGGAAAAAGGTAGCTGAAATGAGCCAATTCCAATTTGTCAAAGTGCGCTGTCGACACTTCCCCGGGGCGCGGGACACGTGGCGCCTTCGGAGCTCACCCCTGCGGAAGGGATGAGGTCCAGCCCCGTGGGACACGTGGTGCCTTCGGAGCTCACCCCTGCGGAAGGGATGAGGTCTGGCCCCACGGGACACATGGCGCCTTCGGGGCTCACCCCTGCGGAAGGGATAAGGTCCGGCTCCACGGGACACGTGGTGTCCCCGGAGCTCGCCTCTGAGGAGAGGGGAGGTCTGGCCCCGCTGGACACGAGTCGCCCGCAGAGCTCACCTCCGCAGAGGGGGGTGAGGTCCAGCACCGCTAGACACATGTCGCCCTCGGAGCTCGCTCCGAGGAGAGGAGAGGTACGGTACTGCTGTGCACGTGTTGCTCTCGGAGCTCACCTCCGCGGAGGGGGTGAGGTACGGCTCCGCTGAACACGTGGTGCCCTCGGAGATCACCTTTGAGGAGAAGGGAGGCCCGGCTCCGCTGGACACGTGGCGCCCTCGGAGCTCGCCTCTGAGGAGAAGGAAGGCCCAGCTCCGTTGGACACGTGGTGCCCTCGGAGCTCGCCCCTGCGGAGGGGGGCGAGGCCCAACTCTACTGGCCGCGTGGCAGGCCCTGAGCTCGCCTCTGAGGAGAGGGGATGCCCGGCCCCCGCTGGACACGTGGCACCTCCGGAGCTCACCACTGCGGAGATGCGAGGTCCTTAAGCAGATTTTTCTTCTGTGCGCGGGAGTACCTAGTACTGAGGGTACCGACACAATATCCCCAAGGCTGCTGCACCTAACTCAAAAGATAAGTTTGTTGAAATCCAAAATTGAGTTGGACTCTTATTTGAGCTCCAATTGGAGTAGAACTCCTCTTTTTCCCTTTATAAATAGAACCCAAAACCCCCCTTGGCCGTAACCCCTTTCTTTATTCACCCTCCCAAGTCGACGACTTGGAGACCCTAGCCCTCAACTCGCCGAGTTGGAAACCCCCCCACCAGAGTTCAGTCGCCGGTGAGCCCGCCGACAAGCCCCGTCAAGCCTCGCCGTCGCCGGAAAAGAGCCGACGATCATAAGTGAAGTAAGGTAGGCCTTCGTTACCCATATTACGACGTCGTCGCTGTTTCTACGCATCCGTTTTCTCCGTCCCCCTACGAGCAGAAACTTTTACGTGTGGACAGATCATGTTTTGATCGGTTTTTGACGGTGGAATTGATCTAGATCTTGAGTCAAGATCATCACCACATCCACACTTGATCCCTACACCCTTGTTCATCATAAAACCCCATGAAAGCCCATTAAAACATGCAAGAACACGTTCAAAATTGTTTAATAAAACAGCACCATAGGATTGGCATTAATCTACACCACTGCATCTTGAGTAGAGTTGTGCATGATGTTTGATTGCTGTAAATTTTGTATGTGCATGGTCGTGAGTAGAAGGACAAGCTCAGGAAGCCATCTACGAAGAACTACAGCACCAAGACTTCGAGACGCTTGAGCAACAAGAGCCACGAGAGCAAGGCAAGTGCCCCTTGATCATATTGATCCCATGTTTTGAAATTGTTTTGTTTGCGAAAACTTGTATGCTTGAGTCAACTTGATGGGACACCCTTTTATAGGAGTTTACTAGTTTTGTTAACCACCCTTGTCGCCGGGAAAGTTGATGAGTCGGGTATGGTCATTTTTCCTTTTTGCTTCGCTTAATCTACGGGATACGGGAAGCTGAATTAAAACATGGTTAGCTACTGCACTCATATGAATAATGATAATGAGAATTTGATGATGTTAATGAGCATGGAATCGGGGGAGATCTAGGCAAGCTTGGTTCGTGGATGTTGCTGATTGAGATGGTGGTTTACTTGGCGTAGATCTAAGGACCGGTTCATGCCAGCACATGCCAGGAAAACAGTGCCAATACAAGGCCAAATATGGGTGCGGCTTAGCTGACTAATTAGGTGTGTTGCTAGCTTGTTATGGACCATGGATGGCACGGGGAATGGGAGTCGAGAGAGGACTGCCCTGGGAACTACATGGCACAAGAGGGGGCCCGTGGGTGGGAGAATGGTGATTCGAGCCTGCCGGTGAAACCTTAGTGAGTCTATACATCTAGTAGCCCATTTGTAAAGGCTATTTTGTGATCTCTTGGCCATACACCGACGGTTGTGTACTGAATGGAGGTTTTGCAGTCGTCGACGGGTGTCGAAATCACAAACTTGTGGGTAAAGTGGTGCCACCTCTGCAGAGTGTAAAACTATCATGATAGTTGTGCTTCCGGTCACAAGCACCTGGCTAACTCACATGGTTAGAGGGAAAACATGGGATGGATGTTCGGTATGGTTATGGTATGGGATTCGTTTTGGGACTGTCGAAGTGTTCGGTCGACACTTCCCCCGGGCCTCCACTGGGCAGCCCGCGGAGGTTCTTTTTTCGGAGGGGCTAGTTCCTAGCGGAGAGCTTGCGCAGATGGACGAGTTAGTGAGAGCTTGACACGGCGAGTTTTACGTGGTTCAGGCCACCGGAGCGTAAAACCCTACGTCCACAGCGAGCTATGGAGCTCGCTGTATTGCTTGCTGCTCAGGGCCGGAGGCCTGAGCTTGGGGGTGTGTTACAGCTTGAGGGCGTATGGCTAGCGTATGAGTTGCAAAATGCGAACCCTTGCTATCGACGCCTACCCGAGCCTTTTATAGTCCAAGACTCGGGTGGCTTACAAGGGGAGCCGGGACCCGACAGGTGGTCCCGGGAAGATTGTCTATTATCTACTGTATGTGTAGTTACGCCGGTAGTTGCCTCTGGTCGTAGGCTTCTGAGTCTTCATCTTGCCGCCCTGCCCATGCCGCATGCTAGTCGTAGTGGTTGATGACGGCGTAGGCGGCATGGGATGTCTTGTCGCGGCATTTATTAGCTGGCAGGTTCTGACACCGCGCGCCAGTCTGTGATGCGACTGGGCGCAACGGCACCTGACAGACGCGTGCTCCGCGTTTCCGCGTCTTGGGAAGACGCGGGCCTTGAATACCTTGTACGGGCAAGGTGTGGGGCGCCTTTACGCCCGCTGCCTACCACTCGGGGGCAGGCAGCACCGTTCTTCTGGCCACGTGGCTGGTCCGGAGCCCTTCTCTGAGGCGAGAAGGGTCCGGCCCGCGGGGTACGTGGAGCCTCCGGACCTCTCCCCGCGGAGGGGGAGGTCCAGCTTCTGTATGCCACATGGCGGGTCCGGAGCTCTCCTCTGCGGAGAGGGAGGTCCGGCCCTGCTGGACACGTGGCGTCTTCAGACCTCTCTCCCGCGGAGGGGGAGGTCCGGCTTCTGTATGCCATGTGACGGGCCCGGAGCTCTCCTCTGAGGAGAGGGAGGTCCGGCCCCGCCGAACGCGTGGCGCCTTCGGAGCTCTCCCTGCGGAGAAGGGCGAGTACCTTAGGCATTTTACCCTGTGCGCGGGGGTACCCCATATCTCAGGTACCGACAGTGGCCCCCGGGCCCATCTCGGGGGAGATAGCGAGCCCGAGGTGGGACCTCCGTCTCTTCCGATCCGCGCACTTTCTCTAAGTCCCGAATTGACCGCTGCCGCAGCACGAACGGCCGCGGGGTCGTGAGAGCGTGCGCTCACTTGATGATTGCTTTTACTGTGGCGGTTCCCAAGGCTGCCACTTCTGCACGTTGCGACGCTTTCTTCGGGAACCGCCGAAGTGCCTTGCCAGCTCATCTTCTCAGGAGACTGACTCCTTGACCCCACCGCTTTAGTTAAGCGGCTTGGGCCCACCTGTCATCGGCATTCGGTCTAGGAACCGAAGCGGTTGCCGGTGCGGGATATTCGAAGAGTTCCGAATAGCTTGGAATTGCACCGGGAAGCTTTTTAGAGGGGGTCTTACCCACATTGCAGCTTCCCTTCGCACTTCTCAGCGTTTCTTCTCGGACACTTGTGCTTTTGCTCTCTTGCTTTTGAGTTCTCCCTTGCCATGGCTTCCAACCCGCTGCCAGAGAAGAATCGCGCTCGATCTCCTCCAGCAACGGCGTCGGTGCCAAGTCGGGATTCTGGGGTGCCTGACACTCCCTCCGGTGGCGACTCGAAGAGGCCCCGGGTTGACGCGCTGGGGGAAGCTTCTGGGGCGTCCCCTGTTCCGCCAGTCCAAGCGACTGCGGAGCTGCCGTCAGTGACGATAGCGGGCTCTGGGAGTCCTACCCCGGCTCGGAAGTCGGGGTTCAGAGCTTGCTGGAGTGTCCGCGCTTCCCGTCCTTCCCCGTCTTGCGGGGAATCTGTGCCGCAGCTTTCGGAGCCAGGGGCAACTGCCGCGGCCCCCAGGCCAGCGCGAACTTCTCCTGTTCCGGTGTGCCCGGACTCCGCGGCGGCGTCGTCTCTTCCTGCCGAGACGGCCACCGCGGCCCCCAAGCCGGCGCAGGTCGAGCCTGCACTAGGCGGCCCGGCCTTTTCTCTAGCACCGCCTTCCCCGGTTTGCCCCTCTTCTCAGATCAAGGAGCCAGAAGCTGAAGAGAGCCCGGCAGGCCTGGCTGCCAGAGCCTCGGAGCCAGCTTCACCTGATTGGCGTCTCGTCTCAGTTGCTGGTGCGCCGACTCTTCCTGAGGAACCGGGGTACACTGTGCCAGGTGCGAACCAAGCGTTCGCGGCACCAATACCTGCAGCAACAGGAGCAGGATGTGCGGCCCTTGCGCCCCACCTTCGCTTCGCGAGGTGGCCGCGCAAGTTTCAGCCGCACCTGCCCGAGAAGTACGACGGCAGTGTCAACCCGGTGGATTTCCTCCAGATCTACTCCACCGCCGTACTTGCCGCAGGAGGGAATGAAGCCGTCATGGCCAATTACTTCCCTGTCGCCTTGACCGGTCCAGCTCGGTCTTGGCTCATGAACCTCCCCCAGGGTTCCATAACTTCCTGGGGAGAGCTCTGCCGGCAGTTCATCGCCAACTTCGGCAGTTCCTACACCCGGCCTGGCACGGAGCTCGACCTCCACGCCATCCAGCAACAACCGGGGGAGTCGCTGCGCTCCTTCATCCAACGGTTCTCCCAGGTGCGGAACACCATCCCACACATCCAAAATGCTTCTGTGGTGGTGGCGTTCCGGCAAGGCGTCCGGGACAAGAAGACGCTCGAGAAGCTCGCGACCAGAGAGGTCCGCGATGTCTCCGAGCTCTTCAGCCTGGCAGACAAGTGCGCTAGAGCAGCCGAAGGGCGAAACTGGCACTCACTGCCGTCCTCCGAGTCAGGAGGACAGCCCGGATCTGGTCCTACTCCCTATGGAGGCAGCAAGAAGGCCAAGAACCGAGGCATAGGCAAGATAGAATCACCGACCGCAGCTCCAGTCGCCGCAGCAGCGGCACTTAGTGGGGCTCGGGGGCCGCGCCCCGACAAGAGGCAGCGAAGGTCACCAATCCCAGAAGGTGATCAAGACAAGATATGCCCCGTGCACGGCACCTGTCGCCACACTACTGCCGAGTGCCGGGAGATCCGGAAGCTCGCAGAGCGATTCCGCAAAGGGAAGCAGCAGCGGACTGACGCCCCACCCTTCCGTCCAAGGGAGGGCAAGCAGAAGGTCGACGTCCCGAACAGCGCCGACCACCAAGTGGAGTTCCAGGAGCCTCAGCGCGCCGTGAAGGCGGTACGCAACCATGAGGACTCCAGCTCCAGCGACGATGAGCGTTGAAAGAAGCTCTACGTCATATACGGCGGGTCCGCCGACCCCTCGTCTCGAAGCGCAGTCAAGACTCTGCGCCGAGCGGTAGCGTCGGTGGCTCCACTCCCAAGTGCCGCACCGCACCTCAAGTGGATGGGAACCCCCATCAGCTTTGACGCCACCGACTGCCCCAGGAACATGGATGGGGCCGGCCAACTACCGCTCTTGGTAGCTCCGACCATCGCCAACGTGAGGATGTACCACGTTTTGGTAGATGGTGGAGCTGGGCTGAACCTCATCAGCCGTGCAGCTTTCCAGAAGCTGCAGATCCCGATGACCAAACTCACCCCGTCGAGCCCGTTCTCAGGGGTAGGGCCGGGACAGGTCGTTCCCTACGGCAACATCAGCCTCCCGGTGACCTTCGGAGCTCCGGACAGCTATCGGACAGAATACATTCTGTTCGACGTAGCGGAGATCGACCTCCCCTTCAACGCCATAATCGGCAGGCCAGCCCTGTACCGATTCATGGCAGTAGCCCACTACGGCTACCTCGTCCTAAATATGCCTACACCAACGGGCGTCCTCAGGATTCGTGGAGACCGCACTGCTGCAGTGTCGGCCTTAGAGAAACTCCAAGCACTCGCAACAGCTGGGGCACCAGCCCCTGGCAGTGCAGAGCCGGACCAGCTCCACCCGAGCTCACGCCACCGTGCCTCCGCCACAGCACCCCGGGTGCAACCCCTCGACGAGGTCGGCGTCCCCTTAAAGGTCGTCCAAGTCGGTGTCGAAGCCACCCAGACCACCCGGGTAGCCGGGGGCCTGGATAGCAAATAGGAAGGCACGCTCGTCACCTTCCTCCGGCACAACGTTGACGTGTTTGCATGGCAGCCGTCACAGATGCCGGGGATCCCCAGGGAGGTGATCGAGCACCACTTAAAAGTGTTCCCCGACGCCCGGCCAGTTCAACAGAAGCCCCGCAAGCAGTCCATCGAGCGGCAAAACTTCATTCGTGAAGAAATCAAGAAGCTGCTGGACGCTGGCTTCATACGGGAAGTCCACCACCCCCGGTGGTTTGCGAACCCCGTCGTTGTCCTGAAGGCCGGCGGGAAGCTCCGGATGTGCATCGACTACACCAGTCTCAATAAGGCATGTCCCAAAGATCCATTCCCTCTCCCTAGAATAGATCAAATAGTAGACTCAACATCAGGCTGTGATATGCTGTGCTTCCTAGACGCCTACTCGGGTTTCCATCAGATCCCCATGTCTAGGGAGGATGAAGAGCACACCTCCTTCATCACAGTAGATGGCCTTTATTGTTATGTGTCTATGCCTTACGGCCTAAAGAATGCTCTCCCCACCTTTGTGCGAGCGATGCACAAAACCTTCGGGGAGTTAATAAGAGACTTAGTTGAGGTGTACGTTGATGACATCGTTGTCAAGGTCAAGCAGGGTTCATCTTTGTTAGATAACCTAGCCTTAGTTTTTGACAAATTGCGCTCTACGCACACCAAGCTGAACCCCGACAAATGCGTGTTCGGTGTGTCCTCTGGGAAGCTCTTAGGATTCCTGGTCTCGCACCGGGGGATTGAGGCCAACCCAGAGAAGATCAAGGCCATCGACTTGATGCGGCCTCCTGCCCGCGTCAAAGATGTCCAGAAACTCACGGGATACCTAGCCGCGCTGAGTCGGTTTATACCGAGGCTAGCAGAGCGGGCACTCCCTTTCTTTAAGCTCCTACGCAAGTCTGGCCCATTTGCCTGGACTGACGAAGCAGAAGAGGCTTTCCAGGAGTTGAAGCGGCTCCTGACGACCCTGCCTATCATGGTAGCCCCAGAGCCCGGAGAGCACCTGTTGCTCTACATCGCGGCAACAACCGAAGTGGTGAGTATGGTCCTCGTCGCGGAGCGGCCGGACCTCTCACCTTCACGACCTGCTCCGGCAGCAGAAGACAGACGCCAGGAGGCTCCGCAGGACCGAGACGGTCTCTCGGACCTCCAAGGCAACCTCCCGGAGGTCCAGGTCGGCCTCCCGGAGGTCCAGGGCGGTCTCCCGGACCCCCAAGATAGACCCCCGGGGGTCCTGTGGGACCCCCGGGGGCCCAACGGGACCTCCCGAAGATCCCTCAAGACCCTCCGGAGCTCTCCCTGGCGCTCCCGAAGAACCAGCGGGGCCCCCCGGAGAGCCAAGATAGCTTAAGGGCCTCTGGGTTCCAACTTTCGGAGGCCCCCGTGGGTCCACTCACCTCCAGCGGGCCAAGGCCAATGGATGAAGACCTCCCAGATCTAAGAGAGAGGGTTTGAACCATCCAGAGGCCTGTATACTACATCAGTGAAGTACTTCATGATGCCAAGACAAGGTACCTAGAAGTCCACAAACCGCTGTATGCGGTGCTCGTGGCCTCCAGGAAGCTCCGCCATTACTTCCAGGCCCACCGGGTCTCGGTAGTCACCTCCTATCCGCTGAAGACGATTCTTCACAGCCCCCATGCGACTGGCAACGTTGCTAAATGGGCGGCGGAGCTGGCGGAGTTCGAGCTGGACTTCCTTCCTCGCCATGCAGTCAAAAGCCAAGCACTGGCCGACTTTGTGGCAGAGTGGACACCAACGAAGACTGACCTAGGGGGCCACGAAGACGGTGAACCAGGGCACCAAGCTCCGGTCTTCACCGAGCCCCACTAGACGCTTTTCTTCGACGGCTCCTCGCGAAAGCAGGGGGCCGGTGCTGGCGTACTGCTCCTCATGCCATCGGGGGAACAGTTTGGGTACATGGTGCGTCTCAATTTCAAGGCAACCAACAACATGGCAGAGTATGAAGCACTCATCTTTGGCCTGCAGACAGCCCTGTCCTTAGGCGCTCGCCAGTTGTTGGCACAGGGCGACTCCCAGCTGGTCATCAAGCAAGTCAAGGGCGAATGCTCCTACAATGACCCACAGCTAGCTGCATATCTGCTTCACGTGCAGATGTTGGAGAAAGACTTCCTCACCTTGGACCTACGCCACGTACCGCGCGCTGGCAATGCCGCAGCTGACGACCTTTCAACGAAGGCTTCCACCGGAGATCCCGTGCCCGAAGGAGTGTTCGAGAGGACGTTGCTGCGGCCCACAGCCCGGCCCGCCGAGCCGAGCGAAGGGGGCTTGACCAGCACCTCGAAGCTGGCGGTCCCGGCGGCCCTACAGCCATGGATGCCGCCAAGGATCGTAAGCGTCACTGGGGACTCCGTGCAACCCAGCGCTCAAGATCCAGAAGCTCAAGTCAGACCCGATGCATGGATCACGGAGATCCAGGACTACTTGAAGGACAACATCCTCCCTGATGAACATGCAACCGCTGAACGGATCGTGCGTATGGCTAAGAGATACACGCTGGTAGAGGGGGATCTCTACCGGCGCGGCGCCAACCACATCCTATTGCGGTGCATAACCCAGGGGGAAGGCTGCGACTTGCTCGCTGAGATCCATGGAGGCGAATGTGGAAGTCACTCTTCCTCATGCACGCTTGTCGGTAAAGCCTTCCGGCATGGCTTCTACTGGCCGACAGCACTCCAGGATGCCATCAAGCTGGTCGAGAGCTGCAAGGCGTGCCAGTTCCACGCCAAGCAGATCCATACACCGGCTCAGGCGGTACAGATGATCCCACCCTCATGGCCGTTCGCCGTATGGGGGCTGGACATCTTGGGACCATTCCCCAGAACCATCGGGGGATTCCGGTACCTCTACGTCACCATCGACAAGTTCACCAAGTGGCCAGAAGCCACACTAGTTTTCACCATCAACAAGCAATCCGCAGTAAAGTTCATCAAGTCTATTGTCTGCCAGTTCGGGGTCCCGAACAGGATCATCACCGACAACGGGACCCAGTTCACCAGCGCAGCCTTCCAAGACTACTGCGAAGACCTCGGCATTCAGGTGTGCTATGCCTCTGTTGCCCATCCAAAGAGCAATGGGCAAGTCGAGAGGGCCAACGCGGAGATTCTCCGGGGCCTTAAGACCCGCACCTACGCCAGTCTGAAGAAACATGGTGCCAATTGGGTGGATGAGCTTCCGAGCACACTATGGGCTAACCGTACATCCCAGAGCCGGGCCACCGGAGAGACACCGTTCTTCATGGTGTATGGGGCCGAAGTTGTACTTCTCCCAGAGATCACCATGAAGTCTCACCGTGTCCGGGCTTACAATGAAGCTGCGCAGGACAACCTCCGGCGTGGAGAAATCGACCTCGTCGACGAGGTCCGATTGCATGCAGCACTCCGCAACGCACGGTACAGACAAGCGCTCCGTCGCTACCACCAGAGATCTGTGTGTGCCCGGGAGCTGCAGGAAGGTGACCTGGTGCTGCGGCGCATACTTTCTCGCGAAGGGACCCACAAACTCTCCCCTAGTTGGGAAGGTCCCTTCCGAGTCGCAAAAGTATGCCGCCCCGGGTGCGTACGCCTTTCCACCGAGGATGGGGACCTGCTCCCAAACCCTTGGAACATAGAACACCTTCGTAAGTTCTACCCCTAGAGCAAAGATAGGACAAACTCTTCTTTTCGTAATAAATTCCATAGAGTCCAGGAACAGCGCTCGGAGCAGCTAAGCCCCAGGGGACGGTACAGGACTACATTCAGCTTTGCCTGGTTCCGACTCCAAGCGCGTAGAGTCTTGCTTCCCTTCTTAATGGGGTGGGTCGTGGTCTCCATGTTTAGCCTGCCTTCCTCCTGTGGAAAATTATACGAAAAGAAACCTGTTCTACTTTGCTCTTTCCTTGTACTCATTTAAATTATGTACTATATTTTTTATGACTACACTTCCGGTGCATGGCCGCCATGCGCTCAGCTCCCTCTTCTCATTCTCACCCCTAGTCGGCATTTGCTTCCCTACCAGAGGCGGTTGCGTTGGAGGTACCTGCCGATAGTCGAAGGGGGCCCGAGCCCCCGGCACTTCGCGCACTACAATCCCCAAGCACCGTGCATTTGGTTAGGGATCGTGAGCCAAATAAGACTGAGATAAAGGAGGGGGAGCCCCCAAGGAGAATTACGTTTCCCTTACTTGTGTGCAGGACCTCTCGGCCTCAAATCCCTACAGGAGTACGGTAGGAGCACCCGACCAATGGGACGCCCCTACCAGGGGGCCACTACGGGATCACGCAAGACCGGGACTCCAAGGCAAGACCGAAGGATCCGCTTGTCCAGCGGGACCGGATTCCCCCCTCTCTCTGAGGGGGGGTCCGAAGGCCCCACGTGTCCCGTGGGGCTGGACCTCCCTCTCCTCAGAGGAGAGCTCCGGGCCCGCCCCGTGGCCGGCAGATCCGGGCCTCCCCATCCTCATGAGATGGGCCCCGAAGACCACCGGGACCCCTAATACAGTAAGGACCCGGGGAAAGTGCCGGAGCAGAACGTCGAGATTGGTGAAGGCCTCTGAGCACCTTGCGGAGCTAAGGGCTCGGCCAGGCAGAACCAAGAAGAAGATGGAAAACATCGCAGGCACGAAGGGTCATAAGAGTTCATGTATTCATGGCTCCATGAGCTGGACTACAGACTCGATAAAAAAGAAAGAAACAAGCCCCAGGGTCCCCCTGGCGCGACCAGAGCCTAGAAGTTGCAAGAGCGGCTACGCCATCAGGCTTCAGCCCCGACGGCGTTCTCCCACTCCGTGACCCGAGCACAGGAATCACCTCGGCCATCACCAGCGCGAGGGCCGGTATCATCAAGGATGCTCCTAAAGCCCCCTCCGCTGCTCCAGTGGTTTCCTTTGAGACTTCCCTCATCACCAGCGCAAAAGCCGGTGTCATCAAGGGTGCTCCTGAAGCCCCCTCCGCTGCTTCAGCGGTCTTCTTGGAGACTCTGCCGCCTGGGGTCCTCCTTGGTGCTTCAGCAGTTTCCCTGGGGACTCCTCCGCCTGAAGCCGCCTCGGTGTATCAGCAGTTTCTTTGAAGACTCCAC
This sequence comes from Neostapfia colusana, assembly GCA_030760725.1. Taxonomy (NCBI): domain Eukaryota; kingdom Viridiplantae; phylum Streptophyta; class Magnoliopsida; order Poales; family Poaceae; genus Neostapfia; species Neostapfia colusana. Next base: position 122,765,136 of record JASWHV010000001.1, on the reverse strand, counting down.
CATCTAAGAAGGGACGCAACGCCAGGGAACTTTTAGCCTGTCGTCGCCTAGGAAGAGTCCCGTCGGAAGGACAAACCTGAGACCTCTTGGAGGCGCCACCTCCAGAGGCAAGGCATGCAGGCTCCCTGGGTCCCAGACTTGGTGCAGACGCCGTCGCCGGAGGAAATCGAGAGCGATTCCCCCCCCCCCAAAGGCGGGTTAGAAGCCATGGAAGAAGACAAGGCCGCAGAGACTCAAGGAAGGTGCAAGTGCTGGAAGCCTTATAAGGGGAGCCTTCCCACGTTGCGGTCTCCTTTCGCACCTTCCAGGTACAATTCAAAACGATTCGAAACTCTTTGAATACGCCGCATCGGCAACCGCTTCGGCTCCAAGACCGAGCGCCGATGACAGGTGGACCCAAGCCACCCAACTAAAGCGGTGGGCCAAGGAGTCAGTCTCCTAAGAAGACAAGCCGGCAAGGCACTCCGGCGATTCCCGAAGAAAGCGCCGCAACATGCAGAAGTGGCAGTCTTGGGAACCGCCGCGGTAAAAGCAACCATCAAGTGGATGCACGCCCCCACGATCCCGCGATTGTTCGTGCTCCAGCAGCGGTCAATGCGGGACTTAGAAGAAGTGCGCGGATCAGAAGAGACGGAGGTCCCACCTCGGGCTCGCTATCTCCCCCGAGATGGGCCCGGGGGCCACTGTCGGTACCCGCGATATGGGGTACCCCCGCGCACAGGGGAAAATGCCTAAGGAACTTGCCCTTCTCCGCAGGGAGAGCTCCGAAGGCGCCACGCGTCCGGCGGGGCCGGACCCCCCTCTCCTCAGAGGAGAGCTCCGGGCTCGCCACGTGGCCTGCAGAAGCCGGACCTCCCCCTCCGCGGGAGAGAGGTCCGAAGGTGCCACATGTCCAGCGGGGCCGGACCTCCCTCTCCTCAGAGAGGAGCTCCGGGCTCGCCACGTGGCCGACAGAAGCCGGACCTCCCCCTTCCGCGGGCAGAGGTCCGAAGGCTCCACGTGTCCTGCGGGGCCGGACCCCCCTCTCCTCTGAGGAGGGCTCCGGGCTCGCCACGTGTCTAGCAGAAGAACGCTGCCTGCCCCCGAGCGGTAGGCAGTGGGCGTAAAGACGCCCCATACCTTGCCCGTACAAGGCATTCAAGGCCCGCGTCTTCCCAAGACGCGGAGACGCGGAGCACACCTCTGTCAGGTGCCGTTACGCCCAGTCGCATCACAGACTGGCGCGCGGTGTCAGAGCCTGCCAACCAATAAATGCTACGACAAGACATCCCATGCCGCCCCCGCCGTCATCAACCACTACGACTAGCATGCGGCATGGGCAGGGCTGCAAGACGAAGACTCAGAAGCCTTCGCCAGAGACAACTACAGGCATAACTGCAGATACGGTATATAACAGTCAATCTCCCCGGGGCCACCTGTCGGGTCCCGGGCCCCCCTTGTAAGCCACCCGAGTCTTGGACTATAAAAGGCTCGGGTAGGCAACGTTAGCAAGGGTTCGCACTCCCGCAACTCATACGCTAGACTTCAGTCATCCCCAAGCTCAGGACTCCGGTTCTGAGCAACAAGCAATACAGCGAGCTCCATAGCTCGCCGTGGACGTAGGGTTTTACGCTCCGGCGGGCTGAACCACGTAAAACTCGCCGTGTCAAGCTCTTCCTAACTCGTCCATACGCTCAAGCTCTCCGCAAGCGACTAGCCCCACCGAAAAAAGAACCTCCGCGGGCTGCCCAGTGCAGGCTCGGGGGAAGTGTCGACCGAACACTTCGACATAAACATTGTTGTGTAGGTCATTTTTAATTGAAGGATAATTTTTACACCTAGCAAGTTAAATGGAGGAAATCATTTTTAATTAAAGGATAATTTTGTTTGCAGGAAATTTTTTATATGGAGGTGCATGGTGAAGTAGGATATTTTATGGATTTTTTTTATTTTTGGACTATTTCAATCTATTTTTTATTAATAACCCCATAGAAACTTATAAGGTAAAATACTTGCACATGAATATGAGCTCAACAAATGCTATTCATGCTAGTACATATATGAACCAAGAAAAACAACTACCATCCATAAGTATCGTGGTACAAGTAAAGTAAGCAATCATAAAAGAGCAACTAGAAGAATCATGAATATATAGCAATACAAACTTATGTGGATGTAAGCATGAAATTTGAAATGCAAGTAAGTCAAGTGAGGCTTACAATATCTTTCCGAGGTCTCAAAATAATGAATTCTTCCCCTACTCCTCGTTATATCACTTCTGTTGAAGTTTTGGTCCCTCTTGCCACACACAGGACGATGTCCTTCTAGAGCACGTTGCCACAGGTATTTCACAACAATAATACTTATAGATAAGATTAAAGAAATTTGATGTGTATCTGCACGAAGGCGATTCTAGTAGTAACAATGAGACAAGGATTATTCATGTTCGGACCCTCTTGATGAGGTAATAACTTACTTTTGCTTGGATGATTTATTTTATAATATGTGGATTACACTAAGAGTTGTGTATGGGGATTTAATCTATTGCATGATACTAACTTTGTATGTGATTTGAGGTGCCTAGTAGAGGATGTATGCGATCTATCTCAATATTTATTTTTGGATGTGTAGATGTAATTAGAGAGTCTCACGTGTATCAACTCGGTGCCCCTCCCTCTCCTTTGATATGTGCTCCAGGGTCTCATGGTGTATCACGAGTTGGTTACATGTTTGATGGGTTCATGTTGGACTCTATCTCTAACTTGCTATATCTAATCTTGAGATGGTTGTTTCTTTTCTTATTTGGTCGAAGTCCATACAATAATCTTCTATCTGACTCCGTCTTCCATGCTAAGCAAGGTCCATGTCGTATTCTGTTTGCTTGGCCCAACTGGGAGTCATCCCCATCACATCTCTCACCCTCTAAGTGACAACACGTGCATGTCCCCGTCATACTCAAGCCAATGCTCCTTTGCGAAAACACGCTCCACTTTTTTTACAGAAGCCCCGAGCACTTATTAGTAATGTTTCTTTGGATGGAGGGCTTAAAGTTGTATACAAACTTTGGTAAGACTTCTATAATTTACATTGGAATCTCAACACAGGCACCTAACCGCTATAGTTCTCGCAACAAACTAAGATTAACAATATAGGAGTGATGTCCTCATCATCTCTCTATAACCACATTAGACTTGGAGGAGAATGGATGACAAAAGTTTCCATATCAAAATAACGACCACAAAATTTGTCATCCAATACGGTGACTGGAAGTCAATCAAAATATTCCCTACTAGTCGTTGATTGACTAGACCACTATCATGTTCATGGTACGGTATGTTGAATTCCATGCTTCCAGTCTAGAATAAATCATCTCTGTACGAATCCAATTTCACCCTCTGCATGATACAGTGACTACCACCGTATGATACAATGACTTTAAGCCTTGTTGTCCAGAATCAAAATCTTTTTTATGAGATCTCCTAGTCAACATCCAATTCATCGTAAGATGTTGTGACTATCACACCATATAACATGGTGACTCCAATTTGATAATCTTGTTCTTATTGGAAAGCTTGTGAGCAACTCTACGAATGACCATAGAGATCATAAGCTCAACACTATTTCATAAATCCTCAGACTCATGAGACAACTTTGATGCATCTCTCTATTTGTATTGGTTTTGGTCATTCAACAACTTGTGTCTTTCTCGAGTCCTCCAACCTGGCCACCTCGACCCCTTTCATCTAAACGACCACTCTGGACCTCAAGAGGCTCATAGAACATCCAAATTATTCTAACACTAGTGTGGCCTTAGAGAAATGACTTAAACCTCTTAATAGTTTGATTTTTCCTAAGGACTCAAAGCTTAATGACTACATAAAGCGATGACACACACTTAACACTAGGTCATACTTAGCCTTGATCCATTTTTTGACCTAGACTTGCATTAAGAATCCTCAAGCTTGCAATCTCCTCCTAAGGATACAGCTTGGATCCGTCGAGGTAGTCACTCATTTAGAATCTTCATGTAGATACAAATAGTAAATCAACACACCACCCAATCTTCATTATACAAGAATAATTCTCCTTCATTATAAATATGTTAGTCATAATGATCTAGTTATCATAAGAGAACCCAATCAAATAATCATACAATATGCATAGTATAAGTTACTAATATAAACTAGCACATATAAATTATCATGATATAAGATATGAAAGCAAACAAGTGGCTAAACTAAGACATGCATGCTATGGTGAAATATATGTAAGCAAAATCACATGACATGACAACACAGCATGATAACAAGATAGAGTATACATGAATAACCATATACATGTCATCATAACATATAGCACGGGATCATTATAGTATAGAATATAAGACAAGACAAAGCATGATGATGAGGAGCATTTCGTGGTACAAGGTACATGAAAAAACACAGACATGCTTACCTTGGCTCTTACCTTATCTCTTATCACATGCATGAGGTTGTCATACTCATACTTGATTGTTTCATGATTTATCTTCTCTTTATCTTCTACATTATCAACAAGAGTGTATGATATGACAAGATAGAGTATACATGAATAAGCACATGCATGTCATTAAAATATATAACACACGATCATCATGGTATAGGACACAACACAAGACAAAACATATATTTCACCATGCTGACCTCCCTACTTACCATCTCTTCACTTACCACATGTATCGTAGCCTCCCTCTTGTTACAAGCTTGACAATATTCTTTTCTTGTTAGTCATTCTCATACTTGATTGTTCCATGACTTTTTTTTTTGTTACTGTCTCTCTTCCATTTCATCTTCTTTTTCATCAACTTGTTAGTCTCATCCACTTTTTGGTCTTATTGACTATGTTAACATCAGTCATCAAACAATCCATAAGACTAAACATCTTGTACAACCAAATCTTCTCTTCATCTTCCTTGCAACATTTTAGGTGTTCGCACTCCAATAGTATAACATAAGCAAATCTCATTAGTCTCGTTGTCTGTCAACATCAATCACTGAACCTATAAAACCTACTCATTAACTATGATCTTACATTATGGTTTATTTATCTTACAATCTTCCCATTTTTAGTGATTAATGGTAACACAACCAAAAAGCAAGAGATAATATATGGAATTATGATCACTATTTGATTGGATGTATTAACAACATTGATTATCTTTGGTCATACCATATCCTCTTGATTTCACTTTACTTTATGGTTGCAAGTAGTTCTCCATTTTGACATATTCTCCCCATTTGTACATTATATCTCTTCCCCTTTTGAAGCTTCTTGTTAAACACCTTGCACATATTTCTCTAAAGCTTTTTTATTTGGTGCACATATTCCCCGCCCCCCTTTGACATGAGAAACCAAAAAAGGGATAAACAAGGTAAACATTAAAAGCATAAGGGAGAGCTTCATGGATAATGATACTTTAGATGTGGAAAGAATATGGATCAAAATCATGAACTCTTGTGAAATACATTAAATTTATCCTACGTTTGTGCATACATGTGATGGAAGGTAAAGCATATGCATAATTTAGCAACTAAGCCAAGTGGGGAAACTTTAACAATATCATAGAAGATAGCTATATAGATAATGTAAGAAACAAATAAAAATAGTATCTAATTGCAAGAATAGTAACATAGCGTACCTTCATGGGGTATGATCTCTTTTTAATAGATGATGACATAGATAATGTATTATTTCAAAATTTTAACATAATATACCACTTATAAATTTTGACATCTCACAATGGATGATCATTTCTATCAAGAGACTAACCAAATATGAACTTGCAAACACAAGAACATAAGATACCACTTGAAAAGTGTTAGTCTCAAGAATCATAAAACATAGGATAGAATTCCCCTAAAAGTGTGCATACAAGTATTTGAATAACTTGGGGACTATGCACTTTGTCATGAAAAGACAAGTCTAGGTGAATACCCTATATCTTAGATCAAGGCACATAAGGATTATAAATTGACACTAATGTATCGCTCATCGACTATGTAGATGATCTTCTTCTTATCAATCATCTTCTTCTTATTCGGTAGTCCCTTGATCTTTATGTTCACCTTTCCATCATTGGCCATAAGTAACTTATAGTGGGCATTTTCATAAAAAATGTTAGCATTAATTAGAATTTTGGAACTTCTCACCTTAAGATAATTCTTGTTGGAGTGACCATCACAACCATTTGATACCACTTGAAACGATCGTAAAGATAACTTGAGATTGATGGTCTTGCAACTTCTTGTTACTTGTTTCTTGCATTCAGCTTATAACATCAAAAATAGAACAAAAAAAGACAAGTATCAAATGCACACAATAGCATCGTGGTGCAAGGCGCGGCGGCGGTACACCAAGCAGCTGGTGCAGGCGCGTCGGGACATGGCGGCGGCGCACGCACTCTACCTGCGCGCGCTGCGGGCCACGGGAGCCTCGCTGCTGCACTTTGCCCATACCCTCATTCCTCCGAGGCCCACCAGCCGCCGCCATCCCCACAGCCACCCCCACGTCCGCCACCCCGCCGCCGCTCAGCCCCACCCCGGCCGCCACCTTTGGACAAGCAACTCCTCGATCAGCGCGTCACGATCTTACCGCCTCCACCACCGCCACCAATGCCGTCGAGCTGGGACTTCTGGCACCCCTTTGTGCCCTCTGTCTCCCGCTCGAGGACGCCGAGTGGGACGACGCTGCCACCACCGTCGTCGACGCCTCAAACGCTGCGCCAGTAGTGGTCACGGCCGCGGCGGTGGTGGCCGCGCCCCCGTCCATCATCACCGCCACCACCACATCCACCACACCCAGCGAGCTCACCGTCGTCTCTGTGACCCGCGGTGCCACCGGCAGGAAGGACCTCGACGATTACTTCCTCGAAAGGTGGCCGAAATGGGGGCCCACGTCACTGCGCTGCTCGAATGCCAAATCTGTGAGCCCCTCCCCCCCCCCACCCCGAGACCACGACCACAGCAGCTTCCCAAATTAACAATCAATCTTTTTTTATCATGCCCAAATTTCACTTATTTTTGAAGAATCTTTTTGTTACATTGGTGACGGGGGTTAATTGCTGATGCAGGGAAGGTGCTGAGTTACAGCAAGAGTTTGAAGCATCCGGGGTGGTCCTGGGCAGGAAACGGAGGAGGGTATGGGGAAGGTAGCAATGGCTTCTCAAGGTTTGGGAGAGGATACGAGGAATGACCATGGGCAGTGGCCGAGGCGGTGGGATCCTCAGCCATTCATCCACCGTTTAGAGGCTCTACGCCTGGGAGAACAAGCTGTTTCTTGAGGTCAAGGAGAGTGACTCTTTTTTTTATCCTTATCTTTAGCACTAACAGCGAATTTAAATTTGCTTTTGCATTAGTATTAGCATGAACTATATGGAATAGTCGAAACGTACTGCAGCAAGATTCTTTAGATCTCAAGGAGTACGAGTGGCTGCCGTGGTTAGGGGTGAAATACAGATGAAAATTTCCCGAATCATCTGATACTGATTCTGAAAATTTTCGAACCGTTTTCTGTTTTAATTGGAATTATTTGGAAATTGGAAATAGAAATTCGGAAGTCGAAACGAAAACGATTTGGGCAGTTTCCAACCGAATACTCAGAATTCCGTATTTGTTCGTAAATTTCTGAATAATTCCGTTTAATTTCTGACTCAGTCCGATCGCCGCAACCCACAACATTCCCTGCTCCCTGACGAGCCTTGGCCCAGTGCTAAACAGCCCAAGACAAGCCAGCTCAAGCAGGAACCGGTAACCCTAATCGTCTAATCCAAATATCAGGCCTCCGCTCGCGCGGTGGTGCTCGCAACCGGTCGCTGCGGCGCCGCCTCCACTCGCGCCTGCAACCAGCCGCCGCAGCGTCGCCTCTGCTCACGCTCCTAACTTGATTTGCATTGACAAAATGATTAAATTTAATTTGCATTGTTTGTCATTAATTTGTTATGGTTACTAGTGTGAAGTTATTATCATGGTTTGCTTATATCATTTTAAACAATGATGATCAATACTTTGGCCTTTGGGATGTTGTTTCCAAAAAAATTAAAACTGTTCTGATATCGACATGTTTTCATTCTGATATATCCGTTTCCAATATTTCTGAAATTTCCGATATCATATCCGTTTCCGATAGTACCATTTCCGATTCCGTTTCTGAAAATTATATATGAAAACGAAAACGATTTAAATATTTTTCCAATCATTTCCGACCGTTTTCACCCCTAGATGTGGTGTTTTTGAGTTCTCCCTTTTGTTGTGTCTTAGTAGTTTGATCTCTGATGCTGTGATGGGGAGAGTGTATATACTAACAAGGATTTAGTGAGGTGACAATTGGTTGTGTCTGTAGAAAGATTGTGGACACAAGGACGAGAAATGCACATGGATACTGCTCGCATGGTGTTCTATTTGTCAGTAATTTATATCTCCCCTCTGTCAGGAACTTCAGTAAATATGGAACACACCATGCTTTTGGTACCTTCTACTAAGTAGAAAGATCAGTAGATGTCCTGGTTGTATGAGCATGCAAAGATTGAATTATATATGTGCAACAGTATTGTCCCGGTAACCATCTCGCATTTTGTAGTCCTTGTCTGATTAGTTCTGAATTTTGGTCGCTTAAGCTCTTAGTCCTGGTAAGTGGTAAAGATAGTATGTTTATGCTCCTCTGATTGCACTTATAAATAATATTGTAGCTTCATCAAAAGCTTCAAAAGTTGTAGGAATTTGATCAACAGTGCTTTTTTATAGGACTTGACTCTTCTTTAACTGCACGTAGAGTTACGAGGGGTATAAGCAGGAGCATGAGAAAAAGGTGGGGTTACTGAGGAAGCAGGAGGTGAAGGGTGTGGATTATTTGAAGAAGATGGAGAAGAACAAGATGGAAATTTAGAGCCTAGAATCCAAGATGCTGGTTGCAACTCAATCACTCGAGATCACAATCACCGAGATAATCAGGCTGAGGGAATCTGAGCTATTTCCTCAGCTTCCTGAGCTGGTTGCCGGTTTAGTACAATGCTCCTTTCATCCTCCTCATCTGCATCTGGTAGTAATATTGTACGAAGCTTCACATACTCACGCTTGTACCTGTCGTTCTGCTTACATGCGATCTAGCGGATGGTAAGGTTGGATATATGGGCCAACCTTGTGCCCATGCTTATGTGTAAGCTAGCAATCGAGAACACTAGTGTCTTTCTCTGTACCCATTGATTCTACCAGCCACAGGTTCGCAGATTGTTGTTTCTCTTTCTACACATGTATAGGTCCCTAACTCCGCCTATGTTGTAATGACATAGCCGGTCCCAAACCCGGGTAAAGGAGGAGGGGTTGTGATAGACTTGGCGAGCCAACAACTACACTTAGCCATTCTCATGGAAATGAAACCCAATAAAAATTCGTCGTGGTGTAACCTTCTTAGCGACGCGCCATATCGGAACTCGAGTATGGTGTTAAGTGGGCAAGGGCTGGGTCGTCACCACCTTAGTGGCGCGCCATATCAAAACCCGGATATGGTGCTAAATGGGTAAGGGTCAGATCGCCACCATCTTAGTGGCGCGCTACATCATCGTCCGGATGTAGTGATAAGTGAGCAAGGGTCTTTACATCTTACTCGACAGGTGCAAAGGGCAAGGAAGCTAGCCGAAGAAAATAGATTTCAGGTGGTTAGTTGGAATGTAGGATCCTTGACGGGAAAGCTACGTGAGCTAGTAGATGTTGCAAATAAGAGGCGAGTAAATATCCTTTGTGTACAAGAGACTAGATGGAGGGTCAAAAGGCGAGAGAAGTAGAGAATACCGGTTTCAAGCTTTGGTATTCTGGATCGGTTGGGACTAGGAATGGCGTAGGAGTTCTAATAGATAACAGTCTCAAGGATTGAGTTGTTTATGTTCGAAGATGAAGGATGGGATCATCTTAGTCAAGATAGTTATTTGGGACATTGTCTTCAACGTCATTAGTGCTTATGGATGTTCGAAGGCGAGGGGATAGGATCATCTTAGTCAAGATAGTTATTTGGTACATTGTCTTAAACGTCATTAGTGCTTATGGATGTTCGAAAACGAGGGAATAGGACCATCTTAGTCAAGATAGTTATTTGGGACATTATCTTGAATGTTATTAGTGCTTATGCCCCATAAGTTGGGCTCAACATGAGTGCTAAGAGACAATTTTGGGAGGACTTGGAGGATATGGTTAGTAGTGTATCGATAACCAAGAAACTCCTCATAGGAGGAGATCTCAATGGTCACGTGGGTGCAACTAATGTAGGATTTGAGTGAGTATATGGAGGCTTTGGATGCATCGATAGAATCAGGAGAGTAAGGACATCCTAGACTTTGCCATAGCCTATGATTTTTTGGTAGCTAACACCCTCTTTAGGAAGAGGCAATCTCACCTAGTGACCTTTATTAGTGCCCAACACTCTAGCCAGATTGACCTTTGTCCTCACTAGGAGAAGGAATAGATGGACATATTTAGATTGTAAGGTGACCCCTAGGGAGTGTGTTGTGACACAACATAAGCTTTTGGTAGTTGACATTCGCTTTCACGCATGTGTTTGGGGGCAAATATGTCAAAATCACAAAAACAAAGTGGTGGAAGTTGAAAGGAGAATCACAAGAATCCTTTAAAAATAGGATGATCACAGAAGGACGCTGGGGGAGATGGAGATGCAGATAGTATGTGGGTGAAGATGACAACTTGCATTAGGAAGGTAGCTAGTGAGGTGTTTGGTGTGAAAAAATAAAGAAACTTGTAGATAAAGACACTTTATGGTGGAATGAGGATGTACAAAAGGCTATTAAGGAGAAGATGGAGTGTTGTAAGAGTTGGCATCATGATAGAAGCGCAAGCAATATGCTGAAGTACAAATAAGTCAAGAAAAATACAAGGCGGACTGTGAGTAAAGCAAGAGGACAAACCTATGATGAGTTATATGAGAGACTAGAGACAAAAGAAGGTGAAAAGAATATATACAAGATGGGAAAAATTCGCCGGAGAAGGATGAGAGATTTCAATCAAGTTAAATGCATCAGAGATGAGACAGATCACATTCTAGTGAAGGATGAAGAGATTAAGAATAGATGGCGATATTATTTTAATGGACTATTCAATGATGGGAATGGTAGCATTATGCTTGAGCTGGATGACTCCTTTGATGACTGCAACAGGCGGTTTGTGCAGAGGACACAAGTGTTGGAGGTTAACGAGGCCTTAAAAAGGATGAAAGGAGGAAATGTCATCAGCCCTAATGATGTCCCTATTGAGGTGTGGAGATGCCTTGAGGATGTGGTAATAGTATGGCTCACAAAGCTATTCAACCACATTTTTAAGTTGAACAAGATGCTTAAAGTGTGGAGGAAAAGTATATTAGTACCTATCTTTAAAAATAAAGGAGATATTCAAAATCGTACTAATTACCGAGGGATTAACCTTACGAGTCATACTATGAAGTTTTGGGAGAGAGTGATTGAACACCGCTTGAGGGGAGTGACCGATGTCACTAAAATCAGTTTGGTTTTATACTTGGGAGGTCTACCATGGAGGCGATTTTTTTGCTTTGTCAGCTTATGTAGAGATATAGAGAGCATAAGAAGAACCTACATATGCTGTTCGTTGAATTGGAGAAGGCGTATGACAAGATACCAAAGCCGGTCATGTGATGGGCGCTAGAGAAACATAAAGTTTCAACAAAGTACATTACCCTTATCAAGTATATGTACAATAATATTGTGAATTGTGACAATTAGATTAGGAAAAGTAATCAATCCATTAACAGCCTGTCAAGGAGATACATATATAGGGGGACACAGCTTAAGGGCTAAGCAATCCTAATACAAAAAGACTAAAATGCCCCTGTCCCCTAATACGTACAGTCCAACACCCCCCCCCCCCCCCGCAGTCCCAACATCTAGCCACGGCAGATGTTGAGACTAGACCGAAACTCGGTGAACACCGTCGAAGGAAGTCCCTTGGTGAAGATGTCGGCAAACTGCGACGACGTCGGAACGTGCAGGACTCGCACCTCCCGGAGAGCCACCCGCTCACGAACAAAGTGAAGGTCGATCTCTACGTGCTTCATGCGCTGATGCTGCACCGGGTTGGTGGAGAGGTAGACGGCACTGACGTTGTCGCAGTAGACCAACATACTCCGAGCGAGGGGGGAGTGTAGCTCCTGAAGTAGCTGCTGAAGCCAGGATGACTCGGCCACACCGTTGGCCACGGCGCGGTACTCCGCCTCAGCACTCGAGCGGGACACCACATGCTGCTGCTTCGAGGACCAGGAGACAAGGTTGCCGCCTAGGAAGACGGTGTAGCCGGAGGTAGACCGGCGGGTGTCCGGGCAACCCGCCAGTCAGCGTCGGTGTAGACAACCAGCTCGGAGGCAGAGTCGCGCCGTAGAAGAAGGCCGTAGTCGTGGGTACCAAGTAGGTACCGAAGGATCCGCTTCACCGCTGTGAGGTGCGGCTCCCGCGGATCATGCATGTGAAGACACACCTGCTGAACCGCATAGGAGATGTCTGGCCTGGTGAAGGTGAGGTACTGCAGTGCACCTGCAAGACTCCTGTAAGTGGTAGGGTCGGCGACCGGGGCACCGTCGGACGAAGACACCTTTGCCTGGGTGTCCACGGGAGTGGAGCACGGCTTACAATCAGCCATGCCCGCTCGCTCGAGGATATCCAGGCAGTACTGGCGCGGGTGGAGGAACAGGGCACCCGGGCGGTGCTCGACCGCAACGCCCAGGAAGTGGTGGAGCTGGCCGAGATCCTTCATCGCGAACTCGCGCTGCAAGGCGGAGATCGTGCGCTGAAGAAGAGTCGGGCTGGACGCTGTGAGGACAATATCGTCCACGTACAGAAGGAGGTAGACAGTGTCACCCTCACGCCTGTAGACGAAGAGCGAAGTGTCCGACTTGGCCTCGACGAAACCGAGCGAGGCCAGGAAGGAGGCGAACCGGTTGTACCAAGCCCGAGGCGCCTGCTTCATCCCGTACAGGGACTTGTTCAGCCGGCAGACCATGTCTGGACGGGCTGAATCAACGAACCCTGTCGGCTGACTGCAGTACACCGTCTCCGTCAACGTCCCGTGGAGGAAGGCGTTCTTGACGTCCAGCTGGTGGACAGGCCAAGAACGCGACAGAGCCAGCGACAGAACAGTGCGAACCGTCGCCGGCTTCACCACCGGGCTGAAAGTCTCGTCGTAGTCGACGCCGGGACGCTGCGTGAAACCGCGAAGCACCCACCGTGCCTTGTACCTCTCCAGAGACCCATCTGCCTTCCTCTTATGCGTAAACACCCACTTGTCCGTGACAACATTGCCACGACCAGGACGGGGAACCAGGTCCCAGGTCCGGTTGGCAAGTAGGGCCGCATACTATTCTTCCATAGCCCGACGCCAATGAGGATCAGCGAGGGCGCTACGGACAGAAGAGGGGATAGGAGAGATGGGTGACGAGGCAGGCTCCGGGGGGGGGGGGGGGGGGTCGAGGACGAGAGAACGACCCCGGAGAAGCGCTCCACAGGACGAAGGACGCCGGTGGCCCTTCGAGTCACCATCGGGTGAACGTGACGAGGGTCCCGGTGAAGCAGCGGAGGGTGATATACCAGATCCTCAGGACGCGAAGAGGACGATCCACCATCCCGCGCTCGTCGCTGATAGACAAGAGCGGGGTCGGCGTACCGCGCTGCAGGAGTCGCGCGTGGTGCAGTAGTCGAAGTCGGGGATGCCGAGGCCGCGCATGGCGCGACTGCTAGTGTCGGGGACGCTGAGGCCCATGCGTGGCGCAGCAAGTGGTGTCAGGGACGCCGGGGCCGCGCGTGGCTCAGCAGGTGGCGTCAGGGACGTCGGTGTCACGTAAGGTACAGCAGGTGGCGTGGAAGACGCCGAAGATGCCTGTGGCGCAGCGGGAGGGTAACCTGCAAGAGGTAAAAGACAAGGTCGCTGTACAGGAGCGGCCTCGAGGTTAGTGGAGAAGAGGGAATCCAACTCAGCGACGGAGTCAGAAGACGGGGTGGAAAAAGGAAAGGAAGACTCGTCGAAGACAACGTGTCGGGAGATCAAGATACGACGGGTGGTAGGGTCAAGGCACCGGTACCCCTTGTGGTCAGGGGAGTACCCAAGGAAAACACACCGAGTCGAGCGAGGCGCAAGCTTATGGGAAGCTGTGGCATAGAGGTTAGGGTAGCAAGTGCACCCGAACACTCGAAGGTGGTCGTAGAGAGGAGGGGTGCCGAACAAAGCGAAGTGAGGGGTGGGAGCACTAATCGCCTTAGTAGGAAGGCGATTAATGAGGTAGGTGGCGGTGTGAAGCGCCTCCGCCTAGTAACGAGCAGGGATAGAAGCCTGAAACATCAGAGAGCGCATGAAATCGTTGGTGGTCCAAATCATGCGCTCAGCCTTGCCGTTCTGGGGGGAAGTGTACGGGCAAGACATGCGCAACTGAACACCGCGAGAAAGCAGAAAGTCACGGAACGCAGAGTTGTCAAACTCGTGCCTGTTATCGCACTGGACCGCACGGATCGTGCGCCCAAACTGGGTGGACACCCAAGCGAAGAAGTGGCAAAGAGTGCCGAACGTATCAGCCTTCTGTCGCAAGGGAAAAGTCCACGAATAGTGCGAAAAATCATCAACGACCACCAAGTAATACTTATATCCACAAATACTGAGAACAGGTGAAGTCCAAAGATCACAGTGAATCAAATCAAAGATGCGCTCGACACAAGTGACAGAATGCGGAAAAGGAAGTCGAACGTGGCGACCCAACTGACAAGCATGACAAAGAGAGTCATGAGTACCCCGAGTACAAGAAATCACTGAACTACCAAAAAACTTCGACATAGCATCAGCACCAGGGTGGCCAAGCCGACGATGCCAAATGGTCGAAGAAGCTGTCGTAGTCAGGGCAAGAGACGGAGCGGAAGCAGGAAGACCCATCGTGTACAGGGGACCCGTACTATCACAACGAAAGAGAATGTGTCGAGTAGTAAGATCCTTCACAGTTACACCATAAGGATCAAACTCAAGGGAAACATGGTTGTCAGTAGTAAAATGACGAACGGAAAGAAGGTGCTGAATGATGTCAGGAGCAACAAGAACATCACGTAGCTGAAACGAATCCGTCGAACCCGAGTCACCTACTGAGGTGACTGGAAGAGCCGTCCCATTCCCAACAACGATAGATGAACGATTAGAGGGACGGGAAGGGCGGGTAGAAGAGAGGATACCGACGTCAGGGGTAGTGTGGTACGAGGCTTCGGAGTCTACCACCCAGTCAGGGCCAGATGGCGTGAGACCCCGCAGTTAGACCGACGGTGTAGAATGGGTCGCGACATGCCCCGGCGGTGGCCGCGCCGGGAAGGAAGGCAACACGCTCAGACCCTCGACGGTGGTTCCAATCAAGTAGGCAACAGCCGAACCAGGTACATCAGCCGATGGCGGACGAGAAGTACCGCCCAGGGCGGCAGGACCGGCGGCCCAAGGGGCGGCTGCGGCTGCTGCGGGCCAGGTAGTGGCGCCATCGTAGGATGCTGCAGAGGCGACGACGGCAGGCCAGGCGGCAGCAGCGGATCGAGGGGTGGCAGCGCTGGGGGCTGCAGGAGCGCCGGCGGTCAGTGGTGGGGTCACGCCGGCGGGCGGCAGCACGGGTGCGCCAGCGGGCAGCAGCAGGGGTGCGCCGGTGGGTGGCAGCAAAGGGCCCTGAAGAGGCGGGCCTGCTGTGAAGGGACCCTGAGGCGACGTCGAGCCCCTAAACCCACCCGTTGCAGCGGGAGGCGGGGCTCCGAACGGCGGCGCTGGGCCAACGTCGGGGCGCACGAACGGTCCACCAGCAGGGAACGGCGAAGACGCCCCTGGCGGCGGCGGTGGGGCAGCGGCGCCGGGCACGAAGGCGGTGACGGCACGGCCGGTCCTCTCGTTCCCCATTGGCGGCTGCATCGCGTGGAAACCCAGGATCGGGGCGGCGCGCCGACGGCGATCAGGGCGCCGAGGGGGCGCAGAGGCCGACGGCGGCGGCGCTGCCTCTCCTGCCGGCCAGAGGCGCGACGGAGGTGGCCAGAGGAGAGGGGGCCGGCAAGGGTGCGGCCAGGGCCCAGCCAAGTCAGGGACGGCGGCAGATCTGGTCAACACGGCGACCAGAGAGGAAGAAGGCAGCGCACCGTGGAGGGAAGAAGGGAGACGCGACTGCCCAAGAGGGGGGGAGGTGAGCCGACGGTGGCTCGCCGTCCGGCGGTGGCGTGCCAGCCATGGAAGCGGCAGATCCCGCACAAGCAGGCAGCGCTCGCGAGAAGGAGGGGGGGCGCGGCATGGCGGCGCGGCGGTGGCGCGCGAGAAGGAGGGGGGGGGGGGGCGGCGGCAGCACGCGAGAAGGAGGGGGAGGCGCGGCCTGGCGGCGCGGTGGCAGCGCGCGAGAAGGAGGGGGGGCGTGGCCTGGCGGCACGGCGGCGGCTCGCGAGAAGGAGGGGGACGCGGCCTGGCGGCGCGGCGGTGGCGCGCGAGAAGGAGGTGAGGGGGGCGGCAGCCAGGCGGCGGACGGCGGGCGTCGAGGGCGGCGCGGTGGTTGGGAGAGAGAGAAGGGCAGAGAGAAAGAGGCAATTTGATACCAAATTAGATTAGAAAAAGTAATCAATCCATTAACAGCCTGTCAAGGAGATACATATATAGGTGGACACAGTTTAAGGGCTAAGCAATCCTAATACAAAAAGACTAAAATTCCCCTGCCCCCTAATACGTACAGTCCAACAGTGACAAGTGTGCACGTAAGTGATAGTGAGACCGATACATTTTCTATCACGATAGGACTACATCAGGATCATATTTGAACCCATACATCTTTTTCTTTGTGATGGATGAGGTGTCGAAGTATATACAAGGGGATATCCCCTGGTGCATGCTCATTGCCGATGATGTAGTGTTGGTGGATGAAACTAGGGATGGTGTTGAAAAGAAATTAGAGTTATGGAGACAAAACTTAGAGTACAAGTGGTGTGACTTTAGTGGTGTTTGTTGTGAAGAGGGAAATGTTAGTCTACAAAGACAAATAGTATCTAGGAGGGACTCTTTTCTATACTTAGGATCAACGTTACAAAGCAATGACTATATTGACGAGGATGTTTACCACAGGATCAAGATAGGGTGGATAAAATGACGACAAGCCTTTGGAATCCTATGTGATAGGAAGGTTCCAAAAAAGCTAAAAGGGAAGTTCTATAGGACGATGATCAAACCCACGATGCTATATGGAGCAGAATGTTGGCCAACTAAACGGCAACATGTCCAACAAATAAGTGTCACCGAGATGCGCATTCTGCGGTGGATGTGTGGGCACACAAGAAGAGACCAAATTAGGGACGAGGCGATTCTTGATAGGGTAGGGGTGGCACCGATTGAAGAGAAGTTAGTCTAATATCGACCAAGGTGGTTTGGACATATCCAGCGGAGACCTCCAGAAGCGCCGGTTAACAGTGAGATTTTAATAGGTAGAGAAAATATTAAGAGGGATAGAGGACGACCAAGGTTGATTTGGAAGGAGGCGGTAAAACGAGACTTGGGAGATTGTTATGTATCTAGAGACTTAGCTCATGATAGGACTGTATGGAAAGTAACAATTCATGTGCCAGAATCTTAGTTTTTTGTTACTATTATATCTGTTCCTCTCTTTTACTTTATTAAAAATAAAAAATCGTTGGGTTTCATGTCTAGCCTACCCCCAACGTGTTTGGTATAAAGGCTTTGTTGTTGTTGTTGTACATGTATAGGTCCTTTTTTCACTGTGCTAGGCATCTTTTTCCAGTGGAGTTTGGTGCAAGCAAATGAGCAATGCATTGGTGCAGAGCTATGGATCTGCGAGGTTTGACTGCTCTGACTGAATCTTCTGCCCAGTGATTTGCTCAGACTGGTCCTATCTGAGAAATCCTGTCAGTCATCATTAATTTGATCAGCTTTCAGCTGTGGAATTTGTGACGTTTGAACTCGAGTGTTTTTTACCTGTGAGTTTTTGTCTTGTGATCAGAGGTAGTGTCGCGTGATTGTGCTGTGGACGCCTTCGTGGGCTGCCAATTTGGTCGGCGCAGGGCTCATGGCGTCCACAGCCCAGCCGCACCACCCCTGCCTAAGCATCTTCTAGAAGATTTATTTAAGATTAGAATAAATCTGTTATAGATAGAATTAGAGGATCCAATCTGTTATAGATAGAATTAAATAGATAAGAGATTGAGTCATTTGGGGTGTTCCAACCGACCCGGAAGCAGCAGCTGGCCCTAGGAGGGCGGCAGAGGGTCCCTATACCTCTATATAAGCAGCACCCCTCCCCCATGTAATCTTCATCAAGAAAATAGAGAATTGCCCATTGGGTTGTTCCCCCCCATTGGTCATCGTACCTACAAACCCTAACCCTAGCCATTGTGACACCTCTTCTCCTCCGTGCTACCCTCTCTGCAGCCACCCTAGTGCGGTAGCCCTGCTGCTCCCTCCGCTACGCAGCCCTAGGCATACCAGGAGGGCCTCCCCCACCCTCAATTCTCAGCAATTGGTATCACGATCCAGCGGAGCACCGACCATGTCTGTCTTCGGGGCTGATTCTGGGCCTATGTCCGTGGGGGACCTCGCTGAACTCATGAAGACCATGCACTCCGACATCACGGCTTCCATCGCTCGCCTCTCAGCTGAGGTGGCGACCGTCCACACTCACCTCGATCGGCACAACGTCTGTCTTGCCTGTATTGGGAAACAGCCTGATATGACCTTCTTAACACAGCAGCAACCACAGTACATCACCATGGGCGACGCGGATCCGTTCAACACGGACCTCGACGGCGGCGGCGGCCGGGCGCGTGGCGCTCGCCAGGGACGCGGTGGCCGTGGTGGCAGCGGCGGCGGCGACAGCGACGACGGTGATGACTTCAGCCCGGGCAACTATGGCCAACGTCCCCAGGGGCGTCACAGGTTCGACAATGGTGGGTTGCACCGCCACAAGATCAATTTCCCGAAGTTCGACGGGGAAGCTAGTCCGCTGTCCTGGCTCACCAAGTATGAGACATACTTCCGCGGGACATGTACGATGCCTGAAGAGAAGATGTGGCTCGCGTCTCTCCACCTAGAGGGAGTTGCGGCCGAGTGGTACACCGCTCTGGAACGCGACTGCGACATCGTGTACTGGGAGCAGTTCGCGGACTTTATCAACATGCACTTGAAATTACAGATATCCATCGTACTGGTACCGTTGAGGAGTACTAACGTCAGTTCCTGGTCCTTCTCTGCTGCTGCGAAGATCTCAGTCAGCGCCAGCAGATCAATCTCTTCACACATGGGCTTGAAGAGCCACTTCGTACCAATGTGGAGTTGTAGTTTCCCACAAATCTACAGACTGCCATGAGCCTGGCATGGGCCTTCAAACGTTGACTCGCAGCAACAACAGACAATGGGATACAGAAGGGCGCCGCCTCTCAACGCTCTACGCGCCCTTCTCATGTGTCACGCGCCACCACCACGGCTTATAATGGTGGTTCTACCGTACCTGCTCCGACATCTTTGGCGACGGCATCCTACCGCTCGTGCTTCAAGCGTCTCATGACTGATGAGATGGCTGCCAAATGGGCGAGTGGCGAGTGTTATCACTACTCGGAGCGGTACACGACGGACCATTAGTGCACTGGCAAGAGAACTTTCCTCCTGGAGCTAGACGACGATGACATCGATGTTGACACGACCGTTGCCGACATGGGCATCTCCTTACATGCCCTGACCGGCATCGACCTCGCCAACACAATGAAGCTCCAAGTCTACATCTGCGGCAAGTTGTTGATGGCAATGGTCGACACGAGCTCCACTCACACCTTCATCAGGGAGCCCTTCATCTAGAAGCTTGGCCTGATGATGTTGCCGCGGCCAGGCGTCGCTGTTCGGGTCGCCAACGGCGACTCCATCTCCTGCACAGGCATCTGTCCACGTGTACCATTGATAATTGCAGAAGATCACTTCGACGTCACGTGCTACGCGCTGCCACTTGACGGCTTCGACCTAGTTCTGGAAGTTCAGTGGTTGCGGTCCTTGGGACCCATCCTTTAGAACCTCGAGGACCTCACGATGAAGCTTCGGCGCGAGGAACGTGAGGTGGTTTGGACGGGGCTGCGTAGCCCCACCCTTGTGTGCTCTTCTCTGGCGCCTCCTACCGATATGATGGGCGCCCTCCTGGATAGCTTCTAGGACCTCTTTGACGAGCCACGTTGTCTTCCTCCTCCATGTCGCAATGACCACCGCATCAGGCTACTGCAGGGCACGGCTCCAGTAGTTCTCCGGCCATACCGCCACCCCTAGCTTCTCAAGAACGATATTGAGAAGCAGTGCACCGAGATGCTTCACCAGGGCATCATTCGGGAGTGCACCTCTGCATTCTCCTTCCCAGTGTTGTTGGTCCGAAAAGCTGACGGCACATGGTGCTTCTACATCGACTACCGCAAGCTCTACGCCCAAACTTTGAAAGATAAGTTCCCTATTCCGGTGGTTGATGAACTATTGGACGAGCTCTACGGCGCAAGGTTCTTCATCAAACTTGACCTCCGCAGTGGCTACTTCTAGGTGCGCATGCACCCGGATGACATTGACAAGACAACGTTCCGAACTCATCGAGGTAACTATGAGTTCTTGGTGATGCCGTTCGGCCTCATCAATCCGCCGTCTACGTTCCAATCGTTGATGAACAACGTCCTCGACCCCTACGTCAGGAAATTTGTGCTTATATTCTTTGATGACATCTTGGTGTATAGCAGGTCCTGGGTCGAACACCTACAGCATGTCAAGCAGGTGTTCCAAACGCTCCGGGCGCACAAGCTATTCCTGAAGAAGTCCAAGTGCTTCTTCGGCCAGGA
The DNA here is from genome assembly GCA_030760725.1 of Neostapfia colusana. NCBI lineage: Eukaryota > Viridiplantae > Streptophyta > Magnoliopsida > Poales > Poaceae > Neostapfia > Neostapfia colusana. The sequence goes on along the minus strand of JASWHV010000001.1, from coordinate 122,744,273 downwards.
GACCGTGTCCTACCTAGGACACATCATCTCCTCCCAGGGCATGGCGATGGATTTGGCCAACGTGGAGGCTGAGGAGTGTTGGCCTACACCTCGGTCCTTATGGACCTTGCAAGGCTTCCTTGGGCTCACCGGCTACTACCGTAAGTTCATTGCGGGGTATGGCGCAGTGGCCCCGCCCCTCACCGCTCTCCTCAAACGGGAAGCATTCTTCTGGACCGACGATGCGCAGGACGCCTTCTCCCAGCTTGTGACACCCTCATCTCGGGTGTCAGCATATGTTCATGTTTTATGAAGAAGAAAAAAAACATTTTAAGAAAAGAAGGAACAGAGACAAGTATCAAAAGGATAGCCAATAATGCTCTCCGAGAGCACCGAAGGAAACTTCCACGGCCAGCAGACCACGTGGCGTGTTCAGAACTCATTCCCGAGAGATTGGGAGAGGTCCGACGCTAAACTGGATACGTGGCAGGCTCGGGGGTCACCTCCGCATTTGGAAAGAGGTCCGACCCTGTGGGACACGTGCTGCCCACGGAGCTAGCCTCTGCGGAAGAAGCAAAGGCATTTTTCATAGGACACGTGTCAATCTCGGAGCTCATCTCAGAGAAAAGTGCGGATCTATTGAACACGCGTCGCCACCAGAGCTTATCTCCGGAGGCCCCTCGTTGCTGGACACGTGTCAATCTCGGGGCATGTCCCTGAGGGAAGGAGAGGAGGAAGACCGGCACTAACACGTGGCGTGCGCGGAGCTCGTCTCCGAAGAAGAGGGAGGTCTCGATCGATTGACACGCGGCACAACCGGAGCTCGTCTCTGCGGATGAGGAGATACCAGGCCCGGAGGACACGTGGAGCTTCCGGAGCTCATCATCACGGAGGTAACGAGTTCTGGAGCAGTTGTTACGCGTAAGGACACCGGTACGCAACAGAAACCGATCTAAAATCCACGATGGTTACCAAAGATAAGACGTCAGGATCTAACAAAGATCTGAATAAGACTCTTATTCGGGATCCGATCAGATTAGGACTCTTCTCTTCCCGATTATAAATAGAACCCAAAACCTCTGGCCGAAACCAGGAACTTCTCTTTCAACTCCTGAGCCGACGACTTAGAGCCCTAGCCCTAACTCGCCGAACATCGCTGAAGCGCAACAAGGGAGATCACCGTAGAAGAACCGAGCGGTCTGAGAAGGACCTCGAAGACAAGAAGAGCGTGAGGTAGGACTTCGATACCACCTTACGACATCATTGTGTTCATCTTGCATCTGTTCTTCAATTCCTTTCGAACAGAAGTCTTCTCGTGGGCAGATCACTCGATGATCAGTTTGATCTAAAGACAAGATCATCGCCACGTTCATCTTTGATCCAAACACCTCTGACCATGCAAGTCATGCAAGAACACGTAAAGCTAATCATGAGACAGCATGCATGTGCATCATCGCATCTAGTTTAGGGTTTGTGCATGATATTGATTGCTGTGAATTTTGTATGCACGTGAATCCTACATAGCAGGACAAACTCAGGAAGCTGTCTACGACGAGCTGCAGCAACAGGTTTTGAGAATCAAGAACAACCGGAACCGCAAGAACAAGGCAAGTGCTCCTTGACCATGTTGATCCTATGTTTTGGGTAAAACTATTTTGTTTTGCGAAAAGGTGTGTGTGCTGAGTCAAACATGATGGGAAACCTATTTATAGGAGTTTACTAGTTTTGGTTAAACCACCCTTGTCGCCTGAGAAGTTTATGAGTCGGGTATGGTTTTTGCTTTATGCTTCGCTGAGTCTCTGGGATCGGGAAGCGAGATAGATGTGTCTAGCTAACTGCACTCGTACTGATAATAAATAACTGATGAGGTTAATGAACATGGATCGAAGGGAGATCTAGGCAAGACTGGGTTTGTGAATGAGGTAGCATGAGACGGTGGTGTACTTGCCATAGATCTAAGGACCGGTTCATGCATGCACATGCCAGATAACAGTGCCACCACAAGGCCAAGTATGGGTGCGGCTTAGCTGAGTAATTAGGTAAGTTGCTAGGGTGTTATGGACTGTGGAAGGTGCGGGGAATGGGAGTCGAGTGAGGACTGCCCTGGGAACTGCATGGCACAAGAGGGGCCCCGTGGGTGGGAGAATTGGTGATTCTAGCCTGCCGGTGAAACCTTAGTGAGTCCATACATCTAGTAACCCCTTTGTAAAGGCTATTTTGTGATCTCTTGACCATACACCGACGGCTGTGTACTGGTAAAATGGAGGTTCTGCAGTCGCCGACGGGTGACGAAATCACAAACTTGTGGGTAAAGAGGTGCAGATTCTGCAGAGTTACTAAAACTATCATGATAGCCGAGCTTACGGTCACGAGCACCTGGCTAAACTGCCATGATTAGATGGGATGGTTACTGGGATGGTTATTGGAATGGTTATTGGGAAGGTTCTTGATTATGGTTATTGGTTATGGTTTGGTTTGGGACTGTTGAGTCCGGGAGATGAGATGGCTGCATGACTGATGGGTCATGACATGAGATTGGTCTCGGTGCGAGACGAGGTTGTTTTATGAGGTGAGATGGTAGAGAATACGAGGAGGTATTCGTGAGTATGAATAAAAGATTGGTTAATGTTCGGATGGAACACGGGAAGTGATGGAGGTATGTTGGTAATTTAATACATGTTGGGATTACATTTAAACTTAAGTTGTTGTTTTATCATGGTTTTACAGAACTGCTTTTCTGCAAATAAACCTTTTATGCCTACCTTGTTTATAAGCTGCATATCATGTTTTTTCTCGCACTTGCTGAGTACATCATTGTACTCAAACTTGCATTATTATTTCTTCATCAACAGCAAGAGAAGACTACTATGAAGACCGGGTAGAGCATTATGGCGTGTGATCTGTTCTCAACCTTGCCTGTGGAGGAAGTAGAGATGGAGCCACTTCTGCTTAGTTATGCTTCCGCATTTAAATAAGGACTTCCGCTGCATAGAAATAAGACTTCCGCTATAAGCATGAGTCCAAGACTCATGAGGTGTTGTAATAAACTCTGTTATTCGTGGTAATATATAATCTGAATTCAGTTTGTGGAACGTATGTGTATGTGTGATGAACATCCTTGTCACACCCGGTTTTTCCGAAGAACAACCAAGTGAATATCACATGTATGCCAGGATCATTTTCTCATACATGTGATGACATATAGTGAAGCATCATTTATTACAAACCAGGTGTCGAATATAAATAAGTCTTACATTGCAAATGTCTCGATGGACAATAATAAGTTCATCACAAGTAAATAAACTAGCAGCGGAATATTATTCTTGTGGGCTCCATTGCAGGCGTTGCCCGGGGGTCTCCATGAACCTAGAAACCTTCTTCGGGTCGAAAGTCTTGGTCATTATACACCACCTCATTATCTTGACCTGAGCAGCAATATAAACCAACAAAATATGCAAGGTTGAGTACCGATGGTACTCAGCAAGTGTGGGAAAATTATATCATGCATGGCTAGAACAAGGGGAGGTTGAACTCATGGTTAAAGCACTACGCAATTAATACCTATCACCTTAGCTTATTAAGCACCTACATTACTACACAGGTGAAATGGTCCCAATCTCCCATCCCATCATCATAACCAAATAACCATAACATCATTTCCAATGTTAAGCTCCCCGCTTAACATCCACAACTTCCAAAACCATCAATCCTCTAATCATGAATAAGTCCAAGCCGCTCTTGACCGTGAGCACGGCTGTCATGACAGTTTTGACTCTGCAGAGTTTGTACCACTGTACCCACATGTAGTGATTTCATCCCCCGTTGCCGGGTGGACTAAAAGAACCTCCATTATGCCAGTGGCTACGAACTACATTCACACTTCCTAGGTGTGTAGCCAGGAGATCACTACGAAGCCTTTACAAAGGGATTCCCGACGAGCGTGGGCCCACTGAGGTTTCACCCCTAACAGCATACAAGAGGCTCCAACCCCGCTGCAGTGGCCCCCTCTTGAGCCTTGCGGTTCATATGGTAGTCCAGCTGACACCTATTCCCCGCACCATCCAACACACCCATACTACGCCGGGAATACACCTAATTAATTGGCCAAGATGCCCCATCTCAGCATGTGGTTGGCACTGTAAAGCCAGATTACATGCTCCATGAACCGGTCCTTAGGATCCAGGCAAGTACCAAACACAAACCCGAGTCTCGTGCACCCAGCACACAACCAAAACATCCAACTTGCCTTGATCCCTACCTCTACATAACTCGCAATATCTCATTCAAGAGTATGGTAAAATAAACTGATGATCTCATATCCCAAACATCCCATTCTAAGCATGGCTAAGCATATGCATAATAATAAATGACATGATAAAATAAATCCCAACCCAAGCTACAAGGAAACAAGGTAATGCAATTCTAGGGAAACTTCCTAGCATGGGTTTCATATTTAACTTGACAATGCAAATAATTCTATCTACATCCTAGCATAGGATCAAAGTGGTCAAGGACACTTGCCTCCTTCTTGCTGCTCTTGAAATGGGTAGTCCTGATCTTGGAAAGGAATAACTTGCTCTTGAGCAGGTTCTACATCATACCATCACACATAGCAAAAGAAAAATAACAACCCATAAGACATAGTTCACACTTCCACTTCATACAAACCACACATTCATATTTATGAAAGTCATTCACCATTATGTGTGTGGTGGTTACTCTATGTGTGTTGATTTGTGGCTTGCATGCACTTTTAATCATGTGTATATGATTCCTACTTTTGTGTTCACATTTATACTTACATACTATATATATGAGTTTCCAATTTAAATAAATTCCTTATATTCAACTACTACACCTTTTTACTACCAAATAAGCATGAAAGGTATTTTCCTTCTCCATATGTGTCTTCATAATTTCTACCAACCCTAAACTGAACTCTTTGGATTTTAGAAACTCCATTTATCATTTACTAGTTGCTATATTTTCAGATTTAATTTCTTATGCATAAATGTGTACTTTATTATGAAAATAGTAAGACACATCATCTAAACAGAATAGGTTCTGGTCCTAAATAATTTAATAACATATTTTGACCTTTTGCCTCTGATGTAAAATATTTCACAATTATTTTCCCTATTTTCTAGAACTATTCTTTACTTAAAAATATGTCCCTAAATGTGAATAATAAATTAAACAGATTCAATTCAGCCCAAAATATGTTTTTATCTCACTCCAAAGTTTCCTAAATACTGAGAAAGTCTTTAATTAAATTTTGACAATATGTTTGTCTCACTTTTTAATTTTTAAACACTAACCACATATTCAATTTCCTAAATTAAATACTAAGCAGGGCTAAAAGGTAAACTCACCCCACTACAGGGTCTATAATATTATTTTCAGAATTCCCAGGGGTATAGCTACACTTATCAGAGGGGTTTTTCCTAATTTTTATTAAGTCCAGGGGCTAAAACTGATTTTTAAATGAATTTACATGATTTTCTGAAGTTCCAGGGGCTAGATCAGAAGTTTCCGGGGCTAGCTCTTATTTCTCGAGAACCCCAGGGGGTAGCACGTAAGATTTCCAGTCTTTATAACGCATGGCTGACGTGGACCGTCCGATTTTAAACCGACGGCTGAGATTATAACGTCGAACCGGTACGCGGGGATTTAAACCCTACCGTGCGATTTAAAATAAACGGCGCACAAGCGGCCACGTCGCTCTGATCTAACGCGGGTGGCGCTGCCGGCGGCGCACGGCGGCGGGAAGCGGCGATCTCGCCGGAGACTTTCGGATTTTCAAGAATTCTTCCTAGAACTGTAATTTTATGGCATAGATCGGTGGAGGGGAGGTCGGGGATCTCACCTCGGGGGTTTTCTTGAGCTCGGAGGTCCTGGAAGGTGATCGGCGACGAGGTCCGAGGTGAAACCACGGCGAGGCTCGTCGGCGCTGTGTTTACACCGCAAGTCACCGAGTTTTCTGCACCTGCAAGGTTCCCCGGAGGCGGTGGATCAAGACCAGCGAGTTAGATCGGAATTTCCGAGCTTAGATCGGCCAGAATTCGCCGGAGAAGTCTCGGTTCTCACTGGAGGAAAATCGGCGGATCGCGTGGGAAAAACAGAACGAGGCCGGGGTTTTTATAGACGGGGGAGGGCGGCTGGGTGGTTTAGATCGAGTTTGCGTCGCCCCCGAACGGAATTCGGCTGGAATACGCGAGAATTTCCGATCGGTTTCGATTCGGGTGAGAGAGAGTCCGGCGCGGCGCGAGGTAGAAGACGAGCTGGTGGGTCCCACCTGTCAGCGGAAGGAAACAGCGCGCGCGGCTGCGGGCTGGCGCAGTTGCTGGGTGGGCCGGCTGGTGGGTTTCGGCCCACTGGCCGTTTTTTTTTCTGTTTTCTCTTTTTCTTTTTCTATTTCTTTTCTGATTTGAGTTTAATTTGAATTCCAGTTTGAATTTGAATTTTTGCAAAACATGCAACACGTCCAAAAATTTTTAAATTCCCCTCTTAACATGGTTTAGGGTCTTAACAATATTTTTGGGGTGTTACAATCCTGGGCACACATATGCATTAGTTCTCGGTTCCGTGGTTTTCCACAGAATTGAGGGCGTCACACAGCTCAAGCAAGCGCTGATGACAGTGCCTCTTCTCCTAATGTCGGACTTCAACAAGCGCTTCGAAGCGGTTCTGCACCAGGGCGACGGTGCCATCACCTTCTTCACTTGCATCGTAGCTCCTCACCACCACAAGGTACCGGCATACGAGTGTGAGGTGATCGGCCTTGTGAAGGCCATGCGCCACTAGCGGTCTTACTTATGGGGCCACCCCTTCACCATCCGGACTGATCACTTCATTCTGAATACATCCTGGATAAACGCCTCACGACAATTCCCCAACATGCTCACGTGAGCAAGCTCTTTGGCTATGATCTGCAGGTTGAGTACAGGCTGGGGCGTCTGAACGGGACAGCTGACGCCCTGTCCCGTCACGACGAGGAAGACATGGCTATTCACACCATATCAGCACCAGTCTTCCACCTCTTCGACTCGCTTCGTGTGGAGATCGACACGGACCAGGAGACGCAACTGTTGCACGCCCAGCTTCAGGAGAGAGTCGCACCTGCTGACTGGGCCGAACGTGACGGTCTCCTCCTACACAATGGGAAGCTCTTCGTCCCCAACACGTATTCCTTGTGGCCCTCTCTACTAGCTGAGGCGCATGATGGGTGCCAAGAGGGCATCTAGAAGAAAGCGCATTGGATACGACTCTCCTTCTATAGTCTGTCACTCCTACGACGGGTGCGCGAGTACGTCAGCGGTTACGCCGCATGCCAGCGCAACAAGACAGACCATATACATCCGGTCGGCCTGCTACAACCTCTTCCTATACCCTTGGAGATCTGGAGTGATACCTCCATTGACTTCATCGAGGGTTTTCCGAAGGTTGGAGGCAAGATGGTGATCCTGACAAGGGTGGATCGCTTTTTGAAGTACGCCCACTTCATTCCATTGAGGCACCCGTACAGTGTCCATCCGTGGCAAAGGCGTTCTTCAACGACATTGTACGTCTACACAATTTCCCCTGCTCCATCGTCAACTACCACGACAGCGTCTTCACTAGTCTGTTCTGGTCAGACCTATTTCAGCTAACCAGTGTTCGTCTGCAACTCAGCTCGGCCTTCCACCAACAGTCTGACGGCCAGTCTGAGGTTGACAATAAGGTGATCACCATGTATCTTCGTTGTCTAGCTGGTGATCGACCAAAGCCATGGCTGCAGTGGCTTCCCTAGGCTGAGTACTGCTACAACACATCGTACCAGACAGCCCTCAAGTGCTCACCCTTCAAAGTGGTCTATAGCGGAGATCCTCCAGCACTTCTCTCTGAGTCTTCAAGGTAGCAGCAGTTGACCAATAGCTAAGGAACATAGATGAGTTCTTAGATGAAATTAAAGACAGGTTGGTGTAGGCTCAGATTGCCATGAAGAGCTATGAAGACAAGACTCGGCGTGAGGTGGAGTTTAATATTGGAGACTGGGTTTGGCTACGTCTTCATCAGCGCACTATAGTGTGCGTGCTAGTGACACCACCATCAAAGATTGGTTCTAAGTATTTTGGACCATATCAGATCATACAGCGCATTGGTGCAGTTTCATATAAGCTGCAACTACCTCCTCAAACTCGGATACATGACGTCTTCTATGTGTCTGTCAAAGTGTTCGGTCGACACTTCCCCCGGGCCTGCACTGGGCAGCCCGCGGAGGTTCTTTTTTCGGTGGGGCTAGTCCCTTGCGGAGAGCTTGCGCGGATGGACGAGTTAGTAAGAGCTTGACACGGTGAGTTTTACGTGGTTCAGGCCGCCGGAGCGTAAAACCCTACGTCCACGGCGAGCTATGGAGCTTGCTGTATTGTTTGCTGCTCAGAACCGGAGTCCTGAGCTTGGGGGTGAGTTACAGCTTGGGTGTGAATGGCTAGCGTATGAGTTGCAGAGGTGCGAACCCTTGCTAACGTCGCCTACCCGAGTCTTTTATAGTCCAAGACTCGGGTGGCTTACAAGGGGGGTCCGGGACCCGACAGGTGGTCCCGGGGAGATTGACTGTTATCTACCGTATCTGCAGTTATGCTGGTAGTTGTCTCTGGCGAAGGCTTCCGAGTCTCCATCTTGCTGCCCTGCCCATGCCACACGCTAGTCGTAGTGGTTGATGACGGCGGAGGCGGCAGGGGATGTCTTGTCGCTGTGTTTATTGGCTGGCAGGTTCTGACACCGCGCGCAAGTCTGTGATGCGACTGGGCGCAACGGCACCTGACAGAGGCGTGCTCCATGTCTCCGCGTCTTGGGAAGACGCGGGCCTTGAATACCTTGTACGGGCAAGGTATGGGGCGTCTTTACGCCCGCTGCCTATCGCTCGGGGGCAGGCAGCGCCGTTCTGCTGGCCACGTGGCGGGCTCGGAGCCCTTCTCAGAGGAGAGGAGGGTCCGGCCCCGCGGGGCACTTGGAGCCTTCGGACCTCTCCCCGCGGAGGGGGAGGTTCGGCTTCTGTCGCCATGTGGCGGGCCCGGAGCTCTTCCGTGAGGAGAGGGAGGTCCGGCCCCGCCTGATACGTGGCACCTTCGGACCTCTATCCCGCGGAGGGGGAGGTCCGGCCTCTGTATGCCACGTGGCAGGCCCGGAGCTCTCTTCTGAGGAGAGGGAGGTCCGGCCCCGCCGGACGCGTGGCGCCTTCGGAGCTCTCCCTATGGATAAGGGCGAGTTCCTTAGGCATTTTCTCCTATGCGCGGGGGTACCCCATATCGCGGGTACCGACAGTGTCCCTCTTGAAGAAGTTTGAAGGCCCTGCACCAAATCAAGTGACGCCTCTACAACCTCTCCTCCATGGGTGCGTCATACCACAACCAGATAAGATTCAGCGGGCACAGCTGAATAGAGGAGTCTGGGAGCTACTAAAGTGGTTTGGCCATTCTGATGCAGATTCTACATCGGTCTAGCTAGAAGATTTCAAGATGAAGCACCCCACCTTCAAGCTGAAGGACGAGATCTTTGTCGGGAAGGGGGGGGATGATGTGGACGCCTTCGTGGGCCACCAATATGGCCGGCATAGGGCCCATGGCGCCCACAGCTCAGCCGCACCACGCCTTGCCTAAGCGTCTTCTAGAAGATTTGTTTAAGATTAGAACGAATCTGTTATAAATAGAATTAGAGGATCCAATCTGTTATAGATAGAATTAAATAAATAAGAGATTGAGTCGGTTGGGGTGTCCCAACGAACCACGACTGCCGGTACTAGGAGGGCGGCAGGGGGCCCCTAGACCTCTATATAAGCAGCACCCCTCTCCATGTAATCTCCATCAAGGAAATAGAGAATTGCTCATTGGGTTGTTCCCTCCCCTTGATCACCGTAGCTACAAACCCTATCCCTAGCCGCCGTGACACCTCTTCTCCTCCGCGCTACCCTCTCCGCAGCCCTGCTGCTCCCTCCCCTATGCAGCCCTAGGCGCAGCAGGAGATGAAAGTCTCATGCACGGTTTTGCATGAGAGAAAGAAGCGAGGAATCCTCTTTTCGACTATGACTCCCCCACTCCAGTCGTTGCTTTTCTTTCTGTTACTTCGAAAGTAGCTGCTTCAGCTTCAGCCACACGAATTCTCGATATTCCTTTTTATTTCTCATCAAACGAATGGCATCTTCTTCTAGAAATCCTAGCTATTCTTAGCATGATATTGGGGAATCTCCTTGCTATTACTCAAACAAGCATGAAACGTATGCTTGCATATTCGTCCACAGGGCAAATCGGATATGTAATTATTGGAATAATTGTTGGAGACTCAAATGATGGATATGCAAGCATGATAACTTATATGTTGTTCTATATCTCCATGAATCTAGGAACTTTTGCTTGCATTGTATTATTTGGTCTACGTACCGGAACTGATAACACGAAAGATCCTAGGGCCTCCCCCACCCTCAATTCTCAGCAGATTGTTTATTACTACATGTCAATTGTGGCAATTTAAAGTTGGTAGAATAATGTCAAACAAATCATCAGTTTTTAGCATTACATTTCCTTTTCTTTAGAAATCTGTGTATTTTCTGTTCTTATGCATTTTTGGTGAATTTTCAGCTTGATGAGCATGTGAAGGGGCATGTATGAGTGTCATCAAGTTCAGACCCACATCGTGCAGCACCTCGAGTGCCTCAACAGTGATCGGAATACTAACCCAACTTCTAATGCCCACCGGCAAGCGACTTTCCAGCTTGGGATAGAGGTAGGTATTCAGCCTTATGCAGTCTGGTGAAATCCCAGAGAGATTATGTATTTGTTTGATTCAGCTGCATCAATCAGATTCTCTATAAAAAATCAGAAATCTAAACCAAAGGGATTCACGTGAGAATCAGATTCTCATCTACAGATTTTTCTAGTGCAAATAAAAAACTGTCAGAACCCCAGATTTTCCATATTTCTGTTCCAACTTCTTACAGAAATTACCCATCTTACCACTGATTACACAACCAAATATTATTTTTTTATAACACATATTTATTATAGAATCCACAGTTGATATTTATTTTCAGCTAAACAGATTTCAACTTCACCGCAACTCACAGCTCACAACTACAATCACATGAACCAAACACACCCTATATCTACTCGCTTACTGGCTGGCCGCGCCTATCACTTTTTTGTCACCATGGCCCGCTGAGCAAAATGCATAGGAACTCAGATATTTACAGCTTGTGTGAGGAATGGCAGCTTGCCATTGCGAATTCAGGACAAGGTGGCCTCAGAAGGGATCAAAGGTCTCTAACCGTGATCCATGCAGTTGTCGTGCAATGCAACAAGCTGAGGAACAAAAGCAAAAGGAGCGGTCAGATGCTGCATTCAAGGAATTCGAGAAGAAGGTAGAGACATTCAGATCCCTCGAATCGAAACATGGGTCATTTATTGATGCTGACGATTACAGAGAAATGACATGAAAGTCACTGCGGGCCAAGATGGAGGCCCTCCTCCGGAGCTGGGCAGATGAGAAGAGCAAATATGAGAAGAGCATCAGGGTCACAAAGGGCAGTGACCATGAATAACCTGCAGACAGGCTTCCCTAATGTTTTCCAGGCGATGACGGGCTTCGCTAGTGTCTGCATGGAGGAGTTCGAGTTGGTGTACAACGTCAAGAGAAGCTCAAACCGGGTCCTTGATGCGAAGAGGCTGCTGACCTGAAGCTATTGCCTCTAGCTAGTTCTTCGTGATTTTTTGTTGAAATGTACAGTTCTAGACTTCCTAGTAGTACAATAGCAGTGTGGAAGAGAGTTTAACTAGCAAGCATCTCTGGATGTAAACATCTGTGCGGGGCTTTCTTTCTTTTATGGTAGCGACGAGGCCTAGGAATTAAATTTTAGGGGGTTCGAAGAACTTCGGTTTTTGAATCAGAATGTTCACTAGTTAAAATTTTGAACTGAAACTTTCAGCAACGATCAATGCTCATTGGAGATTAAACATCACATATCGTTTTTAGAGCATGTCTTCAATTCTCAATCTGGTGTAGAGCCTGTCCCGTCACTAGCAACTGCAGAGGCCTCCATGGTTCCATTCCTGGGGTCAGTACAACGCCTACATAGTTCTGCTGGTATATTTGAGTAGCTAGGAAAAACAGTCGCAATGAGATCAATAGATGTCTAAAATCCAAAGGAATATCCACATCACATATTTTCAGGAACTAAGTATAGCAACATTCATGTATCCTTCTGTACTTCGTTCAAACATCTTTGCTCTTTCCTATGTCTATGAAGTTCTCCATTGCAACTCAATTTGGATCTGACCATTTTTGGAGTCTATGAGATGGTACTTCTCATTAAGCCGTTTGTTGCTGATCACGTCTGCAAGGCTGATATCAGTGTAGCCCAAAGTTTCCTGGATCATGAAAATATAGACATCAGGATACTAGAAATTTAATATGGTCCCTTCAAACAATCCATCATTGAGACTTCAACATACTATTTGAGTGCAAAGGTTCCGGAAAGAGCTAATGCTACAACTAATGATCTCACAACCAGCAGTGGAAAAGTGCAGTCATAATGCAAGGTATTACTATCGCCATTTTTGTATCATAATGTACTAGAGCAACCAAAAGACAGAAGTACATGCCAGAAGTAATAGAGGGCCAGAATGCCATGGATACCTTGCCATGTATCAGCCCTTTCTTTGGGGCTTTACTTAAGACTTCAACATGTAGTTTGTCATTTACAGGTGGTTCCTCACATACAAACTCGAATTTATCCTCCCAGCGTGGATCCCTATTTTTCTTGATCACCTAGTAAAGGGTATTATGTGGGGAAATATAGAGTGAGATCTACCATGACCACTGTCTGAAGGTTTGTTGGACTGCATATTATGTGTACAAACCTTTGTTTTCTTCTCCTCGCCTTTGAAAATTATTTTTGCATATGGGTTTGTGTGGTGCTTTCCTTCAAGATCCTGAGCTTCATGAACAATAACATAAAGCAATCCACCACCAGCTGGAGTACCAGCTGGAGCTTTCTCTACCGTATCGCCACCCTCGGTGCCTTCATGCTCCATATCTTCTTCCTTGAAAGGCTTGTATGTAAGCTCCAGCGTAAGCTGCCCACGAGACTTCTCATTTTGTACATCATTTGGATCCATGGTCTTAAGCAAGTTAATGGTAGTAACTTTAGCCTCCTCTGGTGGGAGTTCTTTCAATGGGATTCTGTTCATGCCCATCTTTTCATGTTTTCCAACCTATACATATCAATAAAACATAACTGCACATTGTTGGTGATATGTTGGCATAAAAGCTACAGTACTTATCCCTCTGTTTTTAGTTTATTCACGTTAGGACAGAGATCCTAGTTCGAAAATGAACTAGCTCCCTTGTCTGAATGACGAGAAAACAAAATCAGCGGGAGTATTAAATAAGAAAACAAGCATGCCTGTTCCCAGTCGAAGACATTAATTTCAAGTGCCTGATTTTCTGGATCCGTGACGACAAATTTGAAATCTTCATTCCACTCAGGATTGAGATTGCTGTGCTTTACAGATGTTTTTTTGGATGGAAGCTTGTCATCTGACATCTTAAGTTTCACATATGGATCTGATTTACCCAGCAGATCCTTCTTTCGCAGATTCTGAGCTCTAACAACCTTCACAAGTAGAATTCCAACAGGCTTCTTTGATGCTCTGGGAATGTGGAAACCATTAGTTATACTCATTTTTCATCAGGTCCATGGTCGACGCAAATAAAATAGACAAAATGCTAAAGAATTTACTTTGAGGGGTCCATGATAGCTACTTGTAGTGTCTTCGGCCACAAATACATGCTCGCAACTTGCTTCTTGATGGTCTCCTGCAGTAAGAAAGGTATCATGACAAGATCAGCTGTACCAAAACTGAAAGGACGGAATTAGATACCACAGATCAGAAGGAACATTCAATGTAAGGAGCGACCTAGACACTACATAGGCTGCCTTGGATACACAACAGTGCTCATGCATTTAAACACATGCATACCAATAAGACGAACAAGCTAAAAAATGTTAAAGCATGATATGAATTAGCAAAGGTTGTGAGAATTCATTATAATTTATTTCATGGTGGTGCAACCTATGCCATTACAAAGTTAAGAAATTTCACTAAGTTCAACATACTCAACACATAGTTCATAAGGGAGAATGGCATAAGAACAACCTTCACCTGAGAAGGTTCAGGGTAGGAATCTTCCATAGTACCTGAACAAATCTGTAAAGACCAGGTATAGCCATCAAATCTGCCCCCAGAAGTTTGAGCCCAAAGTCAATATGTGGCTAAAAAAACCAAAAAATATTTAGTAAGAGTGGTAAACTGTGATAACTCAACAATAAATAATCACTTGATATACCTTCTCCATGAGAGAAACAAGGATTTTTGCAAAGCATGGAAATGTAGGCACCAATGGCTTCAGAGTAATACGAGGCGATGCAAACACTTGCAGGTCCACAATCTGAAATATCTCGACAAAAAACAGATCTCGCTTTGATTAAACATTACATGAACACCATTTTGAGAATTCAATTTAATACAGAAAATTTTATACTTGGACAGTAGCTTTCAGCCCGTAACCTTTTACAACAACAGTGACATTTGGATTTGCAGCCCATTTAATGGATGGTTCCATTATCAGCTCTTGCTCCTCTGTGACATAGACTTTCATCCCTGGAAAGAAAAGCATGGATAGTCAAATACAATGTAAAAATAGTGCATGGAGAGTATTAGAGGGATAAATCTGGACTGAATGGGATGAATACATCAGGAGGGTACAGGGTCCATTATATAGAGGGATTAGGTGAGGGGAAATGACTAAATCACCCCTAACCCTAATCCCTCACTAATGACTAATATGCCCCTGTGACACACACATAATCACAGTGTCTAACACCCCCCCGCAGTCACAACATCTAGCCACTGCAGATGTTGAGACTGGACCGAAACTCGGAGAACAGCGACGACGGGAGGCCCTTCGTGAAGATGTCAGCGAACTGCGTCGTCGTCGGGACATGGTGTACCCGAATCTCGCCGCGTGCAACCCGCTCACGAACAAAGTGGAGGTCGATCTCCACATGTTTTGTGCGCTGATGCTGGACCGGGTTGGTGGAGAGGTACAACGGCGCTGACATTGTCGCAGTAGATGAGGGTGCTCCTGGCGACGGAAGTGTGGAGCTACTGAAGCAACTGCTGGAGCCAGGAGGCCTCAGCTACGCCGTTAGCCACGGCGCGATACTCCGCCTCAGCACTCGAACGCGACACCACGGGCTGTCGCTTCGAGGACCAGGAGACGAGGTTACCGACCAGGAAGACGGCATACCCAGAAGTAGAACGTCGTGTGTCCGGGCAGCCAGCCCAGTCAGCATCGGTGTACACGACCAGCTCGGAGGTCGTGTCACGTCGAAGGAGGAGGCCGTAGTCGAGAGTACCTCGTAGGTACCGAAGAATCCGCTTCACAGCGGTGAGGTGCGGCTCCCTCGGGTCATGCATATGGAGGCACACCTGCTGAACTGCATACGAGATATCCGGCCTGGTGAAGGTGAGGTACTGAATAGCACCTACAAGACTCCTGTAAGTAGTGGGGTCAGAGACGGGTGTCCCGTCGGTAGCGGAGGGATACTCAGGAGTGGAGCAAGGCTTGCACTCGGTCATGCCCGCTCGCTGGAGGATATCCAGGCAGTACTGTCGCTGGTGAAGGAATAAGCCGCCTGGTCGGTCCTCGACCGCAATGCCCAGGAAGTGGTGAAGACGGCCCAGGTCCTTCATAGCGAACTCATGCTGTAAAGCAGAAATGGTGCGCCGAAGCAGAGCCGGACTAGACGCTGTTAGTACAATGTCATCGACGTACAGTAGGAGGTAGGCAGTGTCACTGCCACGTCGATAGACAAACAGCGAAGTGTCCGACTTAGCTTCGACGAACCCCTGTGAGACCAAGAAGGAGGCGAACCGGCTATACCAGGCTCGCGGTGCCTGCTTCAATCCGTATAGGGATTTGTTCAGCTTACAGACCATGTCTGGGTGAGCTAAATCAACAAACCCTGCCGGCTGACTGCAGTACACCGTCTCGGTCAGTGTACCGTGGAGGAAGGCATTCTTGACGTCCAACTGGTGGACAGGCCAAGAACGTGAGAGAGCCAGCGATAGAACGGTACGAACCGTCGCCGGCTTTACCACCGGGCTGAAGGTCTCGTCGTAGTCGACTCCAGGGCGCTGAGTGAAACCCCGGAGTACCCACCGAGCCTTGTACCTCTCCAAGGTACCGTCCGCCTTCTTCTTGTGCGTGAACACCCACTTGCCCGTGACAACATTGCCACGACCAGGACGGGGAACCAGGTCCCAGGTCCGGTTGGCAAGCAGAGCCTCATACTCTTCCTCCATAGCGCGGCGCCAGTGAGGGTCGGCGAGGGCGCTACGCACAGAAGTAGGTATGGGTGATATCGAAGAAGAGTCGGTCGGTGGAGAAGTAGTCGACGAGAAGGCAGCTCCGGTGAAGCGCTCAACTGGACGAAGACACCCGGATGCACGTCGAGTCACCATCGGGTGGACGTGACCAGGATCCCTGTGGAGAAGAGGAGGGTTGTACACCGGGCGCTCGGGTACAACGACCTTCTCTCGTCTCGGGGCCACACGTGGTGCAGCTGGAGTAGGGCCGCCCCCCCGTGCTCGTCGCTGGTAGGCAAGTACGGGGTCAGCGAAGCGAGAAGTCGTCGCCGGTGCTGCTCTTGGTGCGTCTGGTGACGTCGGGCTTGCTGCAGGTGATGTCGGGGAAGCTGAGGCCGTGTGTGGCGCAGTAGTCGGCGTCGGGGACGTAGAGGCCGCGCTTGGCGCAGCAGGCGTCGTCGGGGACACCGGTGCCGCGCGTGCTGCAGTGGGTGACGTCGGGGGCGCCGAGGCCGCGCGTGGCGCAGCCGGTGGCGTCAGGGACGTCGGTGCCGCGCGTGGCGCACCCGGTGGCGTTAGGGACGCCGGTGCCGCGCGTGGCGCAGCAAGTGGCGTCAGGGACGCCGGGGCCACGTAAGGCACAACAGGTGGCGTGGAAGACGCCGAAGTCATGCGTGGCGTAGCGGGTGGGTAACCTGCAAGAGGTAACCGACAAGGTCGCTGTACAGGAGCGGCCTCGGGGTCAGTAGAGAAGAGGGAATCCAACTCAGTGACGGAGTCAGAGGACGGGGTGGAAAAGGGAAAGGAAGACTCGTCGAAGACGACGTGTCGGGAGATCAAGATATGACGTGTGGTGGGGTCAAGGCACCTGTACCCTTTATGGTCAGGGGAGTACCCAAGGAAAACACACTGAGTCGAACGAGGCGCAAGCTTATGGGGAGCTGTGGCAGAGAGGTTCGGGTAGCAAGCGCACCCGAAGACCCGAAGATGGTCGTAAAGAGGGTGGGTGCCGAACAAAGCGAAGTGAGGGGTGGGAGCACTAATCGCCTTAGTAGGAAGGCGATTAATGAGGTAGGTGGCAGTGTGAAGCGCCTCCGCCCAGTAGCGAGCAGGGGTAGAAGCCTGAAACATCAGGGAGCGCATGACATCGTTGGTGGTCCGAATCATGCGCTCAGCCTTGCCGTTCTGGGGGGAAGTGTACGGACATGACATGCGTAACTGAACACCGCGAGAAAGCAGAAAGTCACGGAACGTAGAGTTGTCAAACTCGCGCCCGTTGTCGCACTGGACCGCACGAATCGTGCGCCCAAACTGGGTGGACACCCAAGCGAAGAAGTGAGAAAGAGTACCGAAAGTATCAGACTTCTGTCGCAAGGAAAAAGTCCACGAATAGTGCGAAAAATCATCCACGACCACCAAGTAATACTTGCATCCAGAGACACTAAGAACAGGTGAAGTCCAAAGATCACAATGAATCAAATCGAATGTGTGCTCGACACGAGTGACAGAGTGCGGAAAAGGAAGTCGAACATGGCGACCCAACTGACAAGCATGGCAAAGAGACTCATGAGTACCCCGAGTACACGAAATCGCTGAACTACCAGACAACTTCGACATAGCATCAACACCGGGGTGGCCAAGCCGACGATGCCAAATGGTCGAAGATGCTGTCGTAGTCAGGGCAAGAGGCGGAGCGGAAGCAGGAAGACGCATCGTGTACAGGGGACCCGTACTATCACAGCGAAAAAGAAAGCGTCGAGTAGTAAGATCCTTCACAGTTACACCATAAGGATCAAACTCAAGGGAAACATGGTTGTCAGTAGTAAAACGACGAACGGAAAGAAGATGTTGAATGATGTCAGGGGCAACAAGAACATCACGTAGCTGAAACGAATCCGACGAACCCGAGTCACCTACTGAGGTGACTGGGAGAGTCGACCCATTCCCAACAACGATAGATGAAGGGTCAGAGGGACGGGAAGGGCGGGTAGAGGAGAGGATACCGACGTCAGGGGTGGTGTGGTAGGAGGCACCGGAGTCTACCACCCAGTCAGGGCCAGACGGCGTGAGACCCCGCAGGTAGACCGACGGTGTTGAACGGGTCGCGACATGCCCCGGCGGTGGTGGCGCCGGGAAGGAAGACAACACGCGTGGACCCTCGACGGTCGTGCCAAGCGAGTAGGCAACAGCCGATCCAGGTACACCAGTCGATGTCGGCCGAGGAGCACCTCCCAGAGTGGCGTCCCATGGTGCACTGGCGGCTGCGGGCCAGGCGGCGCCGTTGTGGGGGGCTGCAGGGCTGACGGCCCAAGGGGCGTCTACAGCTGCTGCGGGCCAAGCAGCGGCGCTGTCGTGGGGTGCTGCAGAGGCGACGGCGGCGGGCCAGACGGAAGCAGCGAGCTCGGCTCGAGGGGTGGCAGCGCTAGGGGCTGGATGGGCGGTGGGGGCCAGATGTGGCTGTGCGGTGGCCCAGGGTGGTGACGTGGCGGCATCTGGCCAGGGGGCAGTGGCGGCCGCGCCAGCCCTCCCCGAGGCGGCGGCGGGCAGCGTGACTGGGGCGCTGGCGGCGGCGGCGCCAGCGGCCCGGCGCGCAGATCTGGTGGCAGCCCAGGGCGCTGCGGCCCAGGGCGCAGCTGCACGGGCTGGAGACGCGCCAGCGGCGGCGACGGCTGCGCCAGGCGGCGCGAAAGCGTGGGCGAGGGGCGCAGCTGTGGCGGTCCCAGCGGGCGGCGCGACTGGGGTGCTGGCGGCGGCGGCGCCAGGGGCGGGCCCGGCCCTGGGCACCGCGGCGTGGTTGGGAGCAGTGGAGGCGAATGGGGCGGCGGCAGCAGCAGCCACCGCGGGCGGCACGGCTGCGCGGAGGCGTGGCACCTCGGCGGCGGCTGCTGCTCCTGCGGGCGGCGCGCCGGCGAAGGCGGCGGCGGCAGCGGCCATCAGGGGAAGAGGATTAGGGTTAAGCCCTAATCCTTGATTACCTAGCTGATACCATATTAGAAGGATAAATCTGGACTGAATGGGATGAATACATCATGAGGGTACAGGGTCCATTATATAGAGGGATTAGGTGAGGGGAAATGACTAAATCACCCCTAACCCTAATCCCTCACTAATGACTAATATGCCCCTGTGACACACACATAATCACAGTGTCTAACAGAGAGAGTTCATTTCCAATATCAGGAGGTAGTTAGCTACACATGGGAAATTTGATGTACAGACGGCACAGTTCTACATAGCTAAGCAGAAGACATGCCAGGAATGATGTATGACTAGTGAATGCAGTGTCCAGTTCTAAGTATATATATAGCAGCTTATCTTGAACGAAGATGTATAACAACAAATCCTGTCTCAACCATGTTGGGATAGGTTATGTGGGATGACCCTGCCGCTGGGCCTGGGCGCCAAGGACGGGGGGGTGGCAAACCCTGATTCCCCTGTTGTGTGCGCGCCCAGGTCAGGGGCTGGTCAGCCCTATGTGGTGCAGCTGCACCATAATTAGGCGGCAGCCCTAGTTTAGGAAATAAACTGTTTTTATACTATTGTAATAGATCAGGACTCTTGTAAGGGGGCTATATAAACAAGCCAAAACACCCCAATTTGTGAGAGAGATCAATAAAGCAAAAATTCCTCCACCTCCCTCCTGCCCTAGCCGCCGCCTAGCCCCTGCCCTAGCCGCCGCCCAGGCTCTGCCCTAGCCGCCGCCCTGATCTCCTTCCTCTGTGCCTCCTGTTCCATCTTCTGTTCTGCGACTCCACCTCCAGAAACAGGCTGCAACAATCTGTTCTTCCCCTGAACAGATCCGCTAGAACAGATCAGCAAGAACAGCACCTAGGAGAGGTGCTGAACTGTCTGAACAGGGCAGTTTTTGGTGTGATCAAGCACCGGAATTGCAACATTCGTGGCATCAGAGCCGGTTTCAACCCTAGGTTGAATTCTGCAAGATGTCTACACCTACAAGCAGCGGCAGCGGCACCGGCCATACGATACCCTCTCCGGCAGCTCGTGAGGTGAACACCGGGACGGGGTTCCCCGTGCTCACCAAGACCAACTACACGGAGTGGGCTGTCATGATGAAGATCAAGCTGAAGGCACAGCTGCTTTGGAAGGCCGTGGAGGAGGGCAACGTGAGCGAGCAAGGAGATATGATGGCGCTTGACATCTTGGTCAGCGCTGTCCCGCCGGAGATGATCACGACGATCAGAGAGAAGAGGACGGCGAAGGAGGCATGGGACACGATCACCATCATGCGGGTCGGGGCCGACTGCGTGAAGAAGACGATGGCACAGCAACTCCGGGAGGAGTTCGAAGACGCTGTCTTCAAGGATGGCGAAAGCGTGGATGACTTCTCCCTCCGCCTGAGCGGCATGCTATCACGGCTTGCGTCGCTAGGAGAGGGGATAGGAGAAGAGAGGGTCGTGGAGAAGCTCCTGCGAAGCATTCCAGAACGCTTCCAACAGATCGTGGTGGCGATCACGACACTGTTGGACGTGTCGACCCTCACCTTGTCGGAGGTGATGGGGCGTCTCAGGGCGGCGGAGAACGCCTTCGACTCGACGTAGCGGAAGGGGGGAGCACACGACGGCCAGTTGTACCTCACTCGGGAGGAGTGGGAGGCACAGCGGAAGGAGGAGCGGTCTACCCAGTCCGCGGGCTCTTCTAAGAGGGGCGGCCGAAAGGGCCCGCCCAAGAAGAACGGAGGCAAGGGAGGTTCCGGGAAGGAAATTCCGCGGGATCGGTGCAGGAAGTACGGGAAGAAGGGCCACTGGGCCAGGGAGTGTCGGTCGAAGCCTAAGGAGGAGCCGCACCAGCAGGCTTTCATGGCGAAGGCGGAGGAGGAGGGCACCTTGTTTATGACAAGGGTGGCCTCTATACAGGAGGAGCCTGTACAGGAACGTTCTACGCGTCCACTGGAGATAGTGGAGGGACGTGTCTTCGCTCACCGCGGCAACGACGACGACTTTGACGACACTCGTTGGTACCTCGGCACGGGCGCAACCAACCACATGATGGGTTCGCGCGCCGTCTTCTCCGAGCTCGACGAAAACGTTGTCGGAACCATCAAGTTTGGCGACAACTCTGTCGTGCGTATCTAGGGGAAGGGTACGGTTCTATCCGCCGCTAAGACGGGTGAGCACAGGAGGCTCACCGACGTCTACCTCATCCCGCGCCTCACCACCAACCTCATCAGCGTCGGCCAGCTGGATGAGGATAGCTACAGCATCATGGTGCACAGAGGGGTGATGCACATAACAGATGAGCAACAGTGTCTCCTCACACGAGTTCAGCGTGACGACAGCAAGCTGTACTCCATCAGTCTCAACATCACACGTCCGGTTTGCCTAACCGCGAGGCATGATGATGTTGCGTGGCGTTGGCACAAACGCTACGAACACGTCGGCTTCCAAGCGCTTCAGAAGTTGGCACGAGAGGAGATGGTGCTCGGGCTTCCGCAAATTGATCACATCGATCAATTGTGCAAAGCTTGCTTGGTCGGGAAGCAGAGGCGCTCTAGCTTCCCCAAGCAAGCTCGGCGGCGCGCGGAGGGCGCGCTCGACCTTGTCCACGGCGACATCTGCGGGCCTATCACGCCGACGACTCCAGACGGCAAGAAGATGTTCTTGTTACTAGTGGATGACATGAGCCGCTATATGTGGCTCTATCTTCTAGCAACCAAGGACCAGGCGCCTGACTTATTTCAGCAATTCCAGGCGACGGCTGAATTATAGTCTGAAAGAAGGCTGAAGCTACTCCGTACTGATCGCGGAGGGGAGTTCACCTCACAGGAGTTCGGCGAGTACTGCGCTCAGCACGGAGTACACGTCAGCTCACAGCCTCGTATACGCCGCAGCAAAACGGGGTTGTGGAGCGACGCAACCAGACGGTGGTCGGCATGACGAGGAGTATATTGAAGGTGAAGGGTATGCCCAGGATTTTTTGGGGTGAGGCAGTTATCACGGCTGTCTATATCTTAAATCGATCCCCCACCCGCGGCCTCGACGGGAAGACGCCATATGAAGCTTGGCATGGAGAGCGACCAACCGTCAATTATTTCTGAACTTTTGGGTGTGTGGGGCATGTCAAGAACACGCGCCCCCACCTGAAAAAGTTGGAAGACCGGATGTCGAAGTGTGTGGTCGACACTTCCCCCAGACCTGCTCTGGGCAGCCCGCGGAGGTTCTTTTTTCGGAAGGGCTAGTCACTTGCGGAGAGCTTAAGCGTAGGGACGAGTTAAGGAGGAGCTTGACACGGCGAGTTTTACGTGGTTCGGGCCGCCGGAGCGTAAAACCCTACGTCCACGGCGAGCTGAGGTGCTCGCTGTATTGCTTGTTGCTCAGAACCGGAGTCCTGAGCTCGAGGGTGAGTATGCCTAGGGTGTGAGTTGCTGGAGTGCGAACCCCGGGTGCGAATGCCTAGAGTGCGAACCCTTGCTAACGTCGCCTACCCGAGCCTTTTATAGTCCAAGGCTCGTGTGGCTTATAAGGGGGGCCCGGGACCCGACATGTGGTCCCGGGGAGATTTCCTGTCGACTATCGTATCCGCAGTTATGCCGGTAGTTGTCTCAGGCGAAGGCTTCTGAGTCTTCGCCTTGCCGCCCTGCCCATGCCGCACGCTAGTCGTAGTGGTTGATGACGGCGGAGGCGGCAGGGGATGTCTTGTCGCTGTGTTTATTGGCTGGCAGGTTCTGACACCGCGCGCCAGTCTGTGATGCGACTGGGCGCAACGGCACTTGACAGAGGCATGCTCCGCGTCTCCGCGTCTTGGGAAGGCGCGGGCCTTGAATACCTTGTACGGGCAAGGTATGGGGCGTCTTTACGCCCGCTGTCTACCGCTCGGGAGCAGGCAGCGCTGTTCTGCTGGACACGTGGCGGGCCCGGAACCCTCCTCAGAGGAGAGGGGGTCTGGCCCCGCAGGACACGTGGAGCCTTCGGACCTCTCCCCGCGGAGGGGGAGGTCCGGCTTCTGTCGGCCACGTGGCGGGCCCGGAGCTCTCCTCTGAGGAGGGGGAGGTCCGGCTCCGCTGGACACGTGGCGCCTTCGGACCTCTCTCCCGCTGAGGGGGGTGGTCCGGCTTCTGCAGGCCACGTGGCGAGCCCGGAGCTCTCCTCTGAGGAGAGGGAGGTCCGGCCCCACCGGACGCGTGGCGCCTTCGGAGCTCTCCCTGCGGAGAAGGGCGAGATCCTCAGGCATTTTCCCCTGTGCGCGGGGGTACCCCATATCGCGGGTACCGATAGTGGACTCCGAGCCCATCTCGGGGGAGATAGCGAGCCCGAGGTGGGACCTCCGTCTCTTCTGTTCCGCGCACTTTCTCTAAGTCCTGCATTGACGCTGCCGGAGCACGAACAGCCGTGGGATCGTGGGAGCGTGCGTCCACTTGATGGTTGCTTTTACTGCGGCGGTTCCCAAGACTGCCACTTCTGCACGTTGCGGCGCTTTCTTCAGGAACCGCCGGAGTGCCTTGCCGGCTCGTCTTCTTGGGAAGCTGACTCCTTGGCCCATCGCTTCAGCTGGGCAACTTGGACCCACCTGTCATCGGCGCTCAGTCTTGGAGCCGATGCGGTTGCCGATGCGGCGTATTCGAAGAGTTTCGGGTCGTTTGGAATCGCATCTGGGAAGTTTTAAAAGGGGATATTACCCGCACTGCGGCTTCCCTTCGCACTTCCCAGCGCTTTTCCTTGGACTCTTGTGTCTTTGTCTTCTTGTCTTTGAGCCCTCTCTCGCCATGGCTTCCAACCCGCCCCCAGAGAAGAAACGTGCTCGATCTCCTCCAGTGGCGGCATCTGTGCCAAGCCGGGGATCTAGGGTGCCTGCACCTCCTGCTTCTGGAGATGGCACTCCTTCCGGTGGCGACACAAAGAGGTCCCGGGCTGATGCGTCGAGGGGAGCTTCTAGAGCATCCCCTGCTCCGTCAGTCCAGGCGACTGCGGAGCGGCCGTCGGCGACGACGGCGGGCTCTGGGGGTCCTGCCCCGGCTCAGAAGTCGGGGTTCAAGGCCCGCTGGAGTGTTCGCGCTTCTCGGCCGTCCCCGGCCGGTGGGGAATCGGCACCGTTGCGCTCGGAAACAGGGACAGTTGCCACGGCCCCTGAGCCAGCGCGAGTTTCCCCTGTCCCAGCGTGCCCGGATTCCTCGGCAGCGTCATCTTCTTCTGCCGAGACGGCTGCCGCGGCCCCCGAGCCAGCGCAGGTCAACCCTGTACCAGGCGACCCGGCTTCTAATTCAGTGTCGACTTCTCCTACTCGTCGGGGTCCGGCCGTCGGAGTCCCGGCGCCAGCTTCTCCTGACCGGCGTATCATCCCGGTCGCTGGTGCATCGCCTACTCTTGAGGATGATGTGATGGAGGAGGTCGGGGGTGCTGCTCCGGCCTCTGCTGCCCCACTGCCTCTGGCGGATGCCTTCGCGCTCGCCCAAGCGAGCGTCCGACAGGTCTTGGCCGCACTTGGTCGTGAGCGGGAGGAGCATACGGTTGAAAGGGATCGCCTTCTCATCTGGGGGAACCTTTTGCGGGAGCGGACCGCGAAGGCCAAGGGCGAGCTCGATTCCAGGCAGGAGTCGCTTGACTTCAGGGAAGCACTCCTCGACCGGCTGAAACAGTCTGTTGACCGCCTGGACGCCGAAACGCGACGGCTCCACAAGGAGGCCCTTGAGGCACACGCCTGGGCCGAGGAGAGCCTCTCTGCCGCGGAGGAGATACAGCAGCTGTTGGAGCGTCGTAAACTCGCCGTTGAGGACCGGGAGCGTTCCACGGCAGTCGAGGCGGAGAGGGTTGCCGCGCGGCTGGCGGCGGGCGAGGCTGACCTGCGAGCTCGGGCCAGGGAGCTAGAGGCCCGGAAGGCAGACCTGGCCATGAGGGAGGAACAGGTCTCCTGCGAACGCCAGGCGATCCTAGATCGGGAATTGGCTGCCGACTTTCGGGTTTCTGAGTTGGAGCGGCTTGCCCAGTCTCTTCGCCTTCGGGAAAGCTCCCTGGCGGCCAGGGAGAAGGAGTCTTCCGAGGGAAGCCGCGATGCCCTGCGAGCAGCCCGCCGCGAGGTAGAGGAGCTCTTGGCTTCGCGGTCCTCCGAGGCCCGTGCAGTTTCGAACTTCGTCGACCAGGCGGGGTCCGCCTTGGTCCCTCTTGGCTTCAGCCCGGTGAAGGCGGTGGCTCCTGCGCTGAAGGTGGCTGAAGTGATTCCCGCACTGGAGTCACTTGGCGCCAAGCTGAGCAGGCTGGACTCAGTGGTCGCCAGCGAGCTTGAGGCAGAGGGACGGGGCCTGGCCTTGGAAGTTGTCACGCATGTGCTGGCCTGCTTCAAGAGCCGGGACCCTTCCTTCTCACTGGAGCCAGTGAAAGACGGTCCTGCCGCGGAGCGGGAGGAGATGGCCAGGGCCGAAGTCGGGGAGGTGGCCGCCCTTGTAGCCTCCAGGTTCCGACGCGAGCCAGGAGGCCCCTAGGACTCGCTTCTTTCTTTTTATCGAGTCTGTAGACCAGCTCGTGGAGCCATGAATAAATAGACTCTCTTGATTGTTTGTGCCTGTGATGCTTTTTGTCTTCTTCATGGTTTTGCCTGGCCGAGTCCTTAGCTCCGCAAGGCACTCAGAGGCCTTTACCAATCTCGAAGCTCTGCACAGGCACCTTCTCCGGGTCCTTACTGTATTAAGGGCCCCGGAGGTCTCCGGAGCTCGCCCCATGAGGATGGGGAGGTCCGGATCTGCCGGCCACGTGGCGGGCCCGGTACTCCCTTCTAAGGAGAAGGAGGTCCGGCCCCGCGGGACACGTGGAGCCTTCTGAGCTCCCCCCCCCCCCCGGAGAGGGAGGTCCGGCTTCTGCCGACCACGCGGTGGGTCCGGAGCCCCTCCTGAGGGAGCGGAAGCTCCGGCCCTGCTGGACACATGGGGCCTCCGGAGCCCCCCCCCCACCAGAGGGGGGAGGTCCGGGTTCTGCCGGCCACGTGGCGGGTCCGGAGCCCCCCCCCCTGAGGAGGCAGGAGCTCCGGCCCCATTGGACACGTGGGGCCTTCGGGCCCCGCCCCTGTTGAAGGGGCGAAACCCGGACCTTCCGGTCCTGTGTTAGGGTAGTCGATAGCTCCTTGCCCCCCGCTTCATGCAGCCCCCGTTGCTGTAACCTGGAGGTCCTGCACACAGGTAGAGGAAACGTAATTCTCCTCGGGGGGTCCTCCCCTCCCGTCTCTTAGTCTTATTCGGCTTACGATCCTGATCCGTTATACGAGGCTTGGGCAATTCTGTGCGCGAGGCACCGGGGCTCCGGTTCCCTCCAAGGTCCGGGTACGATCGTCCGATCCCTAGTACCGGACCGTGCGCCGGGGAAGCAGAGTGCACAGGCTTTGGGTACGAAACCAGGCAAAGCGGTTGTACTCCCCTGGACCTCCGGAGGGCAGGATGCGCACGCTTTGGGCACAGAGCCGGCTAAGCGGGATACGCACCCTGGACCCCCCATGCACGGCGCAGGCCTTTCCTGGAGGTGACCAACTGGCACCGCAACACCTTACTGGGGGAGGCCCGAAAGACCCACCTGGCCATCGGCAGGTGCCTCAAGCGCAGCCGCCTTCGGTAGGATAGCAAATGCTGACTATGGATGAGCGCGGGAGAGAGGGAGCTAGATGTACGATGAATATACATAGAGAGTGTGATCATAAAAATTAATGCGTAATTTAAATGAGCACACGAGAGAGAGTGAAGTAGAACAGGTTTCTGTGTAAATGCCCATAGGGGGAAGTCAGGTTGTACATGGGGGCAACGACCCGCCTCATTAAGAAGGGAAGCAAGACTCTACGCGCTTAGGGTCGGAACCAGGCCAAGCTGAACGTAGTCCTGGACCGTCCCTTGAGACTTAGCTGCCCCAAGCGCTGTTCCTAAACTCTATGGGATTTATTACAGAAGGGTATGGCCCTATTCTACTAATGCTCAGGGGGTAGGACTTACAGTGTTGTTCCATGCCAAGGGTTTTGGGAACGGATCCCATACTCGGTTGAAAGGCATGTGTACTTGGGGCGGCAACTTTCGTGACTCAGAAGGAACCTTCCCGGCTGGGGGAGAGTTTATAGGTCCTTTACGGGAAAGTGTGTGCCGCGGCACCAGGTTGCCTTCCTGCAGGTCCCTGACGCGTTTGGTCCTTTGGCGGTAGTGCTAGAGCACCAACCGAGACCGTGCGTTGTGGGGTGTCACCTGCAGCCGAGCCTCGTCGACGAGGTTGTCATCTTCACGCTGGATCAGGTCCCGCGCGGCTTCTCCTGGGCGCCCCGGGGAGCTCTCCCCTTCTGGCTAAGGCCTTCAAGGGGTAGGAGGACCCGGACTCTTCTTGGGAGACCCAAGGCGTCTTCCCCTTCTGGCAAGGCCTTCAAGGGGTTGACAGACCCTGGGCGGCCCCCAGGAGGTACGACCGAGGCATGGAGGCATGCACTCGGGTGGAGCTAGCCCGGTTCTGCACCATCGGGGCTGGTGCTTGGGCTGCTGTGACTACTTGGAGCTCCTGCAAGGTTGATATCGCAGCAGTGCAGTCTCCACTGAGGTTGTCATCTTCACGCTGGATCAGGTCCTGCGCGGGTTCTCCTGGGCGCCCCGGGGTACCCTCCCCTTCTAGCTAAGGCCTTCAAGGGGTAGGAGAACCTGGACTCTTCTTGGGAGACCCAAGGCGTCTTCCCCTTCTGGCAAGGCCTTCAAAGGGTTGACAGACCCTGGGCGGCCCCCAGGAGGTACGACCGAGGCACGGAGGCGTGCACTCGGGTGGAGCTGGCCCGGTTCTGCACCATCGGGGTTGGTGCTTGGGCTGTTGTGACTACTTGGAGCTCCTCCAAGGTTGATATCACAGCAGTGCAGCCTCCACTGACTTTCCGGGGTAGCCTCAGTCAGCTACTCTGCCTCGGCTCGTCATCACCGGAGCTGAAGTCCTCGCCGTTGTGCACCGTCTTCATGACGCGTTGAGGCTCCTGAAACCCCACCTGGTGGCCGGCGCTGACTGAGGCGTCGACTTTCTGTTTGCCCTCCCTCTGAGGGAGGGGCGGCCCATCAGCTCTCAGCTGCCTCCCTTTGCGGAAGCGCTCTGCGAGCCTCTGAATGTCCCAGCACTCGGCGGCAGTATGATTGTTGGTGCCATGCACGAGGCACAGCTCGCCTTGGCCACCATCTGGAGCCGATGACTGTCGCGGCCTTTTGTCGGGGCGCGGCCCCCGAGCCCCACTGGGTGCCGCTGCTGCGGCAACGGGAGCCGCGGCCGATGACTTCATCTTGCCACTCCCCCGGTTCTTGGCCTTCTTGCTGCCTCCATAGGAGGCAGCGCCAGACCCGGGCTGTCCTCCTGACTCGGAGGCTGGCAGAGAGTGCCATTTCCGCCCTTCGGCTGCTCTGGCGCACTTGTCCGCCAGGCTGAAGAGCTCGAAGACATCGCGGACCTCTCTGGTCGCGAGTTTCTCAAGCATTTTCTCGTCCCGGACACCCTGCCGGAACGCCACCACCACAGAAGCACTTTGGATATGCGGGATGGTGTTGCGTACCTGGGAGAACCGCTGGATGAAGGAGCGCAGTGATTCCCCAGGTTGTTGCCTGATGGCGTGGAGGTCAAGCTCCGTGCCGGGACGGGTGTAGGAGCTGCCGAAGTTGGCGATGAACTACCGGCAGAGCTCTCCCCAAGACGTTATGGAACCCTGGGGAGATTCATGAGCCAGGACCAGGCTGGGCCGGTCAAGGCGACGGGGAAGTAGTTGGCCATGACGGCCTCATCCCCCCCTGCGGCAAGTACGGCGGTGGAGTAGATCTGAAGAAACTCCGTTGGGTTGACGCTGTCGTCGTACTTCTCGGGCAGGTGCGGCCGAAACTTGCGCGGCCACCTCGCGAAGCGAAGGTGGGGTGCCAGGGCCGCACATCCTGCCCCTGTTGCCGCAGGTGTTGGTGCTGCGAAAGCTTGGCTCGCCGTTGGCACGGTGTACCCCGGTATGGGCAAGGTTGCGCCATAGACCGGGGGCGCCATTTGCAGGGCATATGTTGTGGCATATGCTGCGCGGCGTATGCCTGGGGCAGAGATCGCGTGGCGAAGATCTGCTCTTCAGGCTGGGTCGAGGCCGACGTCATGCTGTCGCCAGCCTCTTGGTTGCGACGCCTTTCTCGACGTCGCTCGAGGTACACCCGGGCATCCTGGCCCAAGTGGCACCGTTCCAGCTCTGTCCTCAGGTCCGTCAACGGAAGCTTGGTGGAGCTGGTGTCCGCTGTCTGCGGTCAACCATTGGCGTGCGCGTCAGCGACACCGCTGGTTGGCCGGAGTGTCGTCCCCGCCGAAGTCGAGGGTTTGCGGCGGCGACGACGAGACGGTCCACCTCGCGAATCCACTGCTGGGTCGCCGAGTAGGGCGCGTCCTCAGCAGGTGGATTGCGCAGTAGTGCTCTTGCTGCAGCTAGCGCACCCCCGTGAGGTACGCTCAGCGCTGCAGAAGATCTGACGCTGGTTGGAGCCTGCATTGACGGAGTCGGCGTTGCCGGAGTCGGCTGCTGGCTACCAGCTTGCGCCGACACACTCCGTCCTGAGTGTGTCGACACGTACTCCCCGCTGGTCACGGTTCGCCGTGAACGCGGGGGAGGAGAGTTTGCCGCTGAATGAAGCTTGGTCATCTTCGTCGGCAGAAACTTCGTGCAAGGGAAAAGCCCCCTACCTGGCGCGCCAAATGTCGAAGTGTGTGGTCGACACTTCCCCCGGACCTGCTCTAGGCAGCCCACGGAGGTTCTTTTTTCGGAAGGGCTAGTCACTTGCGGAGAGCTTAAGCGTAGGGACGAGTTAAGGAGGAGCTTGACACGGCGAGTTTTACGTGGTTTGGGCCGCCGGAGCGTAAAACCCTACGTCCACGGCGAGCTGAGGTGCTCGCTGTATTGCTTGTTGCTCAGAACCGGAGTCCTGAGCTTGAGGGTGAGTATGCCTAGGGTGTGAGTTGCTGGAGTGCGAACCCCGGGTGCGAATGGCTAGAGTGCGAACCCTTGCTAACGTCGCCTACCCGAGCCTTTTATAGTCCAAGGCTCGTGTGGCTTACAAGGGGCGGCCCGAGACCCGACATGTGGTCCCGGGGAGATTTCGTGTCGACTATCGTATCCGCAGTTATGCCGGTAGTTGTCTCAGGCGAAGGCTTCTGAGTCTTCGCCTTGCCGCCCTACCCATGCCGCACGCTAGTCGTAGTGGTTGATGACGGCGGAGGCGGCAGGGGATGTCTTGTCGCTGTGTTTATTGGCTGGCAGGTTCTGACACCGCGCGCCAGTCTGTGATGCGACTGGGCGCAACGGCACCTGACAGAGGTGTGCTTCGTGTCTCCGCGTCTTGGGAAGGCGCGGGCCTTGAATACCTTGTACGGGCAAGGTATGGGGCGTCTTTACGACCGCTGCCTACCGCTCGGGGGCAGGCAGCATTGTTCTGTTGGACACGTGGCGGGTCCGGAGCCCTCCTCAGAGGAGAGGGGGGTCTGGCCCCGCAAGACACGTGGAGCCTTCGGACCTCTCCCCGCGGAGGGGGAGGTCCGGCTTCTGTCGGCCACGTGGCGGGCCCGGAGCTCTCCTCTGAGGAGGGGGAGGTCTGGCCCCGCTGGACACGTGGCGCCTTCGGACCTCTCTCCCGCTGAGGGGGGTGGTCCGGCTTCTGCAGGCCACATGGCGAGCCCGGAGCTCTCCTCTGAGGAGAGGGAGGTCCGGCCCCGCCGGACGCGTGGCACCTTCGGAGCTCTCCCTGCGGAGAAGGGCGAGATCCTCAGGCATTTTCCCCTGTGCGCGAGGGGACACTTCCCCCGGACCTGCTCTGGGCAGCCCGCGGAGGTTCTTTTCTCGGAGGGGCCAGTCACTTGCGGAAAGCTTAAGCGTAGGGACGAGTTAAGGAGGAGCTTGACACAGCGAGTTTTACGTGGTTCGGGCCGCCAGAGCGTAAAACCCTACGTCCACGGTGAGCTGAGATGCTCGCTGTATTGCTCGTTGCTCAGAACTGGAGTCCTAAGCTTGAGGGTGAGTATGCCTAGGGTGTGAGTTGCTGGAGTGCGAACCCCGGGTGCGAATGGCTAGAGTGCGAACCCTTGCTAACGTCGCCTACCCGAGCCTTTTATAGTCCAAGGCTCGTGTGGCTTACAAGGGGGGGCTCGGGACCCGACATGTGGTCCCGGGGAGATTTCCTGTCGACTATCATATCCGCAGTTATGCCGGTAGTTGTCTCAGGCGAAGGCTTCTGAGTCTTCGCCTTGCCGCCCTGCCCATGCCGCACGCTAGTCGTAGTGGTTGATGACGGCGGAGGCGGCAGGGGATGTCTTGTCGCTATGTTTATTGGCTGGCAGGTTCTGACACCGCGCGCCAGTCTGTGATGCGACTGGGCGCAACGGCACCTGACAGAGGCGTGCTCCGCGTCTCCGCGTCTTGGGAAGGCGCGGGCCTTGAATACCTTGTACGGGCAAGGTATGGGGCGTCTTTACGCCCGCTGCCTATCGCTCGGGGGCAGGCAGCGCTGTTCTGCTAGACACGTGGCGGGCCCGGAGCCCTCCTCAGAGGAGGGGGGTCTAGCCCCGCAGGACACGTGGAGCCTTCAGACCTCTCCCCGCGGAGGGGGAGGTCCGGCTTCTGTCGGCCACGTGGCAGGCCCGGAGCTCTCCTCTGAGGAGGGGGAGGTCCGGCCCCGCTGGACACGTGGCGCCTTCGGACCTCTCTCCCGCTGAGGGGGGTGGTCCGGCTTCTGCAGGCCACGTGGCGAGCCCGGAGCTCTCCTCTAAGGAGAGGGAGGTCCGGCCCCGCCGGACGCGTGGCGCCTTCGGAGCTCTCCCTGCGGAGAAGGGCGAGATCCTCAGGCATTTTCCCCTGTGCGCGGGGGTACCCCATATCGCGGGTACCGACATCGGAGTACTCCGATGATTTTTCTTGGCTATGCTACAGGGACGAAGGGATATCGGATGTATAATCCGGCTGATGGGCGCACACACATATCACATGACGTGATATTCGACGAGGCGGCCAAGTGGGACTGGGACAAGGAGCAGGAGAAGAGGACAACACCGCCTTCCACGTCGACTCCTTAGGTCCAGCACCTGTTGGACCTGCTGTTCCAGCACCCAGAGAGGTGCTGCAGGGTCCTGAGGGGCCTAACAGCAGCCCAGCAGTGCCCAGGAGGGGCACAGAAGGGTCTGCCCAGACCCTAGGAGTTCAGCCTCGTATACGCCGCAGCAAACGGGGTTGTGGAGCGATGCAACCAGACGGTGGTCGGCATGGCGAGGAGTATATTGAAGGCGAAGGGTATGCCCGGGGTTTTTTAGGGTGAGGCAGTTATCACGGCTGTCTATATCTTAAATCGATCCCCCACCTGCGGCCTCGACGGGAAGACGCCATATGAAGCTTGGCATGGAGAGCGACAGCCGTCAATTATTTCCGAACTTTTGGGTGTGTGGGGCATGTCAAGAACACGTGCCCCCACCTGAAAAAGTTGGAAGACCGGAGCACTCCGATGATTTTTCTTGGCTATGCTGCAGGGACGAAGGGCTATCGGATGTATAATCCGGCTGATGGGCGCACACACATATCATGTGACGTGATATTCGACGAGGCGGCCAAGTGGGACTGGGACAACGAGCAGGAGAAGAGGACTACACCGCCTTCCACGTCGACTCCTTAGGTCCAGCACCTGCTGGACCTGCTGTTCCAGCACCCGGAGAGGTGCAGCAGGGTCCGGAGGGGCTGAATAGCACCCCAGCAGTGCCCAGGGGGGGCATAGAAGGGTCTGCCCAGACCCTAGGAGTTCCTGCGCCAGCCTCTAGACCTGCTGGAGAAAGTCCAGCACCTGCAACGTCGCCCCAAGGGCCCCTGCAGTGACAGTCCAGCGCAAATTAGGGTTGGGGCAGTCCTGCACAGGGGTCAGCAGCAGCGGGGGGTTCCAGGCTTGAAGATTCCAGCACCTTCGTCACGCCCCGGAATCCTCCACGACCCATCTGCTTCGCCACACCGCTGTGAGACCCCGGCAGCAACGTCATCGACGCCTACTACGACGACAGCGCAAAACTACAGTTCCGCACGATGCGCAACGTGCTTGGAACCCTCACCCCTCCTGGTCGGGCTGAGCGCCCACCAAGCTTGGAGGAGGGGGAGCTCATGTTCACCACCGTGGAGGAGCCCACGTCCTTCGCCAATGTGAGGAACACTCGTGATAGAGACGGCCCATGCTCGAGGAGATGGAGTCTATAGAAGAAAACAAGACTTGGCAACTTGTTGATCTTCCTGCAGGACACAAGCCCATTGGCCTCAAATGAGTGTTCAAGATCAAGAGGGACGAGCATGGGGAGGTGGTGAAGCACAAGGCTCGATTGGTGGCAAAAGGCTATGTCCAACGGCAAGGAATAGATTTTGACGAGGTATTTGCTCCTGTAGCTCGTCTCGAATTTGTTCGCTTGCTCCTTGCAGTTATTGCGCACAAGGGGTGGGAGGTACACCACATGGACGTGAAGAGCGCCTTCCTAAACGGCGACTTGATGGAGGAGGTGTACGTCTCCCAACCTGTTGGCTTCATCATCGACAGAGCTGAACACAAGGTGTATCGGCTCAAGAAGGCTTTATATGGACTTCGTCAGGCGCCCAGGGCCTGAAATGTCAAGCTCAACAATAGCTTGCTATCGCTTGGTTTCCAGAAGAGTACGAGCGAGCACGGGATCTATTTCCATGGAGCTGAAGATGAGAAGCTCATCGTCGACGTGTACGTCGACGATCTTGTGATCACAGGAGGAGGCGACCTCAAGAAGTTCAAGGGGGAGATGATGAAGAGGTTCAAGATGAGCGACTTGGTCTCTTATCATATTATCTTGGCCTGGAGGTGCGGCAAGCTGCCGCAGGGCTTGTCTCTAAAGCCGGCCTGGAGGGATGCAACCCCTGTGCATTCCACATGGAGCAAGGCCTCAAGCTTTACAAGACAAATGATAGTCCATTGGTGCATGCAACGGATTATAGGAGTTTGGTGGGAGGACTGCGATACTTGGTGAACACACATCCTGATCTTGCCTACTCGGTCGGGTACGTGAGTCGGTTTTTGGAGGAGCCCAAGGAGGATCACTTTGCTGTAGTCAAACGCATTGTACGCTACATAGCGGGTACAATCAACTATGGAGTCTTCTATGCAAGAGGAGGAGACATGGAGCTTATTGGGTACTCGAATATGCAAGAGGAGGAGACATGGAGCTTATTGGGTACTCGGATAGTGACTATGCAGGAGACGTGGAGGACCTCAAGAGCACAAGCGGGGTGCTGTTTTATCTTGGAAACAACCCCGTTTCATGACAGTCCTGCAAGTAGAAGGTGGTGGCCTTATCCTCATGTGAAGCGGAATATATCGCAGCAGCTCAAGGGGCATGTCAAGGTGTATGGATGGCACGGCTGATGGAGGACTTAGTTGAAAAATTGAAGGCGCCGGTGCCGTGGGTTGATAACAAGTCAGCTATAGACTTGAGCAGGAACCCGGTACACCATGACAGAAGCAAGCATATCGATGTCAAGTACCACTACATTGGAGTGTGTGGACAGCGGTACAATTGTGCTTGAGCAAATCTCCACCCAAGACCAGATGGCGTACATCTTGACCAAGGCCCTTGGAAGACAGAAGTTCGTGGAGATGAGAAGAACGATTGGGATCCTGGACGTGGGTCAACGTCAAGATCAGGAGGAGAATGTGGGATGACCCTGCCGATAGGCCTGGACGGCCAAGACAGAGGGGCGAACCCTGATTCCCCTGTTGTGTGCGCGCCCAGGTCAGCCCTATGTGGTGCGGCTGCACCATAATTAGGCGACAGCCCTAGTTTAGGAAAGAAACTGTTTTTCTCATATTGCAATAGATCAGGACTCTTGTAAGGGGATCTATATAAATAAGCCAAGACACCCCAAATTTGTGAGAGAGATCAATAAAGCAAAAAATTCCTCCACCTCTCTCCTGCCCTAGCCGCCACCTAGCCCCTGCCCTAGCCGCCGCCCAGGCTCTGCCCTAGCCGCCACCCAGGTTCTTCCCTAGCCGCCACCAAGGCTAGGTTCAGCCGCCGCCGCATAGGGTAGCAGCCCTAGCCGCCGTCCTGATCTACCTCCTCTGCGCCCCCTGTTCCATCTTCTGTTCTGCGACTCCACCTCCAGAAACAGGCTGCAACAATCTGTTCTTCCCCTGAACAGATCCACTAGAACAGATCAGCAAAAACAGCACCTAGGAGAGGTGTTGAACTGTCTGAACAGGGCAGTTTTTGGTGTGATCAAGCACCGGAATTGCAACAGGTTAGAAATGAAAAACTCAACAGAAATGTATGGGAGTAAGAGAGGGAGAGAGAGAGAGAGAGAGAGATCCCGATTTAAGCAATGCAAGATATGTTGCATCAAATAAATATTCTAGATTGAAATAAGGACTAAAACGATGCAAATACATATACATGCATGCATCAAAGCATAGACAACAGTGTTTTCAAGTCATCCGACTAATCGCGATTAGTCGTCCTTATCGCCCAGTTGATCACGATCAGGCTTGTCGACTCGATCAGGGCGACTAGAAACCTAGTCGTCCGACTAGGGGGTCTGGCGATCAGGCGACTTGCTGGGAAAAAAATATGGGCCTCCTGCTGCTAGCCCATTAGGGTTCAGTACCTTCTCTCCCTTGTTCTGTTTAACTCCTCTGCTCTTTTTGATCCCAGCAGGAAATGGAGGCTTCAACTTTATGATGTCATGCTTTTTTAAAATAAATTGTTGCTGAACTGAACTCTTGTTGTTCTGAAATAAATTATGAATTGTTGTCTATTTTCTAGTCTTCCTAAACTCTTGCTATTAGCATAGTGCATAAATGTGAACTCTTGCTGTTTTTATTGTCTCTGTGTTTTAACTCTTGCTGTTTGTTGAACTGTTCAGAAACTGATGTTCTAATTCTGCCTTTGTGTTGCGAGTATAATAGTATATGTTTCTCCTAATTAACTATTGACTGTTTTATCCATCTAGTTTATATATCTCTTGTGTAATACTAATGGAGAATGCTCATATATATATATATATATATATATATATATATGTATATATATATAGAGGGTCGACTAGAAAACTGCAACAAAAAATAGACAGGGTAGAGGGTCGACTAGTCGCCCTAGTCGACGATTCGTTGTCCTAGTCGCCCCTCAAGCGACTAGGGTCCACTAGGCGACTTGAAAACATTGATAGACAACCTAAGAATGGGGAACAGCTGACCTTGAAAGGTGGGTGGCAAGCTACCCAAAGTAAGTGATTCAAACTCAATAGAGTCTATATTATACTTTGCAGTATTCTCAGCAATAATTGGCTTTGTGATATCTTGTGCAGTTCTGCAGATAGCCTACAGGAAAAAAATTAGGTTTCATGCAAATTCAATATCAATTAGAGATAATCATCTCATACCCAGAGAAAACCGCAAAATATAGTACCTTGTCAAGAAAAGGCCACATCAACTCCACGAACCTGTT
The DNA here is from genome assembly GCA_030760725.1 of Neostapfia colusana. Taxonomy (NCBI): domain Eukaryota; kingdom Viridiplantae; phylum Streptophyta; class Magnoliopsida; order Poales; family Poaceae; genus Neostapfia; species Neostapfia colusana. Next base: position 122,707,462 of record JASWHV010000001.1, on the reverse strand, counting down.
CAGCCAATCAATCTAGAAGAGGAAGAAGGTGAGGATCCAAGAGAACAACTAAGATCAATATAGTTTGTTGCTAACTTACTGAAGGAGGTGCATACTCTATCATAGTCGGGATTCTTGACCCACATAGGAATTTCAGGAAAGATAGCCTCCAAGGATTTTGAATCATATTCCACAATAGGGCGAACTTTGACATCCTGAAAGGCAAGTGAAAGAAAATTATTTGATCTCAATGACCCCATATATTATCGATATTGACACAAAATCATACATCCGTTACAAGCTTAGCAGGAGAAATAACAGATGTTCTATTGAGTAATTAGCAGATCATTTTTTGTTACAAGTGTACAACTGCATTGGATGAACTAAGGAAACACTAAAGTAGATATTGGGAGCAGATGATTTGGAATATCACCTATATGATCATGCGATTTCGCTAGGTGTATGCAACATGTGCCACAACAAAGCAATGCATTAGTTCGGGAGGCAAACATCATGGTCCCAACACTCAAAGAGTTCTATTTTAGTACATATGTCACGAGATGCACAGAAGATAGCCAACAAAACAACATATAATATGCTCAGCTCATAACTTATGTCCACAATGCTGATCAGAAGGAAGTGAATTATAATAGGGTATATGCAAAAGGTAAATTGTTCAACATTTCTAAGTTAAATCATTTCGATATATGTTGGCAAAACAGTTATCCACAATTCCACTATCAATTATACCTCAACAATCTTAAATCATATGGACTAAGAGAGAAAAGCGAACAAAAGAAAAATCCCACCTTAACATCAGTTGGCTGGACGTAGATGAAGACGAAGTACCCAATGACAATACCAGCCGAGAATCCAAAGCCAAATCCAGAGAAACCAAGTACTGTGCTAACTATTCCCATCTTGGATTCCTTCTAAACCTTCAAGCAAAATACTAACTTTCAACCAAGGATGCAAAACAACACACAAAAAGGGAATATTGAACTAAACTTTGCACTCAAGGAAAACAATAAACCGAAAATTCCACTCTGCAAAATTGCGGAGGTGGCAATAAGGGTGATCTGACCTACAGATAGTAGCTAATGACCCAGCAGCAAAAACGATTCCAAAATTAGAAACTAGATAGCAGAGGCCCATCAATCAAGGTTCTCTTCAACTATGATCGTAGTGCTTTAGCCCAAACATAACAAAAGAATAGCATTGGAAAATGGTTAATAACTCAGCGAAGGTGATAGACAGGTAGCTGAATCAAACGATAATGACAAGGCAGAGCAGCCAATTCTTTTGATAACATGAAAACAAGGAGAGTACTTGTAACTTTCAAGTTGATAACATGGATTTCAGAATAATATAGTGGCACCACCCCTTGACACGCTATTAAATAACTAACCTAGAAGACTAAAGGTGGATACAATGGAGGAAAAGAACACTGAGGAAGGCATTCTGGCATCTTTAATGGTTGTTCTTGTGGGCTGATCTGCCCCTGGCCCAGGCCGGCCCCTCCCTGGCCCAGGGCGGCCAGAACTGGGCCAAGTGGGCTGGTCAGCCCTGGCCCAGACCGGGGCCCCTTTCTAGAAGGTTTTTGAGTTTAATCTTCTTAGAGATAGATTAAAAGATCCTTTGTAACAGATTAGGACTCTTGTAAGGGGGGGCTATATATACAAGCCAAAAACACCCCAAATTGTGAGAGAGATCAATACAGAAAATTTTCCTCCACTTTTCTAACCCTAGTCGACTCTCTCCCTCCTGCCCTAGCCGCCGGCCTAGCCTCTGCCCTAGCCGCCGCACAAGCTTCTGCCCTAGCCGCCGCCTCCTCTGCAGCCCTAGCCGCCACCAGGGGCTAGAACCAGCCGCCGCCCCTGATTTTCGCATCTGTTCCAGGAAGAACTCGGCGAGTTCTTCTCTGTTTCTCTGTTCTCCGATCTGATCAGCACCAGGGGTGCTTTCTACTCTCTCTGTCCTCTCTGTTCTGCACACAGGAACCACCCTGTTCTGATCTGCACCGCAGGTGCATAACAGATCTGTTCTGGCCGAACAGATCCGATCAGCACACCTGCAGAGCCAGAAACAGGGCTGAACAGGCCGGATTTCCAACAATCGTGGTATCAGAGCCTGTTTCAACCCTAGGCTGAATTCTGCAAGATGTCGTCTACACCTACAAGCAGCGGCAGCGCCATCAGCCATGGCACACCCTCACCGGCAGCTCGTGAGGTGAACACCGGGACGGGGTTCCCCGTGCTCACCAAGACCAACTACGCGGAGTGGGCTGTCATGATGAAGATCAAGCTGAAGGCGCGGCTGCTTTGGAAGGCCGTGGAGGAGGGGAACGTGAGCGAGCAGGAAGACATGATGGCGCTTGACATCTTGGTCAGCGTTGTCCCGCCGGAGATGATCACGACGATCGGAGAAAAGAGGACGGCGAAGGAGGCATGGGACACGATCGCCATCATGCGGGTCGGGGCCGACCGCGTGAAGAAGACGACGGCGCAGCAACTCCGGAAGGAGTTTGAAGACGCTGTCTTCAAGGATGGCGAAAGTGTGGAGGACTTCTCCCTCCGCCTGAGCGGCATGCTATCACGGCTTGCGTCGCTAGGGGAGGAGATAGGAGAAGAGAGGGCCGTGGAGAAGCTCCTGCGAAGCGTTCCAGAACGCTTCCAACAGATCGTGGTGGCGATCACGACACTGCTGGACGTGTCGACCCTCACCTTGTCGGAGGTGACGGGGCGTCTCAGGGCGGCTGAGAACGCTTTCGACTCGACGCAGCGGAAGGGAGGAGTACACAATGGCCAGCTGTACCTCACTCGGGAGGAGTGGGAGGCACAGCGGAAGGAGGAGCGGTCTACCCAGTCCGCGGGTTCTTCTAAGAGGGGCGGCCGAAAGGGCCCGCCCAAGAAGAACGGAGGCAAGAAGGGAGGTTCCGGGAAGGATATTCCGCGGGACCAGTGCAGGAAGTGCGGGAAGAAGGGCCACTGGGCCAGGGAGTGTCGGTCGAAGCCTAAGGAGGAGCCGCAGCAGCAGGCTTTCGTGGCAAAGGCGGAGGAGGAGGGCGCCTTGTTTATGACAAGGGTGGCCTCAGTACAGGAGGAGCCTGTACAGGAACGTCCTATGCGCCCACTGGAGATAGTGGAGGGACGTGTCTTCGCTCACCGCAGCAACGACGATGACTTTGATGACACTCGTTGGTACCTCGACACGGGCGCGACCAACCACATGACGGGTTCGCGCGCCGTCTTCTCCGAGCTTGACGAAAACATCGTCGGAACCATCAAGTTCGGCGATAATTCCGTTGTGCGTATCCAGGGGAAGGGTACGGTCCTATTCGCCGCCAAGACGGGTGAGCACAGGAGGCTCACCGGCGTCTACCTCATCCCACGCCTCACCACCAACCTCATCAGCGTCGGCCAGCTGGATGAGGATGGCTACAGCATCACGGTGCAAGGAGGAGTGATGCACATACGGGATGAGCAGCAGCGTCTCCTCACACGAGTTCAGCGCGACGACAGCAAGCTGTACTCCATCAGGCTCAACATCACACGTCCGGTTTGCCTAACCGCGAGGCGTGATGATGTTGCATGGCGTTGGCACGAACGCTACGGACACGTCGGCTTCCAGGCGCTTCGGAAGTTGGCGCGAGAGGAGATGGTGCTCGGGCTTCCGCAAATTGATCATGTCGATCAATTGTGCGAAGCTTGCTTGGTCGGGAAGCAGAGGCGCTCCAGCTTCCCCAAGCAAGCTCGGCGGCGCGCGGAGGGCGCGCTCGACCTTGTCCACGGCGACATCTGCGGGCCTATCACGCCGACGACTCCATGTGGCAAGAAGATGTTCTTATTGCTTGTGGATGACATGAGCTGCTATATGTGGCTCTATCTTCTAGCAACCAAGGACAAGGCGCCCGACTTAATTCAGCAATTCAAGGTGACAGCTGAACTAGAGTCCGGGAGGAGGCTGAAGCTACTCCGTACTGATCGCGGAGGGGAGTTCACCTCACAGGAGTTCGGCGAGTACTGCGCTCAGCACGGAGTACAACGTCAGCTCACAGCCCCGTATACGCCGCAGCAAAACGGGGTTGTGGAGCGGCGCAACCAGACGGTGGTCGGCATGGCGAGGAGCATGTTGAAGGCAAAGGGTATGCCCGGGATATTTTGGGGTGAGGCAGTTATCACGGCTGTCTATATCCTGAATCGATCCCCTACCCGCGGCCTCGACGGGAAGACGTCATATGAAGCTTGGCATGGAGAGCGACCAGCCGTCAATTATTTCCGAACTTTTGGGTGCGTGGGGCATGTCAAGAACACGCGCCCCCACCTGAAAAAGTTGGAAGACCGGAGTACTCCGATGATTTTTCTTGGCTATGCTGCAGGGACGAAGGGATATCGGATGTATAATCCGGCTGATGGGCGTACACACATATCACGTGACGTGATATTCGACGAGGCGGCCAAGTGGGACTGGGGAGAAGGAGCAGGAGAAGAGGACTACACCGCCTTCCACGTCGACTCCTTAGGTCCAGCAAGTGCTGGACCTGCTGTTTCAGCACCCGGAGAGGTGCTGCAGGGTCCGGAGGGGCCGAACAGCACCCCTGCAGTGCCCAGGAGGGGCACAGAAAGGTCTGTACAGACCCTAGGAGTTCCTACGCCAGCCTCCAGACCTGCTGGAGAGGGTCCAGCACCTGCAGCGTCGCCCCAAGGGCCCCTGCAGGGACTGTCCAGCGCAAATCAGGGCTGGGACAGTCCTGCACGGGGGTCAGCAGCAGCGGGGGATTCCGAGACTGAAGATTCCAGCACCTTCGTCACGCCCCGGCACCCTCCACGGCCCATCCGCTTCGCCACGCCGCCGACGGACGTCGGCAGCAACGTCGACGCCAACCACGACGACAACGCTGCACTTCGGTTCCGCACGATGCGCAACGTGCTAGGAACCCTCACCCCTCCTGGTCGGGCTGAGCGCCCACCAAGCTTGGAGGAGGGGGAGCTTATGTTCACCACCGCGGAGGAGCCCACGTCCTTCGCCAATGCTGAGGAACACCCGTGCTGGAGACGGGCCATGCTCGAGGAGATGGAGTCCATAGAAGAAAACAAGACTTGGCAACTTGTTGATCTTCCTGCAGGACACAAGCCCATTGGCCTCAAATGGGTGTTTAAGGTGAAGAAGGACGAGCATGGGGAGGTGGTGAAGCACAAGGCTCGACTGGTGGCAAAAGGCTATGTCCAACGGCAAGGAATAGACTTTGACGAGGTATTTGCTCCTGTAGCTCGTCTCGAATCTATTCGCTTGCTCCTTGCAGTTGCTGCACACAAGGGGTGGGAGGTACACCACATGGACGTGAAGAGCGCCTTCCTGAACGGCAACTTGATGGAGGAGGTGTACGTCTCCCAACCCGCTGGCTTCATCATCGACGGAGCCGAACACAAGGTGTATCGGCTCAAGAAAGCTTTATATGGACTTCGTCAGACGCCCAGGGCCTGGAATGCCAAGCTCAACGATAGCTTGCTATCACTTGGTTTCCAGAAGAGTACGAGCGAGCACGGGATCTACTTCCGTGGAGCCGCAGAGGAGAAGCTCATCGTCGGTGTGTACGTCGACGACCTCGTGATTACAGGAGGCGGCACGATCAAGAAGTTCAAGGAGGAGATGATGAAGCGGTTCAAGATGAGCGACTTGGGCCTCTTGTCGTATTATCTTGGCCTGGAGGTGCGGCAGACTGAAGAAGGGATAAGCGTTGGGCAGGCGGCCTACACTTCCAAACTTGTCTCTAAAGCTGGCCTGGAAGGATGCAATCCCTGTGCATTTCCCATGGAGCAAGGCCTCAAGCTTTGTAAGACAAGTGATAGCCCGTTGGTGCATGCAACGGACTATAGGAGCTTGGTTGGAGGGCTGCGATACTTGGTGAACACACGTCCTGATCTTGCCTACTCGGTCGGGTACGTGAGTCGGTTTCTGGAGGAGCCCAAGGAGGATCACTTTGCTGCAGTCAAACGCATTGTACGCTACATAGCGGGTACAATCAACTATGGAGTCTTCTATGCAAGAGGAGGAGACATGGAGCTTATTGGGTACTCGGATAGTGACTATGCGGGAGACGTGGAGGACCGCAAGAGCACAAGCGGGGTGTTGTTTTGTCTTGGAAACAGCCCCGTTTCATGGCAGTCCTGCAAGCAGAAGGTGGTGGCCTTGTCCTCATGTGAAGCAGAGTATATCGCAGCAGCTCAAGGAGCATGTCAAGGTGTATGGATGGCACGGCTGATGGAGGACTTAGCTGAAAAATCGAAGGCGCCGGTGCTGAGGGTTGATAACAAGTCAGCTATAGACTTGAGCAAGAACCCGGTACACCATGACAGGAGCAAGCACATCGACGTCAAGTACCACTACATACGGGAGTGTGTGGACAGCAGTACTATTGTGCTTGAGCAAATCTCCACTCAAGACCAGATGGCGGACATCTTGACCAAGGCTCTTGGAAGACAGAAGTTCGTGGAGATGAGAAGAAGGATCGGGATTCTAGACATGGGCCAGTGTCAGGATCAGGAGGAGAATGTGGGCTGATCTGCCCCTGGCCCAGGCCGGCCCCTCCCTGGCCCAGGGCGGCCAGAACTGGGCCAAGTGGGCTGGTCAGCCCTGGCCCAGACCGGGGCCCTTTCTAGAAGGTTTTTGAGTTTAATCTTCTTAGAGATAGATTAAAAGATCCTTTGTAACAGATTAGGACTCTTGTAAGGGGGGGGGGCTATATATACAAGCCAAAAACACCCCAAATTGTGAGAGAGATCAATACAGAAAATTTTCCTCCACTTTTCTAACCCTAGCCGACTCTCTCCCTCCTGCCCTAGCCGCCGGCCTAGCCTCTGCCCTAGCCGCCGCACAAGCTTCTGCCCTAGCCGCCGCCTCCTCTGCAGCCCTAGCCGCCACCAGGGGCTAGAACCAGCCGCCGCCCCTGATTTTCGCATCTGTTCCAGGAAGAACTCGGCGAGTTCTTCTCTGTTTCTCTGTTCTCCGATCTGATCAGCACCAGGGGTGCTTTCTACTCTCTCTGTCCCCTCTGTTCTGCACACAGGAACCACCCTGTTCTGATCTGCACCGCAGGTGCATAACAGATCTGTTCTGGCCGAACAGATCCGATCAGCACACCTGCAGAGCCAGAAACAGGGCTGAACAGGCCGGATTTCCAACAGTTCTCGCTTGAGGGTTGGGTTGGTGCTTTTGTGACACCCTCGCCTCGGGTGTCAGCATATGTTCATGTTCTATGAAGAGGAAACATTTTAACGAAAAATAGGAACAGAGAGAATTATCAAAAGAATAGCCAATAAAGCCCTCAGAAAGCGCCGAAGGCAACTTCCGCGGTCAGCAGGCCACGTGGCATGTTCGGAGCTCATCCCTGCAAAGCGGGGAGAGGCCGTCGCCAAGCTAGCTACGTAGCAGGGGCTCGTCTCCGCAAAGGGGAGAGGTCCGATCCTATGGGACACGTGTTGCCCACGGAGCAAGTCCTCGCGGAAATCAAAGGACCAGTCGCGCGGGATACGTGTCGACCTCGGAACCCATCTCCGAGAAGTACGGATCTATCGAACATGTGTCGTCACCGGAGCTTATCTCCGGGAGGTCCGTCGCAGCTAAACACGTGTCGACCTCGGAGCCGTCCCTGAGGAAAGAAGAGAGGGAAGACAGGCGCCAACACGTGGCGTGCGCGGAGCTCACCTCCAAAGAAGAGGGAGGTCTCGCTCGTTTGACACGCGGCACAACCGGAGCTCGTCTCTGCAGAAAAGGAGACACCAGGCCCCGGAGGACACGTGGAGCTTCCGGAGCTCATCATCGCGAAGGTAACAAGTTCTGGAGCGGTTTTTACGCGTAAAGATACCGATACGCGACAGAAACCAATCTAAATTCCACGATGTTACTAAAGATAAGGCGTTAGGATCCAACAAAGATCTGAACAAGACTCTTATTCGGGATACAATCAGATTAGGACTCTTCTCTTCTCGATTATAAATAGAACCCAAAACCTCTGGCCGAAACCACAACCTTCTCTTTCAACTCCTGAGCCGACGACTTAGAGCCCTAGCCCTAACTCGCCGAGCAAACCATCGCCGAAGCGCAACAAGGGAGATCATCGGAGAAGAACCGAGCGGTCTGAGGAGGACCTCGAAGTCAAGAAGAACGTGAGGTAGGACTTCAATATCATTGTGTTCATCTCTTTGCATCTGTTCTTCAATTCCTTTCGAACAGAAGCCTTCTCGTGGGCAGATCACTTTATGATCAGTTTGATCTAAAGACAAGATCATCGCCACGTCCACCTTTGATCCGAACACCTCTGTCCATACAAGGCCATGCAAGAACACGTACAGATCAATCTAATAAAACTAATCATGAGATAGCATGCATATGCATCATCGCATCTAGTTTAAAGTTTGTGCATAAATATTGATTGTTGTGAATCCTGTATGCACGTGATCCTACCTAGCAGGACAAGCTCAGCGAGCTGTCTACGACGAACTGCAGCAACCAGGTTTTGAGAATCAAGAACAACCGGAACCGCAAGAACAAGGCAAGTGCTCCTTGACCATATTGATCCTATGTTTTGGGTAAAACTGTTTTGTTTTGCGAAAAGGTGTGCGTACTGAGTCAAACGTGATGGGAAGCCCTTTTATAGGAGTTTACTAGTTTCGATTAAACCACCCTTGTCGCCTGGGAAGTTTATGAGTCGGGTATGGTTTTTGCTTTATGCTTCGCTGAGTCTATGGGATTGGTAAGCGAGATAGATGTGTCTAGCTAACTGCACTCGTACTGATAATAAGTAACTGATGAGGTTAATGAATATGGATCGGAGGGAGAACTAGGCAAGCCTAGGTTTGTGAATGAGGTAGCATGAGATGGTGGTTTTACTTGCCGTAAATCTAAGGACCGGTTCATGCATGCACATGCCAGGATAACAGTGCCACCACAAGGCCAACTATGAGTGCGGCTTAGCTGAGTAATTAGGTAAGTTGCTAGAGTGTTATGGACTGTGGAAGGCGCGGGGAATGAGAGTTGAGTGAGGACTGCCTGGGAACTGCATGGCACAAGAGGGGGCCCGTGGGTGGGAGAATTGGAGATTCTAACCTGCCGGTGAAACCTTAGTGAGTCCATACATCTAGTAACCCCTTTGTAAAGGCTATTTTGTGATCTCTTGACCATACACCGACGGTTGTGTACTGGTAAAATGGAGGTTCTACAGTCGCCGATGGGTGACGAAATCACAAACTTGTGGGTAAAGAGGTACAAACTCTGCAGAGTCTAAAACTATCATGATAGCTGAGCTTACGGTCACAAGCACCTGGCTAAACTGCCATGATTAGTTGGGATGGATATTGGGATGATTATTGGGATGGTTATTGGGAAGGTTCTTGGATATGATTATTGGTTTGGTTATGGTTTGGTTTGGGACTGTTGAGTCTGGGTGATGAGATGGTTGCATGACTGTTGGGTCATGACATGAGATTGGTCTCGATGTGAGACAAGGTTGTTTTACGAGGTGAGATGGTAGCGAATACGAGGAGGTATTCGTGAGTATGAATAAAGGATTAGTTAATGTTCGGATGGAACACGAGAAGTGATGGAGGTATGTTGGTAATTTAATACATGCTAGGATTACATCTAAAGTTAAGTTGTTGTTTTATCATGGTTTTACAAATCTGCTTTTCTGCAAATAAGCCTTTTATACCTACCTTGTTTATGAGCTGCATATCATGTGTTTTTCCCGCACTTGCTGAGTACATCATTGTACTCAAACTTGCATTATTACTTCATCATCAGCAGCAGGAGAAGCCTACTATGAAGATCAAGTTGAGCATTATGGCGTGTGATCTGTTCTCAACCTTGCCTGTGGGGAGTAGAGATGGAGCCACTACTGCTTAGTTTTGCTTTCGCATTAGTTTTTGCTTCCGCATTAAAATATAGACTTCCGCTGCATAGAAATAAGACTTCCGCTGTGAGCATGAGTCCAAGACTCATGAGATATTGTAATAAACCCTGTTATTCGTGGTAATATATGATCTGAATTCAGTTTGTGGAACGTATGTGTATGTGTGATGAACATCCTGGGCACACATATGCATTAGTTCTTGGTTCTGTGGTTTTTCCGCAGAACTGAGGGCGTCACAGACTGGTATCAGAGCCACGGGTTGACAGTAGGTTACACGCCTAGATAGAAACCTTAGATTGATATTAGAGCCACAGGTTAACAAGCAAGTTACACCCCTAAGTAGGAGTCACAAGCGTCTTAAGGTGAATAGCTTAGATTGGCCTTTAAAACCACATTGACATAGGAAACCATCCTTGAATAGAAGCTGTATGAGCCCTTGCAATGATTGTGTGTGATTATGTGCTTAATGTGAGTTGTGGGACGTCTCAAAAACGTTGTCCATATCCATACGTAAGAAGAAAGAGGTGTGAAATGCTTCGGCACTTGATCACATCCTCATAAGGGCTAATATATATAGTCCAACTCACATTGATGCATATAGTTGAAGGGACCTACCTAACCTTCTAACCTTCTATTCTATTTCGTTCTCTCTTCTAACCTTCTATTCTATTTCGTTCTCTCTCACAGATGGTGAGAGGAAACGCCAGCCGAAGGAACGTCTAGGAGGATGACCACGAGGAAGTTCCTGCTAACCCCGGAGCTGGTGAAAACCATCTGGAAAGGTTGATGGCCATGCAAAACCAGCTTATGCAAACCATGATCCAAACCTTGGTTCAGTTGCAGGCCAACCAAAACCCCGTTCCGGCACCACCGCCACCACCACCGCCGGCTCATAACAGGTTGGGAGAGTTCATGAGGACTCGACCACCCACCTTTGCTCAAGCAAGCGATCCCATGGAGGCCGATGATTGGTTGAAATCCATGGAGAAGAAACTCGCCATTGTTCAGTGCAACGACCGAGAGAAGGTTCTCTTCGCATCGCACCAACTTACGGGAGCCGCTGCTGACTGGTGTGATGCCTTGAGCAACGCCCATGCCAACCAGGAGACAATCACTTGGACTGAGTTCAAGGAAAGTTTCCGCTCTCACTACATCCTTGTCGGTGTAATGATGCTCAAGAGGCGGGAGTTTGAAGGTCTCCGCCAAGGACAGAAGAGTGTGAACGAGTATCTCAACAAGTTCATACAACTGTCCCGGTACGCCCCCAAAGATGTCAACTCAGACCAGAGGAAGCAGTACCTGTTCATGAGAGGGTTGAACAATGAGATCCAGGTTCAGCTCCTCAACAATGACTACATAAGCTTCCAGAAGCTAGTTGACAAGGCTATTGTGGTTGAAAACAAGATCCGAGAGATCGAGCGAGAGTGCAAGAGGAAGATGCCATACCAGCCCCAAGGGAGCAATGTACGACCTAGGTACATGCCCCCTGCCCCGCAGTATGGATCGACCACTCCTGCGTACCGCCCTGGTCAGCCACCATAGCAACAATTCGTTACACCGGCACCTCATGTGCCCATGCCTCCTGCGCCCCGACCTAACAATGGTGCTCCTGTTCAAAACCCCTGCCCCAACGTACCTGCTGCCGTAGGCAACAGGGCATGCTTTGCATGCGGGGAAGTAGGCCACTTCGCTAACCAGTGCCCGAGGAGAGGCCCTGGACAGCAACATAACGTGCCTAAGCAGAACCAGCGACCAAACAGAGGGGACAACCAAGGGAACCGTGGACCGCAGAACTATGCTCGTGGCCACGTAAACCATGTCACTACTGAGGAAGCACAACAGGCTGAGGACGTCGCAATTGGTATGTTCCTTGCCAACTCCAACCCAGCCACCATTTTATTTGATTCCGGAGCATCGCATTCCTTCATATCATCCAAATATGTTGCCAAACATCATCTACCCGTATCCCACTTAGAATGTGCTATATTAGTTAATTCTTCCGGAGGAGAAATGAGAACTAATATAGTATGTCCTAAAGTAAGTCTTAAAATAAGGGGGGTAGACTTCCTTGCCAACCTTATTGTCTTGGACTCCCACGGGATTGACATCATAGTCGGAATGGATTGGTTAAGCAAGCACAATGGAGTAATCCAATGTGCTGAAAGGAGCGTGTAGTTGACAAACGAACACGGTATTCGTGTCGAGTTTGAGTCAGCCCAGCAAACAACCGAACGGGCAAATTTGAACCACGTCGAAGGAACAACATTGGACAGCATTCCAGTGGTTCAGGAATTTTCGGACGTGTTCCCGAAAGAGCTTCCAGAAATGCCACCTGACCGGGACATCGAGTTTGCCATAGATTTGGTACCCGGAATTGCACCTATAGCTAAGAGACCATATAGGATGTCCGTCAACGAGCTAGTTGAACTCAAGAAGCAAATTCAAGAACAGTTGGAGAAGGGTTTTATCCGTCCAAGCTCGTCACTATGGGGAGCTCCGATACTCTTCGTGGACAAGAAGGATGGAACCCAAATAATATGTGTGGACTACAGATCTCTCAACGAGGTGACAATCAAGAATAAATACCCTCTGCCCCGTATAGAGGATCTGTTTGATCAAATGAAAGGAGCCCGAGTATTCTCCAAGATTGATCTTCGGTCGGGATATTTCCAGCTGAAGATTAAGCCCTCCGATATACCTAAGACAACCTTTCGGACACGGTATGGTTCGTATGAATATACCGTCATGTCTTTTGGGTTAACAAATGCACCCGCATACTTCATGTACCTTATGAACAAGGTTTTCATGGAATACTTGGACAAGTTCGTCGTGGTTTTCATCGATGACATTATGGTGTATTCAAAAAGTGAGGAGGAGCATGAAGAACATCTGAGATTGACCTTGCAGAAGTTGCGTGAGCATCAATTGTATGCCAAGCTCAACAAGTGTCAATTTTGGCTAAAGGAAATATCTTTCCTAGGCCATATTATCTCCAAGGAAGGGGTATCGGTTGATCCAGGAAAGGTGAGAGATGTTCTGAAGTGGGACCAACCGAAGAGCGTGAAGGATATTCGGAGTTTCCTTGGGATGGCAGGATACTATCGGCGCTTCATTAAAGACTTCTCTAAGATAGCAAAACCTATGACGGAATTGCTAATGAAAGGAAAAGTCTTTCAATGGACACAAGTCTGCCAAGAAAGTTTTGAGGAACTCAAGAAAAGGCTAACCACAGCACCAGTTCTGGTATTGCCAGACGTAAGCAAGAGCTTTGACATATATTGTGACGCATCCAGACAAGGGCTCGGATGTGTACTCATGCAGGAAGTACAAGTGGTAGCCTACGCCTCACGATAATTAAAGAAGCACGAGCTTAACTATCCTACGCATGACTTGGAGCTAGTAGCAGTGGTGCATGCATTGAAGATTTGGAGACATTATATCCTTGGACATCGATGTGAGATCTATACGGATCATAAAAGCCTCAAGTACATATTTATACAAACGGAGTTGAATTTGAGGCAACGTCGATGGTTAGAACTCATCAAGGATTATGATGTGGGAATCAACTACCACCCCGGGAGGGCCAATGTAGTAGCGGACGCATTGAGCAGAAAGGGAGCATGTCACCAACTCACGGTTCGGGAGCTACCACCCGAACTACGAAAGGAGTTCGAACGGTTACACCTCGGATTCTTGAATAACGTGGAGATAATGGAGATCCACTCCCCATTGGAGCAAGAAATAAGAGAGGGCCAAGCAACGGACGAGGAGACCAAGGAGATCAAGGAAAGAATCCGACAAAGAATAGAGAAGGATTTCAGGGAGGATGAAAAGGGTACGCTTTGGCTAGGAAAAAGGATTTGTGTGCCGAACATAAGACACCTCCGCGACATGATATTGAAGGAGGCACATGATTCACCCTATTCCATACATCCAGGAAGCATCAAAATGTACAAGGACTTGAAAACTTGTTATTGGTGGGATGGTATGAAGAGGGATATAGCCGAATACGTTGCCCTATGCGACACATGCCAACGGGTAAAGGCCGAACATCAAAAACCCGCTGGATTGTTGCAACCTTTGAGAATACCCGAATGGAAATGGAAGGACATCAGTATGGACTTCATCGTCGGATTACCACGTACTCAGTCGGGATACGACTCCATCTGGGCCATTGTGGACCGATTAACGAAAACTGCCCATTTTCTTCCGGTAAAGACCAGTTATAACGTTGCACAATTGGCAGAGTTGTACATGGAGCAGATCGTGTGCCGTCACGGAGTTCCGAAGAGGAGTCTCATATTGAGGTTCTCAGTTTACCTCTAGATTCTGGAGGAAGCTGTAGAAAGTCATGGGTACACGACTGGATTTTAGCTCCGCCTACCACCCACAAACAGATAGACAAACCGAAAGGACAAACCAAATTTTGGAGGACATGTTGAGAGCTTGCGCCTTGAAACGTGGGCGTAGTTGGGATAGGAGTTTACCTTATGCTGAATTCTCCTATAACAACAGCTATCAAGCTAGCTTAAAGATGTCGCCTTTCGAAGCCTTATATGGTAGACGGTGTAGAACGCCACTGTTCTGGAACGAGACTGGAGAGAACCAGGTGTTTGGATCCGAAGTACTACAAGAAGCTGAAAAGCAGGTCCAAACGATACGGGAGAACTTAAAGGCTGCTCAGTCACGACAGAAAGGCTATGCGGACAATAGGCGTAGGAAGTTGACCTTTGAAGTAGGAGACTTTGTATACCTTAAGGTATCGCCTATCCGAGGCCAACGACGCTTCAACGTCAAAGGCAAGCTAACACCTCGCTACATCGGACCATTTAAGATTTTGGACAAACGAGAAGAAGTAGCCTACCAACTAGAGCTCCCAAACCACCTCTCCGACGTACATGACGTGTTTCATGTATCCCAGCTCAAGAAGTGTTTGAGAGTACCAGAGGAACAAGTGTCAATAGGAGAGCTTGAACTTCAAGAGGACCTGACTTACGCAGAACACTCTGTCCGAATCTTGGACGTGAAGGAAAGGGTCACCCGAAACAAGGTGATTCGATGGTGCAAGGTACAATGGAGCCATCACACCAAAGCTGATGCCACATGGGAGCGTGAAGAGGATATCAAGGCGGAATTCCCCCATCTATTTCCTACTAACGAATCTCGAGGGCGAGATTCAATTTAAGGGGGGGTAGATTTGTGACACCCTCGCCTCGGGTGTCGGCATATGTTCATGTTCTATGAAGAGGAAACATTTTAATGAAAAATAGGAACGGAGAGAATTATCAAAAGAATAGCCAATAAAGCCCTCAGAAAGCGCGGAAGGCAACTTCCCCGGCCAGCAGGCCACGTGGCGTGTTCGGAGCTCATCCCTGCAAAGCAGGGAGAGGCCGTCGCCAAGCTGGCTACGTAGCAGGGGCTCGTCTCCGCAAAGGGGAGAGGTCCGATCCTATGGGACACGTGTTGCCCAACGGAGCTAGTCCTCGCGGAAATCAGAGGACCAGTCGCGCGGGATACATGTCGACCTCGGAACCCATCTCCGAGAAGTCCGGATCTATCGAACACGTGTCGCCACCGGAGCTTATCTCCGGGAGGTCCGTCGCAGCTAAACACGTGTCGACCTCGGAGCCGTCCCTGAGGAAAGAAGAGAGGGAAGACCGGCGCCAACACGTGGCGTGCGCGGAGCTCACCTCCAAAGAAGAGGGAGGTCTCGCTCGTTTGACACGCGGCACAACCTGAGCTCGTCTCTGCAGGAAAGGAGACACCAGGCCCCGGAGGACACGTGGAGCTTCCGGAGCTCGTGGAGGTAACAAGTTCTGGAGCGGTTTTTACGCGTAAAGATACCGGTACACGACAGAAACCGATCTAAATTCCACGATGTTACTAAAGATAAGGCGTTAGGATCCAACAAAGATCTAAACAAGACTCTTATTCGGGATACAATCAGATTAGGACTCTTATCTTCTCGATTATAAATAGAACTCAAAACCTCTGGCCGAAACCACAAACTTCTCTTTCAACTCCTGAGCCGACGACTTAGAGCCCTAGCCCTAACTCGCCGAGCAAACCATCGCCGAAGCGCAACAAGGGAGATCATCGGAGAAGAACCGAGCGGTCTGAGGAGGACCTCGAAGTCAAAAAGAACGTGAGGTGGGACTTCAATATCATTGTGTTCATCTCTTTGCATCTGTTCTTCAATTCCTTTCGAACAGAAGTCTTCTCGTGGGCAGATCACTTGATGATCAGTTTGATCTAAAGACAAGATCATCGCCACGTCCACCTTTGATCCGAACACCTCTGTCCATACAAGGCCATGCAAGAACACGTACAGATCAATCTAATAAAACTAATCATGAGATAGCATGCATATGCATCATCGCATCTAGTTTAAGGTTTGTGCATAAATATTGATTGCTGTGAATCCTATATGCACGTGATCCTACCTAGCAGGACAAGCTCAGGGAGTTGTCTACGACGAACTGCAGCAACCAGGTTTTGAGAATCAAGAACAACCGGAACTGCAAGAACAAGGCAAGTGCTCCTTGACCATATTGATCCTATGTTTTGGGTAAAACTGTTTTGTTTTGCGAAAAGGTGTGCGTACTGAGTCAAACGTGATGGGAAGCCCTTTTATAGGAGTTTACTAGTTTTGATTAAACCACCCTTGTCGCCTGGGAAGTTTATGAGTCGGGTATGGTTTTTTGCTTTATGCTTCGCTGAGTCTATGGGATTGGGAAGCGAGATAGATGTGTCTAGCTAACTGCACTCGTACTGATAATAAGTAACTGATGAGGTTAATGAATATAGATCGGAGGAAGATCTAGGCAAGCCTAGGTTTGTGAATGAGGTAGCATGAGATGGTGGTTTTCCTTGCCGTAGATCTAAGGACCGGTTCATGCATGCACATGCCAGGATAACAGTGCCATCACAAGGTCAAGTATGGGTGCGGCTTAGCTGAGTAATTAGGTAAGTTGCTAGAGTGTTATGGACTGTGGAAGGCGCGGAAAATGAGAGTCGAGTGAGGACTGCCCTGGGAACTGCATGGCACAAGAAGGGGCCCGTGAGTGGGAGAATTGGAGATTCTAACCTGCCGGTGAAACCTTAGTGAGTCCATACATCTAGTAACCCCTTTGTAAAGGCTATTTTGTGATCTCTTGACCATACACCGACGGTTGTGTACTGGTAAAATGGAGGTTCTGCAGTCGCCGACGGGTGACGAAATCACAAACTTGTGGGTAAAGAGGTGCAAACTCTGCAGAGTCTAAAACTATCATGATAGCCGAGCTTACGGTCACAAGCACCTGGCTAAACTGCCATAATTAGTTGGGATGGATATTGGGATGTTTATTGGGATAGTTATTGGGAAGGTTCTTGGATATGATTATTGGTTTGGTTATGGTTTGGTTTGGGACTGTTGAGTCTGGGTGATGAGATGGTTGCATGACTGTTAGGTCATGACATGAGATTGGTCTCGATGTGAGACAAGGTTGTTTTACGAGTTGAGATGGTAGCGAATACGAGGAGGTATTCGTGAGTATGAATAAAGGATTGGTTAATGTTCGGATGGAACATGGGAAGTGATGGAGGTATGTTGATAATTTAATACATGCTGAGATTACATCTAAAGTTAAGTTGTTGTTTTATCATGGTTTTACAAATCTGCTTTTCTACAAATAAGTCTTTTATACCTACCTTGTTTATGAGTTGCATATCATGTGTTTTTCCCGCACTTGCTGAGTATATCATTGTACTCAAACTTGCATTATTACTTCATCATCAGTAGCAGGAGAAGCCTACTATGAAGATCAAGTGGAGCATTATGGCGTGTGATCTGTTCTCAACCTTGCTTGTGGAGGGAGTAGAGATGGAGCCACTACTGCTTAGTTTTGCTTCCGCATAGTTTTTGCTTCCGCATTAAAATATAGACTTCCGCTGCATAGAAATAAGACTTCCACTGTGAGCATGAGTCCAAGTCTCATGAGATATTGTAATAAACTCTGTTATTCATGGTAATATATGATCTGAATTCAGTTTGTGGAACGTATGTGTATGTGTGATGAACATCCTGGGCACACATATGCATTAGTTCTTGGTTCCGTGGTTTTTACACAGAACTGAGGGCGTCACAGCTTTAATCTTTGCTTTTGAGTCAGGTTTCAGATTGGATCAAATCATGAGTGGTGGTCTGGTGAAGATATAAACAAAGGCGTGATTATTTGCCGTACTCAGGAAAAAAAATCAACAAAAAACAAAAGGGGTACCTTTAGGCTTGCCTGAAATGACATTTCTGGAAAAAACGAACTGGAACGGGGCCGGAAACATGAACCAGATTACAGCATCCTCACGCGGGTGGATTACAAAATTACCGATTTTATTCACTCAAGGTACATAATCCTTACTTATTTAAGGGAAAAAATGTTCAAATGGTCAACAAAAGAGCGGTAGTGCATACATTTGATCATGATTATCGTAGCTAAATATGTTCGATAGCTATGTATTAACTAATTCACGACGCCTCCGAAAGATTCTAGAAGCCGCGCCTCGCATCTAAGGTCCCTGTAAGAGGCATCAGAAAATTTATACGAAAATCGCCAAGGAAATGCACTGGTGCACCGACGGAACACAGACTCCCACCTGTACCAAAATCACTACCAACAGGGAATCTATGTGAAGGAATCCATAGCTACGACGCCGAGACGAGCAGACCCCGAAAAGGGATCCAAAATGCGGCCATCCTACGGTTTCCAAGCGGCTGCGGACTCCAGAATCGCCCTGACGCGAAGGCGTGGAACGAACCGAACAGGGAGCAAGAGACGAGACGGGACGAGACGAGACGGGACGGGACGAACCGGAGGGGCGGGGCGGCGTGCTCGCGAGGCCGGCTAATCTCTGGACGTCTCGGGAGGCGGTGAGCCCATGTAGCGTCTGTGTGTTTCCCTTCTGAATTTTGGGTTCGGCCGGCGAGGCGGAGGAACCGAACGGGTGCGTGTTTGTGTGGGGGGAGCGGAGCGGAGGAGAGGAGGGATCGGCACGCGCCGGCCGCGATCCAAGGTAGGGTGGGGTTAACAACAACAACAACAATCCTTTGCGAGAGCAGAGTGCCAATTAAGGTCATTAAACAAGCGTGTGCACGCATGACGGGGGAGGCAGAACGTTGTTCCATTCCACTGTGGGGAAGGAAGCCTCTACGATATGATGCTGACGTACGGACCAAGTGCTGGACGTGGCAGCACGCCAGCACTTGTGGCTGCGGTAGCGACTAGCGCGACGGGACAAAAGAACTCACAAAAACAACAGAATTGATTCATGAACTAAATTAGCTGTCTTAAATATTAATTAATTCAGAACGGAGGGGTATAAAGAAAGGAATTTCTGAAGAAAAAAAAACCTTCGCTTGTGAACCAGGCTTAGATGGTTGTAGCAGCAGTACGGCCGATTGGCTAAATCGACCTGAGCCCATGACAAGGCCGTTTCGATGTCTTCCCGAGGCCACGCAAAACAGGTTGCATGGCACCTCCGCAAAAATACAACGCATGGTCAGTCGTGTCACTTCATGGTTTGAGGCCAGGGACCACGTGGAGGCTTCATGTCCTCAGACTTGCAACAAAAACAACGCTCCCCCTTGACCGCTGCGTGCTGCCTGATTTCACCGGATCTGTCGTCAGCATGTCTTCATCGGTTCAGCAAAGAAACAAAGCGGTCGTCGCCATCTCGCTCATAGAATCGTGCGAACGCATGGAGTCATTGTCAAGCGTCTGCAAAGTTGGACTGGAGTGAACCTTCTTCGGGGAATGACGTCGGATTCGAGTCATGTGGATGATAGAATCGAGATGTCCAGCGTATCTGCGAGCGAGGCATGGGGATATCCCTGTCGGCGAATGGCATCCCTGTCCATCAATGGGAAAATGGACGGATCAATGGTTCAAAGGTGTATAAGGAGATTACAAGGGTGCACCAACAATCATTTCCATTCATCTCGCATGCAAAGTGGCGGATATTTACATGGAAGAGCTAGCCCATGAGTAGATAGTGCAGGACTAGAAGAATGTTGTTATCAAGACAATAAACACAACACACTCAATATTCATCCTGTTAGAAACTGACCTTCATCGTATCTGCTACAGCCTGCTACGGCCTCGGTCGTTCTCACGTTCTCATGCAAAACTAACCTGTGAAAGCAGGATAGGATATGCGTACGTGTGTGGGTTGTTAAACGTGATAAACTTGTTTATGTTTGATCCATGATTGTAGGATCGATGCATGGCATGTAATCTGGAAGCTCAATTATATAAACGCATGATCCCTGAGGGATCGGCACACTTTCCACAATACACAAATTCTATTATGGTAGCCAGAGCCTAGATCCATTCCAACACTCATTCTCACCATCATGGCTCTCTCAACTTACGCTAGCCAAGCAGCCAATCCGTCGACGCTGAACCATGCAATCAGCGTCAAGCTCACCGGCGAGAATTACCTCCTATGGACTACACAACTTCTACCGTATCTACATAGTCATAAGCTGATCGGCTATGTCGACGGCATGATTACTCGCCCCAATCCAACAATCATAGAGAGTGCGGGTGGTGAAGGGGTGCTTCCTCGGGTTGTGATCAACCCTGAGTACATGACCTGGTATCAGCAAGACCAGTTGGTACTCTCAACAATCCTCTCTTCAGTTTCTGAAGAAGTTCTTGGGCAAACCGTCAGTTTTACAACAAACCGATACGTTTGGTGGCACTTTGAGAAGATGTATGCATCGGCCTCCAAAGCACGGATTATGAAAGTCCGCATGTAACTTGCAACAATCCAGAAAGATGACATGACTATCGCTGCATACTTCAGGAAGGTAAAAGGGCACTGATGTACTCGCCTCTATTGGTAAGCCTCTTGAAGATGAAGAATTGATGATGCTTTAGTCACCAGTATCACCACACGGGTTGACAACATCTCTCCTAGTGATCTATATGCACATATGTTGGACGTAGGGTATTACGCTCCGGCAACCTGAACCACGTAAATCTCGGTGTCCATCAGCTCTCTCTCGAGCCCAGGTCATGTAGGGCGCCAAGCTCCCTCCGAAAAAAAGAATCTTGCGGACTGCTTCTAAGCAGGCCGGGAGGAGTGTCGCAGCTCACACTCCGACAACTGCCTATGTTGAGTTTCACCCACATTACTTTCTTGTCAAGGACCAAGCAACTCAGCACACACTCCTCAGAGGAAGGTATAAAGATAGATTCTACTACATCCCAAATAAACTGTCCAGACAAGTCTACTCCACAACTAAAGTCTCTCGGCAGCTGTGGCACCAGAGACTTGGACACTCTGCTCCTTTAGTAGTTCATCGAGTCCTAGAAACAAATGATATTGCTGTAGACCCTAATAATTCTCCCTCTGTTTGTGATACTTGTCAACAAGGGAAATCTCTTCAGTTGTCTTTCATTCAGCAAATCATACCACCACTAGTCCTCTTTAGTTAGTTCATAGTGATGTTTGGGGGCTAACCCGAGTTTCAGTAAACGGCTTCAGATATTACTTGAGTTTTGTTGATGATTATAGTCGGTTTGTTTGGATCTATTTTCTCAAGCACAAGTATGAAGTAGTGAGAGTATTTTTGCAATTTCAAACTCATGTTGAATGACTGTTGGGTAAGAAAATCTTGTCAGTACAAACTGTCTGGGGGGTGAGTATCATCACTTACATAAAATTTTCAAACAACAGGCATCACACATAAAGTGTCTTGTCACCAACCCATTAGCAGAATGGGCTAGTGGAGCCAAAACATAGGCACATAGTTGAAACAGGCATCACAATGCTCACACAGTCACAAATGCCAGTTCGCTTTTGGGATGAAGCATTTCATTCGACCTGTTTTCTCATTAACAGAATGCGTTCTCGAGTGATCAATAATTCCCTTATTTAGGCTCACCAAAACAAATCTAGATTATAAGTATCTCAAGGTTTTTGGATGTAAGTGCTGGGCAAACTTGAGAGCTTATAACCCAAGGAAACTAAATTTCAGATCAAAGCCCTGTGTCTTTGTAGGTTACAGTGCTAACCACAAGGGTTATAAATGCCTTGATCAAGAGACAGGGAGAATATATATTTCTCGAGATGTCATTTTTGATGAAAGTATTTTTGCCTTTGCACAAACTCCAGAAAACTCTCCAACCACTATACAAAATTCTCATCATCCCACTGTGAAAGTGTATGTAGGCATTCCCTTGTGGGTTTTGAACGATTGATGACAAACAAATGAGATCATAATGAATTCATTGAGATGAATGTAGGTATACAGAGACTAGAACTTATGGTGCACTCAAAAAGTGAAAAATGAGGAGTGAGAAAAGGAAAAGCCCAAATGATCAAGGAAGCGCAAAGTAGATATCAATGTATAGGATGTGTGAGAGACACATCCCAAGAGCTTATATCTTTGCATAGAGGGTAAGGGCTAAAATCAATTAATTAAGCAATACACTGAAGCACTGGACTAGTCCGTTCACCAGCGGACTAGTCCGATTGACTTACTGTTCTCACACGGATAAGTCTGAAATAGAATCGGACCAGTCCGTTCAACTCATTAACCTCGCCCTAACAAGTCCGTTCAACCTTCTGATATTCACTCAACACATATCACCCTGCACCGGACAAGTCCATCCTATTGCGGACTAGTCCGATTGAGTCTCTGGACCTATCACGGACTAGTCTGGATAACTTTCTGTTCCAATACAGACAAGTCCGGTACAGCCCACACAAATTAGGGTTTCAGGTAAGCTGCACAATTCACGCAAATTTTAGCACACCAGACTAGTCCGGTCCCTAGAGCGGACTAGTCCGGCAATCGGGGTCCCGAATGGTAACTTTTTTAGAAACTCTATAAATAGGTGATCCATGACCCCACAACACAGAACCGTGCACAACATTGAACAACTAAGAACCCTAGCGCCGCCACTCATCCCAAGAGCACAGAAACACCTCTCCCCACACATCTAAAGCCCTTAAAAGTTAAATATTTTGGGAATCCAGATTTGGGATAGGGAGATCATCTTCTACGCATTGCTAAGCTCTTGGGGTTTGATCACTTATACACTCTTGCATCTGTTGTAAATTTTTCGAGTGTGTTTGATCGCTTTTCTCTCTGTAATTTTGTGAGAGCCCTCAACGTGTGAGGTTGCCCCACCGACTTGGTGATTGCCCCCGTGATAGTGGAACTCAAGTTGGCCTTCGCGGTGACTTGAAGAGGGTAAAGGGTTGATTGAGACCCGACTCTGTGTGGGCTCTTCAACGAGGAAGTAGATCTCTTTGGTGAAATCGAACCTCGGTAAAAATCTTGTCTCTTGTGTTCTTGTTATTTACTTTTGCAATCATCATCATCATCTAGGTAGGGGTAGGTAATCTTGCAACTTATATTAATCTTGTATTCCTCGTTTAAATTAATCATCCTAAAACTTACGCAAGTTGTTAGGATAATTTACTTAATTCCGCTGCTATAACATTTGAGAAGAATAAATTAAACAATCTATCTTTTTGTCTATATAACTAGCATACCGGAGTAGTCCGTACCGATACCATACAAGTAAGGCCCCTCTTGTATTTGACGAATTTGTTAAGTGTTGCAGTAAAAGTTTTCAACGCCTATTCACCCCCTCTATAGGCCACATTTAATTGGTATCAGAGCAAGGTTCTCCTTTTACGAGACTCACCGCTCGGAGAGACAAATGGCCACCGACAAGAACAACGAGATCCCGGAAATGCCCATCATTGGAGACGAACAAGACTCCAAGGCGTTCGATGTGCTCATGGAGATCGAACACGATGATGAAGAAGTGTGTGAACTCAAGGCGCTTCTAAGGAAGAAGCTTCTAAGCTAGAAGGGTGAGAAGGAGGATGAAAAGTCAAAAGGGGTAGTCATCAAGACTACTCCCGGTATACTTTTAATTATGAGAAGCTTAACAACTACAACTATTATCTTTCTATTCCCATGGGAAGACCTCCACAGTTTGACAGCAATGATTACTCAATGTGGAAGTATAATATGAAGATGCATCTTATCTCACTTGATCCTAGTCTTTGGCATATAGTTTGTACAGGTATAGATGTCCCAGACACCGACGATGAACTCACCCCGGAGCAAGAACAAGCAATTCACCGCAATGAACAAGTCGTTGCGGTGATCACTTCATCCTTGAGCCGAGAAGAGTTCACCAAAGTGGAAGGACTTGAAGTTGCCAAAGTCATTTGGGATACACTCAAGACTGCTCATGAAGGGAACCACTCCATCCGAGAAGCAAAGATTGAAATG
Organism: Neostapfia colusana; assembly: GCA_030760725.1. NCBI lineage: Eukaryota > Viridiplantae > Streptophyta > Magnoliopsida > Poales > Poaceae > Neostapfia > Neostapfia colusana. Next base: position 122,683,274 of record JASWHV010000001.1, on the reverse strand, counting down.
CTTGAAGGAAAATTGGAGAGATTTTCCATAGAAGATGGTGAAACTCCTCAATAGATGTACAATCGCTTGACGACACTCATCAACAAGATCCGTACTTATGGAAGCAAGAAGTGGACTGATCATGAGGTTGTGAAGAGAATGGTAAGAGCCTTTATGCCTCGGAATGTCACCTTGTGTTCCATGATAAGAGAAAGCCCGGGGTTTCACAAAATGACCCTCGATGAAGTCCTTGACAAAATTATCAATCACAAGATGATGGAGAAAGAAGCTAAATATGTCAAAGACTTAGCTAAACTTACCTCATCCAAGAAGAAGGAAAATCCAAGGCTCGACGTACCTGCTACAACTGCGGCGAATATGGACACTTTATGGTTGATTGTTCGTATGAGGAAAACAAGAAGAAGAAAGAAGCGAAGTCGCAAGAGAAGAAAACTTTCAAGAAAAAGAAGCAAGCACATCAAGCGCACATCTGCAAGGAGTGGGACTCAAATGACGAGTCCTCCTCGGATGATGAAGATGAGATGGCAACAATTGCCATCAAGAAGCCAACCAAGAAGTATACACTCTTCCCAAACATGGGAGGAAGGGAGAACCACAACCACACTTGCCTCATGGCTAAGGAAGGCAAGAAGAAGGTTCGAATTACACCCCCTCCTTACATTTCTCTAATGATGATTTTGATAGTTCTAGTGAAAATGAGGAAATGCTTAAAGGATTGAGCAAAACTACACTAAGAAAAATGAAGATGTTGTCGGATGAAATCTTTGAAAAGGAGGAGCTTGTCAACCACCAAGAAGATATGCTCATTCGTGAAAGGAAGAGATATCAAGAGGTTGAAAAGCTTCTTGAGCTTGAAAAGGAGAAAAGTAAGGCAGGAAACTTACTCAAAACTAGAAGACTCACACATTGCAGTCAAGGACGAACTTGCTAACTTGACGAAAGTTAACAAAATCTTTGAAGTGCAAGTGGAGTCACTCAAGCAAAGTGACGCTTCCTCCTCTAAAAGCTCACCTTCTCAAGATGTCAAGTTGACAACTATTAAAACTTGCACATGCTCTAGTAAGAAGGTTGATGTAACAGATAAATCCAATGCTACACAAGCTAAGCATCCATCCCAAAGCAGCATCTTTGACAAAGAAAAAAATCAAATATGCACATAGTGCATATATGGTCATAAGACCTCCTAATGTCAAAGATGGTCTTGGGTATGCAAGAGGTAAGAAGCAATTCACTAGTAGTCAAAATAAGAATCATATTGCCTTTGTTAAAGAAAAATCACATGAATCTGAACTGCAAACATTATTTTATACTTTTGATGCATCTTATGTCCTTATGAAAAAATAAATCTGGATATATTTATGCTAAATATGCAGGGCCACACCACAAGAGACCCAAAGCTTGTGTGTGGGTGCTTAAAACACTTGTGACTAACCATCGAGGACCCAAGCAAACTTGGGTACCTAAAACTAAGACATAACTCTGTTTCGCGGGCCTATTTCTCCGGCGGATCAAAATGGGTGCTAGACAGTGGATGCACCAATCACATGACTCGAGAAAGGAGAATGTTCGTAGAGTATGAGCGAAAGGTAGATCCAAGTGAAGAAATTTATTTCGGAGACAACAGCCAAGGAAAAGACCTTGGCAGCGGTAAAATTGAAATCTCCTCTCAACACACTGTAAGGGCCTCAGTTTTTGACACTCATTTGCAGTGTTCATCACCACACCACACACCTCATTTGAGGAAGAATGATGAACACAAATAAAGAGCAAGTAACAATTATCAACATGCTCATTAGGGAACAAACTCACACATTGCAAAAGTGGTACTTCCCACATGTGATATAGATGGGCTGGACATATGAAAACTCCTACACTTTGCTAAGGATGTCCATGCCAAGTTCCACCCAAATTCAAAACCTTTTTGAGGTCATTTTGGGTATAGTTAGGAAGAGGGCAGTTTGAAACCATATTCAAATTCAAACTGTTTTCACCCACTGAATTTAAAAGTGGAAGGCATATTCTTGCTCAGCACATTTTTGTGAGCTCACACACCAATTTTCACTCCATTTGGAGTTGATCTTGACATGAGCTAAGGGGGAGAAATTCAAACTTTATTTGAATTTCAAACTGCACTTGTGCTGAAATTCATTCAAACCAAACCTCATTTGAACTTTGATCAATTCAAATGGCTCTTGGGTGAATAATTTGAATTGCCAAGGGTAGAATAGGGTTCACTGTTTACCACAGCTGTTAGGAATAAATTTCAGAGGTTAAAAGAGAAGTGGGACCCACATGTCAGCCTCAGCCCCAAAGCAAACCGACTGAACCACAGTTCAGTCGGTTCCCGGCAGCTGTGCGCGCGCGCCACCGAAGGGGGCAGCCGGCGCCAGCTCCTGCTGCGTGCCCCAAGCCGGAGACCAGACCGCCGGGCTATTTATTCCCTCCCCGGTGTGCTTCAGTCGCCATTCCTCGAGCTGCCGACGCACACGACTTGTTTTTCCACTGCCATCGCCGCCGCTCGAGTTCCTGCTTGATCAGGCCGATCGCAGCTCCTTCTTTCCGTTCCAAGGTCCCAGCAAGGTACTAGCTACCATCTTCCATCCTTCCCATTGATAGAAATCGATTGAAACCGAGTGATATCGGCTGTGCCGAAAGATCAAACTCGGAACTGGAAACCGACGCACCTCGGGCTCTCGTGGACAGCCCAACCTGGGCGTTGTCACGCCCGAGCCAAGACACCCTTGGACGCGCAGGTGACCGGTGCTGCTCATCTCCGAGCCACAGCTCGAGTGGTTGCTCACCGGCGGCGAATTTCCACTTTTCCCCTTTCTGTGTGCAGAACGACCTTCGGGTACGATTCTGTTTAATTCGTGCTCTAGAAAGGATTAGAGGGCCTCAGGCCACTCCCACATGAACTAGACACGGTGACGCACAAGTTGCCTTCACAACTCTGGGCCGGAGAACCTCTGTGCCCGGCGTAATTCAAGGTCTACTAATGGCGGAACGAACGGGGGGTATCGGGCGCACGGTGAGGACCTATTTCGGGCCTTCCCCGAGCTGCCTCGAGCTCATGTCGACCTTCTCTGAGGTCCACTGATGCTCCCCGACCAATTTCCCAAGTAGCTGAGGCACTAGGAGCATCAGCCGACATGGCCGAAGTCGTTCCGATATGGCGGCTCGTCGCCGACCATGCTCCGGCCGTTGTCATGAGCAGCTGACCCTCGGATCTTGTTCCCCAAGTAAAAGTAGGCAGGGGCGGCCAGAATCAAGAAGTTTGGAGCGGTACAGCAGCCAGCGGCGAGCTCTCCGGCGAGGTCCCTCGGCGGCGGAGCGCGGGTGTCGCGAGGTTGAAGAAGGGGGTGGACCCCAGCTGTCAGCGGCCGATATTTTGAATCGAGATCCGGCTGCGGCCGGGATCGGGTGTGCTGGCGCGCAAAAGCCTTGTGGGCCGCGGTGTGCTGTCGCTCCGGCGTGCGACGCGTGTCCCCTGGACCCACGCGCGAGTTTAAACTTTTCCCCGATTTTCAGATTTCCTTCAAACTTCAAATCCTTATAACTTTGGCTAGAAAGCTCCAAATTGAGTGAACCAAATTTTGCTGAATTCAGCTCTCTGAGTACTTTCCAGAAAATCAAGTTTCACTTCATGAAATTCCTTAATTCTCCAGAATTAATTCCTCAAAGTTTAAACTGTTAGGAATTTTAACTGGAGAATCCTTTGGAGGAAAATCCTGAAATTTTGCTGAGATGTTCACCAAAATATCCTTGAACTACCATAAAAATTTCAGATCCATTTGAGCTCATTTAGTCCACCTAATGGTGTGATTAGTAAAACTGTTCCAGAGAAAATGGAAAATGTTCAGAAACATTTTCAGAATTTTCTCTGAAATTGTTTAGCTCATATCTTCAGTTAGGGACTTCCAAATTAAGTGAGACCAACTCCAGTAGAACCCTCTGAAAATCTAGTTTTCAGAAAGTCATAGTTTGTCTCATAAAAATTCCTAGAACACCCTAAGAGTTCCAATTAAGGTCAAGGACATAATTATTTGTGGAGGGCTCAAGTGAGCTTCACTGCAACTAAAACTTGACCAAGTCTTTGTTTAGGTTGTAACCAAGCCACAGTAAAAGTTTCACAGTCATTAGGTCTGTCTAAAAAGGTTTATAGACTTCACAACTTCAAAGTTAATGCAAAGGCATTTAATTAATACATACATTGTTCTTATCATGTAGTCGCTAAGGTCGAGGAGGAACCCGAAGTCCTAGACTTCGTTACTCCGGAGGAACAGCTAGCCTACGACCAAGAGCAGCAAGGCAAGCCCCGGTTTGCATTAATCTTTTTACAAATTTTTATTGTTTTGAGCACATACTTGTTTCCTTTTTTTTTTCGTTGCATTAGAGTCTTGATTGGAAACCCAACTGCACAGCCAAGAAAACCATGGGTTGGGTTTAGGATCGAAAACCTCGTTAGCCACTGCATTGCTAGAATAGAGTAGGATTCGGTACAAGTCGAGTAGTTGGAACTACTCGCGAGAATAGGCTAGAGGCACATTGCTCGGGTAGAGATAGCTCATGAAACACATGGCAAGAAAATGAGACCGAGCGGAGAGTAAGGGCAGCAGGACTTTGGGGCCTGTGTGCTGTAGCTCCGCTTGTGTCGATTGAGGACCGAGCCGTGTGCGGGCCTGTTGAACAAGCTAGAACAGTACCGAAGACCTACCGGCTATATGGGAACCGGGAAACTGATGTAACTCGGGTAGCTGGGTATTGAGGCATTGCCCGTCGTTCAGAGGGTAGGTTGAGAGCTCGAGGTGTAAATCAGCTGGCGGCACAGAGATGCGCGTGCAGGGACCTCTTGCTCGGGACGATGGGACCGGTTCAATATTTGGCTAACGGGTGAAAGGTAGTCGCGTACGGCGTCCGTGATGGTTGTTGTAGGCAACATCGAGTACGGGCGTACGTGACGGGTTGTTCGGGTAACCCTGCAGGTGTAAATCGATTATAATCGCCGTCCCTCGCGGTCAGTGAGTACCACTTGTTCACTGTACCGTGACGTAGAAAGAACAGGCTAGTTACATGTTAAAATGTTGCTGATTGAAAGTTGGATATTGATTGTTAATGATATGTTGTAGCTTAGTGCTAACTAAAGTTCTTTTCAACTTTGGGCAAAGTACATGAGAGAAATGCGTTTCTTGTTTGATTGCGGCTCTCTCATGTGCCTTAGCATAAAGTTCTCCACAACCTGCTGCTAAAACTTGGAAGTAAGGTTCTACTAATTAGGCGAGTCCTTGCAAATGAACTTTTACCTCATGCAACCCATCACCCTCATGTAGAAGTTCCATGTTTAGGTGAGACGGGTCAGACTTGCTGAGCCTTCGTGCTCACTGCTTGTGTTTGAAGCTTTTGCAGGGTTCTATGAGGAAGGGACTCCCGAAGAGGAGACGGAACCCCAGGAGGGGAACCCCGTCGAGTGGGAGTCGTGCACGCCGCAGAGTTAGTGTGCGTGTGTGCTAGCAAGGACACGTTCGAGAGCTGAACGTGCACTTGATGCTTAGTCTACGCCCGCGAGTGTGGACTAAACTTATTTTGATGTAAACATGTTAATAAACTTGTTTATGTAATAAAGCTTCCGCTTCCGCTTTGTACCTTTGACGTGTGTTATACGGTGCTGTGCAACGCAGCACCCCTCAGCGTGATCCTGGCTCGACAGGACCAGTGGGGTCGTGTCAGCGTGGTATCAGAGCTCGCTTGAGGTTTAACACAGTACAAAGGTCTTCTTTTTCAAAAATCCAGTGAGGAACGAGTTAGTAGCCCGTATAAGGATGTTATTAGTATATAGAAAGTGGCTTATTAACTTATTTGTTATGTCGGAAAATCGTGCATCTCGGGACGTTCATGTCTTGGGGGGTGCACGTAAGCGCTGTCCACCAGTGCGCACAAGCTGAAGGGTGGAGCCCCACGGGTGGCAGGTAACCCGACCCGCTTTGATATCCTCTACGACTCTTCATGTCGTTTGGGGTATTCGAGCAACGTCTGTCCCTGGCGTGCGTGGTGCAATATGGGAGACCCCGTCACGTGGTCTGAAACGTGAACACGTAACTCAGGGCGTGTTTGGCTTGAGAACATCCGGGCGAGTGATGACGGCCGGATGTACCAACTGTATGGATTCCGGGCTCGGTGTGCAGCCGAGTCTGATGATTGGTTGAATTTCTGCAGGTAGCCTTACCACGAAACGGTAGACGTGTAGTATCCGTGTGCGAGTGACGAGTAGTGCCACTGAAGTAACGACGCCGGCTAAGTCCGGTATAGGTTTTTCCTTTGTGAGGACGTAGTACCGACATAATCTGGTGACGCCTCGACGTCACACCCAACTAAATGAACAACTTCATTTAAAATTTGATGGTTTTGATCCAAAGTAGTAAAACTTGATGTAACTCCTTCCCTTGAACAGGATATTCAAAGCTAATAAGTTTTCAACTTATAGGATGTTAAGGACAGAGCACTCTGTTTTCAGCTAAATCAAGGCTGAAGTAATCAGAGGTTAGAGGTTGAGTTCTTTCGAGGTTGGGGTCGTATGATACATTTCTGGAAAGCTTTGGAGGAGCTTTACAACTTTTCTGTTGAGTTCCAGAGGTGTTTCGTCCCTTAACCACTCGAAAAATGCAGTAGAGTTGAAACTGTCCAGAAAACAGGACAGAGCAAAGACTCTCTGTAAACTCTCTGTAAATTAAGCATAACTTCCTGCTTAAAAATCCAAAAATAGGAAATGAGGTAGTTCTGGAAATATTATGAGATGGGTTACAACTTTGTAACAGAAAGTTTTGTCAGATTAGGAACAGAATTAACTGGGATTCTTGGATCAAATCAGTACCTAAGGCAGGGAGGTGCTGTCCAATTGTTTCCAGAAATTCTGTTAACTTTGACATCTCATAACTTTTGAACCAGAGCAGATCTTAGGCCAACCAAATACTTTCTGGAAAGCTATTGAAGTTAACTTTAACTTTGATGTTGAGCTCCAGGATTGGTTTTGCTTTTAACCTGGCCTAAATCAGATTAATATGGAAACTGGTCAGGGCTGTCATGGGAACAGCAGATCAGCAGTCAAATTTGTTTAAAAAAAAAATTTGAACTATGTTTCCAAGTTTTAGGGGTTCAATGACATATCTTATGTTATAACTCAATGGTCTACTGTTTAAATAAATATTTGACATTTCTCAAATATATTTTTACAGATGGCAGCAGATAAACGGTTGGAGAACGGGTGGGTAGTTTCCCACTGCTCCGACCGTAGCGGCTACCCGGGAGCATTGTGGCTAATGCTCCAATATTTCGGGTACAACCAGATGCCGCAATACTTCGCCAAGGAAGAAGGCGAAGAGGGGAACAAGACGTGGACGATCCATGTCGAGGTTCCTGCAGGGCCTACGCCACCCGGTTGGGTGCCATTCACCGTCACGGTGAGAGGAAGACAACCGGAAGGGATGTGGCAAGTGGCAGCCCGTGACACTATGTCACGTTTCTGCCAACTACACGTGCAGGCTATGGAGGGAACTCCATACGCACTCGTTCCGGTGGAGGGACGAGCTCAGCATGTGTGGGAAGAGAGGTACCTAGAGGCAACAAACCCGAGTTGCCCAAGGTACAACCCCGCGGAGGCAAATCTCAGCCTCCAAATGAGGGCGGGAAACGCTGTGATGGACAGCCAAGCTGTTCATACGGAGCATCTCGCCACCAAGCTCAAGGAGAGCACAAGCCGTGGAGATCATTTTGAGAGTGCTCACAGCGCACTCCGCAATGTGCTCCTTCCGACGATCAAGCGACTGAATGAACAACACAATCAGTTGCGTCGTCTGAAGAAGGCAAAGAAGAAGAGCCGTGTTGACATTGCGGCGTTGCAAGAGCTGGTGCAGACCCTAACCCAGCAGAATGAGGACCTTGCTCAAGAGCGGGACGACGCTATTGAGGAAGGACAAGGCTGGGAAGAGGACTACAACCAGGCTATGGACGAGGTGCATGCATTGCAGGACCTCGTGCCCCCGGTATTGGGCGTACCGGTAGTCTTGGGTCTTCCAGCCATGGGAGAACCTGGAATGGGAGAAGAGGTGGTAGACCCCGAGCCACCAGCAGAGGTACCGGAGGAGGACGACCCACAGGAGGTCGAGTTCTACTCCGAGTAGGGGGTTACGGTTGCCAAGTAGGGCAGCTAGGGTAGCGTAACCCAACTTTTGTAATCGGTGACATGTCGTGTAGACAGTAGCGTATGTATAGGTAGTGACGGCATGAGCACGACTTCTCGGAGGTCCGAGAATAATGTATCTTGTATAAAGTTTATGCTTTATCAATATATGTGAATGTTGTGCAAGTTAGTCATGCGTCGCTTCAATACTTACTGCTGTTTATGGAATTTTGAGTAAGACATGTGCTAATTGCTGCTGTGTTGAATTTCAGAATGACGCGTACTCGTGCCAACCCTGATGTTGGAGGTACTAGCCAAGGGGGAGAGACCTCCCAACCGCCTCCCGAGGACTCCTCGGGACAGCAGCAGCAACAGCAACAGCAAACACCGCCACCGCCACTGCCAACGGTTACATTGGCCGACATCGTCGCGGCAATGGCGGGTTCACATCAGCAGCATACAGAGCTGCTGCAAACGTTAATTGCGAATACGTCTCGC